>OY720676.1:167307925-168711705 GCA_963170755.1 Amphimallon solstitiale | reverse complement strand
TTGTACGTATGTGCATTCCGAAATGTGTATACAAAAGTTGTTACAAATAAATACATAAATTTTTTAAGTCTGTATAAGTAAGTGTTTCTTCTGGTCCGAATTTTGCAACATTTTTTATACAGATATTATCCTAAATACAACTAAAAATTATTTTATTCTCTTAATAAATCTCTATAGAATTCATAATTTGAGAAATATTTGCAAAAAACTGTTATTCGATAAAAGTAAAAGTATTATTTCCAGTCCAAATTTTAATTTTTTTTATATACAAAAATTATTCCATATACAGCTCTAAACAATTTTGGGTTCTTAATAAATCTGAATAGAATGCAAAATTTGCGAAATATTTCAAAAAACTGCTATTTGATGGTCCAAATATTAAAATTTGCCTTATACAAAAATTGTTCCAAATCTAGATCTAAATACTGTTGTACTTATAATAAATTTATATAGAATGCATAATTTGCGAGATATTCGCAAAAAATATTATTCAAAAAGAGTAAAAGTGTTACTTCAGGTTCGAATTTTGAAATTTTATATTAACAAAAATTGTTCCAATTCGGGCTCTAAATACCTTTGTATTCTAGATAAGTCTGTATAGAATGCTTAATTTGTAAGAAATTTGCAAAAAACTGATGTTCGCTAAGATAAAAAGACTTACTTCCGGTAGAAATTTCGAATTTTTTTTTTATAAAATTCAATTTTTGGAACTTTTGTATTCTTTAGAAATTTATCTAATCTTAGTAGTAGACGAGATATCAGTAAATTTTCTTTTTTTTTCTGAAGTAAACTTCCGGTCTGCCGATTTCACTGAAAATCTAATAAGTTCTCGAGAAAGAGATTATATTCATAAATATGAAGTTTAGTATTAATAAGTATAGCTGTTTGGACGGTATCGTGGACACAGACAGAGACAGACACACAGAGAGAGACATTTTTTAAAAACCACTTTTTTGGTATCAGGGGACCTCAAAACGTAGACATCTGCAAAAATCTCAAAGCCGAAAATTTTCGTCATCACTATAATTCCTTATACTACGTATAAGAAAGTAAAAAGCATATGTAAAAAAACATAGAATTATGTATGTTTATGTTTGTGTTGCATCACGACACTAAATGAAGTAGTAGTTTTGTTATTAGTGAACCAAATTTTAAAGTAATGTTTCATAAGTAAAAACATTCGAAAAGTAAAAATTAATTTTTAAACAAAATTATTTATTTTTCTTTTAATGCTAATAAAGGTAACATGTAATTAAAATAAAACACTTCTAGTTTTGGTTTTATGTTGTGCCAAAAGTTCTCGTCTTTTTCAATCTGAAAAAAGAAAACATTGTATAAAATAATATCCATACGGTCATACGGTGAATAAATGGCATACAATAAAGGACAGGTATGTTTTACCTTTTGGCAAATCATTCCCAGGGGAGTCCACACGACGAAATAGCAGAGTCTTCTCCCTGTTATTGCTAGCTGACCCTGAATCTGATAAAAGTAGTCGTGAGTCTTTCTTAATTTTAGATTATTTTCCTCCAGCAATAAATACGGCACAAGTTTCTTTTCCGCTGCCTCTTTTGGAGAAAGTTTCAATTTAGCTATTTTGTGAGGACATTTTATTTCAACTATGGCGTCTGCGCCAACTAGGCCGTCAGGACTAGCTCCCAGATAAGGAGTTTCGGCAGACACAAAGAGTCCGCAATTTTGAACTTCGAGTCCATATTCTTCTGAGAACTGCTTCTTTGCCAGCTCCTCGTGATCTTGGCCCCAACTTGTTGCCACACTGCCGATAAAATTTGAATAAATTAATCTTTGTGCTACTTTTTTAGCGTCTGTTGTCTGTCGTCTCTTGCACACCGTGCCGAAATTTGATGCTGTTAGCCGTAAACTTCGTTCTCTTTTCCATATTCCGTTGCTACTTTGGCCAATAGTTTGTTTCTGTAAAAGTACAAAATCTTCCCGAGTCCTATTCAAATATTTAATTAGTGACGATTTCTTTTCCTCTAGTATTGCAGCCGGAATTATGTCTTCAACCAATCCGTAGTCTTCGTCGGCTTCTGCTCTTGTTCGTTTTCTCCTTCGACCAGAAAATAGCTGTACTCGGTTCTTCAAGTAGAGTCTTCTTATCCGCAATTTTGATATGTACAATTTACTGTGTTTGCCAGGGCTCCTCTGTACCAGTTTTTTGTGAATAAGTCGATGATATTCTTCCCTCCGATTGTAGGAAATGCATGCAGCATGACACCTCACTTCGTAACTGTTCTTCAAAGCAAAGTTGACCCTTTTACCGCCAACAAATTTCGCCACCACGGAGTTATAGCTCTCCGCCGCATTGTTATTCATGTTTAAAATTAAACTATGTGCATTATGAGTTAAACGGTTACAGCACGCGATAATATCATCAAATAATCCACATTCTACGAAATTGGGACATTCATTGACTTCGTTTTGTTTGGATCCATTGCAAAAATAGGGTTCACAATCGGAATGTTCTCCAAACACATGCTTAGGACAATTTATAATGTCCTTCTTGAGAGCAGATAGTTGGTCTGTCAACGTTATTTCTTGCTTTCGTCGGTACGTTACAGCAGCATTGATCCCTTTTCTGAGTCTTTCAATATTTGCTTTTAGTAAGGTTCTTAGTCGTGGGCTTACTTTTTTTAACTTGGAGCTGACATTTTTGGTTGTTAGCTCTCGGAGTTTTGTACAGAAATTCCGCAAGAGATGATTTTTACATTCCACTTTTTCTATCAAAATTTCATTGCCATACGGTTTTTCTGTACACAACTTCTTGTATACACTGCTGTCGCCATCCCCTACAAGTCGGGTGTACTTTAAACCGTGCATTTCCATACTTCTTTTGAATCCCTCTGATATAATATGGGATTCCATAGCGGTAGACGTCCCCGACCAATTTTTGTAGCATCTGTGTTCGCTAACTGCAATATTTTTAGCTTTACTTCGTTCGCATATTGGGCAGTACTTGTTCCTAACGGCAACGAATAACAATTTGCCTGTTTTAACACCAACAATGCAGGCTACTCCAGAGGAGGCATCATACTTCGTCTTGTACGACCGTTTCGACCATGCTCCATCAGCAATAACGCTGATAAGAGGACAACCGTCCTTGTCGACATCCCCAATTTCCCGAGCTATGCGTCCTTCTTCGACGCCTGCTTCCTCCATGGCTTCCCATGATGTTGCCAAAATTGTCTCTGAGACTTTTGCGAAATGTTTGTCAAACTGCCTCCTAGACAGATGAGGCATATTCATCGTACTGACAATTTGCGTAGTTTGGGCGTAACACAATCCTGTCGATATGGTGGCCAAAACTAATGCCGAATTAACATTTAGTTTGTCACCTGGCGCTTCAGTTCTTACACTCTTTTCCGTTTGACACATTCGACACTTTAGTTTTATGGAACATATGAGACCATCGTATGATTCTGAACACATGTCCATATGCTCCAAATTACAGGTGTAAGGAGAATGATCATTTGCTTTCTGCATGTCACTAAAAAAATCCTGAATATCCACGATTCGTCGGCCATTTATCTGATGGTCAATGTTTTTGGTTAGATGAGTGTCAGATGTGACGATCTCAACAGAATCGCCTAGGTGACTGCAAATTTTTAAAATTTGTAATAAACAATTTCTGTTTAACATTACGACATTACCTTGAGCAATTCTTTAATTCAGTGGAAGTGGATGGTGTGGGAGTCACTAATTCGACCCTCAGTGGACTAGAGTCAGACCTGTGCGAAATGAAAATATAACTAAGTTTCTATAACGCCTACAGTATAATATGTTATATCTAAAGTTCGGATTTTTATGCACAGGAAATGCATCAAACTGCACATAAATATGTCACGTCATATAATTTTCTAAGTTCTACTTGGAACCTCAGTAATAATGTTCGCAGTTTTCTACAATTGAAATGGACTGTAATAAAGACATTTAATAATTGCCATTTGGTAATTATCCGAATAGTTAGTTAAAATGAAATTGTTAAAAATGTATATAGGAAAAAAACAAATTTCGCTTCCGGCTTAATCATATGCCAGAAAAAACTAATAAAATAATTAATGCAAATATTCTCTTTATGCACCAAAACTAAAAATATGCACTAATGCTTTTTTATGCAAAATATGTTATTTTTTTATGCCACTAATCTCATTAATTCGGTGTAACATGGATATATTCTAAATATTTGGTTGATACTCGTAATAATTTAGAGAGCGGAATCGACCGAGCGGAGCCACAACCGTGAAAAGAAATAATGTAAACAATTGCGTGTTGTTTACATTATATCTGAATAGCACTAATTCATAGGGCGAACTGTAACATCTGTTTACTCCAGAGAATCAGAGAAAAAACTGCCATAAAATAAGGAATTTTATGAATAAAATCCTTTCTTCATCGGCGTAGGTACAAGGGTGACGAATTTTTAAAACTTATTATATTTACCTTATATTTCGCAATATAATATGTATGTTTCAATAACATACGCGTACATTTTTAGTTATCATTTATTTAGATCTAGAACGTTGTTTATGTTACTTTTTCTGAAATAAAAATTAATTGTCAGTGATTCCGAAATTTATTGCAAAGTCTGTAAAATATCGTCACTTAGCTTTGCTAAAACATACACAGAAATAGTTGTCATGCAGACAATTTCGATAGTTTACAAAATTTCGTTACATGTTTAAATGACGATGCTCGAAGTATTTCTGAGTGCAAGGAACTAACACAAATCCCAAATTTAAAAAATCAGTTGTTATTCCTTCAGGAACACTTTGCAAATTTGCCTAAACTAATGACATATTTTGAAAATCGAATCTCAAATTAAAAAATTAGATGTTAGCAAGATATTCGAAAAAAGTGTTACTTCCGGTCCGAATTTTGACATTTCATATATTCAAAAAATATTGCAAATCTAGCACTAAATACTTTTGTATTCTTGATAAATACATATAGAATGCATAATTTACGACATATTCGCAAAAAATCGCTATTCGATAAGAGTAAAAGTGGTAATTCCGGTCTGAATTTGGAAATTGTTTTTATGCAAAAGATATTGAAAATTACGTTTTAAATACTTTTATACCCGTAACGTACCTGTCTAAAAAGCATGACATGCGAAATATTCGCAAAAAAATTATTTTCGATAGGAGTAAAAGACCTACTTCCGGTAGCAGCTTCCAAAAACTTTTGAAATAAAATTGTTCTCAATTTTAATTTCAAGTACATATGAATTCTTTATAAATTTGTTTAAATTTAGTAGTTGACGAAATATTGGCAAAATTTAATTTTTTCACTTAAGTAAACTGCTACTAGTTTTTCAGTAAAATCAGTAGACCGATTTTACTGAAAAACTACTCAGATCTCAAGAGGGAGATTAGACACGTAAATACAAAATTTGGAATTGATATCTACAGCGGTTATCGTGGTCACATAGAGACACACAGACATTTTTTAAAAACCACTTTTTCGGTATCAGGGGACTTCAAAACGTGGACATCTACAAAAATCTCGAAGTCGAAAACTTCACATTACTTCCTTATACTACGTATAAGATAGTAAAAATGGATTAACCACATTAGATGTGGCTATTAATAATTCCAAGTGACTTAGACGCACTTTTTAATAGAAATCCAGGTTTAATAACATTGCGGCAATTGTGTATGCTAAATACGCTGAAATAAAAAAAATATTTCCATTACGTAAATATAACCAGTTGCGATGTAGAAAAGACGTTTTCTATCTACAAGGATGTACTTAATTCAAAGAGAACAAGTCTTACAGAAGAGAAAATGAACAAATAGTAGGGTATTTTGTATTTTATAATCACCAGCCACTTGTTATTCAATTATATAAATAAAATTAAAACCTCTTTAAAAATACAACATTTCAATAGCGCGCCCATGGGTGATGAGTCATGACTCGCTCGATTCCGCTTTCTAAGTAATAATAAAACAGATGTTTTTTTTACATAAAATCCGAACCTTATTAGTCGTGTTTGTGATCACGTTTGTACCTATTATAAATAACTATTATTATTGCTCTACGATGTTCTTTATTTCTCATCAATGATTCTGTACATACCTGGGAATTTTACATCTTTGGGCATCTGTGGTCGGTGGTTCATCAGGTGCAGAACTAGATTTTGAACGTATCCTGAAAAAATAAATTATTTGTTACGACAGATAGATACTACATAATTATTCACTATAGCTCTGAAATTCTATAGCGTATTCTCACAATATGGATCATTATTAGATACAATTTTAATAAACGCTAGCCTTTTGTGTTGCAATCAGACAAAATTTCATCTGCAACAGCATAAAAAATAAACTTTGCTTTTCTTTAAAAATATGCAAATTTATAATTTTAATTTTAGAAACTGGCTATTGATTGGTAAATAAAGGAGTAGCTAGCGATTTTGATCCAATTGCCTTCCTATCACACATGTCGGTAACTTACCTTTTCATCTTCAGGCGAACACTTCTTTTTTTATAACACTTTTTCCTCTGTTTCGTTATGTTATCACTCATAGTAATTGTTTATGTTCACACCCACTCACACTGTATATGTACACTATATTCATACACCGATCTCAGAAGTATTTTACAAACTGCGTGGAAACTGCCCGAAATGGTAGGCGGAGCTACCTCTCGACACAATGTGCGAGCGTACCACATACTCTATTTAATTTCAGTGAATTTCGCCCAAATTTCAAAATTTTGTTTTCCGTTTCGTGACCTTATTTTTAAAAATTAAGAAAAAATAAAATTTATGTATTGCTGTTGAGTGTTACATAATTTTAAATAAAGGCTTGTTTTTTGAAATTTCTTACATTTTTATTTTTATTTAGGGCCCTTTGGACAATTTCGAAGAAATTACGATTTATCCACCGAAAGGCATTGTTTTCTTAAATTAGCGTGTAAATTCGGTAAGGTTTTCATGAAAAATACGATTAGGAAATGGGAAAAACGATTTCGAGGCCGGGCGTACAGCCTTAATGTAGATCACGAAGTGAATTAAATTACCTGAATTGCATAAAACTGAAAGTAAACATTTCGATTGTTTCAGTAAATATGTAAAGTTCGTACTCATTTTCTTGACAGACATACATTCAAATGACGTATAACATATTCGATTGGATGTGGGATGGTGGGGTGCACGTGGACGTTTTTCTTCCAAATGGTATATTTTTTTTATAAATGATAATTATAAGTAGTCCGGAAAAATTATTTGCTAAACTATAATTTTATTGATATAAATTGCAAGTAGATATTCACATACTTAAGATGTTGTTTAAGCCAGGGATTCTCAACGCTAAAGCTACACTAGGACCTTGATAACGAAACTTAAAAATTACTTATAAATTAGTTTTGTACTGAAATCTGTTGCAATAAATGTAAACGTAAGAATACAAAATTTTCTCATTTTTTCGTCAATTATCACATCAATTCTATTTATCAATATTCAAAATAAATAAATGTATAGCAATAAAGATTTAATATAGCCTATGTTCGATTTTGTGATGGTATCAGCAGTAGAACTACTGTTCTGTAAACCAATAAAACTCAAAGCAACAGCACTTACATTGTTTACTATCTCAAATGATTTTTTAAACAACGCAAATATATATATAGTAGAAAAATTAAGTAGAAATATGCACCGATGGTACTCGTACAATGTCGGGAAGATTTCAAAGTAGCACTTCTGACACAAAAATCTTCACAGTGTGTCTGGACATTGCATGAGAAGCTCTGGCTTCCAAAGAAATGAGTCCTGGTTTGAATGCTGTGCTAACGACGGTGGTAACAGTATTAAATTATATAAAAATGAGACCCCTAAAATCAAGAATCTTTTCTGCACTTTGTAAAGGGTGCAGTACATTCAGCGTAACAATTTTATTGCGAGACAAAATGGTTATCACGTGTGAAATCTTTACAACGTGTTTATGAATGAAAAATTGCATGAAATCGCCAGTTTTCTAGAAGAAGAAGTAAGTCGAGACGTTTCGAGATGCTTTATTTGTGATGAAATTGAGCTATTTGCTCCACATATTCTATAAATTAAATATCTTGAATCTTCAACTCAAAGGATGAAACACACATAGGTCGGATAAAACTTAATTCTTTTTATAGAAAACTAGAGTTGTGGAGAAGTAATGTCTGCAAATGTGAATGAATGTATTAAAACTTACAAGGCTGAAAAACAACATGTGGAAGTTGTTTTTGTAACAAGTGAAAATCATTTAGACATACTGGCAAATAATTTTAAAATGTATTTTATTGCTGACTTTAACTTGATACCAAGCTATGATTGTGTTAAGGACCCATTTCAAAATACTCACGGAGGTCTTTCAACTGCCGACGAAGAATCTTTATGGACTTCATGGCATGTGTCGAAATCAAAAAACAATTTAATAATAAATTACTGCTTGAGTTTTGGGCAGGGTTGGATGATGAGTTTTCTACACTGAAAACAAAAGCATTTCGTTCATATAAGTACTCTTATCAACCTTTGCAAAAACGGATTTTTTGCGGTGGCTGCTTCGAAGACAAAAATAGACCAAAATATAGAAAAAGAGCTTAGAGTGACAATTTCTAATATCAAACCTTCTTTTAAATCTAATTATTAACCTTGTTTCTAATTTATTATTGATAAGCTAATCATTAAATACATTGTGTACTACATATAGCACTAATACAATCCTTTTTATAAGTGTATTATATCACTGTAAACGTGTATTTTATTTTTTGTAATGTCAAAATGTCTGTATTGCTTTTTTTCAGTTAATTAAATAAATTTTTTTATAATATTTTTCTAATTTTTTCTCAATATACTCGCGCCCCCCATTTAGTTTTATCACGCCCCCCCCCCCCCCAGGAGGGCACGCCTCATAGCCTAAGAATCGCTGGTTTAAGTGAAACCGGATGGTCAATGAGTTATCAGTGTAATTTAAATTCTGTATTCGGTCTGTTTATATTGTTACACGTTTGTACATTTTGCTTGTTTAAATATTCATTATACTCTGTTATTGGACTTCTAGAGTTGTAGCTATAAATTGCTATTCCTGTTTCCATACTTTTACGCTTAGGCTATTTAGAGGCCCACATCTTTAGCTGCTTAGGCAATTGAGGTTTTTGATTTTCGCTTTATTGGCTAAGCGAATTCAATTACATTTTGAAGTATCGTCACCTAATTGGACCAAAACGTTTAGCCAGTAATCAAGGTGGCGTTCCAATATTTGAAGCTGATGTTCTGGAAGTTACAGAAGCATATATGGGCTTCGGCAACTTTGTGGCGATGTCCTTCAAACTAACTATTGTAATATCTCTGGGATAAGAGGGGAAAAAACCTAGGTGGAAAATTTTCTTAAAAAATCTGTTTCATTCTCCATCAGCTTCGTCTAAGTATTCTATCTGACATAGCGCAAAAGCTTCTTTTTTGTTGCGAATTTAACATTATCGCCAACACACATCCCAATGTCTTGCATTTCGTCAAAAGAGGCATCAATATTTTCCAGATCAAATTACTCCGACTTTGATTAATTATCTTTTTTACTTTTCTTTTTCATCTATTTCACTCTATACGTTTCTTTGATTATCTCCATTTTATGTACATTTATAACAATTGGTGATAAATATCTCGCCGACAATTTTAGAGATAGCTCACAAAACTCGAAATGAAGCGAGCAAGCTCTACTTTCTTCAAAAAACCTAACCTGATTAAATTTGTTTGCTCTCACTATATTAAACTCAGAGCCCTGAGTACAAAAATGTAATTCTGGAACGCAGCAAAAGTGACTGGGCAGCACGTTATGCCGAGCATGGGCATTACACGTGTTTGTTGCGCTTGGTTGTGTATCTTTCCCCATTTTTACAGGCGCAAAATCCGAGAATCCATCGAAATCCAAACACATTCTAACAACTTGGAACGAGACGACGGCTACTAACTCCATCATACATACTCAACTCAACCATAATATAAACACTCCGATTAAATGCAACACCTAATACAATATAAACCAACCTCTGCCAACATACGCCAGTTTATTTCAATTAATCGCAAAAGCCTTGAAGATATCTGTTAGGATAGTGGATGGAATGTCGGCAGCAGGCGCAGAGATAACGACGCGGTTACAATCCAGAATCCAGGAAGGTTAAAACTCGAAACTTTTTTTAGTTTTAACAGCTGCGAAATTATCTACAATTTCTTTATCTTAAGTTCTAACAAATTATTTAAAGTATAGAACTTTTATAATAGCAATTATTTACATCGTTCGTTTATATCATAACCTAAATTTCTGGTCCACCAGTCTTCTTGGTTAAGGATCGCATTCCAGTACCTTGCGAACCTTTATCTTTCATTTATATTTTAACCATAAGAACTCTTCCTGATATATGGAAGTTTAGTAGAATTATTCCTGTGTTTAAAAAGGGTGAGCGCTCAGATCTGGTTTGGTAATATTTAACAAATCGGTCTAGTTATGTATTCTAGAATAGCTATCAGTCTGGACATTTTACCCCAACATCTGGTGTGCACAGGGATCCAACCTATGCCCTTTGCTCGTTAATATATTTTTAAATGATTTATTGAATTCGCTAACCGGTGGTGTTTTGGCATATGCTGATGACCTTAAAATATTCTTGCGTATTAGCATTTGAAAGATAGCTATATACTTCAGAATAACTTGCTGATAGTCAATCAGTTGTCTGTTGATAATAAAATACTTTTGATCATTAGTAAATGTGAGTTTTTTTTTGCTAAGATCACCAAACCACACTTTTCTCGTACAATGTAAACAACGTTACGCTTTTTTTTTATTTGACTCTGCTCTGCAATTATCGGACCATATACATGGAGTCTGTAATACGGCCACAAGATTTTTGAACTTCTTGATCCGTTCCTGCGGAGGTTTCGCTATTCACTTGGCTCTTACATCTATTTATTTTGTCTTTGTTAGGATGAGATTAGAGTACAGAACCATTATTTGGTATCCCTACTACTTATATCAGCAGTTGGCATTGGAGAGAGTGCAAAAAGCATTTTTTGAAGTTTCTTAGTTACAAAAGTGATGGTTTTTACCCAGCTGGGTACTCGGACAACTTGATAGGCATTCCTTTGAGTCCTTATCAGACAAAAGAAGACACAACAGCGCACTTTTTTTATATAATCTGGTTAACAATGTGGTGGACTCGCCGGTACTATTGTCCCAGGTGAACGTCGTGCCATCTAGGGCCAAGACCGAGAACTAACATGCTTTTAAGGGCGTCTATCTCCCATATGGTGGCAAATGTGATGGATATATTCCCTGAATGCTTCATGTTGGCTGATGATCCCTGGTGCAGTATATAATGCTTTTCTATTTTCTGCATTGTTTATATTTTGTAATTTCAATTTCAGTTTATTATTAGTTTGTAGGGTGAGTAACTGCTCACATATACTACCTAAACTTATTGATTTTATCCTGTAAGTGGAGTTTGTAACTCTGTTGTGTAATAAATATAATATTATTATTCTGTCTTACATTTGACATATTTGGGCTATTCACGTAAAATATTTCTTTTATGTTGTTAATTATGAAATACCTAATAACATTGTCATCTAAATAATAAAATTCGAAATTTTATAACATTATTTTCAAATGTTAATCAAGTTATAAGAAAATATCAATAAAAAGTATAGCACTTATTGTCATTAATAGGAGGCGGACGTCTCCGGTTTAAACTACGACGGAGTTACAATGGAGCAAAGAAATAATGTAAACAACACATATTTACTGAATAGCATTATTCACATGTTGACGGGAAAACGACACAAAAAAAGTCCACTTAACTCGTAAATATCTTATTTTCATCGGCGTAGATATAGGAGCGTCAGAGATTTTTAAAATTTATTATATTTACCTTATATTTGGCATGATAAATAAAGTTCTATATGTGTATACCTATTCATACTTACGTTAGTTTAGTTTTTTTATTGTTTTGACTGTTAATTACGTACTTCGTAATTTATGTAATAGTTTCTGTTTAATCCCGTTTCATTGAATCGACTTCTCCCAATTATTTAGAGGTAAGTGTGCAATGGATTTCGTTTAGATTCAATATCATACGCGTACATTTTTAGTTATTTATTTAGATCCAGAACATTGTTTATGTTACTTTTTCAGATATGTTGTGGAAGAATGTCGAGAAAACATCGTGAAACAATAGTGAGTTGGATTGAGGGTCATACTGATTGTATGTTCATTGTCAGTGATTCTGATATTTATTGCAAAGTCTGTAAAATATCGTTACAGAATGCCCAAAAATCGCACGTACAACGTCACTTAGCATCGCTAAAACATACTCGGAAATTGGACCCGTTGAAAGCTGACAATTTTAACGAAGAACTCTGAGAAGCTTTAATGGCGGCTAATATCCCATTAAAGAAACTTGGAAATCCCACTTCCAAAACATTTCTTAAAAAATATACTGGTCGAAAAGTTCCTGATGAATCCATCTTACGCAAATATTATGTTTCCAAGTGCTTCACGAAAACAGTAGAATGCATTAGAAGACGTCTTTCAAATCAGTACCTATGGATAAGTGCCGACGAAACTGTCGATATATTAGGACGCTGTGTGGTAAATGTTGTAGCTGGTGTACTACATCCCACTATTCCATATAACGCATATGTAATAGCATCTAAAGTTATAAATACAGCTGATGGGGAAACAATTGCCAAAACCATTGACGAGAAACAACATGCTTCATTCGGACGACAGGTACAGGGAAAAAATACTTTTATTTATTAGTGACAGTGCCGCATATATGTTAAAAACAGGCAGACTATTAAAGGAAACATATCCTTATATGCTGCATATTACTTGTGTAGCACATGCTCTCCACAGAATCTGTGAATACATCAGAGACAACTATCCGGAAGTTGATAGACTTGTATCCGCTTTTAAAAAGAGTTTTCAGAAAAGCACCATTGAGAGTGGCGTTTTACAGGGAAAAACTTCCAGCTTTGTCACCGCCACCCTCGCCAGTAATAACTAGATGGTTAACATGGCTGGAAGCTACTAGTTTTTATGCAGAGAATTTCGATAGTTTACAAAATTTCGTTACATGTTTAAATTACGATGCTAGAAGTATTTTTGAGTGCAAGGAACTAGCACAAATACTAAATTTAAAAACCAGTTGTTATTCCTTCAGGAACACTTTAGAAATTTGCCTAAACTAATCACATACTTTCAAAATCGAAATCCCAAGCTAAAAGATGGATTAACCACATTAGATGTGGGTAGCTATTAATAATTTCAAAAGTATTCGAAGTAACTTCGGATGTGGCCTTCGGCAAAAGTTAGACACAGTTTTTAATAGAAATTCAGATTTAATAACATTGCGGCAATTGTGTATGGGGACAATGATACAAAATCAAACTTTAAAATAAGCTGAAATAAAAGAATATTTCCAGTACGCAACTATAACTAGTTGCGATGTAGAAAGGACGTTTTCTTTCTACAAGGATGTACTTAATTCAAAGAGTACAAGTCTTACAGAAGAGAACTTTGAGAAAGTATTGCTAGTAAATATTAATACTCCTTTACTCGACTTGAACAACAAAATGAACAAATAATAATATATTTTGTATTTTATAGATTACCAGCCACTTGTTATCCAATTATATAAATAAAATTAAAACCTCCTTAAAATTACAAAATTTCAATAGTGCACCCATGGGCGATGAGTCATCGGCAGCTCGTGTCCGCCCCCTAGTTATTAATATCCAAATGACAATATGTTTTTCCTCCACCATTTTTTAAAATTATAACCATTGATTATTAATATTTTTATTATTTATTTAACTTAACCTACATCATGAGCATAAACAAACTAAATTAATTAATGAAAAATCATTAAAAGAAAAGGTTCTAGCGCTGAAGAATTGAGCATTCCAGTACATGAAAAACTCCAGCATATAATAGTCACTAAAAGTTAAAATAAACAGATCTTATACTTGATAATCTGAGTTAAAGCTAATCTTTTCTATTATCTAATCGTCTGTAGTATAGGAGTAAAGTCAGTAACATAGATAAATCGATAGGTAGGTACATATATGTATCTATAGAATAAATAAATATATTAATTTATTGCTCGTGTTGGTAATAATCAAATTTTCATATTTACGTTCACATAAGTTTTAATTACAAATTTATAACAAATATAATTCACAAAGACGTGAATGTACTGCAAGATAATATCTTATAAGAGATTGCACGAACAGATAACAGGATTTTTGCAAAATTACAATAATCAATCATCATTTTCGAGATTCTCGAAGACTTTCAGGTTTTTTTTTTTCTTCCAGTTTAACTCACTTGTCGCATCAAGCGTGTTTGCATCTCTATATTCACTTCAGTCCTCTTCCTACATCTTCTTCTTCTTCTTATTTCTCGCGTTCTTTTTCTTCTTTTCATTGCATCTTTCCACGTCCAGTTAGTTCAGTTTAACGCGTGTAATTAAAAATTATGTTAAGAGTGCTCTTAGATGATATCGGCAATTTATCGCTTAACACCATATTAATTTGTTTCGTCCGTGGGTTATTATACAAATAATGAGATATTTATGCAGCAGAGCGTACGTTTAATTTTGTTGATTTATCGTCCGTTTAACTGTTCAACGTTTTGAGATTCAAGTTTATCTTTCTTATTTGTAATTTACGTACATATGGATGTGTATGCCGGATTGTGTATTTATATTAAAGTAAATATCTACATGTATGTATGTATTTATGATTACTGAAATTGAAAATTGTTGTTGTTATATTTAGACATTTTTGGAGGAGATAGCTCATGTTTTTTCACTGACTTGAGAATGTGTCCGGATATTGTCATTGATTATTTGATCATCTAGAATAACATGGGTGTCAAATTTGTTCATATAGCTGGGATTTTATGGAAAAGACGAACTTTTTCCGTCATCAGTAAGCGCCAAGGATCCACCAATGAAAACCCAAGCAGCAACTATATCCAAAGATAACGCAAATGTAGAAAATAAAAAAGGTATCGTAGAGAAGGCAAAGGAAGTCTAAGCATAAGGCCAGTTATCGCTGAAGATGCATACTTTAACGTACTCGCTAAAGTCGTCACGTCCTCAAAAAAAGAAAAAGCCAAAGAGAAGAAGAAAACGCAGCGCTTGTCAAATACATACACCAGAGAGATCGCTACTAGAACTATAATAGAAAATTAAAAAAAGCAAACAGCCTTAACAACGAAAAAAAAATTCCTTAAAAATGATGACAAAGAACGAAATAAAAAAAGAATGTGCAAACAAACAAAAATATGCTTAAAGTTAAAAAACCGTAGCAGTAGATGAAGTACTAAATCCTTTGATGAAAAAAGGGAAGATACATTTTGGCTGTATTGCTTGATACTATTTACTAATAAGCCTGGATCAACGTGCTACAGGGCAGCGTTTTTGGGCCCCTTTTGTACGTCATATACGCGACTGACATTCCATCAGGTAACGCCACTGAGAAAACTAAAGACTTGTGGCAACATGCGTCTAATAGTTTGGTCGTTTTCAATGACTATTTCCTGGGAAACAATCTTGTGATAAATAATGAGAAGACTGTATTTATTGAATTTAAGGCATGTGATCGAGATTGATCTAATCTAGTTAGGGGGCCTCAGACGACTAGCGTTCAGATAAACAGTTCTAAGGTTTTGGATATAACTGTGGATTCAACATGCAATTGGAAAGAGCATATACTAATTTACTCTGACTCAGCTGAGAGATGAAGTGAATTCTGTAATATTGAGGATGTTCTAATATGCTTGTTTTCACTCAGTGATGGAATATGACATAACAGTATGAGGTCCATCAACAAGATATGGTTAGCGTGTTTAGAATATAAAAGAGAAAACTTCGTGTTATGCTGCAAGTATCTGCAAGATGTCTACATTTGGCCGCTGCTGTGTATGTTGCACAGAATTTTGATAAATGGCCGAAGCTAAATAAGAATATGTTCTCCACTCGTAATGCTTGCACGATCTAGATTTCAAGACATAGAATAAGAAGCTTTAGCGAAAAAAATCCCTGATATCTGGCCATTAAATTATGTAATAAACTGTCAAATAATTTTAAAACAACCTGATAATGATGATGGAAGTGATTAGTTTCATTTTCTCAGTCTGGTACTTTAGTTTGTGATATGACTTTTTTGTTATACGTTTTCCTTTTCAAAAAAAATGTTTTGTTTTTAGTTATTTGGTTTAACTAAATATATATTTCTATTCAGTTTCGTGGCATTGTCCTCTACATGTTGCATAAACATGTTTATTTTGTCCTCTAGATGTTGCACAAACATGTTTTATGCTATATTTACTAACAAGAAATAATATCTTAGATATTAATACATTGTTACTATTGACACCATGATTGTTACATTTGTCCAGCTACCGGTATATATGAAACATTCTGCATTCAAGCATTAATATTTTTTTGTTTTGTATTAAAGTGATAAATATCAATATTATAATTCATGCTTACAACTGTACCCGACCTCCCATGTGTACTAAAACCTTGAAACAATAATGTAACTGACTTGTTTCAAACATTCACTTCAATTTTTGAGCATTTTTAACGTTAACGTTAATTTGTTATAAATTATTTTCATAAAAATCTAGTTTATGTATGTACGAGGGTAGTTCAGAAACTACGTGGCCTGACACAGAGATGGCGCGAATTTGCAGGAATCTTCGTTATCTTCTGTAGAATCATCCTTTAATTGGTTACATATGACAGTTTATAGCAGTCTGTCAATTTCTACGTTTTTGACAATACGCCAAAGTAAACGTCTCGTGTTGTTTTGTAATAATGGAAAAAACTGAGTTCACAGCCGTGATAAAGTACTTTTATTTGAAAGGCTTAACACCAACCGAAATCAAAGCAGAGCTGGATTCAACACTATTAGATTCCGCTCCTTCGTTTTCTAGGGTTAAAAACTGGGTTGACGATTTTAAACGTGGTAGTATGAGCGTGATTGAAGAACCCTATAGTGGACGTCCAAAAACTGTTACTGTTCCGGAAATGATAGAAAAAGTCCACCGGATCGTCTTGGATAAGCGTCGAATAAAAGTGCGCGAAATAGCTGACATTTTAGGTATTTCAAATGACAATGTGAAGAATTGTTTATGAAAAAATATACGTCTCGTTGGGTGCCACGGGTACCCACGCCGGAGCAAAAACTGAATCGTTTGAGTGTTTCTCGCGAACCTTTGGCACGTTTTTGCCGCAATCAGAAGGCCTTTGTACGCCGTTTCATTACCGTCTGTGAAACCTTGATCCACCATTATACTCCGAAAACTAAAGAACAATCCAAACAATAAACAAGAAAAGGTTCCCCACCACCAAAAAAGCAAAAACGGTTTTGTCAGCAGGACAGGTTATGGCAACTGTTTTTTTTTTTTTGGATTTTCATGGTATTATCTTGGTCGACTACTTTGGAAAGAGGAAAACAATAAATGGGGAGTATTATGCCAATTTGTTGCAACAATTAAACTACAAAATCAAACGCCCTAATTTGGCAAAGAAAAAAGCGCTTTTCCATTAGGTTAACGTACCTGTTCACAAAGCTGCAATGCCAATGGCAAAAAATCATGAATTGTAATTTGTATTAGTGCCTTATTCGTCCTATTTCCCATATTGGCTTCCAGCAATTATCATCTCTTTCCAGACTTGCAAAAATGGCTCGGCCAGATTTTCGTCTAATTCTGAGGTAATCGCTGCTGTAAATAGCTGTTTCGGGAAAACTTTGATTCATCGACCTATAATGAAGGCATTACTAATTTGGATTGTCATTGGAATAAATGTGTTCAGTGATCAGGAGACTATAGGTTTGTTCTTGTTTAATATTACGAACGGTTCTAACACAGTTTTGATACTGCGCAGAGCTGATGCGTCATAGTACACCGTTCGGAACGGTTTTGAACGAATCTGTAACGATTCGATACCTTTAGCCCGAATTAGTTCTACAGTTCTAGAACGGTTCCAGAACTGCCACTCACAAACCAAAACACGACATTTTTGTTCCAAAACAGTTCCGGAAACCCAAACACCTAACATAATTCTGCCCATGACGAGAACTGTTCTAGAATCGTTCTTAGCGAAACGAAAACAAACCTTATATTGAAAAACTAAAAGTATTTATAAAAAAAAAATTGCGTTTCCTTTATTAGGCCACTTAGTTTCCGAACCACCCTCGTACATATCCAGCCATTTTATTTCTCTCTATATATATATACCATTAATTAACTTAGTTGTAGAGAATCAGTGAACAATTCCATCGGTTTTCCGAGGAAACAAAGCCAATAGCGAAAATTGTAAAGTTTATTTTTCTTGCGGTGCACAGAGATAGAGAAATAGAGAAAGAGGAACGCTACGCTATGTCACGTCGATAATTTGATTGGCTTAAGTGTCCGAGTGAGTGTCCTGGCAAATTTTCAAGAGTGCGGAAAGCACACGTCCGTTATTACGTTATTTCAAAGAGGTTTCTATTGAACGTGTCGAATTTTTATAAAACGGGCTTAGGGAAAACTAAATTCGTAACGTGATATAACGTCGCAGGCGATTGACGTTTTCGAAAAAGCGCCAGAAAGATGATGAGTCAACAAACAAACCCATGATATGGGAACAGTATCGTTAGGAAAGATTTATCTATTTATAATCTCTACTAGAATTTAAATTAACCATTCTTCTTCTAGTATTTGTAAAATAATTTCATTACCGTTTAGTACATTTATGTTTTATTACACATAATATGATATGTACAAAACGGTATTTTCTTACATTTTTAATATATTTAAACAATGAACTAAAAGCCTCATTAATAGTGTTGATAAATTTATTTCACTGTAAACAAGTTTGAAGATGTACAAAACGTATTATAGTATACTGGATAAAGTAGAATAAAAAAAAAGTGTAGATTGTGACTTGCTGTCTAAAACAGAAAACAAATAAGAAGCCCTAACTTCAATAGAATTAAAATATACTAGATATGTCTTTCTGCAAGTAATTTACAATATTTAGCAGAAAACGTGAATAAGAGTATTGAACGTGGTGCAGCATATACTTTTAGCATCGCGTCTAATCCAGGGATAATAATAATCTTTATTACCCAACAGAAATATCTATTTATAGACTAAAACACAAAAAGGATTAACAATGATTAATAATAATTGACAATACCGTACAACAATAGTAATAGTAATGTGAAAAAATTATTATTATGCCAAGTGAAATAAACAAACACCTAGATTGTAATGAGTGTAATGAAGGAATCACAGAAAACTGACAGTGTAATAGAGAAAATAAAGAAATTACTTTCTCCTGAACGGACCAGAACATAAACGGTTGTCATTTGTGTACATATGATAGAGAGGGGATTATAAAAGCACATATATACAAGCTGAGGGTACGTAGAATGTATCAGCTGATCTAGCAGCATAGCTGGGCAACCAGAAATTTACTTGATAAAGAAGAGCAGGCCAATCAATGCCATTGTTAACGAGTTTTAGATGGAAGCTACAACTTGTTTCGTCCCGTCTTCTACTTAAAGAAGTGAAATCAAGTCTATTTAATAGACTGTCGTAATCAATGCCGCACTGCGAATAAGTGCTATCAATTTCAAATGCCATATATTTTAGAAAAGCACTTCAGAAGCTGTTCAGTAGTTGTCCAAATCTGTTCTGGGCGAGTGCGCTTTACAGAAGTGTGTGTGGGGGTACCCCCCTTAGTGGGGAAGAAAAGTAAAATTTAGACCCCTATGTTAAATCATATGGGATTTTGCGCCAGAACTCTCATAGCTTATCTACTGAGACTCCTCCACAGAACTAGCTGATGAAAAAGTTCTGTGAATTTGAGTATCATCAGTATAGAACATACAGTGACAGTTTTGAAGTTGTTTTGCAAAATCAGCCGTATACAGTATGTACAATAATAGTCACAAAACACAAAATGTTTGATGTTATATTTATATTAGTAAAGAAAATGAGCAAGGAGAATTATCAATTTTTATAACAAACAAGTCATTTAGATTACAATATTAGAGAAGGTAAGTGTTTGAAATAGATAGAAAAATTCAGGATATGAATCTGTCTAATAAGAAAAAACCCTAATCTAGAGATTTTTAAGATACCACCACACTTGAGTTTATTGATCTTATTGTACACATAATGGATCTATAACTTGATAGTGAGATGCTTCATTCCCTTTTTCCTGCTGATGATTCCTTTTATACTATTAAATATGTAATCATTTTTATTCATTTTTTTGTAATAAGGCAACCTTTATTACTTGCTTCGAAGTTTCAAAATTCCTTTAAGCAAATGTCAATATTTTGTCTTCTTTTTTCTTAATAACTTACAGTTAGTTCGAAAATAACAGGCATAATTTGAAGATGAATCTGACATGATAGTTCGAAAATAACAGGCATAATTTGAAGATGAATCTGACATGATAATTAGCCTTTTATTTGATCATGTTGTACAAGAGCAAAAAAGAAAAGATATTTCTCACCAATGTCCACCTACGTTTGTAAACATCGACCATACAAGACAAGAGACATTTGCAAGACTTATTACTACGATCTACACGTCTGAAAGTAATTAAAACAAATATGGAAATCAACGACGGGTTGTTCGAGTAAATTAACCGTTTTGTCTCCTAAATGTTTGTATATAGGAAGAATAACAGAATTTTTTTTTATATATAAACAGAATAAACAATGAACTATGGCACATGTAGTGTCACGTATATAAATGGAATACGTAATTACATAGTTCAAATAGTCATCATTTGTCAGAACGAACACGGAATAATAATAATGGAAACTGTTGTGTAAGTTTAATATTCAGAATCTCTTCCGAGCCAAAACTAATATGTTTCTGGACATTGTGAACGAAGTACAGGTCTGGGAATAACAAAATAAGGGACGGGACGACGACTATGAATTAATCATAAATTGTTGTAAAACAACTTTTTGCGCGCAAATGGTTTATAGATTTTAGAGGAGTAACGCGTTTCGATCCCGTGCGGACCAACAACGGCAAAAAGCCGATTTAAATTGTATTAGTATGAAGTTTAACTCGATTTGCATATTTATAAAACAATTCGTGCGGTAAATTTTCGTTTGATGAATATTTAATATCCTTAAAACGGCGTATTGTGTATCTAGTGTAGGACGATATAAACACACATAAACGTAATGTGTACACGTATGCAAACACGTACACGATCTAAAACACACGATCTCAGTAGAAGTATGGGGAAATATTCAGTATTTAAGGGTGTGTTAAGAGAGAAGTTTCGAGTTTAATATGGATCGTGTGTTCGGATATGTAGATGGAAATGATGGTATTTTAATCACCTTTGATAGGTTTTTGGAAGCGAGTTCAGAGTTGAGAATAGCTTTCGGAATATCACTTAATTTCATGATATTGCATGCTTGCATATGGATAGGATGTTACTAGCTATATTTAATTATTCGGTGGGATCGTTTACATTCAATGTCTAAAGAGAAACGTTATTAAAAAAGAAGGATTTATTAAGTTTTCAGATTAGGATAATGAGGATATTACTATCTTAACAAAAGGCGTATACTTCTTTCAACGATATCGCGACCCGACTATGAATGTTAATTGTATTACGGGAAAAATACCTGAACACAGCAAAAGGTATATTTTGAAAGTCGAAATGCAAATGTACAAATTAATCTTATTTAGGTAAAATTAATAGTATATTAAAATACAAGATTCATAAGACATGATTTTACTTTGATTTTTAAGTTGAAAATTTTAAATATTTGAATATCATCGGTGGTGTTATATTATTATGTAACTTTGTGTAAAATTTGATTTATGCAATTTCCAATTATCAACGAAATGAACGAAATACATAATTGCACGCCCCCAGAAATTCGAAAAATAGCAGAAGACGATTTACAAAATCTTTTGCCAACAAAGTCTCGACATATTTATCAAAAACAATACCGGTACATTTAAGTTGGTGTAAAGAAAATTATATAGCGAATATTACCGTACGTGTCATTCATTGCGAAGCAACAGGAATTCAGCCAAAACAGTATGTGCCCAAAATCTGCCTGGAATATCCATTAGTGTACACGAATCTTCTAATAAAGAATTGTAGGCCCCCAAAGATTCGCAAAATAGCAGAAAACAATTTACAAAATCTTTTGCCAACAAAGTCTCTATATATTTATCAAAAACAAACTGTTATAACAGTTGTACTATTCAACATGGGAAGTAAATAGTAACATCAGAAAACTTATCTTCCAACTCAACAATTTATATTTTTAATTAGTAAATAAAATGTTAGCATGTGTGCTTTTTATTCTTTGTACAATTCCATTGCACATGCGTGTTACTTTAAAGGATTATATTTTGACATTTCAATATGATTTGGTTCCATTTTTTTTGTTACCAACATCAAAAAAATAAAATTAGCGTGCGATAAAGTAATACTTTATGCAACCAAAACAGGTGTCGTAAAATAAACGTCACATTACGTAGAAGTGGGTTTTTATTCAATTTACCTCTACCCGTAATTCTGCCTTGAGTAGTAAGAAGTTTTTTCTACTATATATATATTGAAGTGGTCTTGAGCCTCCTCAATACCACTCAATAATCGTATAAATACCTCTGTATACAATGCTTGCCATATAAAACGCAACCAGTCGTACATTGGTGTTACGTAACGAACAACCCTCGTATAGCGAGGGGCAGTTTAAAATTCCCTAAAATTATAATTCAAAAGTTCTTAATATTGCTCAATGAAAACACTATAAGTCTAGAAATACAGTTAAAATTTAATATACTGCCCCAAAATGTAAATTTACCCCTATATGAAACAGATCAGGAACCCCAACTGACATAATATGTAAATACGTTGAAATTAAAAATAATTACTTGAAGTATCTTAGCATTCTAAATAAGAATAGTTTAATGGTTAAAATAGGTTTAGTTTAAAGCACAATTACTGATAACAGAGAATTTATAATATGAATCAACCAAGCTAATAAAGCACAAATATCCATTACAAATGCACAGTTTTAATTTAAAATTTAGACAAAAATAAGCCACAGAATTCTATTGAAAATGATATCAAATTAAAAGGCGAATTCTTGTAAACAAAGAATATATAATACCGACAGGGCATGGAATAAGGCAAGATTATATAAGGCAGAAGCATCATTTTAGGCATTTTTATATTACCTCACATACATGGCCGACTTATAATTAAAAATACGCACTTTAAAACCTAAATGAACCAATGTTAATCACTAGCAACAAATACCCAATGAACCAAATGTTAATTTGAAATCATTGTACGGAGTCAAAATCTATTAAGAGTCACATAGTTAATCTAAGCATCTTTGCAGAAGTTAATCATAATTCGCCATATTGAACGAATTATGATCATTTTTGAGAAATAATTATGCATAAAAGCAATAAATTAGAATCCAACGCATAAAATGCAAAGGTCAGTGATGCTAATTCGTGTTGATATAATCAGTATTGACATATTAACAATTTGGAGTCAGCAATTAAATAAATATCTTTGTACAATTTGACAGTGGGATGTTCGCGTGTTCATCGAAAAAGGACAATTCCGCGTAAATCTTATAAATATTTTCTGGGCCAGTTTTATTTTGCCCGTCCTGTATAGTGTTTCCATTAAAGCCATTTTACAATAAAAATTCTTTTATATTGCAATGAAAATGTGGAATATCTATCTTCTGTAGAGAAAGCATAAAATATGTTATTTCTACTCCCATACTTTAATTGTATTAGATATGCTAAACCTGTACTTTAATGATGTCCATTACGATACAGATTTTCATTATGATACAAGTTTATATCCAATAGGAATACAGATTTTTCATTACGATACAAGTTTATATCCAATAGGAATGCGACATTCCAATATTCAAACAATATTCAATATGGCGACTGTATATCTGACAGATATAAAGATTAATTAAATGTGACCGTTCTCTGCAATTTACTATAGTAAGTATTTAAAATTTGTGCTTTTTTGAAAATATAAACGGTAAAAATAAGGGATAATGATAGTGAAATGTAAAATTTGAGTCCACCAGAAATTATGGAACAAGCCTTAGTAACCACGAACAATTTATTACCAGCTAAATTTGCAATAGTTTACGGAAAATGTTAACCTCAATTTATGAAACGGAATGTTCAAAAGATAATGTTTTATTATGGGGTCGTAGAAAAAATAGTGTATGCCAATCGCATTTAATGGCTATTAAGACACTCGTATTCATTACAATACTCGGCGTCGCCCGTATTGTAATTTTCTTACTCGTGTCTTAATAGCTATCATTAAATGCTTATTGCATAATATACTATTTTCGTGTAAGCCATATTTCATTATATACTTTGATTTAATAATGATTTCAATTGCTGGCAAAATGTTTTATCTCTATGTATATGTAAAGTATCTACGTGAATAAACGCTATGCAAAAAACAGGTGAATATAATTTTTGTTAAAACAATTAAGGCGGACGACGAGCAAACTTCACTGCTGTACAGATTTGGTTTAATTCAGTGGAATTATCTGCACTAGAGTTTAGCTCAAAATCGGAACAATTATCCACTACGCGGACGGCTTTGCATCGTATAAAGCAAGCGGCTTCATTTTAATCTTCTTCTACAACGGTCACATTTTAATCAACCTTCAACACGCCCAAATACTACTTGAAAAGTATTTAATGAAAGCCGTCACACCCCCGTTCGCTGGCTGACTTTTCAGAGTTCCTCCTAATGGCATACGAGTTCTCACTCTCTCTCCATTTACGCTTTTCTTCTTGTCTTGCCGTCATCATAATCATCAACAGCATCGTCATCTACGTACCGAGAGCATAGAACGTTAGAGAGTTCGAATAAAAATCCACTTGCCAGTTGTGTAATAGCAATTTAAATGGTCGTTATATGATGGTTTGGTTTGTATGGGCTCTTTTGAACTCGCAAGCTTTGAAGTCGATATTCATACGGTGAAATATGTTACTGTTACGTGTAAACATACACATACATACACAAGTCCTGTGTGATGCTTACACCTATAACGTATTAACCACTATGTATTTATTACATATTACAAGAGTACTTTAGCTACCTATAATTATTGAGGAAATCAGCTTTTGATACAATATTTCGTGTTATATATTTACTATAATTTTAAGCTTTTATATCACGTTATTCAATATACACAGAGTTAATTAATGTAACATCATACCTATATTAATATTAATTGTTATATGTAGGTGATGCTATTGATTAACTTCAAATTAGTACAAATAGGTGTACCACTGATACAAATAAAACACTTTTTTAGTATGTTTTTTACCACTCTCTTTTGCACTGCCCGTGAATAATTTTAACTTTGGTGAGTAATTTTCGAACATTGTTTCGTTACTAAATTATAAAAGCTTACGAAACTATAAATATACAAATGGAGTGTGCTTATACCTAATAACAATAATTTTATTAGTAGGAATAATTCAGTATGTCATACGGATGTTACGTTAATTTTGAACAGTTCTGTATATTCGAGAATTTTGTTTCTTTTATTTATTTTGATAGGCTTATTGTGATTGTTTTCTGTCGTACTGACGTTAGTAATTTTCACTTTGATTATTTTTATGTATCACGTTATTATACCTAGTAGTAACGAATTTCTGTATTTACAAATTAAATATGAATTATTTTATATTCTAATTTATTGGATTGTCCCGCCATCTTCTGGTGAGCACGGTCTTTAACGTATAATAGACATATGAGATATAAAATAGATCTCTACTTCATAGTAGAGTCATAGTCAACTGAGCTTATGTGCAACTTTAATTGCGCTTGATCTAGTGTGATTTAAACCTAACTGATACGTTTGCGACGTTAGTTGCGCAAGGCTTAGTGACTCAGAATTTAATCTTAATTAAGTATGTTTACTTTTTGTTTCGTGTTAGGAAATTTTCTTTTATTTTTCCCTTCCTTCCCTAGTAATTATTAAGCTTCTTTTGCTTGTGAAATCACGGCTTGGGTAAACTTTTAATTTCCGTACAAATTGTTAGTTTTTGTTTTGTCCGTCTGTCATTGTTTGTCTTTAGTGGAAGTTAATTAGAATTAGATGTTTTCTCGTTCATTTGTATCTCATCGTTGGAATTATTAAGAAGCGGTCTTAAAGATCACAATAGCTTTATCTTTGCATTTTATTTTAGTGTAAATTAGCGTTAACGTTTACCCGTTACCGTTATCGTTTACCCTTCAGGTTGAATACGAATTTCTTTGATTACTTAATCCTGTATTTATTTTTATCATTTAGGAATGTGGAACATAAGTATATTTGATCCAGTAGAGCAATTAATAAATTTTGTTATTGTTTTGAATTGTGGGATTTTGTCTTCAAAATACCTTACCTTAAATACTTTACTGATTTTTCTTCTGGATCAAAGATCATTTTGGGGAAAGGAATATTACACAAGGGGGATGGCGTCCATATATTTATCCAACTGAGGTTTTGTGTAAATCAACGACCCACAAAAACGATTGAGCTGGAGTGCAGTAATCGGTGAACCGGAAGTAGTAGTTTACTCCAGTGAAGAAATTGAATTTTGCCAATATTTCGTCAACTACTAAGTTTAAACAAATTTATAATGAATTCATGTGTATTCGAAATTAAATTTTAGAAGAATTTTATTAAAAAAGTTTTTCGAAATTCCTACCGGAAGTAGGTCTTTTACTCTTATCGAAAATCAGCTTTTTGCGAGTATTTCGCAAGCCATGTTTTTTAGACAGGTACGTTGCGAGTATAAAAGTATTTAGAACTTAATTTTCAATATCGTTTGTATAAACAAAATTTTAAAAATTCGGACCGCAAGTAACACTTTTACTCTTAGCGAGTAGCACTTTCTTTTGAATATCTCGCCAAGTTGCATCCTATAGAGATTTATTAGAGAATAGATGTAGTACAGTAGGATTTCGTTTATTTTTTCAAAAGATAAAGTATTTAAATCTTATTTTAGAACAACTTTTGTATAATTTGAAACGCATACACGTATAAGAAAGTCGTGTGGTGGCCACACCACATTTTGTTCGTAGTTCTAATACCCATAAATGAAATGGGCCGCTATACCAATTCTGAAGGAAATACATTTTTAAGCTTGATATGTAATTGCTATACAAACCCATAATAACCTTGAATTATTTAGATTTATACCTGCTGACCTGTATATAAGTACATACGCAAATGTATGCTGGATTTGCTGTTTCTTTTTAATTTCTATTTACATTTTTAGTCCTAGACAGTTTTGTAATGATTTTTTAGCAAATACGGGTAAAAGAATTCCTACATATTTTAACGCGAAGTTCATGTGGTCATGGACACATTGTAAGCATAGTGAAGTTGCTAACTATACCAAGTAGTTAGCATAGTGTCCGCCACGTCGTGGACATGCTTGCATTTTACTTGGTATATATTTGTTTGATTTTATGAATCATATTACAATATACAAAAGCATAAATACAATGCTTCTCAAGGAAACACACAAGTTAAACCTTGTAGTTACTCTTTGTGGTCTGTTGGTACTAACCTGTTTCCTTTATGTTAAGTGTATCTATTATATGCTTTTAAATTACTCGTAAATATTAAATATGACATTCATAGCGCACAAGCTATTTTGAAAAAAAAATTATTTATTTTGTACCGATCTCATCAAAAAATAAGAATTCAGATATTATTAATTTATGTTCCGAAATCAAATGAAAATTAAATAATTTCCCTAGCTAGCTCGTGTTTTTTTATATCTCACGACGATTCAGGTAGGGAGATCAAAAAATTGTTCTCGGATATTCAATGGTACAAACAAAGAAAACAAAAATATTCTAATTAAATAACATCTGTATTGGAAACCAACATTTGAATCTACCAATTACAAATACAAATAACATGTACCTACAAAATAATATCAAATTCAGTTAAAATAAACATATAATGATAATAACTTAAAAAACTAATTCAATGTTGACGAATTAGTTGCAACTAATTAACTATTGTCGTCTCTACAAAATAGCACCTTATGCATTATTTGTTTTCAGTTGCCTTAACGTGCATACTCCAATACAACCATATAGGCATAAATGAAAAAACAAATTAGGATAGAAATAGGCACACAATGCTAATAATATCAGATTGATCTAACATGTTATTGGTTTAAGTTCCTGAATTATGACGAATTTTAGCACTTGCGTATTAATAACTTCCAAGTACCTTTTCCGTTGTCGTCTTCTTTCTTTACTGAAATAGACGATTTTTTCCGCAGTCGACTTGCTTAGTAAGGGACTTCCCATGATGGTAAAAATACTATTCTTTTTCTATAGGTGAACGTGCACTCTTTCTACTTTTAAGAAGAACATATTAACTTTTACACCTTTAATATTATTAATATATTTCGTTACTTCTCTGAGTCTAATATACTGTTGACCGCCTTACAAGAAGATTTTCGGCCGACTTTTATATAAATCGGGAAAAGTTTTATCACTTCTACAGTTCAAGACGACAGTCCAAGATGCTGTCGACTGCCTTTTTTGAATGTTCCTTGTCGACTCTCTTCTATATAAATAAGGAACCGTCTATTACTTATGTGGTTCAGTCTAATATGCTGTCAACGCTCTTCTTGAAAGTTCCCTGTCGACTTTCTTTATAAATCGTTCTCAGGGTTGTACCTGGTACTACCCCCTTTCTCTTCAGCTTCGATTTTACCGTTCACACATATTTGCACGTTCCAATCCTCGACACATACAAAAATCGAGGCGCCATGAGTCCTACCCGTAAGAGATTATATTGCGCACTTATTCTTAAATATATTACAAATATTTTCTTATCTAAATAATGCGCAACTTATACATAGGTTGGTATATATTTAAGTAAGCAACTTAAGGGAATTTATAGTCAGTTTCTCACACACATGTCAGCAAAAGTAATTTTATTCATCTTTAAAAATGCAAAATGTTTGAATTTTACGGTACCGTTACCATTTGTATGTTTACTTAATATAGATTACGACAAAGAAACGATCAACAGCATCAACTTTTCCTTTAAAAAATGTATATGCTTTTAAGTTTCTGTAAAGATAGAATTCCAGTTCAATTTTTCCAATTGACTTGTTTTTCTACGATAAATAACGTGTTTAGACTATACTTTCCATTAATTTGGGAATGCATAATAAGTAGAGATCGCTCATGTTTAGGCATGACAGTATTACATCGCTAACACTATAATCACCTCAGCAACCCAACTGGCTTTATGTAGAAGTTCATCTAGTCAATTTCTGCTATACAAGTTACAATAGACAAATTGTAAAAGTCACTTGATTTATTTTTTTAGAATGCAATAATATTTGTAAACTTACGAAGATAAAAATTCATCTCTTTTCCAAATGGAATGTTGTATGTATGTCTGAGATTTTCGAAAATATTCGATTCTACTACACCAAGAAATGCTCAAAAATTCATTTTCTACGTCGGTCCTTACCATCCCCAAAAGTTTTTTTTTTCCAACCACATACAAAAAGATCAGGTAGCCACGAATAATTATTATCTGCTTCTTATGTTAGTGCCTATGTACATCTGCCTAAAGTCCTAAGAGCGTGGAAAATCACAGAGAAACTAAGATTTCTAGAGTCCGTCACTGGATTCTAACCCTGACTCGACAAAGCGAGCACTCAAGAGCAACAGCCGCGTCTATACTACTAATGTATGCCTATCGAACTTATCAGATATTCTATCTACGTGTTTCTTCTAATGTTTTATTTATAATAAATTTTACGATGTCCTCCTGAAAGATTTTCTTGCCTGGTGTCATCCTCATTCTACTTGATAAAATCTCCATGTGGAACCTTCATACATTCCTCATCTTGAGTATTCTGATTATTTGACTTTTGCGTCTTTATTTCTCACAATGCTTCCCTTATATACATTTTTTTGGTCTTAGATGTCTCTCTAAGTATTAGGTAATCTTTGTCCGTCATCCGTTATGTAATATTTGAAGAAATGTGCTATCAAAAATCAAGCAACACGACGAGAACCGAGCATGCAACACCATATCTACACCGAGCGCAGTGACTTTCACCTTCCCTCCACCCAACACAAACATAAAAATATTATCGTGCAGAAGAGCAATACGTACTATCACTTGAAGAACAGCAGAAACGGCAACGAAATGAAAATGGTAACAGAGAGATTGCCGAAAGTTCATCAAAGAAATAGCCCTCCACAAGGCCAAAAACACCTACACGGCGCAAAACCCGAAATATCAACTTGACGCTTATAGCTAAAACGAGTATTTAATAGAATATTTATAAGACCTTTTGTAATAGTTTCATTTGAGAAAATCTGAATTATCAAGAAAAGTTTGGGAAATTGCTTGACTACATTATTATTTCACTTAAAGTTTAAATCATATTGCTATTGCCTTCATTTTGGTTCTGCAGTTTAATAGGTATTTCAGTCTCTAAGGCGGCAATATAACCAGTACAATAAACTTGATAGAGACAAGTGAAATTGAATATAAAATCTAATACCCTGCATGAAAGTTCGTCCAAATCCAATAATGCTCCGGTAGATATTTCAGTATTGTTTTGTTTCAGAAGCAAAACAAAAGCTATACCTTCCACAATTATGACAGAATGGCTAGAAGTTTTGCAAAGAACAGCAGTATTCCGCAAATGATCGCGGACTGTTCTTAATCATTAGTAAGTTCCATATAAACTTATTCCCATTCCGCGGCAAATAAGACGACACGTGCATTTACAGTTCAAAGTGAATTAACATCTAAATAATTGAACTAAGAGCAATTCCGACTAGTTTCCAGCGAGTTGGGAAGCTATTCAAGAAGTACCAGAGCGTTCGACGACATGTAACATAATATGCCAGGAGAGCGTAGTCGACAGGCAGCCGGTGGCGGTACAGGCAGGCATTCAATGCAAAATTACTATTAATTACCGTAATTACAGTTTTATGATTATACGGAATGATCGAAATGCGCACTCAACTAGTTGAAAGGGTATAAATGGCTTCCGACGACTATTTACAAAATTTAAATACGTGTAATAGGTATCAATGAGAAACGCATTAACATGTGAACTCTATTCCTTAGTAGAACCCTGTGGTTTTTGATATGCCTATTGTATATACGTTTTGTAAATTTGCAATATTCTCTAAGTAACATTTATATTAGTGCTGAATGGAAGAAAATGGTGACCGTTGTGAATGAGCTATTTAAATTCTCTTATTATAGCGAATCTCTTTATCATTTCCTTGTTCTTTTTATACTCAGTGACATTAGAAGTGTTACATCTATATAATTTATTCAACTTTATTTTTTGGCAATGTGATAGTTTTACATCATAAATGAAACAATAACATTTTCAAGAAATTTTATTAACATATAATACAAAAAATCTGGACCTGAGTCTTAAAAAGGCCAATCTCCACTTTCATCGATTTTGAGATATGCCCAACACTAAAATTCCCGAGTTCTGTCGTTATAAAAAAGTCCAGTCTCCTGTTGCTAAGGGTACATGATATACTATTTTAAGTGTAGGGCTTATATCTAAAACCGTTAAGAACTAAAATGGCCAATGTCCAACTGACATGGAGATTGGCCCTTCTCACACAATAAAATTAGCAAGAACCGCAACAAAATAATGCATGGAGATGACCCCTTGATTAAACCCAACTTAAAAAATTGTGTACCGCAAGACGTTCGGTGCCGATTTTGGCTTTTTATTAAAATGTATTCTGAAAGAACCAAAAGACTTCTATCTTTACTTAATTGTGGTGAGAAGAAAACTCAAGGTAAGTTACAATAATAAAAAAAAGTAGTAGCTATAATATTTTGGTATTACCTAGTGTTATGAATATTTGATTATCTTGTACTCTGTAATCTGACAATTAAATCGATTGACAGCTGTACTAATACAGCAGAGGAATAAAATAAAGAAAACGAGAGGATACAATTAAAACAAAGAACTCTTAGATTTGGCTGAAAAAGCATATAAATGTAAGGCTGATGACAAACAGAAAAGCAAAGTAGATCCTAGTTTTGTAACAATCTCTTTCGATTTGGAAAAATGTTTCCCAACACCATATTTAAGAAACGGCGTATCTTTTTACAAAAAGCAGCCTATAATCTATACCTATAATCTAACAGCATACAAAACAGATACAGATGGCAATGAGGCAACATGCATTTTGTGGAACGAAACGATAGGGGGTCGTGGCGGACAAGAAATTGCTTCCTGCATAAGAAAATTTATATTATTGTCCTTGTATTCAAAGAAAATTCGAGCCTTGAATTTTTACAGCGGTTCTTGTTCAGGCCAAAATGGAAATATTTACATGGCCATAATGTTTTGTTACATTTTAAAGGAACTTCCTTCAACCAGTACAATTGCTGAGATAAACCATAAGTTTATGGAACCAGGCCACACTCACATGGAGTTGACACCATTCGTACCGCTATTGAATGAGCCAAGAAGAAGAAAACAATGTATATAGAAGTTTCACATGTGTATAGAAAAAAGCCTATGAGCGTGATTGAGATGTCTCAAAATGAGTTTGTACATTATGCGACTTTCCTTAAATCTTCTCTAGTCCATAAAAAAAAAAAGATGATGAAGGAAACGCAATACCATGGCTTAATATTAAGTGGATGAAATTGCAGCAAGATCAAGAACTTAAGTTTTCTTATAAAGCAGACTTCAGCAATGGGGAATTTAAAAAAGTTGATTTAAGAAGAGGATCGTTAAGAACCCGACAAAACCACAGTGATTTTGAATTGAAACCTCTGCGCGATCAACCATTACCGACAGCTGATTTAAAAAGTATAATAATTTACGAGACCTTATGCCTTATGTTAGTGATTACAATAAGCCATTTTATCAAAACCTTCAACGTTCGTCTACTATGAATCCTGAAGATTTTACTGCTTCAGACAATGAATTTTAAAGTTTTGTTAATTGTAAAAATGTCTGGAATGTTCCGAAACTTTGTTTAAGGTTAATAATAATATAGAATTAAGTTTCGTTTATTTTTTCTACTAAATTTTATAATTAGTTCAAATAAATTTAAAACCTTCAGTAGATACGAATCATATATACTTATTTAATGCAACATCTGGGGTACTGCAGGGGTCAAATCCGCTACTCTTTCTAATATTCATTAACGATCTCATCACTAAGATTTATTGTGACAAGTGTGCTTCTGCTGATGATTTAAAGTCTTTGGATCCGTTTCATCAGTTGCCGTCTGCCTACAATTACATGACCAACTTGACAAAATTTTCGAGTGGTGTGTTACAAACAACCTCAACTTAAACATTGACAAATGTTGCACAGTAACATTCAGGAAAAGTTAGATCCTATTTCTTTTAACTATACAATAAATGGTACGACATAATTCAATAATCAAAGGCCTAGATGTTTACTTTAATAGCTCTCTCACTTTTGCCACATATAGGAATCACACTATATCATCTGCCACAAAAATATTGGAATTTGTAATTAGAAATTCAGCACGTTTTTTGGTAATTACTATTAAGTTGCTTTACTTTACCTTCGCGCCATATATATTGAACTGTGGTTCTATTAAGGATATATTTTTGTAAACTCATCAGTTAATTTTAACGTAGTTGATAGTGCTACTTAATTTACTACAAAACATTTTACATAACCTATTATTTTATTTATCAAAAGGATAAAGTAACAAGCAATGACGATTTACATAATTTATTGTAAATTTTAAGAGGTTTGGATTTTTTGTTGTTGGTCTTTCTAGATCTTGATATAACATGCCTAAAGGATGTTTTATACTTACTTTGTATCAGTTATTTATCAACAAATTGCCGTCAACTTCTTGGGCAATTTAATGTCGACTTCTAACTGTTTTGAATTTCTATGCCAAGTTTAGTAATAGTACCAATAGTGTAAAAGTATAGTTGTGAAAAAATAACTAAAAATATCTTGTCGACTATCAAATATCACATTTGTCAAATTAAACAGAGTGTACATAACACAATACGATAACTTTAATTAACCATAGATCTATTACATTTATGGACTGACCATAAAGAGAGATACTGTAATATAAAAGAACAGATAGATATCTAATCAGCTGTATAATAAATCTCAAATTAACTGATTTGTAGAACGCACTTCACTGGCAAAAGGATAGTATGTTTTAATTCAAAATAACAAAAACCATTCAATATTTAAAATATATTACAATTTGGTTAAACTGACGAATTACACTATGTAGTTACAAATAATGGTATTGTTGTGCTAGCCTGCTTTTTTGTCTTAAGTACATTAATTAAGTACGTAAAATTAGTAACCAAACGAGATATATTGTTTATAAATAATTAAATTATTCCATTTACTACCTTCCAAATATAAATAATGAGTTAAGTAGCTTATTACATGTAAATTTATTGCGTATTTTTTAAATTTAGCTGTTTTTGTAGTACTTGCAAACACTGACTTCCTAATTTATTTATCGCTTATATATTAAATTTGTAAGATAGTTGTTTGACTCGCCACGGAGTGTAAGGCCGTATAGGCTTTATTAGTTATTTAATCGGCGAAAGTTAGTTTGAATAAAACGCACCAACTTCACAAACTTGGTATATTTATGCAAGACAGCACAGAATTAATTCAAAATTGTACAGGTAAAACTGTTAATTGTTAACATAAACTTAAATCGCACTAAAGAAAATACAGAAGATTTACGCACAAAAAAGTCTGTTGTTAAGTCGTTTTTACAGAACATGCGGAGTCCTTGTTAACTGTTGAAAGACTATTCAGGAACTGATTTTGAATTTTAATCCCTTTGAAAGGAGAGCTCGCATAATATTTATTTTTATGTTTCTAAGTAAAATACTGGACACTAAACAAAACAATTTCTCACTATCCCATGTCATACACAGGTTATAATTAACAAATAACAATTTATATCCATAAAACGGGTAAACTAAAAAAAATGCAAAACTTTCAGCACTTAGATAAAATTACAGCGTTCGCTGTGGGACACTTACCCCTCAAAAATGTATAATGGTTAAAGGAATTAATGACATGGCATAACATTTGTAAAGAAGGAAAAGAGAATGAATCTAACAAATAATAGATGTAAAGGATGTAAATGATTGAGCAAGGATCCACAGTTTCAATATTCGGATGTCATGCAAAGGATATATCATGTAACAATAATATATACCTTCACTTCATTATACCTTTATCTTTTTGCTCAACGTATAAGTTTTACATGTTTTGCTTTCTAAAGTCTAAAGACATTTATGAAATATGCACCCAAAACCTTTTCAAAAGCACCCTTAAACTTATACTACATGAATATAGTTTGTCAATACAGCAACAAAATATAATTTATTTGTAATTTGCAAACAATGTACTAAGTTGACTATTATTACACATCAACACCCATGGGTATTTGTCAAATTTTATGTTAGAATCATGCTAATATCACAATTGCGTGAAAATCTAATCTAAACTTTAAGAGATAATTTTGCTAAAAAGATATTATAAATTTATCATCCTTTAAATTACCACTGCATACTATGGCCACAATACCTAGTGAGAGGTGCATATTTATATATGATCTCAAAGACAACATTATGTGCCAATGCAATAATGTCAATTGTATATTTCGTAGGCTCCATTAGGTACTACCTATTCGTAAAGCAACTCGATTAATATTCTAAGAGTAAGAACTAAATTATATCAACTCAATTTAAATCTTTTTTATTATCTCTTTCTACTTCTCGTGACAGATAACTTTTATTGTCGGTCGTTAGGCTCGCTTCAACTGTTAAAACTTAAACCAACATCTGTTATTTATAAAAGATATTAGAGCAACTTCGTGATTTCATTTATTGCATATACCTACTACACTCCTTTCAAGATTTAAACTAGATTCTATCGTCTATATATACATTTGTAGTGTAACGCAAACGGCATTTTAACAAAAAGGACATATTACAATTGAATTATATCCATTAATTAAATAATAATGTATTTGGAGATAGAACGATTAGATTAAATGCACTGTCGCCTGTAATTTACAACCAAGGAAGTGTGTGTGTATAATTCACGTGCGTCTATGTGTGTCGTAGCAGTTTTTACTTCTTGTTGTTTTACTTACTTCTAATGCAATTGATCTTTTGTGTTTCTGTCTCTCTCATGACAACGTTCCGCTACCCGCAGATGGTTTATATTTGTGAGCTTGAGCGGCCGTCGGTCGTCATAGAAAAAAGAACCTCTCAAGTTTAATCGAGATACATTGCATAAATTCTTACGCAAAAGCTCTCCCCCATTTTCGTTCTTGATCGCCCGACAAAAACAACCTTTTTGCCTTACGCTAATAAGTGAACGGAATGAGTACATAACCTCGCTGCTAACATTACTGAATTGATGAATTAATTAACTTAACTATACTGTTCTCTCAGGAAAATAATCTGATAACGCAAGCCCAATGAAGCTTTTCTAAAATAGTTTCTTTCTCTGACCTATGTAAAACAGATTTAGTAGGATTATCTAATTTCTTTAAAGTATTTTGATTATTTTTCTTCCCCATATTAATAATTTCTGTTCCCTTAGAATTTTATTATTAGGCATTTCTTCTTATAAATAAATTACGACGTTTTTCCAAATCCAGAAATGTGAAGTTGGTCCCCTTTTTTTTGAAAATCTAAATTCTGACGGTTGTTCCAAGTTGTTCTAGGTTCGTTCTCATTTTTTCCAAAATATTTCAAAAAATAAATCATAATTGGCCGAAAAAACGGCGAATAACAATTTTTCGCTGGTGCCCCTTTCTTCAAAAATCGAAATTATGACGTTTGTTCTAGGTTGTTCTAGGGTTGTTCTAAATTGTTCCAAGGTATTTCAAAGAGAAAATCATAATCGATCGAGATAGTAGGAAAAACGATTTTTACTCGGACCACTGTTGCAAAAATTGAAATTTTGACGCCTCTTCCAGTAGCCAGGAAAAAAAATTATAATTTCAATTAGGAAAGAATTCAGGCTACACACGTCCTTTAGAATTATACATGCCATTTACTAAACTTAATTTATGTTTTAAAAAAGTTGTAGGTATCTTGATAAATCAGATTACGACTTATTTTTAAAAGTATGAGTTGCCATGCCAAGGTAGTTCATATGTAAAGCTAAAATAGTCCAGTCAAATTAGCATGAACATATCAAAATATATGCAAACATTCCTATTGTTGAGAGAATATTTTTTCGTTAATAATCGCTACCGGGAATAGTAAATTTACAAAATTCGGACAAAGGTTTTTCTCTAATAATATTAATCTTTTAACCTCCAAAAATGTTAATATTGTTAGAAAAGTAGATATTATGAGTTCCCTAAAAGTTGTTTAGAGCAAAATTATTTTGAATTCAACAATAGGTAACCCTTTAAGTCCGTTACTAGCAGGGATTTTTATGGATCATTTAGAAACTCAAATTTCTGAATATCCGAACTTCAAACATTTTATTTATTGGCATAGATATGTAGATGACATTTTACATTGTTTTATTGGACCGGAGAGAAAATTAAATCAATTTTTAGATTTTATAAATAATTTACTTAAAAAAAATTTGTTGTAGAAAAAGAATTAAACAATTAGTGTAATTTTTCTAGATCTTATGATTTCCAGAGAAAACAAAACCATGTTTTTTCAATTTTTCATAAACCTTCACATGCAGATGCTATTATTCATAAGAGTTCATATCACCCAATTAAGTAAAAATTAGCGTTTTTCCATTCCATGTATATCATGAAGTACAGAAAATGTCCTTAAAGGACATAAAACAGATAGTGAAAAATAAAACAAAACGTTAAACTACAAGTGGAAAAAATGGGAACAGCAGTAATGAACATGTCAATATATTATGAAGAATAGGGCTGACAAAATCAAGTGCATATCGCACAATAGAAGAATATCGGGAAACAGGCGAACTAAGATCTCCTAAAGAAGAGTGGGTAGGCATTTGAAACTACGAGAATTTAATGAATTTGTCAAATACACTATAGGTACGGCAGATGGTTTACATTTTCTTTTTTAATAATGAACCGCTTTGAAAGTATTAAAGCTGGCGACTACTATGATGAAAACATTTTTGAAGAATAATTTGAACAAGTACTATATAATCTGACATATAATGTTGTAGCAGTCGTATGCAATGAATGCATCATACCATTCATATTCATATATAGTGCAAAGACTACCTGCTTAGAAAAAGAATGTGATATGGATTAAAGAATGATATCGTTGAACCATTTGTCGTATGTGTTGGAAATAGTGATAGTGGAAGTGGTCAATTATCTCTCCTTATTGTCTAGTGAATCAGACCAATTTCTGCAGCCAATCTTTATATATATAATTTAGGATGTGTACACATATAGTTTTCATGTTGAAAAGAAAATTCATGAAATATTGATATTCTCGAGTTCATCAGAATAGGTTGTCTCAAATATCGCATTCAATTCTAATTCTGAGTAGATTTTATATGCCCAGAAATTCACATTTTTTCCATCATATTATTAATACAAATTCAAAATAAATCAAAAATGGTTGACAAATTAATTTGGCTGCAGAAATAACATTTTCAACTGTTTACATCTAATTGTAAATTATTTACTACATTTTTAAGCTATGTGTTTCATGTTTTGGCGGGATTTTGATTCACTCATTCTTATTCTGAGACAGGGTACAGTACAAAAATACAAAAACGATTTGTTTGTAATTTTGATTGACATTCAAAATATGACACTAAACGATGATATATAGATTTGACGCCAGCGGCACCATCTAGCATTAAACTGCGATATTTATCAATTATCTCTCTTATATGTCTTTTTGTACCTTCTACTGGAATTCATTTTGTTTCGAACTAATTATTATGCAAAGAAACATTATAAACGTGATAATCCACGTTGATATGATATATACTGTTATGAAATTCCGACCGATACATGTCTTTTCCCGTCTCAAGAAAACCTTTTTACGTGAAGTCAAAGGAAAATAAACAGTAGTATCTCTACTTCGACCCGCAGCGTCTTTCACATCACCGAGTATTTTAAAACATCAACATCTAACGCAATACCACTATCGAATTTCTCATTTAAAATTATCGTCACATTTGAAACTGTCATTCCAATTTTTAATCGAAGACACATGTACATGAGTAGGTCCTTTTGAGCTTTAAAAATAAACATAATCTCGTTACTCCTACATGGCACGCAACACTTTCGTTCACATGTGGATTCTTTTAGCGTTTTGTGTCATCAGAAAGGCGAACGGAGCCTCCGTCGAGCGCGTAATGAAGAAATAATTTAACGTTGATAAAGCGCACTGATAACGCGAGGGATCATTTGCCCTGATTTATTGATTATTAGCAACAGATGAACTTGTGTGATATATATCAATTGTCGAAACGTGGCCTGCTAGAATGGGGGCTGTTTGAATTTATGTGCCGAACAGACGCCAGTATTATACCAGAGAGCGTAAACACGCGCTTACTTGTGTAAGACTTAAAATTAATACAATGTCAAATGACTTAATTTGAAAAATACCACGAAATTAAGGACTATAAATATCTGTAACTCTTTTCATAAGAGTTATGGTGGTCTTTGAAGAAGACGAAAATAGTTTTCTTTTTGTGTGTGTGTGCGTGAGCACGTGCTGATGAAAAAATGTTAAGGATGATGACGAAGACTTGCGTAATCAGAATTACTAACGGAAAAAATGTTAATTAGCAACTGAATCTTTTTTATCTATTCGATGAAATACTGCAAGATGTTCTCTTTTTCCTCGCACCCTACTTTCGTCAGAAAACATACTATGAGTAAAATATGAATATAAACACACTTCTTATACATTATATAATAATTCTGTATACAATATTCCCCTAAGTAAATAATAAAATAAAAATCTTATTTTCATTGGTGAGTAAATTTTTAATTTTTCCTTTTTCTTAAGTATGTACTGGGTGCGGCAGAGAATCTAACGATTTTAAAAATGTTATCAAAATTTATTTACTCTAAATACACAAGAGAACATAATAAACATAAAAGCATTTTTTTCAATGTTTTTTTAACGTCCAAAAATGACGCACTAGGCATCTTCGCAGAAACTTGTTGAATTCTTCTTGATTTTGACGTTTTAATTCCTGGATTGTGTGTTTTTCTGGAGAACTAAACACTTGTGATTTTAAGTAGCCCCCCAGAAAAAAATCACAGACTAAAAGATCGGGGGTCTAGTCAGTCATCCGATATCCCCATGTTCTCGGGTGTATGCACTCTTTTGCCATTACCACCTCTGCTATCTACTGTCGAATCGGTGGTCTCAAAGTTTAATATCCAGATCTTGATGGCATGGTATGATAGACCCTTTTCTTTTGGGAATTGTCAACACTAAACAGGATCTCCAGCAAATTAGAATGTTCCAGGGCAACGGAACCCAGTCTGGTTCGGGTACGTCTTGTTTATGAAATTGTGCAGTGGCTTCAATTAATATTTACTTTTATTCGTATAGATCAGGGGTCTCCAAACTTTCCAGCCTTAGGGCCATACTGATTACTCCAGTAAGTTCCGAGGGCTAAAACCATATTATCATTGTTGCCGGTGGTAAAAAGTGAAATAGTCCACTGATGAAAAAAAGTCTGAAAAAGTACGCAACGTTTAAAAAAGGCTTCAAAACGGCAACACTGCATATTATTAATTTTCCTGTCATTATCTGTAATTTCTAGATTAGTCGTAGAGTACGAGCCATGAGGAGTAACGTGACACGACATCTGGTGGACACAAGCGGAAATAGGTAGTACCTTCTATTGCTAACAGATGGCGCTAATAGCACGTACAGAATAATCTCGTTGGTTCGAGAAAGTTCTGGTGTCTTCCACTCACTTCTAGATGGCAGTAATTGGAATATATAAGAAGGCTAGTGGCGCAACCACAAGTCAGTTCCTATGACACTGTTGTGAAATAAAATAGTGCGTACCTCCTTAAAAAGTTGTTGGTGCGTGTTTAAGTTTAAGACATCTTTGTAACAGTATTTTGATTTGAATTGTTGCTTTTGTGTGTGATTTAGTAGTATGGAAAAGAACCGAAAAATTGATAGTGAATGCAGAAAATTCAAAGATCAGTGGAACATTCAGTATTTCGTAATTGAGTCCAGTAAGAAGGCGCTATGTTTGATTTGCAATGAAAGTATAGCCGTTCTCAAAGAATATAACATTAAACGTCATTATGAAACAAAACATTTTCAAAATTACTCAAAATATACAGGAAGTTTGCGGACAGAAAAATTCGAAGCTATGAAGCGCGGATTGAAATCGCAGCAATCTTCATTTACAAAACTCAAAACTGAACAAGAGGCTGCAACGCGTGCCAGCTTTCGTGTGGCTCTTGAAATTGCAAAACGTGGAAAACCATTCACCGATGGAGAAATGATCAAAGAATGCATAATTGCAGTAGCCGAAGAAATGTGCCCTGAAAAGGTAAATTTATTAAAAAGTGTCAGTATGTCAGCAAACACTGTGGCTCGAAGGGTAGAAAACATCGCTGAAAATATATCCTCTCAACTGTTCGACAAAAATGGACATGTTGAGTGGTTTTCTTTGGCCTTGGATGAGTCAACGGATGTGTCAGATACTGCTCAGGTGTTGATTTATATTCGAGGAGTAGATAAAAGCTATGAAGTGCATGAAGAACTTCTTGATATGAATAGTATTCATGGCACAACTACTGGTACAGATATTTTTAAAGGAGTTGAAATGGCCATTAATCAAAAGAACCTTCGATGGAAAAACTTGAAATGTATTACAACTGATGGAGGCAAAAACATGAGTGGGAAAGATAAAGGAGTGGTCGCTCTTGTGTCAAAGGCTGTAGAAAATGACGGTGGTTTAAAACCATTAGTCTTACATTGTATCATTCATCAACAGTCTTTGTGCGGAAAATGTTTGGATATGTCTGAAGTTCTGAAACCAGTCATATCAACTGTTAATTTTATCAGATCTTTTGGGCTGAATCACCGACAATTCCGACAATTTATTGAAGAGATTGGAGAAAATGACTTACCTTATCATACTGCCGTACGTTGGCTTAGTTGTGGGAAAGTCCTTCAGCGCTTTTTTGAACTTCGAGCAGTGATCGAAATTTTTTTGAATGAAAAGCATCGCCCTCTTACTGAATTACAAAACAACGCATGGCTGTGGAAGTTAGCATTCTATGTTGATTTGACAAAACATGTGAACGAACTGAATTTGAGATTGCAAGGACAAAACCAGCATCTTCCTGATTTATACACTAATATCAAATCATTCCGGAAGAAATTGATACTGTTTCAATCACAACTACGAAGTAAATGTTTTTCACATTTTAAAACATGTGAAATATTCAGCCACACTACTGAGACTGAGTTTCCTATCGATTTTGCAATCGAAACTTTGAGTGCTTTGAAAATAAATTTTGATACTCGTTTCTCGGACTTTGATGCCATTGCGAATCAAATTAAGATTTTTCAGAATCCTTTTGATACTGACATTGAAACCCTAGCCCCGGAACTTCAAATGGAAATAATTGATCTACAGTGCAGTGATACAATTAAGAACAAATATCAAAACTCATCTTTGTTGGAATTTTATAAGAGTCTTCCACTGACACAATTTGATAATTTGCATAAATTTGCTCGTGGGCTGTTTTCTGTTTTTGGTGCTACTTATTTCTGTGAGAAGACCTTCTCCAAAATGAAGTACACAAAAAATGTTTACAGATCTAAATTAACTGGTGAGCATCTTAAATCTCTTTTAATAATTGGTACAAGTAAAATTAGTCCACAACTACAAACTATTGTCAGTGGAAAATCTCAATTACACAAATCTCATTAGTATTTCATATGTCATTATGCTTGTTATAAGTTATGTTTTTATTTAAAATGTATAAAATGTTAGTTGGATTCATTTCAATAATTTGTTAGTTATTATATACTGAAGTAAAATTTTCTGCATATTATACATGTCTTTACTCATTACAATTCTGTGTTTCTTTATCCAACTTATCACAAAAACAATAACAATAAGCCTACAACAATGTTATGAGTAGTTAGCCCATGACCATATCAATGTAGATGTCATATTAATAATTATTCAACATAAAATTAGAATACTTCAGTAAACTAAATTTAATTTGCTATAAAAAATATGTTCTCTAAAAGGAGTTTTCAAGTATGCTAGCTCTCCGCGGGCCGGACAAAATCTGTCCGCGGGCCGGATGTGGCCCTCGGGCCGTAGTTTGGAGACCCCTGGTATAGATCATACTCGACCAACATCGAATGTAGTTACTCAGTACTTCAAAACATAACTATATGGAATATTTTCTCTCTCATAGCGTAAATTAGAATACTTTGCAGTATTGTATACGTATATCTATATCAACTTATTTTCTTTCTTGGGTTTGTGGTAATCCTTTTAATTAAAACTAATATATTTTACTAACATTTCGATGTATTTAACATCTTTTTCAAAGTTTATAAAACATATAACTGTGAAAGATTACAAAATAGTTTACGGTACAATATGATTTATACTAGCAATAATTATAATTCTTTTTCTTTTTATGTATGGCAACGGGCATCCTACCTTAAAATTCATTTCGTCAATCATTAATATTTTCTAGGCTACTTTTTCATATATTCATCGTTAATTTTGTATTATTGAAAATTATAAATTTGATAGAATTGCAATGTCAGATCTGTCATTTATTGGGTATTTTTGTTTTTCAATATGAATCATTTCTAATATATCTCTTGCTTTTTTGGTTATGTTCTTTGTCCAGAATATTTACCCGATTGAAATCAAATTCATGCCCAGTATTAAAGAATGTTTTTTCAATGCGTTGTTGTTTTTACAGTATTTATGGCCATTCATTCTGCTTTTTAGGTGTTGTTTTGTTTGTCCGATATAAACACTTTCGCATCCCTTACATGGTATTTGATATATTAAGTGTGTTTGTTGATCTTTCGGTATTTTAGCTTTTAAGTTAGACAAAAGATTTTGTAAGTTGTTATTGTTTTTATTTGCAATTATAATATTGTATGGTTTAATAATATTTTGTATATTTTCCGATAAATTTTGCACATATGGAATGGCTATGTAATTTTTGTTATCATTATTGTTATTATTATTATGTTGTTTGTGTTGATTATATGATATGTATGTCCTTCTTTTAATTTTATTAATTAAATCTATGGGATAATTATAGTTAGTTAGTGTTTGTCCAACTTTATTTAATATTTCGGTTCTGTATATGGGCGATGTTAATTTTATTGCACGATCTACTAAATTTATAATAATACTTTTTTTATGTGTAAAAGTTATAGCTGAATTAAAATTTATATATCTGCCTGACCAAGTTTTCTTGATATGCCATTTTGTAAGTATTTTATTTGTGGTGTGTTGTCTTATTAATGTTGTGTCTAAAAAATCAGTTGAATTACTTGTTTATATTTCTGTCGTAAACTTTTACAGTTATATGTTTTATAAACTTTGAAAAAGATGTTAAATACATCGAAACATTAGTAAAATATATTAGTTTTAATTAAAATGAATACCACAAACCCAAGAAAGAAAATAAGTTTATCTAAAATAGTGGCAAAGAAAGAAATATATATCTATAACTATATATGTATGTATAATATTATCTGAGGGTTTTTTTTCTTTTCCCTTCTTTTTTAGCTGTATATTTTATAATATATGGAACAAAAAAAATCTGGGTGATAACGGCTGTCACTTTTTTATGAAGGTGTTCTTTATCAGAGGAAACATAAAAGTTAATATATCATACTCGTATAACTTAAGAAACCATGATATAAAATTTTTTTAAAATAATTAGCAATCATAGAATTAGGTTTTTTTATAACTTAACTTCTATGTTTCTGATGAAGCTGTTATAAATATTATTAAAACGTCAATCGATTTTTAATATAACCCCACCTTCATTAAAAAGTGACAGCCGATATCATCCAGATTTTTTTGTTCCATTTATTATATAAATGTAATTAAAGACTACATATTTTAAATGTGCAGTAATATTTTTAATATGTTTTTTTATGTTAATCAATAATACCTATTACACAGTGTGGGCAAATGTCTGAAGAAGGTCGTAATAAATGACCGAAACGTCACAAGCCAACAAAAAGCTGTTTTCATAATTTCCAAAACCCGAATTCTACCATCCAGTCAACATATATTGTGTTGGATTAGTGCTAAAAAAGAAAATCACAAAATCTGTACCCGATAGGTGGCGCTGTGGTCGACTCATGGCGCCACCTACCGGAAGTGCAGAACAATCTTTGCCGGGCTAACTAGTTTTTAATAATTTTATCTTGAGAAAATCAAATTTTACTTCTTACCGTCAGATTTTTGAGTAGCGTTTTTTGGATAAAAAATTTATGTTTTTTTAGCAATTGGTTTGGTTTTCTATGCTGTTATTTTTTTTAGAAAATACATACCACTTGATTAGATATCTAAGTGTCTCGGCTATTTATTATGGTATATTGAGTTATATAACTTCAAGTTTATGATATACGGGTTGATTTATTGTAGCATATAATTTTAAACTATGAATTCTTAAAACTTTCAGAAATAATTTCATTTATTTCGAGTTTGCCCATGAATATAAAGGTAATTATTGTGTATGTTATACATTTATACAACTTTAAAGACAAACATCGAATTATGCAACCGTAAGATACGTAAATTAATCTGCTGAATATTAGTTTCGATTTGTTTTTATGTAATGACTTTTCAATAAACTATCATGATAATATATTTCTCGTTTTGACCGTCAGTTTCAAGATGCATGAACAACTGGAGCAAAATATGGCGTATAAAACTAAACGACAGCAAGTCAATATGCATTGATTTTACAAATAAACAAACTGAGTCTATTCCAGTCAATTTAAATCATGTTTCGCTTCCATATTCAAATACAGGTAAATACTTTGGTGTTACACTTGATGCAAACCTATGTTCGAAGACCCATGTCAAGAGAAAAAGACAAAAAGTAGGTATTAAGTACAGATAGATGTATTGGCTGATTTAGGAGAAATTCTATTCTATCTCTACATAACAAGTTGCTGCTTCATAAGCAAATTTTAAAGCCGGATGGACATGTAGCATACATGTTCATACAGGCTACTAAACAGAATAATATACAAGTCATTCAGAGATTTCAAAATAGAATATTAAGGAACATTGTTGAAGCAGTACAATTAAGAAGTTTGCCAAAAACCACGAGGAGAGGCTTCATCAAATGTCAATGTCGAGGCAATCCAGCTACTAGACACCACAGATTTAGTAAGAATACTCAAAAGGACCTAACCCTTTGAGTTGATTTAAGCGCTAGGTTCATGATACAAACGTAAACCCCATGTAGTATAACTTTATCTCTGAGTGTTGACTGTGTTGGTTGGGTCACTTCTTGGGTGAATACACGGATGCTAAAATACGATATCGCATCTCAGGTGCATAATGATGATTGATAACTATTTTATTGGTGTGTATATATTCAATATCCACTGACATATGTTTCATTTAGTTCCATTTTAGTGAACTTATTACTTTCGCCCATTATATTTCTTATTCGCAATTAAGTTATACAATATATGTTCCTATTAAATACATTCTACGGAAACTTTTAATTTTTCTAATATTATTATTGTTGTTATATGTACTTGTACGGCTATTAAACCTATTAAGAGTGCGATGACGTTATTTTACTGATGGTAAAAGAAAAGAGTTGTTGTCAGTAGTTTATTCAGGGCTCCATTTCCCAAATGTGTTGCGTCACACTCAATTAAGAAAAAGTGCATTTTACGATACGATCCACGAAAGAGTAGAGAGAAAAAAACGCTTGGCATTCATCATCGGTTCAGATCTGTTCCGAGTAACATCACACGAAGAGCAGGTTATCTACAAAGCTCATGTGTAATATAACTTACTCGTACTTCAAATAAATGGAGACATGTGTTCTTTTTTAACTAGTTGTTGCGGCCTATACGACCGACATCAAAGAGCATTTATCGAGTTGGACGATAAACTCCCTGAAAGAAAGGGACTCTGCTAAATGCTTTACAGATCTTCAAGTGTTGTATACGTATGCTAGAACAGTATGTAGTATGAATGTATATATGTATGTGTGTATATATACATGCCTAATCAAGCTGCATATGCCTACACAATAATAACGTATTTATTAATATTTATTGTAAATGGTCGTTTTGTATGTTGGCAGAGCGTTGAAGTTGCAATTTTGCTTTCCTTTATCTGATCGTTTGAAGTTTCCGTTCGATGTGAGAGGATCATAAAGAGCGAACGTACCATCTGGCGTTTCAAAGATAAATATCGATAAATGTAAATTACCCAATTAAAGTAAATATTCTAAACCCGATTGCAATATTCAGTATGAAACCAATAAAAACACTTTAGAATTATTAAAATATATATTTCTGAGTACAATTATGTAATAATTAACAAGAGAATTAAATAAAAACACATAATTATGGGTATGATTTTAATACATAACCATTTACTTCATTTCTAACAAGCAATGCTTTACTTCCGAGAAACAAATACAGCAAAATCTGTCCGCTAAAAAAAAATGTGGACGCTACATTAGATCACAACAGAAGTAGCATTTTAAAAGAAAAAAACTGTCAGAGTATATAATTTTTAAATAAATATATGTATATAGATAGGAAAAAATACGTATATGTACGTACCGATTGCCCCAAGTTTTACTGCCACTGCCAAAACAGTGCTTATTTATAAAGACAAAAGAAACATTTTTTTTTTAAAGTTAGACTGAAATGTACACTACATACTAATTAAAAAAAAATCTTCTAAAAATGTTTAAAATATGTCAATGGCAGCCAAAACAAAAACAAACCATAACAAAAATTTTCCTTTTTGGAATCAAATTTTTTTTTTCATTATTATGATGCCAATATTTTGTGAAACATAATCCTATAACCTAAATTAAAATACAAAATTTAGCAAAAGTTTTCCTTAAATTTGAAGTTTAGTGAAAAGCACCCAATTCCATATAATTGCCGGAAATGAGTACTAATTCGCAGGTGGGACGCACGGCTAATTAGTGGCAGATAAGATCCAAAAGCGCCGATAGGACGGTCTCTAAAGTTAAACGAAGCAGCAGGTTAGTCAGCTTATATAGGGACGAATCAACATGCACATTTGAAACATTTCGACCAGAAAACACAGCCTGTCCATCGTGAACAGCTCGTGCTAACTGTACTAATCGCACAGTAAAGTTTGGTTAGTTACGGCCGTTTATTAACAAATATTGTCTACGAAATCTTTGGAGGAGATACCGTTTACCTTTTTACTATTCAAGCGAGCCACGTCTTTAGAGCGAAAGCGACCTTCATTCAAGATGTCGGTCGAATTTCTTTTCTCTAGTGATCCATGTAAGGATTGCAATTAGAATTGTCAATTTTGTGTCAATATGCCATTCCAATATTCATTTGAAGATACAGTGGAAATGATTCTAATTTTTGGGGAATGTAGAAGAAATACCATAATACTCTGGTAGAAACTTTATTAGCAACCGGTTCTTTTTCTCACAAGAAGAAGACGTGCGCAAATTCACCTGTCACAAATGAATTTAATCAAGCTGAGGTATTAAATGTTGTTCTTTTCTTTTTTCATTTTATAGATAAGGGTTATTTTGTCGGTGGCGGTAAAACTTGGGCTGCGGCCGAAAATCGGCTTGGCTCCTAAGCTGTGGCTCGCTGGAGTAGTAGTGGGGGATCGCGGTATCTCTATCCATGATCTTGGTAATTTTGTCGAGCATGTTTGTTAATAAACGGCCATAAATAACCAAACTTTACTGTGTCGATTACTGCATGCAGGTTGTAAATTATAAATGGAATTTAGACGCTTCCCACTAAACTTCAAATTTAGGGAAAACTAAGCTAATTTTTTTATTTTAATTTAGATGAATATGTTTCAAAAAGTACCTATCTGTATCATAATAATGGAAAAAATTTCGATTCTAAAGATAAAATTTTTTATTAATGTTTTTTTCTTTTGGCCATATAAAATTCGTTCTCTTTTGTTGTTTTTGTTTCGTAGTTTGAATTTTTTTAAAATACTTTTTAAAGAAATACAGCATTTTCCAGTAGTGTCTCACATAGAGACTTATTAAAAGTAATAATAAAAGGTAAATTTGGGTGGTATAAATTTTTGCAGTATTCGCAAAAAACTGATTTTCGATAAGAGTAAAAGACCTACTTCCAGTAGGAATTACAAAAAACTTTTTTAATAAAATTCTTTTCAAATCCGGTCTGCCGATTTTACTGATCTAATCAGATCTCAAGAGGGAGATTATAGTATAAAATATGGAATTGTTACCTATAGCGGTTTGACTGCTATCGTGGTCACACACACATAAGGAGAGAGTGAGAGAGAGCGAGAGAGAGAGAGCGAGAGAGAGAGAGAGAGAGAGAGAGAGGGAGGGAGGGAGAGAGAGAGAGAGAGAGAGAGGGAGGGAGGGAAAGAGAGAGAGAGAGATTTTTTAAAAACCAATTTTTCGGTATCAGGGTACTTCAAAACGTGGACATCTGCAAAAATCTTGAAGTCGAAAATTTTCATTATCACAATACTTCCTTATGATGTATGATATATATTATTTCGTAGAGACGATAATATTTAAATTAATTACAACTATCCTCCAATATTAAATGAGCTATCAAATTATTTTAATAGTGAGTTTATTTTCACTAAAGTTGATATTATTTTGTATATTTCCTTTGTGTTCGTATTAATATTTGCAAAATTTTGGTGTGTAATACAAATGTTATTTAAATTATAATACTTTTGTTTTATTTAATTGTACCAATTATATGGATCGTCCTGGGATAAAAACATGAGCTAACCAGGTAAAGAAATATTCACTAAACCTACACTACAATAAAATTACGAACAGTCAGTCAACTAAAGTAATCTAAATTACACTTTTTTACATTTTTCTTAATCCATAATAAATGAAAGCCAAATTACAACTTGTACCACCCAAGGAGATAATTTTCTTTATTGCATGACTTTATAGGTATAGGTGCATTTCATTCAATTTACAGTGCTTTTTAATTATTAACCTACTATTTTGAATGTAAGTACCAAGAGTTACACGTGTACGTACATAAATCACATTATCTGTGTAATTTTTAACGATAAATCTAAATACGTAACCTAATATTACATATTATATGCATGCGGCGAATACTCCCCATTACGGTAAGTAAATCCACATTAACATTACCTGTCAGTACAACAGGCAGTAAATCACGACGTCTGCAACTTGCATATGTAACCTAGCTAATTAATCAATATGTACAAGCAATGATAGACAGATTAATAGCCTCTTGATATGCACCGGTTAATAGCGTTGCTTAGCTTGTTATATTACTCTTCTCTAGATAGATTTCCAGTTATATGGCATACATATTATCTATCTCCAATGACGTTAACACACACAATGCATATCGGATATTATATAATTGTTTGTATTGATTTGAGACTATACATACTACTTGAGTTACATAATCGTTATAGAATATTATGGGAATTAGTTCAGTTATAATTAGTTATAGTTAGACACTGAGGCTTGGTATAAATAGAATTTATTGGACGGAAGGTTCTCAGATCAATTCTAAGATGGATGAGGATTAAGTCAATGTGATCCACTATCAATTGTTATAGTTAATCTGGCAAAAGGACCAATAATGTCAGAATGTAAAAACAAAAAACTTTGCTTAATTGCACATCATATTGCCGTGCTTCTTAGTTGGGTAAAATGTAATATATTCAACGTTGGATTCCAAATCCATGTATTGATTCCAGTAGTATTGATGAACATGAATATATACAAATATTTAAACTTAGATACCTTTACCACAAGTATATGAACGAAAGTTGCATTTCTCGAGTATGTAATACTACTTAAATATATAAATTATACTAAATTTTTACGTTTCGACAATGTTTAATGTAGTCATCAGAAAATAATTCCTTTTACTCTTATCAAAAATCAGTTTTTTACGAATATCTCGCAAGGCATGCTTTTTAGATAAGATTCAATACCTTTTGTATAAAAAATATTCAAAAGTTGGACCGGAAGTAACACTTTTACTCTTATCGAATGGCGATTTTTTGCGAATAGAAAGTAAATTTTGCAATCAATATATATTTATCAAGATTAAAATATATATAGAACTGGATTTACAATATTTTTTGTATACATGAAATGTCAAAATGGGGACCGAAAGTAACACTTTTACTCTTAGCGAGTAGCACTTTTTCTTTCGAATATCTCACAAAGTATGCATTATATAGAGATTTATTAAGAGAATAAAAGTACTTAGAATAGGATTTTCAATAATTTTTGTATAAAAAAAAAGTTCTTAAAATGTGGACTTGAAGTAACACACTTACTAAGTATTTAAAACTTAAAACTTTTGTATAAGTTGAAACTTTCGTAAGTATAAGAAAGTCGTGTGGTGGCCACACCTAATTTTTTACTACTCTTTTGCGAAGGACTCTTATTCTCAGGTGCAGATCATTTGCGAAATTCTTTGTTTAAATGGGTGAGGTTAAAATTGAGTAAAAGACATAATCAAACTATCATAACAAATTTATTAACACAAATGTACACATATTATTAGGATATATGACGTGTAATCGCGATTTATATATCAGCTTACGAATTCGGCATAAACGTTTCAAAATTAATGTTTCGAAAAATTACAGTGCAATATTCATCGGAAAATATTTACATATAATGTTCAACTAGCATAATTTTAAGATACTTGAAATTAGTTTTAGAAATAATTTGTGTACAAAAAACTCTGACCTACGTGTTATGTCGGTTACCGAAACTGTTCGCACATACTATTATAAATGTTTCATGCCTGGTCCAAGCACACCGGTAAATTAGACGCCTACTCCCTGAAATCTCTATAAAACCAGTAGACACGAATCGTCTTCACACGATTACTTGCCAAAACTAAAATATACCTATAACTATTAACGAAATGATCTGGATTACACAACTGTGTACTATCACGCATGATTATGCCATCCCCAATATTGATCAATACGTTTATTAATTGCACAAACGCTCCTGATATATACCATTATACCATTTATTGTCCTAGTATCAGCCGAAAACATTTACGAATAATATAGTTATTAAAAGCTAGATAAATTATCCCCTATAAATAATCATAATTTTGAAAAATATATAGGAATTGTCATGCTAATTATCCTGAAATTTACAATTCAAAATTGAAATAAATATTTTAGGTCCTAACACATAGTATTAAATTCTTATACATCCATTTTTAAGAGTACAGTCATTCTTTTATAATGAAAAACACTTATATAATACAAGATATAAAACAAATAATACTTTTATATACATATTGAAAACACAAACTTAAAATTAAACACATATTAGTATATGAGTGCACACTGTATCTTAACGCGTGGGTGTGGTATCTCATAATCATAGTCACCTTCTTCTTCCTTTTAATTCTTAATGTGCGATTTTTCCTGGCGAAGAGCCCTCTCAGTCGATGTGCGATTGTTTATATATGAATTTTAGAAAATATAAAAAGATACTATAAAGCTCCTTACCCAGGCTAGAGCGGAAATGTGCAAAAAGCATTTTATTCTATAGACTTCGTTTCCACTGTTAGGAACGTAAGTTGTACTGTGTATTTTGTTATGACATTTCTGATAAAAATGGCATTACATCTTATCGGGTCATGTTCATATAAACAAGGCTTATATATATAATAATGTCGAAATATCATAAAAGAAATAAATGAAGATATTTTTGACGGTAAATAATATATTTTCAAAACTATTAACATACAAAACACTTTTTAAAATCATAAATACTGATGTAACTTTTAAATCATAACCATTGCTGAATCATGTGATTGTGATACAATTTAATATTATTTTAGAGTTTCTGGTTATACTGTTATTTCAAGACTCCAATATAAATTATGGTGTAAGTATATAAACACACTCGTGTACCGCTAACATAGTTAATATGAAATAATTCTAGGAATCTTCGAACATGAACGTGGAATATATAATACTATAAATTACTATTAATGCAAATAGTATAGGAAAGATTAGTAACATTTTAAATGCATTTCTAATGCAAAATCAGCAAATAATTTCAGAAATAAGTTGATTTAAATGAAATTATTATTCATCTTATGCATATAGGTAACCTGCATTGCATAGATGTTTGTCTATTTTCTTTGACCCCAAATATTAGAAAATTTGAAAAAAAAAATGTGTTACACAACTAACTGATGTGGGTTTTAAATTATATCTAAACATATACAGAGTGTTGTAAAGTTGCACTCTAAAATATATTGATATAATGCATAAATAATAATGTTGAAGAAAAATTTAAGATTTCTAAACTAAAAATAGAAATTCTCAATATACAATTTTTATACATTCATTATCTTTTTTAATTATCAAAGGGCCACAGTCATATGCAGATGATTTAATGTAAGGGCACGAAGTGCGCACTGTGCAATATTTACGAGCTGCTTTCGTCTTCGTAGCTATTTAATTGCATGGCTCGTTTTACTATACTTCCATTTATTTAGTCATATATACCTCTATGTAGTTGTTTGTACTTATCCAGAATAAAAGATAGTTCCTTAAAGAAATAAAAAAAGAGAAAAAAGATATTTAAATGGCAAGTTTTTGTTAAGATATGAATATTATGAAAACCTCTGAAATCTTGCTAAATTTGATCTGGAGGTTTAGCAATTATCATAGAATTTTCTATGTTTATCAGTACAATGTAATTAACGCGTCAGCAAGTAACCTGATAAGTTTCTGTATTTCAGTAATTTTTTAAAACAATATAACACACATGTCTGCGAGAATTTGGCCTGTTTTTTTACATATACGTTTTTGGTAGGTTATATTAATAACATCAAAAAAATGGAAAAACTATTTAGGAGTCTTTAGTACTAAGAAAATATTAAGTTAATGAAAAAGAACAAATGCATAAAAAAATGCATGGATTGAAAGCGGGAGTCACAAAAGAGATCAAATATATCAAAACAACCATAACACAAAAAAGACTCTAACATCAAAAGTGTGAAAGAATTTAAATACTTAACCGTACCAGTAACAAATCAATGTCAAAAAAAATCACGCGTTTTAGAAAGGCAATAGCGCTTTATCAATACCAATAAGAAGGAGAAATTTGTTAAGAGCTGTCAAGATCCGTAATTATAAAGCAATAACAGGAGCTGTAGTTGTATACTCAGGCGATATATAGATATTAACAAAAAAAGGTGAGGCAAAATTTGAGAAAACAAGTATTGAAAAAAATATTTCGAAGCATTAAAATGGGAGAAGACGAACTGGGCATTTAATGAACGTATACTGAACCCACACAAATAATGCGTAATAGTTAGAATTTGAATGCGATGCAGAAATTAGTCATCGAAAACTTTCCATAGAGGAGTGGCTGAAAAATGGAGAAATATTGCTCGAAAGACAAAATAGTTATAAGAAGAAATAATAGATATAATGGAAGTAGTAATCAGATATTAACTACAGAGACCAACATACATACTCAAAAATATATTATTTCAACAAGAACCATTCAAGTATGTTAAAGGTTAATGGCTTTTGTTATAATTAAACGTAAATTATTTCTTGCAAAAACGTACTGGTGAGTAATATAAGTTAATAATAGATTCCTTGCAGCACTTTTAAGTAGAAATAAGACTACCAGAACGCTTAATCTATTATGTATGCCACAAATGTGTTCAAATTAAATCAAAAACAATGCGAGATTTGGGCTCTAAACCATAAGAGTCAAAAAAAGATAGAGATTTTGGAAAAGAAGATCTTTGGAGGCAAAAAACCGAATATGGCTGGAAAAGAAGAACGAATGTAGAACTCTACTGTTTGTAGGAGAAGAGGCTATAGGCAAGTTTGTTAAAAGCAGAAAACTACAATGCTTGGGGTACCTGGAAGGAATAGACAATAAAATGAATGTGAAAAATTTTGCCGGGGGAGTGGTGAGGAAAGACCCAGGCCGAAGTAGATCGGTAGAGAGCACTTGCCGAGTATAGGAAAGTAGAAAAACCTTAGTGATCTGTTAATTCTTTGATGGTAGAAATGCTGTGATGAAATCATTACCCGTGCTCAACACTAATATTTGGACAAAAAAATTCAGATAGGAACGCAAATATTTTCTTTTAAGCTTTATATCACAGCACAATGCACGGTGACCTTAATTAAATGATGATTAAAGTTTTTTTTATCACATCCTTAAAAGCATTATAGACAACATGTTTCAAATTAATGAATATAGCTTCAAATGCTGTAGCTAGGTATAACGTATTTTAGATTGAGGGTGAAATAAAAATTCTCTCATTAAGATTTACATAAGTTAAACTATCAATTTTTTTTTGTGAAATATATCCAAGTCAACTTTTTTTTTATTACTTTTACGAAACTTGGAATATGAACTATATTATTTCGGCCAAATCAGTATTGAACCCTAACTAACCAATGTGAAATGGTAAACGTAATCCATCACGGCTTCCAAGCCTTTTGCTTAACTATTCTCTTCATAGAGAAACCAGCAAAATGAATTTCATACAAATAACATGACGTAGCAAATATGCCCAGAGCTTTTCAAATTTTGCGAAATATATAAGACAACATTTATTGTAATATTTTGCATTTAAGTTGCTAAATTAATAATATAAGTTTGAATATATAAAATTTAAAATATTCTTAGAGAAAATATTAATAAGCAAAAATCTCCAAATCGTGATATGATAATGAGATTTTAAAACTAGTTTCAGAAGCAGTATATAAATAAACATAACATGCAAATTAATGTATAAGTGAAAAAATATCGTCTTGACAAATGTTATTTCTATATTGTTATTGTTATTATTATTTCAGTGTATAATTTTTGAGTATTTATCATCCAATAAAAGTAAATATTTAACATATTTGTTAGCTCTTGAAACAAATATTTATCATGTCAGATTAATTGACACAAGACGATGCACACGATATTTCTTCTTTTTATATCGCCAATTATAAACTTGAAATAGTCTTTCCCGACTACATTATTTTAGCGCAATAATAACAAACACATATCTGAAAATATACGAGTTTATTTATTTTCGTCTGGAGACTCTACAAAGTCATTCACTTCATCAAATTAAGCCGGCTTATACATATGGAAGATTGCAATTCCAATAATTGCATCCGATTCGACAATTTATTCGATACGGGGTTAATTGGGCGTTGCGCTGTGTGAATATAAACAAACTCGTACAACAAACGACCATCAAGACAATGATGATACAACACAAAGTTCTGAACTGTATTTTTGTCTCTGTTTCTGCTACAGTTGCATTCAATTACTTTAAAGGTACAAACGTAAGCAGACGTAAAGTCTAAACATCAGATTTTGTTATGGCGAAACTGAGCTTATTAACTTGATAATAGTTTACAATTCTTAATTGAGCAACTTTATAATTATCTTTTAAATATCATAGTAATAATATTTGCTATTACAATCACTCTTCCAGCCTCTTCATATCCCTGTAATGTATATTTTTATTTCAGCACTAAACTTATGTGGAAATAAGAATATACAAAACAAGAAAACAGAAAAATCAATAAACAAAGGCATGTTTGGAAATCTCAGGTTCCAAGTTAAAACATAGTTTGGAGTTGGTTCTCTTAATTAAAGGAAAAGTAACTAATTATACTTATTACTATTAACCTTAACTAACTAATAACTAATTTAATCATTTGTGGATTATATCAAATTAAAGGCAAATTGACAAGCACTATGTAATAGCCCACAAGGCCACATATTACCGGTAATTACATTGTCATCGAGTCGATTAACAAGAGATGCCCGTTTGTCAAGTTACAAACCTGTAGCTCGTCCAATTAACATTATGAAAGTTTCGGTCTTACCTTACTCGCCTAGAGCTTGTTGGTAAAGATGGGGTGGAGCCTGTGCCTCCAACTCTCGGTTTTATGGGACATGAGTCACTCAGATTACTGAAGTGGATGACTCAGGCGCCAGCTGTCTATTAAAATCAGCACCACTCCAAATGTTACTTATTCCGACAGCAGAAATAATTTTTGGGTGCACTAGGTATAGTAAATCATTCCATACACGTACTAGTCAACAATAACAAATTTATTTCTAAAAGTATGACATGCCGGAATGCTAATAAGTTGCACAGTGTAAATAATATTCATTCGATAAATGGGTGAATCCCCCCATAAATATTACAAATTAAGCCTGATACCTCTCAACTTGCTAAATTAAAGAAAAACTAGGAACCGCACAAGAGAGCATACGTGCGCTTAGCAATTTAAGTAAATTAAATGTTGAACAAAAACCACTGACTAAATTTCATTAACCAAAAAGGAAAACTCAAGACCATAGATGCGCTTAGTAATTAAAACTTATGGCTGGCAACCGCAAGAGCGCACTTTAAAGTTAAATTAGGAATAAAACATTCGAATATTAATTAAATAACTAAATTACAAATTAAAGGCGGAACGAGATATCGCTTACACTTAAGCTTTTACTTACACTACACACTCTATATGTGCATGAAAAAAAAAACAATCCACTAACAATAGACTAAAAGTCTTATTAAACAACATTATAGAAAATTAAAATCTATAGTCCAGGGTTACCATTAACTAGAAATCACTTAAGTTTAATTTAAATACATGTCGAGAACCCTCGTTATTCAATTTGAAATATTAAATGGCATCGGTCACAAAAAGAAAACCTTGAAGCCACTCAAAACGTTATTTTTTTTTAAAAAAATAATGAATTTTACATTTATCAGTGCAACTTATGCCATAGAAATTATTTAAAACAAAATAAGTAAATAAAGTCCCAATTAAAAATAATTATCTCTATACATATCTTGACAAATAACGATCCACACCGGCATCGGTTTCCTCCGGACACCCACAACAGAAGTATATTGAATCCGGGTCCAAGTGATGGAAATTAACAAACAATGGCATTAATCGACTCAAATATCCTAATAGGTATAATTGCCATGTGCGTAGCGGAAAATGTCTAGCGGAATAGCGGTGATGGAACTTCCGGATTTTAAAACGTGGTCGTGCCTTAAAGCGAACGACAAAATGGCATAAAATAAAAGTTACAAGAAAGGGAAAACACGAAACAGGCATTAATCACTAAAAAGAAATTTCGAAAATTTAGAAATCTTACCGATCCATGTATATTAACTTCAACCGACATACAGCCTACATAAAGCAGCTCAAAAAACTACGTAAGTACCAAAAATATAATGTCACTGTTGAGCATCTACGATGTATCGTGTGACTTGCACGGAAATTAGACAAATCCAGTCCATTAAATTACACAGTGGACACTGGATGAAGTAAAAATGGATCGCCTTTAATCCAACTCGACTATCTTGTTTGATCGATAACGGAAAATGAATGACAGCCGAGATGGCCGCAGTTGAAGAAACCCTCGCCGCTCTATGTGGAGCGACATCTACTCCGCTCGAAAGGAATCGTTACGTAAAATTTATTTAAAGGATAAATTAATAAAAGCAGAACAAAGAAACAAATAAATAGAAAATAACCGCGGAAAATTATACATTGACGTAAGAAATAAAACAACGTTAACCGGAAAAAGATTCTTAATACACCTTAATAGCATAAACATTCGCACACACGAGATGGCGCCAGCATGACTAACCTGAGATAATTAACATAAGAAAACCACTAATTACTCCCAATAACAGACAAAAATAATTCAAAAGGAAATGTACAAGCATTAAAAAATTAAAAAGAAAATTCTACATACCGCAGAGCATATTAATCGTAATTCCAAAAGTAAACGAAAGATTAACCCTAGGCGTGACCTAGATTGCACGGAATTATATAAGCTAACGCTAAAATAAGGTACAGGATAAAAAAAAGGTGTAACAATACGTAAGTTCTGAACCTCTAGTATATGACCAGAACTATTTACCGTTAAGTACTGACCATTTGTATCACATTAAGACATAAATTATAAAAGAACCAATGCAATTTTGTTGTTTCATTGAAGAGTTAGAGTCCATGAGGATAAGTATTTTTTACATTTTGGTAGGTAGGCAGTTTTATCGGATTTAAGATCTGAGTATTGAATCCGAAATTGCTATGTATGACCAGACTTAATTGTTAGATTCATGGTTAACAGAAATTGCACATTTTGAAGATTTCACTACCAATGCATGCTGAACTCAGCAACTCTGTCGAAGTGTTGGCTTCTTGGACAATATATAAACAATTATTATCAGTATCGTACTTGCACAAATTGCATAAAAATGGAAAAGTTATGCAAATTAAAAAAAAACAGAAATGCAAAGAATTGTAAAAGAGAAGCGATACTCCAGTCAAGCGAGTTTAATTAGAAAATTTTGCAAATTTTGTATTATTTGCGGTAAATTACGAACATGAAATAAGTAAATGAAGAAAAAGTGCGAATAAAATAGTGATAGCATAATAGTTCGAAACGATGAACTAGTTCATAGAACTAGTTCACGAAGAACTACTTGTGACTTATGTCTGTACTTACATAAGACAGAAATACTTGTTGAATTAAAGATTAGCAGTATACCGTTTGACTGAAATAAAAGTAGATATAGGGAAACAGAAACACGCACACATGTGCATGCAAACATGAAATGGAGGGGTACGATAGTAGGGGAGTACAGATGAGTTCATATCGGGACACCGGGGTACCCAGGTTTTAGTGCAAAACGTTGAAAGTTAGTATGTAGACGTTTGCTTTAAGGAATTGCTACGCTCTTTATGGCTTTTGTATAATATTTTGGTAACTGATGTATAATGTATTAACATTGAACTAAAACAAAACTCTATAAAATTTGTAACTAAAATAAAATTCTTATAAAAAATTAAATAAAATTCTCACATTTAAAACGAAACAAAATATTAAATGAACTATACATAATTTAATGTTGAAGATGTTCAAATGTCTGTCCCTCTTGCATCAAGCAGTACCCTAAACGATTATAAAACCCATTTCGTACATTCGATAGCATTTCAGGAGTAATCATTTGTATGGTGTTAAGAATTTGTTCTCTTAAGCCATCCAAATCAATCGCTCTATTTCCTTCAGCGGTATTAATATTTGCGAGATTGCTCAGATACAATGTATGTATGTACGTTCACGCTCTAAAGTTACGGAACGAATGTGTTGTCCCCGCTCTCGATCTCCCCACTATCTCCCCACACCACCGGTCTTATACATAGGTACATGTTTATGTGTGTGTATTTGAAGATGCATATTAACTTTTAACTACGACAATCTGTATATTATATCTTGTAACACAGTATACTTTACCGCTTGATTAATTTTTAAATCCGTAAATTTATGAGATAACTAAATAGGTAGACTCCGAGTTAGAATGAGGCAACTCAGTTTAGTATTTTACAATAATATTTTTAAACAACCAATAATTACCATATTATAGAGATTATAAAAAAATAAATCATAGTACAAAAGAGTTTAAATGAGACGATGCAACAAAGAATAGGGCGGTTCTCATCCATATATATTACTCCACACGTAAAGCTTGATAATACAAAATAGTTCTTTATAATTAGTAAATCTACAAGGTCCCTTTAATTCCCTTATAGTTTAAGATTTTTTATTTTTGTAAATATATTATTATTCGTTTATTCTCTAAAAAGGTATTAGGTGCTGTATAGGTACCACCCCCAAGTTGGGTGACACAATGTAGAGAAACCCCTACCTCTAAATTAAGATATTTAGTTTAAAGTTAAACTTGAGAAATAAAATTATTTGTTTTGCCAGCTCAACTCCAATTATCTCAGGGCGATTCGAGTTAATTGAAATAAAAGGGGTTCCTGTACATTAATAAAAAATACTATTTAAAATTTTAATAATTCTTATATTAAAATCAGTGAATCCTGTATCTATAATTTTACAAACAACACAAGAAGTAACATATATTTAAAAAGCAATTCTAATACACTTTTTTTTACAAACATTAAACTAATACAAACATTTCGGTAGGTCCTGTGTTCGATTCAAGCTATAAACGCCAGAATTTATTACATACAATGCACATTCTATATTATACGTGTTTATATCGATACTTGTAAACATATCAAGTTACTTTACACATATATTTGTTAACAATATTTATTTAATTACTTTCTGTTTGAACTTTTATTTTTACAGTCTCTCCTCTTTTATTACATAAAACATTACAGTCATTAAACAATAATCATTTAAATAATACCTTATCTAAATTCTTCTTATTCATTTTTTTTTGTACTGTTTCCAGCAGAAACTTGGGGCTGCTTATTATCGACGAAATCTTCTTTATTTCTCTATTTGATACGATATTTAACGTATCTTGCTGTCGACTCTCCTTTTTTCTCCCGCGTATTTCCCTTTTATATTAGAATGTCTGGGGTTCCCCGCTTTCCACAAAGTTCAGGGATTCACCGGTCGAAATGACTGATTCTCTCGCAATTGACAGAATGGTGCGGGAAATAGCTGAGCGTGAAAACCGTAAAAATAATTTGATTGTTTTTAATCTTCCCGAGTTGGAGGGGGGTACAAAAATAGATCAGATTGCAGCTGATACAATTTCCGTTAAGGAAATATTTGCAAAATTAAACATCCCTGCTGATCAACTGAATCCTACTAGGCTTGGTAAATACGATCCAACACAACAGCATCGTAAGCGACCTGTCAAGGTGACTCTTTCGTCTTCGGATCGGGTATTGTCGGTCTTGCGGGAAAGTATTAATTTGAAGAGCATGGAAAAGTTTAGGTCTATCTTTCTTGTGAGGGACCGAACTCCTCTACAGAATGCCATACATAAAGATTTAAAATGCCAACTTGACCAGCGAATTGCCGCAGGCGAGTCCAACCTCTACATTAAATATGTTCATGGGACTCCAAAAATTGTTCGTCGTAATCAGGGAAACTAGGAACATCCAACAGACAGTCTCCACCGTTACGATTTTATTACCAGAATGCGCGTGGTCTACGATCCAAGATAAATGAGCTTTACTGCTCTGCTGTATCTTCAGACTTACATCTTATCTTGCTTTCCGAAACATGGCTTTCATCTGATGTTAATGACGATGAACTGTTTGATACCTCCTACACTGTGCTCAGAAGTGACAGGGATTTCGACGCCGTAAGGAAATCGACTGGTGGCGGTGTCTTGATAGCAGCTTCAAATGAGGTGCCAATAATCCCATGTGATACATCATACCTTTCTGTTTTAGTTCCTTTGGTAGACATAATTATTTCTAGATGTAATTTTGTTTCACAAACTGTTTATTTCATTGTTTTGTATGTACCACCGTATATTTCTAATGATGATTGTGAATTATTTTTTGAAAACTTAGCATTAAATCTGATCGATAAAAAAGTTGTAATTTGCGGAGACTTTAATTGCCCTAAATTTAATGCAGCCGACAATGCTAATGACATAAGATTCAGAACTTTACAAAGCTTTATACATGTATTAAAACTGTTCCAATTTAACACTGTTGTAAATAGAGATAATAGATTGCTGGATTTAATTTTTACTAATTTTGATTGCTCTATTGTTGTCGAGCATACCCTGTTCCCATTGGTTCCAGAGGATACCTTTCATCCAGCATTAAGCTTTAATATGAATCTACAGAGATGTCCAATCAAAAACTTCCCATCCAGGATCGATTCCGGGTATAATTTTCGTAAAGCTAATCTTCCGGAATTATATAGCGAACTTGGAAATGTGGATTGGTCCCAGCTGAAGGTGTGTACTGATGTGAACCTTGCCGTGTCCACTTTCTACACAACAGTATTTTCTATTATTGACAAGCATGTGCCGAAATATACAACATCGTCGCGTGGTTTTCCTGCCTGGTATAGCCTAACTTTAATCAACAATATTAAATTAAAGGAATTTTATTATCGCAAATGGAAATCTTCCGGTTCAACAAGCTTTAGACTTGAATTTACTAGATTACGCAAACTGGTCAAGTCTGAAACACGCAGAGCTTATGAGGCATACCTCTCTGGTCTCGAAATGGAAATATCCAGGAACCCTAGAATATTTTGGCGATTCATTGGGCAAAAGACGGGTAAGTCGAGAATACCTGGTTGCTTGAAGTTTGGTGATGGTGAACTCACGGATCCAGAAGAAATAGTGGAAGCTTTTGCTACAACTTTTTCAGATGTATATCGGGTACAAGAAGTTTCTAGTACGTCGGCCTCCAAGGAAAGTCTGAACAACTTCTACATCGGGTCTATTTCCGAAACTGATACATTGGCAGCCATTAACCACGTCAAGGCAGACTTTACATCTGGCCATGATGGTCTACCCAACTTTTTTATCAAGGACTGTGCGTCCATTCTATGCAATCCGTTATGCACAATTTTCAATCTTGCCTTTCGCACGTCGACATTTCCTGAAATTTGGAAGATAAGCAGGATTACGCCTGTATTCAAAAAAGGAAGCAAGCATGATATCTCGAATTGTAGACCAATTAATATTTTGTCCAGTTGTTCTAAGATCTTTGAGCAATTGCTGTATAATAAACTATATAACTCCATTCGGTGCTTTATCTCCACGCAACAGCATGGATTTATGTCAGGAAGGTCAACTGTAACTAATTTGTCTGAGATTACCCAGTATATCAGTTCTTGTATGGACTCAAAAGATCAAGTTGATGTTCTGTATACCGACTTCGCGAAGGCCTTCGACACTATTGACCATACCATATTGTTATCTAAACTGAGTACATTTGGCTTTACGTCATCTATAACTAATTTGATAGCTTCCTATCTTTATAATCGTTCGTGTTACGTCTGTTATAATGGCTTCTATTCCTCGGTCTTCACCGCTTCTTCAGGTGTTCCGCAAGGCTCGAATCTTGGCCCACTATTATTTAATGTTTACATTAACGATCTTGTCTCGTTACTCAATTGCCGAGTCCTTGCCTACGCCGACGACCTGAAGATTTTCTCGAAAGTATCTTCAACTTTCGATTGTGAAACTTTGCAAAATGATTTAAACACTATCTGTGACTGGTGTAATAGGAACAAGATAAGAATCAGCATAAATAAATACGCAGTTGTTACTTACACAAGAAAAACTAATCCTATAATACATTCCTACTCACTGGATCTTGTCAATATTTCTAGGCAAACACAAATAAAGGACTTAGGTGTTTTGTTTGATCATCGCCTGCAGTTTACTGACCACATCTACTCCGTTTACAATTCCGCTCGCTCACTCAGCTTCGTAATTCGATCCTGCCGAAAATTTTCAAATTTAAATACGCTAAAAACTCTCTATTATACACTGGTGCGTCCGAAACTCGAATATGCTTCAATAATTTGGTACCCTTACTATGTTTACCAGAACTTACTGATTGAGAGAGTGCAGAGAAGATTTTTAAAATATTTAATTTATAAATCATCTGGTAACTATCCAGCCAGGGGCGTCGACTACGATGAGCTCCTTCTGAGGCACAATTTCACCTCACTTTCATATCGCAGAGAGATGGCCAGTGCTAACTTTATGATTAAATTAATCAATAATGGCATAGATGCCCCCAACTTGCTCACAGAAGTGGATATAACGGTGCCAAAGTATGGTACAAGATCAAGGGAGACATTTGTTGAGCCCAGAGCCAGAACAAATATCCTTGCTAAAGCACCGATTGCCCACATGAGCAGAAATGCGAATAAAATCTTCCCAGATCCCTTCCACTCTTCCTAGTCCTAGTCTTCATTGAATTTCCAATTTATACAGGGTTGTACGCAAGAACTGTTTGTTAGCTATTTGTTTCTGTTTTGCCATAGCATTAATATATTTATTTTATTATTATTTATATATTATTTTTAACACTGTACAATATCATTGTATTATATTGTCCTGTTAATGGAGTAATCTGTTGGATAATAAAGACAATTATTATTATTATTATCACCAACGGGAAGAGTTAGCCCTAGAGGTAACTACATCTAATTTAAAAAATTTGATATATTATTTAACTATTTTTATATTGTTAAGATATATTTGCGTACTTTCAGACCATAGTAAAAATTATAATAATATTCAGTATTTTACTTTCTTGGAAAACTTTTTGCAAATGTCGAACAATTTTCATTCGCCTGTAATTAGGAGACTATGATTGTTCGTGACTGTACATAAATGGACTTCGTTTAAGCAGAGAGTGCTCATCGTCATTTTTATTAAAAACACTAAGGTATATTGATCTCGAATGTATTGCGATGTGAGAAAACTCATGACGAACTTGAATTGATCAATGCATTGAAATTGGTAAACAAAATCGAAGTGAAGTTACTTCACGTTATACTATTCTCAAGATGATGTGTTTTCTACATTGTCCAGGGATAAATGTATCGAACAGATCGGAGTGGTACGTTATCGTGGACTGCAATACAGTGATTTAAGGAAATTGCAGGCAAACATTGTTGCTGAAACAAAAATAAGCTCGGATTCGTTTAATTAAAGTTGAAACGTTTTTCGCGTAGATAGTCTGCGACCTATGCTTTTAACCCCGATGGAAGTTAATAGACCGTGATTTTCTGTTTAAGTTTTTCGAACGGTACATGCTTTAAATTTCAAAGTGAAAATGCTCGATATCCGATATAAAGCTAATAATGAAAGGGCGGATAGCTGGAAGCGAGTAAAGTGGATTAAAATATTTCGTATTGAGAAACAAAAGTTTACTGAAAATAGGCAATTAATGGACGATTCATTAGATATATTCAAGAAGATCATATTCTCGAGTATCTATTAAATGTTTCTAGCAATAATGTCCATCTCGTAGATGCTACACTCTGCAAAATGTTTATCTCAACATCTGAATATTATTAACAAGCCCGCACCAAACCCAGTTGGCAAATATAAAATGAGCACCTTTATGTGGCAGTTATTATCGCAAAAGATTACTTATGGCATCTGTTCACACATGAAATTTGAAATCCGATTAACATAAAATTAATGTGAAGGATTTTTGAAGAGAATTAGTTTCCCCATTAGTTTTTCTTAATTTGCAAAAATGATTATATTCATTGAATATAAATGATATCATAAAAATGAAACAAAATTGTAACCTAATACATCAAACAAATATATATTAAAGTTTTCTTACCCACGGAGAAAGAAATATTCAACAAAAAATCAGTATTTAAAAGTCTTCCTCTGGTAGTAGGTCATAAGAACAGCTTATCATAAAACAATGATTTTTCTTCTGGTACATACTGCACAAATTTTTGTAGATGGACCATTTTTTGATACGATCTGTAATTCGATTATTGAGTGCAATAAACTTGACAGTAGCTGAAATTCACCGTCAAATATCTTAAGTTTACGCTGTCAATGCTATCAGTCACACTCTGGCCGACCTTCTCAGATTTCTCAAGATCTGGTTCGTGATGTGGGCAAGAAAATTTGAGAGGACCGATGATGCATAATTCAAAGTTATCGATTGATTTTCCATACATTTCAATGTCAGTTTTATACACCATTCTTTCGAAGAACCTGAAATATCGAAAATTGTGTTGTCGGTGGATTCCAAGATTGTTTTCTAACAAATATAAAGTAAAAAGATTGGGTTGTGCTTTATCGATTTTGACCCAATATGCTCAGAAAGGAGATGAATTTTTGGATTACATCGTTACAGGACATGAGACTTTCATGTCTATAGTATATTGTGAGACCTTACCTTTTCCAATATTTCTGGTCAAGTTATGGTTGAGCACGATGTTGTTCCTCTTGTTCGTGAGGATGTACATCATCCTGCCTTAGTTACAACTCTGAATTCATCCTTTGTAGACTGCATCAAAAGTTTTCCCTCAAAGAATAATCTGCGATATAACTTCAACAGAGCAGATTTTCCATGCCTATACAATGCCATTGCCTCGATCGACTGGACGTGTCTTGATGCTCTCTCCAATATCAACGACGCTGTTGACAGGTTTTATGATGTGATGCATACGACAATTGCTTCCTATGTCCCAAAGTTTGGATCCTCACAGCGTGCGTTTCCGCCTTGGTTCACTTATGACATTAGGAGGCACTTGAAACTCAAAGAATACTGTTTTACTAAATGGAAATGCACGGGGTCTATTTATTTCCAAAATGAATTTTCTAGACATCGGTGCTTGCTTAAAACAGAGATTGGAGCGGCGTATAAGGTGTACCAGACTAGACTTGAGACTAACATTGCCAGTGATCCGAAGCTTTTCCGGAGTTTTGTGAACAGCAAACAATCTACTTCTCGAATACCTTGATCTTTAACACTTGATGACGCTATACTTGAACAACCGCAGGATATTATTCAGGCTTTTTTTGACATTTTTTCTGATGTCTTCAATTCTCCTATGCCTGACCTCACGGCTCAGTCTGACTTTGATGTGAATGCTGTTCCTTTGATATTGGGTACTTCACTGCTGAGGAGGTGCTTTGTGGTTTTCGCAAACTGAAGTCAACTATGATCTTCGACAATGATGGTTTTCCCAGTTTCCTCCTTCGGGATTGTGCTTCAGTGCTATGTTCTTCACTCACAATATTATTTAATTTATCGCTTCACACCTCTACTTTCCCTGATCGCTGGAAGATCAGCAAAATTACATCGGTGTTTAAGGAGGGTGATCGTAGTAAGATTCGTAACTACAGACCTATCAGTATTATATCAAACTGTGCTAAGGTATTCGAATACGTCATATATGGGAAGTTGTATAGCTGCATTAAGCCACATATTTCAGGCAACCAATGTGGTTTTATTACTGGAAGGTCAACTACGACAATTTAGTTGAAATCACTCAATATATAAGTGAGGCTTTAGATGCTCGTCAGCAAGTAGACGTCATTTATACTGACTTTACTAAAGCGTTTGACACAATTGATGACACTCTGCTTTCTGCTAAACTACAATCTTTAGGTGCTTCCACAAGAATTCTTGCTTTCTTAAACTCATATTTGCGGAATCGCTTGTTCTATGTAGCCCACATTGGGTATGTATCCAATACTTTTACAGCCTTCAACGTTGTTCCGCAGGGATCTAATTTGGGCCCGCTCTTGTTTAATGTATATATCAACGATCTCCTGATGCTGCTTGATTGTAAGATTCTTGCATATGCAGATGACTTAAATTTTTTTAATGTGATATCTACTCTATCGGATTGTTTAGTGCTGCAAAGAAATCTTACATTAATTAATGAATGGTGCAACAATAATAGAGTTTGCTTAAATGTGGACAAATGTGCAACACTCTCCTACTCTATATGTCCAAACGTTCTGTCGTACCCATATTCAGTCTCTCAGAGCTGTGTTTCTTGAGTTTTGCAGTTCTGAGATCTTGGTGTACTTTTCGATAGCCAACTGTCCTTTGGTCTGCATATCAGCGACTTATGTGCTTCCGCCTCCAAGTCCCTGGGGTTCCTTACTCGCTCCTGCAGAGCGTTTAATAACCTGGAAACGTTATCCATTTTATTTTACTCTTTGTACGTTCCAAATTGGAGTATACATTCCTGGTCTGGTTTCCGCATTATATATACCACCGTCTCATGCTTGAACGTATACAGAAACGTTTTCTGAAATATATGTCGTTTAAAATCGATGGTGTTTACCCACAACGCGGCATTGATTATGATTATCTATTGAAAAGACACGGTTTCAGTTCTTTGAGTCAAAGACGGGACAAGGCGAGCAGCAGCTTCATTGTAAAACTGGTCAACAATTGCATTGACTCACCTGCACTTCTTTCTCAAGTGAACTTCTTAGTGCCCAGGTACGCTGCTAGCTATGTCGACGGGTACTTTCTGTGCCCTACAGCTCGGATGAATGTTCTTCTTAAATCCCCGCTCTATCACATGTGCACAAATGCTAACCTCTTATGCGCTGACCCATTCTTGGGGAAGTGATGAGGTATTTATGTTTTTCTAATGTTATCTGTATTTTTGTATTCTATATTGTATTCTGTATTTAATTATCATCTGCATTTCATTTTTGCATCGTATTGTGAATTATTTCAAGTCATTGTTAATTTTCTTTTTAAATATTACTCTGCACCTATAGCTATGTCTGTTGGGTATTAAATGAATAAATAAATAAAAAACTCGGGCATTCCGTACAAAAGAAGAGGCGTTACAGGAGTAATGTTGCTTCATGACAATGCAAGGCTATATGCTTCTGCACAAACACAAAATCTAGTTATGTCTTCTGGATGGGAATAATTGGAAAATCCACCATACAGTCCAACTTGTGTTGATACTTAAAGAAGTTCCTTGGTGGTCAACAATTCGACGACGATGAAGAAGTAAAAGCTAAAGTCATAGTCACTGGCGACAAATTTCTTTGACATCGGAATTCAAAATCTTGTCGAACAATGTGACAAATATTTGAACAAAAATGGAAATTATGCAGAAAAGTATATGGAAGTACCTAGATTGAAAAAATAAACATATTTTAATAATATTTACAGTATTTTTCTCCTTATTCAAAAGTGGCCCCCAAATTTAAAAAATATCCCTCGGGGTTTCTTAATAAAGGACCTAAATGGGAAAATGTAATCTTATATGGAAATTTAATAAAAAAATGTCAAACTATAAAAAGGTCATCAGACTAATTACTTCTAAACGATAAACTAAACAGTGACGATTTCCCTGGTTATTACTTCGTAATTACGTTCTGCTTCTAATAATTCATTCGATTACGCAATGAGCAGAGTTGAAATGCATTAGTCGAACCGGCAATCTATGGAAAACACTCCAGATTCAATAAATCTCGTGTAAAATTGCAAAAGACGTGTAATACGTATTAATGCGGTGCGAAGCGGATAAAAATAAAAACAGCATAAAATATCTCACTTACATATTACAGACGACGACGGTTCGGCACATGGCCTAATGTAAGTACTTAACCGTAACTAGTTGGAAGCAAGTAGCTCTATTCGTAAGTGTAAGCAAAACGCTAGTCAGTGTGGCAATCTAACCTCGATAACGTTGCACGCGCCAATAATAACATAACAATATCGAGTGCGCTGCGCCCACGCTTGCCTATTGACACACATCTAGTGACATTTGAACGTTGTACTTACTTCCTACCTCCCATGTAGATATTACATGCATATGAACGTATGTACAGCATGTAGCAATCATATTGTACTTCGCACGCTTTTACATTATTGTCATAGGGAAATTTTAGATTATTACGTAGATGTTTTTTTAGTTTTTTTTTAACTTACTTAAATTGAAATTTATTAACACGCAACTGCAATTTTTGTATGCAACATTCAGAATTTAATAAATAAATAAATTAAATATTATAATCTGATAATCAAAACACAGTATGTAAATAACTGCTAGGTATATGTGTTTATAAGACCTACCTATGCGTAGGTCTTATCGCTGTAATTATAGTTTAGGCAATGTTGCCCTTTCTAGGCTTTGGTAGTATAAGTTCTTTATGAGATCTTCCCTCAAGGGCAATAATATTTTCTTTCTCCACAATATATTTATTATTGATTTCTCTCCTTAGAGGAACTGGTACACTTTAACTCTCAATTGATCTAATATTTACTTTATTATTTTTAGATGTGTATATAATGTATAAACTATATAGATGGGGACAATGACAAGATTTCTATTAATATTCCCTTGTGACGGATGTCATCTAGGATAAACAATAAACATGATTACGAACATATACATGTATCCTTATAACTTAACCTATATTCTTACATATGAACTTAATTAATCTTACTTTGATTTCATTGTAAACTTAGCTAACACTGTTTACAAAATATTAACACAGCTGAGATCATAGCAATATGTGCAGTAGAGAGTATTTGATATATATTTGCCATATATCTTTCGTATGTTGTATTTATCAAGTATTCAAAATTTTAACATAGTAAAACTGTATTATACTATGATATTCGAAATTTGATTTAATCTGTTTTATTGTTTAATATGTTTAGTATGACATGTTCATCATAAGGATTGTCAGTAGCAAGTTTGATCGTCAATAAGTAGAAGAAATACTTTAGCAATGTATTAAAAATTGTATGCGGATTTTGGGCAAACAAAGTCACCTTCTTTGCCGGTAGAACATAGTTCAAAGGCAGGTTGAAAAGTGCATGAAATTATTAATAGATGAAGGTTTCGAAACCTTCTCTATCTCCCTTTTTGCTAGTACAAAACGGCGTAACTCCATATGACACTATAAAATGTCACAGAAACGTCATGTAAACAAATTGTTGCGATAGCACATTGTTTTCAAAGCTAGCTAGGTAGATACATAAAAAAACTGTCCTCGTAACAATTAATGAAACTCTCTATGATAAATACCTGTATTTAGAAGCGTGTATTCAGGTTGACTATTAAAACCAAATATGTACCTACGCCGAAAGACAGTTGAAAAATACACCACAGTTTCTGTTATAAACTCATAGGATTGGCAGCAGCTGATCAGAATTTGTGGTCACTATTGATGGACTGAAAATAACAGATCATATTAACTTTTTGTACGAGCATCTCTTTCAAAAAAAAAAGAGAAATTTGCTCAACCGGTCTGTTTTTCGCTCAACCCCACCGTTAATCATCTGTGCTTTACACCTGATAATTAGTAACTTTTAAAACATTAATTAGAATAATTTTTTACCGAGTCGCCACCTCATTACCAACCAAATGTAATAGAAAGATATATAGATGACAATTCGTTTCATATGACGGCATAACATTTAGTTAATCACATGTTTTATATATGACGAACCGCCTGTTGTCGACATAATGTGATTAGCAAATTTGTGTATTTCATCATGAAATTTGCAGTCATTAATAATAAATTTATTGATGAAGTTTGCGAAGTGTACACTGTCTCAAAACTATCACTTAATTTATTGTTTTATGTTTACACGCCGATCGATTTTCACTTATATTTTCGTTGTAAATAAAAATTCTGTGTTAATAACCTCTCTTGTTTTAATGTTATTGTAATCTATATAAGAAGGACTAAAAGTAATTAAAAACTTATGAACCTACCTTTAAAAAATCCGACTGACCGAACCCGATGTGTTTATGGATGACTACATCGTTTTTCTCTAATTTCGTTAATTTTAATCTCGCATAACGAACACGACAAACTGTCATTATTATATAGATAAACGAGAAGAAGGGAGATCAGATGTCGACTTAGTAAAACCTACTACCCGTACGCATGACTGATCGACTCCGATGAGCCGAGAGTAAAGTTTTGTGTATTCGTACGCAAAGTTGATGTTCCATCGAGAAAAGCGTGGTTGATGTTTTAAAATACACTACATAAGCGTTGCAACCTTAGTTAAAAAGTAGAGCCTGTTATAGTGCTACCTCTATTAGATCATATGTTGCAAAATTATATATTACTCCCGCCAAACTCTTTTCCTTCATAATTAGGAAGATAATTTAGAAATCACCCCTCGCATATACCTTCGAAGAACATGCTAATTAAATAAATTTGTTCTACAATCATTGAAATACATAAGAATTTTGCAATTGCCTCAATTTTGTTTTAATTTCCTCAGCACTCCAAAGCTAAAGTCATTAATCAACATTAAATGCTTCGTGTAGGTACACAAATCGTGGTTTGTTTGTGAAAAGAAAGCCAAGCAAATAATCACAAACTTTCAGAACAATTTTATTTGTTCTTTCTTTCCAATTACCTTTTCGTGACAAGAATCACATAAACTCAATTGGATGCATGCGTTCTACGAAGAACTGCATATAAGCACGTGCATTTAAAATGGTATTTATGCTTATGCACAAGTAATTTGTTAATTTATCTTAGTTAAATAATAATGGTATGCTGCATATTGAAAAATTACACTAGAACATTGCGAAATAATTGTTTTCAACCCACACGAAGAGGAGAGATGATTGATTACTTATGTAAACAAGATCAACAACTGCGAAGCTAAGAATTAAATTGTAAATAATTATCCTTAAACATAATGCAGGCGGATTTAAATATTCAAGTACTCAAAAGCACAGCTGGTTCTGCATATACTTATGTTATATGTATATACGTACATGCATTAAAGTGATGAACAGATAAAAATATACGTGTGAGTTGTTGTGTAATGACGGCAATAATTAAAAACGAGAGATAACACCCTAACTAAGCGTAAAACTGAATATTATGCAAATCTATCAAATGGTAACTGGTGGCACAATAAAGATTGTGAAAATATTCTCGGTCTAATAATTTTCCTCATAGTTAATGAGAGTGCAACATGACCAAGGTGAGGTAGTTATTGCTTAGTACAGACCCGTGAAATATATACATTCACACATGTGTTTGTTTCTCGCTTATATACAACCAAACAAAAAAGTAGGTGTGAATACCACACGACTTTCTTATACTTATGTATGTACGTGCGTTTCATTTTTAGAATGCAAGAATTGCCCCAAATTGTTTTATATGCTTTTATCATATTAAATAAACCTGTGAGTGAAAGTGCTATTTTTGGTTAGAGTTTTGAATTTTTTGTATAAAAATTATTCAAAATCAAACTATAAATACCTTTACACTCATGATAAATCCGTATAGAATGCATAATTTGCCAAATATTTGCAAAACACTGTAATTCTATTAGAATAGTAATAGTTTAAATTTTGAAATTCCTTTTTACAAAAATTGCTCCAACGCCAACGCTAATTATTTTTATATTCTTAATAAATCTGTATAACTTGCGAGATATTGCTATTAGTCTGAAAATTCTACTTCTGGTCCCAGTTTTAATATCTTTTTGCACAAAAATTATAGAAAATCAACCATTAAATAATTTTAGAAAGCATGACTTACGAAATATTTGGAAAAAAACTGTTTTTCGAAAAAAATTAAAATACAGAAATACAGAAATAAAAAAAAAATTTTTTTATTTTTTTCTCAAATTCACTTGTGTGTATTTTTGTATACTTTAGAAATTTGCCAGAACTTGGTTGGAGAGATATTGGGGTAAAACTTGATTTTTTCACTGAAGTAAGCTACTACTTCCGATCTACCTATATAACTGAAAATTTAATGAGATCATAATGATAATGGGATAATGGGATGATTATACTTTCAAATTCAAGGTTTAGTATTGATAGCTTTAACAGTTTGGCCGTTATCGTGGCCACAGACACACAGATGTACATATAGACAGATATTCACGCCAAAACGTAGACATTTTGTAAAGGTCTCATACCAAAATGTTCTTATACTTCATCAGAAAATGTTAAAATAAGAGCACATTTCCGCAGAAATGTTAAACATGTATATCCTTAAAAATTAATAAAACCTAAGATATTCTTTTTTCTTTACAATGGGATTTATATGTTAGAGCAGTGGCGGCTGCTGCATGGAGGGCAACGGGGCACTGCCCCCCCCCCGTGACAAATGTCTTTTAACAGATAAATTAATTATAAATACCTAATTTGTATGTAATTTTTTTGATTTGTTTGATAACAAATAATATGTTTTCGAACGTAACAGTCCGTCTTTTCAGCGCTTTTAAAAATCGCAGTCTGACGTAGGCTTCGGGGCATCTCGCGCGACTGCCCCGTCTGTATTAGAAATCGAGCGATGAAACTGGCGCGGGTAGTGCTCGTATATATGTAGGCAGCGGGGCACTACTCTATGGTGCCGGGTCCGGGTGGCGGTCCAGTATGTAATATAGGTGAGTGTATGTTGTAATTTCTATCGGTGCATATGCAACTATGAATTGCGTTAGTAACATTAAGGCAGAATTAAAAAATCTAGGTGTCCCTAGACCAGGTTTATTGATTAAACTAGAAGATCACAATTTGAAAACTAATAGGTAAATCCGTGACGAGAAAATTCAACAGAAGCTCTTACAGTTTATCAGACTGGTTGTGTGGGTGCAATGTGCAAAATGCTTTTTTCTATTTCGGTGCTATAAAGGTCACTTTACGACATCCGGTTTGGTTGCAAAAGTATTTCTTTATCGCACGCTAATTTTGTTATTTTGACGTTCGTAACAAAAGAAAAAATGGAACCAAATTATATTTAAATGTCAAAATGTAAGTCTTTAATGCAACAAACATGTGCAATAGAAGTTGTATAAAGAATAAAAATGAGGTGTGGCCACCACACGACTTTCTTATACGTATGAAAGTGTTACTTCCGGTCCGAATTTTGAAATTTCATTTATACAAAAAATATTCCAAATCCAACTCTAAATACTTTTATACTCTTCATAAATATATATAGAATGCATAATTTACGACATATTTGCAAAAAATCGCTATTCGATAAGAGTAAAAGTGGTACTTCCGGGCTGAATTTTGAAATTTTTTTTATACAAAAGATATTTAAAAGTATGTTCTAAATACTTTTATACTCGTAATGTACCTGCCTAGAAAGCATGACTTGCGAGATATTCGCAAAAAACTGATTTTCGATAAGAGTAAAAGACCTACTTCCGGTAGGAATTTCGAAAAACTTTATTAAAACAATTTTTCTCGAATTTAATTTTGAGTACATTTGAATTCTTTATAAATTTGTTTAAACTTAGTAATTGATGAAATATTTGCAAAATTCGATTTTTTCACTGAAGTAAACTACTACTTCCGGTCTGCCGATTTTGCTCAAAATCTAATTAGTTCTCAAGAGGGAGATTATATTCGTAAATACAAAATTTGGAATTGATATCTACAGCGGTTTGACCGCTATCGCGGTCACACACACAGAGACAGACACACAGACACACAGACACACACAGACACACACACACACACAGAGAGAGAGAGAGAGAGAGAGAGAGAGAGAGAGAGAGAGAGAGAGAGAGAGAGAGAGAGAGAGAGAGAGAGAGAGAGAGAGAGAGAGAGAGAGAGAGAGAGAGAGAGAGAGAGAGAGAGAGACATTTTTTAAAAACCACTTTTTTGGTATCAGGGGACCTCAAAACGTGGACATCTGCAAAAATCTCGAGGTCGAAAATTTTCATCATCACAATACTTCCTGATACTACGTATAAGAAAGTAAAAGCACACATGCTAACATTTTATTTACTAATTAACAATATAAATTGTTCAGCAGAGTTGGATGATAAGTTTTCTGATGCTACTATTGTAATTTACTTCCAAGGTTGAATAGTACAACTGTTATAAAAGTTTGTTATTGATAACATGTCGAAACTATGTTGGCGAAAGATTTTGTAAATTGTCTTCTGCTATTTTGCGAATCTCTGGGGGCGTGCAAAATAGAAAAAATCAAGTGAACGGTGTTTTTCTACTTTGAAGAGAATAAAAACATTTTTTAGAAATACCATGCGGGAAAGCAGACTATGAGCCTTAGCAATGTGTTACATTGAAAAACAATTACTGACATCAACACCAAACTTCAATGAATTAGTTATTACTCATTTTGCTGATCGTGCGGAACGGCGGATGGATTTTATTTTCAAACAAGTTAATTAAATAGCATATTAAGTTATTTTTTGTCTGTACTTAATTTTTGATATTAAACACTCAGACCCCCGGTGCCCTCCCGTCCCAAAAAATCACTGGCCGCCACTGATCAAATGTATTAGGAGTAAAACAAAATAAATGTGGCTCCATCTTCAAAGTAGCCACACTATATCGTGAATATAGAATTCTATATTCACAGTAGTATCTACTCCTAATACATTTGATATACCTCCTCGCTTTTCTGCTTCCCTGATACTACGGACGAAATTTCAAATGTAGACTAATTACGGAGATAAATTTCGTAAAAGAATTTAAATTTGAGAAATAATTATTCTCTGCACTTAAGGTAATTTTTAATTATGAACGGAATCGCGGCTGATAATGCCTACCTTAATTAGGTTTAGACAGACTTTATTTAGCAGAAAAAAGAGCGAGGAGATAACATATTTTATTTTACCCCTGATACATTTGCTATACCACCTCGTTTTAAATTACCTCCCTTAAAAGAATTAAATTTAAAAAAAGTTATTTTCTGCATTTAAGGTAATTTTAATTATAAACGGAATCGGGGCGGCAGATAATGTCTTAAATTCCGTCTAGACATACTTTTTTTAGTCTTTCCAGAAAGAATATTTCAAGTAACTAAAGCCCAAACACTGCACATTCATTTGAAATTTCGTCCGTAGTATCAGGGTAGCAGAAAAGCGAAGAGGTATATCAAATGTATTAGAAGTAAAACAAAATAAATGTGGCGCCATCTTCAAAGTAGTAGCCACACTATATCGTGAATATAGAATTCTATATTCACATGTATTAGGAGTAAAACAATATAGAATTCTATATTCACAATAGTAGCTATATTTAGGATATAGTCCAGCTACTATTGTGCAGATGGCGCCAATATATTTAATTTTACTCCTGATATATTTGATATACCTCCTCGTGATTCTGCTGGCCTGATACTACGGACGAAATTTCAAATATGATGTCCGCTTGCATTTTTATCTGGATAGATTAAAAAATGTCTGTCTACACAGAATTAAGACATATTATCACTGGCGATTCAGTTTATTGGGATTAAATGAAGCACTGATAAAACGTATATATAATTAACTCTTTATTATTATAATAATGGTCATTAAGCACGACCAATTAGCAAAACAGCACATATGAAATTTCATCTGTATTATCAAGGAAAGCAGAGGAGCCAGGAGATAATATATTTTATTTTACTCCTGATACATTTGATATATGTACCTCCTCGCTTTTCTGCTTCCCTGATGCTACGGAAGAAATTTCAAATGTAGACTTACCCAAATAAATTAAAAGAATTAAATTAAAAAAAATTATTCTGTGCAATTAAGGTAATTTTAAATTATAAACGGAATCGGGGCGGCAGATAATGTCTTAAATTCTGTCTAAACAGACATTTTTATTTTACTCTGTCAAGAAAGAATATTTCAAGTAACTGAAACCGAAACACTCACTGCACATATTTGAAATTTCGTCCGTAGTATCAGGGTAGCAGAAAGGCGAGGAGGTATATCAAATGTATTAGGAGTAAAACACAATAAATATGGCGCCATCTTCGAAGTAGCAGCAACACTATATCGTGAATATAGAATTCTATATTCACAGTAGTATCTACTCCTAATACATTTGATATACCTCCTCGCTTTTATGCTTTCCTGATACTACGGACATATGTAACATTAATTGTTTTTCAATGTGTTCCATTGAAAAACAATTACTGACATCAACACTAAACGTCAATGAATTAGTTATTAATCATTTTGCTGATCGTAAGGAACGGCGAATGGATTTTATTTTCAAACAAGTTAAATAAGTAACATATTGAGATTTATTTTTTTGTCTGTACTTAATTTTTGATATTAAATACTCAGACCCCCCTCCCCCGGTGCCCTCCCTTCCCACAAAATCACGGGCCGCCACTGTGTTAGAGATTCCTAGTTATCTAGCAAGTTGTATATTACATACAAGCCCGATCTATTCAGCGATTCTTGAGTTAAATTTTATGGTAAAAATAATAATAAGTCGCATTTTAATGATTTAACAAAGATTTTTGTTCTCCATTCCAAAATGAATCATTTCCTTGGTCGTTTACCTTTGATACAAATTGGTTAAGTTTTGCTTCCATTGTTTCCGAAATGGCGAAACAAACTGCAGGTTCATCTTAAATCTCTCAATATCTCGCTTTACTTTCAATTGTAGTCAGTACTGAAATTTTCAGTTCCAATTTCAAAAATTGTATCTATTTCCTCATACCCACTTACACAACAATATTGAATATTGATGTAGGTCAACATCTAATTGGTGTATGTTGGTTTATTCGATGCCGAATCAGAAATAAACAATACATGAGAAGATGGGTATACTGCTGAATATAATAAAAGAGAAATTCTCCTGCGGACTACATCCATAGCGCTCCAAATACGTTTAACGCCAATTTTATCGAGAGTTGTCTTCATTCATAGCAGACCAACTTAATAAATCCTTTGTAACTACTGGAGACACGAAAGCAAGGTGTCCCAATGGGCCAAACCGTGATTCTATATCCTTACTTATTGCAGCATGGATTTGAACTGATTAAGCAATAGTTTTTCATTTCTTCAACAATTATTCTTAATAATTAAGACCTCCATACAAAAGTTGCAGAAGAAGACTACTAATGATGGGTAGACATGCCATGTGTGTGATGATAATGCCAAAGTTTAGTATAATACACATACAGTAATATTGCATCTGGTAAATAAGTCCAGTTTAACAACTATTGTGGGCGTCTTGAAATATGCGAGAAGTACTTCGATGATGGAAAAGAATCTGTGCTATATTCTGTTTCGATTTGAGGAAAGCATTTGAACAATGTGGAATCTATAGTTTTGGGGGAGTGTTGAATAATTTAATAAAATCCTACCTTAACGATCGTCTCCAAAATCTTCCATTTGCTGCTAGAAATGAGTTTGCATGTAACATACCTCAATCCGAAGCAGAAGCTGGGAAATGGTTTACAAGCAGTAGTCTAAATTAGATAATGGTAAGACTCAATAACTTTAACTTAACTATAACTACCACAGAAGATTTCATTCCACTGTAGAAAGTTCGCTTGTGGGTCTTATTGTTTCAATCAATACTCCAGGTTGAATTGTTTATTAAATATTTAGATTTATTGCTTTGTCCAATAAAATTAATAAAATAGGCATATTTGTAAAGTTATACATGTATTTATCTCCTTAATGTTTATACAATTCTGTTACTGACTGTATGTATGACTTATAATGTTACTCTAACGTAGCTGAGTTCGATATTTGAATGAAATTGTCGATTTTTACTACGACAATCAACTTTCGTTCGAACAATAGGGAACCCGATTGCAAATCGATTCTTTTCTTATATGTATCTGGCTTACGTATGAATGTATGTATGTGCCCCTCTGTAACTATACAATGGACCATAAGTCTTAAGTAACGTTTTAATTTTCAAAGAGACAGTTTTCTATTTACCTCCTATTACATACATATGTATGTACCATATACGTGTCGATAGTTATTGAATTCATATGCGCCACACCTAAAACGGCTTTTAAAAGAGATTTTTAGCAAAGAGTATGTTGATCAAAAATGGGTAAGGTAATGTGGCGACAAGTTTTTTTGGTCGCTTGCGCTGAATACTTATGCATGTATTTATACATAAAGTAGGTTTCAATATAATATTAGAAAAGGCAAAACAAATTTAGAAATTTTGTACTTCGTGACACTTGAAAAGCAGTAACAAATATTTCAATATTTTTCTTTATACATTGAAAAAAGTGAACTTAATAATATAAATACCTTACCAGTCCATATATTGAAATTTTACAAAAGAATAAGTGACTCTCGGTGTTATAAATCTATATATACTATTATTATTTACCCACAAGTTGAAGTTACATTGCGTTTCTTCACAAAAATTTGAGATACAACATTTATGAGATTAGGAATTTTACAAACAAATTCTGAAATTGTGCGCTAAGTAATACTAAGTATGTGACGATAGCGACTAGCCTAGGCCTAGATTGATAAACATGTTTATATAGTTATTGTTTTTCATTTTGTAAATTATTAACAACTTTTGAAATAAATTACTTAATTTTAAAACGTGCATATTATTTTTAGTATTAATGACACACGTTTTTGAGCCTGAGCAATCAAAAGTTATTTCTAAAAAGATCTGGGGATCAAAATACGAATCGTCAGTTCGTTTTTTAAAATTGATCTTAGTTTTCGAAATATTCTATAAACTATTTTTTACGATTTCTGACACTTAATGGCGATTTTATTCAATTGAAAGTGATAAATCAGGAATGAAGAGCAGTTGAACTGAGTTGGTTGGCATTGTTTGGGATCCGTTTCACGTATTAGTGTCCGATAGTACTCACACCAATATTTCGGAATGCCTTCTTTCGATTTTCGCCATGTCTTGGTGTAGCCGCTTTCCTCGCTTTTCGCTCATATCGCCCAATCTTCCTGGAAAAATAGATATTCTAGCTCTAGTCCTGCGATAATTTTGCAACGAGTTGTCTATTATTTACTTGAAATCCGCGGATTTGAGGTTATCGAGAAAGTCAGGAACATTGAATTGACGCTGCTGCTTTATCGTGAGTGAAACATTGTGTAAAGTCTCCGTTGGCCATTAAATTTCGAATATTGGATTGGACAAATATTGTTTTTTGTTTGATTTTTGTGGATGACAATTTAGGAAAGAACTTAATTAAGTACTGACAAGCCGATCCTTTACGGTTGAGCGTTTTCATGAAGTTGATGATAAGGCTAACTTTGATGTAAAGAGTATCCTCCTTTTGCACCACAAGTGGTGCAAAAGGAGGATACGTTTTGTTTCGTGGCGCATAATTAGTATGACTTGTCCAATCTTTTTTTACATAACGGTTAGTTACACGGCTATGCCATAGGCACAAAAAGATTTGGTGAATCCAGATTACATCCCAATCAAAAGTTTCAAACCTTTAGAAAATAATAAGGCCTTCTTCCTCGTCTTTTTTTACGTAGTAAAAGAACAAGCAATAGTGCTTCCTCTTCAAGGTCCATCACTGCATTACACCATTTCGTTTCGAACATGCAGTCCCATACGGCAGCACAATGCAGTCCGTATCGACTGCAGATGGAGTCGATACGGACTGCTCCGAGCTGCCCAACCTGACTTCGTTTGAAGTCGACTTGAGCAGCAGTTATGAGGTCGACAGCGACCGCATATTGCGGTCCGTCTATTTCCAGCCTTACAGTGACTTGTGTTTGAGCTATTGCCACTCTTGCAATCGTAATGGCAGCAACTCTGCTTTTTGTTTCGATAAATTCAAATCGCGAATCAGATTATGCATTTCACTTCGGAACTGGCTTGGACACTGATAATACCTCAGGATATTTATACTATGCCAGTTTTCTTGGATTTATACCAACGACAATCATCAATCAAAAGTAGCAATCATATACGTAATTATTCGGTTTTCGCCATAGCATAGCGAATGAAAAGGAAAAGTACACATTTTTGAAGAGTCACCACGTGGACAGCTTTATTCTGCACGTGATACAAAACAATTTTGCCACCTAGTGTTTACTACCGAGAAATAAAAGTCATGCAAATACGCATCTCTGAGCGCATTTGTTTTTGTTTCGCTACTTTTTTCTTGCACATAATATACGCAAACGTAACAAAAACATTTTGAATGGATTTTGCAAAGCTCAGCATTTTGGTACGTTCCTAAATAAGTACAAAACGTTTCGAATACAATTGAAACTTTTCTAGCGAAGCAATCATCTGACAGCCTTTATGACAGTGCAGTGTTGCCAATATGCTAGAATTAAAAAAAATAACAATGTGATTAAAAATTCAGCATATCAAATAAAGTCCAGAATCGCTCATATGGTTGGGTTGTTAAGCGGAATTGGTAAATTTCTGTGTTTGGTATTACTAGTAGCTAATATATTTAAACGATGTCTCTGATATTATACGGTTTATATATTCAAATATAAAAATTATACCTTTACTTTAACGCTTGTTGTTAACTTATTCAGGACCATAACAAGAATTTTTATGTGCTCTTTTCATAATTAGATTGATCAATCTGTTGGGCTAGTAAAAAATCAATAAAAGCAATATAAATAAATAAATTATATCAAACAGACTAGAGCCAATTTAGTATGTAATATTTCTGTGCAGAATGTTTCGTGGCTTTCATATTATTAGATTAATAAATCTGTTGGGCTAGTAAAAAATCAATAAAAGCAATATAAATAAATAAATTATATCAAACAGGCTAGAGTCAATTTAGTATGTAATATTTGTGTGCAGAATGTTTCGTGGCTTTGTTACATCATCTGTTATAGGAGATGTCATAGGAGAGAAGAACTGTTACTTCCTCAATCGACTAACGTTCAAACGATACAACCAGTATTTGCTCTAACCACGATAATATATTTAATAATAGAAAGAATTATACTTGTTGTATAAGTATTAATTTATCCAACGTCTTTAGAAAAAAATACTGGGGTTATGTAAAAGACAATGTAAAAACTTTGTTTCAAATGTTTCCCAAGTTATATAATATTGTGATGAAGTTAATAATAATATAAAATACTTGTCACCTATACATATTTATATATCTACATAAAACTTCATAATTATATACCTTCTTCTACATGTTTCTTCAAGATTGTATTTCAATTTTTAAAGCAGATAAATTTCACATTCTCTTTACTTAAATCAAGATGGCATTATGATATTTTTCGCAATGTACATGTATATGTTCGTACGACTATAGGTTTATAACATATTATCCATACTACCGCTTTGAGAGTTTCGCATTTCGTTAGCAATTGAAAATTAACATAAGCTTCGTTGAAATTTATGCATTACAACGCTAAAATCAGGTGATTATATCTGACGGTCAGAACTTGGCTAATAATAATAAATAGAAAACCGAAATGATTTAAGCAAAATTGCACAAACACTTCGTTTCCCTCAATAATAATTATGATCATGAATTAGCAATAAACGTATATCTACGGCGCTGGTTCGGTTCAGATTTATGTTTCGACAGCTATATCATCATCTTCAACATTTACTTTGTTATTGTGCAATAGTTCCCGTTCGACTTTCGAATGATGTTTCTTTATTATTCCTTATGTTTGTATGTTTTTAAATTACACCGACATAAAATCTGAATTTACATTTGCATGTATAAATTTATCAATGTGTAATTTACTTTAATTGGACATTATGTTTTTATTAATGCCGGTAATTTGTGTAGAATTAATTTGATTTTTATGTTTATTAAATTATAAATGTTAGTTTATTGCTTTCCGTGAGACACACCTTATAAATTTAATGATGAAATCTATACAAGTAATAGTGTAAGAATATCAAATGAAGAAACTACAACAAGCAATTCTTATTTCTCATACTGTAAAACTGCACTGTTATACATTGCATTAAAAAGCAATATTAGATTCATGCTCTTATTTTTTCACATTCTTTTAATTTCTTATACGTAGTATGACAAAGTATAAGGAAGTGTTGTGATGACAAAAAATTTTAACTTCGAGATTTTTGCAGATGTCTACGTTTTAAAGTTCCCTGATACCGCAAAAGTTGTTTTAAAAAAAGTCTGCCTCTGTCTCTCTGTATGTGCCTGTCTGTCTGTCTGCCTGTCAGTGTGTGTGTGACCACGATAACGGTCAAACAGCTATAGCTATCAATTTCAAATTTTGTATTTACAAGTATAATCTCTTGATATCTGATTAGATTTTCAGTACAATCGGTAGACCGGAAGTAGAAATTTACTTCATTAAAACATCGAATTATGCCAATATTTCGTCAAATACCGAGTTTAAAAAAATTGTAAACAATTGAAATATTCTGAAAATTACATGTGAGAAGAATTTGATAAAAACAGTTTTTTGAAATTCCTACCAGAAGTAGCTCTTTTTTGCAAATATCTCGCAAGTAATGCTCTCTAGGCAGGTACATTACGAATATAAAAGTATTTAAAGCTCTATTTTTAATACGGGACCTTAAATCCTGAAACAGGAAAAAATTGAGTAAGCTTTGGACGCATTACTTTATTACCAAAATGGTACGACACTTAAGCGAACAGCAAAGACTAGAAATTTTAATGATGCAGGGATATGGAGACAGATGTAGAACTTAAGATGAAGTTTGCAAGCTCTTTAACAATAAGTATCCAGAACTGGAACCAATTACAAGAAGAGCCGTACTCAAGATTTTAAGAAAATGTAAAGATTTCGGGCATGTAAGGGATCTCCCTAGATGTGGTCGACCAAAAGTTTCCGAAGATGTTCAGTTAGATGTTATACTGGACCTGCAAGAAAATCTCCATAAAGCCACACAAGACGTGGCTGCAAATTATGAAATCAGTAAATCTTCGGTGTGGAAGACATTGAAAAAGTATAAATGGCATCCCTACAAGGCAGTTTTAGTGCATGAACTTAATGAAGACAATCCGGATCGCAGTATGGAATTCTGCGAGGATATGATGGCTCGATGCACAACCCATCCCGAATTTGTCAATCGAGTATTATTTTCGGACGAAGCCACGTTTTGCCTTAATGGAGCAGTAAATCGGCAGAACTGCCGATACTGGGCTCCCTGAAATCCTCATTGGATGATAGAGGTCCACACGCAGTTACCCCACTCGATTTCTTTTTGTGGAGCTACCTAAAAAGCAAGGTTTACTTCAATCGGCCAGTTAGAGTTGACGATCTAAGGAACAGAATTCGGGCGGAAATTAGAGCAATTCGCCCAGAAACCCTCCGGAATGCTATGCAAGATTTCAAATATCGCCTGGGATATTGCCAAGAAGTAAAAGGGAATCAGTTTGAACATCTCATTTAGTTGCTAACTTGCCCGTTTCTGCAGTAAAATAAAAAAAAATTGTAAACAATTTATTTATTTATTTTTTATAGTTGAGTTTCAATTTAAAAAAAAAAGTCGAAGACGTCATAACTCGAAAACAAAAGCGATCGAAGAATTTAATTGATACAAAATTATGTGTTTTTTAAAACTAAGGTTGAACTGTCCGAGGGTTTTTCTCAAACGCTGTTTGTTAGAATTTTATTTCAATAGTTCCAGACTTTTGAAACGCACCGTATAATTCATGTGTACAAAAATACAGGTTTATTCACGTAAGATGACGACCCTGCCCAGGTAAAAATGCAACCCAAAATACGATTTATAAAGCTGGCTGTATCCCTATTGCATTATCATATTGCTCTGCCTCATGGACATCAAAATATGACAGAAAAATATCTTTCTCAGCAAAATTAATTTAATAAAAACAATAAACAATTAACATCAAAAAATAAATAATAAATAACAAATTATTTCGATCTTCACGTTCACATGCTGCAATTCGAGTCATGAATGATCACATTATTCTACGTAACTAATCTGGAATTATATGTAGCTTTGCAGGCTTCCCTGATTCGATTCGCTAAGATTTCGATATATAAAATTAGAATATCTTCTTTACCGTGCTCCAAAGAAAAAAACAGACAGATGTGTTGACACCTTTCAAACTACAGAATATCAACTTTAATTTAATTTTCCAATACCAAAGAACAATGTGTGCTTGGTAAAACGAATTTTGGGTAGGATTTTTACCTAGTCAGGCTCGTCATATGACGTGAATATCCCAGTATATGCATTTAAAAAATTTTGAGTATTTAATAAATAAAATTGTTTTCAGATTACCAAAAGTGTTTTATTTAATATTCAAGACAAAATCATAACTAGGCGCAATCAATATCTAATCATTATCTATTCTCTTATCCTAATAAGCAAGTATGCAAAAAGTCATAACACTGACTTCATCTGATGCAGATAACAAAGTGTTTGTGATTCGATATAAGCACGATAATTATTTCTTCAACTAACATTTCGCACATTAATAATTTCCGAAACAATTGTACGTAGATAAATGCATTCGTATGTATAAGTATTACACACATAAAATATGGGTGAGTGTGTTGTTTCATGACATTTCAAACGACTGTGTTCTTCAGCGATCTTTTTTACTTCTCGTCGCAGCAATCGTTCCTCGTGTAATGAATAACTGTGATCGCATTAAGCAGCTCTGCCGGCGTGTATAAGTTGCATAACAACTTCTGCTTGTTATTCTTGGCGCAATATTCCATGGCGAAAGTTGTTAGGAGGTCAATGTCAGGCTTTTGCGAGTGTTCTCAGTTTTATTCCATGCGTAATACGTTTGTATGTACGGCACCTATGTATATGTATTGGTTTGTACATATGTACAATACGTACATATTTAACGTAACGTTTGTCCAGGGTAAATTAGATTTGGTTTAGAGCGGAGTAGTAAAACCGGAAAACGGAACTGGTATTGGATAGTTACATTTAATGAATATGCATTTATGTGTGTTTATTTCGACAGACGTGAAATGGCTTTTGATATACGACGGTTTTATTTAAATTTTCTTAATTGAATTGATGAAAGTCTACGCTTTATGTTATTTCTACAGTTTATGTTAGCTTTTGCAATATGTGTAAAAGGGTAGTACAAAAATATCTGTTTAAAGTAAGAGTACAGCAATATCCTATTAATTAATATACAGCCGTAGAAAAATTATAAATTCACTCAAATTAAAATCAACAAAAATGCGATGAAAAATTATTATATTATCTGAATAGATAAGAAGGAAAACACTCTGGAGAAAAGTAATACAAAATATCTAACATTTTTCCAATAAGGCAGTACCTGCAAAGAAAAATCTTCTTCGAAATATTCCTCCACCATTTCTTTCATGTGTTTATTTGAAGAAGTATAATTTTAAATTAGGATAAAGATTATACTTGCAGCTACTTGTTGCCAAATCTGTGCTGTAGGATGAATGTTCCATTTCTACAAAGCCACACTAGTCGTTTACTTCACAAACTGGACAATCTCCCGTAAAGCATTATAATTTTTTGATCATAACCGTGAGGTCTTTTATTCTGTGGCAGTTTTCCTTATATATCGACTTCGTTTGTTATAGTAAAACTTCTCTTCATTTATTCAATCAGTAACATTACTTTCATATCCCAAGACATTGTCTCCCCCAGAGAAGAAATATAAAAAACGAAGCAACCCAAAGTAAGTGTGATAGAAAAAGAATAAATGATTAATGTATGCAAGAGAATTGTGAAAAGAGCATTCAAATTAAATGAGCAATTCGAAGATTTAGAATCAAATTGAAACGTAATAAAGAGAAGTTCGAACAATGCAACAAAAAACCTATGAAAAAAGTTTCGCCAAAAGATGGAAGAATGGTATAATAAAGAAAATATTATTCAAAAGAGAAATGAGAGAAGACATAAGCGGATGAATACTAATAAAACGGACTAGAGGAGAGTAAAAACAAAGAAAATATGAAATAAATATTTCAAACTCAATATTCTAAACACTAAACAATACAAATACTAGCAATGTATAAAGTCTTTGTTATATCAAAAAAAGTGGGTTGTATGATTTTACATTTGTACTTTTCCACTTCAATAATAGACCCCGCAAGTGATCTCCTCATATTTGGCCATGTTGCGAGTTCTGTCAAACTCAGCGTTCCAAACAAAGCAAGTCTTACATTCATTTGATCGTATACGGAAGTTTGAAAACATTTTTTTGAAATAAATAACGTCGTTTCTAAAGGCAATTATATTTAAACATTTCGTAAAAACGTGTATTATTGCCTACAAAAACAATGTTCCCAATTAAAACTTACTATATATTTTTAAAATAAAATTAAGAAAAATGAGGTTATGTGTTTATTGGGAAAGTTTGATTTTGAATAATTACTATACTGCAGTGAAAATAGGTTCTTGATTGTGATTAATTTATTTAATACTCTTTCTTAATTTTAGAATCATAATGATGTGATTTCCTCCAACTTGTAAACATTATAGTGAGAAGATTCTCTGCAAATTCTTTGTTTGTCCAAATTAACCAGGTGTATTAAAGAAGTAGCTAAAACTATTTAGTTACTTATTATAATGCAAGATCTGCATTAAACGTAATGGTAATAATTTTTATCTGCAAGAATAGAGAGCTGAACAAGCACTTCTCGCATTTGCAGCTGTCATTTCATAAATGGTGATCGCAGAAATGAGACAATTATTTTTACATATGATGGAGGAACAATATTTATTTAGGATTAATATTATACATAGAGTTTGAAAATAAATTGTTTTATGTACATAAAAAAATATTACAAATATGTGAGTACAATGCTACATAAAATCAAGATAACATTCACAGCTCTGCCATTCCACCGTACCATTATGAAATTTATACAAGTTTCTTCGGAAACTTCGATTTTTACCAAAAAACACTATTTTGTCGATTGAGGAAAATCTTCTGAAAACAAAAAATCTTCAACAACTGGTATTAGACCGGCTTCCTTCAGGTGTTGATTCAGATTACAGCAATCAAGTAAATCTAACAGTACTGCCAGACTCATATAGGACTGTGAATAAATTTTTTATTTCTTCCTCAGTTAAATCAAAAACCGAAACAAGTTACGAAGGCCATTTAAAAAATCTACAAGTGTACTTAGAACCATGTGGCATTTTAAGACTAATAAATTGTTATTGGAAGTAAAATTTCAATAAAGTAGTATTATTTTCATGAATTCTACTGAAATAGAGAAAACGACACAAGTAAACAAGAATTCCTACAAGTAAAAAATATAGTATTCTTTTATTTTATAACATTTTCAAATGAAAACTGGAAACTGATTTCTCTGCTTATTGATTTTGTTTTCCCTTCTACGGTGTTCACATTGCAATGGTGTCTCATGTATTGCCTTTCCTTTGCGGGCATCCATTTATATGAAAACTCAATGTGTTTGTAACTTGTCATTAGGAATAATATTTTTTGGGTGGGCAAGGCTGACATTTTCAAAAATAGAAGCGTTGGAAATCCTAGATGAAATGTTTACGCAAGTAAACTCATCATTGTAGTTCTGTTTGACAAAGACTGAAAAGGGCTTGCTCCGCTCGAATCGCAACTGCCGTACTTTTGTCTACGTAACTTTTTTATAATTCAAGTTTTTTGCTAACGTACAGTAATCAAAAAAAGAGTTACTTTTCATTTGTATCACTTGGAAACGTTTCTTGCTATCAATTTTAGTAGTAGACGCACTAGGCCCAAAGAAGACCATACTTCGGCAACTCTTAATTGCTTCTCGATTCTTGAATGAATATTATTGACATGTTGAATATAAGAATGTCCGGCAATAGAGTGCTCCATGGTTACACTGTCTATGTCAAGTTCAAATGAAGAAATCTAGCAAAGGCACAGGATATTATAGAGTTTCGGTTCTGAGGGACGCTCCACGTAATTATATATTTTACATTTGGATGTAAAAGACAGATTTTATTAAGAATTGCGAACAAGGTGTTTGCTATATCATTGCCTGATCTACCGCACAATGTTTTTTCGGCCATATTACAAATATTTTCTCTTTTCCTAAAGATTCATGACCTGTAAGATTGTAAACATTCAATTTTTTCTTGGAAAATAGTTTACCTATTTCGCAGGTGGGCAAATTTATTACATTTTGTAAATTGAAACATAGTACAGCAATGTTTGGGTCTCCTATTAGTTTATCATGTTGTCTTTCTTTTCTCATATTATTCTTCAATTCACTATGAGCATCAAATTCGGTTTGAATTTGTTCAGTAACTTTATTGTCTCTTTCTTATTGCCTAAAATAAATCTTTTTTTGGTTTTAGGAAAAGAATATTATATTCATAATTGAAAAGATGCCGATATAGATGAGTTTTAACAGGTCTGACCCCTTGGATTTTCACAAACTTCCGTGTAGAGTTCTTTTGAGTGATTTTCTTCCGTCTCTGTAACTTTGTGAAGATATTCGGATCCAGAGCTTGCATAATCGGACAAATTCTCCAAATCGGACATATTTAAAACAAAAGCACCATCAAAACCATGCACAATTTTCATTAACAAAGTAAATAGTAGTTAGAACCTTGTAAATTTTAATCAGCTTTTCCGCAGTGTTACTAAGAACCATGTGGAATAGAATATTACAGCGCTATTCGTGGACCAGTAAATGCAGACAGATGCTATATCTGGTATACATACTGCCCATGTGCACATTTGCAGGACACACTTCTATTTCAAAATTTTATCAAAGTTTACCTGCAATATATAAATCGGTTGAAATAATTTTACTTTTCCTTAACCTCAACATTATAAAATTGAGCGGTGAATAAATTGTGACGGTTGGTTATTTTTTTTATAAAAATTAAACCTCTTGCAACAACAAAATGGGAAAGTATACATAACCTGACTATATTCAGGTGTAGTTTTTAAACACAAAGTTGTGGACAGCATCAACATTTTCTGTTGTCCACAAGTTGTTTACATCTGTATTTAAACATACATGTACTTATTTTATAAATACATTGTATTATTTAAGAAATACAGCAATTTGAAATTTCGCTATACGTTCACCATTAGGCTAAACATTTTTGTTTAGAACGTCACGATCTACCAAACAAAATGGCATCCATGTGACGTCAAGCTTATGAGGTTTATTCTTATTTTCGTGATAGATCCTAATGATACAACCACGACGCTTCATGACTTGTGATACTTTTCAAAAAACCATTGAATTTTCTTCGCAAATATGTTGCAGACACATTTTTGGTTCGGGAGTACAAAATTTCGGAATAAAATAGTGTTCAGAAAGATAAATAAAAGAACTAGAAAATTTGAATACCTGTCATTGAGTGCTGTGTACTTTTGAAACGCACAATTTAACAACTCAGAAAATAAAGTGAAATTTAGTATAAAACTACCTCTTTAAAAGAATAATCTGAACTGTTTAGAGGCAAATCTTCCTAAATACAATTAATTAATACACATTGGAAGACTCTTCATTATCTTTTATCAAATAAAACCGAACTATTTAAAACATTAAATTTTATAAAAAAAAATCCGTCACGTTTAGACGTTCAAATACGCTGACTTCCTCCGAAGTTGTTGAAATCGTATCATCGAATTCTACTTCTGCAACCATGTTCAGGTCTGATAAATTCTTGAAGATGTAGGATAGTGGACAAATCGTCGAGAGCTGCCGTAGAGACACGGATATGGTTTCAATACAAAAACCAAGAAGTATTCAACGATAAGCGTAGATCCCTACAATTTTGATTTCTACCAATATGCGATATTCTTGATTCAATTAAGTTAACAGTCAACAGTAACAGTAATTTTACTTGTCTGTTCTATTATATCTCTTGGGTGATAACCAGGGCGCGGACATGACCGGTTTAAACTACGACGAAGTTACAACGGAGCAAAGAAATAATGTAAACAACACACGCTTACTGAATAGCACTAATTAATATGGTGAACTGCAACATTTGTTTACGCCCGAGAAGTGACTGAGAATGAGAGCAAAAAATGCCCATAAAATAAGGAATTTATGAGTAAAATTCTTTTTTCATCAGCGTAGACAGCAGCGTGAGGGGGTTTTAAAATTAATTATATTTACCTTATATTTCGCAAGAGAAATAAAATTTTCATTCATACCTACGTTAGTTTCGTTTTTTCATTGTTTTGACTGTTAATTACGTACTTAGTAATTTTTGTAATAGTCTGTTTAATACCGGATTATTGAATCGATTTCTCCCAATTATCTTCGTTTTGTTTCAATAACATACGCGTACATTTTTAGTTATCATTAATTATTTAGATCTAGAACGTTGTTTATATTACTTTTCTGATATGAAAATGAATTGTCAGTGATTCCGAAATTTATTACAAAGTCTGTAAAATATCGTTACAGAGTGCCAAAATATCGCACGTTCGTCACTTAGCTTTGCTAGAACATACACAGAAATAGTTTTTATGCCGAGAATTTCGATAGTTTACAAAATTTCGTTACATGTTTAAATGACGATGCTCGAAGTATTTCTGAGTGCAACGAACTAACACAATTCCCAAATGTAAAACATCAGTTGTTATTTCTTCAGGAACACTTTAGAAATTTGCCTAAATTAATCACATATTTTGAAAATCGAAATCTCAAATTAAAAGATGAATTTACCACATTAGATGTGGGCTATTAATAATTTCAAAAGTATTCCAAGTGACTTCGGCTGTGGCCTTCGGCAAAAGTTAGAAGCAGTGTTTAATAGAAATTCAGATTTAATAACATTGCGGCAATTGTGTATGCTAAATACGTTGAAATAAAAGAATATTTCCAGTACGCACCTATAACCAGTTACAATGTAGAAAGGACGTTTGCTATCTACAAGGATGTACTTAATTCAAAGAGAACAAGTCTTACAGAAGAGAAAATGAACAAATAATAAGGTATTTTGTATTTTATAGATCACCAGCCACTTGTTATCCAATTATATAAATAAAATTAAAACCTCTTTAAAAATACAACATTTCAATAGTGCGCCCATGGGCGATGAGTCATCAACCGTTCGTGTCCGCGCCCTAGTGATAACTCAAGGGTGTTTATACGATTTACTTAGTATGGGAATTGTACAAACTCGATGGCTTAATATAAACTCGAAAGTTGAATCGATTTTATGCTTTATTTCGCGTCATAAAAGCAATTAGCAGCAAAAGGAAACAGGACCGAAAGAGAAAAGAAACATAATACATATGACAGTAATTGTTCCAATCTAGGGACTGGCCGCAAATTATTTCCTAGATATCGTTGATTTTCCACAATTCGGGCCAAGTGTTGCCGCGTTATTGTCAGCGTACCTATTCCGCAACGACAGTTTGAAGAAAATTAAAAGTGCTAAAACGCAATTCGGGTCCGTCTCTTCTTTTCTGGCCAGCCGGACTACGATGCTCGTGTTTTAATTAAAAAGTTTCATTTTCCCGTCGTTCGGTCTCGTCCCTTTAGCATCCTTCATTGCAGAGACCGTGTTCCGTAAGTTCCCTTTCTGTCGCTTTCAAGAGACGATTTCCGAAATAATATCACTATTAAGGTAAACGGTCGAAGTTATTGTCTAATGCACTCAGAGTTTGTTTTGAAGTGCATCGTCCAAGTGCCATTCAGACGCGAACTAAGTTCTTAATTATCCCTTTAGAGTTACCAATTTCCTCATTGAAGATTCAATAAGAATTCGCACTACTAGATTTGGTGAATTATTAAAAGATTAAGTACTTTTGCATAGTTTCCGAAATATTCTATAAAATGCACTGAAACGAAGACAAAAAATAATAAAAGTTTTTTTATGATTTTAGAATTCCATAAAGTAAATAGAATCTAATGGCAGAGATGTAAAAATGGTAATACTTCGTACATAATATACAGGGTGCGACAAATTAGATATATCTTGTACAAAAAGCTTTTTCATTTTTAGAAATATTTAAATCCCGTTCAGCTGTCAATATGTCAATTTTCATGGCCAACGCCAATCGAAAAATACTTGCATTTAACAACTTAATTACCTTTATTAATATACTCACATAAGAGATACCATAACAATACGTATACAAGCCCATATTGTAACATTCATGCGCCGTATCATAATAATATGCGTTTCTAAGACAAAGATGGCATTGAAATAGAAGACTATATGCCGTGGTTTCTTGCATATTAAAAATAAGAAGAGTATTAAGCACAAGTTTAAGTATTAAAAAAATAAAAGAAATAGTAATATCAACGATTTTTATTACAAACGATTTTTATTACAAAGAGGGATTTGTATTAAGAAGAATATACCTACCTTGAAGATACCGAATAGTTTAGGGGAAAGACTTTTAAATAGGCAAATGGTTTAAGGTGTTGACGTTTAAGTGAATGAACTGTCAAAAAGACAATATGTGCGCGTGTGTTAGTGTAGCAACGACAACTTGAAGAAAATGAACGGCGGAGATTTCACAGATGATGCAGGGTGACAACCTAAATTTTAGTTCGGTGGATGGCGTAACAAGCATTACATATATTTTTTTCGGGTATAAATTCAAGAACAGGAATGAACAAGAAGAGATTCTGATTTCGACTTCGAAAGATAAAGACTTTTTGAAAAAGCTAATAAAGGTTTAAGCGTAGGGTCATATACACTACGACTATATATACATATTTATTCATTTTGTATTAGTATATTAATTTCATTTTCATTTTAATTTCATTTATAATAATAATTTTTCTTTTTGATAATTCTTTTTGTATTTCAAAATGGAGATGCCTAAGGTAGAATTTCAAGAATTGTTTAATGAAACAATGTGAGTTTTTCAATTATAAAGAAATATCAATGCTGCAATGCGTTTGTAGGAATACTATGTGAAAATATTTATTCCAGAATAACGTTGAGCAGTAAGGATAAAATAGATATTGTCCTGTAAATAATAATTCTTTAGTCTTTTATATTATATAACACAGAAAGGATTATTAATGGTGTTGGGTAATAGGAAAATACAACGTGCGAATGTTTATTTTCAAATATTTATCAGGCATCATTAATTCTCGCAATTCATTTTTGATTTCAAATTTAACATAAAATATACTATTAGAAGAGGGTAATGTTTCTATGTGGCGGGTTTTGAGACGCTGATTGCAATATGTGCGAATGGTTGTTGCCAGTGATCAATTCAAGCTTATCTTCGAACATGGACCATTGCGAAGTTCTAAAATTATCAGGGCATTACGTGCAAATATATGTTTCTGATAAAATAGAATTAGCACAATATTTACAGATTATCGACATTCAATTGAGTTTCTTTGTTTTAAAACAGTATAATGTTATTTTTTTTTTGATTAGCATTATCGATATATTTATTCTATAAAACATTACAACCGAGAATACGGTACAAATGTTTTGTTTCAATTATGTGCTTTATATAATTTTTTTGTGGTGAATATAGAATAGTGATGCTATTATTATTAATATTTGAATAAAATATACAAGTATGATTTTATATAGACTTAGATTTTTCTTTAATACAAATTATAACCTTATCCCTATTTAAGAATAAGCAAAAGATTTACCAGGAGAAAAGAAAGCTGAATACACTACCAGAACGCACGCGTACTTGCAAAGTACGTGCTGTTTAAAAAAAAAAATAAGTGAATATATCAAATATAGTGCAAATTATCATTATTTTTATAATTATGTTGCTGGTACAGCATACAGTATAATTATTTGGCGATGCCCAATGTGTGGCAATACGACATTTATTTTATACCAAATAATTATGCTGCCACAGCAATATGTCTGAATATAATCCATATTATTATACCGTAACGCAAGCTGAACTTTTGAAACTTATTTTGACAGTGTCATCGTGGTATCAATAAATATGTCATTTGATTTAAAGATCCAATAAAACAACAAGTTCAGCCGGTATTCAAAACATTATAAATAAATGCCTTCTCGTGCTGTTAAAGGCATTTTGCAGCATTGCGGGCGTTATTAATTCAATAATTCTTTGCTGCAGATCTTGCAAATTAGTAATACAAGTTTTCAATTTCCGTTTGTTAGCTTATAATCCGATCGTCATAAAACACACGAAGAAAAGTAATTTTGTGTGTGTGTCGTGTGTACTGTTGCACCATCTTGCTGGAAGTAACCATATTGTAATTCATCTTAGTGCAACTGGTCAATACATTCATTCGAAATGTTTCTATACCTTACAGCATTAATTGTAAAATTTAAAAAAATAGCTCCAATAATTTTGCGGCGAGAAACTGCTAGCCAAACAAGTTTCGCAGAATGCAGAAACGATTTAATAAAAATATGAGGATTTTCTCTACTCTACATCCGAGTGTTTGGGAATTGACTTACCCCGAAAGAGGAAACAACGCTTCATCTGAGAAAAACGTCAAATTTAGCAGGTCATTATCTTGCATTCAATTATTTGCAAGCCACTGGCAGTAAGCAAGACGTCTAGGTTGGTCTACCGGTAAAATAATCCGATGTGGTTACATCTTATACGGATGGACGTGTAAGTTTTTTTTTTTTACAATTTTCGGGCATGTTTCATAAGAAAGTGCAATCTCTTGAGAAAGACGTTTCAAAGGTTTTGTGGTATCATTTTCCATACGTTGACAAACATTATTAACAATTTCTTCCGAAAGAACAGTTGGTCTACCAGTACGTGATTTGTAGCCCACAGAACCAGTCTCACGAAGAACACCAACACAGTTGGAAAGGCAATTATAATTTTCTTTTGGGAATTACAACTAACTCTGGTAATTACTCTCTGAAATCATCCAAACATGCTCGCTGGTTGTACATCCAAATTCCATCAATTCGCACTCCACATCGAAAATAGGCGTCAATCAAGTATGTTTTTTGCACTGTATTGTAAACCATATTTGAATTTATTCAAACTCGATGTTCAAACTTGCTTCTAGCAGTTCTAAAGCATGACAGTCAATGTAACTGTAAAATAATATTCAAAACCGTTAAGTTATAATACCTGGATTAAGTTCAGACATATATTTTCTATTTCAATGCTATCTTCATCTTGGAAACTTAATGATATCACGGTATTACAATAATATTTGGTAAAATACCAAGTATAAATTAATTAAAGAAATATTAAATTCAAAATCAGATTAAATTGATGGAAATTATCACAAGTCCGCCTATACAGGGTATATCACGACGAGATTTCGCTAGAACAATATTGAAAACTAATAAGAGTTGAGCTTTGAAATTTCGCAAATATTAGTTTCGCCTTAAGCTCTTTCGATTTAAAATAGTTTTGAATTTTTGGTTCTTCCGGTTACACCGGAAATGGATATCAACTTCCTTATTTTAAATGGAATACTCCATTTTTTATGATTGGTTCGTATTTCCAACTTAATTTTAAGGATAGTTTGTCTGATAAACTTTGCCTCTAAAGTTAGCCATTTTTGAAGTATTTCAATTTTTGTAAAAAAATTGACAGCTGCAGACTATTACTCATAACAACATTCCCAAAGATTGAATGCATGCACATATTTAAAATTTTGGGTAATCATTTAAGAAAGAATACTGCTTGAAATGCGGTATTATAAACTTTTCAAAATAATACAGGGTTATCAGAAAACCATGTTAAACATTTCATCCAGAATATATCAATATCTTGTTATTTTTGAATAGCAACCTACATTTTTGCAACTTTATTGGATTGCACGTTCAAAATTAGGGGCAGTATGTATTTACTTCCTTTAACTAAACGTCTTACTTTCGGAGTTATTTTGGAAAATGTATCAATTCCTTTAAAATTTTATTTTATATAATCAGTAAGCTATGGAAATTCATGTGAATAAATAGAAACAAGTTGCAATCAAATTACCTGTCATCAGTAAGGTATTTACTAGTGATATTCAGCGTTTTCTTCGTCTTCCGTTTCTGAATACTTGAATAATAATAATAATGTCGCGATCTGAATTTAATAACGAAGATTTTTTAAATCTAATAATAACATATGGTGAATGTAATAGGGTCATCGACAGGGCATGTCGTGTTTATGCTGAGAAATATCGGAATCGGTCAAGACCTAGAGTAACTTAGTAATCTTTTAAAAAATTGGATTTCCATTGGATCATCCTTGCCGAAGACAACCAAAAGAAAACCTGTTGTTGATAGTGAAAATGTGGACGTAACAGCTTACTTTACAGCACATCCTAATAATTCTCTAAAGGATGCAGAGGCTGAAGTAGGTGCATCCAGAATGAGCATACATCGAATTTGGAGAAGAACAAGTGGCATGTTTATAAAGTTCAATCTGTTCAACATATTAATAAAGCTGATTTTGTGACAAGAGCGCAGTATTGTGAGTGGTTTTTAATGAAATCACAAGTAGACGACGATTTCACAAAAAATCTTATATGGACAGATGAAGCAAAGTTTTGTAGAAATGGAATATCTAATCGACACATAGCCATTTTGGTCCGAAGATAATCCTCGAGTTATTATGCAAGGACGTTTCCAAGAGCCTTGGAGTTTTAATGTATTTTGTGCTATTAAACATGACAAAAAATTTGCTTTGCATTCTTATGAAGAAAATTCAAATAGTGAGCGATTTATAGACATCTTAAGAAACGTCATTAATTTAAATTTAAATACACTGTACGCAGAAGAAGCTCGTAGTGTATGGTTTCAAATAGATGGTGCACCAGCACATAGTACCAGAGCTGTTGGAGAAGTATTAGACAACATATTTTATGATTGGTGGATCGGAAATAAAGGACCTTATAGGTTTCCATCGCGATCGCCCGATTTAATGCCCCTAGATGTTTTATTTGGGGCTATGTTAAAGATAGAGTATACAGTATACCTGCTACCCCAGAGTGCGAGGGGCGTTCAATAATCTAGATGGTACCATGGTTCAGCGTGCCACGCGTACGAGCATTTTAAAAAGAGTAAGAAAGTGTTTAGAAAGAAGTGGTGATGTTGTTACCAAACGTTTTATTTAATAACATTTAAAAGAGTAAATATCACAATAAATAATTATGTATTGATTATGTAACAAACTGACATAAAAATTGTCATTTGACAACTGACTCAATAATTTCCCTCTGACGTTTTACTCCCGTCAAACACATGACCTGGAGATCATGTCGAACAGCGTCGTTCCATATTAACATAATGAAAGGTGACATATGGGAAGGGTGGAAGGGGTGGTAACAATGTGTTTGAAAAGTTCATTTAAGATTATTAGAAACCATTATTAAGACTACTTCTTCCCGATATTGTGTAGTTTTCATTTAAATGCTTTACGACATTATTAAACGACGACTTGTTTTGTTTTTATTTATTTACATGAGTTTCCATAGCTTAACTGATTATACAAAATAAAACTTTAAAGGAATTGATACATTTTCCAAAATAACTCTGAAACTAAGACGTTTAGTTATAGGGAAGTAAATACATACACCTCTAATTTAAAAATAACAACATATTGATATTTTCTGGATGGAATGTTTAACATGGTTTTCAGATCACCCTGTATTATTTTGAAAAGTTTATAATACTGCATTTGAACTAATTTGAAGCAGTATAATAATGATTACCTAAAATTTTAAATATGTGCGTGCATTCAATTTTTGGGAATGTTGTTATGAGTAATAGTCTGCAGCTGTCAATTTTTATACAAAATTTGAAATACCTCAAAAATGGCTAACTTTAGAGGCAAAGTTTATCTGACAAACTATCCTTAAAATTAAATTGGAAATACGAATCAATCATAAAAAATAAGGTATTCCATTTAAAATAAGGAAGTTGATATCCATTTCCGGTGTAACCGGAAGAAGCAAAAATTCAAATCTATTTTGAATCGAAAGAGCTTAAGGCGAAACTAATATTTGCGAAATTTCAAAACTCAACTCTTATTAGTTTTCTATATTGTTCTAACGAAATTTCGTCGTGATACACCCTGTATAATATAAAAAAAGAAATCACTTTGCTTTTCATAAACTAAATTTCTGTGATGATATTTATTCAGGAAAAGATTAATCTTCCAGAATAAAAAGGGAAACCTAATTTGTCTATCCCTCGTTTATTTAATTGATAATGGCATGTCAAGAAGTCGTTATTGTTTGCACCAGTATTCGCATACCAAATTGATAACAACAGATATCCACGAAACGACACGACGCACACAAAATATTATACACAAACACACAAAAACACGCAGGCATACATATGTATGGATTCATGCAAAAAAAAAGAGAAAGAGCAACAGAAAGAAAATCATTGGCCCAATGATTGATGATAGTCGTAACATCCCTGACTCTTTAGATATTTCCCTAAATAATATACATATATATGTGTAAGTATTTCTGCGAGCAGAAAATGTACAAATGAGTTTCAATTTATCTTATATTCAATTCTGGATGTAATCTGTTTCTCGAAATTGACAGGTCGTAACGAAAAGTCGAGTCGAAATGTGGTGAGTCAATGAAATCAATTGGTTATCAGGACGCCTCCGATACATCAACCCTGGCGGGTCTTAAATCTACTCTAAAGTTCGCTTTCAGCGAAAATCCGGGACGCCTGGGGGCGTACCCGCTCTCCACCACCATCGACATAATCAATTACGTTATTTATACGCAAAGAAGTAGACTGATACATGGCGAATTCGTTGCAATCCGTGTGCCGCGGTTGTGCGGTTGATGCTCTTCTGCCACCCCCGCGAAAAACGAATAACATGTCAAAACAAGATTGGAAAGACGAAATTTGTAAAGCGATCCCTTTCCGACTTCAATCGGTGAGGATCCTTCGAAGTTTATACATTGAATTTTTTCTGCTGTTTTCTCTCTCTTTCTATGTGTGTGTATAATAGAATGTACGTGATAGTTTTTAAGAAATATTCCCCGAAGTGCATTTTAGAATCAGTCATTTTGAATTGTTATGTAACGTCAGATCCAAATGCACTGCTATTATGCTGTGTGCACACGATGTAAACAAGAAATGTAATTGGATTTTGCATTTTCAGTTCATGTTTCCAATTTTAGACATGCCAAACAACCCGCATATCAAAATTTAAAAGTTGGCATTGCAGTATGTATTAGATTACTCTTGATAATTACTAAGTATATAAACTCCATATTGTTATGACGGAATAGAATTATGGTTAGCTGCCTAACCATAATTCTAATAATAATGGCTTACTTTTATGTCCTAGTGTGGCAATTGTAAGATAATTTATAGTTTACTTAACAGTTGTCCCTAATTTAATTATTTTGTAGATCTGATGAAGCAATAAATATATTTCCGAAACGTTATTTAGCCAACAATTGTGTTTTGAATCAACTATCCAGCCCAAAATTCTACTTTTATTAAAGTAGTAATTATTTCATATTGTATTATATTAGCTAATTATCAGTAATTATATCTTTAATCTAACTATATTTGAATATACATATAAGAAATTACAAAAGAATTCAGAAGTTAATAAATTCCCAAAATTAAGGGAAAATTGAATAATATCAACATGTAAACAATACTAGAAATAGTATATTACATACCAAGCTTGAGAAAATGACTATTATTGTCCGATTGGCGAGATTAAGCCACAAGGGCAATAATAGTCTTCTCAACCGTAGTATGTATACTATTTTTTGTACCAGTAGTCTAATTGGACCTTGAAACCTTAATAATTTTGAATAAATTTACTCATATATGTAAGAATGCCCATGTAATAAAACTTCATATAAACAAATAAGTAGGCTATATTTTGATGTTGACAAATTTGACAAATAAGCTTTGACATAAATGCTGAAACTAAAAGTCAAGTATTTATTAGATTATTTTTCATTCCATTTATAATGTCTGAAGAGTTTAGATGTACACCACCTGAAATGTACGAGACTGCAGAACAGGCAGTTGAAAACTTGCTTCCGCATAAATCTAAACACATACATAAAACACATACAGAATTTAAAAAATGGTGTAATTCCAAAAATACAGTAGTAACTTCTGAAAACGTACTTCTGGAATTAACTCAATTAATAATACTGACATTAATGTGCCTACAGATCTGCACAATCGTGGTTTTTCAAATCGAATTGAATCATCAATAAATTTTACATGCCATAATTGCACTATCAATTATTATAAATATATTAAATAAATTCTTTACATCTGTAATAGTTACGTGTTATATTGTTTCCATATTATACATATTTTTGTTCCATAACCTAAAATAGAGTTATTTATTTTACATCTATAATATTTACGTGTTAGGATATTGTTTCCAATTATACTATCATACATATTTTGCTATTGTTGACATAAAATACTGTTAATTATTTTACCTTAGAGGTCGAGCATTTATAAGTTTTAGATTTTAGGTATGATTTGTGGTATACCGATCTAAATAAAAATAAACTACTATGAATTTTGACGGTTGACAACATGACATACATACTACTGCGATTGCATGGTTGCGGCATTCGTTTTATTTGTTTTCATTATTTACCTAGGTGAATAATATGCCCATTATTTACCTGTTATTAGTGCCAGGTCGAGAAAAGACATTTCCTGGCGCTTTATTATGTGTAAAAAAATTTATTAGTCACTTAAAAATTAGGCAACTTAATATACAAATCAACTTTTTAAAGAAAAAAAATCACAATAACCATTAGTGGGCAAGTGAAAAAAACAAATGGGGATGATTAAAAAAATTTCACAGAGAAGAGACGCCGAAAAAGGACGCTCTTACAATTTAAGTTAAAAAAATATATTTTTTCTGTGACGGGAAAAAAGTTTGACATTTTATCTTTCTTGACCGGTACAAAATGTCACTTTTTTCAACCCGGGCAGAAAGTGCTCACTTTTTGCCCGGGGAAGAAAGTGCTCACTTTCTGCCCGGTTAAATTGACAGACATTTGAATACTTTACAGGTTTCCATAGCAACGCAGGTGTAATGTCACTTGAAATGTCACATCGATTGATTTTCTGACTTTAATATACAGTATTAACGTGTTTTTTTCAATATTAAATCGTCGTTTTTCCCATCACAGAAAAAAATTGTGTATTATACACGGGAAAAAAATTAGATTTTAGCTCTCGGTATTTTATCTAATAAACCTTAATTCGAGCTAAAATCTAATACTTTTTTCCCTTGTATAATAAATGACTATTTTTCTGTGACGGGAAAAAAGTTTTACATTTTATCTTTCTTGACAGGTAACAAAATGTCACTTTTTCAACCCGGGAAGAAAGTGTTCACTTTCTTCCCGGGAAAGAAAGTGAGTACTTTTTTCCCGGTTACATTGACAGATAAGGGGAAGAAAGTGCTCACTTTCTTCCCGGGGAAGAAAGTGAGTACTTTTTTCCCGGTTACATTGACATATATTTGAATACTTTACAGGTTTCCTTAGTAACGCAGGTGTAATGTCGCTTCAAATGTCACATGGATTGATTTTCTGACTTTAATATATAGTATTAACGTGTTTTTTCAATATTAAATCCTACATGGAAACAAGAAGATTAAGTATTTGAATTGAAGTGTTGAAATTAATTATCACCTGAATAAAGAAAACCCAAACGTAGTACTGCATGTTCATCCATACGAATGAACATGCGTATATTAAGATATCTGCTCCAAAAAAAAAAGAAACTTCAAGACTACATCATTATTACTTCGTACCTATATAAATTCAAAATAAATAATATTACAATGCAAATATATGAGTTCAAAAAGAATCAGTTGAAATGTTTCAAAATAATTGTTATAAATATCAACGTTAATATTCATGGTAAAATGAATATTAACGTTGATATTTATAACAAGATCTATTTGATTAATTTATATGTTTACAATATGTTAAATAAGAAGTCTTATTATTAATTTACCAATGTATAACTCACAGACACACACAAGTCCCTGAATTAATAAATTAATTGTTATTACAGAAATGCAAATCAAAACTAAAAATATATTTGTGAGAGTAGGTATGTGTTAAAGCACTATTAATTGATTAAGTATATATTATTATAAAATGCAGAAAATCTTTATTTGCAGACATAATTTTCAAAGACACAAAAAAGTTATTTGAAACCGTTATCTAATATCATGTTCTAAACATTACTGATGAAGCTTATAATAGCGACGAAGAAAGCTTAAATATTCAGAGAAATTTCTGTTCAAGTTTTCCGAATTTTTGGCGCGTAATCTTCAAGATTTCCACCTATATCTGCAATAAAAGTAAATTTTCACTTAATATGCTAAACAAGATCGTTTCCTAGCGATGAAGTTTATAACAGTATTTAAAGTTCAAAGCAAACTAGTTGTGAGGAGTATAAAGTTTAGGTTGTAAATCGCTCGGTATACTTCTCTTATTTACTTGCGTAATTTCCGCTAGAGACTAGTATCGCCTCTTCAAAGTCTGCAAGCAGATACGATTCGAAATCGACTTCATTTAATCAACAAGTTTGATGGAACCGGCAGCTCATACACTTCCACATGTATTAAAGTTTTGGTCACCATTTTGTCATACGGTTTCGGTGCTGATGTAATATAATTACTATCTCTTTAAGAGTGGGTCATTATTCTTCTGATGCCTTATCTTGATTAAAATATCTTAGCCAAAATACTGAAAACAACGTTCATTATGTTTTTAAGGGCTGCCTTAAATATTACTTTATTTAAATTTATAAATTGAGAAAATCCGAAAGAGAAAATTTTGTTAAACTATATAATGTTTAAGAAATGGTTTCACCCTTCAAGTTATTTCGTTACAAATTCTTTATCAGTGTCAAATTGTTACTCGCATTGATTGACGGATTGTGGACAATAATTGTTTAGGAGGAAAATTAATTGCGTAATAGAATTGTTCTTTAACGTTTCTATTTAATAAATAAATAACAAATTAAGTGAAATTAACGATTAAAGGAGAAGCAACAATAATTCAATGTAGGCGAATTATTATGTAAGTAGACTGTAAACTAAGACGGAGATTAGTTACAAGTCGGCTTAAAATTACAGATAAAAACGTAAATTTGAATGGTACGATTATACTTTTATATGCGAACCATGGACAGAATTCACGTGTCGACAGACGTCGATGGATAGTGGACACTAGCCGACAAATATACAGGGTGTCATTTTGAAAACGTACCACCCTCTATATTTCGGCCCCTATAGAAATTCCAAAAATATGCAAAAACACGTCAAACTTATTTTTAAGGGAGACATTTTGTAGGCTGGTTTTCAATTAAATTACATCAACCCTCTAGCGGGGGTGGACATAACCTCTAAAAATTTAAATGGAAATGGGGGTTGAGTGATACCTCATTTTAAAGGTCGTTTAACCCGCTTTTCAAAAATGCTAATTTCTGTCCTTTATTTTTAATACTTTTGAAGAAATCAAGTCAAACCATGAACATACAAGTATCAAGTGTTTTGCAATAAACCATTAAAAAACTAATAAAAAGTAACTTATTTTATAAAATTTTCGAAATGTTGTCCATTATTTTCTAAACAGTGATAAAGCCTACTCTCAAACTCCTCTCTAACATTTCGAAACACTTCTGCCTGAAGTTCTCTACATGTAGCTGTCATTCTTCTCTTTAAATCTTGCAAATCTCGAGGCGGTGTTTTATAAACAATCGATTTTAGATGCCCCCATAGGAAGAAATCTAAAGGCGATAAGTCGGGTGATCGTGGTGGCCATTCTATTGCTCCTCTTCGACCAATCCATCTGCCAGGAAATCTATCATTTAGCCACTGTCTAACTGGAAGATAGTAGTGTGGTGGAGCTCCATCTTGTTGGAAGTGTAGAAGATCTTCTTGCAAAACCATGTTACCAGCCGCGTCAATTTGATTTTCCAAAGTAGTTGTTATTAAGGGGTCTATTATTTCTGCAAGCAAATTTAAGTAGAGCTCACCAGTTAGATTTCCTTCAATGAAGGCAGGTCCAATAATAGTATTCCCAAGGATACCAGCCCAAACGTTAACTTTTTCTGGATACTGTGTGTGACCTTCCCTAAAAAGTCGCGGATTTTCATCGCTCCAGTAGCGACAATTTTGCTTGTTAACATGCCCATTAAGAAAAAAAGTACACTCATCAGTAAAGCAAATATTGTGCAAGATATTTTGGTTTTCATTTATAAAATCCGTCATTGTTTCACAAAATTCAATCCTTCTGTCGAAATCGTCGTCAAAAAGCTGTTGTAGAATTTGCATTTTATAGGGGTGAAACTTATTTAACTTTAGTGCTTTACTTACTGTTTCGTGAGACATTCCTACTTGGCGTGCCACAATGCGAAGTGATGTGGAGGGATTTGCAGTAAAGGTGCCTAATACTTCTATTTGTGCTGCTTCATCCAAGACACGGCTAATATTTCTTTTTTTGTTAGCAACGGAACCAGTTTCACTAAACTTAGCGACTAATTGTAGAACATACTTATGATTTAAATTACTATTCGGATACCTTTCATTAAACATTCTTGACGTTCTTCTTGCGCATCTTTCACATTCCCCATAAATAAGAATAATTTCAATTCTTTGTTGAAGAGTAAACACCATTTTTAAAAATAATGTAATAAAATCGCAACTTTTACCTCGCAAAACTAATTTTACAATAAAGTAATTTTGGCTAAAATAAATGGAGTGACAAGTAAAGAAAAATTTGACAAGAATGTCAAGAATGCTTAAACCAGGGCTTTTTTTTTCTACGTTAAACTACCTGTACGACTATCACAAGTACTATTTCAGGTAAATCACATTCTTTCCAATAATAATGTTTAACTGAATAGTTTGCGTCTTTATTATTTCGTTGGATATTAGAAGTAAAAATAGTTTAAAAATTTACCGTTATGTAATACCTCAATTTCATTTATTTTAATTCATTAAAGCAATATCACAAAGTGTTTTTGATATCTAAACTTCTTTACAGTTTTCACCAAATATCTCGCGAACTGCTAAAAAGAAAAGGCAAGAATTTAGCATTTAAAATTTTATAAAATAAGTTACTTTTCATTAGTTTTTTAATGTTTTGTTGCAAAACACTTGATACTTGTATGTTCATGGTTTGACTTGATTTCTTCAAAAGTATTAAAAATAAAGGACAAGAAATTAGCATTTTTGAAAAGCGGGTTGAACGACCTTTAAAATGGGGTATCACTCAACCCCCATTTCCATTTAAATTTTTAGAGGTTATGTCCACCCCCGCTAGAGGGTTGATGTAATTTAATTGAAAACCAGCCCCCCAAAATGTCCCCCTTAAAAATAAGTTTGACGTGTTTTTTCATATTTTTGGAATTTCTATAGGGGCCGAAATATAGAGGGTGGTACGTTTTCAAAATGACACCCTGTAGAGCTCCACGTAGAGAAAATAACGTTCTAGTGTAATAGAAATCGTTTTTAAGGAAGGTTAGTCAGTTAAGATCCTGGCCAACGAGAAGGCTGGACACTCATTGTAAATAAGAAGATAAACGTGATTGGCGATCGACGAGATGTTCAATACTTCAAAGCACTTATTTCGGAAAAGGTTTACGATAGATAATTGAAATTTATAATTAGATTTGACAGGCATAGAAAGACTATTGGTACAGTTAAAGTACAAATAAATGTTACTTCTAGTTATGCTATCTATGCGTAACATAATAGGAAATATCAGAATCGAAAATCAGTAAAAAATAATGAAGGAAAGAATTAAGAAATACAATGCGAAATTTTTACTCTCTTAAATATTAGATTTGGTTTCAGAAGGTTAAAGGGCATGAAGACCTTACTAGGAAATGAATAGCATAGTTAATGATTTAAATAAAGTAATTTACTCAGCTTTCCCTTAGGAATGGAAAAGGTAGTATACTTTCGCATTCGATTAACATTTTGACGAAAATTTTCATAACATGTTGGCATAATGCCGGACGGATTTCATCAATGGCACGTTTAATCTCGTCTTTGAGTTCAGGAATTGTTCTTGGTTTGTTGACATACACTTTTCTTTTCCCAAAACCCAAAGAATGGGCCAATTCACATAGCCTCTGCCGGAGATAACTCTCCCGTCTTCACCAATATCATTGATTCGTTTGATGTGTGGCGCCGTATTTTTGAAACCACATGTCTCCGAAATCCATATCAGGAATTTGTGGTTAGAAGAAGTTGTTATCATCTCACGATAACAAACGCCGTTAACGGTGGCCGCATTGTCAGCCGCATTCTCAAAGAAGAATGATCCAATTACTCCGCCATGCGCACCAAAAAGTGGGTCCTGGTGCATACATAGGACTTTAAAAGATCACTCTTGGATTCTCACCTCCCTACATGCGACAATTCTGTTTGTCAACATACCTATCAAGTTGAATATGCCCCTTATCAAAAAATTTCTTCAAAAAATGACTATTCACTGGTTGCTGCAAGATGCATTCTGTGAACGTTCGGCTATAGTCTTCTGACTTCAAATGTTTTGTCAACTGAATCTTGTGAACATGCAAATGCAGATCCATGTAATTCACCATGACTAAACCTCAATGTTTATACATGACGTTCGGCTATAGTCTTCTGACTTCAAATGTTTTGTCAACTGAATCTTGTGAACATAGAAATGCAGATCCATGTAATTCACCATGACTAAACCTCAATTTTTACACATGACAGCTGTCAAACAACGACGCAGCACAACCGATACAAAAAAATGGCGCTAAATTCAAAACAAGCAGTCTTAATAAGACACCAATATTGTCCGGGAAAGAATATTGTATATACAGATAATTACATTAAAATAAGTAGTAATGGGATTGAAATTAGAACAAACCACGTGCGTTTTTCTCGTACATGAGAATGGTAATAACGTTTGAGGACTGTATTATTTTGGTATTGTAAACATAGACAATGTCATCACGCTTGTAATGCAAAATTGTTGAGAATTATTATTTCTTAATAAATTGAATATATAACTAAGATAGATTTAATGATCCCTGGTGGCGCACTTCATAGGCCAACTTCACGCATGCATGTGTGTTATCTTATATTTGAAATATAACTGAAATGTAGAAACTATACCAAATCACTTGCTTACACTTTAATTACATTGTCCTGATAAGCATAGAAAATTCTGTGTAAATTGGTAGACCTTCATATCAATCTTGATAAGTTTCCATTAAGGATATAAACCTTATTGAAACCAAACTTGCAAAGTTTGATCTGGAGGTTTATCAATTTGCTCAGAAATTTCTGTTTGTATCAGGACAATGCAATTAACCTGTAAGCAAGTAACTCGGTATAGTTTCTATATTTCAGACGTTTTTTTTTTAGAATAAAATGTCACACATGCCTGTGAGAACATAGTCTGCTTTTTTTACAAGACGGTTTTTTGGTGAGGTCCTATTTAATGGTCAGCACGTATTCCAAGGATAGCATCGATTAGGATTCAAAGACTTGTTGTGTAACCCTTGCAATAATTAAGAGAAATTCAAAGCTCTAGACTTATGTGGAAATTGCTTCTCTTGCTCTCCATTTCCGTATTAACTTTTACGTACGTACCTCGTATATCCTTGACATGCATTTTCTAACATTATAGAATAAATTTGAAAAGTAGTTCTTAGTGTTTTTAGGATGCATTTATGTAACATTCGGACTATCCATAAAATAAGATATCAACTATGATAATCTTCAAAACAGTGCGACTGCAATGGAATTTTACATTCTTCACAAATTAATATCCTTATCCTTATAGAGAAATTTTACTTGTGGCAGAGTGTGATAACCATTTAAAATTAGTGTTCCCAAAGAAAAAGTTACTCTGGTCTAAGCTAAACTGAGGTCGATTTTTATCGCTCGTAATTTGATGGAATAGACTGCATAACGTTATCATCGAATATTGCTTTGAAAAAATTAAATACAGATTTTCCATGAAGAGTCGGGGTAACGTGTTTTATGTTTTCATTTTTATTTGTGGTGGCTTCTTTCTCATAGTCAACGGGTGTTTTGCACCAAGTAATTTCTTCAGTTTTTCCTGATTTATTTGCAGCCACCCACTATTTCATTATCGGGATACATGATCTCGAAAGTTCCAGCAATATCTGATTGTTAGTTCTCTAGTGCGACTATTGCGTCATCATTAAGTTCTTCCACATCTGTTATACATAGCAAACGTCCAGTTCTTCGTTGATATCAACGCTTTCAACAATTGCTTTCAGTTCTCTCAGATTCAAAGGTCATTGTAAATCACACTTATATTGATGTAATTATTGCACACTTACCAAAGCACAAAGATTGCTATAAATTTCGGAAAAATAGTAATAAAATCTAATAATATTCTAGTGAATAATAAAACTACTTTTTTCATATTGTCTGAAACAAATAGGTACATAAAAATAAACCACTAAATAAATAAATAAATAGCAACGACAACGCACATGCACAAACACGCCCCACCCCTACTCTCTAGCTATCATTCTTGTTTCGTTCCAATGTTGCGTTTTTGCAACGTATTCCAAAGCCTCTTTCTTATAGGAAACATTTTCGGAAAGAATTATTTTTTTAGTCATACACTGTTTATTTGCAATGTCTTTGACGTGAAACTGATTATTTTTAAGCATTGCGAACCATGTTTGGTTTAGGGAATTTATAAGGATATGAGATTTTATAAAAAAAAAAAACATACCTTTCCGTAAGAAGAAATTATCTGTCCAGAAAAACTGTATAATTATTTTTAAACATTCTTTAATAAAATCCCACTTATTGGGTACTACAAATAGCAACTTTTTTTGTCGACGTTGCATTATCACAACCAAGGCATAAATGGGTTAAACTATAGAAAGAATGTGATCATATTCCTCTATTTAGTTTCTTAACAAATGGTGCAATTACGTAAATCATTAATTCATATCAAACAAATGTACGCTTTACAGTCCAGAAGTTTCAATTACTATAAGATATCTATGAAATGAATATTAAATGACAATTATCAATCATTGTGTGTAGCATAAATACTTTTTGATTGCTCAAAGAGCAATAATTAGGAACTAATTTACGTACTTACTTTCTTACGAAAGTATGAAGACAAGGAGAAACTTTGTAACACAATTAAAAACTTTAGCTGAGAATAAAGTTGGAGAATGTAGAAGTCATTTGCTTTTACTTTACCGGTACAGTCTGCAATCTTTGTAGAACTATTATCACAATTATCGAACGTTTGTTATTCTAGTAAAATCATCGTAAACTTTATGTTCTTTTCAACGGCAAGAGTTTCTGAATTTATAAAACTTTTCTTCTTAATGCAAGCAATCATTATAATGAAGCCTTGATAGAGTTTAATATTTTTTTCTTTTGCAGTTGTACTTTATAAACTTTATATTATTGCTCGTTGAAGAATAAAAAAATAATAATGAGCTTTATAACTCTAATATTTGGACTTTTAGATAGTATAGTTTTTATAAAATTGCAGCGATTTTAAAATCATTATCATTAAACAATATGTACTTGTCATAAATTGTATACAGGCTGCTCATTTTCTATCTCCCTATATGGGTAACTTTCTTAATATCGAAGATACAAGATCAGTTAAATTAGCAAAGTAGTTAAGAAATTGAAGGACCATTTTATATTTTCAAATTTAACATTCATTGTCAACTTTTGAAGATGTTTTAAAAAAATTAAAATTGCTGACATTTTCTATTATACATGTCTTCATAACTATTGAAGATAGAACAAATAATATCTGTCAGTAATTTTTACGTACAATTTAATAATTTAGTTAAAAATTCAAGACACACTTAATTATCAAGATATAACATAGACTTATGTTTTTTTAAATGACAATCATAGTTGGTCATGACTTTATAGAAATGCTTATTTTTTTTGATTTCATGATATAAGGTTTGGTATGGTGATCTTTTTAAAATCTAAAACAAAACTACTATAGTTAACAGTAGGTAATTGAATTACTCTCGCTATATTATGTTATGTTTTTAATATTAAACAGATTACGATACTAAACATTATATCTATGAAATCAGAAAAAAATAAGCATTTTTATGAAGTCACGGCCAACTATGATTGCCATGTAAAAAAACAAGTTTATGTGAAATCTTGATAATTAAGTGTGCCATGAATTTTTACTAAGATAATTAAATTCTACGTAAAAATTACTAGCAGATACCATTTTTATATTAGTTGCATCTTCAAACGTTGATAATAGTAAGAAAGTTACCCATATAGGGAGATAGAAAATGGGCACCTATTATAACTGTTAAATGGAATGAAACAAGAATAAAGGGGATAATTTTTGTGTTACTTCCGGTCCCAAGTTATTATAACTTCCAGTCCGAATTTTGAAAAAAACTTGTTTTCAAAAATTATACAATATTAAGCATTAAATGCTTTCATACTCTTAAAGTATCTGTCCAGGAAGCATGAACAAGCAATTTTCTGATAAAAGTAAAAGAAATCCCAGAATAACCTTTTTTATACAATTTTTTTCAAATTTACTTTTGAGTGTATTTGTATTCTTTAGAAATTTGTCTGTGACTGTATCTGAAATAAATAAATTGCTGTGTTTTCACTAAATTGCTACTTCCAGTTTGCCGATATCACTGGAAATCGAACCAGATCTTCAGAGTACATCCACTATCGTGGTCACAAAGAGAGAAAGAGAAGCCGAAAAAGGAGAAGAGGGGGCGAGAGAGAGAAAGGGAGAAGGAAGGCGATGTTTTAAAATAACTTTTTCGATGTTAGGGGACATGTGCATAAAAATTTGTTCGTCACAATACTTGCTCATCCTACGTATAAGAAAGTAAATGGTAAATCTGATTTTCCTTAGTTTTTCTTTAGCAAAACTTAAAACTACTATTTATGCATTGTGGTTTAAGAAAATCAATTCTAATGAGAGTGTTATTGTCCTATTTAGAACGCTTGACTTATTGTTCAGGTATATCTTTTATATTAACTAGAGGGATAAGGATTGGAAGAATAAATAAATGAATGATTTGAATTCTATTGTGTATCGGACGAAGTGTTCTGAAATACAGGCTGTCCCAGGAATAAAAATACGGAGAGCAGAAATCGGAAACTAGATTGTGTAAAACCGTACCTTCAAAATATCAAGTCTTTATTCGTGCGCAGACAGCAGAAAAATAATAATAAAGGATTCAATTGGCCTTACGCCGACCCTGGACTAAATATGCACCTGCTTCACTTTTACAATCTGTCCTTTTCAGGACCACCTTATTTCTTCTTTTAAAGAAAAAGGAGGAGGAATAGATACTTCATAATAAATATCAAACCATTAATTACTTTAATTTTACACCTGCTAGAAAAAATAATAACATTCTTGATATTTACTGTAATAAAGGCTAGAAAATCTAGGATTTATTGAATATTCTAAAATAATAATAATCAGCTGTTTCCGACTACAAACACATTAAAGAGCAACAACCTTCCTATTTTAAAAATAAAAACAATCTTTTATTATCTGCAATAAAGTGGGTCTCCCAAAATATGTTTTATATGAATGAGTACGATTTAACGTTTTTTCCCGTTTTATACAAATAAAAGCGTATTTTTCTATGAATGCGTGTTCGTTTCTATTTACAAATAAGCATTCTTACGTGTATTTATAAACTTACATTCTGTGCCAGGTCCGTAATGTAATTTTTTTATCTAAAAAACAACATAGGAAATTAAATTTTTAATTTCTTTGTTATTGCGGTATATTTGGGCCTGTTTCTGTTCGGGCTTTACATACCTGCTACTCCGTCTTTTTATTTCTGGGACATCCTGTATAGTTGTGCTCCAAGGGTTTATACTTGGACCAACTCTATATAAAATTACTTCTAGACCGGAAGAAGTAGTTTATAGAAGTGAAAAATGAAAATTTTATCAATATCTCAGCAACTATTAAGTTTAGACGAATATCTATAGAATAACTCAAAAACAAATTTTAGAATAATTTTATAATAAAAGTTTTTCAAAATACCTTACGGAAGTAAGGCTTTTACTCTTATCGAAAGGCAAACTTTTGCAAATATGTCGTTAATTATAAAATTAGCACAGTTTACTGAGAACACACTTTTAATTTTATCGAAAAGCAGTTTTTTCGATATATTTTGCAAATTCTGTTCTACTAAGACTATAAAAGTAATTATAACTTAATTTACAAGAAGTCTCGTACAGTATTATTTTTGGAATTCGGACAGAGAGTAACATTTTCATTCTTATCAAGAAGCAAGAGACGCCATACGAAACGGCAATATACAAATGTAATTAAAATATGCTGCTAATATACAGAATCTTAGTTTTCTCAAAACACTATTTGAAAAAGGTGCCATAGCCTTACTATACGTAGTATATTATTGTTGAAGTGAGATAAGCATTCTTTTTGAGTCCCTCTTTAAGTAGGCCATTATCTGTTTTCAATGGAGGTTTTTAATTCAGTAACTTTTAGAAATCTGTACACTGAGACAAATGAAAATGTAAATTCAAGAAAGCATGTGGTGTCCACTTTTTTATGTTGAATAAAATTAAACATATATTCAAGCAACACGATCTTATTCTTCAAAGAAGCTTTCTATTTTATTTGAAATTTATTAGTTGAATAAAATTATATTAGTTGATTCAAATAAGAATGCTTCTGCTCAACATATTCTAATTTCAATATATTTTACACATTAAAAGTGTTTCAGGTGAATAAATAATCTGTAAATTTAAATTTCTCCATACGTTTGAATCAACACGTTTATATTTCAACCTTAGAAATTCTAAAACTCCTTTGGTTGAACTATCTTAGAATATTGTACTAAGGCGGCGCCGGCGCGCGCGAAATATCCAGATTGAACCAGATGTACTAAAGAGCATTGAGGAAAAGAACACATTCCAGTCTCCAGTTGTTTCCTTCCTTTTTGCTGGTTTAATAAATCATAATGCGAAAAAGGGATACCTACAATGTACGGCATTTTACGAGGTTTGTTAGACTATAAAAAGTAATTGTGTCTTTTAATATGTACGGTACATACCTGCGGGTCTAGGGATAAGTCAGACAAAGATAACAATAACGTAACGTTTCCGAAATTGTTTCACCGGATTGTTTGTAGTGACGGAGATGGTGTGTGATTTGTGAAAATATACGCAGTTTCGCTATTATTTGCTATGATTAGGTATTTGCATCTCGTACGCACAGCTATAACGTGAAATGGACGACATAGAAGAAAAGTTAGTCAGTTGGGGATTTATCGAATATGTAATGTATAGTTCTAGTACTGAATTTTTCAAGAGTTTAGATACATTAAGAATTTAAGTTTATCTTGAATTAGAAGACTTACGTTAAAACTCAGAGCTGTTATTATTCATCTAACAACAAGTAACTATACCTTAGATTTTATTTGTATGTCTTCGGAAACTCTATACAGATTTGATGTTACCGAATGTAATGTCGGTAATTAGTATCATAGTTCAAGAGTTTATGCAAAAACAAATTAAATATAGTTACTTGTTGCATAAAACAATCCTAGCTTTAATTTAAAAGTGACGGTTCAACATAAATTTAAATTATCCATAGATTTTAAACTCATGATGACCAAATGCAGGAATTTGTAGATTGAAAACTACCACACTCTTAAGCGAACCATCATATTTCTTGCATTAATAGATTAGAATATTTCACTCAACTGAAAAAGTATTTCAAAGAATGCCAAAATTTTATTCGTTTAACAAGTGCGAGTTGTTGACACGAAATTATTCTAACTCATACAATAAGTTGCTATTGTGAGGCCAACAAATACGTGTATTTGTTGCAAGATATTTCATTTATCTATTCAATTAATATTTGTTCCTACAACACACGAATTTGCTGCGCGAATGTGCAAGTGTCAACAACTTCACTTGCATTGCATCGAAACAGATGAGGTATTGATTATAGGTGAATATATGTTGACTGAAAGTGTTTTGTGTTGACTGAATATTTTATTTTTCTCGGTGTAATTGTCAATTCTACTTATGTTATTACAGTGTCCCTTTAATAATATTATGAACTAACAAATTTTAGAATGTTTTTCAAAGAAGCTGATAAAATACATTACCAATGTTATATTAGATACAACAACACCAATTAAAAGTACAGAAAAACATGTTGATGTAAGAAAGCGAGACATATGTGTATTGATGTAAATTTATATTATTTTTATTCTTATTATCTACAGCAGCGGTTCCCTAACTTTGTTCGCCGCGACACCCTTATTGGGCTAAAAAAAAAAATCTTGGCACAGCTAACATTAAACCAGTTTGAATGCGTACGCAAAGACGAAAAACAGAATAAATTTAATGCTTAGTTGTCTTTAATGCGATGAATGGAACTGTTTGAATGCATTTTTAATAATTTCCTTTATGTTTATGAGAAGTTTAGTTAATTTTACCTTCAAATCAATTAACCGAGATAGTTTGTTCTTGTATCTACTTTATAAGTATGCGTACGTTGAGAATGCTGACTTACAGAGATCATTTCAAGTAAAACGCACAATAGCACTGTTTTCTGAATATACCTGCATCTAGAACTCTTCCTTGCTTCTTTCACGGTATTTCTTTTCTAAACTGCTGTCGTCACTGATCTCAAGCAGATATTTAAAAATTTCATTCGTTATTCCAGTAGGTTTATGTGTCGGGTAGCAGAAAAAAGGATTCACCATCCAGCTAGATATCATAGAGTCAATATCGGAAAAACAATCGACTATGCTTCTTTCCAAACCTCGCAAGTTGCCAATAACTATTTCGAGGTAGTTGGTTTGAAGGTTGGTATCATTTGTTTGGACAAATTCTTGCAACCAATGTAAGTTGGAGATGTCTCTGTTCTCTACACACGCCTTAAAAAATTTAACTATTTCCGGTAGGCTTTATTTTTTTGGTATTGTACTCCTCCTTTTCTTATATTTTTTTCACATTATCGTTAGAATAGTTAAAATTGTCAAACCAAGAATGTTGGAAAGTTACCATAGAACGAACATAAAAATAATAATAATAATAATAATAATAATAATAATAGTACATATTGGGACAGTTTGGACAGACCAACATTTCCCCCTCCACTCCTCCTGTCACGTGACCAGGCGTCGATTCATGGTGAAGATACTTGTTATGCATAATGTGGCTGGAAATATTTTACCAATAGTTATTAGTTATGGACGATGACTATCAAACAATAAAATAGCCAAATCACGTGTTTCATATGATAAAAAATAATGTTTATTAATATTTATCCTCCCAGACAATCAAATAACTATGTTTTTATATTCTATTTATATTTATATTTTTTCAAATACTTGTGAAAACAAATTTAATAGAGATATTGGTCGATAGTCAGCCATTGATTGTTTAGTGTCATTTTTGAGAAGAGGTATAATCTTCGAAATTTTTAACCCGACCCCATCACAGATTTGTTATTCATGTTTAAAGCTATTGAGGTGACTATTTCATCCACACATAATTTCAACAAATTTGTGATAAGTTGATCGTCACCAGATGAGGACGCACTTTGAGTCAAAGGACAACATTTTTTATTACGTACATTGTCACAAACTGATTCAAAGAAAATGAATTTAGCGTATGTTTAAGCGGCGAGGTAGGACGTAAGGGGGTGGCGCCATATGCGCTAGTGTAAATTTCGCCGATGTAAGGTATTCGTTAAAATAAAACAAACAGCTAACATTTTTGTTTTTCTTATTATATTTGTGCATTAAATTTAATATAAAGGATTAATTAAGGCTTCGTTGGGAGTACTTTCTTATAATTCAAATTATTTACTCCCACATTTCACTCACAAAGTTGGCAAAATTTACAACATCATAGCACAGTTTCAGAAACTTTATTTTAAAAACTAATTCCGGTCGAGCATGCATTGAGCCTTTGATTATTTGTATTTTAAATTTCGTTTTGATATTTAGTAAATAAAAGCGGTACTATTGTTTTAACGAAACCTTGTAATGTCCTGAATTTACATTAGCGCATATGGCGCCACCCCCATACGTCCCACCTCACAGCAGTTAGTCGGCACCTCTGCATAAGCCCCCTTTAACAATGTGATGCTGGGCCTCGGCCGACTGCTAAAAGTAAGTAATCTGCAATATCAGTAAAATGTTCTGCAATTACTAAGGGATCCATAATACCTTCACCGTTTACAGTTAACGTGATATTTCTCTTTGACTCCCGTGTCGATTTGCTAGAACCACTTATAATTGATTAGGCACTTTTTGTTTTATTTATTGATTGGTACACAAGACGGTTATTATGTGATAATTTAGCTTTTCCAATTATCATTTTATATGTTTTGTAATATTCTATGTACTCAATGATACCTGTCAACGTACGTTTATTGAATTCCTTCAATTTAATTGCGGAAACTCTTATTCCAACCGTAATCTACGAATTACTACATTTTTAATATTTAATTTTCTCATGCATTATTGGAAACGCAATTTGAAAACTATTCATAACATACGAACGACCGATCAGTGATATTACTCCAGTTTACCAGAACACAAATATTATCCAACCAATTATTTTTTCTCGTTGTTTCGTTCGCAGTGATATTAAGTTATATGAAAATATCAACTCCTTAAAATCCTGTAGTTTTCTTGAAGATGATACAAAATTTATATTAAAATCGCCACAAAGAAAATGAAAAATTCCCGGTATGTTTGTAGAATATCTAGGCATTTCGTTAAGCTTTGCTAAAAAATAATATTAATTAATTTTCCACCTCCCAGACAATCAAATAACTATGCTTTTAATAATTTCACAATTTTCAGCCGACTTTTCTTGATTATTGCCGCCGCTGGACGCGGCACCCCTGGCATCAGACATGTAAAATTACCGTAATTTATGATATTGGTAAATTACCGTGGTAAATTACTGCTCTTTTTTATTGTTTAAATAAAACCCCTACAACAATAGAAGTCTTATACATTTTATTAAAGGAAAGAAAAATAAAGAGTACAATATTAATATATTTTAAAATTAAACAATATTCTGAAAATAGAACAAAACAATGATTTATCATTATTATCATTATTAATTACATAACTATTCCAGATCACTCTCAGACTCAGTATTGCAATTCGAATCAGAACATTCCCACTCTTCTTTTGGGAGATCTTTCAGTGCCGGATTTTCTTTCAGTTTTAAATTTAAATTCACATATGCCAACTTAGCAGCTCTTTCATTAGTTAATCTATTTCGTTTTTTATTGTGTATAATACTAAACATTGAAAAACTTCTCTCCGTTGCACATGTCGTTGGTGGGCTGTTCAAAATTTCTATTGCGACTTTACTTAAAGCTGTAGTACAACAAAGTGATTTCCACCATAATACAGACATTCAATTTGCCTGTCTCCAATGCTTGCCATATAAAATCTTTTGAAAGAAATTCTTCTTTCGACTTGTAATAAACAACCTCACTCATAATTATTGCTATATCAGATCCACGAACAAGATGCGTTGATAGTTTGTTAATATATGTCAGTGCTGTGATATATTCCTCGTTATTAAGATTTTGGCTATAAATTTTGGATCTAGTAAATTGGCAGCCAAATGCATAGGTGTTATAGCCACTTCTCTCCGTGATTTTAAATGTGATAAGACAGCATTTAGTTCTGAAATTGGGCATGCAGCAATCAGTTAATCATTCAGGTCTTGAAAATATTCAACAACATGAGATATGCAAGGTTGAGAGGTTTGTATGTTCTTTAAAATTACGGAGACAGGGTGTAATATTTTATGTAATGTATTAACTCTTTCCCAAAACAGATCATCTAAAATATTATTTTTTATACTTTTGTTTAAAGTATTAGCTATAGTTTCTGTTATAGCCAATTCTTTTATTTTTTTTTATTTATTCTCAAGCTTTGTAAACAGAAAATATTAGAGCCCCATCTAGTTTGGCCAGGTAGTTTAAGAGATGTTAGTGTGTTTGATTTTTGTAATGCTCGCTGTTCATCTTGTATATTTTTAAACGTAGCATTCAAACTATGTGATTTTTTAATAGTTTTTACTATGATTTTACAATCAGTAATTAAACATGCAAATACTTCTAATTTTAAAATATCATGTGCGAATAAATTCAAAATATGAGTACAACATCCATAACAAGTAAAATAATTTAACGGGTATTTTCACTAATTAATTTCCAAGTTGATTTCATATTGCTAGCGTTATCAGTCACTATGCTTATAACTTTATTAATACCTAAGTCGTCAATAACAGAACTAAGCAAAGAACAAAGATATGCAGCATCGTGGCGATTTTCTTTACAGTCAATTACTTTAAATATAACTGGTTCTGGAGATGTAATTATTATATTTATAATGGATTCATTTCTAATATTACTCCACGCATCAACTTGAATTCCAATTGTTTTAGACTTTGCTATTTTTTCATTAACTAACTGATTTATTTGAGAGTGTTTTTTATCTAAAAGCGCCTTGGATAACTGATATCTAGTGGGCAATCGTAAAAAAGGTTTATTTTTTTTAAACAATTTTTGCCAATGAATATTTTCCTTAAAATTTAAAGGAGTATTACTAGCAAAGCATGCTGTTGCTAAGAGATTCCAAATTTCGTCTTCTTCTGATTTATTCGTTACATCCACAAAAAAATCCAAATTTTCACTGTAAGCGGATTTTGTGGTACTTGCAGCAGATTGTGGGCGAGAATCGCTTGAAATCGTCTCTCCATCGTCGTCTTCTAAATCTGTTTGCGGAGAACTTTTTCTTTGCGGAAACTCTAAAATGTTAAATATTTTTCCATAAAACTCAATAGAAATCAATCAAAATTACTCACCTTTATTTATTGCTTTAATTTTCTTAACACTAAATGCTCTTGATTTTTATTGTATTTCATTCTTTATTTTACGAGGACAACGATTGCACTTATTCTGTTAGTGACTGGACATTCTGGTTACATTTAACATAACTTTGCGAACAGAACTTAACAGAAGTTACACGAATATAATTTCGAATGTTCTGTGGATTTTGAAAATGCTGTTAAAATAACTTTTTTTATTTTATCTTTACGCCCCTGGGATGGGATGGGGCGCACAGTACTACGAGTAGTATACATATTCACAAACTTTATATAGTTTAACTTGTACACCGAAATCTTTTGAAAGACTACTTCACTTGTTATATAAACGGCTGAATCACGGGCTTTTACATCTGCTAGAAAGGGACTTCCCAAATCACCGATTGTGCAATGTCATACGTGTATATAGATTATGTTTTACTTTGTTGGTAATTTATGAAAATTTTATGTGGTAATTTACCGTAAATGACGGTAATTAATTCAGTAATTTACGGGGTAATTTACCGACTTACATCACTGACTGGCATACGCTCACGGCATCCTGCGGCTCCCAGGTTAGGAACCGCTGATCTAGAGGACAAAGAATGCAGATCATAATAGTTTTCTTCTTTTTTTAATTTACTCAGTCCAAGTTATTCGTATATATCTATAATAATTACCATGTTAGATTATAAGTTGTATTATAATGGCATAACAGTAAAAAATATGAATAGGTATGTGTGTTCAAAATATAATGTACCTCGTTATCATCGTCTTCCAATAATAGCCAAAATACTCTTTTATGTTTAAGAAATTACAACAGTAAATCCGTGTTATTTTCACGTCGTGCTCTGTTGAAATCCCATCAGCAACTGTCAACAAAGTATACATTAATACTACTTAATGTTACTTAGTATCTGGTGGCGCTATTAAAACTGTATCTGCCGTAATGGCATATTTATGTATATAAACGTTTACAACCGCTTATCTCCTGTTTATGTGCCGCTATCACTTCTTTTCCTCACTTATTTATGTATTTATTTTTTCACCATTTCATTCGTTTCGTTTAATTCAATGTGTGCGTAAAATATGTTTTTCATAAATCCCCAATCCGTTAGATTTCTATTGCGAAACAGTTCGTAACAGTCCCGTCCGTCTCTCCATCTAATACAACAAGCGCGATCAGCGTTTCACCAACTCCCCGACTACTTACTTGCCTATTACTGTAACTGCCACAATATCCCAGCTTTCACCATCGCACTAATGCCATTCCGCGTTAAGATATAATTAATGGAATGACAACGGTTGCCCTGGAGCTGTCATATATTATAATTAGAATTATTTTGGCGCCACGGTGCTGATTCAAAATACAACAAACTTGGCTAATGACCCTGAATTCTATTTCTTCAAGTTCCTTTACGAGTTCGCTCATAATGCTTAATACTTGCTTAATTGCTGTACCTATGTTCATGCATGTAATTTATTTTACGTGTGAGTGATTTATGTGTAATTGTGTCGTATAATCGTACGATATGTATTTTTTTTTCATTGAGAGATATTGTTCCATAAACCTTGAATATTAATAACAAATTATTTTTAAGTATGTAGTGATAATAATATTGAATTTCAACGATTGTATCACTCCTACGTTTAGTAATATTTAATTGAGATTTAGTAACGTATATTCTTTTGCAATTGTGCTTTATTGTACTGGCCTTATTGTTACTTGTAAGAATTTTAATTCTTACTTTTATAATACTCTATTATATATGCAATAATTTTAAGTACGATATAAATGTGCAATAGCGACAGTATCGCCGTATTTTATATGTGAAAACCTTGATATTAGTTTTTTTTTTATTAACCAATTATGTTTTAGGGGACTTCAATCTTTTTGAATTTTTAAATTCATTAACTTCATGGTTTAAATGTTTTACCTTTCACCATTTGAGTAACTGTTTCCAAAATAAACAGTTCAATATAGTTTCAAATTCAGCTCATTAAAACTCAGTTGTGTCCTAGACCTTGCTACCTCCAAAGAGTTATTAATAAATTATATATTGCTAAAATAATTCCCGTCTTTAAAAAAGAATCTCGTGCATCAATGGATTATTATCGTCCTATATCGATATTAAGCACTTTCTCCAAAATAATTGAAAAAATAGTGGCTGAGAGGGTTATAGGTTTCTTTAATAAACATAAACTTCTAAACTTATATCAATTTGGTTTTATGAAGGAGCGAAATACCACATCCGAAATTTTGGCATTTCTTGATACAATGTATAGAGACATGGATGCGAGAAAGTCTTGTATGACATGTTTCGTGGATTTGAGTAAAGCCTTCGATCTTGGGATTCACAGGGTTTTGCTCAGGAATTAGAGTGCTACAGCACATGATTGGTTCGCAAGCTATCTCAGCGATAGACTGCAGTATGTGGAAATTGGGGATAGCAAATCAAATTGTACAACAATGAACCGAGGCGTTCCTCAGGGTAGTATCCTTGGACCGTTGTTATTCATAATATATATATGAACTATTTGAAGCTACAAAAGTCTGTAATGTTTGCGGACGATATATCATTTATTTTGTCCAGAAATAATACAAAGGATACGTGTGCAGCTTTAACTATGATAATACGATGGTGAAATTGGGAAACAACTTTACACACAATCACTTATATATGAATAAAAAGAAAACTGTTTTTATTGATTTCAAAGTAAAAGCTACTTGTCGGGACTTGTCTCATTATATTAGAATGAACGAAGACAGTGTAGTACAGGTTGATTCTACCAGGTTTTTGAGCATCACTATCTATTTGCCGCTGTGATTTCACGGAACACATTGAAGATCTATGCAAGAAAATGAGTAGCATTTGTTATTTAATGATAAGGCTTAAATTGCAACTAAAGTTGGAAATTTTGCGAATGTTGTACTATGCACACTTTCATTCCCTTATTGCATATGGGCTGCTGGCGTGGGGATTTTCTGTGGACATTGGGAGGGTATTTAGATTGCATAAACGTGCTGTTCGTGTGATGGCGGGTGTTGCCCCTAGGGAGATTTGCAGGAATTTGTTCTTGGATACGAAAGTTATGACTTTGACAAGTATTTTTATATACCAGTTGTTGATGTATGCCAAGCGGAATATTGAGTCTATTACTAGATTGAACAACCATCACAGACACTACACTAGAAATGCAAATATGCTTAAAGTTCCGTCGCATAGGCTAGCATTCAATGAAAAGAGTCTTCACTATTTAGCTATTGTGGCCTTCAACAATTATCAGTCAATTCGGGGGATTTACCGGTTCCATTATGCAAAATCAAAGTTAAAAATATTAATGAATAGTTATTACTCTTTCACGGAATTCATGAATGACCCTGAAACTTGATGATGTGTATTGTGTATTGTATTTTATAGTGTAACATGTGACAATCTCAATGATTTGTAATGAAAGTCTAAGACAATAATAATAATTATTATATAACAGATCGCCCTTACACCGTGAAAAGCCCCACTCGCAGTGTAGGGGTCTCTTCTGCTCAGAAATTCCACTTTCTCATGTTGCGATGTTAATTGCGCCACCCTACTTTAAAATTATAGACCACAGCAGTAATACGGAAACATTGATGGTCAACAGAAAAGATAGGCATAGGATAGGGTAAGGGAGTTTGAGCAAAACAGTAATAAGCAAAAAATTATACAAATTTAAGATGACGTTTTAAGTGAGACAAAATATTCAGATTAGTTAAGTAAAACAAAAAAGAATAATTGCTTTATTCGATCCCACAGCACCATTTAAATTTGACAAAAAAAGTGAGGCTTTACCCACAGGGGTATGTCCTGTATTGTACAAATATATTCTATTTCACGTTAAACGTCGTTCGCGCAAGTTTGTATAAACCTTACAGTAAATGCCCTTAAAAAAAACTGTTGGTTATCGTTCGTAAGTCAAATACAAAAATAACTCAACACTCCAGAAGATTTAAAACAATTAATTATATATGAATTGCAAATTTTATGAAATCAAAAGGATGGCATTTGTGAAAAATACCGATTCTCCACATACCAAATTTAAAACATTTATTTTTTGCGACGGTATTGGTAAATTTATGAAAAGAGTTAAAGGTTTCAAACTACCACCCAAGCAACATTTTTAGTCGTAGGAACGTAACGGCGACCATCACAAGAACTTTAAAGTTTTCGCCACCAGTCGCCGGAACGTGGTGACTCCGGTCCTATTACGTGCCTGGGACCAAAATGGGGAATAATTATTCGGTAGTAGCTACGTTCCAGCGACGTCCCTGGAACTGCTTCCGCGACGTTTCCCGGACGTTACGGCTACGTAACAGCGACGTAGCAGGGTGCTTGCAGCAACTGTAATGGAACTTCTTAGGTTTCTGACACTCTCAGTCGCTCTCTGTCGCACACCTTCAGCAAAGCTTCAACTATATTCTTATCTCATTCCGTTGTCGAAGCTGGCTTGTAAACTGATGGTAGAATGTAATATAATACTACACGTTGATGGTGTGAGTAGTAACACACAATAATTAGAAATATTAAACACGCGTTGATCATTTTAAAGGATTTCTTGGGTATTAAAGTTATATGCGAATACAAGTTTTCTGACAAATATGATGATGGTACTTAGAAAAATGACAACGCGCCCTTAAAATATACGTTTTCTTAAAAAAATTTTTTTTTAAAAAATATACTACAATTTCGAAATTGTCCATCTAGGCATGTGTATCTGTTTTTAAATTATTCCTGAACATTCTAAACCAACAAATATTCATTGATTTGGTACTTTTAGTACAGCTCTCAAGAAAAATTAATTTTTAATCAGTATTGTGACGTCATTCAACGTTCATGAACAGCAATGGCGTCGCAATTCTGCTCGATAAATATGGCGTATTTTGCGCAAGAGAACTTACAAGTAGTAATTACTGAAATATGCGTCTTTAAAGTACATACTACTTGATAAAAGTAATCGTGTAGTAGCAGCCACTACAAATATTTCCTTTAAAGTTATAGTTGCTACAAAGTAGTACATGGGACCAATTGGTCCACACCCCTGTAACTTTAAAGTTGTGCAGGTTCGTTAAGACTACCATGAAGTAGCACACTACTGTAAGGTTCCCGGTGCCACTTCAAAGTTCCACGTAGAACTTAACCTAAAATTAACACATGATTGCGGTTAGTGGTAGTGAATTATTGTATAAATAGCTTTTTTCAAAGTTCTGGCTACGAAAGAAAAGAATGGAGAAATGGGAGAACGACAAAGTATTGTACTGGCCGCACAACTCAAATCATTCACATAGGGAGACTTTAAGATGCAATCCCGCCAATGCTCCAGAGGAGAGTAGGGTACATTATTCGTACATCTTCAAATTATCGAATATTAACAATTTTAAAGATGCCTTACAGATCGAAAAACAATTAATCGGCTTTAACATATGCAGTAGATCAATGATTGAACTGTCGATTAGTCTATGCATTAAAGACCATTCTCTAAACTGTTGCGAGAATGAAATTTTTGACGAATATACTATTATTTCGTCTTTATAATCATCATCAACGTCATATTTAGGAACAAATAACTCATCATAGCCCTAATAATTGTAGATTTTATCTTTAAAATTTTCAACAAATTTCACATCCTCTTACTTCTGGTTCTGCTTGACAGGCTTGTCCACTGTTAGTCGTTTGAACTGATGACACTGATGCTTTTGCAATAGTTATATTTTTCCTGTGGCCATAATGTAAGGAAATGTCGCCATTACAACTAAGAGCGTTCAGCTGGAGCCTCAGTGTTCGATAAAATATCGACGAATGTCTATAGGCTTTCTGTTGCGACGAATTTTGTTTTCAGGCGCCATGAATTCGAACGCAGTTTCATTTCACAGACACGAGCGATACTTATTGGTGAGTGCCTTTGTTATTAAACTCGATGAAGTGAAACTTACCTCGTAGTAATTTTTTAAAAGTAACTGCAACTATGTAGTCGCTCTGAATTTATACGGAAAGTGAAAATTACCTGTAAGTAACATCTCGGAGTAGTAAGAACGTCGAAATTACTACAAATATTACTAAACAGTTCCGTAACTTTGTAGTAATTAATACATGTTCCGATAACGTAGCAAAAACTTTGAGCGTAACTTTCAAGGAATGCTAACTTTAAAGTCACACTTCAGTAATACAAGATGGTTATGGCCACTATCGTTTTCTACTTTAAAGTTCCAATAACTTTAAAGTAATCTTATTTAGTAGCCGTGTGGTTCCAAATACGTTAAGAGCGACTAAGAAGTTATGGGACCATAGAGGACCTACTAGTAGTAACAGTTATGTGACTGCTACTAATAAGATCTGAATTGGAGTATATTTTACTGCTAAGTCAAATATTTAGTAGCAGTTACGTAACAGTTACCGAGTCCAAGTTCCGGTCTCAGTTCCCGTCACTTTGATGCTGCTTGGGCAATAAATATGTTTAAAAAAAAGAAGTTACAGGGAATGGCAATCGTTACCCACAAACGGGGTACTAAACGAAGACTCGCCCAGAAATTATTATTTGCCAAAACACATATGTGAATCTACGATGATCTACTGATCAATAATAAGAGATCAACCAATTTCTTCGTCAATACACAGACCATATTAATCAGTGCGTCTACATCCTCGTTTTTCGAGCCAGTTTTCCAAAACAATAATTAATTTTCACAACGCTTAGTTGAAAATACAAAAATGGAAACATTAAGTCGAAGATAGAACAAAGATAATAAACATTAAACTAATTAAACCAATCTTCGTATTTAAGAGAATGTTACAAACACAGGAAATAAAAGGCATCTTCAATTTAGAGTATATCGGTATCTCAATAAACTAAATCACAGATGGCGCAAGGGTCGCAAAAGTAAAATAACTAAATTTTTACACGAACTGTAAAAACAGCAGTATACAGAGTCAATCAAAAATAAAGAACAGCCATAACAGTCGAATAATTAACATATGAACAACGCGAAAGGTTAGTTGGTATTTTCATTAGAGAAAACTTCGCATTTGTCGCTGAATAAATAAAGTATTATCCCTTTGGTAAGAAGCATATCATCAAAGGTTTTTCTACTGAAGATGAGAACTTTGTCATCAAAATAAAATAAGTAGGTTATTTCAATTTTATTGTGGTTAGAGGTGTTACTTCCGCAACTTGCAAAAATGATGTAAATATTTTCTTTAGATAATTATGTCAACACTTTTATCTATGACGATATAGATCCTCTAATCTAATAAATATCTTCTCAGCCATCGCTAGAAGACCTGAAGTATGTAATTGTTTTTATAACATTTTACTTTTTTAAATTTTTGTAATTCTAAACCTCCAAAGTCATATTTAAATTTATAAGGTTCTGATACTAATTCGGTGAAATTTTTTGGAGATGTCACATTAAAGGCACATGTATTATAGTGACTATTTACAGGTTATTTTTAAGTCCTCCACGTTTTATGGCTATTCACGCCACAATGTCTAAAACAGAATAGAAATTCTGTAATATCACTGTTTAATCTCACCTACTAATTACCCCGTTTTCATATAATCACACGCCTATTATAATAGGAAACATATTATTATAATATGTTTATTTTTTATATTCTAAGGTTTTACGTTATTTTCTCTTGTAAAAATGCCAATATTATTGATAATTATAATTATTATTTCTTAATATAGATTTGCGCATCTATCTTGAAATTAGTTATGCAACAACTATTGTTTTGAAATATTAGAAAGTTCACATTTACTATAATTCCTGCCGTTCTAAAAAATCGTATAATTTCAGTCGTATATTTTCTATATATGTACAAAGATAATTTACTTACTTCTCACCAGAACAGTTAAGGAACTTAACATTTCACGCAGGAATTTTTCATATAACAAAAATATGTAAAATGCAAAGTTCTTTCACTTGACAATTTAGAAATTTATTGATTATATTTAATATTTTTTTAAAAATTTCAATGAAAAGAGAAAGCTTCATTTCACATAATACCAGTATTGTAATATATATACGGAATAAATTACGCAATATTAATTTCAAAAGGAACATTGTGTGGCATTATAGTAAATTATTAATTTTTGGTTAAAATCGTACTTATCTGTTAGGTAACGAGAAATTTTATGTAATAATAAAAGTTCTTATTCCAGAACTATTAACACGGGTGTTCCACAAGGCTCAATACTGGAGCCCATTCTGTTTTTAATTTTAATAAATACCTTACTTCAGTATCAGTTTATTTGGTAAACCAATTTCTATTTTTAATACCTATCTTTAATAATTGTAGGTATGTTAATTGTTTACTTCTAATTTTCTTAAAACCCATTACATACTCTTCAAATATAAAGATGGATTCAGATATAATGCTCCAGGTATTTACATAAGTGATAAATTTGTTAAATTTAACAGTTATTGCAGATTTGTAGATTCATAGTATTTCTAAGGGTGTAAAGAAGCATTTGATAAAGTAGTTAGGGGAGGTATATTGGAAAGCCTGGAGGTAAGAAACATTGAAAATAAATTAGTGAACGTAATTAAATATCTATAGTATGAAACCTAATAACTATATAGTAAAAAATAATCTTGAGTTCAAATTATTTACATCAAAAGAAATTATACAAAGTCGGGGACTTAGCCCGTTGCTGTTCATCACGTATATTGATACCAGACAAAGGACCAAAATTATGTTTTTCAGCTGCAGGAAACTGAATCGTGCCGAGATCACAAGCTGCGCTTTTCCAAATGGTGTAGTAGTTATTTCAAATTATAAAGACTTCAAAGAGAATTTGGATGTTTGGAATGCTGGATTATTCTAATTTCTAGTTTTCCAAATGTTCCTTGTTTTTAAATATACATTTAAATTTTTTACTCTATTTCGTTTTAACTATAGTACAAGGTACCTCCCCCTACCCTAACCTTAATGTCCCTACCTCCAGAAACATTTCTATTTTATGAGGTGTAAATAATTAGTAAAATAAGTTATTACTGGAAATTAGAAAGAAAATTGATTTTATTAATTAATATATCTGGATTAGTGACTAATTGCATTTGCATTATTAGGTACTAAATAATTTTGAATTTAATTATTCACATATTTATTCATATGTATTGCTTAAAACTTAACTCATATCTTATTACAGTCTTGATAATTTCTCGCGGCGCATCTCAGTGTTCTCTACAACCCAGCATCATGGCTACCAAATTCATTGGTGTTAATTTTTCCCATCTTTGATGTTTGCTTTATCTTGTCCTATCGAACGCATTAATATTATGCGTATTCTTTGCAATGTCAATGCTGCCACAGCATACACATTCTTCACCCGTACCGTTACCTATCTTCTTTGCATATGATTTAAATACTCCATGTTCTGTTGATAGACATGTGAGATAATAATCCACGCTTCTGTGTTTATTGAAGTGTAAACTTCTTTGGGCGCGTTGCGTTGATTGTGGGCAGTGAACAAGACTGAGCCGTCACGCCCGGCTATGTAACACTCGTTCGGGTAAAGTCGGCTCGAGTCGACTAAGGGAACGAGAGAAATATATCATATAGAGGTATTTAATTTCAATTAAATTGAAATTTAAATGAATAAATAAATTCATGTCCCCGAGCAGATTCGATCCCGAGTCGCACGGGTGAGAAGCACGTTAGCATCAGACCAGCGCGAAATTGTATTTCGCGTACTGTGTTGCGTTCGCTACTTGGTAACTTCGCGGACGGTTAACCAAAAAATTTGTTGTGTGTGTATGAGACATTATCTCTATAATAATATAATATAATATTTCGCGCTCAGGTAAGTTCTAGCATGCTTATTAAAATGATATGGATGACTCGGAAACTGATCAGTATATTCCGGATGTTAAATAACGTCCACACGTATTTACTATAATTTGTATACCAAAGCAAAACAGAAACGTTAAGAATAGAGCATTGCTTTAGTTCCTCATTGTATACTAATTTATAAGCATTTAATTCTTTTCTGTTACACAGGATGGATGAAGAAAATCAAATCGATGACAAATTAATACGAAAAAGGAAATTGTCTAATGCGCGTGAAGAAATATCGTCAAAAGAAGCACACTAAATCTCAGCAACTGAATTCGTCGATGCAGGATGACCCTAATGTAATATAGAACGAAAAAAAAAGTTGGATTTCGTATTATTAACCTCGCCTTGATGAAGTTTTCACTTCTGCCGTGTGGTTTTAAGCACACCCATTTTCTTGTTATTTATGCACACCTTGAAGTTCGTTATTGGCTCCATGGTCCACTGTCTTCTACGTGTGTTTTTGTTCCACCTTATTCTACCATGTAATGAGAATCCTGCTTTTCACAGTTTTTTCTCTCTCATGCCATCTCTCTCTCTGGACGTCTTGCAATACTGGCCAGCTTTTTCTAACTCTCAGCGCCCCTCACATCTCACTGCTACGTACTTGTATGAAACGAAATACCATGACTACCATACCAAGAACTGCCTTTGAAGCTTTCTCGTTATCCAATAATTGGCATTTGCCATTTTATCTTTGGCCTTCTGGGTCACTCTTTCTGGATACTCACTGAAGCTGCTTATCCTATCCAAAAAAACAAATCCAAATATTTCATGCTGCCTTTTGGCAATATATTATTGAATGTTACTCTGTCTTTATCACCAATCCTAATTGTAATAAATGCCACTGTGTTCTCTGAAGCAAGCTTGAGCCGATTTCGTTTCCAATCCTCATTAGATCTGCTTTTCCTTCCGCAGTCACTCTAAATGCGAGAACATATGTAAATGCAATACTCTTTTCCCGTCCAAGCACCTCGAGTTTCAATATATCTTTATATAAAACACTCTATTGGGTTGCGGGCTCAAATCCAAACCCTGCGGCAAAATTGTTTGGAATTCTACTGTATCCCTCTTCGTGACTTGGATATATCTTTCTTTCAGGTAATCAGTCTCTGATGAGGCACAAAGATGTTTTCCTTTTTTGGCAGAATTAAATTCCAGCTGGTTGTACTAAATACATTTTGATCGTCCAGGATTACTAAGACGCTTCACTTTTCCTAATTTTTTCGGCTGTATTTATAATTATTTCCAGTGAATGTAGTCTCGATCATCCTTTTCTAACTCCATACTGATGTCTTGCTAGAGTATGCCATCTCTCTACCTCTTCCTGCAATCTTAGGCTTAACATTGCCTTATCTAACTTGCTCAGCATGTTCAAAAAAAATTGCTCTATGGGAGTTCGGCTATCCTGTTACTTTATTTCGATATAAGTGCAGATTTAGCAACTTTCCATTCGCTTGGAAATGTCTGTGTCCTTAGATACTTCTTTAAGGAGTTCCAAAAGACTGCAGCCTCCCAACTTCTCCCTATTACTTTATGGCTTCTATGGGAATCCTATTCAGTCCGGAAGCTTTTCATGGTTTTATGAATTTCGTTCAATTTTGTAGCAGTGAATGTATGGAATATATCCACTCTTCTGTAGTCTTGAGATTCTTGAGTCCGGAAATAGTCTACTTAGTACTTCTTTTCTTTCCCCGAATGAAGTTTTATTAACTGTTATTTCTTCAACTATTGTTCTTATGATAACACCCGTTGTGCTTTTGTCCATAGCAGTTTTTTCACAGGAAAATAGTATTGCTTCTCTTACCTTTAATTTGCTTCCTATATTTTTGTTATCATTTGCGGTGTAGGTACATATGTAAATATGGATATAAATTTGTAAAAATATTCATATGCATATGAATAATTTGAAAAGACTATGTCATCAATTAACCTTCGTTGCGGTTATCCACTTCCGTGAAATTTCCTCTGCGGAAAAAAATGTGCATATTTTATTGACAAATCTCACGGTCGTCGATGATAGGTCCGATCTTATCTTCGTGCCACCATACGCATCGATCAGAGAGTGTTCCTAAACCGCAAATCGGCAATTAATTGTAGTGATATCTTGGTTGCCTTCGTTTTGTTCGCGCTGTGACAATCCGCGAAGAACAACGGAACGATACACATTTATCCGATCAGATAAAGCACGGCACATTATTTATTATGTGCGATGCATTGCCGAATAAACGCCATTGTTATTTGTTTAATTTAACCTCGAATTGTATGACGCATTAGGAAGTGTATACCCAGCAGATACACACGAACATACAATCGAATTCATTTGTACAGTGTGCGTGTCCCGTATAATAAATTGTAAATACAAGTTGATTGTATTAAGAAGTGAAAATGTAAACGAAATGATAACAGAGAGGTTTGGCAGTGACCTTCTTACGTCGAATACTTGAAATATTGAAGTTTAGGGTCAGAATAAATTCGACGGAAAATATGTATATGTGATGTAATATGCTGTAAATAGTTAATTTAGAAGTAGCATTGAAATTAGGAAGATATGTCATACTTGACGAAAAGTAAAGCTATACGAAGAGTTTGTTCATATAAGCCATTGTATGATCGTCATATGATTATGATATGAGTTCATTAGTCTTTTTCTAAAGTACATTTGGTGTATAATGATAGTACGGAATAAAAATTAAATTCTATTCTTTTATATGAAGATTTTTAAAATTTCTGATCTAATTGCAGTGTTATGATTACAAGTAGCGCATTTAGATTATAAACTCGAGAACTTTGTTTTGAATTTTATTATATGCCAAAGTTCAAACATTTAATCACTGACAGAAAGAAGTACATAAGTTATCCAATAATTAATATTAACATAATTTTATTTTATGTTATTGCATTGATTAAATTACAAATGATAGCACACATTCTAATATTTAAAAAAAATGAGGCCACCACACGACTTTCTTATACGTATGAAAGTGTTACTTCCTGTACGAATTTTGAAATTTCATTTATATAAAAAATATTCCAAATACAACTATAAATACTTTTGTACTCTTCATAAATATATATAGAATGCATAATTTACAACATATTTGCAAAAAAACGATTTTCGATAAGAGTAAAAAATGTACTTAAGGTAGGAATTTCGAAAAATTTTTTTAATAAAATTCTCAAATTTAATTTTAAGTACATATGAATTCTTTCTAAATTTGTCTAAACTTAGTAGTTGACGAAATATTGGCAAAATTCGAGTTTTTCACTGAAGTAAACTACTACTTCCGGTCTGCCGAATTTGCTGAAAATGTAATCAGTTCTTAAGAGGGAGATTATACTACTAAATGCAAAATTTGGAATAGATAGCTATAGCGGTTTGACTGCTATCGTGGTCACAGACACACAGGCACACAGATACACAGACATTTTTTAAAAACCACTTTTTTGGTACCAGGGGACTTCAAAACGTGGACATCTGCAAAAATATCGAGGTCGAAAATTTTCATGATAACAATACTTCCTTATACTACGTATAACAAAGTAATAATTATATTAAAGATGTATGTGTCCTAAAATTCTCAAGTGCACTTCTTTTCTTTTCCTCCGCCATCAGCATACGAAAATTTGCATACTGCAGCAAAATGACATATTGCTTATTTCCGGCCACTGTTTAGTTCTCTCCTTGCTAAATTTATAACTACATTTGTTAATCTATACGTTCTTTGTGCAACGCCGACTTAATATCAACTTCAGCACCAACAACGACACCACACAATTCAATTACCTTGGTAGCTGGTTTATGCCGGTATTTATAGATGGAGCTCAGCTCACGTTTATGAAACATACTTCGGGAATTCTCGTGAACGGGGGACCTTGAGCACGCAAAGTTAGGGAATTTTAGTAACTTTTGGTTGCAAACATCGATCAGCTGTTGTAATCAACGCGTTTAAAAAGAAAAATGGGAGTAAAACCAAGATAATGGTATTTATTTCTCTAAGTTGAATATTAAACAGTTGCGGTTGAAGAAAAAATGAATGCATTGTACATTTCTGTGGCTTACCAAAAGCAGTTTATTGTGTTTCACCTAAAATTTTGTTGACGAAGCTAGACAAGTTGATGATTATTCTCAGGCATATTAGTTTAATTGGAAATACAGAAACTCAAGAAAATCATTAATTTATATGTAACGAAATATTTATTTATTTATTTAATAAATGTATTCAAAGCAGATTTATTAAACAAATCAGCAACAACGGGTGTAGATATTTTAGTTCAATTGTGTTTCAACTATATATGCAGACTCTCATTGTTAAATTATTTATATGGTTTAGTTATAGTACTATTCACATAATTTCATTATTTACCAATATCCGAACTACTCTATCATAATTTGTAATTGTAAAAGAACGAGTACCATTTTTTAATGTATGTTGTTATTGTAGTAATAGATTTGTAAGCTTGCTGCTTTTAAGAGATGTATTTGCTAAAATTATGTCCAATGTGCTAATTGTTATATTGATTCATAACATATTATTAATATATATTTCATTAGAAAGTAATTTTCAATTATTAATAATTGATCAACAAACTGTTCTAAAGGATGACTCAAATAAAATTGTATAGTAGCCATGATTAATAAAAACATTGTCTTTCTAAAGTTTAAAAGCCTCATTTACTGTGGATAAATATAATGTAATTGTTTATATTACAAGAACATAGTTAATAACCATTACATATTATGCAAAATATTATTTAATTAAATGCTTTCAAAAATGTCTAGTTCACCATCATATAGTTTTCAATAGTGTTCTTAAACACTATAGATTATTCTCTCTTCTAGGTTACACATAATATTTTAACAACATTACCTGTTCTTATGTCTCCTCTAAATCATAATATTTCAACATGCATATCCCTGTTAATTATTAATAACCATAGGATATTATATATTTCTAGCATTATTTTTAAAAGTACTGCATTCAAATATCATGGAAGTGATAAAAAAATGGGAATTCATATGGATCAAATATTCCATTTCAAATTTATAGAAAGGTTATGTTTTCAAATGAATCTGTCAATCGTGTGGTCAAGCCTGGTCGAACATAACCTTACGCCTGAGGTCGTGTTTTCGTCGCCTTGAGCACTGGCCGGTGCTTGAGGTTGTTTTATAAAACGAAGATGTGTCGTATATACGTACTTGAGCATCTGCAAGGCCTTGAGCATGATTTATAAATCTGGGCCTTAGTATTATTGGTACATATTGAGCATTTGCACCATACCTATTATTGTGTATGTGGCTTTTGCTTTATCTAATTTCTAATCATTTTCTGTTATGTGCGTGGTCCACTCTCTCAATAGTTGTTTTATCATCATGATATTGTTAATGTAAATAAAATTTCCTTCTGTAGGTACTGCTTGTACATTGTTTTTTACAATAATTCCTTAATTATCAGAGTGCAATTTGTTAATAAGTTGTTCTGAAGTATTCTTCCATGTTCCAAGTTAGAAGACCCATAGTTTATTACCGACTCCACCAGTGACTGAAAGATCAAAACCATAGCGTTCCGCGGTATATAGTCCCGTATATAACAAAATTTTTCCGCGAAGAGTATGAGTCTTATATAGTTATTAAAGCTGCAATAACTAAAATTCGCTTGCAGAATTCCTAGTGTTTCCTTTATTAAAAATGCTTTTTCTCGTAGAACAACATATCCTGGCTTAAGATTGTTGCAAACATTACTTCTTCCATTCATTTTTCAGATGTATGTCACCCCGAACTTCACTAATGTAGCATTTAGTTCCCTGAGGAGTTATTGCTATTAAAATTTCTATCGTGTTTATAATTAGAACAGTACTGCTGCTGAGCTAAATTATTATCTGGTTTTCCAATGAAAACTTCAAAACAGGCAACAATTACAGCTGTTTTTTGTCTTAAAACATTTCTTTGAAACATACTGCAATACAGAACGTTCTGGTCACATAATTATAAGTTTCAACTTTTGATACACAACATCATACTTAGTTAACTAAATTAGCAAGTTAATTTAATAAGATAATTGTTTAATAATAGCACTTATAGACAAATTTTAATGATACAAATCTGTTTGTTTACCCACAACGGCCATATTGAATTTGATTTGACAGGTCGTTGGATCGCCCTATTTATGAATATTTTGTTCATATGGGTTATGTTTGAGATTTGCTTATTTTATTTATCTAAAAAGACAAAACACGCATTTTTTGTAAATTTAAATCGGTTCAGTATTTTATATAAACTAATAAATTGTTGTTTTCCAAAATTTGAACATGTAATTAAAAGGTTTTATAAACTTCATTGTTAATATAAGTACTCTATTGTAAATTTGGCTGTTCACGTGTTACAGTCGTGGACAGCTCGTGATTACTCTATACGTTCAGTGAATGAAGTATAGTATATAAGGACTCTATTATGAAGACTATTATCGTTGTGATATATCAGTACACTCAGCGGACATCTTATCATGTGCGGCGAGACTACAACTACACTCTTTACCTTTAGTTTCTTCGTGTTCATTTTAAGTATTCTATAATGCAAAAACTTTCAAAACTCGCAAACTCCCTGTGTAAATTTTCCAAGGGTTTCTCTTATATATACGTACGGTACAATGACCATATCATTTGCATATAAGTAATAATTACAGGTTTCAAACCATTTTCCAACGTTGTTCAGGTATATTAGATATAATAATGGTCCCATTACAATTCTCTGCAATAATAATAATAATAACAATATCCATTATTATAAGTACACAAACAAGATTATGAAGTTTGTGTGTGAAAAATGAGATGTGGGCATCATACGTGTGACCATACCAGATTTGTTTTTCAATAGTTGTTCTAATTTAAGTTCTAAATACATACTGTTATCCTCCTAATGAACCTGGAGCGTTACTTCTGGTCCGCATTCTTTTACACCTTTAAATCTGTATAGAATGCATAATTCCGATATATTTGCAAAAAAAAAACCGCTATTCGATAGGAGTAAACGTGTTACTTCCCATGCGGGTCTTGTATTTTGAATTTTTATAGACTTCTAATAAATAGATATAGGATGCATAATTTGCGAGAAATTTGCAAACAAAAAAAAAGTGCCTGCTATATAACACTAAACGTGCTACTTCCAGTCAAAATTTTGAAATTCTTTTATACAAAAATTATTCAAAATCAAGTTCTGAATACTAGATTTAGGAGAATAGAAAGCATAACTTATACATAAGCTTTGATTTTTTCAACAAATTAGTTCCAGTCTATTGATTTCATTGAAACCGTAGATATCTGTGATAATCTGGAAGTCGAATAAATCTGTGCCGAATATACAATTTGATAGATATTGCGGTTAAAAGGAGCGTTTACCTATCGAAAACTATGCAAAAACTACTTTTTCGTTATCAGTGAACATCTGCAAAATCACAATGTCAAAAATGCCAAATAAGCAATGCCATGGAACAATGTATATCGGAAATCAATGAAATCGAATTATACATTTTCCCTTTCTTCTTCTACAGCACGAGTTCAATATGTTTTCTACAATTCACTATATCCAATAAAAGAAAACATCAAAATAACAGACGCACATTGAAATAAAACGAAAGCATGTTTCAATTAATAGCCATAATTTCAAAACTATGCTGTAAGACGTATCACTAGTATCAGTATATGAAATTAATAGAGCATAAGCATATGTCAATGCCAAAATGCTAATAATTCATGTTGCACACAGCGGTGTGTAACATGTTAGAAAAATAATTAATAAAAAAAAACATCGTGGCTGTTCTCATGCGTAAATGAAAGCAAATTATTGTAAAGCTTAATTTTCAACAGGATGTTTTTGCACATTTTCTTAATTGCTCCGCATAATTTGCAGTTTTACACCTATTTATATTAATTTTATGTAAAATAAGTCCGCACATGCAGGTAAGTGAACATTATAATTTGTACACATGTCCAATTATTACAGAGTAAAAGATAAATGATTTGTAAATTTAGTAAAATATAATTTGTATGATTATATGATCAAAATAATGAAACTAATTACGTATTTGCCATGATAATAATTTGTTATTTTAATATATCAAACAATTAAAATTACATGTACTAGTTGAATACTATACATAAATTCAGTGCATTTATTTCACAACATAACCTCCTTCTCGGGATAGTAAATCGATAAGATTTTTGAAAAAATTACTTTGGTGAAAGATTTTCTAGCTAATCTTCTTGTTTGGTATAAGTCAAGTATAGTTTGTAGACATCAATTAGGGACTGAAAATGTGATTCAAGGTATAATTCTAAAGAATCTTTTCTCTAGTAGTGTGCAGGTAATTTGGGAAGTTGTTCAAAAAATGTTTCCAAATTTCTATATTGAACTTTATGTAGCTCTCTAACTTGCTCTTTTATTTTGAATCTGCATAGCTCCTCAGAATGCAGTATACAATAGCTTTCATCAACTCAGTTTTATAACCAATACCCAAGTAATTATAAACTGTTTGTGACAGACTTATAAATTGCTCAATTTATACTAAAAAGTACCCTGTCTTTTTGAAAATCCTTCAACTATAGTACTTTGTGTAACCTATATGGATACATTAGAATACATAAACAGAAGTCTCTGATTCCAATTTATAATAACACAAAATTGCTCGTAAATTCGTTTGCTTCTCTGAACGATTTTTCACAAACATTTGAAAAACAACGAGGATGGATTTAGTACCTTTTTATATTTGACCCCATCCAGTTGACTTGGGTCTGTGGTAAATCCCTTAGCTTCACTTCTTTTTCTATTGCTTCAGATGATGTTTCTCTTCCACCGGAATTTTGTTTGGGATCAATGTCATCCACTGTTACCAATAAGTTTTCAAAACCTGCAAGTACACAATTACACATTATCAAAATGTACCTACATCCAAATAAACATAATATTGTAATAGAAACGTTTAACAAAGAGTCTAGGTCTAGATTACAAATCGGCTAAAAGAAGAATTCACCTTGGTCGATGTTGAAACAGGCTTTTGAGTTTCGTAATTTTTTAGTTCGATGTCTTGTATTCAGATTTTTATCTTCTTATACGCACTATAGGGAAATATTGTGATGACGAAAATTTTCATAAATGTATTGAAAACTTGATTTAGAATACATTTTGTAAAAAAAATTAAGGTAAGGAAGTCACACTTTTACTCTTATCGAATAGCGATTTTTTGCAAATATCTCATAAATGATGCATTCTATAAAGATTTATCAAGAGTACAAAAGTATTGGTTGTTGATTAAGGAAAATAAAACACATTTGGTATTATTTCACAATTATTGCATTTATCTATGTATACATTTCACCTGGCGGCATCATGATTAGTTTGAAACAAACGCAATGCGAAATGTTAATTACAATAATTGTGGATTGAAATTCTTAAGGTAATACTACACATATTATTTTAACAGACACATATTTTTTAAATTAACACACAATCTTCTTATGCCACAGTGGAGAAACCAAATAAGGCAGAAACGTATATGTCTGTGGTTACTAGCACATATTTAAACATTCATGTTTAATTTACACATTTTATAGTATATATCTTTATGTCTTCTAATTGACCCATATGTTATTCATATAGTGGAATTAAATGGATGTCTATGATTGATCTAGGCCTTTTAATAACACTGTATAAATAGTAGCGACTGTTCTACGCTTCATTGGTTACACTTTAATGTAATTTATACATTCGTATTTACATTCTGTCTATGATAGTCAATGAAACGTTTTAGATGATAGGTCGCCTTCCAATTGTCATTTTGTTATTAATTTCTTTTGAATCATGCCGCTACGCCAAGATTATTGATTACTTTTAATACATTTCTTATATATATATAAAAAGATATTTGAGCAAATTCTTACTGCAAGATATACGATCATGTTAAGAGTAGGATAGCACAGAAACTGTATGGATTTCTGAAGGGTCGGTAGATAGAATCAAATTTGTGAATATTCTCCGAAAACATTTGTGGTGCAATTAAAGATAGGACACAAATTGACGTCATTTATACAGATTTTTCTAAAGCCTTTGATCTTGTCGATCATGATGTATTGCTGTTGACGTTGCATTTGTTCTGGTTTTCATCATCGTGGTTGGCCTTCTTTGATCCGCATATGGTGTCGTTGGGTGTGCGTCTGGGTAGTTGCTTGGGACCACTATTATTTTTATTATTTATAAATGATTTACCCACCGTAATAGATAGTTCCTGCTGCTTGTTGTACGCCGATGACTGTAAACTGTATAGGGAGATAAACTTGCGGGCCGACCACGACAAGCTGCAGCGGGATCTAAATAATGTGTCTCAGTAAAAGATTGCACCTGAATGTAAATATATGCGCGGTCATGACAATTTCTAGAAATAAAAAAAATTATAAGCTTCGGGGTGTGCCTCTGGAGCTGGAAATCTTTGGTCAGAGATCTAGGTGTTTGGTTTGATTCGGCTCTCCAATTTTCAAATCACATTCAGAGTATCGCTAGTGTCTCGTATCGTAATTTGGGATTTATCGGACAAAATTATGGGGATGTTAACGACATGCGTACCGTTATATTGCTATACAACTAGGTATCTTGTTCCAGTGAAACTCAAATTTGCTTCGCCAATTTGAGCGCCGTTAACGAGAGTAGACAATAAGGTGATTGAAAAAGTTCAAAATAAGTTTTTAAAATTCTTGTACCTTAAACAATATAAGTGTAATACACCATTTGAATCTTACGAATCAATTCGAAGAGAGTTTTGCCTGCCACTGTTACGACACCGGCGGGAGGTGACCATGTTATACATAATATTTAAGGTTTTGAATAACATTTTCGATAATGCTAAATTATTGTCATTATTTAGAGTGCATATGTCGCAGGCTAATAGTCATTTTCAGGTATCATTTGCCTAGGCAAATGATACCTGCCTTGGAAAATAGCTCCATATCATTTATTTCTGCTCGAAAGCTATTTTCCTAGGCAAATGGTAACTGCCATCTGAGTTTTTAGGCAAAAGATTCACAATAAGACAAATGTCGTAGGCGAATAGACTTCTTCTCTTAAAACGAAATAAACAATAACACAAGTAAACCAGGGAGATTATATTTTTGGACAAAAGAAGCTGTCAATTGGACAATTTATTTTGGCAGGTATTGCTGGAATGGCATCAACTGTTGCACAAATTTCCAGTCTTGAAACAGGAACATCGTTTAGTATGGCACTGGGTTTTTGAAGGCCTACATTGGCATTTTGAAAATTCTTGACCCGAAAACATAGACTGCTTGACGCAGGCCCCTCTTAAGGAACTGAAGCAATCTTGAGGAATATCATCATAAGTAAAACTAAATGACGAAACAGGTGTTATGTCAGTCCTAGTCACTTTGGTGCCAATGCGGTAAACATCATTTCTCTTTTCAATTATAATTCCTTCTGCATCTTTTTTTTATCTAATGGTCCTCTGTCAAATTTTGCAATGGGTATAGTTACAAATTTACCTGTTTCTATCTCGCCAAAGATGGTTTTGCTCCTTTTCTCATTACTTCTGCGGCTTTAGCTTGTCCTGCATAGAATTTCTTCCGATTAATTCTAATATTTTCCTCATTGATGCAGAGTCTGCAAATAACTTGGCTTCCAAACCCTTCATCATTTCCAGAAGTAACACCACAAATTACGTGCACTATTTTATTGCACTTTGAACAAGCGTGAGCGCCTGTACTTTCGTTGCCGCAAACACAGCAATATATTATGCCACCGAGACTTGTGTTACAGTCTTCACCAGTGCCTAAACCATCTGCCGTAATGTGCTCTGTCACCGTAGAAATATTCTCAATGGTTTCTCCTACATACGTCTCAATTTGAGAATCGGCAACCTGTACTGTATTTGCTTCGCCTGAATTTTCTTCTTGAGGAGGGTTCTCAACTTTAGAATTATCTGCCGGTACTGCAACACTGCCATCATGTGATAAACATTCTCTGCTACTGTCACCTTTGTTTATGTTTACGCTTTCTAACTCCTCTTCGGTCTGTATTTTATCAATAAGATCTGATGGCAGATTTGTGGAGCGTAAACCTATTTTCGGATCTGCACCATATAGACTTTTGTAAGGTGATCTACCAATGATCCGATAATATGATGTACTTTTTAACCATTGCACAAAGTAACACCCGATCGACCAACGAGAAGTTTTATTTTCTTCCATCCACATTCTTAACATTTGTTCAACATCTTGGTTTCCCCTTTCAACGGACCCTTGGCTTTGAGGGTGCCTAGGACGTCCATGTACGATTCTGCATTCTGGCCATAACAAAACCAATTCTTTATCTACCATGGTGTTAATATTAATTTACATGTTATAGGTAGAAAACTGATAAATGAAGAACCGAAGCACATAAACATTAGGTAAACACGGATAAACATAACCTCAAATAAAAATTTAAAACCCATTTGCCTAAAAATGGTGTTGGCAATTACTATTTGCCTAAAATAACTATTCGCCCACGACATTTGTCTTGTTGTGAATCTATTTGCCTAAAAACCCAGCTGGCAGATACAATTTGCCTAGGAAAATAGCTTTTGAGCAGAAATAAATGATATGTAGCTATTTTCCAAGGCAGATATCATTTGCTTGGGCAAAAGCTATTTGCTGAAAATGACTATTAGTCTGCGACACATATACACTTCTACAGCACTAGGCCCGTTGTTTGGTGTGTCCAGATGGCTCTTCTTCAGTTCTGCTAGATCTACGGTTTCAGCATCTATAGCTGTTGACACATACGTTTGTTGTGCGCGACCTCTAACGTTCCTTGTTATAGTTCTAGGGTTTAAATTTAGAGTGATGTATTAATATGTATCTCATTATTGTATATGTATAGTTTTAAGTAAATTTACTTTTTGTAGACAAAATTTTCCAGTTGTGATTTTGTAGTATAAAGTAAAATAAAATAAAATAAAATAAATATATACATATAAAATGTTTGTTTGTTTATAATTATTACGTTTTATGTATTTTACACGGTTACTTTACATTTGAGTAACTTAATTTTAATATATATGTAGATTAATGACTTGTTCTATGACATTTAAATCGTTGCAGAAATTACTGAAGATTATTTATTATTATTATTATAAATTTATAAAAGATAAATGTAAAGTAAATACATATTTTTGATCTTTATTTAACCCTGACTAGTCAGGTCAGTATTTCTTCATGATTTTAATTATTAATAATCACTGATACCTATGTTATTATTCTTTAAAGAAACCACATCGTAAGGTACCTGTAGTACAATTAATTAAAGCTAAGTGCTGAGAACATTGTAAGCAATCAATCACGAACAAGCGTATTCGAACCATCCGATACGGAATATGTGTATATGCATCTACAAGGCAGGCGATAGTTCGGGTTCTTTTTGTTTTCTAATTAGCGGTCGTTATTAATGGAATTCACGGTTCAATAAGCGGAATGTTTGCCGGAATTAATACGGATGCGTTAACTTAAACAATACAGGTTTATTCGCGCTGTAATGATGCATATAATGTGCAATCTGTAAACATCAGCGGGGCATGTGATTTCGAATTCGTATCGTGCCGAACGGATCAATAATCATAATAAACAAATAAATAGGAAGCGCTTTACGAACGCTATTGAGTTATATTATTTGAAATGTCTTTTAAATAATACCGTTAAACGTCAAAACATTTAAAAGTTCGTCAATTCAGTATTTTTACAATAAAATTGTTATTGGAAATACACGACGTGCACGTTTTGGTCATGCCTTCAAGATCCAAGTGTTATTTCCTATCCAGTCGGAATAAAATTGCGCATTTCTTGAGATCAAACTCTATAGTAATAATGTCTTTGCGTAGTGCTATCGACGATACCACACTAATATTACCTAAAGTTTTAAGACACATTCACTACTAAAACCACAAAAAACCTAATGGAACTGTTACCAAGAACCAGAATTAATATATACACACTTGAATGTATGTAATTTTTGCATTCCTAATATCCAAAACATTTGATATTCAAGTCTAATTAGAATCAAAAGAATGTTCAAGTATAGAACGATCAAAACAAGGAAGTACACATAGTTATTTTTATCATGCTTGTGGACTAAATAATCACTGCATATAGTACACAATTTTTGTTAGACATAAGTAATACAGGAAGAAGCAATTTCGAATGTCGTAATAGTAATAATTGCTCAAAGTGAAGAAGAACACCAAGAAAACTTAAACATCTAGATTATAGTAGTAGAAGATAAACTAAAAATGACCATGGGTCAAACCAAAGTAATTAATTGATGCTGAAGATATTTGTTAAAATTCCATAGTAATAAATAACAACTCTGGGATTGAGAGTTTCAAAATTTATTTATAGTAACGACTACAATATTGTTTCGCTATACTGTAGCTTCATCAGGTGGATGAAATACTACAGCTAACATTAATTGTTTCCTGCTAATATATAAATAAAAATTTTAAGAAAGAAACAAATTTAATAAAAAAAATTATGTAACCCTATATCTATTTATTACCATTGCTTCCAGGAGATCAAGTTGTTAGCCTTTCGTTTGAGCGTGTCAAACATCAATGTTGTTATTGAAGTTGTGGTTTTCTTCTAAACAGTTGTGGGCGAAAGTAGAATTTTCTTTTTTGATTAATATAGCTTTTCCTTCGTTCGGCAATCCTTGTTGTTCGTGTTTTTCCCTTGATACAGAACTAAATAGGATAAAAACTATTGCGTTAAATAATGGATACACGATCAGTCTAATTAATAATATGCTCCTGAAATACAAAAAACTTTTATATTTTCTCTAATATATCCCAGAGTATCTCACAATGAACCTAGTAAATACAATTGCATTACATGTATAGGCAAAACATTAGAAAAAATGAGGTGTGGCCACCACACGACTTTCTTATACGTATGAAAGTTTCAAACTATAGAGTTTTAAATTTTTTTTATATAAAAATTATTTAAAATCCTATTATAAGTACTTCTATTCTCTTAATAAATCTCTATAGAATGCATACTTTGCGAAAGTGTTACTCGCTTAGAGTAAAAGTATTACTTCCGGTTCGAATTTTGAAATTTCGTTTATACAAAAAGTATTTCAAAACCAACTCTAAATACTTTTGTACTGTTGACAAATATTTATAGAATGCATAATTTACGACATATTGGCAAACAATCGTTATTCGATAAGAGTAAAAGTGATTTCGGTCCGAATTTTGAATTTTTCGCCAATCACTGTTTAGAAGAAAACCCAAGTTCAATGACAACTACGATATTTTACACGTTCAAACAAAAGGCAAAAAACTTGATATCCTGCAAGTAATGGAAATAAATAGATATAATAAAGTACGGTTAACTCTAAATGGACAAATAGACGTATGCCAGTCTGCACTTATCTCTATAAATTTGTAATTTTTAAAGTTGTAGGTCACTTCCCATTTCATTCTGTAAATTTATAATTATATATACCTAAGTACGGACCAATTAATGTTAGCTTTAGTATTTCATCCACCTGATGAAGCTGCAGTGTAGCGAAACAAGATTGTAGTGGTTGCTGTACATAAATTTTGAAACTCTCAAACCTAGTGTTATTTGTTAAAACTAAAATAATGATGTGTGGGCACCACACAACTTTCTTATTCGTATTTTCAGGCCGAATCTTTAACACTAAAGTTTTTCTAAACTTATACTTTTATACTCTTATTTAATATAGAGTGCAAAATTTGTTAAGTATTTCTAACAAAATGCATATTCAATAAGATTACAAAGTTTTAGTTTCTTTCTGAATTTTCACAGCTTTTTAATAAAAGAAAAATATTCTAAATTATAAATATTTTCGGACTCATAGTGATCTGCTATAGATATTCTTGGGAGATATTCTAAAAAACATAATTTTTAAAACTAAAAAAAATATATTTATTTGTTATTAAATATGTGTGTTCTTTGAAAATGTTCTTCTGTTATTTATGTACTTGAATATTATACCGTATGTGTCAATTTTCATTAGGTATATGGATTCAATGTTTACATGCGATTTTTACGTATACAAATAATATGTGGCAACGTGTGTCACCCCTACTATCCGTCACCAATCCCGACAACAATCGACATCACAACGACTTTCTGCGATCTTCCCACTTCTACATTAAATGTTTAGCTGCGAACACGTTCCGATCTAGTCTGCATTAAAAGCAGTCATCATCAAATGGCCGCCGCGATCTAGTAGTTTATTATTATTTTCAGAATACTTTTTTATTTACCTTATTTTTAATTTTATTAGAATTACGCTTTTGTTTGTGACATGCAGCGTGAACGCAGCTTAATAATTCTCTGCATTTACTGAAAGGAAAAAGAAAAATCCTTCAATGCGTAAATATTATTTTTGAGCGCAGAAACACCCTAGTCAATAGTCCAACAGCTACTGCTAACTTGAGCTTGTATCAGTCTCGCGCTCGCATTGAAGAGGAAAGGTGGGGTGCCATGTTGTCACGTATTGCATGAATTAATCGCCTATGGCTAATGAACATTGACACGTGCTGTATATTATTATTATGAAATATTGTTCCGTTTAAAATTTATAAGAAAGAACAAATAATATGTATAAATCTGAAACAGCGTTATTCATTTGAGCAACCACACAATTTTTTACTACATACGCTTCAGTTCTCTATAAAATTATTTTTCTAATTAACCTATAAGTACACAAAATTTGTTACAATAAGCCGAACTTATGTCTTCGTTTTATACGCCCTTTGATCCTACCGTTCGTAGGAGAACTAGATGAATACGTGTTTAACAAAAATTGTGTGAAAACGTATTTTTTGTTAGTAATTTTAATTTATCTTTAACTTGAATTTAATGGAGAATTTTGTAACTTTTAATAATTTACGAATTGCGCCCGCTTGTGGTTATTTTGGTAACTTCAAAATGTTTTTACAACCATTTTCTTAGTAACTTTTATTATGAAGATTTTTGCCGCGAAGTAGTACGATGAATGGTTGCCGAGATATTACCGGTAGTCAAGCTTAATCAGACACCTGGTATACTATACATTATTGTTTTCTATTCTTATTTTGTTAATGCATCAATTCACTTGCACGGCTGTTGTCGATAATCTTTCATTGACATTTTATTTACTAGAATGTTCTTCGTGTTATTGTCTCTTTCACAGCACTTTAAAAATTTATTATGATATTCAACAATACAGAAGAAATGACGAATAATATATATATATATATATATATATATTGTGCTGAGTAACAATATTGATGTTTGGCACTGTATATTTTTGAACAAGTTGGAAGGATTATTTAATTTTACTAATTTTTCTTTGTGACTGTTATAGTAAAATATTTAAACTAAAAAAGAACAGTTGTGTATACTTAAAATGTTATTTATTACAATAAAGATGTGTGCAGTCAATTATGAAAACAGTACTTGAAGGAGTTGTAGTGGACCAGGTTCTTGGTGGCAGTAATTTTCATTGGTATCTGAAAATGGAGATTTAAATATTATTATTTATGTAAAAATGTAATTTGAAATCTTGTAAAACTTGTCTAATTAACAATAATGTAAAGTAAAATAATTTAATGTTGATTGTTGAAGTATGAAGGAAACAACTTGGTAAATAATTTCGCGGGTAAAGTTTGAATAAGCGGATCTGTCAAAATTGACATTTACAGAAAATTTTGATTAGTAATATTTTTTGAAGTACAAAGTCTTAGTAATTCATTATTATAAATTAATAGAGATTTAATAGAGAAGGTTTACTAAAGTTTGAAAAGCACTGAAACGTATCAATAAAGTTTTATAATACCATTTTGAACAAGAATTGTGAGAAAAGGAATTTAATTGGATGAAATTAGAAAACGAAAATATTGTCTTGGTGACGATAAACAAACAAGAAAATTGAAAAATATTTTTCAAGAAAGGCGCGTGTACTTTTCGGAAAATCACGATTTTATTCCGAAAAGTATATCTTAAATTCACTAAAACCGCGAAAGTTGGTGCTTAAAGTGTTCTTTTCAGCATAGAAAATATTTATTGACGGTAGAATCAAAATATATTATAAAGAAGCATAAAATTATTCAATAATTTCATAGTAATTTAATTAATTGGTATCCTGTATGAATAAAGAAGATATTATATAAGGAAAATAAATATCAAAAGATTACTTACCAAATATTAACCAAGTCCGAGCGGAATATTGGATCCATCAGTTGCACTAAATGGTAAATTAATTAGAGGATCCGATAACCCATATATATTTCCGAAGAGGTCTAGTTCAGTGTCAAGTCGAGATAGAAGTACAGCTGCATTTAAATCCAGAAGATATCCCGCAGTTTTCGAGGACACAACAAGATACATCCTGTAAGATATAACCGAAGCAGTTCCAGATCCTGAAGGAGAACGAGGATACACCAAGAAGTCGTGCTAGGAGGGTTTCCAGAGAGTTACCAGTTGCACAGAACGAGTCCAGTAAGATCCTGTGGAAAAAAAAAAGAAAACATAATTTAAACAAACCAGAGATAGAAGAAAAATATTAACAAGAGGTTGTATAATTTTTAAATAAGGAAAATTTGAATTTATTTAATTGTATATCGAGTAAAAGTCATAAATATTATTTAGAATTGATTACTAGTATAAAACAAGTATAGAAATACGTTTTGTTAAAAGATTAAATCTCTATTTTCATAAAAAGTTACAGAATATGCACATATATAAATGAATTGACATGACCTTGGTACTATAACATACCTTCAACTTGTTTAATAGTTTATAGACGAAGGTTATTTATATTTAATAAAATTGCATCGTTTTTATGCATGCTAAATTGAAAAAGATAATTAAATAGAATTTTGTACATACCTTTTGAATAAATAACATTTGCTGACATCCTTCATATAACAATAAACGTACAGGTGCGATTAGACAGGTTAACAATCTATGTACATGTCGTATAACTATTTTGGATGTGTATTTTCGAATCAAGATTTTTATATTTGTTGTCATTAAACTAGTATTGTGATGAAATTCTTCTTTTTATTTGGTAAAATAGTAACATTGTATTAGACATTTTCATGACGAACATAGAAGCAGATAAGTCAATGACCTACAAGTAAACAAAAATAAAATAGCATTATAAAGTTTATTGTAAGAGGAAAAGTATACATACCGTACTATTGTTATCCTATAAGAGAGATAATTTATTAGCAGCAATATTCTCTTCATTATAAGAATAAGCATAACAAGATTGTTAGAAACATTTAAATTGTTATTTTTATGTAGCAGTGTATAACGGCAATTACCTAAGCGACATCTTTATAAAAGTAAATGAAATGCTAGTACTGCGCGGTTAAAAATAAAAACTAGTTACATTTATAGGAAAGTCATACCATAAAAAAAGTGATGAATCGTAATTAATATTTGAAAGAGTTAGGAGATTAATATTTATTTCTAAATGCATTAAATAATATTATTATTATAAAAAAAAAAGAATTAATTAAATTGATTAAGAATAAAACTGAGTAGTGTTTGGGCATAGATAAAAGAAATAAAGAAACCTATTATAGCATATAAGTACATTAATTTTGGTGCAAAAATTTTAAAATATTATATACTGAGTGGTACATTATCATTATCATAGATTATAACCTGAGATTAATTGAGTAAATTTGAATGACTAGGTAAGAGAGGAGATATTATTAGCAATACAAATAGCAAGATTTGAGTAAATTAGGGTATATTATTTAGTATATGTGTTGCAAGTATATTATCCCCTCCACTAGTACATTTTATGGCGTGCCCAACGTGGAGCGATTAAAATAAGACTCGCAAATAGTATTTTGATTATTTTATTAATTTTGATTAGGTGTTTGTAATTTATATTACCCTCCTTAGCTCGTGTTTATGACGTATTCAACGTGTGGCAATAAAAATAAGACTCGCAACAACATATGTCAAATATTTTATTAATCATAGTAATAGAGGTAACATTAGTATACATTTTACAAAGGTAATTAATTCAGCTTAAAACATATTAAGGTATAAGAAATTGTGTACTATAATTATTCAAAATGAATACCAGATCTAAGAGTAACTTTGGATTAAATAGATCTGAATCATCTAGTGACAGTGAAGAGGAAGTAGGTCAGGATGTGAATGTACCAGAGGGAGGAGAACTTACATTACAAGTTCAGGAAGGTATTGAACAGACAGGGGAAACACAGGATAGAGGTGATAAGGTGGAAATTCAAGGAGAGACTTCGAAAATAGAAATGTCGACCCCAGTAGTAGATTTTGGACCAATTTTACAAATATTAAAACAAATGAATGAAGAAAATAAGAAAAATAGAGAGGAAGATAGTAAGAAAAGCGAAAAAATTAATGAAGAAAATAAGAAGAATTTAATTGATTTGAAGGAAGAATTAAGTGGAAAAATGGATAAATTGGAGAAGGCTAGCATTGATACTAGAGAAGAAAATAGAAGAAATCTTGAAGAATTAAAGGAATCTTTATTAAGAAATACCGAAGAAAAGGTTATAAAACTTACTACAGAGATGGATAACAGGGAAGTTAAAATGCGGAAAGAAATGGATGATAAGATGAAAATTAAGGATACTGAAGTTAAAACTCTTATTACAAATAAAGTACAAGAGGTTGAAGGTAAAGTAAAGGTAGTACAAGAAAACGTTAAACAATTAGAAAAGAACAATAGTGAGATACATAAGGAGTTAGCTAAACGCATACGAGAGGAAGTTGATCAGGTTAGCAAAGATGTTACGGACAAGACAGAAAAATTGGCGGAGAATTTAAATAAGAAGATAGAAAATACTGAGGATAAGTGTTTGAAAGATATTAGAGTATTAACAATGTCTACGAGTGTTCAGAAATCTGGAATAGAAGAGGTTTTAAAAGAGTGCGAGGTTCAGAAATTAGAGTTGAAAGAACTTTTGTTGAAATCTAAAAATATTAAAACACCACAAGCTACTTGTACACCGTCTTATCATATATTGAATAACGGTATAAGAATTGAAAATATTACTCATTTTAGCGGAGATAAAATGACGACACATCCCATGGCATATTTAACTAACATCTTAAGATACATAGAAGAGATACAGGATTTTAGGAGCCAAATGAATATTATTCGAGCGACTTTAAACAATGGTGCAGCGGATTGGTTTCAAAGGGTTGAAGACAGTTGCGATGATTTAAGTAAGTTTGTGGAATTATTTAAAAACAATTACTGGAGTGAGACGCAGCAAAGCAGAGCACATCAGAGGCTGTTAACAGGGAGATATCAGCCAGGTAAATCTTCGAGGGAGGCTTATGCACAAAGAATGTTTAATTATTGTAGATACATCTCACATTTAGACGAACAGACCATATCTCAACATTTGTTGCAACATTTTATTCCTGTTGATACACATGCAATTATTTGTCAAAATGTAACAGATATGAATGGGTTGATCAACATACTTAGACGATTAGATGATTATTCAGACGGCGTGAAATATAGGGAATTTCGACAAGTGAATGGAAGAAACGAATCTCAGAATAACCAGCAACGCTCGTCAAATATCAATGGTGCGAATAATCAATATGCACGTAACAATACATCTTTACAACAAAATGCATATCCGAGGAATAATCAACCTGGTAACAGTCAAAATAACAATTTTGGGCAAAGACAACCTTACCAGTTTAATAGTCAACAGAATAATAATTATAATAGGAACTATAATACACAAGGGAATGGTAATAACAATTGGAATAATAATCGTGGTATCATAAATGGAGGTATTGGAAGACCAAACGCAAATAGGAATAATCCATTTATAAATCAATCTGCGAGACAAGTACCTCAGCATAATAATTACCAAGATCAAAATAATAGGTATTATGGAAACTCGAGACAGGTAAATAATATACACACTCAAGATTGGAGAAAATCAGATAGGAGGATTACTGGAAGTCAGGTTCCAGATGAAATAGAAGTTGGTCTAATAGAAGAAAAAAAAAACGCCAATTTTGGAGATGAAATTGAATCCATATCAAAATGCGATACCGGGAACTTCTCATTAATAGATGATTTTGATATAAATAGAGTTAGTTGTAATATAAGTAGAAGTAGTAATATAACGGGAATGGGGAATGTACAAAATAATTTAGATATGGGAAATATAATTAATAACTATGAAAGTTTACCTTTTTGCATAATTAGTATTAGAAATGTTAATTTTAAAACTTTGTTGGATTCTGGTGCAGAAATCTCTCTTATAAAGGAAGATATGATAATGAAAATTCCTGAATATTCTAAATATATAATAAAAGTCAAAAATACGAATGTTATGTCTGCAAATAAGGGAAAAATGGGATGTATCAATAAGAGGTTATGCATAGATGTCGTTTTGAGTGGATATAAATTTATTATGCAATTTTATTTAATAGGCAATTTGTTTTATGATTGCATACTAGGAATAGATAATATGAGAATACTTGGAATGAATTTAGATTTTGAGGAAAACAAAATTAAGATAGGAGGGAAGGATATTTTATTAGAAAAAGTTGTGGATATGAAAGAAATAAACGCCTATATTGAGTATAAGGAAGATATTCAGAATGAGGTAAACAATATTATTATAGCAGATCGTACAGAAAATGATGATACACAAGAACATTTGGAAGGGGCAATGTTCGAATTACCCAGATCAACAGATATAAATGAGGAATATGGAGATACTGTTATAACTGAAGATAAGCATGAAGTTAAAGTTATAAGGAATAAAGCTGACATTCAAACTTTTATATGGCTACAAAAATTACCAGAACCATGGATTGAAGATAGTTTAGTAGAAATTCTTGATAAGAACATCAAATTAATAAATGATGAAGTCGTTTTTGCCAAAGATTATGAACACCGGTTATTGATTAATGATGATTCGCCTTTATCATGTAAAAATTATCCAATACCGTATTTTTTTCAAGATCGTGTAAATGAAGAATTAAGAAAATTAGAAGAAGCAGATATCATAGAGAGATCGAACACATATTTTATTAGTCCTGTTGTATTAGTAAAAAAGAAAGACAATTCTATTCGACTTTGCATTGATGCGCGCTTAATTAATCTTAGGATCATGCCTGAGCACGAAATTCCACAAAACATTGATGTCCTACTTACCAAATGTGGAAATAAAAAGTGGTATAGCAAATTAGACCTTAAGAATGCTTTTTGGTTAATAAGGTTGGACGAGAATTCCAGGAAGTATTGTGGTTTTAACGTAAATGGAATTACTTACCATTTCAAAGTCTGTCCTTTCGGCATTAAAAGTAGTCCTGCGGGATTGATAAGATTTCTTCACAAGATACTGGACAAATATGAAAAATTTGCTCTTCATTATTTAGATGATATAATAATATTTTCAGATGATATAGAATCACATATAAACCATATAGAGATTATTATAAATACTTTACAAATCAATGGCATGAAATTAAACTTGTCTAAGTGCCAGTTTTGCCAAAAAGAAGTTAATTATTTGGGTTACGTAGTAAACCAACAGAATATTTTACTAGATCCACAAAGATTAGAGGAGATCCAAAATTATCCCAGACCAAATAAACTCAAGATGCTGAGAGGTTTTTTAGGATTGTTGAATTACTATAGGAAATTTGTATCTAATTATAGTCAAAAGACAAGTACGTTGTTAAATCTACTGAAGAAAGGAACGAAATGGAAATGGACTGATGAGTGTGAGGAATGTTTTGTACAACTAAAATCTAATTTTGTAGAAAATCTTAAATTATATCATCCAGATTTTAATTTAGAGTTCATCGTTAGGACAGATGCATCAAGTGTAGCAGTTGCGGCAGAATTGATACAAATGAAAGATGGTATCGAGGTTCCGATATATTTCGCGTCAAGAACTTTAAAGCCGTGCGAAAGGAAATTTGGGATATCAGAACTCGAGATGCTTGCAGTCATATATGCATTGACCAAGTTACGTTATTACCTAATAGGGAAGAAATTCAAATTGGAGACGGATCACAAAGCTTTATTGAACATTATGACGACTAAATTAAATAATAACCGAATTTATCGTTGGACGTTGTTAATACAGCAATATGACATGGAAATTGTATATAGACCGGGGAAAGAAATGATTGCTGCTGACATTTTGAGTAGAAAGTATGGTGAGACTAAAACTACGAATGTACACATCAACTTGGTGAAATTGGGATTAGAAGGTATTTTTTCATTACAAAGAATTAGGGAAGCTCAAGAGTCACCTGAGTTGGAAATAATTAAAATTAATCTACAAACAAATGGTTCATATAAAGGTATGAGTATAAGAGAAGGGATAATTTTGAAAAAGATAGGCGATTTGGAGGTATATGTTACAGACGAAGAACATACAATTGAAATTATTCGACATCTTCATATGATGTACACACATATAGGAGCGAGAAAATGTTGGCTTATGTACAGAGAAGCTTATTATTGTAAAAATGACGAGAAGATAATTAAAAGGGTAATTAAACGATGTGAAACGTGCGTTTTGGCAAAGGAAAAGAATTATACTAATCAAAACATTAGTTTGAGCATCATAGCGGATGATAGATTACAATTAGTGGCGATTGATTTTATTTCTAATCTAATCCCGAGCACAAGAAGATATCGTAATATTTTGGTACTGTGTGACATTTTTTCTAAACATGTGCGATTAATACCTACACAGAAATGCAATACGGATACGGTTTTACAAGCTCTACAAGAGTATATAACAGAATATGGAACTCCTAGAACAATTTTATCGGATCATGCAACATACTTCATGAATCAAAGATATCATGAATTTTTAGATGAAAGAAATATTAAGTCACATCATATTTCAATACGGCATCCCCAGGCTAATCCTTCTGAAAGGTATATAAAGGAAGTATTAAAATATTTACGTATATTACTGGAAGACAACCATCATAAATGGGCAAGATATTTAAAACAAATCGAATTCGTCATGAATAATACTCCAAGTACTGTACACGAAGCATGTCCAATAACTATTTTTACAGGACAACCTGCACAAAGGCCTTGGCAAGATGATGAAACTGCTGAAATAGGAGACAGGTATGAACAAATAAAGCACAAACTTTTGAAACGCAAAATTAAATGGGAGCAGAAGAAAAAAGAAAAACAACGTAAATATAAGATTTATAATATAAATGATAAAGTAATAGTTCGCGCGTTACGAGTAACAGATAGAAAGAATAAAATTATGGCAAAACTCATAAGGCCATATTCTGGACCATTTACAGTTTATCGAAGGATAGGTTTGAATAATTACGAACTAATTGATGAGGATACTGGTTATTTTAAAGGAACATATCACATATCTATGTTACATGACTATATAGTAGAATGATAAGTCATTGTATAGGTAAGACACAGTATTAGGAAGACTGTACTGTGAAAGTGATTAACGCCATTTCCTAAATCTGAGTTATATTAAATCTTCCGAAATTATAGGTAAGACACAGTATTAGGAAGACTGTACTGTGAAAGTGATTAACGCCACTTCCTAAATCTGAGTTATATTAAATCTTCCGAAATTATAGGTAAGACACAATATTGGAAGTTTGTATTGTGTAAGTGAGTAACGACACTTCCTAATTCTGAGTTACGACAAATCATCCACAACGATAAAATACGACAAATCATCCATAATGATTTAATACGACAAATAATTGACGACGATATAATTATGACAAATAATCCACATCAACTTCATAAATAAGGAAAATATTGGAAGTTTAAACTGTAAAAGGAGAAATGACATTATTTCTCTGAATCATGCTAATTCATACCAAGGAAATTTTAGTCAGGACAGAAGATAAGAAAGGAGATCGTCTTCTGAAGGTACTTACAACACCTGCTTATCCAAGTAACTTGTAGATCTCAAAAATTTCAAAAGTTTTTGACAAATAGAGACCTGGAGTTTATTAGAAAATAAATAATTATATAGTAATGAAGTATTAGGAGAACATAAATACCTTATTATAAGATAGGGGCATGACCAGATACAGATAACAAATTGATAAGAAAGGGGCATATTGGATTTCGCTTTCTTTAAAATGAATAAAAGACATAATGATGAAACAGATATACATGTATACAGACAAGTTCATTTTTATCGAGAAATAATTTGAATTTATAGAGAGATTTTCAGATAAAGAATGTACATAAAGTATTCCGGTATTATATTAGATTAGTTTAGTTATAGGTCTGTTACAATTATTAGTTATTAAAAAAAAAAAAAATGATGATTAATTAAAGAAAAAAATAAGTTATATCCTCATTCCCATATTGTATATAAATTTGTAAATAACCATAAGAGAAGGTAATATAAGTAATCTGACTAGTAAATAGATTTGCCTGAATATTTAAATGGAATGAAATGGATAAAGAAGTTGTATAGAGGATAAATAACCTTGAGCTTTATAAAATAAAAAAGAATGTTTCAGAATAAGTAAAGCACTGAAGAAAGTTAGAAAATATTTATCAAGATGTAACAAACATGTTAGGTGATGAAGAAATGGAAAAGAAAGAAGTTAAGAAGAGCCTCTTAAAAATAAAATATGTTAGATGAAAGTAAATGCTTACAATAAATAGTAAATATTAAAAGTACCATAAGAATATGGAATTATTATAGAGTGTATATGTATAAAAGGGTGAAAAATACCCAAAATGATATAAAATATAGGACCAAAAGTTTCTTAAAAAAGAATTATATAGGTAACGTAAGCCTTTAAAAACGATAAGTAAAAAAAGAATATGGACTTTCCATAAATGAAAGTATAGGGGATGACGAAAATGTCAATTATAGGTAAAAAGGGAATTTGTTCGAATGAGAACAGTATATAATGAAAATAATATATAATTAGTAAGCATAGTGAATCATTCTAAAAGAGGCAAATAAGTAACTGAGGCATAGACAGATAAAAAGAATATGTTATTCACCTATTTATTTAAAAGTTAGTACAGATAATATTTTTATAAGGAGTTTGAGTAAGGAAACACAGAAAAACATATATGCAATTAATGTTAAAAAGTTTGATGGCAATTAATAAAAATATAGATATTTTAATAAGTGATAGAAAAATCAAGAAGGATTATAATACATAGTACGATAAATAATGGAACAAAAATTTTTTATACAGGTCAAAGACATCCATTTAAATAAATAAATTTATACTTTTATAATTAAAATGAAAATAAAGAAAAGCCTTATATTACTTTTGGACTTATAAGAAAGTTGAGTTTTATAGTTATGAGTGTCACAAATAATTTTGAATTTAAACACTGTTATGTACAGATAGTTATAAATAAATGTTATATGATATTACCAAATAATAGAAGATTCATTTGAAATTTGTTAAAGGATTTAGTAGATTAAAATAATTGTTTTGAGCACATTGATAAACATGTTAATTATCAGATTTTGTTTAATAAATATAAATTTTGATTCGAGTTGAAAATTTACATTTTTTAAAAGGGGCATATGTGCTGAGTAACAATATTGATGTTTGGCACTGTATATTTTTGAACAAGTTGGAAGGATTATTTAATTTTACTAATTTTTCTTTGTGACTGTTATAGTAAAATATTTAAACTAAAAAAGAACAGTTGTGTATACTTAAAATGTTATTTATTACAATAAAGATGTGTGCAGTCAATTATGAAAACAGTACTTGAAGGAGTTGTAGTGGACCAGGTTCTTGGTGGCAGTAATTTTCATTGGTATCTGAAAATGGAGATTTAAATATTATTATTTATGTAAAAATGTAATTTGAAATCTTGTAAAACTTGTCTAATTAACAATAATGTAAAGTAAAATAATTTAATGTTGATTGTTGAAGTATGAAGGAAACAACTTGGTAAATAATTTCGCGGGTAAAGTTTGAATAAGCGGATCTGTCAAAATTGACATTTACAGAAAATTTTGATTAGTAATATTTTTTGAAGTACAAAGTCTTAGTAATTCATTATTATAAATTAATAGAGATTTAATAGAGAAGGTTTACTAAAGTTTGAAAAGCACTGAAACGTATCAATAAAGTTTTATAATACCATTTTGAACAAGAATTGTGAGAAAAGGAATTTAATTGGATGAAATTAGAAAACGAAAATATTGTCTTGGTGACGATAAACAAACAAGAAAATTGAAAAATATTTTTCAAGAAAGGCGCGTGTACTTTTCGGAAAATCACGATTTTATTCCGAAAAGTATATCTTAAATTCACTAAAACCGCGAAAGTTGGTGCTTAAAGTGTTCTTTTCAGCATAGAAAATATTTATTGACGGTAGAATCAAAATATATTATAAAGAAGCATAAAATTATTCAATAATTTCATAGTAATTTAATTAATTGGTATCCTGTATGAATAAAGAAGATATTATATAAGGAAAATAAATATCAAAAGATTACTTACCAAATATTAACCAAGTCCGAGCGGAATATTGGATCCATCAGTTGCACTAAATGGTAAATTAATTAGAGGATCCGATAACCCATATATATTTCCGAAGAGGTCTAGTTCAGTGTCAAGTCGAGATAGAAGTACAGCTGCATTTAAATCCAGAAGATATCCCGCAGTTTTCGAGGACACAACAAGATACATCCTGTAAGATATAACCGAAGCAGTTCCAGATCCTGAAGGAGAACGAGGATACACCAAGAAGTCGTGCTAGGAGGGTTTCCAGAGAGTTACCAGTTGCACAGAACGAGTCCAGTAAGATCCTGTGGAAAAAAAAAAGAAAACATAATTTAAACAAACCAGAGATAGAAGAAAAATATTAACAAGAGGTTGTATAATTTTTAAATAAGGAAAATTTGAATTTATTTAATTGTATATCGAGTAAAAGTCATAAATATTATTTAGAATTGATTACTAGTATAAAACAAGTATAGAAATACGTTTTGTTAAAAGATTAAATCTCTATTTTCATAAAAAGTTACAGAATATGCACATATATAAATGAATTGACATGACCTTGGTACTATAACATACCTTCAACTTGTTTAATAGTTTATAGACGAAGGTTATTTATATTTAATAAAATTGCATCGTTTTTATGCATGCTAAATTGAAAAAGATAATTAAATAGAATTTTGTACATACCTTTTGAATAAATAACATTTGCTGACATCCTTCATATAACAATAAACGTACAGGTGCGATTAGACAGGTTAACAATCTATGTACATGTCGTATAACTATTTTGGATGTGTATTTTCGAATCAAGATTTTTATATTTGTTGTCATTAAACTAGTATTGTGATGAAATTCTTCTTTTTATTTGGTAAAATAGTAACATTGTATTAGACATTTTCATGACGAACATAGAAGCAGATAAGTCAATGACCTACAAGTAAACAAAAATAAAATAGCATTATAAAGTTTATTGTAAGAGGAAAAGTATACATACCGTACTATTGTTATCCTATAAGAGAGATAATTTATTAGCAGCAATATTCTCTTCATTATAAGAATAAGCATAACAAGATTGTTAGAAACATTTAAATTGTTATTTTTATGTAGCAGTGTATAACGGCAATTACCTAAGCGACATCTTTATAAAAGTAAATGAAATGCTAGTACTGCGCGGTTAAAAATAAAAACTAGTTACATTTATAGGAAAGTCATACCATAAAAAAAGTGATGAATCGTAATTAATATTTGAAAGAGTTAGGAGATTAATATTTATTTCTAAATGCATTAAATAATATTATTATTATAAAAAAAAAAGAATTAATTAAATTGATTAAGAATAAAACTGAGTAGTGTTTGGGCATAGATAAAAGAAATAAAGAAACCTATTATAGCATATAAGTACATTAATTTTGGTGCAAAAATTTTAAAATATTATATACTGAGTGGTACATTATCATTATCATAGATTATAACCTGAGATTAATTGAGTAAATTTGAATGACTAGGTAAGAGAGGAGATATTATTAGCAATACAAATAGCAAGATTTGAGTAAATTAGGGTATATTATTTAGTATATGTGTTGCAAGTATATTATCCCCTCCACTAGTACAATATATATATATATATATATATGTACTTGTACGTACAGGCACCAAATTCAGATATATATGGGCGAAGTGGCACCTATATATACGTTCTGGCTCCACTTGAAGGTGCCAGAACGTTTTATCGCGTATTTGAGCGTTAATAAGTCGTGGGATCCGTCATACAAAATTTGGGGATGGTGCCATTTCGACCATTTTTATATAAAATTTCAATTTTAGTTGAGCTATATAATCTGCAGAGGGCGCGCGAATAGCAAATGTATAATGCTACGTCGTGGCACCACGCACAATAATATATAATGCTACGTAGTGGCACCATGAACTATAATATATTTGTGAAGATTTAACGCTACTATCTGGCACCTCAGACAGCGAGTTTTTACATTAGTGGAGCGAAATCGACCAAAAATATGTCGTTTTTTTTCGGCGTACAACCACGTGAGACTGTATACAGCATTTATAACAAAATAATCTACATGCAAAATAGCTATTGACGACATTTTTCTGTGGTGCAGATCTTTTTTATTTCGGAAAACATCAGAAATTGACAATTTCTAAAATTCGTGGTTTTGAACATTTACATTGGCATATCTGCCAATTTAATTAAGTTATCGACTTTATTTTTTTTAATTGAAGTACCTAAATAAGCGCTTCTAGAGATATTATTTCCCTATCGAAATATTGTATATTGATATTGGTTTAAATACCAGTTTACCTGTTATTTCGCTACGAAGGTATTTCACATTTTCACTAAGAGACAAATATTTTTATTTGTAGAAATTTTTATATACATGCCACAAAGCAATTGTAGACAAAATAAGGGAAACGTTTTTGGGAAAAAACTTGACCTAGGACCAATAGTTTTTTAATTACGAATATTTTTCTAACATACAAAATTGAGGCGCGCCTCTATTAGGGCTTTATAAGGTGGTAACTAGACAAGATAGACATACTACCGTCAGCTCACGTAACGCAGCATTATTAGAAGATATTGTGTATGGCGTGAATTACCGCCATTTTCTTTAGGTGTTTCTAAGTGTAACGGTTGTGCATTAAAATTCTAAAATAGAGAAAACAGAAAAAAAAATTTAACGAAAACAATCTGAAGGCAAAGACCAGTAGAGGCAATTTCATCATTGATTCGGAGTTAATATTTCGTAGAATATTATGTGCTGCACAAGTCAGTGAAATAAACGATATTGTCACATGAACTAACATTAGTACAAATGTCTTAGTTTCATGAAGATGCGTCTATGCGTAAAACAACAAAATCACATATAGCAAAAAAATTGAAAGGGCATGTGAATCGCAAGCAGATTGTCTTTCACTGTAATCTTTAATAGTAGACGGAATGTAGTTGCTTTTTCAGCGGAGTTACCTCATTAAATTTCTTTACATAATTATCCTAAGATCCGCATTAATTTTTTCTTTATTTTATACCCTGCGGGTTCAGATGGCACGCAAGTGGACAATGTCTACCTCGCGGGGACGTTTAGATTTATCCTCAGTATCGAGAACATTCTGGCTGAAGCCTTAATTGGTAGGCTGTCTCCTGTGATTGTCTCTGATTGTTGCTTTCATCTTCAAGGTTATCCTATTCTATTTCTTGGCTACACTGCACTGACGAGAATCAAGTTGTTTGAAACACGTGTCTGCAGTTGCATTTTCAGCGGAGTTACTCCATAAATTTATTTACATGATTATATATATATCAACATAGCTTTTTTATAAAACGTATTAATCGGCATTTTCTAAATTTTACAACAGAAGTAAAAAACTTGGTCCTTCGATTTTGCTAGTATCGTACATTTATATAATAGATGATATTGGTATTATTAAATACAATATATTCAATACTAACAAGAATTTCAGTTAATCTACAGAAGAAATACCACATGACTTGAAAGATATCATCTAATTCGCCACGTACTAAAAATACATGGAAAAAATATTTGGACAACAACTCCTCATACCCATCTGCACCTGAGCTAACTTTGTTTTCAAAGAAATATTTAGCATCTAATAAAGTGTAGCCCAAATCAAAAGCAAATGAGAATCTTTAAAAAGGAATGCGCACAATGTGCAATATTTTCTTGTTCTATTTCTAAATCACATTCATTAATAAATGAAATATTATCTATTTTGTTTTGACTTATTATTTCAACCTATACAGAACGTCTTCAAATAATCGTAGAGTATTTACAACAAAAAACAGAACACGAGCACCTATAAAAAGAACCTCAACGATAAAAAACTTACCTTCTTAATAAATTATCATTTTAGTATATATGGTGTCACAAGGAATATATACATTGATAATATATAGGGTGCCACTTGCTCACATAAAGCGCGAAAAATTTTGGGTGCCAGAACATCAGTTAAGTGTTTGGTGTCACTTCGTCGTTTTACGTGTATATATATATATATATATATATATATGCATTATTTTAAAGTAACATACTATAGCAAAAAAAAGCTTTAATACAGCGGCAATTATTTAATTTAATTGTGGGGAAATTATTACTTGTTCAAGCATGATTAAGCAGTTTTTTCCTACCATACCTTCGACAAACGATATCACCTTCATGGCTAATTAACTAATTTGTAATCCTTTTCATTAAAATAATGCAATTTTATTAATATTCGTTACAGATATTTATTCCACAATTATTATTTTTTTATCATGAAAATCTAATTAAGTATATATTATAGGACACCTTCAGTGTTTACATAAATAAATGCATAGAACCATAAATTAATTAGATAATATAGAAAGTAGAATTTAAAGTATAGCAATGTAAAAACTATATAAAATGTTAATTTAAACTGAATGATACTTTGAGTACGTTTTAATACTAAATAGAATAACGTTAAAAGAGAGAATTTGATAAGAAAAGTAAGAATTTTCTAACGGAACTATAAAATAAATAAATTGTGATTGCAAGCACGTAAGTGTTTATGTTTGAAGGCGAAAGTTTAAAATCTTGTAAAAATCGTACCCATTACGTAGATTACTTACTTTTCGAGAAAAATTGATAATGACCTGTACACTACATAAAACACAATTCAACATTAAACAAATGACCGGGGTAACTCAATTACCAGAAAGGCAATATAAAATATCATTAAATGATTTTCAGTACCATCGAGCTCATTGACTCGTTGAATTTCTCGATTATGTCAGCTTGCGCAAAAGGTCGATTAATGAATTCATAATTCAATTACGGTCGATTAGTTATAATCGACCTACATAACCAGCAACGGTATTCATTTCAAGTCAGCTGCATAGTTTTATTATTATTGTTGTTATTATTTTAGTCTGAAGTTCATTCGTGTTACTTCAGGTTAATAATTAAAATGAAATTTGCACATGTATGCTATGCACGCTTAAATGAGTACATCCAGTCACTGCATTTTATAAATTCCAATAAACTAATTATAAATTTATTATATGGTCTAACCACATATATACATACAGTGATATGCAATTGTATTTGCGACATATCAACAAGGGGATTTTATATTTGTATTGATCAGCAACTTCCTAATGTTATAATTAACAGTGCCTATGAAGCCAACTATTACACACAATATATGTGAATCAAGTCCAAACATTTTTGCAACAAAGAAGTTCATACTGTTAATTAAGAAACTAATAAGTAAAGATTCTACAAGAGAAATTGAATTTCAAATCATACAAGGTACCTATCTTTATCCTATACACATGTTTAGCAGAATAGATTGCTGATGGAAACAATCGAGAAAGTGTAGATCATTTTTTTCCGATCCCTCATCAAGAAGTATAGATCAGGAATTCAGAGACTAATTTAAAAAAATTATCACAAAGCCACAAAATAAGGATAAAAAATGAACAGAGTTTGAAATAACTTCTACTCTGCCAAAAAGGCCTGATTTCTTAACTTTGACGTTAAAAAAGGCACGGCCGGTCACTGGTACAAAGACTTATTCCAGTATCTAGTAGTCGCCCCGCAGGCACATGATTCAAATTTTATTTTCATCTTTTTCGAACTTACCTATTCAGATACATGTTCGTCTCATTTGCAATGATATACAGTTTCACAAGCTGATTCTCAACACCAGTAACCGGCCGTGGGCACAGTCAATAATAAAAATGTTTTGCAACATTGAAAGCAACGGCCGACCACTAGTATGGACGTCAAACGCTGAATTTGCCATTTGTCGGCCATAAGATTATAAGTTGTTTTCAGTGCTATTTTCGGACCAAAAATTTGAAATTACTCATCTTCAGAAGATGGCAACCTATCAAAAACAAATTTTTTTGCATATTCTGAGGATAATTTGCAAAAGTCGTTGGAAGCAGTACAAAAATATTCAAAAATCCGAGTATCTTGCAGATATTTCAATATTTCTCGAGGAAAACTACAGGGCCGGTTCAAGGAACGAGCTGCTAACAAGCCACGAATAATGAGCCCATACTTGAGTGTGGAAAGTTAAAAAAAAGTAGCCGAATGGATAATTAGACGAAGAAAACTTTAATAAAAAAAAGGCTTTAAACTATAAAAACTAACTAAAAAAAAGATGAGGAAGAAAATTTGGAAAACGAACAATTAGATGAGGAAAAACTGGATAAAGAAAAAGTGAACAAGTAAAATTAGATGAGAGTAAACTTAGCTCAAGCCAAGCATCCGTAGATATATTCATAAAAAATTTGAAAAATCCCAGAATACTAGAATAATCTAAACAACCCAAGTCGGGACCGTCCACGAACGCCATATCTGCCAAAGTATGGAGAGCTTGTTATATTGACACAGAAAGATAGAAAGAGGAGAAAGAAGAATGAAAAAACGGAAAGGAAATGATTCTGAAACCAAAAAGAACACAATATCGAAGAAAGAAGTTCTTACAGAAATAAAAAGAAACCAAGAACCAAACGTTCAGAAACGAATCAGAAGTGTGGTGTCTGCGAAGAAGAATAATTGTACAATGATGCCAAAGAAGAAGGTGACGAAAATGTTGGATGTGATTAATTGTACTAAGCTAGTAGAACAGTCATATGAATATGTTAAAAATCAAGATTTCTCCTGCGATTTCTACTCACGATGAATAATTTAAAAAGCATTTTTGTATTTGCAATTACCATGACAAATTTAGATATCTAGTTATTCATTTTTTTCCTCAAGAGTTCATTTCTGTTTCTTGTGGGTCGGAAATATAAATTTATTTTTTATTTACTGATTTCACTCTTTTACTTACTCACTTTCATCGAAAAAACAAAAAACAAAACAAAACGGAACGATTAATATGAGGGCTTAAAAAGTTTATACGGATCTGGTCAAAATTGACTAGGCTGACAACTGGTGTAAGTGACCGACTACTGCCAAATATGTTCTTTTTCAAAAGAATCAAAAAAGAAAAAAGTATGCTTAATCCTAAACATTCTCTGTCTAACTCATACCGTAACTAAATAGATTAGCTTCACTTTCAAGAACAAATTTTTAATATAATATGGAACGTCTAAATGTTATTAAAGCTGAAAGTTGACGTTCCGACTACTGGCGAATTTACTCTACAGTTATCCAGAATAACTGACTTCTACTTTATGCGCTTTGGCTTCTAGGGTCGTCGAATATCAGTGGCATTATTCTAGAAACGATGACTATTTTGGACATACATACCTACCTTCATCAAAAATTATAAATCATGAAAGAATAATGGATAGGAAAAATAAGTTTTCCAGATTAATTAAGTCACATTTCCTGAAAAAAAAATAACCTCTATTATTGCATTACTATCAATTTATCTGTCAGTATGTGTGCCTACTACACATGCCGACACGTATTAGCTGCTCGTAGACGATAAACTGTTTTGTCTATATTAATTAGTTCGCAAGTATGTTAATATTTATCAGATTAGTCTAAACGAAGCAGTAGCAGTGCAACGGAACAGGCGGCAGGGACGTGTAAGGTTTCGATGCAACAAAAGGTTTAATTGTCGAGTTTTCGTGTAATAGCACATAATTTAATTAAAAGGATCGCCCGTATGCAGTAAGATACAACGTAAATTAAATACACCCATATGTATGTAGCTACGTATAAAATAAGTGTTTTTCTTAAATTAAGATACACGCTAAAAAGTATTATTTCGAGTCGAGTAAATCTGTTTCAAATCAAGACCTCTCTGTTTTGTATATAGGGAAGTAAATTTAGTTTTAGTTTGAGAAAAATTGCATTCACTTGAGCCAAGACTATACTTAACATAAGGATAATATAGTCGTTTGAAGCAATTTATATTTCGTATGAATATAATTTTTTTAAGAATTTTTTTTTCTTAATTTAAAAATGTACTTTTTAGCGTGTACATTATTATAAAACCATAAATCTAAAATACACTGATATCATGTTCGATATATACGAAGGGGACTTTTATATTATCTATCTACCTAATCTGGTGTTTGGAGGAAAGTAATGTTTTATTTTTCAACATATAATCCATTAACAAACCTACATTTATTCCAACGTTTTTCCAATAAGACTGTATTGAACGAAAAAGCCTTTTAATAAGTCTTTAAAAGATGTCTTATATTTTTTTATAGGTTTTCGTCTAAGGCAATACGACGTTTCTTCATTCGGTGCCAAATCTAAGCTTTAGGGTGTATATTTTTGAACTTGACAGCTTTGTGAACTCTTCGTTGAAGCATTTGTTGTTCTATGGCAATTTTCAATTTCTAAATACTTCCTTTTAGCTTTGCCTGTTATTGTAAAGTCAAAACACTGTCGCCTGTCACTTTTTCTGGCGAATTCTGCATTTTTGCTGCTTTGGCGATGGAAGTTCTTTATGGAGTGACTGCATGGATTCTTCATCTTTTTATCGATACATCTCAGTAATACACTCACATTTCATCACTTGTTATAATTCCCGAAAAGAAGCTTTTTGCCGTCAACAAAAGCTAAACATTTTTTATCATAAATGTGTTACCATACCAGTTTTTGTTCGAGAATAAGCATTTTGAAATTGTAAATGCCACCAGTATTTAAAGATGCAAAACATCGTTTAACACTTTTACCGGATGGTAACGATAATGGAGACATTAAATTAAAACCACTTATGTTCAATAAACCGGCAAAAATTTAGGCGCCTTTCAGGATCTTGAAGTAAGAGGTCTTGAACTCGAATCTTATGGTATAGATGTAATAATTGTTCTCTAATTACTCTATTGACCACATCTTTAGATACTGCAATTTCTTTAGCTATTCGTCTAACGCTCAGTTCCGGATCTTTTTGCATTTTTTGCATCAATTGTCGAGATAAATAGAATATCTTTTTTGTAAACCATATAATACAAACATATGTATTTTACAAAACGCAGGGCACAAGTGGAATTCTTAAAACAAAAAAAACATCAAAAAATAGCCTTTTTTGCATCAATTGTCGAGATAAATAGAATATCTTTTTTGTAAACCAGTGCCTTTTTGTTTTAACCTATCTGGTATTGGCCGTTCTGTATTTTTTAAAAAAGAAAACATTTTACAAAAAAAAATTATCAATTCAAAAACGACGTCAAAAGACGTGTACATAGTTTAAAGAGACGTCTAAACGGCCTAAGACACGTGTACACGGCTTAAAGATACATGTACATGGAGCACACAGTATGCGCTGCCGTCCTCTAGTTAATGTTCTCAAATCTTAAAATGCGATTTTTGAGAAAACGATGCAATTCTTCGAGTCTTACCAAGAGTACCTTTTTTCTTGTACTTAAGACACTTAATCTAAATTTTATAGACAAACTCTTTTTTATCCATTGGCGTAGAAAATGGAAATGTTTTAATATTTATAAACGCAGGTTCTCCGCCTATGGATTGATTACTATCACAATTTTGATGATACAGAATTTCTTGACTCATAAAACTATGTAAACGTGACAAAATTTAGCGCAATCGCTCCAGCCGTTTCAAATTTATAACAAAAAAACAATTTTCCAACTGCAACTTCAGGACAGTATTGCGCACAAACTAAGCAACTTTGACTAAGCCAAGTTTTGCTAAATCGGTTTATTTTGGTCCGAAAAATACGTGGTAGAGTTGTTTAAAGACCTTTTAGAGACACCTTGTATAATGTAGTAGAAAAATATTTAACAATAAATGTTGCAGAACAAAAACAAAATTTATGATTTTCTTTATTTTGTTTTCTTTTACTTATCCTCATTATGACCTTGTTTTACTCTGCTTCATTTATCGCAGGAACTTATTAGAACATACTCTTCACACTAAACAGGATCTTACTGTATAATTAAACAAGACAAGCGACTTCGTTATGTTCTTTACGGCAAATGCACTTGACTTTATGTCCTCTATTAAAGGCACATATCATGAGTTTTTAATACATTATAATATTAGCTTGTTTTTCAACCGTTTCTATACAATCGTATATAAAAAGACATTTCTATTCGTTAGGACTAGCGACTGTTAAAAGAAATATTAAATCTTATTGCACAAACTTGCTAAAGCTTTTAATTTTTCATTTCATTTATGACTGTGGCATAAATCTTTAATATTTCTGTTGCAGTGAGGCATTTTAAGTTTTAATTACCGCGCATGGTAAAGTCACACTGTTGCTCGCTTGGAGTGTCGCTATGCGGGATTAACGTTTAAAAGCAGAATTTTGCTACCTAAGTACGTATAACAGGAATTATAGCCATTTACTAACTATATCAAATAAATATAACGACTGCCATTTTAACAAAAGAGGATATTATTACTTCTTAGCTTCCAATTGAAAACGACAATTTATTACTTATTTTTTTTATACCTAATTCTGTACAAAAAATTGCAAATGTATTCCAAATGCTTTTTGGTGGTCAGAAATAGGTATATTTTTCTTCTTAACTGCTAAATATTTAGGGACATATTGCCGTGATCTTTATATTTTAAGAATTATAACATTTATTAAATAGTTAAGTTATAGAATAAGAACATTAATTTTTCTTTTAAAACGAAAAATGCTAATATAATAAGCATAGGTTAAAAGTATTACAAGTAAAAATGGGTTGCCTTACCTTCAAGGGGCAATGTCATTAAGAAAATAAATATATATAGGTAAATTAAGTTTAAGTATTAAAAATTTAGAAATAAAAACAAACAAAAAATAAATATATGCATTCTATATTTTTATAGAAAAGACAAGCACAAGGTATGGTTTGAATATAGAAGAACAGAGTCAAATTTCTCACAAAGCGTTAGGGTGGCACTAAACATTTTAAGAAATAAAGCACTGTTCAAAAATAAGAATGTACTAAAAGTAAATAATAGAGAGAGAGTTATGTTAAAAGACGGAACAATAAAAAGAGTGAATCATTTGAATGCCATTAAATTGTATGAGCAAGCCCACATTCGACATGCCCGAGACGAAAATACAAATACAAATGTAAAAAATGTCATCTCAGACATTTAAGAAGTTGTATATGCATAGACACTGCTTCAAAGATAGCAGATCATGTTTAAAAACCTGCAAAGAAGAAATAGCATTAATATTTTTTGTAGTTGTCTGCAAATCGACATACTAGAAGCAGAGAAAAACTGGATAGAATTTGAAAATAATGCGGTGGATGCGAGTACTGTTTCTAATACAGTTTACATGAAGAAAATTCCAGTTGTACACAACGTGTTCCCGATTGTATCCAACAAAGGTATCTGCAAAAAGAAGATAAGAATAACTTTAATCAATGGGAAAAGGAAATATATATATAACAATGAAAGAGGCAATACATTCGTATACAAGTATAATGCAACATAAATGTTAGTTGAAGAAAAGTGGCGCTGTGAATAAGTAGCTATCTTTTGTTTTAAATTATATAAAGCCGCGAAAATGAATGGAGAAAGAGATGAATCCTGTCTTTTGAACTTGTTAGACGTACAAATTTTTGAGATCTTTTGCAATAGTAAAAGGAATAAGAATAGGGGTTTTATACACTACTACAAATTCATTATTAGTTTTCAATGTCTTAATTTATTGTTTTTGAATGCAAGTTAAATTTTAGTTTTATTATTGCTAGTTATTTTTTTTTCATTTAATAATTTCATTTTTATATTCTATTATAAGATGTTTCAATATGGAGGACATGTCTAAAATGGAATTTGACAAATTGTCTGATGAACTCAAGTAAGTTTTTGAAATGAATATTCAATTTTAAATAATTGATGGTGTAAGACGTACTCTAAAAGTAGTATGTGAGAATATTTGCTTTTAGAAAGGCGTTGAGCACCATTTTTTGTAATAGTGGGAAAATAATTAATGGTGTTGAGGGCACTGGAAGTACTATGTGCGAATATTTGCCTTCAGTGAATCATTAGGCATCATTAACGATTATTTTAGTCAATATTAATCAAAATTTTCAAATAAATAAATACGAATAGACAGGGATGTTTCTTAATGGACAAGCGCCAAGCCGTTAAATGTACTATGTGCGAATATTTGCATTTAACGATTGGTATGGGGTCATTTTCAAGACATTCTCCTTGCGAAGATTTAGATCATCAAAGGCACTATGTGCGAATGTATGTCTTTGTTGAAATAAAAATTAGCTTCGTATGGGACAGATTTTTTTTAATCAATAAATATTGTTAGATTAAAGAAATAAAATAGCAAGATATTATTTTTCTCATATCAGTATAAAAAGTATATTTTTTATGTTATTTTATTGTAAAAGAAAATTATAAATATTTTATGAAATTTAAACTTTATTTTTATTATTGACCTTATCCAAATATAAACTAAATAAGAGACACGCCAGAGTAAAAAAAGAAAGATCACTGCTAGAACTCACAGGAATAAATGAAATACTGTTAGGGAATAGACTTATAGGTAAAGATATAATAATTTTTAATGCATTCTCATCATTCATTATAAATATTTATGCAATTCTGGTAATGTAAAGGTTACAGCAATATGATGTGCATTATGAGATACGAAATTCCGAGCATACTTTTATGTAAGAGCTTCTTTATTTTAACATCACTTTACAATCACTTCAAACCAAGATATTCCCACGGAAGTTGCTTTTTTTTGTCGCTGTGCATGTACTCTTCGTCTATAAGGTTGATCAAACAATAAAAGAACATTCCAACTAATTTCCTTTCTATTCATCGAGACGACTTCTAGAGTATATAGAATTTTACTTATAACTCCACGGTACCTGCTAGGATTCGAATAAATGTATAGATAGAGGAGAGAGAGAAAAATCGGAGGAAAAGACAAACAATAAACAACTATTTCTGAGAGAAATTAAGGCAATTAATTATGTTGTCAAAGATAAATAAAAATTTCGACGTTTCACTTTGATACCACTCGATCATAAACCTGAACCGTATACGGTACAGCAAAGACGTGCGTATAAAAAAAAAGGAGGCAGTAAAGTGTAAGAGAGAAGGATTGGGAGAGTAAAAAAGCGGAGTACGGACTAATTCGTATACACAAAAGATGCGTGCAGCTTTAATAAAAATAGTCACGCATACTGTGATCCGTGCTTGATAATAAAAAAAAAGCAGAGAAAAAATACAACGAAGAGTAGTGAAAAAAAAACTAAATCCATTGAACCGTGCAAGTTTAAGCACAGTCTGCTGCTTGCTGCCTATCCATTAACAGGGTCGACTCGTTACCCGGTTTATCGATAAATTTTATTTGCGTTTTATATGTGTGCTGGACCGTATGCACACACACTCATACAAACACGTGCCCGTTACAACCGCACACTTCGGTGGAAAACCCTGTGTCATATTGCTTAAACTACAATCGGTGTTTTTCTTCTGTTTAACCCAAGCCACGGAGGGAACAAAAATAAAAAGAACAGCCGTAAACGTGCGTTGTACTAGAAAATAATCGGAATCCTACGCATAAACGACAAGCACAAACATACACTACGCAAAAAAAATTGTGAAATCACCCATTTCTTTTGAAAATCTTTTATTTTTTCAAGATTGTATGTTCTATAACTAAGTAGTATATAAACATATTAAAAATAAAACAAGATGCCAAGGTAAAACCAAAGACCGCAACTTAATAAATATAACAATTGAAAATGCAACACTAACGTAAAGAATTTAATTAACGGAAACTAGAACTAATAATAGTATTTTCGCCTCGGACCCGTATGACGGCAGCCTAGGCAAAGACTCAATAAGACCTCTGATTTAGTCTTGACCCACCTGGATCCATTATTTAATGACCGCTGCTTCTAGCTCTTCTAGCGTCATTGGTGGAACTTGTCTCGTTCGTAGGGCTCAACCAATGTGGTCCCACACATGCTCTATTGAATTTATTTCCGGGCTTCTAGCTGGCCACTCCAAAACACATACCGCATGTGTAAAATCATATTGGGGATACGATATATGTATACTAGGCACATCGGCAACAACGCCCAATCGTGGCCGTAGTCATGGTACAAGGAAGCAAGGTATGCTTTTGCGCATCTCTGGATGACGCTCATTCGACTTCTAGTACTACCAGTTCAATAAAGTTGTGAATTCACAGGACACTATTTCAAGTCCTTTTAACAGAAATATAATACAACACAGTAAGAAAATAAAAGCACAATTCTAATTAAACATTAATTCTTAGTAAATTATTATATAAATTTATTAAGAACGGAATTCTAATGAAAATAAAAAATATACTCTAAACAATACTAAAAAATGAAATGTTATTGCATAGGTTCAAAAAAGCCTGCTTCAGCAGCAAGGCATTGTCCGAGCCTATCATAAAAATTTTCTCGCACATTACGAATCACAATAATCACATCGACTGTTACGGATTCAAAAGCCTCTATGATTAGCCTTCTCAAAATATCTAAGTTTTCTAGCCTGCCAACCATTATGTGCAGGACAACCGTCCTGTTGGAACCAAATAATATCCCGATCTATTCCGGTATTATCAATAGCGGGAAGTATCTGATTCTGTAGCATATCGAGGTATTTGTCCGCATTTAACGTACCATCAATAAAAAATGGACCAAGCAAATGGTCACTCAAAATACCTGTCCAGACATTCACTTTCTGGGGATATTGGGTGTGTGCACAGAAGGATTGTGCTTTCCATTTAATGAAAATGACGCTTCATCTGCGAATACAATATTTGCGATGAAATTCTCATTTTCATTTGTCTTTTCCATTACGGTTTCACAAAACTCCATTCTTCTAAAATTGTCATCGAGAAATATTTCTTGTGTTTTCGAGTATTTGAAACATTTTAATTTATTTCGCTTCCATATGTTCGTGACGGTTTTATTACTCACACCCAATTCCTCAGCAACACTTCTGGTAGATAGCGTATCCTCTACTTCGAGAGTGCTACAAATCATTATATCCCGCTCTTGTCGTTCCTCAGCTTTTAGTGGATTTACGTCTCTAGGATTACACTTTGTGCAATTATTTAAACAAAGACATTTTTCAAAGCTATTCAAAATATGTAATATGCTTTGCTCACAGGGTACGGGTCTGTCTGCAAATATTTGCGGAAATAAATTTATGCAATCCTTTGCAGAATGACCACTACAGTACCATTTAATAATTTGCAGTTTTTCTTCTGGTGTGTAGCGAGGCATTATTACCATTGACCCCTCCTCTCATAAACACAGAACGACGCTGTTCGACACGATCTACAGATACAATTCTAGTTGTTCAAAGAGAGTCTTGGAAAATGCTTTCTGTCAGTGAGTTCAGTCAGTGACGTCTGTCAGAGTTGTCAAGTGACATTTTTTTCGATAAATGCGCGTTATCCGAAGATGCGCAAAAGCATACCTTGTTTCATTGTAACATGACTACGGCCACGATTGGGCGTTGTTGCCGGTGTGCCTAGTATACATATATCCTATCCCCAATATGATTTTACACATGCGGTATATTAACCTCATTTAGGTAATTTTGTACAATGTGAGCGATGTTGGGGCGAGCGTTATCATGCATTAAACGGCCTTAGTAAGGTGCAAATGGAACCACAAGTGGCTCAAAGATAATCCTAATGTAACTATCTGCGGTCATAGAGCCATTATGAACACTCTCCAACACCTTCTTAACCTCGCAAGTTACACCTCCCTATATCATAATCGAACCACCTCCGAAATTTGTTGTTTTCCTAAAGTTGCACTCACCATCTCGTCTATATACTGGCAGGCGTCCATCTGATGAGAACAGGCAATATCTAGACTCATTTGTGAACAGAATATTATCCCAGTCTTCAGCGGTCCAATTTCGATAATCTCTCGAAAGTTGTAGTCTGTGAATTCGATGTTCTCTAGTGAGTATGGAGCCTATAAGGTGATTTGATAATTTTTTTGCCGAGTATATTAAATAACTGTTATAATAGTAACAGATTTATTTTCATAAAAGAAGCAATTTAGAATTAGTATCATAATATGATAATATAAGATTCAATTACTTGCACAGGATTACATAGCAAATAATTTGTTGAATAGTTATCTTCATGATGTATAATTTTTCAACTTCAAAGTGAAACTAAACTAATCATTTTTATATTGGGAAGAAGCATTGTTTCTGGGAAATGGAAAAGTAAATACAACATTGTCAAATCTGCGTTGTTTAAGTAATTTGAAAGTACAATATAATTTACAAAATCATATCATTATGTTCAAAGCATCAGGTATAAATTTCTGAATGTGTGTTATATATCTGACACAATTATTAACATTTATTCTAAACATTCTATTAATATAATGTTTTTTAGCGGACGAAGGTAAAATTCGGTATTCGATATATTTGCCTTGGCTTCGCCCGCTAAAATATGTGGCAACTGCACTGAAACCATCATGCAAAAGCAGCTTTTAAACTGGACCAGGCCAGATGAAAAGTATTGAGTGTTGGATCGTACTGACTCAGTCTCAATAAACAACGTTTCATAAATTCCTGTTCTGTGAATACTGCTTCTAAAGCTATATGTTAAGGAGCATTGTCTACTACAAGTCATCTGTGCTAGTAGCATCACCGACGACTGGTATAGATTCTGACTACTGCGCAGACAATTACACAGATTTGTTGACGTCATATTTTCTGAAGACATTTTTTCGTGATGAGTCAATCCCATATTACCCATACAACATATGACATGGATATTGCCTGTACAGTTACCTGCTAAAACATAGGTTTGGCATTTTAGAGCGTCATTGTCTGCATGAAATAAACAAAATGAAGCCTGGTACATCCATATATATAGGTATATATAACGAGGAAGTAATCGCCCTGATAATTTAACGCTGTTGATAATAATGTCGTCTTACTTTATTATCTTCGTTGCTGATTTAAATTTACCTTTGGATTTTCTTGTATATACTGGATCATCAAGTCAAGATGTTTTTCTGTAATTTTTGTTTTTCTCTGTCCTACTCATTTTTTGGCATTTCATATTAGTTATAAACCTATCGATATGATGTTGATTTCTCTAGGTCAACTTATCGAGAGAGTTCTCTCCAATATGAATTATAAATATACAGGGTTAGTTTGAAATAGCGTCATTCAAAATAGGGGGTGAAAGAAAAATATGATGAATGCCCGTACAAAAAAAAATCGCGTTCCAATGTGCACGCAGTAACACGAAATTGATTTTCTTTCCTCGAGTCCGAGCCTGTCGCAGTTAATATACAAACATAGTAATTTGTGTATAGAGAAATTTAAGTTTCAAAGTAATATACTTCTATTTAATGGAAAAAAAACATGATAATGCACCGAGGCTGTCGACCTTTTGCACATAAAGGCGTGCTATTCACGAAAAAAAAAACATCGCCATAGAAAATCTTTTCAATTGCCATTTATTCTCTAACAGAATTGGTAACTATTTTCATTTTATCGTTTTTTGGAAGAACTTTAAACTGGAATTATTAATGGTATTTACGTAAATGCGTATAGGATAAACAAAGTTGGACCGACTTTAACGACAATTTGGGGCTAAAAATTTTGAAATTTTTGATGAGTTACAAATAAATTTCTTTTTTGATTTCCAGTTAGGTATACGTATTCTTCAGATTCGCATAAAATTGGAGGGGTAACCTTGTATACATACTCAAATTTGCTTTCTTATATTGTTTATTTTCTTCTTTATATATAAATAGTAGCGACTGTCTATGCCTAATTGTTCGCATTTTCACTTTTGCACATTCGCATTTACAGTTAGTTTATCCATGTTAGTCAATGAAGCATTTTAGATGACAGGTTGTTTTTTAATTGTCAGTTTCTTATTTAATTACTTTTTAATCGCTACGCCAAGATTATTGATTACTTTTAATACATTTCTTGTTTATTTTGGCAAAGAATTTTAATATATTTACTAATTGCCTGGCTAAGAATAGACATTTATACAGTACTGAGAGCATTACTGATCACTGTTGTTTTACATTATGGTCATCTATGGATTGACATTCTCATATTCAAGAATAATCAACAATGGTAAGGATTAATTCTTTTCTCTGCCTTTTAGTTATATTTGAGTAAACAAAACCTTAAATATCAATTAATTTCCAAAACGTAAACCACTAGAAATATGTTCTAGGACATCGTAAAAGTGTCAGCTATTCGATCACCATGAAATACAGTATGGCTATTAATTTACAGTACTGAATCTTTCAAACTTTATTCAATTAAAATAATATGTACTAATAAATTAACACTTAAGTATTAGTGTTACGAATATCATGTTTCAAGTGTTCTCCATTACGTTGAACGCACAGTTCGTATCGTTCTTCCATATTTGTGACCATATCTGAAAATGGAGGCTGTTGTATCTGTCGTATCGCTTCTGTAATTTTCTCTTTTAACTGATGTATTGTAGACGGAGGATTATGTCGGAAAACCCATAGTTTCAACATACCCCAAACATATGCATCCAATGATGTTAAGTTCAGAGAGTGAGATGGAAAAGAAAAATTGGTGAAGCATGAAATTAGATTGTTCCCAAATGTCTCCCGCAGAAAGGTTCTTGTAGCATATGATGTGTGGCACGTTGCTCCATCTTGTTGATAAAACTGACTACCGAAGGATAAGTTTCTTGATCTGCAAAACATTCGAAGGTCATCTACAGTCGGTGTGAGAACTTCAGTAATATAGCGCTCTTTATTAAGAGTTACTGTTCCTTGTCCAGTAACTGTGCACCAAATGGTCACTTTTCCACTATCCAAAGGTATTTCATCCATCTTTCCTGGTCGTTGGAAACCTAAAAGTCTATTGCTACACTTATTTACATGACCCGACAAATGAGAATTACATTCGTCGCTGTACCAGATGTTACTGATAAAACTGGGATTATCGTATTACAGAGCAAGGAGCCTTGCAGCATAATAACGCATTCTCAATTGTTGGGTCGACTGAATAACGTATGAATGGGCATTAAGTTGTTTCAATATCTTCTGAAAAGTCTTCCTGTTCATATTCAATTTCGCAGCGGATCTCCGTTGACTGCGAAGTGGTGAGTCCATAATTTGATTGAATACTCGTCCGTGATTTTCGTTGGTATCCATTGTTTTTCTTCGTCCAGCTCTACCTTTCCCTTGGTGTAGCACACTTCCAGTTCTTCTAAATGTGGTTATAATGTTCAGTACAATAACATTATTTGGTGCCTGTTTATTGAAATATTCCGGAAATTGATCGCTGACCAATTTAATGCTTGGACCATTTTGTCTACCTAAACTGTATGAGCGAAAATAGTGATCAACTAATGATGAGTCTTCCTGTTTTGAAAGACTTGGATCTTCTTGGTTTAGAAGCAGGAAGAATAACTTCTCACTGATTTACGTTATACGTGGTTATTCACAAATGACATAACACTGCAGTGTTATATACAGCTTTATTTAAAATTAAATAAAATAACAATGCGAATAAGTGTAGGCTTCTTGCATTGGGCAAGTTGCACCGTACATGATAGCTAACTGCTAACAAGTTGAGTTTCGTTGATAAACTGATTTCAATTTTCTGTTACAAACAAATTCAGTATTTAGAGTGGGGTGGTAAGTTTACAAAACCGTACCTCCTCTATTGCTGTCTAGAAAAACCGAACATTAATGGGTTGTAAGTTTTATTGAAGATTCTCGGAAGAAGCAGATAGCAATACAATTATGTAATATAAATGTATGAGCCCTGCTGTGCGTTTACGAGTTTCTTCAATTACAGAATATCTATAATTCTGAAATCCGGCAAATGTTTATGAATTTTTAAGTACTAAAACTGCATGATGTTAATAAAAGAACGAAAATTTATGGTAATTTAGACAAAGCATTTTACCGATTTTCTAGAACGGACAATAGAGGAGTTTCTAAGAAAGAGATTACATTAGGAGACTGATGTCCCTCTTGGTCTTTCCAGATTTAATTTTAAATATACATTATTTTACGATTATGAAGTAATAAAATGACTGTAAGCACTTATACAGAGAAATATATATGTTCTAATTAATTATACTTTGTAAAATAAAGCAAATTGAGATTAAAACTAAATATATCTACGTTTCACATAGAACATAGAATATTACTTTATAAAAAAGGAATAAAAGAAAAATAATAATGATAAACGTTCTTAACAACTAAACAGACTTTTTGTTCAATAGATAACATTATTTACTGTTCTGCAATCATATCAGTACATCTAACCAAAACCAATCGCAAATGTTTATGTCAAATGACAGTGTCAATTATTAGTACATAGTTTAAACACTAGAAAGCCTACCATTTCAGTACTGTAAATTAATAGCCATATTGTATAAATATATATTGAATATATAAAATTTATTGAGGTAAATCTGTTGGCTAAATAAAGAAATATTATTGTTATTAGAATGGTTGCTATAAAGTAAAAAAAAAATATTTTAATCCATTCCAAAATCTTTTTCATTAGATTAGTCATGTAAATTAGGCCAACGTATCCCAGTTTATATAGTTACTCATTTTGTAACGACAACAATTTTATTCCAGAAACATTTCCATCGCAATCTTATTGGAAATTGGGCTTCTTTTAAATTATTCAATTGGAAATACTCGTTCTTGCGTTTTTAATTAAGCTTTTTTGTCCATTTACAAATTTTAAAATTATACACTCAGCTAATGACATCTCCTCAATACTGCCATTCTGAGCACAATAAAACATCAAATTTAATTAACTCCATTGGCACGGGCAATTTCAATAAAAAAAAAAAAGATGAAATTGTAACGACAACATAACCGAAATCAATTATAAATTTTATTAGCTTGTCAATACAAGAGCGAAAAGATCTCGGAACTCGAGACACACTCACATTCAACTCTTACAACTGCGCGTGTCTATATACACGTAGTCTTGCATTAAATTAATTTCTTTTTTTCTTCATTGTTCCGTCGTCCAGAAAAACAAGATCTATTACATTTAAACGTTACTGTTAATTTATAAACAAGCCGATAATCTCAGCATCGGAATTAATTCAGAAACGGAGGCAATATCAGACCCCGAAACACTAAACAGCAATAACAAAAAACGTACGTATCTGTACAAGAAGAAGTCCAATAAACTCATCGTGGTGAAGAGACGACACACGCACTCAAGTACAGATGAAATGGAAGTTTCAAAACACGTTTAAGAGATATCTGGGGTCGTGCTCATGTCAATTGATTTCTTAATATGATACTGTTACTGCCGACTATATCTGAGATGGTCATTAAGGTCCATACAAAATTACTCGAAAATCTATCCGGCCGAAATTGAATACGAAAGGAAATAATAATGATAAAAATAAAAGTTAGATTGTAATGAGAAAAAGAACTATATACATAAGAAGGTTAAGTGTTTAAGATATAAGAGGAACGATTTACCGGAATTAGCCTATAGCCAAGCGAATGAACGAATGAAAAAGAGAGTGGATATTATCGTAAGAAAAAAAAAACGACGAGGGAAAAGGGGTTGCCCTGATTTAGCACAAAACACTTCCATTTATTACGGCTTCGGCGATGAAAATATGATAAAATTCTTGTCCCGTTTCCTTTTTAACGGAAGCGTCATGAAAAATGTCCAACTTTCAAAAGACCGAAATGTCATCAGCGTAACAAATACTGGTCATCAACGTCCCCCGAAAGTTTTCCTTCTTTTTCGCATTCTTATCTGTTTTCCATACCCTCATCTTGGACGCACGAGGAGTGAGTAGTAAGTTGGGCGTTTAGAGAGAAGGTCTGGCAGGAGGACAGTGGAGATAGTAGCAAAAAAGAAGTTAGGAGACCGAGAATGATGAAATATAAGCACAGTGATGTTCCTTTTGTTTTTCTTTTTTTTCCGGTTTTTCAGTTGCGCATTCTCTTTGTCACTCCTCCGTATGGTATATTCCCCTCTTTTAGCTGCACATTTATTTGTGTTTGTAAGAAGAAGACACGATACGATTTGAGGGTGCCGAGGTATCAACTTTTTTTTTCCTTTCGGACAAGTATCAATTTTACTTTGCATACGAGGGGTCCGGTTCGGTCGTGTTGACCCACCCCCACCTAAGATTTTGCCCCGACATATGAAGAGTATGAGTTCGGTTATTCCCTCGGTTCGGAAGTCCCCTTAAGCTCAATCTATCCCACTACGTTGGATATGTAAAGTAGATACGTTATCATGTCCGAATATTTATATATTTATATGTATCACTATGCGAACTTCAAAACTGGGGGATATCTAATTTGTTTCTCGCAAAGTTTCGCGAATCGTCGTTTATTTATTTTGCGAGCGACAAGTTTTAGTATATGAAATTTCAAGAATTTCGTGTATGTAGCTCCTTTATAAATTTATGAAGTCCTAGTTTGAAACTTAGTGGTAGAAATGTGAAAAAGAGCATTTATTTTATAATTATGTGTTGTAGATCTTGTCTTTCAATTAAACGTCTATATACAGGGTTAGTTTTAAATAGCGTCATTAGAAAAAGGGGGTGAAAGAAAAATATGAGTAATGCCCGTAGAAAAAAAATCGCGGTCCAATGTGCACGCAGTGAAGAGAAATTGATTTTTCTTTCCCAGAGTCCGAGCTTGTCGCAGTTAATATACATACATAATAATTTTCATATAGAGGAATTTAAGTTTCAAAATAATATACTTGTATTTAACGAAAAAAAGACATGGTAATGCACCAAGGTTGTTAACCTTTTCCACATAAAGACGTGCTATTCATACAAAAAAAAGGATGTGTGGCCACCTCACGACTTTCTTATATGTATGAGCGTTTCAAATTATAGGATTTTAAGAAATTTTTTATACAAAAATTATTTACTATCCTATTCAAAGTACTTCTATTCTTCTCTTAATAAATCTCTATAGAATGCATACTTTGCAAGATATTATCAAAAAAGTGCTACTCGCTAAGAGTAAACTGCTACTTCCGGTCCGAATTTTGAAATATCGTATATACAAAAAATATTGCAAATCCAATTCTAAATACTTTTGTACTCTTGATACGACATATTTGCAAAAAATCGCTATTCGATAAGAGTAAAAGTGGTACTTCCAGTCTGAATTTCGAAATTTTTTTAATACAAAAGATATTGAAAATTACGTTTTAAATACTTTTATACTCGTCACGTACTTGTCTAAAAAGCATGACTTGCGAAATATTCGCAAAAAACTGATTTTCGATAAGAGTAAAAGACCTACTTCCGGAAGAAATTTCGAAAAACTTTTTAAATAAAATTATTTTCAATTTTAATTTTAACTACATATGAATTCTTTATAAATTTGTTTAAACTTAGTAGTTGACGAAATATTTGCAAAATTCGATTTTTTCACCGAAGTAAACTACTACTTTCGGTCTGCCAATTTTGCTGAAAATCTAATCAGTTCTCAAGAGGGAGATTATACTACTAAATACAAAATTTGGAATAGATAGCTATAGCGGTTTGACCGCTATCCTGGTCACACACAGACACACAGACAGACAGACAGCCAATTTTTAAAAACCACTTTTTTGGTATCAGGGGAATTCAGAACGTGGACATCTGCAAAAATCTCGAGGTCGAAAATTTTCATCATCACAATACTTCCTTATACTACGTATAAGAAAGTAAAAACATCGCCATAGAAAATCTTTTCAATTGCCATTCATTCTCAAAGTTTGTAACTATTGGCATTTTATCATTTTTTTCGAAGAACTTTAAACTGGAATTACTATTGGTATTCACGTAAATGCGTATAAGATAAACAAAGACTTTAACGACATTGTGGCACTAAAAATGTAGAAATTTTGAATGAGTTACAAATAAATTTCTTTTTTGACTTTCAGTTAGATATTTATACGTATTCTTCAGATTTGCATAGCCTGGTACCTATTTAGCGGTAATCCTGTATAAAGATCTAGTAAATTATTTTACAAGTATAGCCAATAACATTAAGAATTTGTGTAAATATTAAATAGAAAAAGTAACATTTCTTTTACATTAAGTTATAAATATCATCAGCATCACTAAATATTAGCCTAGAATAATTATAGTTTATCACAAATAAAATAATAATAACAATTTACAGATAATCCGAAAAACAGCGAACAATATAACAGAAAAGCATGCAAACAGCAAAACACGGCTACTAACGACATATAAATACAAAATCGTTAATTAAATGCTGTAGATTTATTATACAGCAAGAGCGCGCGAGGTATGATCACCCGATGGTATACGTAAACTCGCATCTAAACGTGGTCCGATAATACATATTATATTAGAGTTACGGCACAACATACTAGCATTGCCTGCTCATATTCGAACTCATAGTGATCTGATTATTTTTTCGCAGATTGACAAAAAGAACAAATTAAATTTTCTCTTTAAGTGATGACGATTGCATAGATAACTAAGTCGATAATAACGCGAAGATTGTAATACTTATAACGTAATTATGATTATCCTTATGAAATTAAATAATAATGTAGTTGTGTAAAAAGTTATAGCAGTACAACTGGGTTTTAGAATGAAATAAAAACAACCCGCCTGAAACATCTGCAGAATAAACTAAGATGTCTAGAGAAAAATAAATAAATAGAAATTTCATGGTAAAAAAAACTATAAATAAGTATAACAGAAATACCATAAAATAACACAAAAACCTACGTGCATTCCTCTTTGCAGCCAGTACGCAACTGATATAAATATCTATATCTGGCGAACACAGCTGGCGGAGATCAATTTTCCGAATATACGTCCGAAGAATATCGACTGGCATCGGGTGATCATACCCCGCGCGCTCAAGCTGTATACGAGGAGTGGTCAATACATTTTCGGTATCTGGATAATAAACTAATTAAGTGGGTAATATTACACCTGTATTAAATAATTACATTGTCTGAGGATGTAAATATATAATTTCACATAATTATGGTCATTATTTCTGTAGTTATCCTCGGTGAAAGACGTTCGCAATGACAAAAATGAAGGAACGAGTTAAAAAATGATTCACGAAGAGCTGTTTATCACGTTTCTGCACCTTCATTACTTACGGTTGAAGAGTAGGCAGGTGAATTCAAAAGAGGCAGGGAGAGCCGTGAAGTGGACAGCTCCTTTACGCCTGCTACAGAACAAATGTGAAAAAACTGAGGAACTTGTATTGGAGGATCCCCAAATAAAGGTTAGAATATTAGAAGAGATGACTGACCTATTTTCGATCGCATTCTTACTGGTGATCAAATACGGGTTTAGCACTATGACCTTGAAAGTAAGCAGACTATGAAATGACATAAGAAGGGTGCAGACTATCCTAAGAAATTTGAAGTAACTCCATTTGTCGAGAACGTCATTGTGACAGTGTTTTGGGACACTAAAGGAATTTTGCAGATCTAGTACATGAAAGAATGTGAAACCATAAAAACAGGCTCTTCCGCAACCTCTTCGCGAAATTTAAGGGAAGAACTTAAAGGAAGAAGGCGAGGAAAACTGTGCAATTTTGTGTTGGTTCTTGAAGACAACGCTCCGTTTCACACGGCGCGTATTTCGAAGAAATCAACCCCCTGATCTGAGCCTCTAGTGATTATTATCTGTTCCCAAATTTAAAAAATGGTTGGCAACATTTCGAGGTCGAAAATTTTCATCATCCCAATCTAACCTCGAAATATAGAAATATACTTGGAGGTATGACAATAATATTCCTTCTAAACCTGGTATATATTTTCGATCTAGCGTATAGAAACATGAATATTTCATAGTTTTTTGCAATGTATAAAACGATGTTCGTTCGTTTTCTAATTTTAAAATAAAATATGCTCTTAATTTAAGGTGACTAGATTTGAACATTGGTAAAGCGGGACGCCATTGACCGGGGGGGGGGGTTCTTGATACAAATTTTAGTCAAGAACCCCCCCCCCATATTCTTGTGCGATTTGCTATACAATCTCTTCTAATGCATTTTTTATTCACAGCTATTACGCTCTAAACATTTTCCTTATCCCTTCTGTAGACTGAATTCAAATAGTTTCAATGAAACGATCGAGGCTGCCCAGAAATTAAAATGAATAAAGCAAATAACCACGAACAACAAAAACAAAAGCAAGTAACGTAGTTGAAAAACCAATGCAACACCTAGTAACATCTATTAATTTTTTGCTACACACTGACTCAACATATTGGAGATTATCCAAAGTTTTGTTTTAATATTTAAGTGTTTTGAATGTACAATTTATTTTGAAATACTCAATATACCGTGAGTTTTTTAATCACTGAACATAGCACATAAGAATAACTATGTTCAGTTTAAAAAAAACGTGTCAATGCATGGAACACACATTGAAAAAAAAATAATTTATTTTTATCTATAATGCTTTAACTTTTTAATAAATGTTCGAAATGTCCACCTTCACATTCCATACAATATGCGAGTCGATTATGAAATTCCTGCAAAGAGTGAGTTAAAAATTCCGGTTTGGTTTGCAATTCGTCGCAGGATGTACTTATGCGTGCTTTTAAATCTTCGATGTTAGTTAAAATTACATTATTATAAATTTTAGATTTGACGATAAATCTGATGGCCAAACTATCGGACCACACCTCCTTATCCATCGACCAGGAAGACTTGAATTCAGAAAATTTGTAATTGCTGCAGTTGAATGAATTGGGGCTCCATCCATTTGAAACCAGGGATTCTCAATGTTTAAATTTACAATTCGAGGAACAATACGTGTTCGAAGTAATTCCAAGAATTAATTGGTATTAAAATTTGTATCAATAAAATATGGTCCCACAAGTTCAGTGCCGATTATACCTGCCCATAAGGAGCTGTTATAACATACCGATAATTTGAGAGTTAACAGAACCATTTAATGTAAAAGACGCTTCATCAGTGAAAAGTATTTTCTTCAACATATTATGATTTTCATTTAATAAATTAAATAGTGTTTTGCAAAAATCAACACGTCTTATTTTATCTTCGTCAAGTAATTGTTGGTGATTTGAAAACTTGTAAGATTTGTATTTGTATACTCATTGAGAATTTTAAATATAGAAATATTAAATTGTTGTGCTAATTTACTTAATGGTGTAGTGGGGCTTTCTTCAATGTAACATAACACATTTAATTTTAGTGCTTCTGTTAGGATGTGAGGCGTTTTAATTTTCTTTCTGTGAGTATTTATTATACAGCCATCAGAAACAAATTTCCTACTAATCGCCTGAATTGTTCCTATAGATGGTATGGGCTTGTCAGGATATTTGACAGAAAACAGATCCCGCACTTTCCTTAAACTGTTTCCAGCGTTATACCAGTTTAAAATTTCTACGACGCGTTTATTTTAAAACTGAACATGTGTGTGTTATCGTGTGCTATGTTCAGTGATAAAAAAAACCACGGTATATGAAAAGAGGTTATAGAACTAGAAACAAGTCAAGTATTCTGACTTCCCATTTATTCTTCCGGTTCTCTCGGAGGTTGCAGTAAGATAATCGAATGTTGTTTAATTCAGGTAATCTAATATATGCATCTCTAATTAGATGCTCATTTACTATAAGCGAATGTACATGTTACATATCTATCGTGCATTGAAACTTGAATTACCCCTACACGACTCGAAGCTCTTTCTGTAACGCAGTCACATATGAATAATGGATTGACGCCCTTAATAGTCGCGCACACGTAAAGAGTTTAACGTTAGCATCCGTTCATGCAAACTATTATTGTTAACACTGTTCGATTCATTGAGCGCTTTGATTAGTTTGTTGCTTTTAGTTGTGTACCAGACTATGTTTAATCGGTAAAGTTTGACCGACCTCGTCTGGCGCTCTGACCCTGAAAATTGCAAAATGGATAGACGCTGGACATTCCACAAAATGAAAAAAAGATGGATAAAAACCTTTCTTTAAGCATGGACTTCTCAGAGGAAAAGAAAAAAAATGACTGTAGAGAAATTTAAAATTAAAATTGTAGGATGAGAGGTTTTTATTGATTTATCCCAAAGTCCTTGTCCATGCTTACTTCGTAATTTAAATTTTACAAAGTAAGCAATGTCAGGCAAAGGCAATATTTTAATAAACTCATAAACCTATTTATTAGCATAGAACAACTAGAAATAAATATACCAAAATCAAAAGAATTTTTTGAAACTAAAGAATAATTTTGAATCCACACTGTAAAAAATTTTAGGAAAATTACACAAATATTTACGTAAAAGTTACACAAAAAAACGTGTAAGTGCTCAAATGTGTAATTTTCATGAAAAGCAGATGCAAATATGCAAATTCGATAGTAAAATTACGTTTATACTGAATTTTACTCTTTTTTTGTAAAAAAAAATATGAAAACCTATGTAATATTACAAATCAGCAAAACGTCTAATCAGGTCTTTTGGACCGGACAACTGGAATTTTCATCTTACAATCCAGGTCTTGCACCCAATGATTTTCACTTGTTTCTGAACTTAAGGAAGTTCCTTGCTGGTCAACGGTTCCACAACGACAAAGAAGTAAAAACTCCAGTCATGGATTGAGCTTCTTCACTGGCTGCAGATTTTTTTGACGTCAGAATTCAAAATCATGTTCAATGGTGTAATACATGTTTGCACAAACATGGAAATTATGTAGAAAAGCAGGTGAAAATATGTAGAATATGGAAGCAAGTATATTTTAATGATATTTCATACTTTTTTTTAATTTTGTTTAACCGAAAAATATTCTTCCGCAATTCACGTTTGTTTAATGTACATTTAATAAATTTGCTTAACTTAACCTTAAACAATGTCAAATTGACCAACGTATTGGTTCTAAGCTAATAGTGTTTTAGTTAATTATAACTATTTTAAAGGTCACTATGCTTTTGTTAGATTCAACAAAAGCTCATATAATAATGTTACTTTAAAGAGTTTTTAATATTAACTGTAAGTATCTTGATAAATGAACAAAATATTTTGTACTCTGCATATGCAACTCGTATATAATATAAGATAATTTTATCGACCCCATCCAGTCATAAGTCCAGCTCATCAATAACGTCTTAAATAGTTTCCTTGTTATATAAATAGCTATTTTATTTGCCATATTTTACATTTAGGTAAAATAAATACTCTTCCCGTTTGAAATTTTCAGTCATATTTTCTTCAAGGTAAACGATAAAATTTAATCCACCCAGGTTTACTGTTAAAAACCAAGTGAAATGCACTAATTAAGATTAATTAATTAAGTAAGTGGTATCAAGTACGCTTGTAACAAAATTTAAATGCCGACATGAGGTTGCGTTCTCTCTAATTTTTTGCTATTTATAAATATAGAATTAATGAAATACTTCCAGGAATTAATTGCTTTTCAAAGCAACTCCACGTTTACCACTTATTTGGAAAGAATCCCATCACGTACGTCGTAAATACTTTCTAAACGTGCTCGAGTTCCATAATAATGCCAAATTATAAAAATTTTCAAAGTATATCATAGGGACCGAATTAAATACAAATTATGTGCGAGGAAAATGCTAACCCCTCGATCTGAACTTGAAAGCCTAGTGGATGGTCTCTGACCAATTAAAATTCGAATATGGCAAACGTTTATGAGAAATAATTAAACGCAGATAAAGAATTGAGGGCCGAGAGAAAGACAAAGAGAGAAATGAAGGAAGCAAAGAGGCCAATGGCGGTGCAAATACATTAGTAAAATGAATAATTATATTTTAATAAAGCCATCTTAATTATGCCCTTAATACTTTGTATCGGGGATTCATAAGAAGAATAAAGATAAATTCAAAGTTTTATGTTACATGTTAAAATTCTACTAAAGACTTGTTACAATTACTTGTGGATGTTAAATGGGACGTGATGATGGATTTATTCAACAAGAATAAAGAAAATTCATCAAATATAAAATACTTCGAGGGGTAAATGGATTAGTTTACTTGATTTGTTGTTTTTGTTAAAAGGAAATATTAATATTAACAACTTATATTCTTCAGAAATTAACCAAATTATTTCCCACTAAGACTTTCTAGATGATAAGTTTTGCGTTGTTCTCTTTGACAATAGATTAATTAGTTTCTTCTGAATATTTTTATAAAATATTGTACAGTAGTTCTTCCTATAACCGAAAAAACTCAATTGCCCGTTTATTATGGACGGATAAATATATATTGTCAGACAGTGACCCAAAAGCATCACCAATACTATAAAAATACATGAACGCCTACCAAATGATAATTGTCTAGGCATTAACCAGGGCAAGCAACTAATGTGTCCGTAACATTGTTCATAGGTGAGATGTGAAAAAATATCTAACTTATGAGATTAATTAGAAGTTAAATTTGTTCAACTTTCGACAAGGCATGTACAGAGATGTACATGGGTAATGTTGAACTAGTATTTTCGAAAAGCAAACTCAATATCTTCCAAATTGAAAGAAAAAACGCATAAATAAATTGAACTGTGTAAAAATAACTATTTAGAATTCTTTTTTGCTTGACATCTTTGCCATCTCTGTTTCAAATTTTTCAAATTATCTAATAAGATCACACGATATGTTCTTGCTATTAGCTTTTTCTTCTCCAGTAGCCATAACCTTCCCACCCGATAACACAGTACGGTAAATTAGAGTTACATATATTTAGCATATTACATGATTTTTTTATCAGTTGGAAATTTTGCAAATGTATAATCAAGCTGTTACGAAACATTTTTTTCAGTACGAATGAATGATTAAAATTATAATCTTGCCAATTGCAGCTGATAAAATTATCGAAAGTAAATTTTGTCTATAAAATTCGACCTTGCGCCTCAAAATTTGCCGGACTTTGCCAATGACGAAATTTTAAAAATTTAATAATGCTGGTAAACAGTACAAGTTCCTACCTAATATATTTTTTGTACTTCGGACAAGTGAAGTTAGGATGGTGTAACAGTTCTCTGAAGTATGTGTTATTGCCTACGAAAATTTTTCTAGGTTTACATTTAGAATATTTTATTTTAGAAAAACAGATGAATTTTGAGGTTATGAAGAAGTAGAAGTTAGTTAAGTTTGCACCAATATTATATATTGGTGCAAACTTATATTTATGTTTGTGTTTTTCAAGAGATGAGCTATTATATTTTAGTAATTTTCAATTTGATTATGATACTAAACCTATTTATTAGAAAATGATAAGATGGAAGTAATTTGCGGGAAATTATTAATAAACAACTCTTAAAACCCAAAGACACAGTAATACTTAAAAGTGAGAAAGGTCAAAATGTTCAATCAACACAGAAAAATATTAATTACTTTGAGAAAGACTTTTAGAAAAACAATTTTCTTTTCTGAGACACAAACAAATTCTTCAAATAACTTGTACCTCTTATGACATCTTATTATTCAGGAGCAGCAGATAGTTACTTAGACGAAGTAAACATCATAGAGGAACACGTCCTTAACGATCTAGTCGCAAATGCTTTGGATCAAGTTTTCAAAAATTTTGAATAGAAAAACAGCATCATCAGAAATAGAATTGACAACTTTGAAAACTCCTGTAGAGATAAGAAAATTATCACAGTGTTTTATGTGCTTAATTTATCGTGTGTAGAAACTTACGAATTTATAATAGCGGATGAAAATTCTTTGGGCATGGTAGAAGCCATATTATTTATCACAAATTTACTTTATTACATTATAACTTGATCAGAAGAAACTGCAAAAGGAAAATTATTGACGAAGAAAGGACAATTAAGAAGGAGAAAAAAATAATAAGCTTAGGAATATGTAACGAATCAAAATATGTAAGGTTAGTAGTGTAAGTGCAAAAAGAAATCCTACCAGATGATCACTCTCTTGACATCGTCTCAAAATGAACAAAAACTCTTTGATAGGAGCTGTATTAAAAAGTTGAAGTTAATATAGGTCCAATCAAGAAGTTGAAGAAAAAAAGAAAAATATGCAAAGAATGGGAAAAACATAAAACATTTGGACGGGACGTATACAGCAAAGATGTGGAACGTCTTCGTGGTACTGATGATTTAATAGTATCTGCTGATTTACAAAAAGTACATGTACAAAATTGAATGATATGAAAAAAACCTTCGACCGAGTTTGCCTAAAGGACATCGCGGAAATAATGCGAGATAAAGAAGTATTCCAGAAATTGACATAGCTAATCTCCGAGCTTAAGAGCCAATGCAGGACGATGATAAAAGTTAATAACGAACTAAGTGAAGAAATACGGGCACGTACTGGAATAAGGCAATGCGACTCGCTTAGCCCGTTTAGATTCAACAACAAAACTACCTAAAACAACAGAATACAAAATGGGTAATACCTACTTCAATGCGGTCTGCTACGCGAATGACACGGTGCTCATTGTTGATTCGGAAGATAATCTGCACAGACTTCGTCACTCATTTAATCACACAGCCAAACAATTAAATATGACCATAAATACTGACAAAACTATGTGATTCGTAACATCCAAAGAACCGGTAAGATGTAAATTAGAGGACGACCAAAAGTGTTTCGAACAAGTAGGTCAGTTTAAAAACTTAGGAGCCTGTAAAACAAGCCCCAGAAACTTATAACAGTATACAGAAATGAAGATAATGAGAAGTATCAATGAAAAAACACTACGTGACAAAATTAAATGCCAGAACCTTAGACAACAAAGCAACATACAAGACATAGGAAAGTGGCCAAGGCACCGAAGAAAATATTAGAATAACACATAAACAGAATGGATGACAACAAGATTGCGAAAAGGGCTCAGATAAATAACCCTGTTGGAAAAAGGAATCAGGGAGGCCATCAAAACGGTGGAAAGAGTCCTGGACGTCCATATCCGAAGAGACATAGGAAGATTGAACACAAGCACAGCCTACCTACCATGAGTAGAAAGAGAAAAGAAGAAGAAGACAAGCCAAAATTTGAAGCTTGACGAAATTAATTGTGCCATGAACAGGCACCGTTAGTGATCTTAAATATGGTTTGTAATAGCCTAGGTCTAGGTTTAAATAAGTTATCTCTGTAAATGTCAATTCAGTGTTACGCTACAATGTACAGGCATCACGATTTTAATCAGTACTACTGATGATGACCACATCGTTGTCGAAATACGTATTAAGTTTTTTCAGCTATTTTGTGATAACGGCCTTTTAGTATATTTGCTGTAAGAATCAAGCCGCAGCCGCGCAGTCTACAATTTAGTTTCTCATGAATGTTATTGACTGGCTTAAAATCTTATATTAATTTAAGAAGAAACTGTGGACTCTATCTACAATAGGAATTTATCATAACGATTTACATGGAATAACACATTCATGAAATAGAAGGTCCCACTATTTAGCTCTGCAGATGTTTGTAATTAGACGTACATACGTAATAGAGAGTAGTATAGTAGTACACATATACTTTAATTCATGAATAACCCATGCGGGCATAACATAAATAATTTATCAGCTAGTTGATATTACCATTAAGCGAAGGTGAGAAATAACGTGACATCTATTTAAAATCAAGCGAGGCAACGTCGTGAGAAGAGAGAAAAAAGAATGAGGAAGAAAACAATCAGCGTTTATGCATTTAATTGATTGCACAGATGTTATAGTAGGAAACCACCTACATCGAATACTATTCCTGGCATTACGTAAGGAAACGACACTGTAACGCAATAATACACACTCAAATAGAGTTCGTATTCCTGGAAACGACGCGTTCGACTCTAATGATTTACACCTGTGTGGCATTCAATGTGCCATACATGCCCACGGAGATACAATTGGAAAAAATCGGTTGTCCGAATAAAAAATATATATAACAGAAGAAGGAGAAAAGCAACATCGAACCAGTACTTTAATCTGTAACTGTTTGTATTACTCAGTGTTTATTGCTGAATAATACTATTAATCCAAGGCAACATATTAACATTACGGAATGTAGGAGAACCTTGTTCGAGTGCTACGTATGTGCGCTGTACGATCAATGTGTATATAAGACAAAGAGGAGAGCGTTTGGCGTTCCTAGAAGGAGATGACACTTTAATTACGTACACATATACTTGCATACATAGACAATGTTTTAGTAATTGGTGTAAATTACGATGTGTGTAACTCTGAACAAACAGACCATAATTGAAAGTGCATTATTACAGAAATTAGAGTTGCATCATTGACTTAACTTTAACTATAATTCAGCAAAATAATATAGGATTTCGCTTGTTTTAGTAAATCAGGCGGAAAGAACCCTCAATTGCAAGACATAGTATAGCATTAAAAATGCAAATCTTGTGCATTTGTTAGCAATCTCAAGCTAGCTCTCTTTCGCCATAGGACTTAGTACAGCTAATTTGTAATTTTTTTTGGCTAAAAAATACGCGAGGTTATTTTATTTGATAAATCGTTAGTGGGGCATGCGACCAGTCTAAATCCAGAAAGTTGGAACCCCCACCCCTTTGAAGGTTTTTGGTAACCCCAAAATGTTTTGAATCGATTTTTGGCGTAAATGATTATCTGGACCAATTTTTTTTTTTTTACAAATATAGTAGAGGACAATATTCTATACAAATTATCTCATATACTTGCTGCACTGCGGTCGAACGTGCAAAACGCAGAAGGCACCAAAATTTTCAAAATGAGTTATTTACTATTTTTGAAAGCGAAAATATTTTTTTAGCGTTTTGATGCAAATGTAAAAGTTGTAGAGAAGCTCACAAAATTACTATTTTTTTTCTTGTGCGATGCAGTGTGGTGTAAACCGATGATCGCTCAGCAAAGCGTTGAAGCCGCGGGGCAGGTCATTTTTGTGGGCATTGTATGGTGGCTACTTGCAAGGACACACTGCCTCAACTTCGCTTCAAAAAATTCACGCAATCCGCGACCAAAAGCAAAGTGACCACCTTTGCCCGACGCAGCTAATCTCCATATTTTCAAGTGCAGCTTGGTTAGACAATGACGTGGATGCCTTGGATTGGGGTTGGAAAAGGACGGCATGAGGACTTAAACCAGAAACGAGCATAAGGGAAAACATCATGAACCTTATCACCTGCGCATGCAAGACCAACAGATGTGGTGCAGCTTGTGAATATCGAAAATCCAGCATCGTTTGCTCAGTAGCTTGCAAGTACTGTGGAGGGGAGAACTGCAGCAACGTACCTTCATTGAAATGGACGAAGCTAAGATTGACGAGTTCGCGTCACAAGTGCTTCAGTAATCCTACATTAATCGTAAACTTACAAGGCGAGCCGACACAGACATCAAGGAACTTCATCAAAGAAGCACAGGACGTTGAAGAGCCGATGGGGAAGAAACAAAAAGACGAAAGGAAGACCCAAAAAATGCAATGGAGGTATTGTCCAATGTTCTTAATGATTTTTTCCCTTGTAGTTTCAATCCCCCTGCAAATTTCTATTTCAAAAAGTATTTTCCCCAAACCATAACCTTTTTCATTTCCAACCTGTCTTTTTTAGACGGTCGTACCTTTTTTTCCCAATTACAACATTTTCTGCAAATTGTTTCTTACACCATGATATGAAATTGATTCATCATTATAAAGTCACTGCACGACGCAATCAAAAAATGAAGGCGCTACAACTCCACAACAATGCATCGCACAAGAAAAAGGTTTGTATCAATTTTGTAAAAAAAACTCATTTTTGGAAATTTTGGCGCCCTCTGCTTTTTGCGGTTTTGAAGTACTTGAGATAATTTGTTGAGAATATTGTCCTCTACAGTAAAAAAAAAATCATCGCATCTTCCACTAACGATTTACCATAGCTTAAGATATTTACCTACAAATTTATTTTATCTTTAAATATTTTGACGGAATATTCATTTATAAGTATTGAAAATATAAAACAGATTAATTATTCCGTATAAAACTCCAAAGTGATACTTACATACAACTTATACATAGAGGCCTATACACACTTGTCGTGGACTATCAATTATAGGTTTCTGGGTTGAAACCATTTAGTTGTCTCTCTTTCTGCTGTCGGCACTAACTGGTAAAAAATGCAGCACGTTTTAGTAATTCCTGTAGTAACCCAGTAACGATAAGGAATAGATTTTTTTTATATAGTCTGAGTATTTAATTCAAAAAAGGAACGCATATCCATATAAATTCCTTTCTTTTCTGTATGATTATAAACCGTCTAATAAATGTCATTAATTCATTTACATAACAGGCATACAGATAGGTTTTTTTAGTAATTTTAATACGAAAAAAACATGTAACCACTCTTCTGTAAGCACTTTTCTACAATGTATGTAAACTACCAATATGTATACTTGTATTGACGCACCCATCTTTTTTATTTTGCTGAAATGCTCGTTTATATTTTATTTTCCAATTTCTACATTTATGTCGAACTTTTTCATAAACTTTCTAATTTACATACACCTAGCATCAAGTGTTTTAAATCTGGCAAAACAACACTTATAAACAACAATAGCAATAGAATTGTCAGAAATAATTCCAACGCCAAAAATGTTCATCAAATTTTTAATTTTTGTAAACATCTAAACTGGGTATTTTCTAGCATCCACTGTTTAAAATTGTTCCTTATCAAAACCTAATTTGTTGATTGTTTGAAACATTGCTTTCAATACAAAACAAAATTCTAACCTAAACTGATATATCTATGCTCCAATGTTTGACTAAAGGTAGGTTCATGAGGAAATACATTATTTTCGACAAAAATTTTGTAAAACAAGCTATTCTGCAGCTTGTCTAAGCTTAGCCAACACAGTTACGGCATCTTCCTCAATGTATTCTCTTTTGGTATCGTCCTATAGTTAACCAGTTTCGCCGTACTTTTGGAGAATTATTTTTAACTTATGAACATTAATGGTCATTCTAGACGTAATTCTTTAATATACTACTTAATAAATCCGCTGCTGCACCGGGATTATACTTTTAATGAAACTATTTTTTAAGTACTAAAACGTTAGTTAAGTAATCACTAAAGAAATATTGTTAATATAATTTGAACTTGTAAATTTAAAGCCATAAATGAGGCATTTTGTAAATTATCCAATCATTTCTACTATTAGGTTCCAATGCTAGCAAAAGCTTTTGAGAGCAATACAATTTTACTTGCTTATTTGATGCCGAACATTATCGACCTCCACATTTTGGGAGATGTAGAGGTTGGCCTGTGTGTCTGTTTGATTCCCTCTCTCTTGTGAACAACTTTATAACTTTTTTAAGTTTTTCAAAATTACTGTTAGAAGTAGCATCTTTACTTTTGTCTAAACAGAGTTCTTAACGAATATATCTAATTATACATTCGACACAGATCTACTAGTATGAAGATATTCAAAACATTAATTACCGCAATTTTTACAGAAGATAGATACAGTTTTCATGATAAAGAATTTTTTGCAAATATCTTGTAGATTATAAGATTATAAAATTACTTGACCTTAAATCTAACAAGTTTTGTATACTTAATTTGGAACAACTTTTGTACAAAATATTCCGACAGCAGATACAATAAGAAAGTCGTGTGGTGACGGCACCTAATTTTTTAATGCAAAATCTCTGATCATAATATTCATACCTATGTTAATTTTAAACAAGTCAGTATGCTCCACGTTATTCTACATTCTGATCCACTCTTTCATTTTCGCGTTCGAAAACAAATTATTTTATATTTCTGTATATATCCCTGTACGAATCATATTATTTTACACTATTTATTATAGTAATTGTCTTTATCACCTTGAAATTTGAAATATTCTTGCAATTGGTTCGTAAGAAATCGAAGAAATTGTAAAACTGTGGCCAAAACTAACATTATAGAGACTGGATCATATTAGATATAATGAGATTTTATTGTTAAATCGACTTTTATGCGAAAGTCGTACCCCAATAATCATAGATCATAATCATTACGGTTCATTCGAATAGCCGGTTCATAGTGGAGCTCATTTTCATAAATCGTTTCTTCTCCGAACGCTAGCATTATAAAGAACACATTGGTCGTTATTAGTATCAAGAAAATAGAAAAAGCTAGTGTAATTGTTCAGAAAATAAAAAAGAGAAATTGATAGATAAATGACTATTAGTACTTTTACCAGCGCATTTAAACTAATAGAATATACTAACCCTTTTGAATAAAGGTTTAACATACAAACTGCTCTTATATAATTGAACATAATATCAATATTAATAACAGATTAAAATTAAAAAACCGGCAAAATATAAAAGTAGCAGATCACTAGAGGTGCGCAGGTTAATAGAATTGCAGTCTTGTGATGTGAATGCATTACAAGAATTACAAGTTTTTGTGTCAAAAATGATGTAATACATAAACTGCTATTTTACTAAATTAGTTTTTATGATCTAATTATTTCTTGGAATCTAAATTTCGAATGTACATTCAGTTTTTCGTGGAAAACGAGACCGTTACACTTTCGGTTTCAAAGGGGAATTATTCTCTATGTTTATTGTCTTAAAACTCAATAAAATAGAGCTGTAGTTGATGTTTTACATTATATTATCAAACCTAAAGAATATTTAATTTCTTTTTTCATTTATTATGATTTCTATTACGACTATTATAAACAGTTTATGGAAGTAATTTTAATACTGCAGACTTTCGACACGCGATAGGAGAATAACAAAATATGTTTATCATCATTTGTGGAGCTAAATCAAATAATTAACAATTATGAAAGTTTATTTTAACAAGGTTTCTTCAGACAGAATGGAAGGAACCATATGAAACAAATTTATAACATATGGAGAGTAAAATAATACAAGAAATAACATGTACTCGTATGTTGTAAAAATCTAAGTATATAATGACAATGAGTAATGACTTAATATCTGCTCAAGATATTGGTCCCTCATAAAACCACTGCTTCTTGATTCTATTAATCACTTGTGGTTGAGGGTAACCGAATTTGGGTTTGATTATTGAAATCAGTATATTACAATTACTTTTGTATCTGCAAATTAATTTATTATCATCGTTATTCTTTATTTATAAAAATAAATACTGAATTCTGCGATTTTTTAATCTTAACACTATTTTATTATTTCTTACCGGTCTATGGCCTCTGTTTAACTAGGGATATGTTATGAAAATTTCAACGTGATCACAACTTAATGTATTCGTTTAATATTTGCTATTTATATTTAGGCAAAATTATGCAAAAGAAATTTATAATTTTTATAGATTTAGTTGTGGTTTAAGTTTGTCAATGTTTTAAAGATTATATTATCTATGTTCCTACGTTCCTAATATGTAATTAGACATTTGTCTGTGGATAAGTAAGACTAAATAAATAAATAACTAAAAAAGAATATGTACACTGACTCAAGATATAACTTTCCAATAGGGTAGTTAGAACATATTTATTTCGTTTACATTGTTAAAACTTTTTAATATATGCATATTTTGTAGCTTCATACTCTTTAATCTTTATTGACAAAATATGTACCATGAATCTTATATGTATGTCTGTATTTAAACACAAACAAATTGATATCTCGAAATTAGAAACCGTAAATTATTACCTACGCAAAAAGTCCCAAATTTATATTTCAAAATTATTGCATATATTCCAAAACACGTATGTACCTATGCATATCTAATATCTATGCACATATTTTGAGGTTTTTTTTTGTTTGCATTCATTCCGCTCACAGTTAAAAGTAACAATGACAAGATAATTTTAAATTTAATACCAAAATTTTAATAAATAATTATCTTGCAACAGCCAACAAGCGTGATTTCTGACGATGTAGTTTTTTCTTTGGTTTCAATTATGCATGCATATGTATGTATATATACATATATTATATACATGACTTGTTGATTTATGTGAAAGGCTCATGGAAAAAAGGGGATTATTTAGCACAGTTTCTGAGAATTATTTCATCCGGGTTGTTGATTAATATTTTGTAATAACGTGACATTCATAAGGAAAGTTATTTAGATATTTATAAGGGCATTTATATTTCTTATTGAATAAGTTATAACAACACAATAAATAAAACTGGTATGAATGCTGAATAATGAAAAGTTATAATTATGTTAATTTAATTTTGCTATTCGTATCTAGTTCGGCCGTAGAATCAGTTGATTTTCCCTAAAGGACAAAAAAATATCATATTTCAGATCGGTAGTTTACTTCAACGAAAAATTCAAATTTTGCCAATATGACTTCAACTACTAATACATCTTTAAAGAATATAAGAGTGCTAAAAACTGTAGTGAAATTTTGTGAAAATAGATTTTCGAAATTCCTACCCATAAACAGTTTTCTTTTTTACAATTTTTGTACAAAAAAAATTCAAGATTCAGAAAGTACCATTTATATCGAAAATCAATATTTGGCAAATATCTCCCAAATTATCTATACATATTAAATTAAGAGTGTAAATGTTTTTAGAGCTTGATTTGAAAGTAAAAATACACACCGCAGGTAGCACCTTTTTCTTCATCGAACAATATTTTTCTTGCTAATATCTGGTAAATAATAATAGTAAATAAAAGTATTTAGAACTTACTAAAATATCTTGCAAATGATCCAATATAAACTCTTGTGATTAGGCATATATTACTTTTTAATTTTGTTATACAATCAATAAACATGTCATATGTTCAAAAAGCGAATAGAAATGTTGAATGTCATTAAAAAAAATTAAACCCGGTTGGCCATAAAAATCGAGTGTATACAAAAAATATTGCAAATCCAGTTCTAAATACTTTTGTACTCTTGGTAAATATATATAGAATGCATAACTTACGACATATTTGCAAAAAATCGCTATTCCAGTCTGAATTTTGAAATTTTTTTTATACAAAATACATTGAAAATTATCTTCTAAATACTTTTATACTCGTAACGTACTTGTCTAAAAAGCATGACTTGCGAGATATTCGCAAAAAACTGATTTTCGATAAGAGTAAAAGGCCTACTTCCGGTTGGAATTTCGAAAAACTTTTTTAAGACAATTTGTCTCAAACTTAATTTTAAGTACACATGAATTCTTTATAAATTTGTTTAAACTTAGTAGTTGACGAAATATTGGCATAATTTGATTTTCTCAATGAAGTGAACTGCTACTGCTGGTCTACCGATTTTACTGAAAAACTAATCAGATCTCAAGAGTGTGGTTATACACGTAAACACAAAATTTGAAATTGATAGCTATAGCAGTTTGACCGCTATCGTGGTCACAGGCAGACAGACACACAGACAGATAGACAGACTGACAGACAGACATTTTTTAAAAACCACTTTTTCGATATCAGGGGACTTTAAAACGTGGACATCTGCAAAAATCTCGAGGTCGAAAATTTTCATCATCAGAATACTTCCTTATACTACGTATAAGAAAGTAATATGTCATGACTGATCATGATGACGGCAAATATTTGTCAAATTTCTTTCCAAAACACCCAAAACATGATATGTTGTTAAAAAGAGAATTTTTTGGTCTGTCCCAATATGCCATAAAAATAATGAAGGTCATTTAAAATAAGAAAGTTAAACCCAGTTGGGTATGAAATTGGAATCACTAAAGTTAATCTTTATCGTCAAATAATAACATTTTTTTATACATTGAAGAATTTTTCTGTAAATCCTCTATGTGAACTGAAAATCAATTTATGCGTTACCTTTGACACGCATTGTATATGAAAATATGTAACACTGAGAAGATGAATAGGCGTATTTATTATTATTATTATTATTATTTTAGGAATATGTCAGTGCGCTTATATATGTTTTATAAGAATATTATTTTTATGACAATATCTGAAGTAAGGTTATCGGCAATTTCTGACAATTTTCAAACTGATTTGTATGACATTAATATCGAAAGAAAAGGCTTACGGACTAACCATACAATATAGAAGAGAGAAGATCACTTTTGCAAAGCCCATATTTTTAGTAATATTATTTCCATAATTATTACAATTAATTATGTGCTGTTATACCACTCATTGCATGCTTACACTCTTGAGAGTGAACACACACTGCTCTCTTTATTTAAAATAATACAATTTTAAAAGTTGGTGTATAGGTATGTACTTCACTAACATTCTTTTATATTTTTTTCTACAAATATTAAGTATATTACTAGCATAATTTAATATAATAAAAACACCAGCTAACTTCCAAATAAAAATTAATTTTGAATATATCTGCATCCCTTCACTTGTCATAAGTGTCGAAAGTAATCTAATCAGCACGGCGCGGCGGTAATTCCAATAAAATTTCCGTTAAGTATAAGTATTACGATTTATCCCTAAATATCTTAATGTTACGTCCCGCTGAGACATAAGTATAACTTAGTGTTAGGAACACAAACGAACGTATAAAATTATTGTCTGCAAATAGGAGTAATATTCGTTTGACTACTTTAAAAAAAAGAAACATAGTCACTATATATCTCCGAGAAAACTGACATTATTATTGTTGTTATCAGCAATCTCTCGAGACTTTCCAAGAGAAAAAGTTAATGGTGTAGGAGTGACAGAGGCACAACAAGCAACATTGCAACAACAACATCGTACCATTAGATAGAACGTTTTATTATCTTCCTTCGTACATAAGCTTTGATAATAATGAGTGTAATAAATTTAAAATAGGTGTGGCTAAATTGTCCATCAATCACAAACGAGATTTACAACTTGTATGTTTTACGCTAAGAAAACAAATTATTAAACCGTCTTGAATATAAATTAATCTATGGCATAATGTCAAAAGCGATGTTTCGCAATTGTTCGTTACAATGAGGAAATCTCTGAAGTATAAATTATGGATTCTTCTGACAGTTGTTACTATTGTTGCAATATTCAAAAGTACATTTATATTTGCATGGAATCGAAAGGAATTCGCAAATTATTATTAATAAAGAAATTTACTTGGAATTTTAGGAACCCACGTATATAGTGTAGAGGAAAGGATTCCTATACAATTTCTTATTACAGACAGTGTTATAATAATAAAAGGAAATATATATTATTCTGTGATTGTAATCTTTAACAAACTATAAAATTCAATACAAAGAAAATTCTCCTAAATTTATGAATTTGCCAAAAATTGAAATAATGCTCTCTTATCATTCAGTCTGTATTAATACTAACTATTCGAGTGGTCACTTCAGACATTTAAGCTATAGTTTTAAATATGACTCTTTTATAATATATTGAGGAAGTACTGTGAGTTGAAAGTTTTCGATTTCGGGATTTTTGCAGCCGTCCACTGATACCGAAAATGTGGTTTCTGAAAAATCTCTCTTTTTCTCCTTCTCTCCCTCTCGCTCTATCTTTCTCTCCTCTCTCTCTAGGCGACCAAAATAACCGGTGGACCAGAAATAGTAGTTTACTTCAGTGAAAAAATCAAATTTGACCAATATTTTGTTAACTACTAAATTTACACAAATTTCTAAAGAATACAAAACTACTCAGAAGAGATGTTTGAGAAATTCTATACAATTTTTTTTTTGAAATTCGTACCGAAGTAGGTCTTTTAGTCTTATCGAAAAACTGTTCGCAAGTTATGTACTCTATACAAATTTTTTAAGGATACAAAAGTATTTAGACCTGGATTTATTTGGAATGTCTTTTATATTATAAGAAGAACACCAGTTTGCTAATATCTTTCCAACTATCTAGTCCTAAATTTATATTATTAGTAAACATAATGAAACTGATCTGATGATGCATCACGTTTGGCGCCAACAATATAATCATAATGATGAAGCCCTACGTTGGGCGGTAATAATGTAATGGTATTCACAGATTTTAATAAAATAAATATTAAATCATTTCAGTGTTTAAAAATAACTAGAATAAATAATTAATATTAATAATAACAATAACCTTATTTGCGTATTTAATACAGTTTAGTACATTACACACGTAATATATTGGTACGTATAAACAGATAATTACATAGCGAAACATACAAATAAACAAACAATGCAGTACAAGAACAAAAAACACATATGTTCATAAAAAGATAAAAAGTTGTTAAAAAGAGATAAAATGTGCCCTTCATCCTGTCACTAATTCGTATCTAAATATTCCTGAACGGAATAAAATTCACCCTCCATCAGCATTTTGCGCAACACTATTATTGCTTTTGAGGATTGCATCCATTAATCTGCGGGTGCACTTTCTTATATATTTTAATGGTGGCGTAGTTTGTGCTCCCCTGTGCGCACTCTGCTCGGTGATGTGATACTGACAAATGGTTTTTGTTTCTAGTGTTTTATGTGTGATAATTACTAATTTCACTATACACACACCGATTTTCCTGTACATGCTTTACACAGGTAAGTATATACAGCACGTGTCAATTTTCATTAGCCATAGGCGATTAATCCATACAGTACGTGGCAACATAGTACAGTACCCCTTCCTTCCTTTCCAATGCAAGCACGACCGATGCATGCACGTAAATAGAAGTTAGCGTGGTTAGCGGCAGTACCTATTCGACCATCGGCTTGGGTGTTTCTAATGCGTTCAGAAATAATACATATTTACGAGTTGCAAGGATTTGTTTTTCTTTTTCTTTTCAGTAAATGCAGATAATTATTAAGCTGCGTTCACGCTGCATGACACAAACAAAAGCGTAATTCTAATAAAATTATAAATAAGGTAAATAAAAAAGGATTCTGAAAATAATAATAAAACTACTAGATCAGGAGATCGCAGCGGCCATTTGATGTTTCCCGTTCCAGTAATAAGAAGGCTTTTATGGCAGAGTAGATCGCAACGTGTTCGCAGCTAAAGATTGAATGTAAAATCTGGTGGCGAGATCGGAGAAAAGCGTTCTAATGTCGATTGTTGCCGGGATTGGTGACGGAGAGTAGGGGTGACACACGTTGCCACATATTATTTGTATACGTATAAATCGCAGGCAAACATTGAATCCCTAAGGCTAATGAAATTTGACACATGCGGTATATGCTTGGAAAGGTAAGTATTGCATGATATCTAAAAAGTCCCCTGCAACTTGTTTGGTGAACACCAATTTTAGTCAATATTCTAATAACCCACTTTGTGTCAGGAATACTTTATTGGCTGCAGAGGAATTACCCGAAAGTAAACTTCTATAGGTTGCCATGCTATGGAAATAACTAAAATAAAAAACACGTGCCGCTTCGTAGGTTGCCACTTGACGTATTCTTTTAAGTATAAATAGGTCAGATGACATCTTTTCACACACCATGTCGACATAGTGGCTACACCTTAAACCACTGCCAATTTTACAATTAAGCAGAGTTGCAGTTTTGTGTTAATCTCTTCATGAAACCAGTATTCTCTGCGACTTTTCTTCATTTAATTTGAGTCTCATGCTGTCAAATCAGTTCTTCTTGCAATCCAACGAGTTACTTGATTTCGCTTTTAAAGTTGCTTTCCATATATCTCCATTCAACAACGAAGTGTCAACCGCAAATAAGGTTAGACCGTCTGACATTATATTTAGTGGAAGGTCATTAACGTATATAACAAACAAAATTGGCCCCATTGCTGATCCCTGAGGTACTCCACATGGCGCCGTGTACTCCTCAAAGTAGTCACCTTGTGTTTCCAATTCGGTAATACTTCATTAGAATTGGATTCACCTATTATCAGTGGTAAATAACCGAGTAAATCTAATCTCAACGATAAGTATTTGCCTTTGTAGAAACAAAAAGCAAATCCCATCTACGTGCTAAAAGTTCCATACAATATCTATCCACCAATCATGGATATTCTCTTATAATCTCAAACTCCCGAGAATAATTAATTTTACCGTTTTCGTTAGTTAATATTTAATTATTGAGATAGGAATTTCAATTATTTATTTTTAAAAATCTTAAAATTGCCTTCGGTTTCATATTAAATTAGTTTTTTCTTGAAAGTTTGAATTAATTATCTCAATAATTTCATAAATAAAACTGTTTCACGAAATTAAATGCATATTGTCTCTATATCTTCACGTGCAATAAACATTGTTAGTAGCGGAAACTATAGTCTGGGGTATAGTATTTTAGTAATATATTTGCATATACCGTACTCGTCAAATTTTAATTTCGGTTTGTACTTCTATCCCATGCAGAAGATGACCTTATAATATGCAGCGATGTCTGCTTGCTAACAGTGGTGGGAGAGCAACGCAGTGTCGGGGGACCCTCACGCCTTACATTTCATAGGAAACGTTTGTCGAGTGTACTGTCTTGGCAGCCTTGCTTATGTTTATCTTTAGTTTATTTCGTCGCGCTCTTTTCCTCTTTCTACTTTCGTATCATAAATTAAAATATGTCGACTACGGTATATTCTACTTCAAATAAAAAATAATTTTTTTTCATTGAGTTTGAGCATGAGTTGAACATGATCTACTTTAGAATAATACATTTAATTAAGTTTTCTGTTCTCTACAGACCATACTCAAATGGTTGACTTATGTGGTAAAACATTCACCCGTAATGACTGTTGTTATAAATATAAAAATAATTTATATGTCGTTTGCGCAATTTTATCATTTAGTTGTATATGTCTATCAATAAAGTTTAAGCAATATCCTTATTTTAGTGTAAAAAAAGAGTTGTGTGGTATCCACATCAATACGTTAAAATGATAAAAATGTCATTAGTTTTATATTTTGATATTCTAACTTCAAGAGAACAAGACGCGCTTGTAATAGACTATTGATTTACTATACAATATTTGCAACAGAGAAAGAAATATTGACTTGGAATTATTCGTCCAACCATAAATAAAAATGTAAGAGTTTCCACATCTTCGTAATTAGACTTCAACATTTATGTAATAGTTCAATTTTATACCAAATGAACAATCACGAATTACTCTCGTATTAAGATAAATGTTAGAAAGTAAATTTCATAAATAAAAATACGTAACTTTGGCATAACTCCTAGAACCGAGGGCCCCTCTATTATCTCCAAATAATCTAAACTATGATATTTAAAGCAATTACGCAAATAAAGCACGCAGTTTTGGCATGACCATTAGCAACGGGTAAGGTTCGATGAACTTATAACTAGTATTTAAACATCTATACAATGTATAATGTATATAAATAAATATTTAAGACAATATATTTGTACTTATCATATGAACATGTTGAAAAGGCGTGGGGCTAATGAATGTTACTACATAATTTTTAACTATTATACATATGTAATTAGTAAACTGTGTTGTACTTTTGCCAATATTAATATAGCATTTATCGTATAAATAACATATGTTGGATTATATTTTTAATAATTCTATGTCTAAATCTTCTACTCATAATTTTAATTAAAAATTATTTCACATTTAACTATATTCTGATGATTAATTATTATTAGATAAATTATTAAAGATAAAAACAATATTATTGACTAATTTATAACTACAATCCATAAAAATAACATCCAAGTGATGTCACAAATAAATAATTGGTCAAAATTATATAAAAATTATATATTGGAAATTTAGGTTGTAGCAAACAAACAAAAGATTAACAAATGAATATAATAATCTAAATTATAAATAGGAATTTCTTTTTGTGGAACGTAACCAATGAAGTTTCCATTTCCTTCAGGGCGTCGCTTTTGTTATTATCGAAAGACGCAGTCCATTTGTCGAAAGACAAGGTGACGCTTGGCGTACGGTCCTTTAATTTAGCGACTTTCAGCGGAGTTTTCTATCTGTAAAATATATAATTTATAGTTTAACAACAAATCAGTATAAAATTCAGGGTCAATAATTTATTAAAAACATATAAATTGGTCAAAGCAAGATACCACCTTATCTATGAACTGATACATAAAATAAAACAAGAAATCGGGAATATTGGTAATTCCTCTTTTGATTATCTTTCGTGGTTTCGGATGGCACGCAGGTTGACAATGTCTTCCGCATGGCGATGTTGGTTGTTGTTCGCAAAACAGAGGATCTTCTAACTGAGGCTACATATGGTTGTCTGTCACCTGATGGCCTGCCGTGTATGCTTACATCTTCAAAGTTATTCAATCTTATTCCTTGGCAACACCGTACTGATAACGACCAATGAGTCAGAAACACGTGTCTACGGCTGCTCTACAGCAGAATTTACATAATATTCTCTATTTCTTGCTTTATTTTATGTACCCGCGATAATTCCTCTACTGATTATCTTTTATGGGTTCGGATCGCATGCAGGTTGACAATGCCTTCCTCGTAGTTGGTATTGGTTGTTGTCATCAAAACTGAGGATCTTCTAACTGAAGCTACAAACGGCGGTCTGTCACCTGATTTGGAGATGTAGGCACAAGGCATACCTTGTTTGCCTACATTTCCTAGATTATCCTACCTTGTTCCTTAGCTATACCGCACTGATGACGACACCATGAAAAGTTGTTTCTTTTATCCAAAATACCAAAATTCTGTCATTAGTAATAGTAACTTCTTACTCTACATATTTATGTTATGACAATCAAAATAGAAGAAATTTTATTTTAAATCTTTTTAAAATATTTAAAAAAATTTTTCGTTTCTGAAAATAAAATACAGAACGTTCAAATATGGTAAATGAAGCAATTCCCTTTTGAAATATAAATATAAAAAAATTCTTAATTCTCTTGTATAGAATTACATATACGTAGATATTGTATATTAAAGATTCCAATATCATTATCCCTCCACTTGAATTTGAGGCATAACAGAAACGATCAAAGTGGAAAAACATGATCCTTCATGTGCAAACATATTACGTTTATCCCAGCCACATAACATCGATTTATGCCAGAAAATCATTGGCGTCGTGTTACCTACATACACGCCGGTTTTAAATACTTTTCCAGAGAATGTTTTGCTTAATCAACCGGTATTAATGCAAAAGGTCTTTCATTAAAATCCGAACACACATTTCCAAACAATTATATTTTGAATAATTGGAGCGTGATATTTTGTGATGAATTTTCCTAAACACAATTTGGTAAATTCGGAAAGACTATTTATAACGACATGTGGAAGTCATTTTTCCATAATAGTGCCTATTTTATGTATTGTAGGAGGGGTGATAGTGATTAAGCGAGATTAATTAATACGTAATATATTACCGTATGTATTTTGGATGAAATTTTAAATAAAACAAAAATTGTCTGAAATAATAAAAAACAAATAGTAAAATTGGCCCATGTATACACAGACACTTAGGTATGTTATATACAAATACCCCTTTATAAATTAGGTTTAAACAATTGAAATTTCTTGTTAAATAGCATGAATAATCTATATTCAATTCTCTTATCTCAAATCATGTATAATATACATTTATCTGACCACCGAAATATACACTTTATTTAATAAGAATATATGAGACAATTTTATTCTATATTTATCTCGTTCACGGCCAACAACTACATATATCAAATGTTTGAAATGTTTTATTTGTATATATGACCAATTAACTAGTATAAAAATTTATCATAAATATGTAACGAGCTACATAATTAGCTGGTATAGTTCATATGTAAGAAAACACAGCCGGCTGCTGACATATAACTAAGGGTTACCACTAATTTACATCGGTGATATATTAATGAATACTACAGTAATAATGATTAATCAATAAAATTAAGCGTACTTATCGGATGATGTTTCTACGGGACTGGAATGGTCACGAACAAGTAATGTGTAGAATCTGATGGTTTTAACTCGTCTACATCAGAATACAATTAATTAGAATCTGGAACTTTATATGTCCTTAGGGGGGAAATTTACTGTTTTTGCTAGACTAAGGTATCTATCTATCTAGATTTTATACCATTTCTACTTCAATTTTTTCTTAATTTACGGGTTGTAATTCGCTTTAAATCCGAAATTGAGGTTCAGGTGTATCAGTGAACGCTGGCACAATTCTCTCTATTTATCCATGTGAAATATTGTTTTTCGTCCAATGAAGATGCAGCATGTTCTGTAAATTTTTACTCTCGAACCCCTGCTTTATTAAACATCATACGTCACTGATAATTATAACTTAAATAACAAAAGTAAATTAGAATGAATGTTTTCTTGAATCTCAAAATGTCATTCTAGTCCATGTTCAATCATGTTTTATATTAACTTCTAATTAAATTTTCAAATAGTTAATACTCAATAAAATTTTATGAGATTAAATCTTGCATTTTTGTTGAATACCCTACAGATAACAAAGAATTTAACCTACAAATACCCCTTTCAATTGACATATTTAATAAAAGCCATGAATTCTTTACCTGTTTTCGAAAAGACTATTGCCTTTATACGTTCTCTCACAGAGATTATTTATAATATATTAAAAATAAATTGTACTTCAGATATAGCTTCTTTCACGTATAAATCACAATCATTACCATTTATTTAATTTTTTCTTTCCAATTGCTATTATTAAAAATTAAGATGCTGTTTATGTTTGTTCTTTTCTTAATATTTTAGAATATGTACTATGATATGTGTACTTATATTATCTTATATGCCTTCAAGACAAGATTTAAATGATGAATGTGGGAGCAACTAGTAGGTAGTTTTTAAGGCGTTCTTCCTCGATTATCATTATCTCATGTAATAGATTATCGGAATTTATTATTAATGAATAAAATGTTTGTAATCTTGCAAACATTAATCCAGTAAAAAGTGTGTTGCTGTCTTATAACATTTCCTTAGAAATGGAAAAGTTTATTTAACTATTATTAATTTGAACTAGAAGTATTGATAATAATAATAATAAACATTATTACCCAACAGAAACATCTATTTACAGAGTAAAACACAAAAATTAACAATAATTGAAAATCCGGTATAATAATAAAAATAATAATAAGAAAACTTAAATATAGTATGCAAAAATAAAATGAATATAAAACTAAATTGCACTCAATGCAAAGAAGAAAATGAAGAAACTACTTTCTCATCACAAGCGGTTGGCATTCATATGATAGAGAGGGAATTTCAAGAGAACATTTGTACAAGCTGTGGGCACGTAGAATGTATCAGCTGATCTAGCAGCGTAGCTGGGCACTAAGAAATTAACTTGAGAAAGAAGAGCAGTTCTGTCCAATAGGCTGTCGTAATCAATGCCGAGATGTTGGTAAGTGGCATCCATTTTAAATGGCATACATACATTGGATACTTTTGAAAACGTTTTTGTATACGCGCGAGCACAAGATGTTAATATATGTAATGCGGAAACCAAACTAAGGACGCATACTCGAATTTGCCACGTAAAAAAGAATAAAATAAAATGGATAATGTATTTAAGTTATTAAACGTTCTGCAGGATCGTATACGGAAACCCAAAGACTTGGAAAAGAAAGAACATAAGTTGTTAATATGCGGAATAAAAGACGGATGACTATCAAAAAGTACACCAAGATCTCTAAACTGCAAAACTCTAGAAATCGTGCTCTGAGAGACTGTATATTCAAGAGATTGAAAGCTTGAATATTTAGAGAAAGATAGTGTTGCACATTTATCAACATTTAAGCAAATTCCATTTTTAATGCACCACTCGTTAATCAATATAAGATTTCTTTGCAGCAATAAGCAATCTGAAGGAGAAGATATGATATTAAAAATTTTTGTCATCGGCGTATGCGAGAACCTTAAAATCAAGAAGCATTAGCAGATAATTGATGTACACATTATATAGTAGTGGGCCCAAGTTAGATCCCTGCGGAACGCCGCAGAAAGCAGTGAAAGTGTTGGACACATATCCATTTTAGATCACATAGTAGTAGGAGCGATTCAGTAGATAAGAGTATAAGAAGGCAAGAGTTCTTGTGGAAGCACCTAAAGATTCTAACTTAGCAGAAAGCAGAGAGTGGTTAATCGTGTCGAACGCCCTAGTAAAATCAGTTTGATGATTTTAATACAAGTTAGTAGCCTTACACAAAAATACATATATTTAAAATATCTTAAACTATATAAATACATTCTCATGCGATAGATGCATTTTTCCGCAACTTAGCGCAAGATTCTTCATCAGTAGTTGTTGTTAATATTACTTGATTTCTTCACATTACCTGGATGAAGTATGCGCCATATGTTGTGGGTCTGACAAAGGTGTTCGAAGTATATTGTGAAATATTTGCACGTGCGATGAGTTTATGCTATAAGTAATAAAATGACGATGATCGTGCCAACTAAGGATTTCATTTATTGAAGAATTGGTATTATGCAATATTCGGGAACAGCTGTTCCCCGAATATTGCACGTCGGAAAACTCATTACCACGCAGAGGTAAATCCTTCCACGAAATGTCTGGAAGAACTAAGTGAATTCTTCCACGAAGTGTCTGAGAGAATTGATTTCCCTAATAAACTCGTGGCTTTATATAGGCCTAAACTTGCACAAATAATAGTTAAAAACAATATTTTGCCGTTAAACACACGATAGTATCACGTGCAAAATGCATGTACTGAACTTAAAAATATGTCGTTACGTCACGTAGAATATTAACAAAGATATTTTTCTTGCTGTTAATTGACAAATATAGATATTAAATAAATTAAATATTTATAAGAATACATTCGTATAGAATTATCAAACCTACTAAGCTAAAAATTAAACAAAAAGCATTAATACATATCAGATAGATAATTTTATACAGGGCCCGACAAAAGTCCGTTACAAACTAACCAAAACTATTAGGCAAATTCAACCAAAAATAAAGGCAGTTAATGAGCTACATTTATAATTGATATTAAATAAATCATATAATAGCAAATTTCTGAATAGCAAAAGATAAGCAATTGAAATATACTAAAGCAAATTCCAACAGTAAGCAATATTATTTCATTATTTATGTACATCTTGCAGACATCGAACATTATACCTATAACAAATTGTATCCATTTCCGATACCTACATACGTATATCAAACCAATTTTAATGATATTAACCCATCAACAAAATATGTAGCAATAAACAAACATAAATTTATTGCATTGGATGAATTCAAATGGGTACATTTGTGATTAAATGGAAACTCAATTGTAAAGTATTAGTTCCATGTGGGATACGCAATTATTACAAAATGTATATTTAGATTTTCACAAATCTTGAAGATATTCAATACACAAAGTTAGCTAGCAGTGAATGGCTAATGCTTCTTCCCGACTCTTTAATAATATCCAAATATTATCGAAACGAGCAAAAAGTATAGACAATCCAGGCAGATATACATTTTAACACTAATATCATAGGATCACTGAAAAGCGCATAAGTACTCTGAATGTATTTTTCTTCTGAAATCAATTTACTTAAAATTCTGAAAAAAATTGAGTTTTCCTAACATATTGTTTTTCAATTTTGGCCAGAGCACAATGTTTTATAACATTGCGTAAAAGTCATCAATACGTCTAGTTCAAATAAAGAATAATTAAACTAATACTTTAATTTTCCTTTTGAAACATAAGTTGTTAAGAACTTAACATCTTTTATTTTATTTCATATTATTGTTTCTTGTTTTACTCGTATATATGAATGTCTTTCTCTATTTTTTATGTGTCATCATATTTTTGTAATGTATGTTTTATTTTTCAACTTTTAAAATATATTGTCACTTGATGTATTTTTTACATATAAATATTACGCATACTGATGCGGAGCCCGCTTCGGGCACATACAGTCTCACCAGCCGAATTTATTGTCTGCCGGCAGAGTTACACGACTGTACACCGAAGGCGATGCAAGGCTTCCTATGTGTACGTACGGACGGCAGTGTCTGACATGTGCGTACATATAGGGGACCATTGGCTTCTCGAGCGATGCACATGTATATATGTTGTAATCTTATGTTCGATGCAAGAGCGGCCCCGAAATTCTCGGCGCACACCGAACTAAATAAATGTGTATTTGAACTGAATTTGAGTTTTATTTACGGTACTTTCAAACTAGGAAGTTTCCTTAACATAAGTTTTTATTAAAACTATCTTTAACAGAATGATTTAACATTTCCATTCACGTGATTAAGGCGACGCTAAAATTCTATACTGTTTGTTATCGTTAAGTCTTCATCTTTCCCACACTTTAACTATTGAATGTGAATTGATATTAATAAATTAGTATTTATATCGTGTTTTAAAGAAATCGTTTCAATTCAATTCATTAGACCTGAATGAAGAATAACTTACGCTTGATGAATGCTAATTATCATGTGTTATTGATTTCCTTATACTTTTTTTTATATGTATGCGAAAGACATCTCACAGTTATGTATATACAGCGTGTCCAGATGTCGATGCATTGGTATATCGTTTATTAGAAGACATAGAGGAACGGTTAAATGGGGAATGTTTTGCAGACTTCAATGCTCGCAACAAATCTAATTTCAAATTCATTCGGACTGTTTACAATTTTGAAATATTTTGAAAAAACCAATATTTGCCGATTTGAATTTTTCTCAATAACTCGATAACGCCTAACGCGATCGCTTTTAAACTGTAACATTGTTTAGACACTTTTTAAGACAAATCTTTTGGTGTTAACAGTAACCTCCGATTTTCATTTGTTTCCAACTTCTTAGCGCTATCTTTTGTTTTTATTATAGCGGCAAAATTGGATTTTAATTAGTTAGATAGTCCTTAAAAATAGCTTTTCAATAATATACAACGTGCCTAATAAATCTTTATTTATACGAAAGATATGAACATTTGAATAAAATTTCACTCTAATACGAAATTAGTTGGCTATGAAATTAAATGGTAGTATAAAACAGAAGATATATAAGCTCTGTCATTATTGACATGTAAAAGTACAGTAGAACTGGTGGGAGATTTAGAACTTTGTGTAAGTAATTACAGTTAAGCATGAAGATTAATAATATTTGATATTGGCACACACATTTTCAAATAAAGTAAAGGTTGATATGTTGGAAGTTTATTTCATAGTAAATAGAATCTCTGAAAATGCTTGCACAGGTTACGCTCAGCGCTTTCCGGAAAGACAACAACCACACCGGACAATTTTTAGCAGAATAATCAGAAATTTACTGAACTATGGAAGCTTCGAACAAAAAAGATCTATCAAGTTAACAATGCTGATGTACTTCAAAATAATATTTTGCAATATGTTATGAACAATCCAAGTACATCAGTACGTCGAGTAGCTCGAGAAACTGGAATTCCGAAATCTAGTGTTTACAGAACGTTGGGAAAAAACAAATACCACCAATATAATTCCAATTTAGCAGGTGGTATCTACAAAAATGTGAAGATGATACTGATTTTCCTAGGAAAATACTTTGGACAGATGAAACACGGTTTACCTGCGGAGTGTTCAATAGGCATAACTATCATCAATGGTCTACTGAAAATCCACATTTGGTAAATCAACGAAGATTTCGAGTTCTATTTGATTTTAATCTCTAGTGTGGTTTGATCGGTACGATCTTTTATTGACTTCTTTTTTGTTTTTTATTATATTATCAGTATCATTATCAGTATCTATCATGGGTGGTATTTGTTTTTTCTCAACGTTCTGTTAACACTAGATTTTGGAATTCCAGTTTCTCGAGCCACTCGACGTACTGATGTTACGTACTTGGATTGTTCATAACATATTGTAAAATATTATTTTGAAGTATATCAGCATTGTTAGCTTGATAGATCTTTTTTGTTTGAAGCTTCCATAGTCCTCTAAATTTTCGATTATTCTGTTAAAAATTGCCCGGTGTGGTTGTGGTCTTTCTGGAAAACGCTGAGCGTAACTTGTGCAAGCATTTTCAGAGATTATATTTCCTTTAAAATAAACTTCCAACATATCAACCTTTATAAATCTCCCACCAATTTCAAAGCACTTTTACATGTCAATAATGCCCGAGATTATTTATCGTCTGTTTTACACTACCATTTAATTTCATAGCCAACTAATTTCGTATTGAAAAACTATTTTTAAGGACTATCTATCTAATTAAAAATCCAATATGGCCGCCATAAGAAAAACAAAAGATAGCGCTAAGAACCTGGAAACAAATGAAAATCGGGGGTTACTGTTAAAACCAAAAAATTTGTCTTAAAAAAGTGTCTCAACAATGTTAGAGTTTAAATGCGATCGCATTGGACGTTATCGAGTTATTGAGAAAAATTCAAATCGACAAATATTGTTTTTTTTTTCAAAACATTTCAAAATTGTAAAAAGTCCGAATGAATTTGAAATGAGATTTGTTGCTAGCATTGAATTCTGCAAAACATTCCCCATTTACCTAACCGTTCCTCTATGTCTTCTAATAACCGATATACCAACCCACTGTGCAAGAAACGTCACAATTCGTTTAAACAACTTCCATTTTAGGTTAAAAACTAACGTTCTAATATGTAATACTGTTAACTTCCAATCAACTTTTGATTTGCACCTCTAATATTGGAAGTTTATACAACGTTATTCCTGAAAGTGTCAGAAACGAGACCTTATAGTCAGTTTGTACGACTTCCTTTTTATACTAAGAACGAACGTTTCTGAATGTATGAATTTTAACTTCAATATGACTTTTAATGTGCACTTTGACGATTGGAAGTGTATTTAACGTTGTTGCTAAAAGCTATAGTGACGAAGCGTCACAGTCGTGTACAAGACTTCCTTTTTATTCTAAAACAACGTTTACATAAATATGAATGGATACTTCCAAATAACTTCTAATAAAAATATTAACAGGGAATTGTGATTTTGCTGCCTGGGAGCAGTGCTACTAGCAGTAACACATTATAACACGAGCAGTGGTACAAGGAAGTTGTACATACGCGGTAAACATCTGTTTAGGTACCTATGTATATTGTAAAAGTTAAGCATTAAATATATAAACTCCAGTGATTTGTTTAATTTCCATATAATCAATCCCACAAACAATGGGACTAAGAAACAAAAGACGAATACTCAAGAATTTATTCAAAAAGGGAGAGAAAGTTCAAAATTCCACTAATAGAAGGGCCGTAATTTCCAGAAGATTCAAAAGTGAGTATGTACCTCCTATTTAAATTTTACAAGGATCAAAGAGATAAATCAGTACGCGAGTGCAATAGGTAGAGACAGCAGTAAGTCGCATCGTCTACCGTGACATCACAGACAAGCAAAAAGAAATAGACAAACATTTAACTCGGCCTCTGTTTTTTTTTTTGTAAACATAAATTTAAGCTGAATAGATTCACATTGCATTCCTTTCCAATTTAATTTAATATTTCAGAAAACGTTTTGTAATTTTATTTAACACCATAAAAACATTTTATAATATCATTTTACCGTTTTATATTTAAGCATAATTACATACAGGGTGTTAGAAAATTTATTATTTGTTAATTAATGCATGCAAATATGACAATGTTGAAAGACATTTCACCTATTTTGAGCTATTTAAAAACTGCTAAAATGGACACAATAAGAGCTCTGCATAAACTAATTGTTGAAGTAATGGCGACAGAGGTAACCGGAAACTTGTGATGCTCCTGCAAAAGCACTTATTTGAACATAAAAAAATCATAATGCTGCAATAGCTGTACAAAGTGTAAGGTAGAAGAATAATCGAATGACATTTAGAGAAACCACTTCACTAATAACGGACACAGAATTATTCAACTACCTATATTGATGAAAATCTTCATAAAACTAATATCATATTGACGCAGCTGGAAATTGGCTTAGTCTCACATACTTGTTTGGATTACATACATTTAGTATTTAGTATGCTTAGGTGTTGTGAAACGTTTGATTATTTTTTAGGTAAAGGGAAACAGAGAAATTTGAATGACTGAATAACAAATATCAAACGTATGTGAGCAGTTAAGAGAATTTAGAAATTGTATGCTAAAAGAATTTAATCGCCTTCCACGATCAATTTTAGAAATGGATCGTTGGAAGGCAACAGAATTAAGACAATTTTTGTTATATACTACCCCAATTGTGTTAAAGAGAAATCAGATCAATTTAATCATTGCTTAAACTTTCATTGTGCCATTAGAATTTTAGTAGATGAAACTTTATATCAAAAATATAACGAGTTTTCCAAAACATTGTTAACTTACTTTATAGAAAATTTTGGTGCTCTTTATGGTAAGGAATATGTCAATCATAATGTACATAATTTAATTCACTTACCAGAAGATACACAAATTTACAAAAATTTGAAGCTCTCAATAACTTTAGCGCATTCAAGTTTGAAAACGCAATGCATGAAATAAAATTATATATGAAAACATCAAACAGACCTCTTAAACAACTTATTAATAAAGTAGATCAAATCAGAAAATATAGCGAAACAGAAACTTCCGAACATATCCCCAACTTGCAAAAGAGATTCCAAACTAATACGTATGTATGTAATTATACACATTTTAAAATGAGGTAAACTGTGTAAAAGTCAGTATTATATTATTTTTATATTCCGGTTTTTCAGTTTTCGTATGCTATAGTACAGTTTGGCGATACGTCGTATTCTATCATACCATCATCTTGACTTTTGGAAGATGGCAAATCCTGTTATTGACAGAATAGTGGGTCCTAGAAACTTAATAGTTCGTACAGTAGAGCCAAAATCAATTTGGAAACTACATGAAGTTAAACTTTTGGTAAGCTGACATTTAACTTTTTCATATTCAATACAACATATTTATTATATTGTAGATTTCTACGAAGAATCATTTTAAAAAGAAAAACATTTTACAAGTTCCCCCTCCTCTTCTTCTTCCTTCTGAAATCAATTTTTCGAATAGAAAACAATTTAAAAGAAACTTGAAAATTAAAAATTCAATTGACGACTTACCTCAACTTGAGGAAGAAATTTCTGGTAAATGATAAATAACATTTTATATTCACTTTTTAAACTATGTTTGTAATAATATCAACTTACAGGTGACAGTGACCCACAAAACACAGATAACCAAATATTTAATATTGAAGAACCGTTTGACAATTTGCGAAAAGAAATTGATGGTACTTAATACATATATTTTGGAAACCATTCAAATACGATTTTATTTACTATTTATTTTAGCCACTGGTAGAAGTAACGGAAGGAGCTACGGCAATTCATGCCATCCAACCGATTGCGTCAGGTACTGAAGAAAACAACATACAAATTGATAACAGAGAGGGTAAGCCTTTAATTTTGATTTTTAGCTGCAACGCATGATGTATATAGGTGGATTCAATGAAAGGAATTTTGTTAACACATACCTACAAAATGTATTAACCAATTATATGGCAACTTCTTGTAGCTGGACGAGTCAACAAAATAATTTTAAGCCCAGCTTAAAATCTATATGTATCATAAAAGGTACTCCTAATTTTCTAAAGTAGTTATGTTTGAATTGTAAAATCGAAGCTAATAATTATTTCTTAGAGGGCGTAAAAGAAAATTATCCAAAAATTACCGATAGACGTTTCCAGCTAGCAACGATGGAATGTATGAAACATCCTAACCAAGGATACCAGCGGGCGATGACAAATTGATTTTTTTTTAATCTCAAATTAGATTTATTAGTATGTACCTAAATTTAGAAAATTATTATTATTAAGGAATTGTATGCTATTCAGCTGTTTTATTAAAATATTTTATATTTCAATAATACAAATTTTTATTTCTCCTAGAAATAATTGATTAATTATTGAATAATTATTATAAAACTGACGCTAGGAAAAGTTTATTAAACTTTCAAATGCAACGTTGCAGAAAGTGTTTACTTGAAAGTTAACGTAACGTCATGTGTAAAAGTACCCGCTGCAGTGTATCTTTTATTAACTTGTAAAAAGTAAATTTAAAGCACCTTAAAAAAGGAAGTTGTCCAAACTTCTCGCTGTCAACGTGCAAAGCACATTAAAAATATCAAGTTGTTAAAACGTTTTCCAATATTCGTTAAATTAACTTCCCAAAAATTTGGTGCGAAGAACGTCGCATTTCAAACATCATAATTACTTTTTGGTGTGACGTTGGTGTGATAAAGTCGTTGGGACAGACATAAGAGCTTCAGGCTACGTGCCTGTAACGTCACAGAAGGTGTAAACGTAAAGTTACAAGGTTACAATGTAACGTTAACACAACGTTTATTGGAAGTATTCTTGCATAGTGGGAATGGTGAGCATCGAAATCTGGACACACTGTATACATAGGTATATTTTTATTTGTACGTGTACTATCTTATATCCAGTATGTTTAATTAAGCGAATAATCCTCGAACTTCACTATGGTATACAAATGTATATCTATAGAGCAAATTGTGCGTATGCGTACACATATAAAAAGAAACTCTACGGAAATTGCATCGGCCATGTCACACAGTAATTATTTATTGGATAAGTTATTAGGCCATGTTGTAATATATGGACGTGTGCTTTATTTGCCGGAAAAGTTATATACTTTTTCTGAAATCAGTGTCGCCCCATAAATTAGGCCCAAGTGGAAAATACATAATGCCCCATGTTCATTCGTTTCTACATAGTTCGGATTTTCCTTCGCCTCGTCGGAGTTCTCCGGCGTTTTCCACAGTTTTGGAGAAGTTTCTTTCAGTCCGACACTCTTCTAGAAAAGATTTTTCATCACCGTCAGCAGATTTTTAAATATATGTCTTTACATATATGCGTACGGCATCTATGTATAGATATTTTGAATAGTGTTTACTCAGGGGAAGTGTGATCTTCTGTTTGATATTCATTCGTGTGTGATATACTCCGATATGCTTGATGAACTACTTAAATTTATCGTTGTAGCTCTCCTGTTATTTTTAACTATTAAGATATTTATTTGAACGTTGTTTTTTATAATTAAAATTCCGACGTTTTGTGTCATAGTTTATTCCGAGGGGGAAACCACTACTGGATATTTTTGTACAGACCTGTGGAAATGCTTGGAAATATTGGATATTTTGGATATGTGTGGAAATTTTGTGGAAATGTGTGGATATGTGTGGATATTTGTGGATATGTGTGGATATTTCTAGATATTTATGGATATGTTTCGATATGACGCATGCGCAAATACCCATTTATACATAACCTAAAATACGTAACGTTGTAATGAATACTGATTAATGTGCCATGTTTGCTTTCTTTTGAATTTAAAAAAGGTAAGTCACATTTTTAATGAAACATTTGATGTTATCGTAAATAGAAGTATATAGGTAACCTAGTAAAAATTGGCATTTTATATTTCCAGTTTAACTATTATGGAGCACAAAGATGAACTTAGAGATTGTCCGTCAATTTTTGATTTTATAGAAAAAAAGTACAATTTAGCAGTTCCAAAATATTTACAGAACGTACTCAAGTATTCTGGATATGATAATATAAATGTTCTCTCTAAACTGGAGGATAATGATTTCACTGTAATTGAAAATTTTGTACGTAACGAATTGCCACTAGTGTTGGAGGACACTAATGTGAACTTAGAAGACTTTTATGGAATGTACAAAAATAAAGTTACTTTATTTCAAATTATTCCAGGGCACAAGAAATTATTATCTGTAATTAAGGAAAAACTAAGTAAGAATAAAGACAAAGTAACATTGGGGAATAAAAGCCTCCGTACTAAAATAGCGGAAGATACCCTTCAAACAGACTCCACAGATACTTCTTTACGTATTTGTGAAACCCAAAAGGCTTATATGATTGCATATTATCAAAATTTACCAAATCGTCTATTATGGCCGGACTTTTTTGAGAAATTAAAGTCAGTAACAGTGGAAATAAATTCTCAAAATAACACTGGTAAAATTAATTGCCCCTTGTGCTCTCAAAAAATAAAAATATCTTGCATGAAACAAAAATCTAACTATAAACCAAGATGGATTGTAGGAAATTTTCATGCTCACTTTAAATCGCACTTTATAGTTAAATGTAGCAGATCATCAGAAACTCAGAACCAACAAATTCAGCATATCCTGAAGACTGAAGATGAGATAAAAATAACAAATTTTTTTAAGCCAATAAACCCTGAACATGAGACTCGAGTAGGAAAATCCCTCGGAAAATCCCACAAGGAAAGAGATCTTGGAGAAAAAACACCAGAAAAAATTATAGTACATAGTAACGTAGTTATACAAGAACCTTCTAGTTACAAATTACGTCAAGAAACACCTCGAGAAGCACCTAGTACGTCTAAGAACAGTTTTCAAAAAGAAGCTGTTAGGCAACTAAAATATTCAAGATCTTCCAGAACCAAACGTAAATTAGAGAAGTCTGTTTCGGATAATAATACGTTGATAACGGATTTCTATCCAATTCTTGATGAAGTCGAATCTATTATTAAGGAAAATGAACAGTTAAAAAAAGTTTTGACAGAAAAATTTTCGGTTGACAGAAAAACAGAACCTCCTAGTCTTGATAGTTTTCTTAAATTGCTATACACAACTGCTGTTGACAATTCAAAAAGTATCAGTTCATCTGCAAATCGATATGATCATAGTTTAAAATTGTTTTCTTCATACCTGTACATTATCGGCGGTCGTTTAACGTACGAAACATTACAAAAGAATTTGTCCAATTCATTACCATCAGTCACAACTGTGCAAAGATGTTTAAAAAACAGTGATAAAATCGTTGAAGGTGAACTACGATTGGCTGAATTGAAAGAATTTCTTATTAAAAGAGGTTACCCGTTGCGTGTTTGGATTTCAGAAGATCAAACAGGAATTACAGGACGCAGAGAGTACGATATTATCAACAACAGAATAGTCGGTTTTAGTGTTCCATACGATGACAACGGATGTCCCCAGTTGAACACTTTTAGCGCCTCATCTGCAAAAACAATACTCAAGTATTTTGAAGAGGAATCTATTGCAACTAATGCATACGCTATAGTTGCACAACCGTTAGTAAACAATTCACCATCATTTACCATTTGCTTATTTGGAAGCGACAATAAGTTCTCGTACCAGACTATACTACAACGTTGGAAACACATAGAAACTGAAGCTAAAAAATATGACATTGTCATAGAAGGTTTCTCTTCAGATGGGGACACACGATTATTGAAAGCAATGAAATTAACACCTTCAATATGTTTACAAGATGCTGTACATATCGGTACCAAATTGAGAAATCGACTTTTAAAACCATCGTTAATTTTGCCAATAGGCAATCGTGTTGTTTCCGTTACTCATTTGAAATTATTAATTGAAAATATATCAAAAGATAAACATCTATTGACAATGAATGATATTAATCCTGCTGATAGAATGAATTTCAAATCAGTCGAAAAAATTTGTAACAAGGTGGTAACAGATTTACTAGCAGAAAATATTGAAGACAGTGACGCTACGGTTATGTACTTAACGTTAATCCGTTACATTTTACAAGCATTCTTGGACAAAGAAATTAATCCTCTAGAGCGTGTTTATAAACTTTGGTTTTCAACGTTTTTTTTAAGAATATGGAAGCAGTGGCTAACAACACATCCAGTTTACAAAACATCAGAAATTTTTTTAACAAGTAACTGTTACAGTTGCATAGAAATAAATGCTATTTCTCTTTTACGAATTATTCAAAAATTTAGAGAAAACGATCAGCACTCAATATTTTTGCCATGGCTTATGAGCAGCCAACCTTGTGAGAAATTATTTAGATCTTTACGATCCATGACAACTGTATTTTCAACTATTGTAAATTTCAGCTTATTGGATATTTTAAGGAGACTGAATAAAATCAACTTTCTTAATGAAGTAAATGTGGATTTAAGTAAATTTATTATTTTTAGCACGATATTTTTTGTAATAACTCAAATTATATTTTTAAGGTAAAAATTCTGATCTCGAAAATATAAGTTTTACATTTCCAAGAGAAGAAAATAAAAGACTTGGTTCTCAAATTAGTCACACCAATTCCAATAATTGTGAATATAACTTACCATCCCAAAACGAAGTCGATGAAGTTATTTTGAAGTGTAAAAATGATGCAATTGTTGCAGCCAAAAATTTTGGAATCAATGATATAGAATACAATGGAAGTTGCTTTAACGTCCATTTACCAATTAATGTGAACGATGAAGAATTTCCGAGCCATGCTACTGATGATTATGAATTCGAGTACGAATTAGATGAAGATGCAGATCAAAATGTAGATGGTAGTGGTAAGATCTCGGTTAAGATGTAATTTTAGGATAAATGTAATTTGATTAGTAAATTTTTCAGAGAGTCAACCTGAAAATATCAATCAAATAAATGTCCATCATTTATCAAGGTCGCCATCACCAACACCATCGGTGGAAGAAGCGTGTGAAGAGATCGAAGAATTACGGCAACTCTCCGAGAATCTAAATTTTGGAACATCTCTAAACTTACGAGATTTTTCGAATAAAGCAACTGAAACATATTTCGAAGAAGGACCTTTTGTGAAATTAATAGTTGGTGATAAACACATTGTAGTAAAAAAAAAAACATTTTGCTGGCTCCTTGATAATAACAAAAAAAGAATTAGCAGTGATAGATTGCTTCGAGTCAGAGGTGATAACAAATTTGTCGAAAAAACGCCCAAAGTGAGTAGTATTAGGCGAAATGAAACGATAAGTATTGGTCAGTGGTGCGTATTTGAAAATCAAAATGGTAAATCAAAAAAAAGACACTTTCTTTTTGGACGAGTTTTGGCATTTAGTTATTTAACTGGTAATGGAAATGCGAAACAGTACTCTTTGCAGAGTGCACCAACAGAAGCAAAAACTCGAAGTAAAGGTTTAGGATGTTTAAGCACATTTTATGAAATTGAAGAAAGTGGTGACAGTAGTCATCGTCTAAACTTAGTCATAGCAAATGTGGATTACAGTTTCATAAATGTTACAAACTACATATGTACAATCCCTGAACCCCACTTAACGAACAACAGTTTTCAGCTCTTTATTACTAGAGATGATTTAAATGAAATTAAAGTATTGTCCAAAATTGGAAAACCAAATTCATTTTCATCTAAACAAATCAATGATCAATTCTTGATGGATTCCAGTTCAGAAAGTAGTTGTGATGTAAACTATACAGAAGATGTTGATGATGAAGATGAAGAGAGTCCCAGAGAAAGTCTTAATGAGGAAGAAATTGATGACCGTGATCAAAATCAAGTGACTGATTTAACAGAGGGTCAGTATTATGCAGTATATTATGATAATGATTGGTACCTTGGTAAGATAACTGATATTAATGGAGCAAAAGTTAAGATGACATTTTTGGAGTCACATCTGAATAAATTTGAATGGCCAAAGAAGGAAGACCATCAGATTGTTAAAAGAGAGTTTATATTTTATGGGCCAGTCAAGTTAAGAGGATCTCATCCCTATTACTTAAGTAGGGTCGAAAAAGTCACAATTACACAAAAATATAAATACATCAAAGAAAATTAAGGATTTCATATAGCCTTCCGCTGTAGCTAGAAGACGCTAATTATGTTTTGGTTTGTTATATATAAGTATATTTAACTTTAGAATATATACTATGATTTCGAGGAGTACCTGTTATTTTTTTTATTTTGAAATGTATTTTTATGTTTATTATACCTTACTATATATGTTTATACACCTTTGTGTTTTATTTTGGATATGTCGTACACCATCAGTGGTAGTGGTTTCCCCCTCGGTTTATTCCTACATACGAGGTATGCGCCACATGTTCTCGGACTGGCATAGAAAAAAATAGAGAAAGAAACATTTTTATTGATTTGACAGTATTATCATGATAATATATGATTTTTTTATTTTGAAGATCACCACAAAAACTAAATTGAAATATTAAGTATAATATTAACCATTACAAAAAAAAAAAATATATGAAATTTTAGACGGAAAGTAGAGAAAAATGTAAAATATTAAATTAGGTTTAAGTGTGGTTAGGAAATTAAACAAGAACTTAAAAAAAGTAAACCAAAACTCAAAATGGAAATTACGAGAAAGGATCTCATAATGAATAGACCGATTAAAACTGGAATGTGCATAAGTAAATGTTATATCAATCCTCAACCAATTTCACTATGAATTTCACTATGAAAGAATTTAAAAATTAATATCTAGAATATATTTTTCAATAACAGCGGTTGATTGGTTAAATGAAAAAGAACGCCTAAAAACACTTGACATGCAGTAATGTTATTTCCATACTGTGAAATATAATTGGTCCAAATATCCTTTCTAAACTAGAGAAATTCGGAACAAAACGATAAAACGTCCTTTATAACATAAAATTGGCTACAGAAAATATTGAGCTTTAAAACGAATATAACCTTCTAGAACATCAAAAAGAAGATTATCCAGTTCTTAGACATGAAGATAAATAAATATCTAAATAAATGCTTCTTCTACTACTTAGAGATCTGTCGATCTGTTAATTCTGAAGTTGCTCCTGCGTCTTTTCCTGAGAGTTAGATAGCCAGCTATCGCACCATCTCTTAGGTGGCCTTCCGATGGGTCTGTAGCCAGGCGGGTTGTTCTCTAGGAGTATCTTCGGAAGTCTGTTCTCGTCCATCCGTCTTACATGACTGCACCAGTGCTTCTTACGTTGTCTTGCCCATCTCACAATATCTTGTATCTCGCATTGTTCCCTGATATTCGAGTTTCTCACCCTGTCTCTTCTTGTCGTCCCCACTATTGTTCTCAGTGTTTTCATTTCGGCGACCTTTAGCATGTGTTTTGTCTTGTTGGTGTCTTCGCGGACTTCTATACCGTACGTCATAATCGGTCTGATGCAGGTCTTGTAGATTCTAATTTTGCTATCTTTTCGCATGTAAGGGTTTGACCAGACTATATGTTATGCTGTAAAATTCACTTTTGTATATAGTTCTCGTAAGATTATGTGTTTTTGTTTAAGTGCGTAGGATATGTCTGAGCGCGAGACTTTTCGAGCGCACCTTGTATATCTTTTGGTTCACCGTGTGAAAAAGATCGTTTGCTGTATATCTGAGCGTGTGCTAAACCTAATATTGAGCTCTCGGAGCCCTGGGTCATGAACCGTGTAACTGACAGATAACTGATGTGTAATATCGGGCAAATACACTCTTTATGTGTAAGAATTCTGTATCTTATGTAACTACTTCTAACTATCTTATCTCTAGCTTATTTTAACTTAACCTACCTGTAGACTCGAATTATCTGCATTTGCATTCATCAATATCTGCTTATTTATTACTTCCGAACTCTACGAAGTGCATTTATTGTGGCTTTAAATTCTTCGAGACAACAGTCAGGCTCGTTGTATTTACTGTCTCACGTGTTTATGCGTATTTTCAAACACGGACTCTCAAGCATGTGCGATTAATATTCTTCCTTCGTAGTTATGTCACTAAAAATGGAAGGGGTATTAAATAGAGAAATCTTGTGTATTAACGGGCATACTTTAAATTGTTATCGTGAACTGATTTGTTCACAGCAATCATCCACCTTTCTCGGTTGCCTTGTTGAGCACCTGCTGCTTTCCTTCCCCAGGAGGTTATGTCTCCGCTGTTTTACCCTGTAAAATATTGGGCGGTCGGTTCTCTTAACCGCCTGTTCGGAGCGCGATTTAAAAGCTTGGAAATTTCAATAGTTACCTGCAGAATCCGGTTTCTTCTGTAATAAATTGTGTCTACATCTTAGGTTTGTTTTGTTTGCTATCTGTCAAGTGTTAGATGCATCGTCGCGGTCTGACGGATGCTACACGCATTGCCAACTGTCTAGCGAGTATTTTCCTTTCACATTGCCTGACTTATAAATTCTACGTACACTGAAGGGGTGTTTCGGTTATTTTCTCTTCGTCTAAGTTATGTGCAGGTTTGTGTTTAATTATATAAGTCACGGTGTTGACTCCCTTTATTGTCAAATTTAGTTTTGTGCCTGCTATGTTTATTTGAATTCTCCCGCCTTTCATTCTGAGGTATTTCCGTGTTTTGATACTTTTGGAAGGATGCGTGTAGCTGACGCGCATTAGATATGGAAGGAAGTTCACGTTTTCGATTTCACTTACATAGTCTCTTCTCGTGTGAGAACATTGTTGCAATCTGCTTATTTTCCTTTTTAGTAACTTGGTTACTATGTCTGTGTAGATATTACGCGTAAGCGGCTTTAATGGAATAAGCAGCGAATGTCGATACCTTAGTTTTGGTTAATTATCGTGAATTTTTATCGAAATACCGTTACCTAAAATTTACGAATTACCACGTGTTGGTCTTTTGAATTCAAATTTTGCACCTTTGAGTGACTTGTGAAGTCGTTGTCGCGGAATCTCCAATACCATTTGGGGTAAGTGGTTGAAACTTTGTGTTAATTTTCGGGATTTTATCCTTGTTTCTTTTCTCTTCTAATTTAATAGGATTTTTTTTGACGGGCACAAGATAGCCCTCAGTAGCCATTTTCTAGAATTGTCACCCCACATTACGGTTGAAGAACGTAGTGGTTTCCATCGTTGCTGCAATAGTTGCACCTATACGTCCATCTTGCCTTTTGAAGTGGAATTTTCATCGTCCAACGAGGGGGCCTCCGCCATCTTGGCTACCGTTAGCGTGCCTACGTGCGTCCTGACTTGACAGCTAAGTGCAACTATATTTGTAGATATCAACGTAACTTTCGACCGATTGTCGATATCTTTGTGCCAGAGTTCTGGTCATTATCTTACCTATATTTGACCTAAGAATATTTGAGTGGCTAAAGTACCTGATGCACCACTTAGTTATCTGCAAGGTCACGTATAATCCTAATTAAATTACCGTTATTTTTTTTTTGTTATTTTTATGCAAATTGGTATTGCTGTATACAGAGTGACCCTAAGAAGATTTGATAAGGGCTCTCATTGTTGTGTTGAATATTTTGATTTAATAATAATAATTCTAGTAAATTCATTACCGTAATACTATATCTCTTTGAAGTGTTATATCTTTAATTCAATAATAATTCTAGTAAATTCATTACCGTAATACTATATCTCTTTGAAGTGTTATATCTTTAATTTAATAATAATTCTAGTATTTTCATTACCGTAATAATATTTCTCTTTGATGCGTAGAATATTTAATTTTATAACAAATCTAGTAAATTCCATACCGTAATATTATTTCTCTTTGATGTGTTGAATTTTAATCTTGAATTTGATAATAATTCTAGCACATTCATTACCGTAATTTAGAAATTGGACTTCCATGTATGTTTTTTTTAATTTCTGAGCTATTGAAATTAGTTAAGTCATTGTAAAAATTAAATACCGTAAGCTCAGTAGATTATTTTGTGCTAATACTGGATTTTCCATTGAAACTTTTAATAGCGTCATTTACCTAATAGAATGATAGATGTAAACAGTTTATTTAATTAGTACAACATTTTGATCTTGTAATTTCACGTTTTACCTTTCGCTTAATTAATTAATTATTTTAAGTCCTGTGCGCTAATTTAAATCAAATTGTACTTGTAACTATTTAATTTAGAACATCGCCGTTGGTGGCGCTTTATAACAACAAATGTATTGAACTAGGTAATAACTCATACATATCAGTTCAACCCTCGAAATAATTATTAATTCTTATTACAGTTTAAATGTCATAAATTGAACTGTATATGAAATGAAATAACACTCTAGACATGTTTTGTAAAATTACTATTATTTAATGAACAACCCTCGTATTTGCTAATTTTATAATATCTTTATTTATTTCCTAATATTCCATTTATTATACGAAAGTGTTTTATTTTTATGCCCAACTAGCTTTATATTTTATCTCTACCTAAATTATTTTACTCTATCCTAACTCTTTATTTAATTTACAGTATTTAACTCTGCCTTCAATCATATACTTTAATAAATCTCAATAATCCTTTTAAAATTACTTATTTATTTCCTAAACTGACATTTTATATATTACTGAATTCTGTATTATCTTAATACTTTCTATATTTTAAATATTCCAGTCTACTAACGAGTGTTCAATAAAACACCTAGATGTCACCACTACTCATTCCATTATAGTTGTATAAAACAATTAATACCAGTTTATTTATTGCAAATTTCTAAATGTTAAATTGTTGTATGTGAAATGCTATTTTTCTTTATTAAGTGGACTTTTGATTCCTCAGATTATACTTCTAATAACATTTACTTAATTCCTTCGGTAAGAAAACAATGATAAACAGATTCTAATTCAATATGACAAATGACATTTATTTCTTTCAGGTTATAAATTTACTCCAAAATTTCCTTTAGTTGATAATTTGATTATGATAAAATAAAACGATACTCAACTAATAAATAATATGTTTATATTCAAACTTCGTGCTTTTTTAAATACTGGACAATTGTTAACAATATCTTAATATGGAAACTGAATATTTGACGTTTAGAAAATATTTACTCCAAGGTGTATAGTTCCAAATCCAACTAAATAATTCAGGTACGTACTCTGATCTTATTTATTATTGATATTCAAAATTAAGTAATTCTTTCTATTACTTTATTTTTCAAATTAATTTATACTATTATTATAATGTGTTCAAAACTATTTAATGGCTTGATAACTCCATAAATTGGTATATAAATGAAAATTATTCATATCTTGACATATTACTGGATAGTAGAGAATTAAACTAACTTATGTTGTTTATAACAGATGTACTTGTTGTAATAACTAATAGTTCAGTCTATTTTAATACTGAATTATATTCCAAATAATTAAATCTTTTCCAACATTCACAAAATGTTATCTCTCTTTAATACTGTCACAAATAATATACTAAAATGGTAATACTTAATTGCTTTCTTCTTTCAGATGAGTAACTATCCACTTCCTGATGACGTTTTTGGACGGATGCTACTTCTTTGATGTTATTAAACTTCAATCTTGTTCAAACTCTTGAAGAAAGAATACCAATTATCCTGTACAGGAGCTTGCTCGACGTTTGGGAATAAATTGTCCTCTTATTAGGATGCCGAATCTCTTAGTGCACAGCAAATTCTCCTATACACCCGGAACTTGTGAAATTCACCAACCTTTATGGATCTCTTGTGATAATCTGCCTCTTTTGAACACCAGTACTTCTGGAATCAGCTACCTTTTATAATAACCGGATCTTGAAAATTTCTTCAACCTTTATGGAATTTCAAAACTCTGGTACTCAATAGCCTCCTGAAAACTTCTATGATCCCGGAATCAGCAACCCTATTTCGGATATACCTGGATCTTGTACAAATTTGTAAGTACTATTTTTTCTTTATATTAATTTATTCGTAGTTAACGTAGTTCACTCAGGACACACTTTTCTCTTTTATAATTAACTGAATTCGTGTTTTATATCAGAAATTAACTTCTTTCTGAAAAAACACGTCTACCGTTTTTTAGAATTAGAAAAATTCTCCCTTTAAACACGATTTTAGGATTATTATCGCGTTAATATCAGTAAAGATATTCCTTTTTCAAAGAACACGTCCACCGTTTTTTAGAATTCGAAAAATTCTCCCTTTAAACACGATTTTAGGATTATTATCGCGTTAATATCAGTAAAGATATTCCTTTTTTAAAGAACACGTCTACCGTTTTTTAGAATTCGAAAAATTCTTTTTATTATTTATTCATTTCCCTAGTAATCCTCTCTCATTTTGTAATCTCCAATCAAAGTTTTACAACAGCAATAACAATCAACAACATAGCTTTTAAATTCTCTAATATACCCAGAATACTTCTTAAAATTGTATTATCTGATTATCTAAATTCTTTTCATAATTTTATCAACCCTTCTGTACATATTCATATCCCAATACCTCTCTACATCTATATTTCTGAACCAAAATGTCAAATAATGACAGTTCCTGTATTTCAAATTATTCCCGGGAACTGTTCTACAATACAATCTATACACCTTTCAAAATAAGATTCTAAATATTTTTATCACCTCATAAACGTCAATTACCCAAGTTTTTACAAATTTATAATACCTTTTACAAAATAACAACTAATATTCAACTCTCTTCTTTCCAGAATATTTTGAACTTCTAAGAAAAATGAACATGGTCAACCTTTCCATATACAGGTGGTTTATTATAAAATTCGAATGCTTGTTAAATACGATAAACCTCTATGATGATAAATCTAATAAATTTTATTTTAAACACATTATAATAAATTATTCTACGTTTATTTAATTAAGTTTGGTAACTTTCATAACTTTCCATATTATATTGTTAACGTATGCCTTTATACTATAACAGTATATTGGCCTGTAAGGCAAGGAAACGTTTCTGACGCCGACCAACCTCCTGCCGAGGCGCAGAGGTTCTATTGTTTTTTTAATTATCTTCTAAATTTTCATTACTTTATTTAAAAAAAAAAAAAAAATATATTAGTTCATACGTTCTATCTGCCAACATTTTAATTTTTCAAAAAAAAAAGAATAATATTATTAATGTAGCACCTTTCTTCACATCGTAATTTTTTTCTTTTTTTCTATACCTCAACATATCTTACCTTCATCATTTATTATTCTGAAGTGCAGTTGATTAAGGTTTGGCGTAAAACCTATACAGGGTGATCCGTAGGAGTCCCGCTGGAGGGACACAGCCAGTGGCAGGTCTTAGGATACGCAGGTAGGTTACCATAGGGTAGCATAGTGTCCTGGTGCCCGGACAACGTCACTTGCGTCGTCGCCGACCGACGCTTATATCTTAAGTTTAGTTTTTCTGAACCGACACGCCATCTGCGATTAGAGCTAGCTCGGCCCTGCGTTTTCCAATACATTCTACCTCACTATAGGATCTCCTGTTTTAGCAACTTTCATATCTTATTAATAAGTTTCGACGTTGTTGCGTGTGTAACATATATCTCGTAGGCATCCTGATAATGCGGATGCTTTGTTAACTTGGCTCCTCAGGTCTTTAACTGGGTCGTGGGTACTTGATATGTCTATGCCCAGATATCTGAATTGCTTCACCTGTTCTATGGGATTATCCTCCACCACTAGCTTGCATCTGAGCGGATCTTTCGTGATTGTCATACATTTGGTTTTGTTGATAGAAATGTTCATATTGAGTTGGCGGCTCACTTGGAAGAACCTGTAGAGTTGTCTCTGTAGGTCGTCTTCTGATTCGGCAATAATTGCCGCATCATCGGCGTAACACACCATACCAGTTCTTTTGTTGCCCAGCCAGTATCCGAGGTTCAGATCTGTTACTTTGTTTATAATTTTATCCATGAGAAGATTAAACAAAAAGGGACTTAGGCTGTCACCCTGTCTAATTCCTCCCGGTGTTGGGATGTTGTCAGTGAATTGATCTCCTACTTTAACCTTTGTTACGTTAATGTTATTCAGGTTATGGATTATCTTTGTTATGTTCGCCGATGCCTTATTTTCCATCAATATATGCAGAATGTCTCCCAAACGAACCCTGTCAAACGCCATTGTTAGGTCAATAAAGCAAATGGACGCTGGCATACTGTACTCTATAGCCTTTTCTTTGATTTGTTTTATTGTGAATACTGGCGTCTATTATTGACCCCCCTTTGTGAAACCCTGTTGTTCTTCAGCAATCTTAATTTTCATTCCCAGTAAATAAAGGCTGCTGATTAAAATTATTTTATAAAATCTAACCTGAAAAAGAAGAATAGCTATCATATCCATAACACGAGGTAAATTGTGTACTTGCGTTGATCCAAATTAGAACCTTCTTCTTTTACCTCTCGCGATAGCACAGCATGGCACAGATCTATAATACTAGCCGACTATTTTATTTTTTTAATAACTGTTGTAAAAATGGGTGTACAAGTTCTTACAGTCTTTAACTGAAGGCAAGAATTATAGTCATACTCTGCTAGTAGATAAACAATAATATTGTATAAAGAAAATTTGTGATACATAAATTATAAAGATAAACAGATAAGTACAAAAATCTTGCGATAACAAATACTTGAATGTTTATAGTATCAAGAATACAACTGCATACAAAAGAAAATTGCTGATATATCAAAGTTTTGCATAAATAGAGTTATTTCTTGCTTTTGTGTTCTCTAATGAGAAACCAACAAAAATCTCCCATCCCATCTACCTTGATATCGTTTCTACATATCTGCAATCTCTTCAACCTTTCCCCCTGTTCATCACTCGTCTTTCCTAAATTAGCAGGAAAAAATCCAAAATGTGAATGCAAAAAATGAACTTTGAGCGACATTCGGCACTCTAAATTTGACCACGATATCTTGGTGGTTTTCACTCTTTTAATTTCCCAGAAAATATATGCAAACATTTTTAAAAGAAGTGCATACTGCCAGCTCTAAATCATTCATGGTACATGGTACAAAATTTTCATCTTTGAACATCTTCCTAACTTGTGGACCAACGAATATTCCTTCGCGAACTTTCGCATTACACAGCTTTGGTAGCATATCCCTTAAGTAATTAAAACAGTTGCCTTATTTTTCTAGTGTTTTGAAAAACTGTTTAATCAATCCTAATTTAATGAGTAGATGGGGTAGAATCATTAAATTAGAATCCACCAACGGCTCACGTTTTATATTAAATTCTCCAGAACAATGCTGGTCCTTGGCTGCCATTCTTTTATTTGATAATGATGCTGAACTGCTCGGCTACCCCACAGACACAAAGAACAACAATATTGGGTAAACCCTCCTAGCTGTCCAAGTAATAAGAAATAACCTTAAGGTCACCACAGATACCTATGCCTAATATGATTTAAATATCGAATGAAAGTTAATATAGTTGACATAATTTCATACGTTTCGCCATTCTGCAGGGTTATATTGAATACTCATTTCATACAAAAGTTGATTTATGTACATTAGTACATCGTGAAGATTCTTTAATACAGAGATTCTTGTAGTGGAATGTAAAAGATTCCATTCTTTTAATCGATACACCAAAATTTGTGATTTTGTTAAACCCAAATAACGTATCAACTCATTCAGACCTGATTGATTAATGAGAAGTGGTTTGTTAGAAAGAACATACGTCACTTGAAAATAACACATTCAAAACATCGTTCATATCTTCTTCGTCCGTGCAATTTGCAGAAAATTTTAAATGCATTGGATTGGAATTTCACAATAAGGTTTGCTCACAGATGAAATATCTGGATACATTACTTTGTGTTTATTTCTTTTTGAAAACCCTTCAACTTTTACAAGACAGAAGTAACAGTCCGTGATGTGATATGCTGGCTGGTCTTTCTGACAGGACTTTTTCTGAAGTCCTGTCTTGTTTTTCTTCCACTGTCTTAATTTGACATAACACGAAATAGAGCATATAAGTGGTGCGCATGTTATGTCCTGATTTTTAATTTTGAAGCCAAAATATTGGTCATAACATCTTTGAATTACTCCACTTAAAGGATTCATTTGCGATTTTGTAACCTATAATCCACAAACATAACAAAAACTACCCGGAGAATTTTTACAGTCCTTTGTACGTTTTCCATTCTTCAAAATCACACGCAGCACTTGTGGAATACTGCTTTAAACTTTCTTAACTAAGTGACTATTCAGTGACATTTTGTTTGTATTTTGCCAGACCGCGTCATACGAGGTGTGTCTCAGAATTAATGAGAATGATTAGTTTTCAAGAGTTTTATTGAATGTATCTATAAATTAATATTGTTCCCTTCAAAGTATGTCCCTTGGGAATGCACACAGCATCTTTAGTGAGTTTTCCATGCCTAGTAACAATTCTGGAAGTCTTGTTTCGTTAGGCTGTTTAGAACCTGTGTCGTGACTGTTTGGATGTTGTTTATTGTTCCGTAATGGGAACATTTCAATTGCCGCTTAAGCGTTGGAACAAGAAAAAATCACATGGAGCCATGTTTGGAATGTAGGGCGGGTGTGGGAGTACTAGAATATTTTTCTCTGCCAAAAATTCTCCAACCGACAATGAGTTGTGATTGGGGGAATTATCGTGATGCAGGATCCACGAGCTGGCAATGTCAGGCCGCACACGTAGAACTCTTTGCCGAAAACGTTCAAGGACGTTGCGATAAAGAGTTTTATTCAAGACCCGGCGGTACGAATTCTTTGTGGACAATTCCAAGCGAATCAAAATAGATGATAAGCATCGACTTGATTCAGGATTTGCTCTTGCGAGCTTTCTTCGGCAGCGGTGATGCAGGTGTATGCCACTCAGCGCTTTGTCGCTTTGTTTCTGGATCATATTCAAATACCCATGACTTATCACCTGTTATCACTCTGTGCATGAAGTTGGCTTGCGTTGTTAAGCGATCCCGCAGTTGTTGACTAATGGAGAAGCGATTTTCCTTTTGTTCATCAGACAAGTTCTTGGGCACCAGCTTTGGACAAATTTTCCACATGCCTTGTTCCTTTGTCACAATTCGATAAACAGTGTCCTTACTCATGCCGACCTCATTGCCCGCAACCTGAGTGTCAACCGTCTGTTAACGCAGAACGTACAATCGCCACGATTTCGTCGGTTTTTAACGTGGACGGCAATCCGAAGCAATGGTTATCTTCGATGGTTTCGCGGCAATCTTTGAAAGCCTTGTACCATCTGAAAACTTGTGCTGACGACAACGTAACATCTCCGTTGTTCTTACCATTTGTAGTGTCTCTGAAGCAGTTCCCTTTTTTAACGCAAAATTTAATTGCATATCGCTGCTCGATATTTGCCTGCATTTTACATGTAACGTGGTATTGGAACTTAACGGTAAATACGTGGAGCTCATGCCACTAACACTAGACTTAGTGGGCTGCGCCTGTTATGGTTGCGTTCCTAGACATTCCACTCACATGTATTCGACTCCAGTCGGCTGCAGTCGTTGTCATATTTAGCGTAAAGAATTCATTCTCATTACTTCTGAGACATACCTCGTATTTGCGCGTATTGATTTCAGAAGTTTGCATTTTAGTATATTCATCGAATACTAATATATTAGATTTCTCTACTTCTCTCTGAAATGCGTGACGTCGTATGCTTTATAGTTGCCGCTTCCCTTCACGGTATAGCCATGAACATGCTCCAGGTTGTTACAATACTCTTTTAATTTTAAGTTTTACATTAATCTTTGTGAAAACTGATTTTGTTTTGAAAGTGTGACGTTATACATGATCTTATAATATTATTAAATATTTTGTTGAATTTTTCCAATAAAACATATCAAAAATTTTAATATAAATATTATTTTCAAACTCCTTGTAAGTTTTGTTATCGTCACCTGGCTTATTGTATATATTCCAACTATAAAGTCATTACTTTTAATTTTTTTATTATAGAAGCTTATGTACTTTCAAATTTGTTTTGATCATAGAAGACATGTTATAAGGACGAATAAAGTTGACAATGAAAATATTACGGTTTATATAAGACTTAGCTGTTAATAGATTGTTTTACCTACAGAAATAGAAAATCATAGGTTCGTTTTAAGTTTTATGGAAGGTTATTTTACTCTTTGTGTATCAATAATAACTACTTGTGTTTATATGTTGCTATTAAATATTCTCATCCGCCTGAGGCATACTTCAGTCTCAGCTTCTTTACATTCCTCAGCGAAAAAAGGGGGACCTTTGTGAAACCAACCTTCAGAGCGGACGTTGCAAATCATAAAATTATCAAGTTTCATGAATCTTGTATTAAAAAAAAATTATTTCCTAGAGTATATTTCTTAATTTATAAATACTGATTTTGTCGAAATTTTCTTCTATACCTTAGCAGATGCGCAGAGAGAAAACTGTCTTCTTAAGCGCAAAATGGTAGCTCATGGTCGATAACACTGCAAATAATTATTGGAAGATATTGAGACAGGAATTATAACCATCATCAATTATTGTCATAATTTAAATTCGGCATTAATTACATGTCGATAGGCCCTAGGATGAAGTAAGTAAGTAATTTAATTGTATATCCATGCCACTTAGATATACGTAAATAAAGTATCTATCTATCACTATTTATGTCATCTTTAATTTTCAAATTTGCATACTCGTTACTGGAAATGTTTGTCAAAAGCTAAATCTTAATTAAAATCTCACATGAAGTTTGAAAGAGATATAAATTAAATAGGAATCATCTAAAATAGAAAACATAAATAGCTGTTTAACATAATAGCATTAAATAAACATCCAAGAAATCCACTTGTGAATAAAAAAAACTGTGCATAGAAAACCTTTGGAGAGCTTTTCTGACTTGTTTAAAATGCGATTTAATATACTGCTCATAAATTGCGCGAATTCGGATTTGTATCTAGGGGTTTTTCGTCCTGATTCCACCACTTTTACATGAATGAACGGCAGTAAGAAATGAAGAACGAAGTTAAATGGGAAAAAAATTTGAATTGAAAATCGCTAGTCGTTGCCTCGATCTTGTTTCTCATCTTCTTCTCCCTTCTTCTTTTTACTCACGAGCAATACGTTCGTTTTATAGAGAAGCGTTCCTCTGTGTATGTGTCTGTTTCTTTTCGCTTACTTAAATTTGAAATATGGCGGTTCCGTTTGTTTTTGCGAAATGTTGACTTATTGAGAACCGTCTTTAAAATTTATTGGCTTATTTTGAGAGAGTAAATACGGCGGATGTCCTAACCGAATTTATGGCTTACATTGCCTAAATATTTGAAATTATGTATTTCGTTACTTTTGGGAATTTCACCATTTATAATGAAGGATATATATCTTGAGAAAATCTTTCCGATGTAAACCTAATTTTAGAAAACAACATATTAGAAATTGAAAATAGCGTATTTCTCTTTATAAATCAATATTTTGTTATTTTATTTTTGATGGCTATCTGCTCTCGATTATATCATTACTCTATATTGCAAAAACTATAATTTGTATATGGATCATTAGTTATTATTATTTCATAATACATACATACATACAGGGTGTTTTATGTCCTAGGTCGATGTTTCTTTTTAATAAATTTAAAATAAAATATAATTTATATTTTATTGTTTGAATATATGACATATGGAGTAGGATGTCGATCAAGTGGCCGCGTCTGGCCGTGATGCATAAACGAGCTCTTTTAAGCACTTTTTCCATAACCATTTCGCAGACTTCTGGTGTTATTTCAGCAATTTCGTTTCGAATGTTGCCCTTAGCAGTGCGATTGTAGTTGGTTTGTTGGTGTATACCTTTTCCTTCAAGTACACCATAGGAATAAATCGGAATGTATCATATCATATCGTGGTCGCCATATCCCTATTTGTTAACATTACTCGGCCGGGAAAATTTTCTCGCAAAATTTGCGTTGTAGCACCAGCTGTGTATAATGTGGCACCGTCTTGTTGGAATCACATATTATGTATCCTAATTGATCCAAATCAGACACAAGAAAGTTTTCCAACATGTCTCGACAGCAGTCACTAGTAACTGTTACAGCATTGCCTCTATCATCCTTAAGGAAATATGGCCCATTGATGCCGCAGACCCAAATACCGCACCATACAATTACTGTAAGAGAGTGTAGTGGTCTTTGATGTATCAATTGCTATCAGTGCCCCAATAGCGGATATTCTGCTTTTTAACAAAGCCAGCCAAGTCAAAAAGTGCTTCGTCTTTCATAATAATTTTTTTGCCAAAAAATGGTGGTCGTTTATACCGAGCTGAAAAATTCGAGCACTCCAATCTCACCACCTTTCTTGGTCATTCTCCTGCATCTATTATGTCAATTGAATTATATATAGCAAAAGTAAAAATATTTTTTGAAACTTTTTAAAAACATGATGGAGACATTTCCAATTCTTATGCACGATATCGATGAGAAGTACCCCGACATTCAGCAACACTCTGCCTCTTTGCATCAATCTTTTCTGGTGTACCTTGACTTAATTGTCGGTTAGTCTTTACTTTATCTCCAAGTGTATATAAATTTTCAAAATTACTCGTAGCATGATGAATGGTTATCTTGCGTGGAACATGATTAACACCAAAAAAGTTACGTAACTTCCTCCACGTTTTCACAATTGAATAATTATTTAGATAATTTTTTTTAGTAATTATAAGAAGTTGTTGCGGCCTTAGGTGCTTCATCATCATCATTCAAATCAAAATGGAGGCCAATAATTTAAAATTCATTTTGCAACTTGGTTTTTATCCTCGGTTTGGCGGACTATCTAGGTACTTGCAGCATAACAATTATTTTAGTACTTACCTCATCAATTCGCCCGGATCTTCAGATATTCTATCCAGTTTCCATAAGGAAGAACTAGTTGACCATCTGAAAAACAGTATGACACTTCTTCTTTGTAGTAGGCAAAGTGTTCTTTAATGCATTTAATTTAATTTAAGATTATTTTTGGTCTTATATAAAACCATAAGATGTTGAAGTAGTATTTCACAGATTCATTCATTCTTGTTTTGGTCTTTGTTATGGTCTACCTGATTTATTCCTGGGCTATTTTCGACATTTTATCTCGATAAAAATGGCATTAATGTCCAGGAGGCATGCAGGGCGATTTGAAGCCGTATGAGCTGTGTGATTTGGAGTGATTTGGAGTCACTCTACGTAGAACATTGCAGAAGGCATCCGGAGTATGACGGTTTGGTTTTTTCTGTTCAACGTGACATGGAACGCACTGTGCATATTCGACGTGATCATTTAGTGCAATTGACAGACCCATGAAATACATACCTAGATGTCACTAGTTTTCAGACAGGAAACGTGATATTAAATTTATTTGGAGCATCGGCTCTTATTTCGATTAGTAATATAATGGTGAACTCGCGTGTCACATCAGGGACACATCAGTTTATAATTAAATCTTGCATTTTCAAGAAGCACCAAAAAGTGTGTCTCGAATAGATATATTTGAGTATCGGAAGCGTTTTGGAACACATATAGCTTTAACATTTATCATTCACATTTTCTTATGCACATTGAGTCTTTTAAAACCATTTTGTATCTGGCATGACCAAATTCATAATCTGACATATAAAGTGTTCAGGGATATATTGCAATATTGGCGAAATGCTACATATCCCTCACATGCTAGTACACCGCTCGAATATCTACGACACAGTGAACTACTCTTTCCATGCGAGGAAACCTACCAAATTATTAAGATTTCTAAATGATTGAAAAAAAGAAAAGGATAGTAGGAAAGGCTGAAGATCCACGAGACTGGAACAAGCTTATTCTTAATTCTCGAGCCAATTCTAAACCTTTTAACCTGCTGAAAGTTCATACTAGTCGTACGTAGAAAAGAGAAGAGGAAAATGGGAAAGGCTGAAGATCCACGGGACTGGAACAAGCTTATCCTTAATGCTCGAGTCAATTCTAAATCTTTTAACTTGCTGAAAGTTCATACTAGCCGTACGTATGACATTAAGAGAACTACAGATCATTTACTGCTAAAAACTTCCAAGATATCGGTAAAGATGAAACATGTTAGAATGATGAATATCGAAAGTCACCGTTAGCTTTTGTGAGAGATTCTTACCATGTCCAGTGGATATTCAGCATTGTACGTAGCAAGTTGTGCATGCCTATTGGATTGGACCTATAATATGGACGTATAATACAACTAACAAACAAAATTTAAAATCTCAAAGGTTTTTTCTGATAATTTTTTTTTTTTGCAGAAGAGTTTCACACAGGAAAATAGACATCCAGAAATAAAAAACAATGATAAGGCAGTGGCTGTGATGACTGGGGATTAAGTATCATTTCGTTCAAATTCATAGTATTGTTTTTTATCGATTTTCTCACAATTTCATTTATAGACTTTAGTATGTAAGTTACTAAGGCACATATGATTAAAACAAACGCAATAGAAAGTAGTTTCAAAATTGAAAACTGCTCAGTCCAAGAATATAAAAAGGAGTACTAGTAACAATAAAGGCTAGACACATAGATCGCCATATTATCATATGCTTTCAAATTTATTGCTTGCATTATTCGAATATTTTGAATTACGTTCTCGCATGTACACTTACTCCATTTGTAAATTTGTGGAAACGCTTTTCCACGGTGAATTTCTTTTATTATTATGTTGATTTTTTTCCCTCTGCTGTTGCCGGCGGTATAAACTCGGCCATATTTTATATCTCCATTAATAGGTTTGAAAGAACATCGTGCAGCAGAGATTTATATCGGAATGCTTTTATATATTTGTAGGTAAGTATTTCTACAAATACCGCGGATTCACCAGTGAAATATACCGGTAATATATCATTCGGATCTTAGCGCTTTATATTTTCCAACGTTAATTCAATTAGTGAACGGAATAAGGTACGGAATCATGAAATATATACTGCCATTATTACTGGTTTTATATTAGGTAAAATGTGTTCGCGAATTTAAAAGGATTTATTTAAATGATTTAGTGTAAAAGCACGTTAAATGGACATGAGAGTATTTGACTTTTCATTATTCATCACTATTAATGCTATTCTATTTCAGAAACTGTAAATTATTACTGCTCTTCAGAATTAAAAAAAAAAATCTATAAAACTGTTACCGCTGAAATGTTATTTTTAGGGAGAAATTTCATGTCCTTTTACTTTTAAAGGCCCGTGTATGTTAATTTGAATTTGAAATCTTTATTTTAAAATGTCGCTTTACTTAATTAGTTTTTTGTGTTGGCTTTCCGGGAATATCGCGCCATCTTCCGGTGTCACCTTATAGTTAATTTTCACTTAGTTATAGGCATATGGTATATGTCCGTGTTATACCTACTCGTGCTTCCTTAATTAGTTGTCTTATGATGCGCTTTTAGTTTTTAAATTTAATTTTTAAATATTGTACTTTCTTCAATTTTCAATTCTTTTGTTTTCTCCTTAATTTAATCATTTAATTTTTACTGGTATTTTTGGTCATATGCCTGGCATAAGAGCGCACGCATAATTGTGAAGTCAAATCGCGAAGTGTATCGGGTTTACTTTCTTTTAAGTCATTGTCGTAAACATATATTTCACGTACCGTTAACCTTTCGACAATTCGCATATTTGTTATTGGGCTGTTGCCAATATCTTACTAAATGAGAAGTATAGAGATTGGTTAATATTTATTGTGGTTGATCGATTTTGTTGAAAAAAAATTGCTGGATACGTATTCCGGATCTTTAATTTGTTAGGGTTCGGTCAGCGTCGAGTCGGGTAAGGTTTAGTTTAATTAATCTTTGTGGGTATATTATTCGGAATTTAATTCTAATTATCATTTCTTTCCTAGTGTTGTTTTTATACCCCATTGTCCGATTACCATCAATGTTTATGTACTGTCTATTTCAAGAACCTATTTCTGTTAATTTTGCAAATTGAATGATGGATAATTCGGTTTTGTTGTGAATTACACAAGGGAAATTAAAACGAATTTTGTATTGCGGATTTATTCTGAAATTAAATCGTTAAGTTCTTTCCGACTTTTTGGCGGTAATCTTGGTGCTTGGCTAAGGCTATGTAATACCAGTTTATCTTGGTTTATGTATATTATATTTAAGTATTGTCTACTTCAGGAACCCATTTCCGTTAATTTTGCAAATGATGGATAATTCTGTTTTGTTGTAGATTACATCAGGGAAATTAAGACCAATTTCGTATTGCGGATTTATTTTCAAAGTAATTTGTTCAGATATTTTTGACTTTTTACGGTGGAAAGTTTTTGTAGACCTACTGAAAAAAATCCTGTTTATTCAATGAATTTCAGTTTCACGATTCATCTCTTTGTCGTCAGCAAAAGCCACACAGTTTTTATCCAAGAATACAAAACTATGAAATCCAGCTTGCTGAAACCTTATTCATTCTTAATTTTAATTTTAGAAGTGTAAACTTCTATGGGCGCGTTGATTGTGGGCACTGAACGAGTTTGAGCCGTCACACTCGGCTATGTAACGCTCGAGTCGCCATGGTTACCGAACGAACCGTAAATTCGACAAAAATCGGCAAAACTGTGCAAAGAACTCCTCTCTGGATACGCGAAATTGAAAGCTGCCCTTTGGTATTGGTGTACGGGCGATATTCAATTTCCGGTCGACGGAGAGATTTTCTTCCTACGTGGAGCGGTTGTAAAGATATGGGCTTTTAAAGAAGAGCGTGCACTCGATGTTTTAACAGCAAAATGGCTTACGTCATGACGATTCACGTGACAATCCAAAAATCCCGAGAAACGTCAAACTGACAAGCGAACTGATTTGCACCACAGATTCACTTTTAAGAGTGAAATACGAAATTTTGAAGGTTGCGAGGGCTCATCAAGACTCGGGGTCTTAAGGAACCGGCTTTTTGGGGCCTTTTGTATGCTTATTTCGAGTCGACACTCGCACGCAATCGAAGGTACCGGCAATTTAAAGGTGGTTTGCAGAAGGATTTGGTAAGAAAAATGGCCGTTTAAATGTGCACTGATATCAATGTATTCCGGACGGGCGAAAAATAAATATCAGATTCTCATGTGCGCTGGCGATCCATGTATTACGGTCCGGCGAATTGCATCTCCACACAATACATAACGGTCTCCCACATGAGTTGATATTTTTATCTATACAGGGGTTGATTAATATTTTAATAATGATTTGAATTAAAATACGATAATTCCAGAACGTGTGTATTTCCTTAAAGGGGAAAAGGAGGATTGCATTCGACATTTATGTTCCCCTACTACGAAATAATTTTATTTAAACGATTACGCAAACGTGCACAGTGGGCGGAGCCGGCTGAAATCAATTTCTCTCTCTTCTGAATTTTAATCAGTTTTTACGGTCGCCCATCACTAAATTCAAATGTCGAAACAGAACAAAATGGCCGATGGATTTTTTGAAAATTGACGTATGAATGTGAAATTTTAGATACGGGGGTGTCTTAGGCCGCCGATCACCATTCCATAGTCAAAATGTCAAAAAAAAAAACGAAATGGCGGAAGATTTTTTTGAAAATTGACGTATGAATGTGAAATTTTAGACACAGGGGTGTCTTAGGTCGCCGATCACAAATCCAGTCAAAATGTCAAAAGAAAAACAAAATGGCGGACGAGTTTTTTGAAAATTGACGTATGAATGTGAAATTTTAGATACGGGGATTTTGGGGGTCGCCGATCACGATTCCAAAGTCAAAATGTCAAAAAAAACAAAACGACGGACGAGTGTTTTGAAAATTGACGTATGGATGTGAAATTTTAGGTATCGGTGTTGTGGGGGTCGCCGATCACAATTCCAAAGTGAAAATGTCAAAAAAACAAAATGGCGGACGAGTTTTTTGAAAATTGACATATTGCTGTGGTATTTTCTTGTAAATAAATGAATAAATAAAAATAAAGAAACAAACAAATAAAGAACCAACAGAAATAAAATATTATTATGTTTATTTTAAGTAAAAAAATAATTTTTTATATATCCAATATAAATTACAATTTTATATATATATATTTCAATATATAAATGCAGAAAAGTCACTAATTAATGTAAATGTATGTAGTTTTAATTATATTTTAGTGTTTACTAAAAATTTCATAGCTATGCAATAGAATATACAAGAATGCAATGTGGGTTGCATACCCGTAAAAAAATAAGCACAGTACCAATCAAACGGAAATGGTATTCAACAATATACATAAAATAATGTAAAAATAAATAAAAACCAACCTCAATGAGAGCACGCAAAGGATACAAAATGAATAACAATTTTATTTCCATTACAGACAGGAAAATCCTGACGTACATTTTAAATATAATAAGGAAGAGCCTGATTATAAAATCGCAGTACACATAGCACTGCAAATACTCACGAGAAGGCAGCAAATCCACACAAAAAAGAAGTTAAACGCTAAAAATAGAGAAAGGATCATGCTAAGGGACGGCTTCATCACACGGGTAAATCACGTAGAAGCAATAAAATTGCACGAAGCAGGAAGCACTAGATTCCATAAGGGTGAATAAAGGCTTGCACTCAACGCAGCGCATTATTAACAAACACTATAGCAAGAACAAAGGCCCATATAAATAAATAAATGTATTCCACTCATTTCTATTTCACCGGTAAAGAAAATAAAATTTATGTTGACTATGAATATTCACAGAATAAAAGAGATATTGTTGAATACACATTTCAATATGCATTTTGTACATAGTTCTTTATATTTATAAGTATATATATATCCACTTCAGGAGGCCCAAGCTAAAAAGATAAATAAATAAAACATTAGTTAATAATATAATATAGATCAGAAAGGACTTACACCAACAAAACTTTGTTTAAAGATTGACGGACCTAGAAAACTCCCCGAACACAAAAAGGTGGTTCAATGACCTCGAGGAAGAAGGCCCGAAGAAAGAAAAGGATAAGAAGCATCCAAAACAAACCAAGGCGATAAAGACGATATGTAGCGTATATCCAATACTGCCGATGCCTAAGAACAAAAAAGGGAAGGTTAGAATTAAATTAATTAATGAAAGGAGAATTTATATCAAAAACAGCAAAGAAAGCAATGAATATATATATAAATACAACGCAAATTGGAGGTAAAGTAAATATAAAAAAATACAATAAAAGAATACTTACCAACAAATAAAATCATTCAAAATGTCCATGGAATAAAAATATAGAATATGTAAATAATAACAACAACAAACATGGTGGAAACAAGGTCACGTGATTGCGTAATTTCAATAGTTATCGAAATTAACACGGAGGGCGTGACAGACGAAAATTCAAACGAAAGGAACGACTTAAAAACAAAAATAAGCCGTTTGTCAAATGTTTATCCCTATAAAAAGAGGGACACAAGCGAAAATAAGGCAGTCGATAAGAAGTCCTGATTCTCTTCAAAACTTAAAGAAAAATAGTTAAACCAGTGCGCCGAAGAAATAAGGAATCTAAAGGCACAAAACGCCTTGAGATTCAGACGCCGTAGTCGCAAGAAGCGGCAACGATAAGTGCGCGCCAGGAGACGCGAAGTACTGCGATTGGATCGCATAAAAGCCACAATAATAAATTTAATAAAAATGGAGGGACTAGGCTACCAGGAAGAATTCGAGATGCTATACGACCTAGAAAAGTGAGTACAAGCACTATAAAGTAAAATCCATCTTGCAATCCTAAAGTAAATAAATGAAAGAACCTTCATGACTGTTTCATAACTAATAGCAATAAAATTTTAGAATATTATTTAAACAATTAAAAATAAATTCTTCTTTGAATATGTCCTGGGTCGACGTGTGAATCTTGGCTCAAGGCGGTTCAACGGAGTATTAGTAAACTCTCCGGATAGCAATAAAAATTTAGAATATTATTTAAACAATTAAAAATAAATTCTTCTTTGAATATGTCCTGGGTCGACGTGTGAATCTTGGCTCAAGGCGGTTTAACGAAGTATTAGTAAACTCTCCGGATAGCAATAAAAATTTAGAATATTATTTAAACAATTAAAAATAAATTCTTCTTTGAATACGTCCTGGGTCGACGTGTGAATCTTGGCTCAAGGCGGTTTAACGAAGTATTAGTAAATTCTCCGGATGGCAATGGAAATTTAGAACGTTATATAAATAATTTAAAACCAACTCTTCTTTGAGTAAGCTCTGGATTGACGTGTAAATCTTGGTTCAGAGCGACTTAACGAGGTGCTAACGCTTTTATAGAATAACGGCAATTTCGAGATATGAGCATACGTGAAGGTTAGAGCAGTGAATTTTATTTTTATTCATGATTAACAATTTTATAAAAAAATCAAGGATTGCAAGGTGCTTGTACCGCGGATGAAAGAGACTGGAGATGACAATGGAATATATATTATATTGAATTGCATAGTAATGATATTTAATAATGTTTTTGTAAATATATATAAATATAAAATAAAATAAGTTGTGCTGACATTCTATATCTACTTATTTATACCCATCCCAGGGAGATCTAAGGAAAGTCAACGTCACAATCACAGCTAGAACTCACTATAAGTATAAGACTGTGACACATCATCCGATATAAAAATATGATAAATTCATACTTAGACCCTGAGATTACTAAAGTACATTAATTTATTAATTTAATTTTTGGTTATCAACCAATATAGAAGAAGTCACAGCATTATTTTGGCGCCCAACGTGGGGCTTATCGTTGGCCAAGATTTATTTTGGCGACCCAACGAGAAGGGCTGTGTTAAAGCCTACAACATTTTATATATTAATTTGGCGCATACGTCCTAGGCTTATCGTTGGCCAAGATTTAATTTGGCACCCGAACGTCGAAAAGCTTATCGTTGGCCAAGATCAACCTTAATTTGGCACTCAACGATAAAAGGCTGTGTGAATTTACTTTCCTTAGAACGCCATAAGCACACAATATTCTCCTATTGGGACAGGGTAAATAAGAGATAGAATAAAAAAAAAAAAAAAAAAAAAAAAAATGGCTGATGAAAACAACAAGAAAAGCGAAAAACCTGAAAAGGTTGAAGATAAGGAAACAAGACCACAGTTTACCAGATACAGAGATAATTCTCGCAGCAACCGTTCAACCTCTAGCTCAGAATCAGAGAAACAAGAGTTGGAAGGTGATCAAGTGGAAGAACCGATCGTTGGAAGTACATCTCTCAAGAGAACAACCGAAAAATCATCGGAAGATAAAATGGATAATTTGCTTCAAGTCCTATTGCACATGAAAGAAGAAATGAAATCAAATAATGAGAACATGAAAGACATGAAAGAAGAAATAAAATCACACAATGAGAAGAACAATGAAAATCTAAATAGAATCAACCAAAAGATTGACAAGGGATTTCAAGATCTTAGATCGGAGACATTACAGCTAAATGCTAATCTAGAAAGGAAATTAAAACAATCCGTATCACTCCTAACGAATGAAATAAATAATAATGCAGGGAAATGTGAGAATGGATACAAGTTTTTAAAAAACGAGATAAATGAAAGAGCAGATAAGACGAAAGTACGATTTGAAAAGGTAGAAGGAAAGGTAGAATCTTTGGAAAATAAAATAATAGACATGAAGATTACAAACAACGAAGAATTAAGACAACTCTCAAATGAAGTTGAAAATTGTAAAATAAAATATGGAACATGTACGGACACAATGCTAAGATTGCAAAATAGGACAGTGACATTTGAAACTACCCTCCAAGTATTAGAGGACAAAGTAAGGCACGGGGTTAACATACCTAGCGCACCTTTGCCTCATATAATAGGTAGTGCAGAAAATATACCAAAGTTTACAGGAAATAATAAGGATAATCCCATGGCATTTTTAAGAACAATTAAAACCTACATGAGAGGAATAACAGATGAAATGTCTAAACTACATTTTATAAGAGGTTGTCTTAAGGACTACAGTCTGCTATGGTATGATACGATTATTGATGAGTTGACAACGTATCGAGAATTCGAAATACGATTCATCAGGCAATACTGGGGACAAAATGCACAACGAAGAATACGACATGACTTGGTATTTGGGAAATACAGACCAGGTTCTTCAAGGGAAAACTACGTAATAAAGAAATACTCTTTCATAAAATATATACTCCCAGTCATAGAAGAAAGTGATGTCGTATCGCAACTAGCTGCGCACTTCGATAATGATATAGTACAGGCCGTAGCATTACAAGGAATAGAAACCATTGAGGGATTGCTGGAATTAGTAAAAAGAATAGATGATGTCGACGAAAAGGGGAACACCTCAAATAGAGGAAACCACAACGATAACCCAAACAATTATCCCAGAAACAGATTCTATAGACATAACAATGAAGGGAACAGATTCTATAGACAGAACAATGAAGGGAACAGATTTAATAGACAGAATAATGAAGGGAATCAATTCCACAGAAACAGACCAGATTACCAAGGGTACAACTACTATAAAAATAGGCAAGATAACAAAGGGTATGGAAATCAATCATACAACGAGAAAAGGGAAACTCAACAGAGAAGAAACCCAAATCAAAGTAATAAAAGGGAGGAAAGGATTCCAGAGAGAGATAGAAGAATCAACAACGTACAACTAGAATGGGACAACAAAGAGTTAGATCCAAAGGGAAAGGATGAATCTAGGGGTGCAATACCTAAAGATTCAAGATATAAAATCAGCGAGAGAGAATGGGAAAATAGATCACAAGCAGGAGCGACTGCAACAAATTTTTAGAGAAGCCAGTCAAAAAGAACACAAAAACGCAAAATATATATATATACGAAGATCTGATGAAAATAACCACTGAACTACCACACATACCGATCAAAATTGGGGAGGAAAGAATAGAAGCACTACTAGATAGTGGATCACAACTATCACTACTCGACTACAGCGTCATAAATGAAAAGTTAGAGAAACAAGGACGATATATTCCTATAAAGAAGATTAATTTAGTAACAGCAAATAAAAAACCTCTGATAACCATTGATAAAGTTTTCTGCATTAATGTTAAAATAAATGATTTAAACCTACTGACAGAATTTGTAGTAGTAAATAATTTGAATTGCAATTGCATATTGGGAATGGACTTTTTAAGTCAATATAGTACGAAACTGGATATGAAGGACAAAACTTTTCACATAAGAAATATGATAATTCCATGGAGCGAAGAAGCACCGGAAAAGGAAATTTTAATTAATAATTTATATGTAGAAGAAAGAGAAAAGGAACTCACGCAAGAAATGATTAACGATTCATATGACAATAAATGTACGCATCTCGTGAAGCATCCAGAAAATAAGGACTTCACATCAAAAGGGGATGGTACAAGTATAAATTGCAATGAAAAATATAAAAATCATGTGAGCAATCTTTTAAATAAGCACAAGAGACTGTTTGACGACAGCCCTGGCTTAGCAAGAAATTACGAGCATAAGCTCGAGGTAAATGAAAAGAAACCCTTCTATGTAAAAACATATCCAATTCCCAATAAGTATAAGGAGCAAGTGAAATTAGAAATTAAAGAAATGCTGAAGAATAACATAATAGAAAAGGCAGAGTCGAACTTTATCAGCCCAATTGTCGTTGTAGTAAAGAAGAGCACGGAAGATTCAAAGGAAACAAAATTAAGATTATGCTTGGACGCGAGAAATATTAATTCCCTCACTACACCTAATTTTGAAGCACCCCAGAGCATGGAAACGCTATTAGCAAAGTGCACAGAGGCCCAGTGGTTTACAAAAATAGATTTAAAAAGTTCCTTTTGGCTGGTACCATTACACAAAGATTCTAGAAAGTATTGTTCGTTTATATTCAACTCAACAGTGTACTCGTTCAAAGTCGTTCCGTTTGGAATATCCACAGCTACGGCAGCTTTAGTAAGAGCTATGCAAAAGATATTGGATCCACACGAAGAATATGTCTCACATTATGTCGATGACATATTAATTTTCAACAAGGACATTAATAGTCACAAAATATCAGTGGAGAAGGTCATGAAGACATTAGCCGACAACAATCTAAAGATCAACCTAGAGAAATGTGAATTTTTCAAGAATAGCGTAACGTATTTAGGATACGTCATTAATGGGAAAACAATAACCATAGAAAAAGAGAAATTAAAAGCAATAAGGGAATACCCAAAACCAAAAAACATAAGAATGCTAAGAGCTCTTAGGTATGATAAATTACTATAAACATTTTATACCAAAAATATCAGATCAGACGTGTATGCTATTCAAGATGATAAAGAAAGGAGTTAAATTCAAATGGACTCCAGAAAGGATAAAAGCGTTTGAAGACATAAAGAAAAATTTCTGTGAAGCTTTGACGGTCAATCTACCAGATTTCAACAAAGAATTTATAGTAAGATGTGATGCATCCAGCAATGCAATAGCAGCAGAGTTATTACAAATTAAAGATGGGATAGAAACACCTATATGTTTCATATCAAGAATATTAAAGGACTACGAGAGGAACTATTCGATCTCAGAACGAGAACTCCTATCAGTGGTACATGGATTGTCAAAACTTAAATACTATCTACATGGAAATACCTTTTTAGTCGAAACAGATCATTTGTCTTTAATTTTCCTAATGAAAACACGCTTTAACAATTCAAGAATATATAGATGGTCGCTCCAATTATCGGAATTCACGTTTAGGATAAAACACAGAAAAGGATCCGACAATGTTGTAGCAGACGCTTTAAGCAGAGCACAAGGAGGTAGCAAGCAAAGACAGGCGTATCAAATAAATAATTATAATATAGAAAACGCTCCAGAGTTGTACAGCAGAGAGAGCATTCTAGAGAGTCAGAATAAAGAAGAGATAAGAGAAATAAGAGAAAAGATACGAAGGATACAAAATTACAAAGGTTTCAATATAATGAATAATGTCATATACAAAAGGATAGGAAATAAAAACCTAATTGTACTAGATAAAGATCTAGCAATAAAAATAATCAGAGATATCCATACAAGATTAGGCCACCCTGGAAATAGGAGAACATTCCTTGTTTTCAGGGAGGAATTTTACACATTGAAAGACAAAAATTTGACGGCGATAGAAAATAAGAAATGTAAGCAATGTCTGTTGGGTAAATACAAAAATCGTACAAACCAAAATATAATACACAGTATAAGGGTAGAGAACAAACTGGACTTGGTGGCAGCAGATTTTCTTGGTAACCTAATACCAGGGGAAAGAGGTCACTGCAACATCTTCGTCATGGTGGACGTCTTCACCAAGTATGTCAGATTGTACTCGACGAAGAAATACAATACACAAACCGCCATAAATTGTATTAATCGGTTCATCAACGAACATGGGAGGATAAGAAAACTGTTAGTTGACAACGCGTCTTATTTCAACAATGAGAGATTCAAACAAGAATTAAATGAAATAGGTACAGAGGTGATATTCACAAGTATTAGACATCCACAGGCGAATCCCAGTGAAAGATACATACAGGAAGTAACCAGACACTTAAGGATGTTAACTCACGAGAGACACAACGCGTGGGTACAACATTTAGAAGAAGTGGAAAACAATATGAATTTCACGCCAAGCGTAACAACGAATGTAAGCCCATACACACTAATGTACGGCAAACGACCACCGAGGCCATGGTGCCGAAATACTCCTATAATAGAAAACATCGAAGAACTCACGGACCAAGCTAGGGCTCAACAGAGAAACATAGCAGAAAAATACACGAGAAAGGAAAATGAGAAGATAAAATTAAACAAGACATACCAGATAGGGGACCTAGTGGTAGTAAAAAGCTATCGTCTAGGAAGAAGACACCTAAACAAATGCGCTAAACTAGACCTTCCGTACGTAGGACCGTATAGGGTAAACAGAGTATTAGGTGACGTAACTTACGAATTGAAGGAAGTGAACAACGAAGAAGTGAAAGGAAAATATCACATTTCGATGTTGTACGATTACGACGAGGAATAAAAATTTTACATAATGATATGTAAATAAATATGACAAAAAGAAAAAGGGACAGCTCCCAAGAGTATACCATTTAAGAAATGTAAATAAACATTAAGAAAATAAAAAGGGATAGTTCCCAAGACTATATTATTTAAGTTCTATATAAATAGATATTAAGGAAATAAAAAGGGATAGTTCCCAAGACTATAGCACTTAAGTTAAAATAAATAGATATTAAGAATATAGAAAATTTAGACGTAAGAATATTAGCTAAGTAAATGTTTAGAAAAATACCATTAAGTAAAGAAAATGCAACATGCCCATATTTTTCGTAGTCAACTATGGCATATTGACAGTTTCTTAACTTGGGATATGCTGTGGTATTTTCTTGTAAATAAATGAATAAATAAAAATAAAGAAACAAACAAATAAAGAACCAACAGAAATAAAATATTATTATGTTTATTTTAAGTAAAAAAATAATTTTTTATATATCCAATATAAATTACAATTTTATATATATATATTTCAATATATAAATGCAGAAAAGTCACTAATTAATGTAAATGTATGTAGTTTTAATTATATTTTAGTGTTTACTAAAAATTTTATAGCTATGCAATAGAATATACAAGAATGCAATGTGGGTTGCATACCCGTAAAAAAATAAGCACAGTACCAATCAAACGGAAATGGTATTCAACAATATACATAAAATAATGTAAAAATAAATAAAAACCAACCTCAATGAGAGCACGTAAAGGATACAAAATGAATAACAATTTTATTTCCATTACAGACAGGAAAATCCTGACGTACATTTTAAATATAATAAGGAAGAGCCTGATTATAAAATCGCAGTACACATAGCACTGCAAATACTCACGAGAAGGCAGCAAATCCACACAAAAAAGAAGTTAAACGCTAAAAATAGAGAAAGGATCATGCTAAGGGACGGCTTCATCACACGGGTAAATCACGTAGAAGCAATAAAATTGCACGAAGCAGGAAGCACTAGATTCCATAAGGGTGAATAAAGGCTTGCACTCAACGCAGCGCATTATTAACAAACACTATAGCAAGAACAAAGGCCCATATAAATAAATAAATGTATTCCACTCATTTCTATTTCACCGGTAAAGAAAATAAAATTTATGTTGACTATGAATATTCACAGAATAAAAGAGATATTGTTGAATACACATTTCAATATGCATTTTGTACATAGTTCTTTATATTTATAAGTATATATATATCCACTTCAGGAGGCCCAAGCTAAAAAGATAAATAAATAAAACATTAGTTAATAATATAATATAGATCAGAAAGGACTTACACCAACAAAACTTTGTTTAAAGATTGACGGACCTAGAAAACTCCCCGAACACAAAAAGGTGGTTCAATGACCTCGAGGAAGAAGGCCCGAAGAAAGAAAAGGATAAGAAGCATCCAAAACAAACCAAGGCGATAAAGACGATATGTAGCGTATATCCAATACTGCCGATGCCTAAGAACAAAAAAGGGAAGGTTAGAATTAAATTAATTAATGAAAGGAGAATTTATATCAAAAACAGCAAAGAAAGCAATGAATATATATATAAATACAACGCAAATTGGAGGTAAAGTAAATATAAAAAAATACAATAAAAGAATACTTACCAACAAATAAAATCATTCAAAATGTCCATGGAATAAAAATATAGAATATGTAAATAATAACAACAACAAACATGGTGGAAACAAGGTCACGTGATTGCGTAATTTCAATAGTTATCGAAATTAACACGGAGGGCGTGACAGACGAAAATTCAAACGAAAGGAACGACTTAAAAACAAAAATAAGCCGTTTGTCAAATGTTTATCCCTATAAAAAGAGGGACACAAGCGAAAATAAGGCAGTCGATAAGAAGTCCTGATTCTCTTCAAAACTTAAAGAAAAATAGTTAAACCAGTGCGCCGAAGAAATAAGGAATCTAAAGGCACAAAACGCCTTGAGATTCAGACGCCGTAGTCGCAAGAAGCGGCAACGATAAGTGCGCGCCAGGAGACGCGAAGTACTGCGATTGGATCGCATAAAAGCCACAATAATAAATTTAATAAAAATGGAGGGACTAGGCTACCAGGAAGAATTCGAGATGCTATACGACCTAGAAAAGTGAGTACAAGCACTATAAAGTAAAATCCATCTTGCAATCCTAAAGTAAATAAATGAAAGAACCTTCTTGACTGTTTCATAACTAATAGCAATAAAATTTTAGAATATTATTTAAACAATTAAAAATAAATTCTTCTTTGAATATGTCCTGGGTCGACGTGCGAATCTTGGCTCAAGGCGGTTCAACGGAGTATTAGTAAACTCTCCGGATAGCAATAAAAATTTAGAATATTATTTAAACAATTAAAAATAAATTCTTCTTTGAATATGTCCTGGGTCGACGTGTGAATCTTGGCTCAAGGCGGTTTAACGAAGTATTAGTAAACTCTCCGGATAGCAATAAAAATTTAGAATATTATTTAAACAATTAAAAATAAATTCTTCTTTGAATACGTCCTGGGTCGACGTGTGAATCTTGGTTCAAGGCGGTTTAACGAAGTATTAGTAAATTCTCCGGATGGCAATGGAAATTTAGAACGTTATATAAATAATTTAAAACCAACTCTTCTTTGAGTAAGCTCTGGATTGACGTGTAAATCTTGGTTCAGAGCGACTTAACGAGGTGCTAACGCTTTTATAGAATAACGGCAATTTCGAGATATGAGCATACGTGAAGGTTAGAGCAGTGAATTTTATTTTTATTCATGATTAACAATTTTATAAAAAAATCAAGGATTGCAAGGTGCTTGTACCGCGGATGAAAGAGACTGGAGATGACAATGGAATATATATTATATTGAATTGCATAGTAATGATATTTAATAATGTTTTTGTAAATATATATAAATATAAAATAAAATAAGTTGTGCTGACATTCTATATCTACTTATTTATACCCATCCCAGGGAGATCTAAGGAAAGTCAACGTCACAATCACAGCTAGAACTCACTATAAGTATAAGACTGTGACACATCATCCGATATAAAAATATGATAAATTCATACTTAGACCCTGAGATTACTAAAGTACATTAATTTATTAATTTAATTTTTGGTTATCAACCAATATAGAAGAAGTCACAGCAATATGAATGTGAAATTTTAGACGTATGAATGTGAAATTTTAAATACGGGGGTGGTTGAGGTGGCCGATCACGAATCCAAAGTTAAAATGACAACAAAAAACAAAATGGCGGAAGAGTTTTTTGAAAATTGATGAATGTTTGTGAAATTTTGGATACGGGGGTGTTTGTGGTCGCTTATTACGTCTTCAATTTGGCGATTCTTTCGGCGACCGTTACATGGGAGAGCCTTGATGAAGTTTTCACTTCTGCCGCGTGGTTTTAAGCACACTCATTTTTCTTTTTTTTACCCAACCGTATTGACAATTACTACTGAATACTGCTTCAACAGACCCTCCAGATCTTCGGTCATCTTTCATTGATTACCTATCCTATCGACTTTGATTAGACCAACATTTTATCGTAAAATATGCCAGCACAATCTCTCATTTATATTCGTCTGGGTCTATTTTCCTCCTTCGTCAAGAATTTGCTTTTCTCTATTCTAGCTAAATGTTACTCATTTTTTGTTAGCTAAATCTACACAATGGATGTGAATCACATTTAGTCAGTAAATATCAAATTATCACAGCAATTTGACAGCAAAAATGTACGATCGTACTTGTTTTAGTTATAGCCATGTAGATGATATAAAAATCTCCCTCCCCTGATCATTGCATGCAAGTAATAGAATTTCAAATTTGTCCTGTCAGAACAATTCGAAATGACATTTCGTTGAAAATACATTCCGAAAAGTATTTTATATCCAGTTCTTCATTCACCTAAATTAAATAAACAACTTTCTGTAAGATCGTCCAAGAATTCATTTTTCTCTCTTGCTGTCCACTTCAGTTTAAAAAGTTTGGCCAGACTACATCTTTGAATACCAAATTCTCAGACTGATTTTCATATACACATGCACATAAACTAATAAATACCCAGACGTGTACGTAGATTTGTATGTAGACATGAAGATGTCTACGTAAATTTGTATACGTGTGCATGTGTTCGTTCAGATGTTTATGCAGTAAGTTGTATGCTGCGAGATTTTCCAGATCCCTGGCTTGCGTAATGCAATTTGCGGCAATGATACGAGTTAAGCCGGTGAGACCTGACATTTTTCTATTCTCTATGCTTCGTATAATAAGTACGTTACACGGTTATGTTACGAGACTGATCATTGCGAGTAAAACGTTAGAACGTGATTATTGCCTATTATAACGGTTGACAGAGTGTACTGTAATGGTCGGATTCAATGAGTTCTGCGAGAAAAAATTTGAAATCCAAACTGATATTAAATATTACTTACGTACAATGTGCTAAAAGTTATTTTAGATTTTAAATTATTTTATACTGTATTCGGTGATAAAATGGAGTAGATGTCATTACAGTCTGAAAAAATTTACATGAGATAAATATTGTAGTTTGAAAAGAAATATAACATGTCTTGTTGTCATATGGATATCAGTTGTTAAGCCATATTCATAGTACATTGATCACATTTTGTTATCGATGAAAATATAAATAAAAGCGAACTATAGATTATATGTTTAATCCCTGAAAACGAAAATAAAGTTATATATTACTTGCAAAAACTTGTTTAATATATTTTTTCCATGGAAACTGGGTTATCTATTTCTTTTAATATTACAATATAAGAGATATATCGTCAGAAATTCTAATGAAAATATATAAAAATTAAAAACAAAGCCCCCTGTTATTTCTTTAAGCAACCATACTATTCATATAAATACTATACATAGTTTGTTTTGTACGAGGACCTACTCTTCGACACTCTACGCTTTGTGAGAGAGCTAAATAAATGAAAATTGTACAAAAACTTTTGCATATTCCGTTGGCAATAATTTAACCTAACCTTAACAAGAATTTAATAGCAATAAAGGTGTTAAGAATGATTTTCTTACATCCCCTGTGGATTAGTTCTTACCCAGTAGCGACAATTTTGTCTATTAACCACCCCAGTAATATAAAATCTAGCCTCATCTGAAAAAAACAAGTTTTTCTACAAATTCTGTATAATAGTGACAAATCTTCATCAAATCTTATTTGCAACATTCCGTGCGTTGATCAGGATCATCTTCCCATAATTCTTGAACTAATTGATCGTGGCAAACCTTCATAATTTTTTTTGCAAAATTCAGTGGGTCGATCAATATCATCTTCCAATAATTCTTAAACTAATTGAATATTGTGGAAATGACACTTTTATCTTCTTATAAGTATCAAAACAGACGATAAATTAATGTCATAATTCTGGATGATCCAAAAGGACCGACAAGCTTGTTTCGTCATCGGTAACTTTTCTCCGATCAGATTTTGGTGCATTTTTCACATACCTCGTCTTCCTAACCTTTTTTTCTCCAATTATGCTCATAGTGGATTGTGTTATCGGAGGCCGTTCATGATGCTCTTGATTAAAAAGTAGCACAAGCTTGTTGCTGTATTCTTACGCAGTACCCGTAACCAATTTTGATACGTTCTATTTTACTCAAACTCACGATGATTAATGCAAAATTTAAACTTTTTATTAATTGACAAGTAAACTGTCTAGATGACACATGATCTTTTTGTTCCTAAAAAGAAATTTCATGACTAGTCAGATGGCGCCAAATATTTGTCAAATTGACTTACAAAACCCCCATAAGATGACTTGTTAAAAAGATAATTTTTTGATCCACCAGAATATGCCATAAAAATGTGGTAAGTATGTCATTTAAACAAAAAAAAGTTGAATCTAGTTGGCGATGAAAATGGAACCGCAAAAGTCAACAAAGTTTTAACGTGACGTATGGACTTTTTTACAAAATCGCTATAACCCTTGAAAGATTTTTCTGTAAACCCTCTTTCTAAGCAATAAGTGTATTTATGTGTTACTTTTGACACGCACCGTATATGTGTATAATCAATAATTGGGTTTATTCGAACATATCGTGCCTTCAAATACTTTCCTCACTAGAGACGGCCATGCTTTTTGTTAATGGTTAGTTGTTGAGTCTTCCTGTTTTGAAAGACTTGTTTCGTTTTTCTTTCTCTTGGATCTTATTGTTTAGAAGTAGTAAAGAATGACTCCTCACTGAATTTACGTCATACGTGGTTATTCACAAATGAAATAACACTACACTGTTATATACAACTTTATTTAAAAGTAAATAAAATAACAATGCGAATACATATAGGCTTCCTGCATTGGGCAAGTTGAACCGTACATGATAGCTAGCTGCTAACAAGTTGAGTTTCGTTGATAAACTGATTTCAATTTTCTGTTACAAACAAATTCAGTATTTAGAGTGGGGTGGTAAGTTTACAAAAGCGTACCTTCGCTATTGTTGCCTGGAAAAACCGAACATTAATGGGTTGTAAGTTTCATTAAAGGTTCTCGGAAGGAGCAAATAGCAATACAATTATCTAATATAAATATATGAGCCCTGCTGTGCGTTTACGGGTTTCTTCAATTACAAAATATCTATAATTCTGAAATCCGGCAAATGTTTATGAATTTTTAAGTACTAGAACGGCATGATGTTAATAAAAGCACGAAAATAAATGGTGATTTAGACAAAGCATTTTACCGATTTTCTAGAACGGACAATAGAGAAGTTTCCAGATTTAATTATAAATATACATTACTTTACGATTATGAAGTAATAAAATGACTGTAAGTACTTATACAGAGAAATGTACATGTTCTAATTAATTGTACCTTTGTAAAATAAAGCAAATTGAGATTAAAACTAAACATATATACGTTTTACATAGAACAGAGAATATTACTTTATAAAAAAAGGAATAAAAGAAAAATATGTTATGTTATGTCATGTAAATAATAATAGGCGTCTATAATTTAAATTTAAGTATGACAACTGTCAGATTTTGAAGGTTTCAAAAGCTTAGCATGTACACCAACATTGATTAATTTAAAGAACTTAAAAAACAACCTACTCTAATGAGGAAAGTATTTGAAGACACGGTATAATGTTTGATTTTCGAAAGATGTAGGTAATTTTAAAAACTTCGTAATAAGCTAATTTCATGGGTTTAGTGTTTTGTGTTAAAATTTTTATTTACTGTGTGTTGTGTGCATATTATAGCGGGCATGTTTGTGTTACACCTACACTTATTAATAGACCTACATCAAAAGAGACGTAATATCTTTCGAATGTGTATGTTAAATATGTTTTAATCATTTCTGCCGATAATTTCAGATATCTTGAGTTTGAGTGTGTAACACAATGTAACCAAATTTGTTGTCTAAAATCATCATAAGTATTAAATTTATATTCAATTTTCCCTAATAGTATATTTATTATATTTTTAATGAATTTCCACAAAAATGCCATACCTACATACAATATCTTATTTTATCTAAAATATCTGACTTTACTCCCTTATTAAAATGCTAGATGTGCGTAAAGCGCCCTCATGTGGTTCGTTGAAAACCACTAAAAGTTCTAAATTTAATGTTACATCAGAAGTACATGCATAACATTATAAAATATTTACGAGTACACAAGGAGGTAATATAAAAGTTAAGAGATCATTACCTAACGTAATGCGATCATAAAAATGAAAGCGAAGAAAAAAAAGGATAAACACTAAACGGCAGACTGACTTGAACTTTTGACACGTGGTGCCGTCGGTAGGACTTTTTGAGACATCAAAAAAGATTAAAAATACATTCATCTATATCTCGCCGTCTGTGTTCACAATATTTCAACTAAACATTTTTTTGCTCGGAACACACTTTATTTTTAAATGTGCCGGTACCCCCTTAGCCCCCTCCAACCATATAGACCCGATTACACCCGCCCTCTCTCAAAAAGTAAGTGTTGACACGCACAAAGCAGTTGACAGTTTGATTGACGATCTATTTTCGGGAATTTGGAAGTTTTCACTTAGAAATACGATTTAGATCTTTAATGCTGATAAAGGGTCCGTTTTCAGACCTCACTTGTCAAGTATTAACGAGTAGGTATACACTTTGTTGCTGCTCGAGCGAATGTAATCTCAGAACTTATCGCATAATACACATACGAAAAAACGAGAGTTTAACAATTTCGCATATGCAAGAATGTTCAATATTTAACTTTGATATCAGCGCATCTAGATTGCCTTAGGTGAACAAGAATAAATTTAATGTATTTACATTCTGAATTTATAATAATAATAATAAACTTTTTATTAGGTAATCAAAAAATAAGAATATCTACAAAGAAGAACGAAATAGTACATATCTTTATCTTTCGGAAATTATAATAATATATTACGAATCAAGTTTTATAAAGCTTATGTTATTTACGAGTTTCATCAGAAGCAAGCATAGCGAAGCGAGTGTTTAGGAAGACAAGTGAATAGCTCATTTATAAAACGAGTTGCTTACTATACCTTTTCTACAACATCAAATAATCAAAACAAGAAATTAGAAAATTATTTACTTATCTTAAGTAATGTGAAGAAACATGATAACAAGACAAAATTATTAAATTCTTCTAGTTAACTAATATACAGTCACATTAGAAGCATTTTGGCAATTACTGGAGGAAATTATAGGTTTCCCCAAATTATGTACATCAAATTTTATTTTGTTTGTTTGATTTACTTGACCTGATATGTACTGAAGCTTATTTCTTCTTCAACTTTCATTTTCATCAAAATTATACCCTGTACTTTCAGCTCAGAAATTTCAAAATCAAAAATGTTTTCCGCATTCTATTGCCTAACAGTATTCAAGCAGCAAAAAGTGATCTGCAAAAGAGAGACCAGATATGTAGGAAATATATGTAACTTTAGTAAAAATCCTTCATGTTCTGTGGAAATGCAGCAAGTCATTATTTACCCCCTAATGGATGGTTTGATGTGTTTTGAAGACTGGTTTGAATCTCTTACCTTGCCCGAAATTCATAGAGATGGACCAACCGTTTCATATCGGAGACAATCTGTCAAGAAATTGTGGCGTGAAATGAAAAAAGTCTGCTTCCGGTTCAAAATTCTACTACTACTACTAAAAGACTCATGAAAGAGTTGCAAGATAACAAGGAGAACAACTTAAAAGATGGAGTCGAAATATGTGTGGTTTACATCCACTTAACAAACAATAACAGTAGGAAAGTCGTTCTTGGAGCAGCTGGAAAAGAAAAAAATCGCTTTCTTGACACCAGATGGTCCTAAAAGAAAGAAAGAGAATATCCAAGTTCCTGATGATAAAAGTATAACTGCTAAAGATGTTGAACCAACATTTTCCAACTACCGTTCATTGAATACATTTTCTGTAAAAGAAAATTACTAAGCCAAAGAAGTCAAATTCTTGTATTTCCAAGAAAGGGTCCATTTTCAAAGAAGAAAAATGACAGTGTACCAGCTTGTCAGATGTAGATACACTGAGATAGTATTAGAGTCTGATGGGATAAGTGAAATATCCTCAGAGTCCAAACAAGTAGCTAAATCTCAAAGACTTTGCTGTAGATGATTTTATTAATGTGTTGGTTGTCCCATTTCAAGTACGATGATGCTAAATATCCTGGAAAGATTTTAAGTTTAACAGATATCGGATCGAATGCAGAATGATGGGGAAAAAATCAAATTTGGGCGTTAGCCAGAAAAACAAAACTGTACAAATTATGAGTAGCAAGAAGCGTTCGGGAAATTTACCCTTCGAAAACCGCGTCAAAGAGGGGTTCATTTTTCCAGAACTGGATTGTGTTTCTTCTCCATAGTTTGGCTTAACAATTCATCAGAACATACGAGACAGTTAAATTACTGTTTGCATAAAAAATGTTGATTCATTGACTTTTTCCAAATTAAGTTTGAGATTAACTCGGATTAGATAATATATTATTGATAGGTATTTTGGCAATACTGGCACATGATCTAACATAGGCCCAAGCTATCTCAACAATTTAAATGTTTGGATATTAAGTTTCAAATCAAGGTTATCCCATTTCAAGGTAATATTAGCTCATACTTTTCAAAAAAATTAAAAACCTGTTTAAAATTTGTATTTATAATTTACCAATGGTTTATATTACAGTTAAATAAGTTTAAAATAATAAAAACCTCTTATTTTAATTAGTTTACAACTATTAATTGCTTTTCCTGTGAAATAAACAATAAAAATGGGATAAAGTTTCCCGAGTTGACGGTTTCTTTTTCCATACAGAAGCAAACTTTTTTGTTGAGGAATATAATCATTGCGCAGTCAGCAAATATAAATTTAAATGATAGACAAAAAAAAGGACAAACGCATAGAAGAATTAAAAATGAGTCCCGAACTTTTGCAATCAGACACATTAAAAATCTTCCGAGTTACCAAGTCACTATTCAATAAAAGAGAATTCTAAAACAAAGTATCTATAGCATAACCTCAACGAAAAAATTATGTATAACTTGTATAAAGCGACGTACGAAGAAGAAAACCAAATGTATATTAAGCTGTCTATTTTCGGAAAACTTGTAATACTGAATTCAACCTACGTTTTCATCGCCCACATTCTGACACCTGTTCAGTTGTGATTCTTATCAAAATATAATAAAATATTCAACAGATGAACCTAATATCATAGAGCTAACTGTCTATAAAGAACGCGCCGAAAATGCCGTTACATTCAAGAAAAATGACATAGGAAAGCATAAATTTTCGACAGATACTATAGTTTATGTTTTGATCTTCAAAAGTTTGTGCCCATGTCCCTTCTCACAACCTACAAAGTGTTCTGTCTTAAATAGTTGTGGCCGTACAACAACTGTTTTATGATTTAATTAAGTATGAAGCGTATATGTTTGTTAGGTTTTAGGATGTAACTTCCAGAGTTTCCCAGAGACTAGGATATTGTTCACTCAAATCTATCACGTCTTTTTCACCAAATGTAAAAAGAATGGTCGCCTTCAGTGATTCTTGTGGCGGTCAACACAAAAACAAAAATATTACCAAACTATTTGTTTTTGGTCAAAACAACTAAACTTGAAGAAATGCACTATACATTTTTGGAGCCTGGTCACACATGTATGGAGTGTGACAGATTATTTGGACTCATAGAGAAATGTAAAAGGAAATTCCCATTAGTATTTGTACCACAACTTTGGAGTAATGTAATAAAGTCAACATTTAAATCCTTCCGTGTACATAATATGACTAAGGAACATTTTTATTCATTTGCTCATCTCAATGCGATAATAAGAGACCACAAAATAGATGTAGGAGAACATAAAATAAACTTTAGACACATTTCTCGCAAACACACCAAAGATTCGGGGACTTATTCTTTTCACTTTTAGCTTACCATTGATGATGATTTTCCTTTTTCATCTTCTCAGTTTCTTTTTCTGGGTAATGATAGCTCACACAGCAATTTTCAGAAGACATTTTTCTCCATGTTGAATAAGAACTCGGTAAATATTTCGGAAGGAAATTTGCACCACCCATATATGACAGCTTTTACAAGCATCTTAAGCATGGGGGAAGAAAATAATGATAAATAAATCCAAAGGAAAGAAAAAAGTAAATGAAACTTTCATAACTACAATTTTTACATAAAGATGTTGATTTTAGTCATACGGAATCTGAATCTGAGTAGGTATGACTTGAACGGTATGGTATGTCTATCCTCAACGCTGATTCTGCCAATAATGAATAAATTTGTTTATTGTGTTTCATGTTTTTGTTTTTGTTAATAAAATTTGCTTTTTGATTTGATTTATTTTTTCTTCAAAAAAATGATACATTGAATAAAAACTCTATTACCAAAATTCTATAATTTTTTAATTAATTTATATGAAATAAGATTGTAATTAAAAAAATTCTTGATTAATAGTTACGAGGTGTGGCAGAAAAGTAATGAGACTGGCAACACTGCAAGCTATCTGGCAACGCTGCGCTGTTGTTCTTGATAGAGCACGTATATCAGTACCTTCCCATAGCTCAGTGCGAGTTTCAACTCTGTCCGTGAAGCACGTGATTTTTGTGACTGCTATTAGCGAAGTTGTGTTGTGGTTGTTCGTCACGGAAAATGGAACAGCGGAATTTGGAGCAACGTTGTGCCATTAAATTTTGTGTTAAGCTTGGAGAATCGGCAAGTGTGACCTTTGAAAAGCTAAAACAGGCCCACGGGGAACATTCTTTATCCCGAGCTCAAGTTTTTCGCTGGCACAAATCATTTTTGGAAGGCAGAAAACACGTTGAAGATGAACACCGTTCAGGGAGGCCTTCAACTTCGAAAACCAATGAAAACATCGAACGTGTGAACACTCTTGTGATATCAGACCGTCGTTTAACAATAAGAATGTTAAGTGAACAATTAAAAAGGGTCGTTCGCGTGAGACCAGACATTGCAAACAAATGGATGCTCCATCATGACAACGCCCCATGTCAAACTGCCCTCTCCATAACAGAATTTTTGACCTTAAAAGGCATTCCTGTGGTTCCCCAGCCCCTTTATTCACCTGACCTCAGTCCGTGTAACTTTTTCCTTTTTCCTAAACTGAAAAATGTCCTCAAAGGACGTCATTTTGGAACGTTAGAATACATCCAAAAGAGTGTAACGGACATGCTGAAGACCATACCGATTGAAGACTTCCAGCGCTGCTACCAACAGTGGGAACAACGTCTCCATCGGTGTGTAGCTGCCCAAGGGAACTACTTTGAAGGGGATAACATTGATGTTTGAAAAAAATAAAAACTTTGGCAAATAAAAAATCAGTCTCATTACTTTTCTGCTCGTAGCTCAAACTCAAATATATCCCTTTATATCATTTTAGTTCTAACCCCTTCAATTATATCACCAAAAATGTAATACAATTTAATTTTTTTTCCTCAGCTAAAAGTTCCTAGGATGTAATTTTCATTTGTAAAAGTAAATATATAATATATGTACATCTCAAAAATTATAATAGTGTTGAACAATACCGCTGCTCCCTGGTGTAAATTTATAGTTCATCATGGCAAGATATAATCGACGTGGTGTCGTTGTAATTTATTAACCCTGTAATTATTACAGCAATTATAATATGGCCTTTACACAGGCACTATTTCATTTATAAGAAGTGTAATATTATACGAAAAAAAAAGTAAAAGTAGGAAAAACGCCCAACGAACTTGACTCTCGTGAATTATGGTTAATTCAGTTTCATCAGCATCACGTCAAAATACCATAAATTATACCATTTAATTACACTTTAATTACGTGCGAGGAGACTTAAATAAAAGCACAAGAAAAAAGGCGCACCACTATAACGTATGTGTATAAAGTGAAAATACTGGCACACAATAGGCGACAAAATGGGAAAAAAAGGCGGCCGACGCATAAAAACATATGAAAAGCATGAATGCAGTCGCTTTAGAAAAAGAAGAAATAAGACGGAACAGGAAAAAAGTAGAAAGAAACTGGCAAAACGGGAAATATTAATTTATGTGTTTAAATTTAATCGCACATTTGCTCTGTATAGCCGTGTTTTTGCAACGCCATATAGCTCCGGCTCTCCCGCGGTTTACGCTGCGTTTTTTGGTACTACTGGGCGGGGCATGTTTACGAAGTGAATTAAAAAAAAAACGGTACAATAATATGGAAATTTTTCATTTAGTCAAAGTACTTCTAATAAGGTTTTTGGTTAGGTTTTAAAAGAGATGTCGTTCGAATTATGGCCTTCACTGGCGATGCACATTGGGAGCCGTTCTTTCAAGTTTTCTTGAACTCACCCACGCATCTGGAGAAATTCCTGCGACCTCCTCACGAATGGCTTTCTTGAGTTCTGGGTTTAAAGACCATGTTTATATACCTCTGTCCTGAGACACCCCAATAAGAAAAAGTCATAGGGACTGAAATCATGGGAACGAGGGGGGCTTGCTTCTCGTAAAGGGATTAAACGACCCGGGAACATGTCTTGCTGTCGTTTCACTCTGTTGCAACCAAATGCCATCGGAAACGCATTCTTTCATCTTGGGGTGCAAAAAATTCTCCAGTATTTCACAGTATCGGCAGAAGTCACAGTAACAGTGAAGCCACTTTTACTGTGACTTCACAGTGAAAGAGGCTTCACTGTTACTGTGACTTCTGCTTCGTTAAAGAAAAGCTTCACAATTCGTACAAGGGATAAAGCACAGCAAACGGTTATCTCTGCCCTGTAAAGAGGTTATTGGTGGAATTCTCGGGGGTTTTCAGCAGCCCAATAACGAAAATTCAATTTGTCACTCGTCACTACTCCACACAATACAGCTTGGGGGCAGAGCTGTAGAATTGCATTACAACAATATCTACGTCTCCCCAGTCTGCTAGACTCACTTCTTGAGCAATCATATTCTTGTGAGGGTGTAGCTTAAAGTTACTGTGAAAAATCCACCTCCCCGTTTGAGCCGATGTCTGAAGTGCAGAGACATGTTCTCGAGCAGCTCTTGATGTTCTGCGTACGGTAATGTTTTGATATATCCACACGGACTTGGAACGCCCGTCGTGTTTTAAGGATTTGTACATCATATTACTCTTAAATATTGGACCAATTTCAGAATTGTTTTTTGGATCAGGAGCACATTCGTTTCGAGTTAAACCGAAGCGTGTGTGAAATGGCCTTTGCGTCATAGTCACAGACTTGTCATTTTTGAAAAATCCTCCACCAAGAAGTCGTTCAGCCGACCACAGTATGTTGATTACTGATAACCTTATCGTTCACGCCACTTAGCGAGACCAACTGCTTCACTCTACCTAGTCAGGGGCCTACCGGTGATTTTGGACTCCATTCTGCCTCACTCTGTATTATTGCTTTTATTGCCCAAGTGCATATACGTCGAGTGTCAGGAATTGTTTCATATTTCTATATCTGTTTGTAGAACACGGTTATAGCGTCATCGTCGGGACAGACACTTTTGACATTATAACCGAGTGATGCTATTTACGAGATATGCACTTCGAAAAATTGTAAATCAACTAATTTTTGCATAACTAATCCGATACGTAACATGCTGTATTACCCATTTTACATTACAACAAACGCCAAACTGCTCAAAAATCACATTAAGGATTTCTTTGGCAGCGGTTTTTGAATCGCACATTTATTTATATGAATTCTAAGAAATGAGGTCATTGTTGTTTTCTAAAAAGTACCTCAGTAAATCAAAAATTCCTGGTAGTTATTGCCCACATATGTATGTCAACTGATGTTACTCCCGAGGTTCACCAGAATTTGATGCCGTTATATGCAAAAATATGTTTTTTAGGTTGTCTAGTATATGTAATTCCACAAACCAAGACGATTATGACGCTATACCCGAGTTGATGCTATAACCGTTGACGTTATAAACAAGTTGTGCATACTTTTATGAATTTTAGATTTCAAAATATCGACAGATGGCGTCCTTTCCTGCCATTTTGGGATTCTTCGGATCTACAACCGAACATCCAGTCACCGACGACTTACAAACAGGAAAGATGCCCACAAAACTGCAAATAAATTGAGGTATTTGGCAATCTAATTTATTATTGTCAGAAATATCTTCATGTTCAAGACAATAGTAGCTATTTTAAAGTCTATAAATGTATCAAGCTTTAAGTTATTGAATTGTTATTAAAGTCTGGTTAAGAAAATAGTTACTTGAGAACGATTTTCCCATATTAATTATCAAAAGTACTAACTATATTAAATTATACTATTGCGTTACATACAATTTGTCAATTTCTGAAGTTAATTTATACAATATAGAAGTTAATCATAACCTAACAGACATAATAAATAAAAGATAATAATAATAATTTCAAACGATTTATTATTTAAGAGAGACCTTTCCAAGTTTGTATATAAAGTTTCTGTAAAGTGATAATAATAAGCAACCTATATGTTATAGTTTATTCTCTCTCTGGTTTTATTTCTTTCTTCCCGTGATTCAACAAAATATAAAATATATTTACAACAACACAGAAGATTTTCACAAGACCTGTACTATCGAAGGTATTCGAAATCATCACCGAACGAATTATAACCAGAACCTGATATAAGAAGTAAGTAGAATAATTGTTTTAGGTTAGATGCCGATAGTTGGTAAAAATGTATTAACGTGTAGTTAGTAGTAGCAAATTATCTCTCGTATTTATAAATGGTAAAACAAGAGCTGCTATCTCATGCCTCCAAAAAGAACTAGAGAAAACCACGTTTCTGGTCAGTTTGAGAAAATTTATCGAAGTGTCTTGTGAAGTATTTTGCTAAAATATTAAGCAATGAACACCTGAGAGAACTTTCCTTGTACCCTACGTGTATATGCATATACTGTGGAGGTGGATATAATGGTAAATGTAAATAAAAATAGTAGCACATTATACGGGTAGTAGCATTGCAAGTTTACTCCCAGTTTGTTTTATGCCGTGTCCCGGTGCCATATATCAATTTCAGTTTATAAGTGGAAATTTCAATGCAATCATACTGCACCTATATTCGAGTCGCAGCACAAATACATACATGTCCGTGCTATCGTCGTCGGTTTCATGACATTAATTAACATCAAAGCCGTTATTTCGTCACCAGACATATAGAAATTTTACCTGACGTTTATCATTTCACTTATCTATCCGACATTTACCTACCGCGCCGTAGATAACCTATAAATAATCGAATTTGTTTTAAAAGGTTTCTGTATTAAGACACATACGGTACACATTTAGTATGCAGGGTGTTTTATATAAATAGCGTCTAATATTAGTCATTCTAAAATTTCTGCACGTGTTTATCTGATATTCCGTAAAAATGATATTCATTTTAATAGAATAAGTTATCTGTTAAGTTTCTGTTTGCAAATTAAAGATTAATTTCAGTTTTACAACACATACTTAGAATTTCAATATACCCAACATGTCAGTCAACCGTTTATTACAATTTCAGTGTCTCAGTTGTCTTCCTCAATTGTTTCTGTAAATGATATTTTTAAAATTTTTCCATACATGGTATAAGAAAGTATTGTGATGAAAATGTTCAAGATTTTTGCAGACGTCCACGTTTTGAAGTCTCCCGATACCGAAAAAGTGGATTTTAAAAAATGTTTCTCTCTCCCTCTCCCTCTCCAACCCCATTCTCTCTCTCTCTCACCCCTCTCTCTCTAAAAATTGGAACCGGAAGTAATTTTTATTCTTAGCAAATAGTACATTTTTTCGGATATCTTTCCAAAGTATGCATCTTAAAATTGTATAATTTGAAACTCTCATACGTATAAGAAAGTCGTGTGGTGGACACACATCATTATTTACTTTCATATACGTAGTACCGAAAAAGTGGTTTCTAAGAAATGTCTCTCTCTGTGTGTGTGCATGTGTGTCTATACGTGTATGTGTAATCACGATAACGGTCAAACGGCTGAAGCTATCAATTCCAAATTTTATATTTACGAGTATAATCTCATTCTTGACATCTGATTAGATTTTCAGTAAAATCAATAGACCTGAAGTAGTAGTTAATTCAGTAAAAAAAAATACGAAATTTACCAATATTTCGTCAACTACTAGGTTTAAACAAATTTATAAAGAATTCAAATGTATTTTCAAAAGTGAATAGATAAAATTTGTATTAAAAAAGTTTTTGGGAATTCCTATTGGAAAAAGATCTTTCACTCTTATTGAAAATCAGTTTTTTGCGAATATCTCGCGAATCATGCAATACATTATTAGTATAAATGCACTTAAAGCTTGGTTTTGAATACTTTTTCAAAATTCCAACCGCAAGCAACATTTTTACTCTTGTGGAATAGCGATTTTTTACAAATACCTCGTAAATTGAGCATTGTATATAGATTTATCAAAAGTACAAAAGTATTTAGAGCTAGATGTCGAATAATTTTTGTATAAAAGAAATTTCAAAATTTGGAGCAGAAGTAATACTTATCGAGTAGCACTCTTTTCCAAATGTCTCGCAAAGTACGCATTCTGTAGAGATATATTGAGACTAGAAGTACTTAGAATAGGATTCTGAATAATTTTTTACAAAATAATTTTCAAAATTCGACCTGAAGTAACAGTATATTTAATAACATTTTTATTTTTTTAAGAATATAAAAGTATTTAAAACTTTAATTTTCTTGATCTACATATACATAAATTGTTGTTACTGGCATCAGTCAAAATTGCACTCAACCGTTTATTATATATTCAGTATATTTCAGCTGTCTTCCTGAATCGTTTCTGTAAATGATATTTGTAAAATTATTCCTTAATTTCTGAAGAATTAAGTAAATCTAATGTTTATAAGATAAACTGGTGGACCACTGATTCTAAAAAAATATTCTGCATCCTTTGTCATATTAAAATATACATTATACTTAACATTTTGATCCATGCCAACAACAACATTTTATGCATACGTAGATCAAGACTGTGATGAAGGCGTGATCACCGCAAACATTCATATAATATTTTTAAGATTGTCGTTTACCATTGGCATACTTTCTTGATTTCAGCAAATGTTTTGTTTATTTGTATGTGAGAAATAAGCTTTGCTTATCACTGTAGATCTAGTTTAGATACTCCGTTATGATCAATACTTCTGTTAAAAGTTAAAATAGAATTATTTAAACATGTTCAAATATTAATGAATAATACACTCCATTTTCCTGTTTTTGTGGTAGTATTTTGAAGTCGATATTTTTTAGGAGTGCTTTTTAAAACAATGTTTGTAGGTTATACTACCTCATCGAAGTGGGGCAAGTGTTATCATGGGCTGTAGTTACAATACATTCACTTCTAATTTCAAATCAAAGGGCAAGGGTGAAAATTTTATATATCTTTATTGGGAAAGAAGTTATAAACTTTCCAAAATTAAAAATGAAAGGTATCAAAATTGATTCGAAATGGTAAATTTTGTTTTTTATTGTTAACTGGTTGGGGCAAAACTCTTATAAGGTTTTCATCATCTAGGGTGTTAATATCTTCAATTTCCAGCCAAGTAAAGATATTTACATTATATTTCAAGAATCTAACTAGTCATTCATCTTCCTTTTTTTTTGTAACCAGTCTAACAAGAAATGCCTAATGATTTTTTTTGTGGTATATTTTACTATGATCTGTTTCTCTAATGCAATTTGTATTGCATCCCTCTTCTTCGAACTATTCAGGTTATCCATCCATAAGCTATCAGAACTGTGCTTTATGTTTGCTCTTTTTGTCTTATTGGTACATTTCGGCTTATTTTTAAAAGTATCCTTTTTTCCCCTTTCCTTGGACAAGTCCCTGCAATACCCCTTGTGAGGTTTTAATACATCTGCACCCGCGGCGACTTTTAAATAAACTGCCATATATTTTGGTTTGCTTCATAGTACTTAACAATAGCTCCTCAAAACTCAATTTTGGATCACCAGATGCTGTGGACGGGTCAGTGTTGTCAACAATCTGGTCATTTTGGGTGATATTTTCATGGAAGCTGTCTGCATTTGCTTCTTTTGTTAAAGGCTTCCTCATCAAACTCTTTTTCTTTTTTTTTTGAGGCAAGTGTAGCCCATGCCGTAAAATAATTCATTTACGGAAGAAGTAAATTTCAGATATTGGACAGTAAGCTAGGGCTTCTAAACTCTCTAATATCATATTGATTACCATTGTCTTTTAAACGGACTGCTCACTCATTGGACAAGTGAATAGGAAAAATTTTCCAAATTTTTATGTCACTTTGTATTAGAAACTAACTGAGACTACCTCCTACAAAATAGTGTTAAGATTGTTATATGGTTATTGAGGTATATGTTCATACTTACCCTAAAGCCACATTTACTCGAGTTTTCCTTACTTCTATTTTTTTTTTTTGTGAATTAGGTGAACTATCCTGAATGAGCAAACTAACCTACCATGTCACAACTTCATTAGTCTTCAATCATAAAACTTTTCAAATGCTGCGGCATGTAAAACACATTTGTATTGAATAAAATCTACGTCCACGTTATGTGACAATTTTATCCACTCAGAACGCATCTTCAAAGAATTTCGAGATTCTTTGCGTTGCATCGAATGGAGCAAATCTACAAATATGTGTTTTTTTATAACTTACACAAATTTGGATTGTTTGGACTTTTATAAGTTAAATTTAAAGGTATGTTGACAAGTACTACTTTTGCAATATAGGTTTCTTTGAAATTTCTATCCCTTAATTTTTTAGAAAACCAGAACTGAAAAGTATTTTATATATTGCTGCTATAAATAATTGTCAAATGCAGAGTATATAACAACCTAATAAAGAGCAATTATTTTAGAACTGTGCATTAAAAAATATTTTTATTTTAACTTTATATTTTCGTCTTATCTGGAACAAGCTGCAATATAAACTTCATCGCGTTGGCTTTTAAAACCAACCGACATCGAGAGGCTCTCTAATAAAGTAATAAATTTCTGAATATTAAAAACAAAATCAACAGCATTCAGTAGATCATATTCACGGTACGATTTAAAATTCCTTTTAATTGCGAGCAGTAAATCGCATGGGATATTAAAGTTTTAGTATCGTTCGAATGTCGAACACGATATGTAGAAGTGTATATACATAATATGAATACATACATACATAAAAAATGCATATAGAAGTTCAATTTGATCCTATGCAGTCAGAACTTTCAAATGAATCCATTGAAATTCAACTTGCTCCTCCAATAAAATACATGGCTCATAAACCAATTAAAATCTTATTCTAGAAATAGGTCATCGGACAAACAAAAGTATATATGAATGGCCTTATGGGCGGCTTCCATCAACGCGAGCACAAATTGAAGACATAAAATTTAAATAATCTGTTATTGGCTGGTTGCTGCAGTTTCGGATCCGGTGACCTATGTGAAAAAGAATGCGAGACAACACAGATTGTATATCGACTGGTTGAAACTGCATTTTAATTTTTTAGTATATGTGTACGTATCGAAGAGAAAAGAGAGACAAAAAACACGAAAAAGGCATATTAAAAATACATTTCATCAAAAAATTCCATCACACTTAATCTGAATGATGTTTTATCCCCGGCTATGTAAATAACGTATAAGGTTATTTATAAGAATGTTACATTTTGAAGAAGCTATGTGATTTTAAAGATTTAAGAGATTGGTAAACATAAATGTATGAATATTCTTTGTATTTTAAATGACAATAGCCAGCAAAAGACATGCTGATTATACCTTGTGGGAAAGATTGAAATATTACGCCAAAATGGTATACAGATCTTAAGAGATTTCATTGGCATTTGTGTAGGAAAATTCCATATGGAAAAGTACCATATTTGCCATATTTTATACCATAACCAAGCCAAGACCTATGAAAGTTTCATTACAATTTTTTGCTTTGGTTTATTATATTTTCCTGTATTATTAATAATAAAATCTGTACTTTTAAGTACATGAACGTCAGAGATTAACCATGTTCGAGCAAACCGTTGGTTTTTTCACGCAAATAGGGCCAACGATTGGAATGGTTAAACATGACGCAAAAGTGTTTTAAGTATGTATACAGAGTGAATCACAGGGAACTGAATCGATCAATTGCGAAAAAACTATAGCTAGGAATGATTTGAAATTTTGACACTATACTAAAATCGATGAGGGCCATTCGCCTAAAATATTTTCAAGGGGCACTTTGGGCTATACCGGAAGTAGGCACCAAACTTATAATTTTAAATAGAATACCCTGTATATTGTCTGGTTTTTAGATTCTACGTATAATTTTAAATATATTTGTGTATAACGTTATATATGTAAGTCTAAGCATTTTTTATTTATTGAAATTGTTATGTTAAATTTGACATTTGCAGGCAGAAAATCAATAGCACTATTTCCATAAAAAGATAAATTTATTATTTAATTTGAAGTAAATTCTCTCAAATAGATGGCCTAATTAAATACTATTTATGTAAAATTGTTACAATTATTAATACAGAGTGTGCGAATTATACGCCTGAAAATGAATTTGGAAAAATTTCCAAAAGACAATTTTTTTAAATAGGAAGCGCCAACTTTTATAATTTTATCTTATTCTGCATTAAAAATAAGGATCACTTACTATAAATATGTCTATTATAAAAATTGGTAGTGTTGGAAATATTGGCAAGTTAGTATTTTTATCTTCTACAATACATACTGTTTGCATTAGTTCTTTTTCATTAGTTAGCCATGACAGTGTTTACAAAATTATAAATTGTCATTCGTTCAAAAAAAAGTCATTTACCTTATCATAATTATAATAAGTCATGCCGGGGCGTTTAAATTATTCAAACGATGATTATTTAAATTTATTTATTATTTATGGGGAATGTAATAGAGTTATGTCAAGAACATGTGATGCATTTGCAACCCGACATCCGCAAAAACGGAAACCATCTACCAATACTATTAAACGTTGTATAGAAAACTTCACAAATTTTGGATCCGTGAGGGCAAAGATTCAGAGAAATAAACCAGTTATGAATAACGAAAATATGAAATTGCAATTTTGGAATATTTTGCCGCATATCCGACAATATCTACGAGTCACGTAGCGTTGGAGTTAGCGTTATCGAAATCTTCAATTCTTAAAATTCTATGGAAGCATAAATTTCATCCACATGCGATTTTCATAGCGCAGCATTTAAAAGACACTGATTTTCGAAAACGCGTGGAAAAAATTTTTTTTGATAATATTTGGACGGATGAATAAAATTTACGAAAAGTGTGCATTAGGCGTTATCGAGTTATTGAGGAAAATTGAAATCGGCAAATATTGGTTTTTTCAAAATACCTCAAAATTATATAAAACTCCGAATGAATTTGAAATGAGATTTGTTGCGAGCATTGAATTCTGCTAAACAATCCCCATTTAACTGTTGTTCTATCTCTCCTAACAACCGATATACCAAATCTTACTGAATTTCAGCTTGCTGACACCTCTGCGATAAATAACTCACAGCAAGATTATCCAATCGAACGAACTATAAACAGGAGGAGAACATTAATAATAGATTTAAATATTTCACTATAGTTTAACAATATAAAAAATATAATTTTACCCATATCATTTGCAGAAATGATATTGTTAACCACATTAGTTAGTGTTGTAAAGCATCCATAATTTGATGTAAAGCTCAATTGATACGCGGGTGAGAAGTTACTACTCCGTCAACTGCTTTTAAGCTACTCTCTCAAGAAAAACTTGTATTTGTATCGTTCCTGATGAAGCTATAGTATAGTGAAACACTTGTAACATTATATTCATTTGGAAACCTAAATATTTCTACTTTATTTTTGGTTCTGTTTGCAATAGACGACAGTATATACAGCTAGGAGACGTGATATACAAAGTATAGAACTGTTCGTTTTGTGAATTCTGAAACTGGACTGATGACCAATATATTAAGTGATCGTAAACGGATTTTATGATACACTGAGACTTGCAATTCTACAATTAATCAAAAACCATTAAATTTTAGAGTTAATAAAATCAGTGATTTCTCGTAATTTATTGCGAAAATATAAATAAGATAAGTACTTATGGCGTCCTACGCTGAGCGCAAGTGGCTATAGTAACCATTTCAATAAAGTACCTATATAAATATTCTTATTGCGAGGTTTTTACTGTCTAATTCTGTTATATGTATGCGATTCTCGTGTTGTCGATTGCTTCCTTTAATAAAAGTTTGTCATGACAACTTGCGTAACACAAGTCGGATCTCGTATTTTGTATAATTAAGTTGAAACAGCAAAAGAATATATATAATATTATTATATAATGATATTTTATACATATATTGTATATCTTAAACGTAAGTTAATTCTTTATAATTGTAATATGTCGAAATGTTAAATTTGGTTTTCTTTCTCGTAATATTGAATATTAAGTGAAGGCCTACAATTAAAGGCCAAGAACTATAAGATATCTTTTCTATATGTAGTAAAATTAATGATATTTACAGTGATTCGTAATTTAACATTGATAATATACAGTGCCCCACCGAAAACGAAACAGTTTGAATATCTTGAAGGAGAAAACTTTTTTGAAAGAACGCAAAAACAGGTCGATTTTTGATCCAATGGGGACATCCTTCCATCATATCTTCAACTGTGATACGTCAATCCCCTCCCCTCCATCACTCCCCCCATCGCAATTTAAATAGGGAAAGTAGTATATATGATACATCATTGAAAAGGCAATTGTAGGGAGAATTCAGCAAAGTGATTGTTGGTTGCGCTATTTTTGATTTTAGCGCCCTCTAGCGGGAAAAAAAACGGTTACGTATTCCACAGTATGACACATCATTTCAAAGCTAATTTTACTTTACGCTTGCAAGTCTATGGAAGGTTAAAAGTATTAAGTTTATTTAAAGTTCTTTTTTTGTTTGTAGAATATTTTTACTATATAAAGACATACATAGATATTTTTTTTAAAATGGATGAATTCGAACAATTCTATGAGGAATTAAGGTAGTTAAATTGTGTTTAATTTGATTGTTTTGTATATGGTGTTAAACAAAATTTTATGTGGTGATTTCTGCTGGAGTTTGGAACGAGGTTGGTAATTTTATTTTTATTAATTAATGTACTTTCACAATTTATATTTTAGTTTTCTTTATTTGTGCTTGTATATTAGAATTTGACGTGTTGGGTAATCGATCAGGGATGTGTGCAACGATGCGAAGGATGTACTCGTAGAACGGAGCCCTGGTTTATCAATTTACGTGCATTCGGCTTTTGGGAGCGAGAAAAGGCACTGGGAAATATATACGTCAAAACAGAGTCCATGTGTTAATGTGTATATTATTTGGACCGTGGGAATTCATTATATATTTTATTTATATTTATTATCCAGTATAAGTCACGATATTTGATGGAACTTTGATTTGTTGATTGTTTCGAACTTAAATATACATGAATTAGTGTATAACGAATGTGTTTAATGGAATATTTTCTGATTTATTTATTATCATAATAATTTGTATAATTACTGAATTAGTTTTTTTTTATTTTGTTATTTTATCATAACTTGTGAGGGTTTAATTTAGTATTTAAGATCTATTTATTTGTAAATATACCTGTTTTATTTTGATATTTAAGTTAGTTTAATAAATTATGTTTTAAGGTTTTTCTTGTACTTTTATTTATTTTATCTGACCTGGAGGCAACTTGAGAGCATTCGTTTTTTTTGGAGAAGGAACATTGTTATTATTTTGTGCCCCTAAGAAAAAATATCGTTAGTAACCTTAAAGCTGAGCTAGTGAAGTGTGAAATTACTAAACCTACTTTTCTGCAGAAATTTATGAAATCCTGGTTTTTGGCATTTTAATTCTCGAATATGTATAATTAAGGCCTAGTACTGAGATATATGGTTGATTCTGTTTTCATTTATTATTTAAATAATTTAAATCATTGTTATATAATCGTTAATTTGCAAGAGTCACAGCAATATATGTATATGAACTCGGTGAGCGGAATAATAAGTTACTCTAACCTGGTCGATATACAATTGATTGACGAGGCACTTAAGTTTTGAAATAATATTATTTATTTATTAAAAAGAAATGAAATCAGAAAACAAAGCAAACAAAGGAAACCACACTTAAATATTGTTTTGGTAATTAAGAAGTACTATACAAATGTTTCCTCTCGGCAAAAAAGGATTTCAATTTCGTCTTTAAGCGTGTGACAGAAAACCTCTTTAAATGATACATAATTGCCGTAAATATGGGATTATTCGCCACGTCTATTTCGCCGCTGGCCGTTTTACCTTGTATACATATAATGCCAAGTTCTAGAATATGTTTTCCATGATAAATGCGTAAATTACTGAATGATTTTCACTCAATCGATCACAAATTACCAATTTGCTAATTTAAAATTTATTTTTGGGTGACATGATTAAAATGTAAATATTTTGAAATCATAGTCTGTCTGTCAGCTGACGATGTAAACATTTGCTGCAAATAGTATAATCTACTTCAATATTTTTTTGTTATACAACATTACTGAATATTGTTTAAAGTTTTATATAAACTTTCATATTATTCAAATATTATCATCATCGATGCCTTATAATACATGTACGTCTCAAGGCGTTTTCAAAATATGTCTTAAATATCGAAAATGTATAACATTTTGAGTGTTAAAATTGCACTTATTATTCAGTTTTCATGAGAAGAGCTTTTGGAAACATTAAACCTTTCCAAAGAATTTACTCACGTTTATGACTAATTATGTCGTTCATGTAACACAAGTGCACTTATCTATAATGCTTCACCAGACCGAAAATTTATTTCGTCATTTTCGTTTTATTGCCCCTAAACAAAATTAATTACGTCAAATTTTAGTGCAACACATACCTACCTATACGGCAGCCAACGCGTACGCTGCACTTCGCGCAGTGAAATAGCAATTTCCTCAGATTTAAAGCGAATGACATAAAACTATCCATTATTATGTTCATACCGTGAAAGTTCCGTAAAGTAATTTAAATTAATTTTAAAGTAAAAGCACCCAGCCAGCTGCATTAGTGTGTATACACTTAAGTGCTCCTATATGTGTGGATGTGTGCAAGTATTTGTACTGGTGTGGGTAGTATGTAAATACGTTTCCCGTTTAAGGCTCCAAGAAAATAATGCACCCCAACGGATTTAACTTCTTAACTTCGACTCGTATTTGCAAATTGCGACCTGTTACAAAAGGAAATTGCTTCGACTAAATTGCAGTTCACCAAGAACATTCATAAATATACAGGCAATGCTACGTACAAACGCATACACGCTCAAGTCGGGAATCAAATATACACGAATACATTAGAACGTAACTATCTACTTCGCGGCTATGTTCACTTACGTCTAATTTACATTATTATATTTTTGCAGGTATATTGCATTACTTCATTTGGCTTGTGTGTGCATGTGTGTGTATATGTGTGTGTGTGAGATTTTCGAAGTTGGAAACGTAAATGACGTATAATTCATTGGAGAGCGCACGGCATAATCCGGCGGATGTTTTTAAGTACCTAGACCCCCGTGTCTTAAAATATATGATTACAAATTAACAGTGACGTGAGAAACTCTTAAAAAAATGTTAAAGTAACATCTTTGTTAAGAATAATAACGAATACAATTTTATGTCTACTTCCATTAGTGGAACTGTTATTTTAAAATGTTACCTCGTTTTGTCTTCAATCTGATATAATTTTGTACCTCAACAGGATACGATAAAGCATTTTGATTCTCGAATATGTATAATTTATAGTGTTATGTTTTAGTCTTATATACCCTTCATATGTACCATATATTATGTTAAATATTAGCACGCTTAGATTATCCATATGGAATTACGCAAACTCGAGAAATTACCACACTTTAGTAGCAACACTATACAGGTAAGGACACATATGTAGGTATCCCTCATCACTACTCATCAGTGTACTTATGATATAAAAATTTACAGCACTCTGGGTTGTAAATCTGATTGTATCAAGTTATAGATTAATTTGTGCGTCATTCATGAATACCTATGGGCTTCTAATCTCTTTAGGGCTCGTTACAATAGTGTGTCCTTCTGCGTATGTATTCCTTCAATCAACGGCTAGGGGTATTCAGAGTCTTCTATGGACTTTCTGGGCGTGTAATGTGTCTATGTTCGCGGGTGTGTCTCGAATGAAATGTTCTTGATATACCCGCATTTTAGGAGCGGGTTTGATCAATGTGTTCGGTCAAGGAAATCAAGGCTATCGGACCAGATTTTTGCCAGTGATTGTGGAAAGGCGTTGGCGCACGACTTCCGTCGCGTTTTAGGCGGAGCTTTGATGCTACAGGAGACTGAGTACCTCTGTGACGATACTGTGTCTCTTTGGTCTTGCTCCCTCATAATTTCCTCTAGTGTACAGTTTCCTATATGGTTTGCCCTTTCACAGAATTTTGATAAGTGAGTGTCAGCAGCTGGTTTAATCTTTCCATATCTTGGTGACGTGTCTCAGAGGAATATTAATATTGTTAAATTTGTTCATCAATTATTATTATTATTTATGAAAGACATTAATTAACATATTCTGGTTAATATGAATATGGATATTTAAAAAGGTATGGCAGGAAATTTTTAAATTGGGATATGTCAATCAAACTGTCAGTTAAAAATATTTTATTGGATTTGACAATTAAGAGGAATCAAAGCTACTAATGGATAAATATGGTTTATAAAACTTAAATAACATTTATTATGATGAATATTGTGAGTAAAAGGAAGTATGGAAAACCTTATTATGATTTAAAATATCTATTTTGAATATTCAAAAAGAAGAAAGAATTATGATTGGAGGAATGTAATTATTTTAGAAAATCACTAGGGAAATGAAAAATAAATAAGGATTCTGAAAAATATTTTTTGAGTAAGAAGATATATTTATTTTTATAAGAGAAAAAATTGAGATTTTCTTATAAAAATCATTCATTAAAAGGTGCATTATTTTAAAAAAAAGGTTCTTCTAATTATATTAATAGGGAGGATTAATAATTAGAAGAATATTAAAGAAGCAGAATTAATAGACAAGAAGAAATTGGTTACTTCAAATAAAAACTCACCTAACATATTTTGCTCCAATCCATGAGGATCTTCCCGTTGAGAAAAGTACACTGAGGACTGCGGTCAACAACGGTCAACAAGAGGCTGAGATATCATACCAGTTCCTGTGGATTGTTCCCGTTGAGAAAAGTATACTGAGAAATTGCGGTCAACAAAAGGCGAAATATTGTACCAGTTCCTGTGGATCATTGTTAAAAGGTTGCTGTATTTGAAGAGGTGATTCAGGAGTAGCTGACCTGACGTTCGAAACAGAAGTGCTGTCTAGATGAGAACATATCATTTCCACTATTGATATCTATAAAATACAAAGTTCTAAATCAAGGTATTTATATTGTAATAATATTTGAAATTAACTAGAAGAGTTCATATTTATCTTCAAAAGAACATTAAATAGAATCAAATTATTTTGTAACCACAAATGTATGATATGTTACAATTTAAACTCACATTATTAAAGAGCTATAAGAGTATTTCCAATAATATATCCATAGTTATTGTAATATCCATTATTTAACTTTCACAAATAATATTAACCAGAATAAGTAATCGTCTAATTGGAAAAATCATTGGTGAACAATTAATATATCCTATATTGTATATGTCATATCATATATTATTCACAAAACCATTATTATGAATATATATTGCATAATTTCAATATATTATAATTAAAGATGTTATTATATTAGTTTTTGCATTATTATTTCCATATATGCAGGAGATATTGTTGTTGTTAATAAATGAACGTACCTTGGAATGGACAAGAATGGAACATTTATTTAGTTGTTATTTAATTGTTATTGTTGTTGAAAGACCTTTTCGAATGTCAGTTTTAGTTTTGATATATTGTCAAAAAATATAGAGTGACATATTGACAGCTTAATAGTTTTTATAATAGAAATAGTTAAAAATATAGTCAGATATAGCCAGATAGTAATAGAAAATAACATTGTGGTCCTTCGACGAACTTTATTCAGCCCTATAGATGTACAGATAGAAGAATTATGGATAATAGATCGAGAAAGTCAGATGATGTCATGTCCGACAGCAGAAAAAATTCGTCAAATTTAGGAGAAACTTTACAAAATAGGAATGAGAAAGAGAGTACCGAAGATTTTTTTGGGTTCAGTAATGCCTCTATACTCCATTCAAAACATTTAATGCAAAATATGATGAAAAGTAATGATGACAAAGGTACCAGTAGTAAAAATAAACCTAATAGCACAATTACCTCAAGCAGTAAAGGTACGAAAAAATCTTCATTGTTACCTAGTCAAATACTATGTTTACAGTTAGAACATCAGAAAAAGTTAGCTAATATAGAACTACAAGAAAAACAGCTTAAATATAAACGAGACTTAGAAGAAAGACAACGACAATTAGAAGAAAGGCGACTTAAATTTGAGCGAGAATTAGAAGAAGCAAGACTTCGGAAAGAAAAAGAATTTTTAGATTTAGAACTACAAATACAGTTAAGCAAAGGAAACTCGATAATAAATGAATTTGTTGAAAATAGAGGAAGACTGAAAGAAGTCTCTGAAGGTAGGAATAATATATTTGAAAAAGAGGAACAAGGTAGTTTGCAGAAAGTAAAAACTTGGCTTGAAACTAACAAAAATGATTTAAAAACAGAAAGTTGTAATAGCAGCCATAGAGATGTAGTAGATTCTAGTAAAAATGATTTAGAAATGGAGACATTTTGTCAAGATGACAGATTAGAAAAAATTCTCCTTAGACAGACAATAGATAAAGAACTGCCAATTTTTTCGGGAAATGGTAAGGAGTGGCCAAGCTTTTATAGTAATTACACCTACACAACAAAAGCTCTAGGACTATCAGACGAAGAAAATATTTGTAGGCTAAGAAAAAGCCTAAAGGGTGATGCCCTTAGATCTGTACAAGGTCTGTTAATTTCCATGTCGGTTCCTGCCACAGATATAATAGATATTCTACGAAATAAATATGGCAGACCTGATATTATTGTCAGAAACATGGTAAGTGAAGCTAAAAACTTACCTATCGTAAAAAACAATGATTTTGTTGCACTTACCCAATTTTCGGAAACTGTATCAAATCTTGTCCTGACTTTTGAATCACTCAGTATGGAAAACTACCTGTCATGCCCCCAGTTAATGGACGACTTAATGCAGAAACTACCATTTGGTATGCAGCTATCATGGGGTGAGAAAGTTGCGAACAATAAAGGTAAATACTCACTTCGTGATTTTAAGAAATGGGTAAACGAAAAAGCCAATGCTGCTAGCTACGTTCAAAGCATGTCATCACAAAGACAGCTAAATCCGAATTTTAAAAGGACTTTAGTTGTAGCAGGAAATAAACAAGAAAATAAATGCCTTTTATGCAAAGAAAATCATAACTTAGACATGTGCAAAAGATTTATAGAAAAATCAATAGAAGATAAATGGAAAATAGTCAAAGAAAATAAGGTATGCTTTTGTTGTCTAAAAAGCTACCATAGAATTAGTAATTGCCGAAATAAAAGAAAGTGTACTATTGATGACTGTCAAAAAATTCACCATAAACTTCTACACTTCAAAACAAATAAAACGGAACCTAGAGCAAGAGCTGATGCAAGAAATTTACAGAATGAAAATATTTTTGAAACAGGAAATCATATAGTGGGACATACATTACAAAATTATAGAAAAGAAGTGTTACTGAAAATTGTTCCAGTAATTTTAAGAACAGAAACAATTGAAATTGAAATTTATGCTCTATTAGATGATGGTGCCACTGTCAGTCTACTTGATGAAAGTTTGGCAAATGAACTTAATCTGGTCGGAGAAGAAACTATTCTGCGCTTAAAATGGACTGACCAGCATACAACAAAACAGTCAAGATCAAGAAAAGTGTCCTTCAGCATTTCGAATATTGACAGAGATAAATTTTACCCAATGGAAAATATATATACCTCAAAAGATTTAGATTTGCCCATACAAAATGTTGATTCAAGGCGCATTAAAAGCAACTGGAAACATTTAGAACATATTAATTTTCCAAACATTGAGAGTATTAAACCAAAACTGCTAATTGGCCAGGACTATTGGGAACTGATAACAACCAGAGAACTTATAGAAGGCCCCAAAAATTCCCCAGCCTTGTCACGTACTAAGCTCGGATGGATAGTCCACGGAAATGTAGCCCAATTTAAAGGAAGATTAGACCATTATGTAAATTTCCTTGTTCGAGACGACGAAGCTCACAGTGAAGATCTCCACGATATGGTAAAATATTTTTTTACAATTGAATCTTTAGGGGTAAAATATCAAGACACAAAATCAATAAAAGAAGATGAGGAAGCCGAAAACTTAATAAAAAATATTTCAAGAAGAAAAAATGGTAGATGGGAAACAGGATTGTTATGGAAAGATACAGAAGAAACACTTCCCGACAGTAAAAATGTAGCACTTCAACGCTTTAGGTTTATAGAAAGAAAAATGAGTTTAGATCAAGATTTCGGACAAGCTTATTCTCAGAAAATAAAAGAATATAAAGAGAAAGGATACATTAGAAAACTATCTATTGAAGAAGAAGAAGAATCTCACAAAAAAATATGGTACTTACCTCATTTTGGTGTAGTAAACCCAAATAAGCCTGGTAAAATTCGTTTAGTTATGGATGCTGCTTCAAAAGTCGAAGGAAAATGTCTAAATGATTTTTTATACAAAGGTCCAGATTTGCTTAATTCACTTATCAGCGTAATTGCAAAGTTTAGAGAAAAGCCCATAGCCTTCTCAGCTGACATACGAGAGATGTTTCATATGGTTGAAATAAATGATGAAGACCAGCATGCTCAACGAATTATATGGAGAGATTCCCCGGCAAACGATTTTGAGACATACGTTGTTCAGGTGATGATTTTTGGAGCGGTGTCATCACCATACAGCGCCCAATATATCAAGAATATTAATGCCCTAGAATATGAAAAGGTGTACCCTGAAGCTGTTGACGCCATTATTAATCAACACTACATGGATGACTACATTGATAGTTCAGAATCTCCAGAAAAAGCATCAAAATTAATAAATGAAGTAATAGCTATCCATAAGATGGGCGGTTTTGAGCTAAGAGGATGGATTTCTAACTCGGAGGAAGTTTTTCAAAATATACCCGAAGAATTACGTACGGCAGAAAAAATATTTGAAGATTCTGCACCCCAAAGAATATTAGGACTAAGATGGCTACCAAAAGAAGATGTGTTAAGCTTTTGCATTAGCTTACATAAAGTAGATCAAAATATTTTAGATGGAAAAAAAATACCTACAAAAAGAGAAATGTTAAGCGTTATCATGTCTTTGTTTGACCCATTAGGAATCCTTGGAAATTATATTGTGAAAGCGAAAATCTTAATGCAAGATATTTGGAAAAGTGGAATAAAATGGGATGATCAGATTTCAGATGCACAAAATAAAAAATGGAAACTTTGGCTTAATGGTTTGGAGAAAATAAAATCCTTCACAGTTCAAAGATGCTATGTTTCCAATTATTTTCAAGTAAAAAATATACAGCTACACTTGTTTTGTGATGCAAGTAAACAAGCCTTTGCAGCAGTCGCTTATTTCAGATTTGAAGTAGGAGAAAAAATTGAAATTTCATTAGTTATGTCTCGCAATCAAGTATGTCCACTAAAAACCCTGACGATACCCCGTTTAGAGCTACAAGCAGCAGTACTTGCAAGCCGTTTGGCAAAAACAATCCAACACCAACATACACTTAAAATAAATAGAATTGTATTTTGGTCAGACTCCACGACTGTTCTAAATTGGTTACGAACGGACTCAAAGAAATTACCGTCTTTTGTTAGTAACAGAGTAGGAGAAATTTTAGAAAACACTGACGTTTCACAATGGAAATGGGTACCTTCGAAATTAAATATAGTTGACGAAGCGACAAGAGACGATAAAGAAGCTGATCTTAGAAGTGAAAGCCCATGGTTAAAAGGTCCTGAGTTCTTGTATCAGTCACCATGTTTTTGGCCAGAAGAAAATATTGAGCATCATCTAAGCAAAAATTACATTGAAGAATCGCAAATACTCCTTTTAAGTCATGCAGAAGAAAATATTAAAAATTCGTACCTACCTGACATATCAAAATTTTCATCTTTAAGAAAACTATTGAATTCCACAGCCTATGTATTCCGATTCATAAGACAAGTCCAAAAGAAACCATATTTTTCAGATAAAGAAAAATATTTAACATGTTCAGAAATTCAGAATGCGAAAAAACTTTGGTGTCTTCAGTCACAAAAAGACTCCTTTTGTCAAGAATATAGGACACTAGTAAAAGGAAAATCAGTTAATAAAGATAGCAAGCTTTTCCCACTTTCACCATGTTTAAATGATAATCTAATATGCTTAAAAGGAAGAATAGATAACTGCCCCGAATTAAAGATGGAGACAAAACGACCCATTATTTTAAGTCACAGTCACCCTTTTACACGGCTCCTTGTACGGGAATATCACGAAAGAAATGGACATGCAGGGACACAATTAGTTCTTAATGAAATAAGACAAGAATATTGGATAACCCAAGCAAGGAAACTTATAGCCTCAGTAATAAATAGCTGTAATTTTTGCAAAATTAAGAAAGCAAAGCCTATAATGCCGGAAATGGGTCAGCTTCCATTAGAAAGATTACAACAACCCCCAAGAGCTTTCTTTTTTGTGGGAATTGATTATTTTGGGCCAATAGATGTTGTAATAGGCCGAAGACATGAAAAAAGATATGGTGTACTGTTCACTTGTTTATCTGTCAGAGCTGTCCACTTAGAACTTGCGGAATCTCTTAATACAGGTTCGGCTATCTTAGCTATAAGAAGATTTATCGCAAGAAGAGGACAACCAGTTTGTATATGGAGTGACAATGGAACTAACCTTTGTTCAGCAGACAGAGAACTGCGTAAAGCTTTAAATGAAGTAGATGATGAAGAAATTAAGAAAAATTGTTTGGCACAAAATATCGATTGGAAATTTATAGCTCCAGCAAGTCCTCACATGGGAGGTGCTTGGGAGAGGATGGTACGAACAGTAAAACAAACACTAAAGATTATTTTAAGGGAAAGAATTCCAAAATTAGAAGTTTTACAGACAGTTTTAGTAGAAGCAGAGAACATAGTTAACAGCAGACCTCTGACTTATGTGTCGTCAAATGAAAATGATTTTGAAAGTATAACTCCAAATCATTTTTTGATCGGAACATCGAGCATTGTTAAACCACCAGGAATATTTGAACAAAAATTTGATTTGAGAAAGCAATGGAGATTTGCCCAACAGTTGGTAGACAGATTTTGGCACAGATGGGTAAGGGAATATTTGCCTACTCTAACTGCTAGGTCCAAATGGTTGCAAGAAACAAGAAATATAGAAGTAGGTGAAGTAGTCGTACTGATGGATAATCAGTTACCAAGAAACAATTGGCCATTAGGAAGAATAACTGCTGTTTATCCAGGAAAAGACCAGAAAGTGCGTGTGGTAGACATTAAAACAAATACAGGGACCTACAGAAGATCAGTATCAAAGATTTGTCCAATTGGCCTAATTGAAGGTGAAAATGTTTTGTGATTTCAAGGGGGAGAAATGTTAATAAATGAACGTACCTTGGAATGGACAAGAATGGAACATTTATTTAGTTGTTATTTAATTGTTATTGTTGTTGAAAGACCTTTTCGAATGTCAGTTTTAGTTTTGATATATTGTCAAAAAATATAGAGTGACATATTGACAGCTTAATAGTTTTTATAATAGAAATAGTTAAAAATATAGTCAGATATAGCCAGATAGTAATAGAAAATAACAGTTGTAGTAAACCAGCATTTCATATTATAACGTAAAAATAAAAGATAAATATAGTTAGAATCAAGAAAAATATATATTGTGGTACCTACCAATGAAAATTGACTCATGCATGTTATTTCAAGGCATTTTCTGTTTTATATTATAACTGGACCATGTTACACAACTGAGATTAAGAAATTAAGTTTTATAAACAAATATTAATAGATAAGTGAGTTAATACATATGATTGATATTGTGTATGTAAATGTCAAACCTTATAAAGGTAATTCTCTGTATTACCAACTGTTAAATAGAATGTAAAATTAGATCATTGATATACAGGATAATTAAAAATAATAGTTCTTGAAGGATTAATAGAAGTTTGTTTTAAAGACGGTAAGAAATAATTTATATACATATCATTAAGTAAAATATAAAGAGTCTCATGTTAATGTTGCATTTATTTAACACTGCATAGTATACTAGTGCATTTTAGCACACAAACGTGGGTATTATTATAATTAAAAAATAATTTCTGTTGTACCTATTGAATTCAATATACTTTCTACACAATCCAATTACCAGTACAATATATATATTACAAAATCTATATAATGGCTTAATGTGTTAAGTACAAGAAAAGTTTCCACACCTCAATTTTAGCTAAAGAAAACTTTATTTATATTTGAAGAAAGACAGTCAAAAACCAGTTTTTCGATATCAGGGACTTTCAAACTCTGGACATCGGCAAAATATAAAAACGGAAAAACTAAAAAGAATTAAATTTTCAATTTGATACAGTTTACTTGGCCGACACTGTATATGCATACCATACTTACAAGTCAACTTTCCATGGAATTTAATTTAATAAATTGCATTAAATGCATATTATAAATTTTCGCTTCCACTAGCGACACATAATTTCTCTTCAACATTAGTTTAACTTTTCTACTAACATCGTGTGTTCTTTTTTAAATAAATTTGTTTTTAAATTATAGCCAAACAGTCTGAAGTGCAGAGACCGGACCCAGAAATATGAGTCAGACATGCAATAGCGTAATTAATCTGATAATAAGGCTAAGTGTGGAGCAGACAAGGAAAAAAGTTATACAATAGTGTTTGAAATATTTCCTAGATAATAACTCCTGTGTATATTAAAACGAATTGTAACTGTTTCTCATAAACATTTTTATATCACGGGGATCTCTCTATATTGTCGAGTGTGTACACCAACAACAAGTTTAATGATGCCTCGGGAATGGTAATTTAACCGGGAATTATGTTGAATTGAAAATGAATGCGGTAACAATTCTTTGAATAGTGAATCCTTCTGACAGCTTAATAACACTAATTTATCGCAATGCGATCTTTTAGTAGAATTTAAAATTAATTTTTAATGCCTTTTCCACAGTCTGATCCGTTTGAAATGCATTCCGTAATTGCTATATTAATGTCGAGCCGGTACATTACCTCTTGTTGTATGCTAAATAGATAGGAATAACAAATCTTAATTTTATAATGACGGGTTATTTTTTTCGAATCAAAGCCATCCGTTTTAGTGGAAAAGTTAACAGGTTTTTTTTTCCGACACTTGTTTGAATATGGAATCATTTCGTATTTAAATTTAGTACGTCAATTATAAATGATGAGGATTTTATACAAACTGAGCTTTTTCTAAGTAGATCTATTGAACAAACTTAGAATTAAAAAGCAATTTACATTTCATAAGTACTTTAGGCACTCTGTCATATATAAATATCTTTCGTCATTTAAATAGAATCTTTTTGCTCCATCACCTCCTTTGCACCAACATGATGTCTGCCGTCAGCAAACCCAAACCCGACCCACATGCGAAACAATTGCAGAATTAATTAATTACAGGCATTACAGAATACCTGACAAAGAAATTTTAAATCTACCAAATAGTTGCTAGGCAAATTCCGAAAACTCATATTAGGACTTCACTAAAGAAATGTTGAAAAAGCCCTTGTTGGAATGATGCTATATTTTAATTTAATTTCGTACAGACACCTTGTATCCACAAGGTGTCTGGGTTGATTAAAAAATATACTATCGATAATCGATTATAGAAAATTATCGATAATACCGATTAATCTTTACTCGATAAATCACAATTTGATTAATCGTTTTATTAGCTGATTAACCGATTAATCATTCGATAAAAATTGTCAATTAAAATAATTAAATACATAAGTACTGTTAGGGATGGGTTGAGTAAAAAAATACAATTGCAAATCGATTATAGAAAATTATCAATGTTTACTCGATTAATCGTTTCATTATGAGATCAACTGAATAAATTTTGATTAATCGATTAATCATTAGATAAATTTGTCAACTAAATAAATAAATGACAATTTTTTTCAATTTACAACAAATTTGATCGATACCTTGTGAGATCTGCTTTTCTGGTTGGTTGGTAGCTGCATGGTAATTACATTGCTGATTAAATTTTCATATGCACTGAATAAACCAGATTAGAAGCTGGTTTATTCAGTGCATATGAAGATTTTCATTAGAATGAAAATCGGCAAAAAATACACAAGAAATAAAAAAAAATGTCATGTAATCCAAGAAATAAAACACTGTTCAAGAAGAAACATTTATTTTTAAACAGGAATGAAATCTTTGTTCATTGCAAGAAAAATTAACTCCTCTACGTGTTCTTCAGACAAAGACGACCTGTTATCAGTTACAATTAAGCCGCCCCGACTAAAAACTCTTTCTGATGCTACACTGGTAGCAGGAATACATAAATAACGTGACGCAAGCAATGATAATTTTTGAAAAATAGTAGCATGCGTCTGCCACCAATCCAAAGGGTTGTCGTCAAGACCTATATCTGGATAGGCTAAAAATCCGCTTAACTCATTTTCAGTTGTTACTTCTCGATCAACAATCCCTTGTGATGTTGTAAAAATCGCTGCCAAACCGCTTTTCTTTTGCTTGCGCGGAGGTTCTTTTAAAGAAATGTCATTTATACTGAGTGAATTCATGTCTTCTAGTATTAATTGTTAAGATTTTTCTTTTATATCTTCTTCAAATGTTTTAACTTTAAATCTACGATCGAGGAATGTACACTTAAGTAGTGTCTCGTGGGTACAACTTACAACAGACTTCCTTTTTTCATTTGTAGAAGTAATATACCTTTCTCTTAGGAGTGAAAGAACATTATACATAATAGTTTTTTTAATACTTCTAATTTCTGTATCTGCTTGTGTTTCTTCAGCTATATTCAGAAAGTTGTTCATCAGTTCTGCATATATAGGCAAAATACAGCTAGCAGTTATAAATTTTTCACCTGATCAATGCTCACATATTGATTCTACTGGATTTAGTATATCTACCACTACTTTTAAAATGTCAATTTCCTGATTATTTAAAATTAATCGTTTGTATTTGCCATTAGAATATGTTTGTAAAACAGATAACAGGGCCAACTGTTGTTCCACAATTACATTCATCAGTGTGAGCAAAGACCACCACCTTGTTTTAGAAAAAGACGGAATTTTTCTTTTTGGTAAATTCAGATTGTCTTGTATTTGTTGCAGTTCCCTATTAATTTTCCAGGAGTGAGAAAATACTGTTTGTATAGTTTTTATTTTACGGATAATTTCTGACAATTCATCAATTTCTAACGAGTGAGTGACTGCCGTATTCACAGTATGGCCAAAGCATGGTATGTGAATTTTATTTAAAATTTCTATTGCTAGAACAATATTTGCCCCAAAATCTGTAGCATAAGCTATAACTTTTTCATCGTCAATGTCCCATTCAGCTAACATCGAAATTAATGAATTAGCAATATTTTCACTTGTGTGATTTTCGTTTAAATGATAACAGCCCAAGCAAACAGATTGAATTTGAAAAGAATGAACATAATGTGCAGTTAGAGCAATAAAAGGAGCATTTGCTGCCGATGTCCAGCAATCTGTTGTTAAAGAAACATACTTAATATTTTCGAGATTTTTGGCAATAACATCTCTGGTTTGTCTGTGAAGTTGTGGAATATGTTGAATAGTTATGGTTTTACGACTTGGCAATTTGTAACTTGGATTCAGCGAATGAATTAATTTTTTGAAGCCATTTCTCTCGACGATGCTGTACGGCTGAAGATCCGTGGCTATAAAACAACATAAGGCATGATCAATTCTCCTTTTCGTTTGTTTGGAAACTGTAAAACTTTCTAGAACCATTTGCTTCGAACCTGGTTTTTCGGTTACCGGTGTTGTATCCACAGACGAAATCGTGGAATTACCATCATCTGAGTAGGATCTTGAAGGTCCCGGCTTTGATATTGAAACGTCATCAACAGATTCGTCGCGATCATCATATCTGCATATAAACAAAAAAGAAAGTTAAATTTCCTGCCACCATACACATACGAACCTAATTTATAAATCATTTTACACATAAAAATATAAGAGTTATAACTATTTTCATCTGAACAATAAATATCTTATAAATCTAGAATCCTAAAAGCTAAAAAACACACAGAACAAATTTCAAGCCGGATATCCCAAAATTCGCGTTTTCCCCGTAAAGGAGACACTCCAAGTCTAAGCCTACAAAAAAAGTAGTCAGTTCTCAATGGCTTAAGTCAATGAATTATAGAACTGACCAATTTGAAAATAATTTCTAGGGACGAGCGAAGTACCAGCATTGAAGCAAATATTCAACATTAGTTGTGTGACTTGTGTGTTGTGTCATTATAAATTGTATTAATGAAGCTAAGCAAATGCTTATATGTAGGTATTATATGTTTGTCCGTTTCTTTCCCAAGGAATTTATATAGCTCTATCAATTAAAAGCTTTTGCTTTACTTTATAAAAATACTACCCACTGTGTAAATATATTGAAGATTTCGATTATTGCGTGAGCGACTTTAAGAAGTTAAACATTTTTTCCATATTGATCAACTTTAACAGCCTCAAGTTCTTTTAATAAACCAATAGATGGTGACTAATTCTTATTGTAGCTTTAGTTGTAGGCAATGAAGAGTATGCCCTTCGGAAAGGTCGCTAATTTTGGGACACTCTGTATAATACCACCATCTTTCCTATAAATCACAGATCAATTATTATTAATAATTAATCCCAATAATTACAGCGTGGGTGGCTACTGACTACTGAGTTATTTGTATATTTTGTAAGTAACAAAAACAATGTCTACAAATAATGCGGTATATAGGTAGGTACAGTTGTAACTTGTAATAACAAAAACAATTACGAATAATTAATAAACATCAACTTTGAGGACTGAATCAAAATTATACTTACCCGTCATTGTTTTCTTCATTGGCGGTTACATGTACATCCTGTTGTCCACTCATTTTTTCCATTGATGCAAAAACTAATGGATGTTTTGATTTCAAATGATACCGTCAATTCGTAGTATTCCCCTTATTGTGAAGTACTTTTTTACACTGGAGACACCTTGCACTATGGTCATTTTTCTCGAAGTAGTTCCAGATAATACTCTTTCCCATTATTATAGAACTCTTATAACCTACACCACAGCAAACAGCAAAAAGGCACTAGTCCACCGTCCACCACACGAAATGTAGTTAAGTTTATGTCACATTCGCAGCACAGCTGATATTTGATTAATCGATGAAATTTTGATCAAAGAATCAGTTTGATTATTTAATCGATTGATTAATCAAAACACGATTAATCGATGAAATATATTTTTTTACGATGATCGATTTATCGATTAATCGATGAAATCATTGATTGATCAGAATTTTTGCCCAGCACTACTTGTGGAAGATTAACGCAGATATGAATTTAACATTTATTTACAACAGGAACTATCCCGCATATAAAAAGTAACTTAATTTTTTTTTTGCTAAACAGACTTAACACTTATCTAGTATAACATTTGGGGATATGGAAAATAGAAAATTAAAATTTAACTCTGGCATAAATTTAGGAATTTTAAAGAAGCAAAAGCAGATGGTAATTAGCTAAATACAAATTGAAACGTGGAGAAAAATACAAGAAATGTTGTTAGGATAATGGGTAGTTTAGACGGAATAATTTGATTCTGATATCAGTTTTTTTGAGAATGGAAGCAACTGAAATAAAAGAATCAATGAAAAAATATTAAAATGATTGGTCATTAATATTAATGCATACATTCTAGGAACCTAATGTATAAATGCACAAGTTACCACCTTGTGCTAATTTGAAATTCTGCGTCAGTTAGTTTGCACTGCCTTTCACTTTGGATGAGTCTCTGAGCTCATAAACTAACTAGCTAGTATCCACCTGCATCAGATCATTTAGTAAGATTCATTTAGAGATACACATCATATTCATAAAAGCTGACCTTAAGTTTCATTATATGGCAGGAGTCCACCTTTATCGAGCAGCTATTTACTAATCATTGATCTAGTTTTCCTCAACATGTCGGTTAATAATGTAGTCTGGGTCGTGCCCAGAGCACCAAGAAGATTTAAGAAGCATGTCTTTGCAAGCTGCCATGTATCTCCTCTTCAATTTTACTTCTTTCAATAAAGACATTCTAACTTTAACAAAACCTTAAATTGGTCACGTCAATAAAATCACCTGAACAACGATACTAATTCTGATGGTTCATGATCATGTTTAAACATTATTTGGCACTCACAAATTGAAAATAGTTGTGACGATTATCATTTTTTTTATAGCGTAATTTATTATTTTACAAGTACTTCTACAAAAGGTCTTACTTTAATTTTACTAATTTTGATGAACTAACAATCCGCTACAACAAAGACGGACAGGTGATCTATTTTGCTCAGGGGCAGGCTTCATTTTTTTGCTTTTATTTAAACTATACAGTACTTCTAAATTGTCTATTGAAAAATGATGTCCCGTGTCTAAAATAGAAGTACTGTATAGTTTAAATAAAAGTAAAAACAATGAATGTTCTAGGTTATTCTATAAAAGAAAGTTTACTTTTACAACCAGGCTATGTTCTTAATGAACAAACCGAACTCATAAATTCACCGCTAATAAACCCTAGCATTGTAAAAACGGTCTTTCCAGATAAGTCATGACCTTTTCATAATTTTCTATTTTTGTATATTTTTCTATTTACATTTTTGTTTGAAGTAGGTAGTTACAGTATATTAAATTTTACTTTAGTTTCTCTAGAACTCCTGACGATGCCGCAAGGCGAAATGTACACCGAGTATTGAATTATATATATTTGTGAAACAATACCAAGTGTTTTATTTGTTATTACTTGCTTATATTTCGACATGTTTCACCAAGAGATTTCCATCACTTCATTTAATTATTTAAAAAAGAAACACTTATCCACTTATTAACAAACAATGCCTTGCATTATTTCAGTATCAGATTGAATATTTTGTTAAATGTATCATAAAATAAATCACAATCATTACATATCCCGTTATAATTTGCACAACACGTAAAGATATACGATTTATATAGCATGTTAGTAGTATTAGTCTCACAATAGAACGTTCTATGTTGACGGGGATTCGCATGTTTTGGATGTTAACTTTAATCATTAGCCATGCACAGTCAATATGATTACCTGGAAGGCTATATATCAATTTAGCACTAAGATTTATTCTTCTATCATTTAGCGAAGTAAACTTAAAACGTGTAAGCATATCTTGATACAATCAATGATTTACTTGCTGTGCGTTGGGTCGACAATAATGTAGTTAACATGATTACAAATTATGACACCGTTCAGCTTTTACATAAAGTAAAAAGGTGATCAAGAAAATACAAAAAAAGTAACTGAAGTTTTCAAAATTTATAATCAGAGAATGGGAGGAGTTGGTTTAAGTGATCAGTCTGTGAAAACTTATCGTATTGCTATTTCCGTGTTACCTACACTGTCAAAACTCCTAGAAGCCGCCCACCTATTGCACCTCACATCATTCCTGGAGAAACATTCCATTCTAACCGGGCAACAATTTGGATTCTCGCCGGGAAAGTCGACAGTGGATGCTGTGCTATCGGTTCTGAGCTTCGTTTGGGATGCTATGGAGGATGGGGACGATGGTTTGGTGGTGATGTGTGGTTTTTCTAAGGCCTTCGACTGCGTAAGACATGAGATCCTTTTGAAAAAATTAGACCGCTACGGCGTCCGTGGTTTAGCATCGAGACTTTTCAAATCGTACTTCGAGAACAGAGGACAAGTTGTGTATGCAGACAATGAAATGAGTGAATCGCAACAGGTTGAACACGGAGTAGCTCAGGGATCGCTCATTGGCCCCTTCTGTTCTGTGTTTATATAAATGACTTGCCATGGAATATTTCAAGCCATGTGGTATTGTACGCAGATGACACTACAGGTATAGATGAAAAACAAGTTAAATTGAAAGCTGAAATTGTCCAGGGATGCCATTTCGTTTACATCCAATACGCTTACTGTCAATGAAGCAAAGAATATTCAGTTACCATTCACCTGTAAACGTAGCAAAACACCTGCAAATGCCGGATCTGTAAAGCTTTTAGGAATGATTCTAGATATTCGGCTTGCCTAGCGGCTACTGATGAACTCCATACGAAACTTTCCAATGCTCTTTACACCATACGAAGGTTAAGAATGTTATTAAATAAGGATACAGCAATAACTGCATACCATGCCCTTTTTCATTCCCGTATGAGCTATGGCCTTCAACTTTGGGGCGAACCGGCACTTGATGTAGACATATTCATTCCACAAAAAAAAAGCAATTCGTACAATATAGCAGGTCGATAGAATGACATCGTGCAGACCTCTTTGCCATCAGCATATATGTATAGACAACTTCTTCGTGCTAAATTGAAGCTGCCCATGTTAAACAGAAAAGGAGATGTGACGCAGTTGCGACTAAGATCTCAATCACAGGTTCTACTTCCGAATCAAAGGTTGCATCTAGAACTCTTTAATAAATTACCGAACACTTGGATTGAAAAACCAGTGCCACAATACAAGACATCTATTAAGAAATACTTATTAGAAAACAGCTTCTACTTGGTTACTCAGTAAAGAAATGCTTTGAAGTATATCGCACCCAATGAATCGGGATTCTCCCGGTGTACTCACCCGAGTACACCAACTTTTTCGCATGTTTTTGAAAAAAAAAATTTGCTAAATGTTAATGGTTGGTTACCTTTAAATAAATATGTTCTTAGGGTAAGATTGAAATATTGCAAATACATATTGAAAGCTTACAGTTTGTGGGAATATTAACACGACCTCTCGTTCTGTTTTATAAGAACAAGGAAATTTCGACAGAAGGTATTTATACATTTGATTTCATAATATTAAGATGATGACTTTGAACAGCTCAGTCAGGCATATGCTTTTATGACTAAAGATATGATATATTTAGAATACATCAAATCCTAGGTTATTAAGATAAATATACACATAAAAGTTCATCCAGTCGCATTTAAAATATTACCATACAGTACAGTTACTCGATTACGAAAATAAAAATTAATATCTATATTATTATTAACGGTCCAACCAGTAGACATTTTATAACGGCAGTATAACGACTGTGGCTCATATTCTCCTATAATCTTGGCATAAGTATCGGAGTGAGGAGTGATTTAGTTATCGGTAATATGGGTTAACACGCAGATTAGGCCTTTACTATTAAACGTATTTAGTTTTTACGTTTACGACACAGTCATAAACGATCACATTGCGCTGGCATTGCTGCAGTCGTTGATTACAAGGCATTTTTTTTAATTACTTTGCGCTATTATTTGATGGATGTCGTTAAATTTTTGAGGGAAACTATCCATTTATGGATTATAACTCAGTACATACGTACAAATGTTTGTTGATAACATTACTTCTTTGTACACTTTGTGACAAAATTAATATCTGTTTTTACATTCCTTAGTTATTCTTAATTTTGTCCATATATTTTATGCATATGATAATACATTAAAATAAACACCATTTACAATGTTTTTCAACCCTTCTTCGGGCGCACTGTATCCGATAAGATATAATTACTCTTAAATTTCATCGTTTTTTGCACATTTGCTCTTTTTACTTTCTTATACGTAGTATAAGGAATTATTGTGATGATGAAAATTTTCCACCTCGAGATTTTTCAAGATGTCGAACCGCTACAGGTATCAATTCCAAATTTTATATTTATGAGTATAATCTCCCTCTTGAGATCTGATTAGATTTTCAGTAAAATCGGCAGACCGGAAGTAGTAGTTTACTTCAGTGAAAAATCGAATCTTGCCGATATTTCGCAAACTACTAAGCTTAAACAAATTTATAAAGAATTCATATGTACTCAAAATTGAATTTGAGAAGAATTTTATTACGAAACTCTTTCGAAATTGATACCGGAAGTAGGTCTTTTACTCTTATCAAAAATCAGTTTTTTGCAAATATTTCGCAAGTCATGTTTTTTAGACAGGTACGCTGTAAATATAAAAGTATTTAGAACTTAATTTTTAATATCTTTTGTATAAAAAAAAATTCAAAATTCGGACCGGAAGTATCACTTTTACTTTTAACGAATAGCGATATTTTGCCAATATGTCGTTAATTGTGTTTTTCTATATATATTTGTCAAGAGTACAAAAGTATTTAGAGTTGGATTTGAAATATTTTTTGTATAAATGAAATTTCAAAATTCTGACCGAAAGTATCACTTTTACTCTTAGCGAGTAGCACTTTTTTTCGAATATCTCAAAAAGTATGCACTCTGTAGAGATTTATTAAGAGAATAGAAGTACTTCTCGTATAATAGGATCTTGAATAATTTTTATATAAAAAAAATTAAAACTCTATAATTTGACACGCTCATACGTGTAAGAAAGTCGTGTGGTGGCCACACCTCATTTTTTTTTTGTAAAATATATGTAAAGAAATATAAAAAAAAATATTTGCTTGAATTAATATTTTATTCTAAGTATCAAAGACAACACCACAGTACTAAAAGTTAGTCTCTTTAGTGATATTTAAACATGTATACCGGGTGTCTGTTTAAGCTCGGCCACCGGCCATATCTCGGCAACCGTTTATCGTACAACCTGGCGGAAAAAATCTTGATAGTAAAACGGACTACGAAAATTACAACAAAAATATTTTTAAGTTTCCAAAATTATCGCAAGAGAGCGCAATTCTCAAGATGAATTAATAATTCGATAATTTTTCATTAAATTCTAGATTAACATAGATTAAAATTTTTACTGGCTCTCTTTCCAAAACTGAAAAAGTGGCTCGGCGGTAAGAGATTTTCGTCTAATTCCGAGGTAATCGCTGCTGTAAATAGCTATTTCGAGGACTTGGATACATCGGCCTACAATGACTGACTTAGAATATTGTTGGAATAATTTTGTTCAGCGAACAGGAGACAATATTGAAAAATAAAATGTGTTTGTCAAAAAAAATGCATTTTCTTTGTTAGGTCACGTAGTTTCCGAACCACCCTCGTAAATAGCATAATTTTATTTCCTTTTCATAGGACTTCATACTATTGCCTTTATATTTTTTTATGAATAAAGTTTTTAGTTCTTGTTGATAGGCAAAATACATAAAATAAAAGATTGGCTTTTCCCAAAAAAAGAGAAAATGATATTCCATCACACCCTTCATTTACAAAGTTTTCTTAACAATTTCTAAGAAACTGTGTGTAAAAATTTTGCCTTTAGATAATATATTTTGGTATATTTCTGACACCTATAAATTTTATACTTTACTTTAAAGACACTGTATATGTAAATATCACCCACACACCTATATCGTATCTTCTATTCCCATATAAATACATACGTAGTCATGTGTACGTATACACGTGTGTTTGTGTGAGTACTTACACACGTATATGTATATGTTTGTGAAGAGGGAATGCCTTTTCACGCTCGTCCTGGATATATTTGAATAATTTAGTATGCGTCTGTCTGTTAGCAAACTTCCCCTGAAATATGTATTTCGTGTAAGGAAGAAGTTATCTAAAAAAATATTATGTTTATTTTCCATAGGGGGAATGATATATTTCGTGAAATCTTACAGTAAACATAAAACCACGCGCTCGATACGTAAAAATGACTAGTTACATCAAATATCACGTTCACATATGTATGTAATATAGAACGTTTTATTTGTCTTGTTTTGTTTTCGTTTGCTGTTATTACCCTAAATTGAAATTTTCTTGCCTTTATCTTTGTTTGCATTTTCTAAGGCAATATAAAATATAAATGTAGGTTTATATACACAGATGATGAATGTTTAATGCAATTCAATATGCAAAACTGTAGGTTGGAAGAAGTTATCCACTAAACAATTTTTTAAATTAGCGCGTTTAAAATTTGTGCTGAAAGCAATAGAGTAATATATTGACGTGTGCTCGCTTATAAGTCACAGCAATATTAGTGAATAGAAATGTAATTCTATCACTAAATGTTTCTGCATCTCTTTATAATTCTCTTTTTTTTTAAATCTGTATCATTGGTGGTATGACTGATAAAGTCAGCAGATTTAAATATCTAACAAATTATAAACATTTATTTTGCCCTAATTTTTACAAAGTACCACAATATTGTAATTCTGTAATAAAATGCTTCCTCATGAACTGTATTAAATAAAAAATTAATCCTTTATATATATAATATAGAACAAACACATTTTTGTACAGAGGAATTAAAACAAGATAATAAGCATTCAATTGTAATAATTACATTCTACTCTCACAATTAGTATCACAATTATAAAAATCACAGAGCTATTAGGAAAGTTAAGACAAATGAATTGTATTTTGTATGGACAAAAATACGCGAAAAGATTTTTTAATTGTCCATCTAGCTTTAAAAAAAAGAGTTTGGAGAAATGTTATATTTAATTTTTCAACATATGATCTACTGACCGTCACACATTTATATCATTCTTTTCTCCAATTACGTTGTGCCTTTCCATGCTTTGATAAGTCCTCAAAAGAATTCCTCCACTGCCTCTTTCTAAAATCCTATATACGTGCTATAGCCTTATTGATATTTAAATGGTACTGCAAAATAGTTGTTACTGTAGTTGATATTCCTTCCTCAATTGATTTTTCAACAATCGTAATTGTCTGTACTTTAAACATAAACTACAGGGATGATAGTTTTTAATTATATAATCGTACGCTAAGTGTAGTTGTTAGTGATACAAAATTCATAGCTCTGTCTATAGCTTTGGCGGTTTTTTCGGAATCGATTATCGGACAGCTTTTCTTTTTAATTTACAAAATGAATTTGCATGGACAAGTTAGGTCATCCTCAGTTCTCTCTCAGTTCTATGTTGATGATATCCAGTTATATAATATATACAGGGTGGGCACCGAAAACAAAACAGATTGAATATCTCGGAGTAGTAATCTTTTGTGAAAAAAACGCAAAAACAGGTCGATTTTTATAGCTTCCTCTAGCGATATAACAAATGGTTACCTACGTATTTCTAAATGTGACACATCATTTGAAGGCTATTTTTATTAACAACTGAATATGTAATATTTTTGACATTTAATTGTCATCATTGTCATGTACACACTCTCAGCATGTATTGTAAACCAATTAAGTTTGTAGTTCTGAATGTTAGAGCTCTGCTAGGTTTTTAATTATTTAAATTAATATATTTTTCAGTTGTACATTAGATTGCTAATAAATCTTATCTTTGAATGAGACTTTATTAATAGTTTCCCAAGACAAGTAAAAAGTGACTTTGAGGTTCCGTGACTATCATTTCTCTGTAGTTTTCTTCGTTTTTCTGTGATGTAGATTGAAGTGATGCTTTTTCCTTTGCTGTCACTCGCACAACATTGATTTTAGATTTTTAGTTTATATATATAATTTGTATTCAATTTTTTTTGAGACATAAAAATAAAGTTATTTACATAATTGAATATAGAATTTTGAGTTGAGTGGAATAAAGGTTACATTACCATTATTATTCATTTTTAAATATGACGAATGACGACAAATTAAACATGAATATTCTTGAGCACATCTCCTTCGCTCGTCAAGAATTAAATTGCGTTTCTATATTCTAGCTGAATTGTATGCACTTTTTGTTAGTTAAGGCTCTAGAGAAACAACAAAACTGGCTGGAAGTGAACCAAATTCAGTCAGTAAACATCAAAATGTCATAGCAACTTGACAACAAAAATTTCCGATCGTCACTTGTTTTCGTCATAGGATAATATAAAAATTGCCTCTCGTATAAAAGCCAATGAAAATACACGTTTAATAACAAATTGATCTGAATACGAATCAATATCATTTATTTTATAATAATTATGTACACATCGCATTAAAACTATTTGTAGAATCTAGTATATTTAGATAGTGTCGACAATCGAAAACACACACACACACACAAGTGTTTAGTTTTTAAACTGGCAAATGGCCTTTCGCATATAAATAATGACATGAATTATGTATACATGGTAAATAATTTGTTATTTCAGCGATTACGCGAGAATATATGAAGTGTTTGAGACTAGTCGAATGATTCATGCCTTGAGGCGCCAGCATTTGCATTCCCGTTGTTTAGAAGTTGGTGGATAAAGCCATAATTATTTTTTTCTGCTGTTTAAATATCATACACATATACAATAATTTATGTGTAAGGAAGTCCTTTTTTTATTTATGTATCTGTTGTATGTATGTTTGTACATACCTATGCAAGAATGCAGCATAGCATATAATATAATATATATACATATGCCAGCACATACATATACGTTCTAGTTCGTATAGCAATAGTAAAGCAATGGATTCATTTCAGTGAAGAACTTGGACGATTGTTGCTAATCTTTAATTGATTAATACTAATTTTCTAGGTAATTATGATTACGTTTCAGCTTTAAATTTAATACCCATTTTCGCGTCTTGAAATAAATGTGTAAGTTGGGCTTCGTGAATTTATTTTGGAAAAATACCCTAAAGCTCTTATAAGTTTGCCTGTTGCTAAACATCGTTTCGGCATCTTTTTTTTAATGTTATTATTTCTCTTTTATGCTTCTTTTTAGAATTGTTAGGCTTGGCAGTGGTATTTATCAAATAAAATTCTGAAGAAATTATCAAATTATAACCCGCTCTAATATTTCATCAATTTTCTAGGGAATTATGATCACATTTCAGTTTAAAATTTAATTTCAACTGTCGTGTCGTGAAGTAAATGCGTAGTATATGCCCTGTGTGTTTTTTTTTTGGTAGAACACCTTCAGTTTCTGTAAACTAAACCTATTGTTAAAAATCTGTATCCCCTCTTTCGTCTTCCTCTTCTTCTTCTTCTTCTTCATCATCATCATCATCGTCATCTTCTTCTTCTTCTTCTTCTTCTTCTTCTTCTTCTTCTTCTTCTTCTTCTTCTTCTTCCTCTTCTGCTTCTTCTTCTTCTTCTTCTTCTTCTTCTTCTTCTTCTTCTTCTTCTTCTTCTGCTTCTGCTTCTTCTTCTTCTTCTTCTTCTTCTTCTTCTTCTTCTTCTTCTTCTTTTTCTTCTTCTTCTTCTTCTTCTTCTTCTTCTTCTTCTTCTTCTTCTCTTCTTCGTCTTCTTCTTTGTTGTTATTAGGAGTTAGACTATTAATGGTTTACTTTTCTTTACTTGAGTTGTTGCTTCAGAGGTTTAATCTGATGTTGTTTTAGGCGATAACTATTTTTGATCTTTATTTTTATGTATATTTTAATCTGGTTTTAGAAGAATGTTGTATGATTGTGTTTCTGTTTCCTTCATTATTTGGGTGTTCCTCCTATACCATGGGGCTTTGAAGATCATCTTGAGTACGGTATTGCTAAATATGTTAATATGATTATTAGTTTGTCACCACATGTAAAAAGCACATGTTTTTCCAGAATATGTTGCTTAGCCACACGCGCTTCTATCAAATTTAGCAAAACCTCGAAACATCCTTCATCAATGTGAAATCCTATAACTACTCCTTGTACTGCATTTAAGCTGCTTTTCTTCTCTTCAATTTAAACAAGGACTCACCCAACAAGGCAGTTTTGCGACCTGCTTCACCAAAATGTCAACCTTTTGAAGTCCTTTGATAACAAAAACGTGGTTTTTGCAAATATGTCTGTCTGTATATCTGTGTATCGCTCGCTTTCTCTATGTGTATTACCATAATAGCGGTCAAATGATTAAAACTATCAATACCAAATCTTATATGTAAGAGCATATTCCTCGTCGCAAGATTTGTTTCGATTTATAATCAAGTCGATAGAACGGCGCATAGTGTTCAAAATGAACAAATTCGTGATTGAAATTGATCACGCTGTAAAAGTTGGTTAAAAATTGAATATTGTTATTTAAGCCCGTACAAATATGTATAAGCAATGGATAACAACTCATTCGATTTCAAGCCATTTCAATCCCTTGTGGGATGAAATAAATACTTAAAGATGTCATGATCTCAACGATCTTTACTGCTTGTGAAATTTAGCACATAAGTATTTGTTTATTAATAAAAAACTACTAATATTTAGTTTTAACAAGCTAGAAGTGCTATTGTAAGGGACGGGTTGGTTGAAGTTTTTAGCCAGTTTATTGCAAGTACATATTACAGAAACTATTTCTGACATACACAGAGCCAAGACAAGACACAGACAAAACAAATATAAGACTAATCATCCGATTCTTCACTTGCGTCTTCTTTATACATTTTGCTTTCTTCATCATACACACATTTCAAATTCGCCTTCGTTTGTAAGGTCAAGCAACGGAATCATGCTCTGAATTGATATGAAATCAGAAGGGGAACTGAGCTCAATATTATAGTAGCCTATAGAGTAAGTTCTCATTGATTTTAACGGGGTTGACTTTTTGCGTATGTTTGTCCCGGTACTTGCTTACGTCCTTATTTTTTGACTTTTGGGCTTCCTCTGATAATTCACAGATTGGCAATACAATAATTGTAACACCATGAATAAGAATTTTGTGTACAGTAGGTAGCATGGTAGCATGTACCAATTGTACAAAGATACATATAATTCTGTAGGGGCCTTACAATATTCGTCAAACTTGTCAATATTAATAAAATATTCAGTATTTAAGACACGCAAAATAACGCATTGTAAGGCATTGTGGAAAAGACGATTATCTCATAAAATTCTTGAGCGCACTAGTTGCAATTTCATCCACATCTGTTTGAAAATGTTCTCTGAGATAGTCCAAAACACGAATGTTCTTTACAAAAAAAACTTTGACTAGATACTTTCATCATCTTCTGATGTAGATCCAGATGTGTAATTTCCATAGTAGCAAAACGCCGAAAGTGCACAAAAAACACTAACTAAACACCAAAATTACTAACTAAACACTAATTAAACGTGATTACACACTAATTGAAGAAACAATTATGCGAAATTAACAGTTGTCTGTGGACACCAAGAAAATAATAAACTATACTTACGACTGCACTTCATAACTTATAATAAAAGAATAGATACGTCAATACTCATCGCACATTTGTATACATTAATTCTTGTTCTGCACCTTTACGCAGGCAGAACCATAACTTTTTTAATTACCTACACTATAATCTTTCATTTCGTGAAAAATTCACGGACTAGCAACTACTAGCAATAAAAGTTATCCCTCATTAAAAAATCGTTTATACATAGCTGGATGTTATAGGATTATAGGCAGCCTATGTTACCTGAAAAAAAGCAGCTTTTTAGAAAGTAATGATGCCATATGAATCCTAAAAGTATGTACTTTCACCTGTAATAATTACTTTTAAGCTGACCAAGATACCTGGCTCAGGTAATAACAAACACAACTTAAGTTTCGGATACTAAAATATCCCCTACAGAAATTTTGCAGTTCTCTGGTTCTGACAAAGATAAAATAGCAAGAAAAGTTGTATTATGACGCGTACAAACAAATACATAAGTCAGAGCATTATCAAAAATTTTAGACATTTTTAATTACGATCACGTTTTTGTCGGTCTTGACCACTGTGCGGCTTGTCAACTACAATAAGTATAAACGAATTCCTTAAGGATACAAACGCACTCAAAATTTCGAAGTCTTTATCAAATATTTAGAACTTTCATTTAAAAAAATTTCGAAATTTTCGCGTAAGTAATCCTTCTACTCATATAGAAGAATAGAAACAATTTCTATTTTGAAAATATTTTGCGAATTAGACATTATATATAGGAATATAGTATTTGGATCTTAGTTATGCCAAGTATAAGGAAGTACTGTGATGATAAAAATTGTCTACCTTTTCCACGTTTTGGCGTACTTTGTTAACGAGAAAATGGTTTTTAAATACATGTATGTGTGCCTATCAATGATAATGACAGCTGGAAAACTGTTAAAGCTATTAATGCTAAAGCTTACATATTAGAATATATAGATTGGATTTTGTGCCAAATCGTTGGAGCCGAAGTAGTAGTTCTAAAATAGCTTGCAAATTATGTATTTTATACAAGTTTGTAGTGTAAAAGTGTTTTCAGCTTCATTCGAAACAATTTATGGATAAAAGAAATTCAAAATTTCACTTTCACTCTTATCAAAACGCAATTTTCTATGAATAGAGATTATGTTGCAAATTGATATGGATCAAAGTTAGTATAAAAATTAAATATATGTATACTACTGCACATTCATAGAAAAAGTCGAAGAAAGTCATGTCGTGCCCATTCTTAATTTTTTCTTGATATTATAATTGGCATATTTAATAGGTATCCATTCATTTTAATTCATGGCGCCATATCCCTAATATTTTCTGTAATAATAGCATCAATTCTTCCTGGTCAAGCTGCAAATGAGTGAGTGTATTCAAAATGTTTTTAATATTTGGATCTACACTCACCCTAATTAGTACGCTATTGCCCTAACATCAAAATAATCGCCATTCCTCAAGATAGGGTGCAGGTGAAAAACCTTTTTTATGGTATCATTATATCTATATATAATTTGTGTTACACTTTATTTCCATTGGTATAATAAGAAGATAACATACTGCTTAAGAATAACAAAACAAATGCAAAGAATTCATTATGCAAACAATTTGAATAATGGATGTCTTGTGTAGAAAAAATGTGTATGTCTTTGTCATTTGCCAGAGCCTGTAATATATGAACATATGTATGCGTACCTGTGACAGCAATAGTGAAACAATTGTTCTAATTAAGAACTGGAAATGTTTTTTCCACTTTTAAATTTATTATCATTTTACCGCGCTGTAAACTAGAATACTATTTCCGCACACTATTAAGAGATAATCGTATTTTATTGAATAACAACTACTACACACACGCATTTATAGTAACGTGTTGTAGGCGCTACTAAAACCCATACATTAGCGTGTCTTAACAACGCAACTATTTCCTATACGGGTGAGTAATACAATTTTTAATCGACTTATTTATTAGTCGCATGTTCGATCCGCGAACACCGTAATGAGTTGGAAATGCAGTAAATTCTGTAAGTCGAGAGGCTAGAAATAATTGAGACATAGGTGTCGATTAATTTAAATTAATTGTGCCAATTCGCGACAGCCTATTTAATGTCTAGGAAGAAGAGAAGAATATCTCCTATTTGAAATCTTTAGATAACGTAATTTACTTGTGTGTGATTGTTACTTTATATCATGTATATAGTGCTTCTCCTATTGTGAAAAGCCGCTTTGTGCACACGTTAGTATAAATAACGAATATATACATATAACATTCATAACATATTTCCAATTACGTATACCCCAGATACTTATCAAAATGTTTTGTGTATCTATACTAAAGTAAATCAATCAATGCTTATCAGACCTTGTCAGTAGTGAATTATTGTGTACTAAGTATTAGAAAATACTGGACAGGTAAGTGCTGTCAAATTACATTAAGAAAGGAGACGAAAGAAATGTTATTACTTATATTTTGTATGCAGAAACATCTATCGATTTTTATCAGTATATTTTACTCCATATCACCTCAGCAAAAGTAACAACAACTATCAAACAATTTTGTAATATTTTTGTAAAATAAATAATTCAGAATAGGGGTTTATTCAAGTAAATTAAATTTAGTTATTACATGAACACTATTTAAAATTGGGAAAGACAGAAATTATTGGAATTAATGCAAGAGTATGATTTCAATATCCATATATATACTGAACAACCACTACATAAAATAGTCTCCCAAAAGGTTAAGAAAATACAGGCGTCTGCGCAGATAATATGTTTGTTCCATGTAACTGAACGTGACGGCGTTGTTTTTATTATTGTTGACAAATAAACATTTATTGTCGGCAAGAAAAGTTAAAAAAATGCATGTAGGATTTCTTGTTATGAAGAGGAAAAAAAAAAGGAAAAACCGAATTTAATTAACAGGCCTTCTATGGCAGCTATTTAGATACTGCCGATGATGTAATTAACAGGATATCTATGGCAGTTAATTAGGCGGTGCGTAACGTGTAATTAACAATCTATCTACGGCAGCTAATTAGACAGTGTAGAGTATGCAATAACGAGCCATATATGACAGCTAATTAAACAGAGCAGGGTATTTAGCAGGCAACCTATGGCAGCTAATTAGGCAGTAGATGCACTTAAATCAGGCGAAGGGCAGTATTCAATAGCTAAATTTTATTTAAAATGCGGGGCTCTTATATACCTCCGGCATGTCATGAGCCACGATACACCGATTAGAAGGTATGACACGTTTCTGTCGATTGTATACTCAGTCTGCGCATGTGACGTCACTGGAGAGTTCCATAGTACGAGTTGCGTTCAATTTATGCTTAATCTATGACTTAAACGTCTTAAACGACATTGTCAAATTTTAAATACCACCTACCCATATATCAAAATTGATCATTTTAAAATAGTGTGCAATGTCTGTTGCATTGTAATCAAAAAATTTTGATTTTAAATAATCGTAAGAGAAAATATAAAATTTATACTCACCTTTTTTTTAACAGGCTTCTGTTCAACTAAAGAAAATTAATTTGTAGGGTAATAAATTGTAACAATTTTATTTTACGTAAATTTTACAATAACAACAAATTATTTTATAATTTTTTTCATTTTACATTTGCGGTTTTTGGTCCTATCTACTAGGTCTTTATTAAGGGACTTAATTCGAAAATACATTCGAGAACGGAAAAACAGTCGTTTGACTTTGTCACTACAAGGAATTTCACTTGCTAATAACAATAAATGTTTTAAATAATCTCTGCTGATACACAATGGCTCTGAATTTACATGATTAAAAATAGATTCCAATTTTGTCACATGATTCATCATTTCATCTGTTGGCTTTTTCAATCCACCTTCTGAGAGATGATCCACCCATGTAAAAGAAGAAGTTTTATTTTCTGACGCGTTTCCCGAATCATCGATTTTATGGGTTATAAAACCAGCTAGATGTTCTAAGCCGTCATATGCCAGTGAATCTATTTCCTCTTCTAATTCATCATGCTCTGTATCTGTGCTCCCTTCAGAGACAAGTTTTGAAAAATACTGCCCACTTAGATTTTTTTCATTAATATGTTGAGACAAGTCTGGAGTTGAATCTGTCCCAACGTTTCCAAAAGTTGATAAGCTTCCTTCATTACGCCCCAAGATATATTGTCTTAATCGATATTTAAATTCTAGAGCATCTGGCACATCATGCAATCCACCTTTAGCTCTGATGACACCAAAAAAATTTTCAAGAACATCTTGATTTAAGTTATAAGTTAATATATATTTTGCCGGAAATCTTTTGGTAACATCTTCAAACAGCGATGTCAGTGCATTATTTGTCATAATCACACCTAAGAAAAATGGAGTAATTAATTACAAACAATTTTTTAATTACATACTTTACCTTTCTGAAAAGGCATTAACGAGTTTTTGTTCTTCACTCTCATTGTGTTCATCACTCTAGTCATTTTCTGTATGATTGGTAACTGAATATTTAACTCGAGACCATAACCCTTTATGCGATTCCTACTGTCTGCTTGCGGGACTCTAATGTTCAAACAATCGAACCAATCATTCACCTAAAAAAGAAAATCAATGTGCATATGGATTTCATATAAGTATAAACATGTGACACTCACATCTTTAAAAAATTCAGAACACTCCAACCAATTTACATTTACTTCAAAATATCCTAACATACCGCATCTGCTTATTGCTCTAGACACAGTATATGAAAATAATTTTGTAGCCATTTTAACTTTTTGGCGCTCAGCGCCTTGTACATTTAAGTGATGTTGCGAAATTTTAAAGGTAATGTTAACATCTGAGACTCTAGTAAATTCTAATACTTTTTCAATTATGGATTTGCTTATTTCCTTTCTATTGATAATAAAACCGTAATCTATAAAATTATTTCTTATCAATTTGATCAGGTGAGGAATATCAGAAAAAACATAGATTCTATGACTATTAGTTGGATTTTGAAACCACGGTTCATTAAATGTGATACCTAATGCAGTATGTAAGCCTCGGTCACTGGGACCCAAATCACTGACAATTCCAACTATGCGAAAGCCAGCTGATTCTGCAAATTCTATTATTTGAAACAATACATCTTTGTTCATATTTGTATCATAATTAAAAAAAACAGGCTGTTTCCATTGACTAAACAAATCTCGCAACATAGCCATACGGTTTTAGCGTTTCATCATTCGCTTTATCATATAAATAAACTTTTCTTATTTTCATTTCGCCGAATGAGAGTACAGCAACTCTGTCAAATTCTCTCATGTCAGATTGTTTAATTACACTAAAAACTTGTTTCAAAATCCCTGGTGCAATTTGAATTTTCTTACCCATGACCTTAATGTTGAGACGGCTGGATATGGATAGCCTTTTTTTAGAAGAAGTCTGTATGCTCTTGGTCCAGCAGAGTAGATGACAATGGCACGTGACACATCTTCTGCTGTCCATCTAGGCAGTTTACGGTTCTCTGTCAATTTTTTTATCTGTGTGGCTGTGAAAAGTTTAGCAAGGGCTGAAGCCTGCTTCTCTAAAATGCTTATTTTTTCTTTTAGATGATTAATCATTTCGACCGAATTTTCTGTTGGGTTAGTTTCTGTGTTTACCCTAAAAAAGATTACATATATAAATAAGACCGCAATTTTATTTTTAATGCAAAGGTACCCAACATCCTTCTGATGAGAAACGCGTGCTTGTTCTACGTTGTTTAGTAATGGATTATTATTCAACCCAACACCTTCAGAACATATATCCACGCTGTTATCATCACCATCACCACATGTACTGGCAAAGCAAAATCTTTGATAAATAGTAATAAATGCAAACTCACGTTTTAAACGAAAGATAATAAGCCCTATGGCCCTGATTTAGACACCAAACATAATGCAACAAATTGAAAAGCTTATATACTTACTGTGACTGCATAACAATTTCCACAAACTTGTTTCTATCTCTACGTAACAACCTATTTTTTCTTAAATCATCTTTAGCATCCTTCCCTTTTTTTCTAGGTAGATTTAAACACGAAATTGCATTATCTTTAAGCAAACGACGATTTTTGGCACTATTATTCAACAGCTCCTGCCGTAAATCTCGGTGAAATTGATCCTCTTGAAAATGAAGTCCACAAACTCTTGCAGTAACAATATTAACATTGTCAAGTCTCGAACAAGCGTGCTTCCACGCTTCAGTGAGTGGAACATTTTTTAATGGAAATCTAAAGAACTTTATGTCGTTTCCGCAATTTTTGGACTGGTTGTCGCTGGAGCACCCAAATACAGCACACCGCATTATTGTATGTCTTGCTTCTACACAAATCTTTAAACAGTTCAAGTCAGTCGGAAACAAGTGTTACAAACGGTTTGATAAAGTCAACAAAACACGTGTGAACTCTCCAGTTTCCACTACAGGCACCAGGCACCCAACTCTCCACTGACGTCACTAACCAACTCCCCACCACGGAACGGCTGCGCAATATAATATCTTCTTAGTTACTGTATCGTGGTCATGAGCATACGAAAAAATCGTGGTTCCGGGTCATAAACATGTACGCGTCACGTGAACAAATTATATTATCGGACCTTGAACACATATTTTTCACGTGATCAACATGACATTGCTCTCTTAAAATAATCTTACGGAAACAAAATATTTATATGTATTTACATCAAGCATCGGACATTGTTGAAAAATCTCATTATTAGAGAAATATATTAGTGCAGAAATGCGAAATTTGTTAACACCAATTAATATTTGTATTTAATAGATAGAACTTAGCCATTTCTATGTACGGACAAACGTTTTTAACATCGTGTGTATTTTTATATGTGAGCAAGTATTATGTTTTAGCAGCCTATTCTAACAAATCCTGCTAGACCTCAAGCTTGCAATACCTCCCGAGAGAAATCAAATTTCCCTTTTAGAAAACCTGTGTTCATAAGGTCTTCAAAGACAACTGTTAAATCAAATTAGAATGTATAATAACATTAAATGTAATATTATGTTGTGCATACATATGTTTGTGTGCATGATAAATTAATATTTTTTTGCGTCTTCCCATAATTTTCAAACGTGCTTTCATTTGAAAACTCAGCAAAAAGCAAAATATTTCTTGTCAATTACCAGTTATTTATATGACCGAAATTTCTTTGAAAGAAACGGAGAAGACAGGACCGAAAACAAAATAAATATTTCGGAGAAAAAAAAAACTAAATCCGCATCACCGTATGCAAGATCAGAAACCCCGAGTTTGTTGTTCTCTCAGTGATGTTAGCCAGCTATTTTTTCTTCTTTTAAAACGTGGGCAGCGATAATATTTCACCTTCATAACTCATATCTATATTACGAGGAACTTCTCTTGCATCAAAATATTCAGTTCGGAGCATTAAATTTTTAAAAGGGATCATTAAAACCGAACATATTTAGCTCTGTGTGCACTAGGTTTTCTAAGAAGTGTCTGTATGTAGTTTTAATATTATATTTATTCCTGACTCTTTTCTATTTTATCATTTGTCTTTCTCTTTTTTCTTCGACTGCTATTTTCGTCTTTTTCTATTACATGCAGTATTTCTTTCATATGCGTACGGGTGTCGTTGATAGGACGACAGTTGACACGCGACAAAGTTCACAGATGACTAGATAAATAACTGTCAAAATCGTTCTCACCGTTACAACGCACTTATTTATTCAGTTGTTGCTCGATTTTTAATTTCAGTACACGTCGGACAAATAAAAAATACACATGTGCTGAAGCAGAAGGGCATGTGGAGAGGTAGGACGAGGCGGTAACAGATGACTGAAGTTAACGTATGTACGCATATGTATATATGCTATACAGTCATACATCATATATAATACACGTTATGCTGTTTATCATCCTTTATTTCTGGTATCTACTTAAAATTCAGTTTTAAACGAAAAATTTGTACTTATAAGCCGTGTTATTAATTTGGAGTTTTAAATGTCTGCTTGAAAAGTGCTTTGAATAATAATGCAATTTATTAGAAATTAACGTCGTTTTTCTTTTGACTATTGAATTTATTTTAAATCAATGTATCAACTATTTCAATATTACCTGAGCAGGCAGTCCACAAGGAATTAAATATATATCAAACACGTTAAACTCGAGAGCTCATAAAAATACTTTGACGAAACGAGTTACGTTTTCCCAAACCAGTATCAATTTGTTCAGTGGTAGGTCAACCTGTTCAAACATCACCAGTAGGTATCCCACAATTCGAACTAGATTTGCAAGTGAAGTGCGTCCCGTTAATATATGACGATACACAGAAAAATGTTCTAAATTTATCCGCAAATAATCTGCTACAAATGTCTACAATGGTCATGGCATCGTAGGTTACATCGTGTCGTTTTTGTACTATTATAAAAGGTAAAGGTATAAATAAATATATACTACGACGCCCAAAATTGTTATTTTGTTTCCAGAAGATATTTTTTAAATTTCAATAATACAATAAATAACTATAATGTAATTGCGAGGCAAGTTGGAAGTGTTGAGACAAGAATTTTTCTCAACAAATTCTTTGATTATTAAGGTTGATTTCCTTACTAGACTAGTAAAGATCACTCTTATCTTCAAATAATATCCCATCTGTATTGTGCTCTAATTAATTTACCAGTGGTTGGATTTATCTATTGTTAAATATCATTTTGATTTACGTAATGTAAACAGTTTATGACTGAAAGTCTTGCTTTTCTTCTTGGTTTCTGGGTTGAAATTGCATCAGAACCTCTGATTCTACTGGGGCAGCAAAAGCTCAAACGACGACGCGATTTTTGACTAGTAAACAAGTAGATACCAACGCCAACCCTGAAAGTATATTACTTATTTTTTTACTTACTTTTTACATTTTTTATATTTGCATTAATATTTGATCTATAGTGAAGTGCAGATAATGTTAAAATTAATAATTGACAAATAAAATTCCTTTGTTTGACAATGAATACATTCTTAGACTTTAATTCACCACTATGTGCTCCGCAGGGATGAAGTCTTAAACCTCTTTTGTTCATCTTATTCATGAATGATATCTTTACTTGACCAATGTGCTTCACCTTGGCAATTGATTGATCATGAATTTATTAGTATATTATTTTTTGGGATAAGGTAATTAGGTTGCAAAATAAAACACTCGTGTTTTACGTCTCGAATTACTCGAGTTATTTTGGGGACTGAATTCCTGATACAGAATTTTACAACACACAAAGAAAGCAGTATCCAAAACTCCACGTTTTGTTGGCCCTAATATATTCATAATTCCACCTATATTTTAGCTTAGTATTGAACAACCTGAAATATGAGTATCAAGTTTGGTAATGGTTTGATTAAATTTGGCATAAGCAGAACAGCATTGAAAAAATTAATTGATAAGTTTGATGAAACAGGATCGGTTTTTGACAAAAAAAAAGGTCGCAAGGGAACAATGATGATAATGCTGTGACTTATGGCTATCGAATCAGTTGTGGAAGATCCTAGGAGTTCTTTACGCCACGAGCGATCAAGTGAACTCAATGTTAGTCATACATTATTGCAAACAATTTATAAAGCGAACAAAATTTATCTATATAAACCTAGATTTAGGCATACTATATTATTCTTTTTATCAGGATTTAATATTTAGTGGTGAAGCAACATTTTCAACAAATGGTACTGTTTCCTAACAAAATTGTAGATACTGTTCAAAGAATAATCCAAATTTTAGACTTAATGTCCGAAATTAGTGATATCAAAAAGTCAATCTTTATTAAATAGAACCATTGGACCTTATCTTTTTAACGGAAATTTAAATCAACACAATTACTTGGAAATGCTTCAGAATTTTTTATTCCCATCACTTGAGAAAGAAGAATTGCCACGCACCTACTTCCTACAAGATGGGTGTCTAGCTCATGGTATCTTGAATGTATGAGAATTCTTAAATTTACACTTTCATAATAGATGGATTGGACGACATGGACCAATACATTGACCAACTCGGTCATCGGACTTACTTCCAATGAACTTCTTTCTTTGAGGTTACCTAAAGCAAAAAGTGTACTGAGTAATAGTGGGAAATGATTCAAATTATCTAAAAATGCGGATTACGGAGGCTGTTCGAGAAATAAATGTTGAAATGTTGAACGAAATTGACATACAATTTAGAAAAAAAGCTGAAGAGTGCGCTGGACATGGAAGAGATTATGTGGTATAGTGTTGGACTTTAGTGGTCATTCTTTTTTACAAACACAAAAACAATAAAAGTTTTATGGAAATGATATTTGCCTTTTGTGTAACATTAATAATTCGGACTTGGTCATATTTAAAATCAACAACTCGACATAATTTCAAGTTTTTTATCTTTTTTTTAGATGATTATCGGGGTTTTCTTATTTACCAAAAGGGATTACCCAAAGTGTTTCTTCTAAAACTCATGTTTAAGAAACTAAACTTGGAGTCTGTGGCTTGAAACTACACAAAAAACACTAAAACACCTTCACCACACTAAAGCACAAAAAGGCTGTTGTCATCTTCAGTAGCACTGAATTAAAAATCGCGTTGTCTACACACGGTAGCGTAACAGAATAACACTCTGTTGTGTTGTTCTGTTACGCTACCGTGTGTAGACAACTCGATTATCCGAGTCTATTATCAAGTTCAGGTATGGCTAGGTAATAAACTAAATCCTGAAGACTGGGGATGGATAAGGATTAATAACGATCTGGAGCCAATTCAAACTCTTATTCCACCTGCTGCAGAAATATTACTTAATACGATTTTTTGCAATTGCACCAAGTGGTAGAAGAAGAAGAAGAAGAAAATGCGGCAGAATATATTGAATCCGAAGATTGATAACACTGTTTTCTCCAAATTAATAAAAATTGATTATTTATTCATTATCACTTTCACAATCTCTTTTTCATTGTCTACATAGACCGTGGATTATGCCTACAGGGGATACCACGTAAAAAAAAATGCGCCAAGTACTCTACCACTGTGCTGGTGTGGACAGGAGTGCATATTAGTGAGAATTCCAAGTTTGCAGTTTTCAAAATTGCCATAACACGCGAACGATCGTTTGTAGCAGACAAACCTTTCTTGTCGGAAATCGCATGCTCTATAAATTTTATAATAACTATTTTTACAATAAAACTAACCGTTTAAGAGATATTCGCGAAAAACTTATTTCATGACCTTTGACCTTGAGTACAAATTTTAGCACATGTTGGATCGATGGAGATTTTTCACATTTTATTTATAATAACTATTCAAAGGTCTGTGTAAATTTTTAGCTCTGTCGGAGTTTTGTCTAGGTTGAATGTCTATTTTGACCGGGCTATATCAATATGCAAGAATTCAAAACAAAAATAAACATTTTGTAAGTTATGTACCTAAGTCTCAAATTTAAATTTAGATGTCTTAAATTTACTTTCATACTAGAAATCGGGCCGCACTTTATCTTTAGGTTTTGTCTATTTGAATCAAATATACTTGCCTCGTGTAGATTAGTCAACCAGTAATTGTTTTCTCATGTTTCATCTTCAATCACAATTAGCGTTACCAACACTAGTTATAACTTAGGTTAAATTACACTCAGAAGGTATACCATTGCTACTAGATTAACGTTATTATTACATTCCGTATTATATTTCGGGTAATAAAGTCTCTATTGCCAATGATAACGGGTTTTATGTTTGTAAGTTTTGCGCCGGATAACTAAGGGACTACAAACACGTCAAATGACGCTAACGCCAGTCTAATGGTTACAGGTTATTACCGCGTATTAATTTAGGTTTACTCGTAAGTTTTATTGCGGGGAGTACCGTTTCGGTATATAATATGTAATTTACGATGACGAGCTATTAAAATATTATTTATATGAGAAAGGGCAGTGTAAGGCGACTCCGGTTTATTCTGTATGTAAACTCCTATATTATTTGTTTTCAAAATTAATCTATTTCATCTGGTTAACTCTATATTTCCAAGTTTTTTTCTTTTGTTTTTGTAAGGTTAAGAAGTTATATTTTTCAAAATAATTATATCTTCTTTAAAGTTGGCACGCTTATTAAAATGATGTGAATTCTTAAATACATAACTTAAAATTATTCGTTTTCAGGATGCGCAAGAGCTCCGACTATGTCCTAGCGACTTTTGAAATAGCCAGGATCGACAGTTTTACATGTCCTCCGAAGCACTATAGCAGCTCATAGGAAATTTTATAAATAAAGGTTTCCAGATGGCGTGGTTTTAATTGTTAATCTTTATGAGCGTTAAGTACCTACTTCTGTGAAGTATTATAAATATTTTAGAATTCGTATCCACTTCTCTTCTTAATTAGAACATATCTTGCTATTTTTCTCCACATATTCCTCTTAATAATATCTAGATGTCTATTAAGTCATGAAGTCTCATTCCAGTGGGGTGAATTTGTTTCAAATTACATACTATTTGCAAAGTGTGGTGAATTATTGCACGTATTAACTCATAACTACTGGAGAATTGTGAAGAATTATTTGATGTATGTAGAATTGCGTGTGTCAATGATCTGACAAAGTAAATTTACTCTTCGATGTGAGAAAAAATTCTAACACTGGACTTCATAGGGCTGCTATTTCTTCACCATTTAAAAATACTGTGTTACCTCTTTTTTTAGTCTTGAATGCTACATATGGGGTAACTAGAAGGTGTCAGCCTTGTGTTCAGCAACGTGGGAGGCATTTTTAGCAATATTTATAAAAATAATGATTTGTAACGATGTATGTTTGACGTTAATAAAATTTTCCATTGTTTTTTATTCCATATTCAACACTTAAACTTTTTTTTAAACAATTAAATTATTTACCAAGAATATTTTACAAAATCAAATTGAATCACACCATTGTAATCAGAAAAAATATCTCTACCAAACTCTTAAAAAAAACAAAAAAAAATAAAAATTATACTATTTTATATTATTTATACACCTGTCTTATGTGGTTTTTAAATTACTGAAATCAGATTATTGATAACAGAGTTATAGCCTGGTGCGTTATTCGTAAGACAGACTGTATGTACACATGTACAGAGTGATCCATCAGTGGTACAAAGAAAATATATTTTTTTAAATTGAATACGTATATATACTTCAAATTTAGATTTTCTGTTATAATAGAAATATTTTTCAAGAAGAGTAATTAATCGGAAAAGGTCATATTTTTTGAGTTATTTAAGATTAAAATCAGAAAGTGACATTTACAGATATCTTTTTAATTGCCTATAGTTCAACAGTACCATAACAGAACACGAAATAATTTGGTATGACATACGGACAAAGAGTGCCAAGTTTTACTTATACTCAGATTTGTTCTACTATGTACTTGGTGTTCGCAATTATGTACCAAAATGAGGAAATTATTAATAAGAAAGTCTGATTTCATTTAAATGGAGCAATATTTTATACAGAATCATATTAGGCCCTGCGATATATGCTTTTTGGTTTGTTAAATATGTCCTATACTTATCTTTGATATTTTAGAAGATATTCAAACTCTTTTCAAAATCTCTTTCATTTTTATGCATTTATTTTGGTATACAATTATATATTTCTGTTTGTTTTTACTTTCTTATACGTAGTATATGGAAGTATTGTGATGATGAAAATTTTCGACCTCGAGATTTTTGTAGATGTTCACGTTTTGATGTCCCCTGATACCGAAAAAGTGGTTTTTAAAAAATGTCTGTGTCTCTCTCTGTGTGTGTGTCTGTGTGTCTGTCTGTGTTTGTGTGTGTGACCATGACAGCGGTCAAACCGCTATAGGTATCAATTTCAGATTTTATATTTATGAATATAATCTCCCTCTTGAGATCTGATTAGATTTTCAGTAAAATCGGCAGACCGGAAGTAGTAGTTTACTTCAGTGAAAAAATCAAATTTTGCCAATTATTCGTCAACTATTAAGTTTAAATAAATTTGCAAAGAATTCATATATTCTCAAAATTAAATTTGAGAAAAATTTTATCAAAAAAGTTTTTCGAAATCCCTACCGGAAGTAGGTCTTTTACTCTTATCGAAAATCAGTTTTGTGCGAATATCTCGCAAATCATGCTTTTTAGACATGTACGTTACGAGTATAAAAGAAATTAATTTTCAATACCTTTTGTATAAAAAAAAATTCAAAATTCGGACCGGAAGTAACACTTTTACTCTTATCGATTAGCGATTTTTGCAAATATTTCGTAAATTATGCATTCTATATATATTTGTCAAGAGTACATAAGTATTTAAAGTTGAACTTGAAATATTTTTTGTATAAATGAAATTTCAAAATTCGGACCGGAAGTAACACTTTTACTTTTATCGATTAGCGACTTTTGCAAATATTTCGAAAAATTATGCATTCTATATATATTTGTCAAGAGTACAAAAGTATTTAGAGTTGGATTTGGAATATTTTTTGTATAAATGAAAATTCAAAATTCGGACCGGAAGTAATACTTTTACTCTTAGCGAGTAGCATGTTTTTGCAAATATCTCACAAAGTATGTATCCTGTAGAGATTTATTAAGAGACTGGAAGTACTTAGAATAGGATTTTGAATAATTTTTGTATAAAATAATTTTTAAAATTGTATGATTTGAAACGCTCATACGTATAAGAAAGTCGTGTGGTGGCCACACCTCATTTTTTGTAGTTCCACCTAATGCTTCTTAATTCATTTATTTTAGAGATAAAATCGCTTCTTAAAATAAATATTATGATAAGTATTTAGAAGACCAAATTGCTACAAGAAATGTGGCTTTATTATTGTATGACGACTTGTGTATGTTTGGCATCACATATTAGTCAATGATCTGCATTCAATTTAAAATGATTGTCTCTACACTGAAATTTTTGTATTATTACGTATTGGGATATACACAACAAAAGAAAAAAACATTTATTATTTTGAAAAAACTCAATCACCTATAACTCTAACAAAACATGGAATAATACACTCGCTCGGCTATAAAATCATATCTTCAATGAGTTTAATTAAGTTTAAAATGTATACATCGGAGGCAAAATAAAACGATATCTACGCTTGCAGATGCAAACTCGGTAAAAATCAATGCTCAACCCATCAGATAACATCTATAGCATCGGATATTCCAGCGGCACAACGTTTGCAAAACAAATGACAACGTCGACCAAATTAAATCCGGCAAAGCAAATATAACCGAGGCAGAAAAACGAGAGAGCTGCATTAAATCTTTTAGTGCATTTGCTTGTATCCAACGCTGAGTTCAGATAGCTAGTCAGTAAATGTCAGAAAATAGAATTCTCGCTAATTCGTCATCAGAAATCACAGATTGGATATGTTGCACTTTAAAGTACTTTAGTGATGTTATTTTGTTATTAGAAGAGGTCATACAGGTGCTTTAGTGTATATTCTAATGACCTACTTTGTCTAAGTGTCCATAACAGTGTTTTCAAAATAAACTTACTTCAAGTCGTCAGTATTCAGTGCCCTTCTACTTGCTAAGTTTAGAGAAATTTCCAAACATGTAGAATTATTTTGAAATGTGCTTCAATACTGAAGTAAATTAAATTTCAAATATAAATCTCTCTATAAAAATAAAGTATAAAGAGCTGTTCATTTCTTTGTTTTCTTTTATTAAATTACTTATATTACTATTACTATATATTCTTTCAGTATTGTAATGGTGAAAATTTTCCACTTCGAAATTTTTGCAAATGACCACCCCTAAATCCCTTGATACTGAAAAGTGGTTTTTGAAATATATGTGCCTGTGTTTCTGTGTCGGGGTCCATGATAATGGCCAAATTGCTAAAGGTATCAATATTAAACTTTGTATTTGAATCTAAAATGCATTAGAAGTGAAGTAAAGCCAAATCGCGCAAGAATATAGAGAAACAGCGAGATACCAAGTTTTCGAGACAAAATTTGCTTCAACGTATGGGCACCAGAGAACTTTAAAAAACGTAATTGCTTTATAAGCTTTCATAAAAAAGCTAACGTTGTTGGAGAAACAGCTGGATGAAAAGCAGGTGGCTCACTGGAGGACACTGGCTACAAGATACCTCTACTACAAGACTCTTTTGAAAAAGGTAAGAAATGAATTTGACGACAGATTTTCAGATTTCAAAAATCAAAAACCCAGCATGAGTGTGTTTCAAAATTAGAATTACTTGAATTACACAGCAATGCTCTCCTCAAAACGACAAACAATACTTACCTGCCGAAGGGTCTGATCAAATCGTACAAAAAGTATATTTATTCTTAACGGATGTTCTTATTTAGAAGTACAAACAGATGCGAGCAGTTTTTCCACCAGATAAAACATACCAATTCATAAACAAGATCATCTCAATCCGGCATCTGGCAAGCATTCTGCGCATAGCCACTTCTAAACTATCACTTGACAAAAAGTCACTATGCAAACGAAGAAAATGTCATTTCTTTTATTAATTTCTAAACTCCTAGCTCGTAGTAGTTTATAGTCTAGTGGAACACAGTTACTTTTAATGTAATTCATTAAAATTGAAACTAGAATCGTTTTACTTATGTTGGCCTTGCAACTTTGCTTTGCTGAAACATCTCCTTCGACCCGCCACAGTTGCAAAAATAATAAATGTGATAGTACACAAAATTATATTGGACACCTTGTCATAAATGGTTTGATTATGGTTATTAATGATACTAGTTCGATATGAACATTATAATGAAACGCGCGTAAAGTATAGTTACGCAAAATTCATTATTATAGTTCATATTGATCGTGTTTCATTCAAAATTTAATCTACGTCGGTCCAAATAGATTTTATTCGCGTAAATTTGATTTTTCTTAAATACCAGAAACGTGTTCATAAATTAAAATTCAAAATTATCAATAGCCCATAATAGTCGATGTCAAAGTAACCGCGTTTGTTGATTATTTCAGTTTTGACTTTGATAACTTTATTATTGACGTCCAATTATTTGCTATACATGTACCTTTAGTGAAAGCGAATATTAATTTGGGTGATTCTGGTTCTGCGAGTGTCCCTTCGGGTATCGAAGGCATATCGCAAATCGCAAAACGTCGTCGATTCCCTACTTCCCGAAAAATCAAGACAGACGTACGAGCAAGCCTATGCAACATTTGAAGAAAATTAATAACTAATCAGCAATGAAAATGTTCTCCTGGCATATTTCGAACATCTTTCAAAACATAGTAAGGCTTCTTCGCTTTGGGTATATTATTCTATGCTACGTTCAGTTAAATCAGTGAAGAAAAATAAGGATATTAGTAAGTAAGTCAATTTAATTGCATTTTTAAAAAGAAAATCGGAAGGATTTTGGTCAAAAAAATCTAAAATTTTAACAAAAGAGATATATCCCGATGATAAATCATATTTTATGATAAAAGTTGCATACTCGATTTTTGTGGGGTACAGAAATGGAAAATGCATTAAGCAACCAGTTGGCATTAATACTTTTGGGAAAATGACGTATAATATAGCATCGTTCCTAAGTCTTCCAATTCCTCAACAATATACTATACATTGTTTCCGCAGATCGTCTGCGTCGTTGCTTGCAGATTCAGGAGTCGATTTATTAACTCTTAAGAGGCATGGTAATTGGCGTTCCAACACAGTGGCAAAAAGCTATATAGAAGATTCCAAATAAAATAAGAAAAAAGCCTGCTCTAATATTTTGAGTAACATTTGAGGCACTGATGGCCCTTCAACAAGTTCAAGGACTCGAGAAATAAACTTACTATCTAAAAATTTAACACACCAGTCATTTGCTGGAATTAATTTATCCAATCGTTCAGAATTTGTAATTAATGTTTACAATAAATAAATGAAATTAATTTTTTTATAATTAATAATAACAAGTAAGAGTGGTGACTAATCTTCTTTTTAATTATTTTTATTTTAAAATTTGCTTATTATTATGAAGGTCATAATGACATCCAAATGACAATGCTAAATCTATGAGTAGCGTCGTTATGTCATTTATAAGCCCACCTCCGGAGGCGGAAGTCAAAAGGTCAAAGGTCGAGGTTCAAGGGGTACAATTACATGACTATAAAACTGTATAACCACTTGCCATCTTGTGTGAAGGCGGTGCCTCCAAAGCCATTCAAAAAACGTGCGACTCAGATGCTTCTGTCCAGCAGTATTTACTACATGGAGGAATACTTCTGACGGGACTACTCTGGTTGCTGCTAGTCTCTCTATTTTTGATCACTTGCATTGACATGTATATATTCTATGAATTATATACTCAATTTTTATGTATACTGAAGATTTTAATCTGTACTGTTTTATAGTGTCTTTTTAAATATTTATATGTTGTATGACAATTCTGATGCTGTAGCTGCCAATCTGTGTTTGTACACTATCTCGAAATAAAGAATTGATTGATTGATTGATTGATGAAAGGTCAACGGAGGTCCCTATTTCACGTATATTTTAAAACACGTGTTCACGTATAATACGCGGGTTCTTAAATACCCAGATACCCGGATATTAAAATACACCGGGTGTTGTTCACCAGTTTTTAAATACCCAGGTACCCGGATATTTAAGAACCCGTGTATTATACGTGAACACATGTTTTAAGATATACGTGAAATAGATACCTCTAGTCAGTGTTGCCAACCGTACTATAATTTCAACTCGATGTACCATAAAATTGTGAATATAGTATTATACTATAATTTAATATTTCTTACAATATACATAAATAAATCCACTCTTTGGACATGAACCCTGAAAGTTATGAAACGCCAAAAATTTCGAATATACATGTATTAGTAACAGTGATTTACGAAATGAAACAACATATTTAAACAATAAAAATATATATCTCGGCATACATGTCATGGACCTTCTTCAGAACGGAAAAGCAAAAAAATCCCCATTTAATTACACATTTTCTGACTCGTCGTCGATCATTTATGATATCCGCATGTCAACAAATTAAGAGCAGAATGATCCACTTCTAAAAAAATTAGACAACTTTATTCCATGAAATTCGCATTTTAATAGTTTTAGAAATAAAAGTCCATGTTTCTTTTCAATATTTCAAAATGCTAAAAGATTTCTTCCCTGTAATACAGTCGATATAGAATAGCTAATTGATAAGGAATGGAGAAAGTTACCTTCAATTTCACAACAGAAAATAAGAAATGAAGAACAAATAGATATTTTTTGGTGGCGCTTGTTACAATATAAAAATGTTCTCGAAGTTTTTGAATTTTAAAATTTAGCCAAATTTGTGTTAAACCTCTTGTGTAAACCTCACTCTAATGCCTAGGGTGAAAGAATATTTAGTAACCAATTACTAACCACTTAGATCAAGGTAAGAAATGTTTATTGATTTTTTGGATCTGGCAAAAGCATTTGATACGGTCCCACATGACCTACTATTGGACTGTTTGCAGAAACATGACATTAGGGGTACTGCACTGAATGTTTTTGAAAGTTATCTTACCGAAAGATCACAAATTGTAAAAATAATGGACACACTAAGCCAGCCCAGAACAATAAAAATTGGCATACCACAGGGCACTGTATTGGGTCCAATTCTCTTTATATTATACATTAACACTTTAACGAAAATAAATATATCTCATGGAAAAATTATATCATACGCAGATGATACAGCAGTGATATTCAACGGGAACACTTGGAGTGATGTTAAGGAATATGCAAAGAATAGATTAATTCAAATATCAAATTGGCTAGAATCTTTTAGATTATCACTTAATATAAAGAAAACGTATTACGTATGTTTCTCCATCTCAACTAAACAACGTCCCAACTTTGAAGAATTAAACATAAGGAACACACACAAGGTAATAAAGGAAACAGACCAGGTGAAATATTTAGGAATATACATAGATGCAAATGTCAAATGGAAGGTACATATAGAGTATATCTGCAAAAAAATTACATGTCATACATAAATTTTATATAATACGTGAAATGTTAAACAGAAAATTATTAATCATGCTCTACAGAAGCCTGGCGGAATCAGTACTAAGATATGGTATAATAGCTTGGGGCAGAGCCTATAATAACACTCTAAAATCCTTAAATTCTGTTCAAAACTACTGGCTCAAAACAATATACAGGAAAGATAGATTTTATCCAACAATACAGTTATATTCCGTAGACATACTTAACATCAAATCTTTATATATACTGACATCATGTACTTTTCTTTATAAACATCCTGAAATTAGAGAGTCTATAAATCATAAATACCTTACAAGAAACAGGATAATAGGATGTCTTCAAACAACAACAAGTAATACCACATTTTACCAAAGATCCTTTTGTTACTTAGGACCGACACTATACAACAAGATTTTACCTGAAATAAGTAATTATCAAGCAATTAATGTACAGAAAAATAAGTTTGAAGATTCTGACATGTCTGCCTCAGATACTGAGATAGAACTTAATTTCAACTAATGATTTAATTTTATCACTAACTTGGGTCCGCTTTTAAATTTACATTTATTTTTTACACAGAAAATTTGAATTGTATTGCATCTTGTCTTGTTTAGTTCGTTACGTTGAATTGTAATAAGTAAAATAAAAATTAAATATGTTTTTGTTTCTTATTTCTTGTATGTACTATATTTTTTTGAATGTACTATAAATTTCAGCACTCTGTACTATAATCGGTTACAAGATAGTTGGCAACGCTGCCTCTAGTCTTAGCTAATGAAAAGCTAAGCACGACCCCCGACTTCTTTGACCTTTGACCTTCGCAGACACTACATGTATCATAATGCCACCATCGTAGATTAAATGTATTATTTGCTTTTAGTTTTCCTATAAGTATTATTGTAAAATTAAAGCGCACTCGTCATACGTTCTCTGTTATTTGGTTGCAAAAATTACTTATTTTTTGTATTAAACGGAACAAATTCAGGAAGATCCCCCCCCCCCCCCCCAAAAACGAGGCATATAATAAGGACAACCCTAACCTATATACATCCCTACATATTCACAACACGGTCACATTCAATTGCACACATCTCGTGCCGTATTTCCCGTCGTTAATTTTTACTGCAGTGCTTGCAATTACAAAAGATATATACTTGCCCCTGCTCACTTGCATTATATAGCCGCTGCAGACTCTGCCGTACTACCACCACCACCAACACCAAAACTATTACCGGCCAAGCTTTGATGGTGCAAAAAACAATGCACACATATACCACCGCCGTATACGTATAATACAAAACATGTGCCATTCTGTAATATAATCGTAGTAGGGACCGCTCAGTTTACTTGAAATATCAAGTTTTCCCGTTTGTATATTGCACACCCTCGGATTGATCGAATATAAATTGGATGTGTGCAACCCACGGTTCACCGTCGCAACATCGGAATTGTATGCAGATATATGGAACGATAGGTACGTATAATAGTAAGGGAAACGTGCGATGTCACAGGAAGAAATGACATTTTTCGATATCGAATGGTGATGAAGACTGAATAACTAATCGGATTTTTTAATAATAATCGTAATATGATATTCTCTATGTAATTGAAAAGTCTGCAAATATTTTTCTATAACGTCATTTGAACAGAAAATAAAATGATGCTATTCAAATTACTTCTTACTCAAACGTAGTTCTTGGCTTTGATATATGTAGCTTTATTCTTTACAGAATCATGTTTGTATCTCTCTCTGTGGAGTTTAGCCAAGTTTTAATTAATATTCGTAGTTCTTACGCTATTAACTACTAACACCAACGTTTTATGTACCATACCACCAACAACATATCATATGTACACACAATGAAGATGACTAGGGTTGCTAGCAACTTCAGTGGTTAACGCACTGATTCTGCGGATAAACTGCTTGTATGGTAATTCTTTTATAAAATAAAATGTTGCTTGAACATTTCGCCGATATAAAAGACAATATTAGAATGACATCAAACGAAATATAAAGTTTGAATCAATCTTTGAAATGTGGTTCGTAAAGACAGGTCTCGAAATAAAAGGTACTAACGCGAAAGTGCCTTGCTGCATGCGGAAGGAGCTTAATTTTCTTTCAAAGAATACTACACCTTCTTTTCCTGGATTTTTGCTATTTAAATGTCGAAGTAGTGTTGTTGACTTCCTGTTTCCTTGTAATAAGATTGCTCCACAAACTTACACATTGTGGTTTACTGTAAATAAAGTAAACTCTTATTTAAGATATTAATCAGTGTACAATATGTTTTTTTAAAAATTGTCTATATTTAGCAAAATAATAAATATCAAAGAACAAAAATAACATGCCTAAATTAACTTTAAGTATTTAGTTTTTACACAATACGCAACTTCCAAAATGACGCCCCAGCGAGCGTTTCACTTATTGTATAAGGGTAAGTTATGATTGCAGAGAGTTCAGAAGGATCTGGTATTGTTTTGCACTTTCTTCACCATGATGACAGTTCCAGAAAGAACTGGTGTTATTTGGTCATAGAATGCGAAGGAACAATCACATTTTGAATACGGTAAAAAAAAAAGGGCCGCAAACAAAATTCTTCAAAAAAGGGTTGCGCTTAAAAAAATTTTGAAAATCATTGATTTAGACCATCATACTATTAGTTGATAACACAATATTGACGACATGGGTAGTAAAAGAAAGTTCATTTTTGAAAAGCTCCTAAGTCTTTATGGTTGACACTGCAGTCTTCTCCTAGATTTATGTCAAATGTTCTACAATTGTACATACTTTGTAAAGGTGTTCTTTTCTCCTGGCAGTGTTTGAGATAGTGCGTATCAGGAAGCTAAGGCGCCTTAAATATATTAATTAATTAATGTACAAGGGTGTTCCCAAGCGCTTTTTCCGATCTTTTGATACGGATGCTAGTATGGGCGCCTAGCCGCGCGGTTTACACTTAAACCGATACACCTTCCGAACCTCAATACGCAATACTTCTATGTATGTACATAAATTGGAATTCTATATTGACATTTCGTATCGTGTGCGTATTGATCTATTTAATAATTATCTGATTTTAATTGTTATCTACATGCGAGTGCAAAGATCGATCTAATGCTCTTTGCAAGTAAACCAACCCTCTTCAAGATAAGTCATCCAATCACTTTACTCTTATTTTGGCCTTGCCTAAATATTAGCGAAATAACAACAAGGTTATAGACATCCAGTTTTATTTACAAATCGTTCCAACAGGTATCTACTACAAAATTGCAAAAATCGAAATTCTATTCTTCCGAACGTCATGACTAAAAATTAAAACATAATAAATCAATCTTTGAATTATCAATTAACAAAGACGATTTTAGTAATTTTCGGGCATTAAAGTGAGTGATAAAATTTAATAAATATCGCATGCAGCAGGGTTATCATAGGTCGTGCAGGTAATTAGGTGGAATTAACGAATTAATCGGCAGATCATTAAAGGCAGCTGATTATGCAAATTAACCAATAGATCATTAGAAACAGCTGATTAGGCGGAATTGTCTGATTAATCAACAGTTTATTAAATAGAGTTGATTATGTACGGAGAACGAGCTGTAAAGCAGGCCAGAAGGCAGCATTTAAAACTCTAAGTGAACTGGAACGAGAACTAAAATTTCGGGATTTCTATACACAAACAAACAAAAGATTTGTTACAACTTTTGATGGGATTTTTCCACAGCTATAGTTATGACTCCACGTGACTATATAATTTCAAATATTTTTTTAATAATTGTAATAATATGAAAGATATAAACGAATGCATTGTAAACTGGTCATCGTGCATAAGTATTATATCTTCATGTTTACTTAAATTTTAAGCAACTTGAACGTTACCGAGATAAACGTTAAACTTCGAGCATCTATATGGTCTGGTGAAGCACGCGCAGGGTTAATAATAGTCAGCAAAGTAGCCAGTTACCAATCAAATCAAAAATCGATCCGTTCCTTATCACAAAATTAAATAAGAAACAACTATAGGATTGCGGCCGCATACAAGACGTAACTAACAATAACAGCACTTTAAATCGTGTAATCTGCAGCTGCACTTTTCAATAAAACACTTTCCAATAATGCCGGAGTGCGGTCTGCCGGCCTCTCGCCATTCGATCGGGTTTCGAATTACCGCCCTGAACTCTGAACCGGCACACACTCGACCAGTATTTACGGCTCAAATTGTTATTTATTAGTTACTGAATTGAAAAGGCGATGCATAGGATTGGCCGGCGTACTTTCGATTCGAACTCATAAAATTCCGTAATAAAATTACAGCTACTGGTGTCCCAGCTGCAAATACGCTCCTACATACATACAATATACAGACGCTCGCACAAAAGGAATTGGAAAAGATCTACTCGTTTTTCAACGTTGATAATGCCAATATGTCTTCGATTGAAGAATATATTCTTTGAAATGCGCAAATACTGTTGGATCTACGACTACGTCCGTGTTTATTATTTTATACATTAAAAATTCTTTAGAAAAAACTACAAAATAAACAAAAAATAACTTGAAGGGTTTCGCATTTATTGATTGTCGTCAGACTGGTGTACAAAATATAATGGTAATTCTTATACTATCCGTATATATACAGGGTCATTAGTAGACGCTTCTACGATTGCTTCTTTGTGTTTTAAATAAGAGAAAAAACAACTAGTGGAAGATTCTTTTAAATGATTTACGCTATATATTTTTAGATTTTCTAATATTGTTTTAAATTGTCGATTTAACTGTTTTCTATTTTTTCAAAATTGAGCGAAAATTTTTTAATTGTAATTTTTTTTTGAAAATTTTGACCAAACCACGTGTTTAGAAAAAAAATTATTTTCGGATTTTTTTTTTAAATAAAACAGTAACTTTGCATCATTTGGTATAGGTTGCACTCGACAATACCTCAAAAAACTTTCCTCTTCCAAAGCCTACATCCCTGTATATAGGAAGTATATGGATCGTTGTATGCATAAATGAAGATATTCTGTAAGTACATTTTTACTTTCTTATACGTAGTATAAGGAAGTATTGTGATGATGAAAATTTTCGACCTCGAGATTTTTGCAGATGTCCACGTTTTGAGGTCCCCTGATACCAAAAAAGTGGTTTTTAAAAAATGTCTGTGTATCTGTGTGTCTGTCTGTCTGTGTGTCTGTCTGTCTGTCTCTGTGTGTGTCTGTCTGTCTGTCTGTGACCACGATAGCGCTCAAACCGCTGGAGATATCAATTCCAAATTTTGTATTTACGTGTATAATCCCTCTTGAGATCTAATTAGTTTTTCAGTAAAATCGGTAGACCGGAAGTAGCAGTTTACTTCAGTATAAAAATCGAATTTTGCCAATATTTCGTCAAATACTAAGTTTATACAAATTTATAAAGAATTCATATGTACTTAAAATTAAAATTGAGAACAATTTTATTTAAAAAGTTTTTCGAAATTCCTACCGGAAGTAGGTCTTTTACTCTTATCGAAACTCGGTTTTTTGCGAATATTTCGCAAATCATGCTCTTTAGACAGGTACGTTACGGGTATATAAGTATTTAGAACATAATTTTCAATATCTTTTGTATAAAGAAAATTTCAAAATTCTGACCGGAAGTGCCACTTTTACTCTTATCGAATAGCGATTTTTTGCAAATATGTCGTAAGTTATGCATTCTATATATATTTATCAAGAGTATAAAAGTATTTAAAACTGGATTTGCTATTTTTTTTGTATATATGAAATTTCAAAATTCGGACCGGAAGTAGCAGTTTTACTCTTAGCGAGTAGCACTTTTTTGATAATATCTTGCAAAGTATGCATTCTATAGAGATTTATTAAGAGAATAGAAGTACTTAGAATAGAATTTTGAATAATTTTTGTAAAAAAAATTCTTAAAATTCTATAATTTGAAACGCTCATACGTATAAGAAAGTCGTGTGGTGGCCACACCTCATTTTTTTTATTTATTTAGAGGATTTGTAAAGTTAGCCAATTTTTCTCGAAAACCGGAATTCTAAAAGTTGTTCCAAGTTGTTCGAGTTGTTCTAAATATTATTCTCAAGTATTTCGAATAAAAATTACAAAATTGACGGAGATTTTCAGCTCCCTTTTTCTTGAAAATAAAAACGGTTGTTATAGGTTATTCCACGTTTGTTCTAAATTGTTCTAAAGTATGTCAAAGAAAAAATCAAAATCATTTAAGAAAATGGTGAAAAAGGACATCCGAAAGTATAAAGTTTTTTTGCGAAAATTTTAATTTTGAAGGTTGTTATTGGTTGCTCTGGATTTATTCTAAACATTGTTCTAAAATTTCTGTTTCTCATATATATCAAAAGACATTACAAAAAAAAGCGAAATCCAAGAGTGTGAAGTTAGCTGCCCTGTTTTTCGAAAATCGAAATCCTGACGGCTGTTCCAGCATGCTCTAGGTTTGTTCTCAATTGCTCCACGGTATTTCAAAGACAAAATTAATATTGGCCGAGATAATAGGAATAAACAATTTTACAATTGGCGGAATGCCTTGCACGTTCCGAACACTACTATAGTGTAGTCGGTCGTTTTCGTATGATGTAGTTCTATAACCAGACGCAGAATGTGAATTTGATAATTATTTTTTGTGATTTAGAAAAAACATCTAATACAAGCAGTAAATACATATTTGCCCAAGAAATACAACGTAATTTTTTTTTCAAATGAATATTGTTACCATATGCTTAAAAAGTAATTCAAAGGTAAAAATGAACACAGTCGCCCGTTAACTGAGGTGGAATTACAGATAGAGGCAGACAATCTGTAGGCAAATGAGACTGAAAACGACATCGTTGAAGATATTTTTGGAGGGGAAGATTCTGATGAGAATTATATAGAAGAACGACTCTCAGATACCGAGAGTGAACAAAGCGAAAATGAAGACGAAGTAGTAAACGAACCAGTGAGAAATATTTACAGATTACAGGATAAAAATGGTCATTGTTGGAGCACTCAAGCACCATCAAGACAAGGTCGTACAAGATGAGAAAACATTGTTTTATATTTACCTGATCCCAAAGGAGAAGCCAGAACAGTTTAATCTCCTGAACAAGCTTGGAATTTATTGTTCAACTGACAAATGCTAGATATTATTGTCTTACATACAAATGAAGAAATTGCTCGTAAATCCAATAATATTAGACAACAGAGTTACACACGCCCAATAAATAACACAGAAATGAAGGCTTTTATTGGGTTGTTGTTAGATGAACTTTGGTCAGTAACATTTGGAAATGGAATATTTAGTGCGACTCATATTTTTTGTAGGCTTTCTATTAAAATTAGATAATATCCCAAAATCATAAAATATTTACATTTTGTATTTTTTTGGTAGAAATGGCCTTTGGGTTTCTGAGACCCGAGTGTGAAGTTCATGTCTCAAAAAATAACTGTGATGTTTCAGGGTTAATATAAATTAAATACAAGATAGGACCATAAACAATTCCTAAAAAAACAATTACAAGAATATGACGAATGACGAATTTAAGAACCGAAAATTTATAATATTTAGAAAGGAATATGCCTGTCGCAATATTTCAACAATTGCAGACATTTAACAAGGAACTTGGTTGTGCCGCTAACATTTCCGTATACGTGGAGAAAAATTCGTTCTTTTTTTATAAATTAATATTAATAATTTCGACGAATAGACGTCAATCTGCCGAAAATTATACGATACAGTACAGAAATAAATACGGTTTTACAATGAAATCTACCATCTAATAGCCTTAATAAGTCGTGTCGCCCGCAAACATCATTCATTCCGACCACGAAAAAAACATTTAACAATCCAGATTACATCGGTGATATTTTCGAAAGGCGACAGCTAGCGGAAAGCGAAAAAATATACCACACTAGAGTGACAAAAACGCAACGTTTATACAGCACTGGTTATAAATATTTGTTCTAGGGCATTTAAGTCTGCACTTTTAGTTTTTTAATTTTCTAACGTAAAGTAGGTTCAATAATTTGTAGTTAATAATTTTAGAAGACTTAAATACTACGAATGATGTTATACAATAGATTGCTTTATAAGTACTTTTTTTTACAGTTAATTCCGTTACGACTATTAATCTACGCCTGTCAAGTCTGTTCAAACAATCTGACGTAATTATTATATATGTGAAGTTTTGCATGTCATTGAAACTTTATCTCGACGTAACTAGTTGGGAAAATCTGTTGGGTTTGGCCTACAACACTTAAATTTTCCTACGAACAGATTTTTATTCCAACTGCTAATGGGGGGACTACCACCAATCAAAATGTTCATTTTTCATATTTAGATATCATATCACGAGATCACTATGTTCTAAGAGTAGGAATTGAGAGATTTGATTTGTAAATTATTTTTAATCTAAGGTATCCCATAACTTTCTTTTCCTCCCTCTAACTCTACAGATTTTTGTAGATGTTGGCCGCCTTCATAACTCTGACGTATTTCCTTCCATTATAAAACCCTGCATTTTCACTATCTGAAAATTATAAGTTTATTCCAACTCAGCATGTTTTATTCTATGCCTTTATTCGTTAATATATTATCTTTCAAACCATCTGAAAGAATTTTAGTTCTTTTTTGAGTAATCCATAGCTGAAGTCAAGCCTCTCAGATTGTGCTTGATTGTAACTTTGTGATAAATAGATATATGACATAGGAATGATCTATGATGATTAATATTAATTTTTATGTACATAGATCTCACGGGGTATGATCAACTTAAAATTGCCATATATACTCATACCACGTGCTAATTATCACAATAAATAAAACATAATTAAAAGTCATTCTCAAATTGAAGTAAAAGCAATCTGAAACAACATACATGAACTGTATCTGGAATATTAAGAAACGGTACTGTTGATAATAAGGAACCTAATTAAAGCTTCGACTAAATATATAAGATAAAGTAGACGGAACAAGTGGAAAAGGTTAGTAAACAATTGGCAAAATAGTTATTTACGAACCAAGTGCGTGAAATCATATTTCGCGAATGAGTGACAAGTTTAAAGCGCGAGCCGAAAGGCGAGCGCTTTATGGACACGAATTCGCGAAATGTTTCACGCACGAAGTTTGTACAATATTTTTTGTACGAGAACTATAATAGTAATACATATTGTTAAATACGTTATCGTTTATGACACACTACTAATCTCTTGATATTAATTAAAAGTTTTAATAATTGTTCCGTTTCAATTTTTGAAAAGAATGAATAATGGTAATTTATATAATATTTGTTGCTGTTCTGACATTGAATTACATACCTTCCAAATATAACAATTTCTATTTCATTTCCTTTTATTTTCATAGAAAAACAACGAACTGGGTAGCATATTATTAAGGTTAGGGATTTATGATTTTAAAATGTCTCTAAATTAATCAAGTTCTACGAAGTACCAACTTTACTTTTACGCACTCGTGTTTAAAGTGACTTTTTACGCACGCAAATCGAATCGTGAAATGACAGGTTTTGATAAGCGAGTACAAAAAACAATTTATGAAGAATGGAGAGGCGAATACGCCTAGGTTTATGATGGAGATAAGATGAAAACTACGATCTAGTAAACAACGATAAAAGAATTCTTCAAATTTGAGGGCAATCACAGTTTATACGGAGATTGTTAACTCTAACTCATATATACATAAATAAGCGCTTTCGAGTTCCATTGAAGTCTAGTAGAGGGAAAGGGCCGATTCTGAGCCATACACTCTGCACCCAATGTCACAGGGGTCTGAGATGCGAGAAATCACCCCCTCCACGTTTTAGTGCCAAACATGATCACCGACCTAAGTAGAGGATCTAGCACGATAAATTTGAATTATGTACATATACATTATAAAGCTCTGACTTCATAAACAATGTACGACAAAGCAGGTAGATATACATATATTAAAATTACAGATGCATTATATTACTATACCGTATTCGACAAATTTTAATTTCTGGTACGAAAGTATAAGAGGAAAATATCACGGCGAAATAAACTAAAGGCAAACATATAACGAGGCTGCCAAGTACACCCGGCAAACGTTTGCTATCAAATGTGAAAATCCCCCGACTGCGTTGCCTCTCCCACCACTGTTGGAAAGCAGACATCGCGGCATATTATAATGTCATCTTCTGTATGGGATAGATAGCTAGTATAGAGCTGTAAACAGAAATTAAAATTTGTCGACTACAGTATATATAGGGTGAGTCATCTCCGCGGGTAAGGCTGATTATGCCTTTATGAGTAAGGGTATTTTGAAGCGGTTTTTTTTCATTTGATAGCTGCTTATTAGGCTGCATTTTAAAAATATTTTGTATTATACAGAGTGTTTCATAACTTAGTGGCTGACCATAGTTACAGTTTTTTAAATGGAACAGCCAATATATTATTAAATTTTTGTTTTTTCCGTATAATTTTTAGTCAAAAAGTTATAAGATAGTATAGGCCTAAAGTCTAAAGTTTTCGACTTATTCCCATTTTTTTCTGAAAAATTCAATGTTTGTATAAACTTATATTTCTCAAAAACGATCTATTAAATGGACACAATTTTTTGCAGTATTGTTCACAATAAGACTTCCTAATAGAAGCATATTTTTTTTTAGTTACTTCTTGAATATGCAGAAAATTAGATTAAAATTACATGACACGTTTTTGTATAAAAATCAATTTTTTCAAATGGAACACCCTTTATCATTAGTTCTGACTATTACTGAGCTATTGTCGCTTTTTGATATAATTTTGTCACTTTAACGGTTATATTAATATAGCATAGCATGCCGTGAAATTAGCTGTGATGGTGGTGGATGACGTTTAATAAGTTACTTTTTAGTTGACAGGTGTAATTTGTTGATGCTATTAAGCTTAAAATAATTGTAGTGATTCTATAATGCAGTTTTCTAAAGAAGAGCTTACTTGTACTTGAATAAAGTCAAAGAAATTATTTATTAGCTCAGAGAGTTTACCGAGAGCGTTACCCTGGAAGAAGATGTCCCAGAACACATGCTTTTAGAAGAGTAATCGACAGATTCATTACTACTGACGATGTGGCTTATGTTATTTTGAAGTTTCTTTTTCACTAATTACAGACCCGATGATACGTCCTAATTCCTGTTTCTGCACTTGCTATAATTAAGGCATTAATGTGTTTTGTTTTAAGATTTGTTTGTTGTACTTATATTCTATATATTTTATGAAATATATTGCTGGCATAGAGTGTACAATATATTCAGTTATTGTATAAATATGTAGATATAGAAATGAGACACTTACCAAGATTATAGAAGTAAAAGAAACAAAACGGAGTAATGATATATATATATATTTGAAATGCAATTTTATAAACAACTCAAAATCTGAAGCTAGTAAAAATTTTTTTTGTCATTCCCCCAATACGTACAAAAATCATATCCCTAAGCTAATTTTTAGAAAAAATGCATTACAAGATCATGCTATTGACTAAGTAACAACTTATTAAATGGCAATCATTCAACTATCAATGTTGCAACAAATATCATGGCTTACTATACCGTATTCAAATAAAAAACATGAAGTTGTCAAAATTATATCAAAAAACAACAATAGCTCAGAAATAGTCACTTTTAAAGTATTAACGTCTGACATGTTTTTGATGTGAAATTTCAAAATAAATTCAAAAATGAACTGATATACAGGCTGTTCCATTTGAATTAATTGACTTTTATACAAAACGTGTTTTTAATCCAGTTTTCTGCACATGCAATTAGTAACTGAAAAAAATGTTTCTATTAAGACCTCTTTATTATGAACCATACTACAAAAAATTGTGTCAATCTAATACGTCATTTTCGAGAAATATAATTTTATAAAAACTTTGAATTTTTCAGAAAATCGGGAATAAGTCAAAAACTTTAGTTTTTAGGCCTTTGCTATCTTATTACTTTTTGCCTAAAAATATATATAATATATAGGGTGTTCCATTTAAAAAAAGTATAACTATGGTCAGCCACCAAGTTATGGAACACTGTATAAGACAAAATATTTTTAAAATGTGCTCCTAATGAGCAACTGTCACAAGAAAAAAGCCGCTTCGAAATATTTTTACTCATAAAGGCACAATAGACCTTACCCGCGGAAATGACTCACCCTGTATATATATTCGTGTGAAACTACATCACTGGTACAAGAAAAGAAACATTGTATTACAAAAGTAGAAATATATTTAGAAGGGCCATAACTGCAGGGGCCCTTTAAACTACTGCACCATTTGGTCTAGGACAGGGGTCTCCAAACTACGGCCCGAGGGCCACATCCGGCCCGCGGACAGATTTTGTCCGGCCCGCGGAGAGCTAGCATACTTGAAAACTCCTTTTAGAGAACATATTTTTTATAGCACATTAAATTTAGTTTACTGAAGTATTCTAATTTTATGTTGAATAATTATTAATATGACTTATAACAAGCATAATGACATATGAAATAGTAATGAGATTTGTGTAATTGAGATTTTCCACTGACAATAGTTTGTAGTTGTGGACTAATTTTACTTGTACCAATTATTAAAAGAGATTTAAGATGCTCATCAGTTAATTTAGATCTGTAAACATTTTTTGTGTACTTCATTTTGGAGAAGGTCTTCTCACACAAATAAGTAGCACCAAAAACAGAAAACAGCCCACGAGCAAATTTATGCAAATTATCAAATTGTGTCAGTGGAAGACTCTTATAAAATTCCAACAAAGATGAGTTTTGATATTTGTTCTTAATTATATCACTGCACTGTAGATCAATTATTTCCATTTGAAGTTCCGGGGCTAGGGTTTCAATGTCAGTATCAAAAGGATTCTGAAAAATCTTAATTTGATTCGCAATGGCATCAAAGTCCGAGAAACGAGTATCAAAATTTATTTTCAAAGCACTCAAAGTTTCGATTGCAAAATCGATAGGAAACTCAGTCTCAGTAGTGTGGCTGAATATTTCACATGTTTTAAAATGTGAAAAACATTTACTTCGTAGTTGTGATTGAAACAGTATCAATTTCTTCCGGAATGATTTGATATTAGTGTATAAATCAGGAAGATGCTGGTTTTCTCCTTGCAATCTCAAATTCAGTTCGTTCACATGTTTTGTCAAATCAACATAGAATGCTAACTTCCACAGCCATGCGTTGTTTTGTAATTCAGTAAGAGGGCGATGCTTTTCATTCAAAAAAATTTCGATCACTGCTCGAAGTTCAAAAAAGCGCTGAAGGACTTTCCCACAACTAAGCCAACGTACGGCAGTATGATAAGGTAAGTCATTTTCTCCAATCTCTTCAATAAATTGTTGGAATTGTCGGTGATTCAGCCCAAAAGATCTGATAAAATTAACAGTTGATATGACTGGTTTCAGAACTTCAGACATATCCAAACATTTTCCGCACAAAGACTGTTGATGAATGACACAATGTAAGACTAATGGTTTTAAACCACCGTCATTTTCTACAGCCTTTGACACAAGAGCGACCACTCCTTTATCTTTCCCACTCATGTTTTTGCCTCCATCAGTTGTAATACATTTCAAGTTTTTCCAGCGAAGGTTCTTTTGATTAATGGCCATTTCCACTCCTTTAAAAATATCTGTACCAGTAGTTGTGCCATGAATACTATTCATATCAAGAAGTTCTTCATGCACTTCATAGCTTTTATCTACTCCTCGAATATAAATCAACACCTGAGCAGTATCTGACACATCCGTTGACTCATCCAAGGCCAAAGAAAACCACTCAACATGTCCATTTTTGTCGAACAGTTGAGAGGATATATTTTCAGCGATGTTTTCTACCCTTCGAGCCACAGTGTTTGCTGACATACTGACACTTTTTAATAAATTTACCTTTTCAGGGCACATTTCTTCGGCTACTGCAATTATGCATTCTTTGATCATTTCTCCATCGGTGAATGGTTTTCCACGTTTTGCAATTTCAAGAGCCACACGAAAGCTGGCACGCGTTGCAGCCTCTTGTTCAGTTTTGAGTTTTGTAAATGAAGATTGCTGCGATTTCAATCCGCGCTTCATAGCTTCGAATTTTTCTGTCCGCAAACTTCCTGTATATTTTGAGTAATTTTGAAAATGTTTTGTTTCATAATGACGTTTAATGTTATATTCTTTGAGAACGGCTATGCTTTCATTGCAAATCAAACATAGCGCCTTCTTACTGGACTCAATTACGAAATACTGAATGTTCCACTGATCTTTGAATTTTCTGCATTCACTATCAATTTTTCGCTTCTTTTCCATACTACTAAATCACACACAAAAGCAACAATTCAAATCAAAATACTGTTACAAAGATGTCTTAAACTTAAACACGCACAAACACGTTTTAAGGAGGTACGCACTATTTTATTTCACAACAGTGTCATAGGAACTGACTTGTGGTTGCGCCACTAGCCTTCTTATATATTCCAATTACTGCCATCTAGAAGTGAGTGGAAGACACCAGAACTTTCTCGAACCAACGAGATTATTCTGTACGTGCTATTAGCGCCATCTGTTAGCGATAGAAGGTACTACCTATTTCCGCTTGTGTCCTCCAGATGTCGTGTCACGTTACTCCTCATGGCTCGTACTCTACGACTAATCTAGAAATTACAGATAATGACAGGAAAATTAATAATATGCAGTGTTGCCGTTTTGCAGCCTTTTTTAAACGTTGCGTACTTTTTCGGACTTTCTTCATCAGTGGACTATTTCACTTTTTACCACCGGCAACAATGATAATATGGTTTTGGCCCTCGGAACTTACTGGAGTAATCAGTATGGCCCTAAGGCTGGAAAGTTTGGAGACCCCTGGTCTAGGATGTAGAAAAAACCTGCAGAATAAAAAACCTCCATTACAGCGCCACAAAGCTAAAGGTCTTTAGTCGTTAAGATCCAATCAACAGCCTCTGGAGTTAAATTATGTAAATCTGTATATTCAAATTCAAACTTAGCTAGACGACATTCTTCAACAATATGTTTAACTGTTTTAATCTCAGATACGCAATCACAAGCTGCACTCGTAATCACATTCCATTTGAATAATATACTATTGCACCATCCATGACCCGTCTTAAGACGATTCAACTTACACCAAATTTTTCTTGGTTGTGGAAAGCCAGACACTTTTATCAAGGATCGTCCATTAATTGTTTATTAAACACTTCACATTCTAACCAAATTGATTTCCAAAGGAAACTAATCTAAAGTTGTCGATTTAGGAAATTTTCCTTCCAAATTGGACTACGTGATTTCAGTGTATAAGGTGGTAAGTTCTGAAAATCTTGAGGAATTACGTATATATAAATTAGGAAAATTTTGATATTTATCCCAACAACGTTTTAAAGCCAATTTTCTTCTTAACTGATGAGGATAAATGTTAGCCAGGACGTTGAGCCAAGGAAGTGGAGTAGATTTTACTGTGCCCGTAATAATTCGAAGTTTACAATTTTACTGAATACCTACTTTACCAACATGTACGCTATTGATCCAAACTGCACTACAGCATTCAGCAGCAGAATACATCAATGCATGAACGGGCGGGCGTACGTAAAATGTCTGCATGAACTCCCCTATTTGAACCAGCCAACTTCTGTAAGATATTATTTCTTGTTTTAATCTTCGTACGCAATTATCAATATGTTGTTTATATGTTAATGATGTATCCAAAGTAACTCCTGGTATGTTGGATTAAAATTATGTCTTAGAACAGTACTATTAAAAGATGATACAATTTTTTTATGATTTTCGTTATTCATAAGATGGAAACAAGAAACTTCTGACTTAGATGGGTTAGGGCATAACCTCCATTTTCTAAAATAATCATTAGATTTTTCTTGAAATTAACTTCAATTTCATTGAAATTATTGTGTTGATAAGCAATTGCCATGTCATCAGCGTAGATGAATCTTCTAGAAGTCGTACCTGGTAAATCACTTGTATATAGATTAAAGAGAAGGGGAGATAATACCGATCCTTGAGGTAAACCACTATATAATATTTTAAATTTACTACTTTCTCCATTGATGAAAACTCTAAATTTACGATTTGTAAAATTTTTTTCTATAAGTTTAATTAAATTACCATTAGGCAACACATTATATAATTTTAAAAGTAATCCATCTAGCCAAACTGTATCTATCATACGCAGCTGTTAAATCAATGATACTAATTCCTGTTTTTAAATTCTTTTGAAAACCATTCTCAATATAATTTGTTAAAGCTAATACTTGATCACAGCAATTATGATTTGGTCTACGGTCTGATGAAGTTCTGACGTGCAACAGAACATCGACGCGTAACATCAAGGCGAATATAATACCATCCCATTCTTCCATAATCAGCTACGCCCGTCCAAACATCTAAACATGTGACGCAACTTGATCGCGTAACATTTGTTTGATACGATGATGTTACGCTGTTGCGAGGTTGCGTCCACACTTGATAGGCTACGGTATTGCGTTGCGATGTTCTGTTGCATGTGTGTAGCCACCTTTAGATTCAAAGTGCATCGCTCACAATCAGCCTTGTTTCTCTACTAAGTCTGAGAAGTTTCTTCCAACAATTTGCAACAGTATACATATTTCTATCGTAGTATAAATACTATTCTTTTCAAGGGTAGATTTCAATTTACTTTGACAAAGCAAGTATTCGGTTTACTACATGAACGCTCGTCATGCGTACTTGTGGAACTAACGTTACCATTTATTAAACAATTTAAATTTTTCTTTTATTTATTTTAAACCGTTTCGGTCGAAAATTTATGAACAGCATCGTACATCGCTTTGCAAGAAACAACTACATATTTCTTTTTCATTCTAACATCGCGATCGAGTCTTTCTTACCTCTCGTACTGTACCGAATAAATCACGATTGCAATTGATAAAGTTCTCAAGAACAGGCCACGTTCTTGTTAGGCCCCCTTAAGATTATGTGAAATTATTAAAACGTGTTATCGGCTCTCGAGTGAGAAATATAAGATCTTTGTGTATGTATTTTATTAGCAAACCTACCTTCGTGTATTCGTGTATGTGTATTTCTTGTATGTACGTATGTGTATACATTTGTCGTGTTTCGCTAATAAATGTAAAGTTTGATATGCACGCGACACACAAGCTAATCTAATTGCACTACCATGACTGCTGCATTATTATGGAATAAATCAGCAAATGGTATTGATCATAGCAGACCGTAAGACGATGGTAAAATAATGACCTGTGACCTGTGTGCCTCGTTATGCTTACTTTTAATCTATATTTATAATCCATTTTCTATCGTTTCTTTTTTATTGTTTTGATGTTTTTGAGGCTAGGTTTCGTCTATATTATTAAAGTTATTTAGTGCAATATTGAGTTGATTAATAATAATAAACTCTTCATTACAATAACTCGTCTCACATGTTATAACTTTTGTACATTAGGAATTTTGAAAATAGAGGCTCATGGATGAATCTAGATTCATGACAAGGAAACTGAAACTTATTCAAACAAAAAGGGCGATTTCATTTCTCAATAGCATACTGTAGAATAAATAAATAAGAAATAAACGAAAATTTCTGAAACCTTCATCAAAGACAGCCTCCTATATTACATTGAGACTTGGGCATAATACAAAAATATATGAAAATATAGAGTCTGTAAAATGGATACTATGAGAAGATTGCTTAAAATATCAAGACAGGACCGAATCAGGAACAATATTATTAGAAAATAATGGATATAGCTGGTCAATTAACGAGTGACAGATATGTAATTAGAATAAACAATGAATTACTCCCAAAACATAAGAATGACCACCACCACAACGACCCAAAAGAGGCCACCTAAAATGAAGCTGGAATTTAGAAATTTACATGAAGCGGAAGTATGATTGAGAAAAATGGATATTGAGTGTTCGACAAGATAAAAAAATATTCCCAAATCTCGCTTCAGTAATGCATGGCACATACATAAAAAATCCAATAGGTAAGATACCCTGTATTATAGACATATTTTATTTACTTGATATTTTAACATAGTCGTGGTGCAAGACTTCGATTGCAATTCATTAATAAATTACTACTTCTTTGTTTCTGAGTTGAAATCATGTCGTTGTCATTTCTTCTTCTGCCGACGTTTCGTGCACGATTTTAAGCGATATATTCAAGGATGTTGCTGCAATTACATGAAACCGTTTCAATCTGGTATTATCTTTTATTCTCTCTCTTCAACAGATGTCAGCAAATCGAAGTGGTTTCACTGTTGTTCATTGAATATATTCATGGACTGAACCCGTATTATTGGCTTTTTTCTGGCTCTGGTATATTACTGTAGGCTTAGTCTCATATAGACGTAAAACGTTACTTTGAATATAAACGCAAAAGTGTTAATGATCAAAGTGATGTTTGTAAGTACTTCTTGTAATAGTTCGTAAATGCGTCGCGTGATAATATATTGGCGCCTTTTGATGTGTCTCTGACTTGTGTAGTCGATCCGGGATTACCAAACAGTATGATCCTTTCGATGTGTTGCCAGAAGAAGTGTTTGGGACTATCTATAAATTAAAAAATACTACATCGGCAGTCTTTGATGATGTCCAAGTGTGTGCGGTTAAGCGTATTGCAGATCTGCGTCTGTATCTCTGGCTGGGGTTCTCAATATGTCGGTTTCACTGGGTGAGTACCCACGTGATCTCAAACTGCCTCGTTTTGTACTTACGAGGTAGGTGCCATAAATTCTCGGTCTGATATACAAAAAATAAACTTGAAACAATATAAGAATTTTTATTTTTCAATTTAATCTCCTCTAACTTCTATACATTTACTACAACGACTAATTAATAATTCAATACCCTTGCAAAAATAATCTGAAGCTTTTCCGTCAAAATGTTCTATAACAGCTGCTTGCAACTCACTGTCGTCCTTAAAACTACGTCCCTTGAGGTCTTTTTTAAATTAGAAAACAAAAAAAATCACAAGGAGCCATATCCGGACTATACGGTGGATGTTCCAATTCTTGAAAGCCGCATTCGCGGATAGCAGCTTGTGAAATGGCAGCAGTATGGAAGGGAGCATTGTCGAGCAATAAGCACACACCTTTTGTGTAAGGTGTATGCCCTTCTTACACAAATGGTCATGGAGAATTCGGCGAACACTTGTTTCGGAAACGTTTGTTATCACTGCTAATTCCTTCACTTTCAAACGGCGATATTCTAGCACTAAATTGTCAATAATTGAAATTTGTCTAGGCGTTATCACTTCAATTGGTCGACCCGACCGATCAGCATCTTCCAGGGATTCTTGTCCCAAACGGAAACATTTTGCCCAATTTTTTACAGTTGAATACGAAGAAGATGAATCACCGCAACCGCCGTCTAAACGTTGTTTAACGTGATACGGTGTATGCCCTTCCTTTGTTAAAAATTGAATGACCGCGCGGTACTCAATTTTCGTTAGTTCAGACATTTTCGTGCGCTAGTCACGTTGGTTGGCTGGTTACTAAAAACTACTAGGCTTCGAACCGTCGTATTTATTGTCTATACCTCCCGTATGTGCATGCATGACGTGACAGAGTTTGAACACGTTTGAACAAGTATATGCCTGTCAGGCCGAGAATTTATGGCGCCTACCTCGTATATATAAGAATTTAAATCATACAAATAGTAATATCTATAGGCGTATATCTGAATTAAATGTATTTTCGAAAATGTTTGATTAATTTGTTCGGCCCGATTCCGCTGGTACACAAAGAACAACTTTTCTTGTCTTTCCAAAACATAGAACAGCACTACTTGGTAAATCTCCGTACTATTCTTGTGCTAAGCTGTTTAATAAGTTGCCATGCGAGATCAAGAGCATCGGGTCTATAGCAGCATTGACGAAAAGTCAAGGAATTTTTAATTGAGCATATTTTCTATGTATTTGATGATTTTATAAATTTGAATAATTTTTTTATTTTCTGACAATATTATATACCACTTTTGACTACTTTACAGTGTATTTTTAATATTGTGTTTTTTCATAATTTCAACCCACTTGTTATTATTATTTTGAGATATGTCAGATAGTAATAAACAAAAGAATTTCTAAAATGTATATTTATTTAGAAAAAAAAAGTTATGTAAAAATATCGAATAATATATAAAACTCAAAAACACAAGTATAAAACAACACCTACTCAACAAATACCGAGGAACTGACAACGAACACCAAATTAACTCTAAATGTAACAATCCTAATACGGAAGACGCCATAAATTATCGGCCTGACAGGCTTATACAGGTACAAACGTGTTCAAACTCCGTCACGTCATGCATGCACATATGCGAGGTGTATACTATAAATATGCCGGTTCGAGGCCTAGTAGTTTTTAGTAAACAGCCAACCAACGTAACTAGCGCACGAAAATGTCTGAAGTAACGAAAATTGAGTACCGCGCGGTTATTGAATTTTTAACAAAAGAAGGGCATACACCTTACACAAAAGGTGTGTGCTTATTGCTCGAGAATGCTCCCTTCCATACTGCTGCCATTTCACAAGCTGCCATCCGCGAATGCGGCTTTCAAGAATTGGAACACCCACCGTATAATCCGGATATGTCTCCTTGTGATTTTTTTTTGGTTTCTAAATTAAAAAAAGACCCTAGGGGACGTAGTTTTAAGGACGACAGTGAGTTGCAAGCAGCTGTTATAGAACATTTTGACGGAATAACTTCAGATTATTTTTACAAGGATATCGAATTATTAATTAACTGTTGTAATAAATGTATAGAAGTTAGGGGAGATTACATTGACAAATAAAAATTCTTATATTGTTCCAAGTTTCTTTTTTATATATCAGGCCGAGAATTTATAGCGCCTACCTCGTATGCTTCTGGTGTAATATATTGGACTTGACCGACTGAAATACGTTCTTTGCACATGATAACGTACCTACAAGTTCTTCTCTGAATGTGTTTTCTATACATATATTTATATCAAAGTATATGTAATATAATGACATTACTTTTGTTTTGTCAATTTCTATTAAACATTTAAACTGTTAGAGAAGTCTTTGCACATTCTTTTCCTTCATTGTCCTATTTTTTACATTTGTATGATCCAATAGATAGTATTTGTAAACTAACCAGTTTCTTCACTAAATCATGATCTTACTTTTTATTGAATGTACCAGTTTTCAATAAAATGAAACATATTTATAAGAGTTTTTGACAAGTCAGAGATAATAATTGCAATGAATCTGTGTTAAATAAATGAATCACCACTGTATTTATCTTATATTAGTAATTTACTTGTTCGCGATACCAAACATCATTTAAGCAGTTTATTTATTTATAAGTAGTTAAAATCTTACTAGTAATTAACATATTTTCTTGACATCGGAATCGGAAATAAATATCTTACTAATTCGTCTTTGTAACAGCCGAAAAAAAAACTCGTACATCTACCAGTATATATATATATATATACACTAACGAATTGGGAGAATCTCTTGGCAACTTCTTCTCTCTTCCGATTCCTGGCCAATTACAACATCTAATACAAGTGAGTTCATAATAACGATCGGAAAAGAAGTAAGAAGTTTTGGTCTGTACGCCCACCATTCCAACCGTCAACAGGCTCCTCTTCCATCTAAATCGACAATCTGTACTTCTCTCTGTTCCTCGTTACAGAGCTACAGAGTAATGACGAAACGACGTGTCATTATCCACTCGATGTTTTCTACTTTCCTTTTTCTTATCTACTAGTAGAAGATAGAGAAGGGAGCTGGGACGAGTAACTTGATATTTAAGTTTCACAGATGATTTACTTCGCTATACTCTAGAGTCTCGAGGGGAATTATATTACGTTATAGCGAGTTAAAAGCAAACAATATTGGAAGTGTACATTGTACATGTACTGAGGTTATTAATTTATAGCGTCTTCCTTGCCTAACATAGTAAACTAAGGAAGGAGGAAACCGCTATGCAACTATTTCTTCATAGATATTAGGTTTGCAGTGTCACATAAAAGATAAAATACAACTGTCATTGTGTGTATTATATTAGTATACTGACACTTCAAAAATGTTTATAATAAATCACAAGGTTTTTATTACCGTGGCATTCTTAGAAAAGCAGTGTAATTATTTTAATTGAATATTTCCTATTCCAAACCTTCAGTAATTCGAACGGTAGGAATTTATAAATCTAATTTGAACAACGCTTTCTTAATCCGAACAGAAAAGTGATTGATAATACCTTGGTTTCATGTGTTTTATAATGCTTTGTTTGATATTCATTGTTCGTTAAGCTGTTGACTGTTACTGGGTTCAGTTTGCAATGCAAAATAGCACACAGAGAACTTCTAAAAGGAAACATGAAACTTTGTCGCAGAAGGAAAAGATAAAGAATAATAAATTTTGATTGTTCTCTGACAACTAAACGAAAAACGTTAATAAAACTCTTTATAGTTGATTCTGCAACAAATATTTAATGATTAAAAGATGACTGAATATGTACATAACTACATATTGCTGTGGCAACATAACTATTTGGAATACAATAATTGTAGTATTGCCATACATTAGGCTTTGCCAAATAAATTATGTTGTGTGCTGTTCCAGCAACATAACTAATAAAGATGATGATAATTTTTATTATCCTTAATATATATTTAATTTATCTTAACAGCACGTACTTTATAAGTATACGTGAATTCTATCAGTGTATCTAAATTTCTATTCTCTCATCAAATCCCTTGTCTTTTTTCTTTAATTGGGATAAGGTTATAGCTTATTCAAAATAAAAACCAGAAACCATATAAAACATAATTGTATAATTTATTTAACATTATTTCACAATAGATAGCATCGCTATACTATATTCACCATTTTATTAAAAAGAAACATAAGAGAAAATATTTGTACCTTGTTCTAGGTTGTAATGTTTTATAGTACGAATATATTTTTCTTATGCTTAATCAAATAAAAATCTAAAATATTGTCCTGTTTCAAAAAAATAAACTTCAATTAACGTTAGTATACTATTGATATTTTTATGCTAATTCTATTCCATCAGAGACATTATATTCGCACGTAATACTCTGACAAACTTAGAACTTCGCAATGGTCAATGTTTGGAGAAAAGGCTTGAATCTGATTACTGTCTATAACCATTCACACGTATTATATCCAGCATCTCAGAGTCCGCTACCCAGAAACACTTTCCTTCTTGAAAATCTAATTTATAATCAAAAATTTATTGTAAACATTAATGATGCCTAATAAAGTGCCAGAAAATATACATTTGCACGCCATATCCTCTTAACACCCAACACCATTAATAATTCCATTTTTGTGTTCTTGAAACTAATGAATGCTTATTTCTATTACAGGAAAATATTTATTATTCCTGTTGCACAACGTTATATTGAATATATATTTGCACGTTATATTTCACTACACGCACAGCAACGTTGGTAAATCTTTGTATCAAAAACTTACTTTGAATCATTGAAACACTTTTCAAATTCAGCCATTTGCATCTCCATTATTTAAAAATACAAAAATTATTAACCAAAGAAAAATGAATGAAACTTAAATACAAATGAAATTAATACGCTAATACAAGAAATAAATATGAATCAAAATAATCGTGGTGTATCTGACCCTATGATTTTAAGTCGCTTTTAATCTCTTTCCAGATAACCAGCTAATCCAACTTGTTCATTCTTGTCCTCCAATTTACATCCCCGGGAAGACACGTGACCGTTCTCAACGCCATCCTCAGAAACTACCATTTAAGTTGTCACCCTGCGTCTTCAGTGAGATCTTTGCTTACCAAGTTGCCGTTGTGATATGAACACACACACACACGCACTTATTGTCTTTTGACATTTCCTTCACTTTAAAATGTCAACACCTTGAGAATTGTTTGTGTATATTTTAAAAGTTTCTCACTCAAATTGTTCAGCATTTCTCCAATGTAGGTATACTTGTATTAATATAATTCTTCCTTATATTTGTTTATGAATTTATTACCTTCTTTACTATTTGCCAACACAATTCTTATTTTTGTTTTATTTCCAGCTCTCGGCAACATTGGAAATACATTGTAAATAACAGGTATTCTTTTAATAAGATTACTCGTACTACCACGATCCATTTGGTTTGCCTTTTCATTGCTTCCCTCGATCCAGGACTTTTCCAACGGTGATATATTTATCTGTAATAAACTACAAACCAAGTTTACACTATATTTTCTTTTTGTAGGTCATCAAACCGTACAAAACCTCTCTACAGTCTATGAAATATAATACTACATATACGAATTCATGAATGTACTTTATTATTGCCAGCTGTCGTTTATAAGAACACTACTGTAGATTGTATGGTCTCAGAATATTTTTATTTATATCCTTTTTTATTTATTTATTTATATAGTCATAAGTTTGAGGTAAATTTTATTCTTTTTGCATGATTTATTTAATAAAGTTTTATTACCTTATGCACGTTCTCAAGTTTACATAATTTATTCAATTACATTCTTCTCCCGTGCATATCGGATTTTGTTTTCTTCATACAATTTTATTGCATTTAGATGACTAATTCTTATCACACTTCCATCCTTAAGTATAACCCTTTCTCGGTTATTTGCTTTCATTTCTCTTTTATTTTTAAACAGCGGTCCATTATTCAAAATGTTCAGTGCAATTTTCACGCATTTTATAAAGTCAGGTTGTTTTTCATTATACACAAACCATACATCTTGTTTCTCTTTTCTATAAAAGAAATATATATCTTAAATTTTATCTCGTCTTTTATTTTGTACCTGTTTAATATCTAAATTGTAAATATAAATATAAGTTCATTTTTATGTCTATGTTTTCTCACTTTAAAATGTATGCAACTTAGTATACTCTTATGTTAAAATCTTTGAATACAATAAAACTTATTCTTATTATGTATCTCTTTTATATTTTATATACTTAAATTAAATCTTAATGCTATTACTATTATTTTTAATATGCAAGAGACCACGGCAATATGTTAATTTTTAAACACAGCAGTGATTCTAGCAACGTCAAAAAAAGACATTTTGCGTGGTAAAATCACAATTCTTTTGTGTATGTGTATGTTTAAAATCAGGTATAGAATGTAGTAAATGTCAAAATCAGAAAAAAAGCCATGTTACATTTTAAATTTGATTTGTTGTTTTTAAGGCGTAGCATCTTGTCTTATCTTGTCTTATTTTTAGTAACCTGTGTGTGTTAATTTGCATTTAAATCCTTATTTTTAGTTACACTTCCGTATTACAGCTTCGAATTTTTATTTATTTATCATTCTGGAAATATCGCGCCATCTTCCGTGATACCGTTTAGTTGATTTGCTTTTTTATATACGTACAGTAGATTTCTGTGTTATATTTCTATGTACTTCCTTAATTAATAGTTGTCTTATTGCTCCGATGTGCTTAAACTAATATGCCAGGATATTACACTTGTCTAACCAAATCACACTAGAAAGTAGTTTATTCGTGAACCACTTCCTAGTGGTTCACGAATGAACGTTTGTCTACTTAGATAATAAGCGGTGACCATGCGTTGCTGATTTTGTTTGTCAAAGCGGTTTTAAAGATAACTTTGGGACAAGTTTTTTCTCTTCTTCTTTCGATATTTGAGACTTGAAACGTTAGGCTATGACGTCTTCTAGGAACGAAATGCGTTATGTACAAAAACGATAGAATGAACAACTTTTTATGCCGTTTAATACCATGAGTGGCGTCAATCGAAATACAGTCATGTTAAAATTTTAGGAAATAAAAAATAAATGTAAGGGCGAATATTAAAATTTTGAAGAATAGAAAACAACATAATTAATCTGTGTTTCTGAAATGCTAATATTTATAAGGGCAAAAATCTACAATTTTTAGAGAAAACATACGCGGTTAAATAACGTTGAAAATATTATTATTATATATTATTATATTTTTATATAGTTTTAATTATCTATATCCAAAATGTATTTAGTTTTTTATATTTCCTAGTTTATATATGTGGTCTATTGTTTTCTGAATGTAAAAACAACTTAAGGTAGGTTCACAGAATCATTATAATCTACGAAAATGCACGATCAATGTTTGTTTAACTTATAGGTATATTTCCTTAATAAAAGAAGTAGAATGCAAATTGGTGTTTCAAACAAACAAGAAAAAAACAGGTCAAGAAGGATACATTAGCAACTAATGGATGTAATCTTGTAATTTATATCTTCCAAACAAGATTATTTTCTGATGTTGGCAAATAATATTATACTATAATAATTATCAGTCTTATTTATGTTGTGCCACTTTTTCTCATATTTCCACATCTAATATTTTCTGATGCCATGACTAATTTAATATCGATTTCTACTTTGTATAATTTTATTGCGGTTCTTATGTCCGAACTCGTAAAACTAATAGTGTTCCTGTTTCGATAAATTTATCGATTTGGGTGTACTTTATTAAAGCCAGGATTTATTGTCGATGATTTGAGGAGGGTAGATCCGATGAATAAACACGATATCTCCGAAGTTAATAATAAAATTAAAGTCTACGCCTCTTTATTTTATCCTGAAGAAAATGATAAAAAGCGATGAGGATCCACATTCGAGACCATCATGTTTACGATTATTGTAATCGTTAATGACCAGGTTGACAAGCATTTTACGCGCAACCGGTCACCAACCACACCACCACGGACTTGACTCTCCCGCTTGCCGGAGTCGTGATGTTTCAGATACGAAAAGCGTAGTTCCTAAACAGGTATAGAAAAGAAGAATAAGAAGAAAAAAACTGGACACCCGGTCGACGTAAGAATAGTAGAGGTTCGTTGGAGAGAACGAACTCGAAAAAAATATCACTACATTTGAACGCTATTGACCCCAAGACCAAATGGAGAATGACTCGACAAGATTAAATGGTTTTGTACATTTTACAGAAGTCGGTTGACTTTAACCTTGATGGAACAAAATATATACATATACGTAATATGTTCATATAGATGTAATGGTATGCGTACAACACCCGCATTAAAAATTAGAATAGTTTATACATAAAAATAATTACAAAATTGCCTATAGTTGATCTTTTCACTCTTGAAAAGGTTAAGTAAGTATTTTACTAAAGTCAACACTCATCAGCGAAATAAAATCGTTTTAACCCTACGGTAGACGGGCCAAAAAATCATACTGGTTTGCGTGGGGTATATTTATACCCCATGAAATAATTAGGAATGTTTAATTAAATTTTAATTCTTTTTTATTGATAAACGTTTAAATATAATAGAATGTACCTAGTTTATTGACATGTAATATAATTATATGTACAAAAAAAAAGTTATCACAAAACTGTAACAAAATAAAAATAGATTATTATAATTAGATACTCTTATTGTAAATAGTAATGTGTTTTCAAAAGAACTTTTTTACTGTGGTGTACATAGTATAAGGAAAAATTGTGATGAGGAATTTCGACCTCACATTTTTGAAGTCACCTGCCACAAAGAATAAATGCTTTAAAAAAGTGTGTATACCTGTGTGTTTGACTGTCTGCCCGCCTGAGTGCAGCCACGATAGCGGCCAAACGGTAAGAGATATCAATACCAAGCCCTATATTTCGGAATATAATTCTCCTCAGGAGATCTGATTGTATTTTAAGTGAAATTGGTAAAACCCAAGTAGTTTATTTTAGAGAAAAAAGTCAAATTTACAAATATTTCGAAAATGCAAAAGTACTCAAAAGTGAATTTGAAACATATTTTACAAACAAAATTTTTCGAAATTTTTACTGGAAGTAGGTCTTAATTCTTAGCTTTCTATACAGATATATTGCGAATATAAAAGTATGTAAGCTTGATTTTAAATAGTCTTTGTATAAATAAAAATCAAAATCTGATCTGGAAGTAGCATATTAACTCTTTCATAATGGCATTTTTTTGGATATATATTGCAAATTATGCATTGTATACTGATTTATTTCAAGTTCAAAAACATTTAGATTTGGATTTTGTATACCAAAAATTTTAAAATTCGACCACCAAGTAAGTTTTATTCCTATCGAAAAGCAGTTTTTTCTAAATATCTCGCACATGATGCGATTCTATACAGGTTCATTACTATAAAAGTACTTACAGATATATTTGGAATAATTTGCTTGTAAACCAATTTAAGATTCGGGTCGAAAATAACGCTTTTACGCTCTGGCTTATTAATAGGATAATTGTATTTAAAGCTTAATTTGGAATAACAGCTGTCTAACAAATTCAGAAAGCTCATACGTATGAGAAGAATAATACTGTGGTGTACACAACTCGATGCAATTTGTACAAAATTTGTTTTACTACTTTTCGATTCTATATGCACAGCCATATGTTGTTCTTATTCCTCGTTCTCGGACACATGATGTCCCTATTTCCTTCCGTACTATGTGTATTCTTTTCAGGTGATTCTTCATTTTCATTAATTTTTAGTATCTAGCTGCATTACTGTTAAAGTTACTTCATTTTTCAAGTTGTAGTTTTATAAGATCGAGTGCAATAGAGAACAATAATTCAAAAGAATATTGTTTTCTTTTTGTTAGTTTGATCTCAGAAGCCATATTTGTGTTATTATAGTCAAAGTTATAGCGAGGCTGATGTCATACGAATAACGTTTAGGAAATCTTCTTGTGACCTAATAACTATAACATCCCACTGCACAGCGGTTGAGTATGGTGTGCCACAGGAATCTGTTATAAGCCTTATACTTTAGCCTGGATATAAACAACATAGTTCGTTCTTTTGCAGATATCTTTCTTACTATGTATGTAGACGATATACTATACTACTCTTTAAACTTATTTTTAAAACTAATTCTGAGTTTGTTCAATAACTATTTTACCACACTGTATCTCAAAATATCTGGGATATGATTCTACCTAATTTCATCGTACTTAAACAGAATTAGGTGGGAAATTTGTGAACTGGAAACACCCAAAAGTTGGGTTATGTATTTTTACCCGCAAAATTATTTATAAGAATTATGTGCTCAGTCTAAAATTACTTATAAGAATATTATGAAACTCATCTCAGTGTGTTATGGTTCTTAGTTTGTGGAAAATTACCTTCGTATAAAGAAACAACTGTGAACAATAGTAAATAAATATGTTGAAAATTAAGTACACTGACCTACATAAATTAGGTTATAATCAAATCATCATCATACAACTAAACTGTTAGTGAAAAATTTGAATTGTTTACAAATAAACAACATGAACAAATATTTATAAATAATAATACACAATTTCAAATTAATTCAAATAACTTTGATTCTTGATTATTTATATGAAATTATTATCTACTTTAAATTCATTAAAATATTTTAATCCAATAGTTTATTTTATAAAATCTTAAATAAATAAATCTCAGACCAGATAATTGAAATTAATGGACACGTTTCTTTAAATACTAGGTGTGGAAACTCCTATGTGAAACTATTATTTATATTAAATTCGGATGAAAGTTAAAATAGAATAATTCTTACAATTATGAACATACTTAACGTTGAATTAACTATACGTATTGTCTTGCAATTATGGTTTTTAGTAATTCTGCTTCTTAAATTCTCGATATTAATATATATGTAATTACTTAACTCGAGTTTTATATTTTTGTTTGTTTGTTTAGTGGCCAATTCCTTCCGAGTTGTGTATCTGGTACATTCCTGTCGTCTTGTGAGCTTCTTCGTCCTGGAACTGGTATCTTGGTGTGAATTTTCCAGTTTGGACAGCTTATCCCTCGAGTACTACGTTTTGGTTTTCTTTATTCAGGTAAATAAATTAATTTTAATACTTCAATTCAAATATCTAATTTTCTTGTTTCCTTGCAGGTAGTGGAGTTCAGTTTATTCGATGAAAGTCCTCTACTTTAACACTCTTGAACTATTTTGTTTATAATTCTCGTAGAAACATCGTAGTAGATTTATATAAGCACACAGGTATTTAATAATTTTCTTAATTAATACTCCTATGTATTATTACTTAACATTGTAATAGCGTCCTTTTTGACGTTTTTTATTGTGATTTTTTTTTATTCTTTCATTTGTTTTTTTTTCACTTGACCATCAATGGTTATTGTGATTTTTCTTTAAAATTGATTTGTATATTAAGTTGCCTAATTTTTTTGAGGGACTAACTGAGATATTTTTCTAATATTGTTTACATGTTGATATTAGTCAATTTTTCCTTACTCTTGGGAATTTATTAACTTCTGAATTCTTTTATAATTTTTTATATATTCAAATATATTTACTAAGATAGAATTATTCTATATTAATCTTTGTATCTTAAGTTGCATAGTTTTGGGTTTACTCTAAATTAAATTTATAAATATTGGTACTATCTTTTATTCTCATATACATGACTTTAATATATAAATATCGTTATAATATATCTCCTTCTTGCTCCCAGCAATGAGGCTGTAACATTAACAGCTGGTATAATGTTCTGCACTAGTGATTTATTAACAATAAATGATCATTAAGTCTTGAAAACCCGAAGACAAGACAGAGTTGTGTAAACTTTGGTATTGCTCTTTGGGGAACATCGACAGGTGCTGCATATGTTTTTGTTCCCCAAAAATCCATAATGAGCAGCATAGTATATGGCCGCTATAGCGACTTGTGCCAATCAATCTTTTATCAATTAAACATACTACCAACACGGGAATTTCAACAAAAATATTTTTAAGTTTCCAAAATGATTGCAAGGGGGCGCATTACTCAAGATGAATAAAAAATTCGATAATTTTTCATTAAATTCAAAGTTAAGAAACTAAAATTTTTACTATCAACATTTTCAAATGTTTTTATACAATTTTCATTTGAAGTTTTTTGATCTGGATCTTCTACGAAGGGGAGGGTGGAAGGGGTATGTCTGTCTAAAAAAGTAGGTATACTTTCGGTATTCCTCAACGGATTTTAATGTTTCTAGACTCATTAGATAGCAAAATTTTACAAAGGATTGAGGTGTATGTAGTACGAAATTGGGTGGTTGTCAGAAAAATAAGAGGGGACGCTTTTCTCAATGTATGTATATTACTTGTTTTTTCTTTAAAATTTTAAATGGAACGATATATTTTTAATACCGCAATATTGAAGCACATAAAATACTGAAAACCAGAAGTTGCTACCTTTTTTCTTGACGAAGATATAGTTATACGAAGACAATTCAGAAAAACAAAATCTTAAAATATATGTTTATTTATTTATTGCGAGTAATAATGTTATTGTAATTTTAAGAGGGTCACTAAAGAGTGTATAGAGTGCTATCGTTTAAATTTTCATCATACTGTTCCATAAATGTATTCATTTCAATCTTCTCAACGATCTTTTAATTCATTGCTTATTATACCTTAGATTCCCCTTTTAAATGTAGCTATTATTTTTTAAATTTAAATGTCTTGGCTTTCCCGATATTGAAATAAAATAATAATAATAATAATAATAATAATAATAATAATAATAATAATAATAATAACAATAATAATATATCTTTAACACCCAACAGACATACTTCTAAGTATATATAGGACAACGGCAAAAATAGTGTTCATAACTCATGAACCAAGTAGACAGTAACGAGAAAAAAACAATATAATATAATGCATTAGTTATAACCAAATCATTTACTCATTAGAAACGAAGGGTAAAAAAGAACAGATTATTTTATCTAAACATAAATAAGAAAATGTATTGACCAAACGAAACAAACAAAATATATTTAAAAACTTTGAATTAAAAGCTGTTTCCCACTTGCAGTTAAAGCAAATATTCCTTTTAATCATACCACCTAATGTAACTGTTTGTAAAGGTGACACAGAATGAAATTCGATTTTAAAAAGTAAATTGTACTAAAAAATATAATTACTATCATCTGAAAGTTAAACCCTAAAGACAATGTCATCTAATTGTTGTTCTTGACGTCTTATGCACTCATTTAAAGGATGTCGTGCATTGAGAACAAGGCATGGACACAGTGCTACAGGGATAACTGTAATTTGTTCCCTAATTCGGTCTTCGATTCATTTACATTCGTCGGAAAATTTTCATACACCTTACTCTTAAAGTAGCCCCCACAAGAAGAAATCTAGTGGTGTCAAATCACAGCTTCATGCAGACCGGTCAATGTTACCTCTACGCGAAATTATTTTTTCTTGAAAAAACATTCTTACTGCCTCTAAAGCTTCATTCGCAGTATGGCTTTTGGCGCCATCCTACTGGATCCATGTGCGATTATGACACTTTTCAAATGCTCATACATTTACTATGATTAATTGTCCTTCATTATTCTCAAAAAATTACTGACTAATAATCCCTCTTGAAGACATTGCTGCCCGTGCAATTACTTTTGGAGTGTCCAAAGCGACTGCATGTTTTTCTTTTGGACTTCTGTTTGTTCACATACCCGTTTAAAGGAAAATGTGTTTCGTCCCTAAAAGGAATATTATCAAAATCATTGAATTCCTGTATCAAAGTAACAAAATTAGTATTGCTGCGGTGATCATCATTCTTTAAACCTTGAACCAACTGGATCTTAAAAGGATTGTAATATAAATCCTTTTTCTACATTCTTTGAACACTACACCGGTTTAAATGTTAAGCAAACGCCAGTTTTCTTATCGAACGATGTGGATTTTGGCGTACAGCAGCACTTACAGCTTCGATGTTGACTTCATTTCTAACAGATCTTCTGCGGCCATGGGGCTTAAAACAAACTGTAGAACCTCTTACTTGCAACTTGCGTATCCATTGCTTAATTAAATTAGCAGATGAACCTTGATGAGCACACAGTAAATTGTAGTGATTTCGAAACGCTCTCTAGACTTGCACTTAAGAATGAGCATTCTAGTAGAATGCTTTTTCACAAAAAGCACGCTGTTCATCACTAAAGTATTTCACTAGGAAAAAAATTCCTCAAGACGATAATTCGAATGGTGGCAGTAAAAACGATCTGTCACTGACAGTTTCCCCTAGATACAAAAAAAATCGAATTGCATCCTGAGTCATTAAGAAGTATAATGATATTCCCCTCTTATTTATGATCAAGTGTAAACGTTTGTGAGTGGAATATAGTGGAATAGGTATACTCATATTTCTTCTATATTTTTCATATCCAATTAGCAATATACCGAGACATAATTAGCGTAACGAGTAGTGGAAGAGGCTGACATTTTCGATTCATTCGTTTTTTTATTTATTCTAGGTTGAACGCTAATGATATTAAAATCAATTAAAAGAATTTATGGTAAACATAACTCAACAGTACGCTATTATGTGTATTATAAAAATCACATAATCCTCTTATTATTGTACACAATAAATCACGGCACAGATATACAGTAATTGTTAAAAATTACACATTATGAAAAAGGAAAAAAGAATGATATAAAAGAAGCTAAAATGATATAAACGCGCTCAATATATCAAAACAAATTAACCATAATACACTTACAAGGATAGGGAAAAAATGGAGAAAAAGACATACACATAATAAAGAAAGAAACTCAATACGTATTGGTTTATTTTTAGAACTCTTCGATGCGATAAGCTTCTTGTATATAATAACGTTTTTGCGGCAATATACTCATTCCTCAACAACATGCAATACCGATTTATCTTTCACGTTTGTATGTGCATGTGTATGGGATGTATGTATAGGTTATGTGTGGAGTTTTTATTTGTAATTGCACTTAGTTATCTCAACAGCTGCGAGTCGAGGTTGTTTTATAAATAAAATGAAAATCGAATGGATCGATTTTGTCCGCTGTTTTCTGCTTTCAACATTTTGCTTTTTTTTTTATACATATTCGTTTCTTTTACTCCTTCAATGTCGTAATAAGTTTCCTTATAATTATCGTTATCCTTGCTTATACAGCATGTGTAAGAAGGTAATAGCGAAGAGGCGGTGATTTGATTTGAAGTGCTTCGTCAAACGTATCTTATAATTAGCGATGAATGTGCATGCTGTTGCAAAAATCTTTATAATTGTCAAAGCTTACATATTATTATTCATTAAAACTGGCATCTCTGTTATTATTTAATTGCGGTAAAAATCATCTACTTGCATATAGTATGTGTGGCTATTTAGTGACATTATCAGCAATTGGTTTCCGATGTATTGGTAGGACTTTTATCGCAAAACGAAGTTCCCAAAAGAAAAAAATTATCAGTGAAAATATAACAGCCCCAGATGTATTCTAAATTTTCTTTGTTCTGGGAATTGTGCTCAATTAAATTACGCAGAATTTTTAAGCAATGTGGACAAGTCTTGACATGTTTATGCAGCTGTTCAGTGCAATATCGTTCAGTCTGATTTGGGTGTTCGACCGATATAGACGCATTTCCACAGCACCGTTTGTGTAACAATGGAAGACATGGCTAAATCTCAAAGAGCAATAATTTTCTTTTTGGGGAAAGAGAGTATGAAAATTTCAGAAATTATTCAACCCCTGCAAGGAGTCTTTGGTGAGTCTGCAGAATTTAAAAGTACTGTATATCGGTAGATCCATCGTTTTAAAAGTGGTAGAACATCATCAGAAGACGGGGAATAAATACACTACAATTTCATGAGGTTTCAGCACGCTGAGTGCCAAGGATGTTGGGACCAGAAGAGAAACTCAACAAATCTAACACTTGTCGTCAATTTCAAGAGCTGTTAGCCAGTTACGGTGATTAATTTTTGCAACAGGTAGCAACTACTAACGAAACGTGGATTCCTTATTTCAATCCTGAGACCAAAAGTTAATCCAAAGAATGGCGTAAGCCCGAAGAAGGGTCTTCAGTTAAGGTGCGTGCAGTTCTGTCTGTTTGGAAAGATAATGCTTACTGTATTCTGGGATTCCGATGGGATTATTTTTACGGATCATCTGGCGAAATATAACACCAATTAATGCAGAATATTATTCGAAGCTATTATTCGGATCACTGCAGTAGGCACTTATCAGAAAATGACATGGGAAGTTGCATAAGCTTCCGTTGTTGCAACAGAATAATGCATGACCGCACACCGCAAGAAAAACGAAGGATGTTTTGAACGATTAACGATGGGAATTGCTTCCGGATTTACCTTATTCATCGGATCTCGCACCGAGTGATTTTCGCCTGTTCTCAGATTTGTAGAAACCATTACGGGGTGCTCGTTTTGACGGTTTAACTGACGTAACACGTGAAATAAATAGGTGGATTGATGAGACAGAAAAAATTCTTTGAAGAGAGCTTAAGAAAATTAATTTATCGTTGGGATAAATGTATTCAATATGGCGATTATGTTGAAGAACTACATTGTAATATTGATGAAAATTCTCTCAATAAAAAAATTATAGCTAAATTCCCAAAACTTTGGAAACATCTCTCTTACAATCAACATGGGCGAGCAACCTTCAAACAATTATTTGCTGTTCCATCTGTTACCATTTTACTTCCGCGTTACGTTTTCAATGTTTTCTTATTCGTACTCACCATGTAGTGAGTAATGCTTCAGCAAAACCAACACTCGGAGGGGAGGTAGCAGTCTATCAGTGAAACCTGCTAATAATAATTAATTGATTATTTAATTGAACATATCACATGGCACGTTACTTGATCTTTTATTCTTATCGATAAATCTTCTTACTTCTCGGTTTTTGTTTTTAAATTTATTTGACTCATTTTTAAATATTGTACGTTCCTCAGCTTCAGTACTTTTGTGTTCTTTATTTTTAATTCATCTTGTATCCGCATCCGTGCGCTATGCATATGCGTGCGTGCATGTCTGTAGGCTCGAATCGGACAGTTTTCAAGTTTCATTTCGGCTTATATTATTGTCAAGAGATTCCATACGCCATTAACCTTTCGACTACTCGCATTTTTACTATTGGGTGTTGCCAATACCTTATTAAATGGGCTAAGTAGCGAGAGTTGGAGCTGGATTTGTGGGAAGAAAATTGTCGCATGCGTACTCCGTGTCCTTAATTAGTTGGGGTTTGGAAAGCGTTGAATTGCGTAAGCTCGTACATTATTTAATCTTTCATTATTAATCGTGACTAGATTTCTAATTATCGTTTCTTATTGTTTTTTGTTATGTTTGGTTATGTATAACTAGTTAATCTTAATTTATTTAGCTATTTTGTTAATTTGCAAATTTGAATGTTGGATAATCTTTTTGTTTTGAATTACCTAACCGTCTGAAAAATACATTTTCGAACTGGAGTTTCTGAGTATGTAGGGTGGGATACTCTGTATTAAGATGTGGATTTATTTGCCTACAATGAAATGTTGATAGCATTGAACTGTAGTATTTTTTTATAATCTGTTGTGGTTTGTGAATGATTCGACACTTACCTGTTAATTTAATGTTAGTTGTAGTGTAATATATAAGATGTAATTAATAAACGTATATTAATTTGTTTCAATTCTTTTGTAAAATAAATATTGTTATTGTTGTGGATTTGACTTGTGGTTGAACACTCTTGAAATTTTTTTATCTTCCTCTCGGGTAAAAATACTATCAAGGAGCTCGTCAATTAAGTGGCATTACTTTCGATTGTTGTTAAGAGATATCTTCGACCCACCCCTTCTCCGCCACGGGCATAGCGACGGCGAGCTATTCTATATAATAGAGATTGTGACAATAGTTTTAGTAATATATGAAACTCGTATTGCGAAGCCCTTGCTTATGGCAAGGGGTAGCAACTAGAGGAAAATTCTTGTAAAGAACAGTCACATTTTGGTTTTAAAATCTTACGTCTAAATTTAATCATTTTAATACCAAAACTTTCAAAGTGATCTGAAATAGAATTAATTATATATTATAATGCTCTTGAATTAATAAATTATACCTCTATTATATTGTATAAAGTGTTGTATAATATTGCTAGTGCTACGGTATGATAATGATGAACATCAGCATTGCTTGTATACGTAATTTCAATGGTTTGGATATAGCATGCATATATGTTATATGTATGTTATTATCATAGTAGTAAATACTCACCCATTAGTATTAATAATTATTACATTTACCGGTAAATATTAATAATTACCAATAAAGTTCAGTCAATGTGATTAATGAAGCATGACGTATTGGAACACAAAGCTTTAACGTAATTTTAATGTCGTGTCATATGAAATGCATGAAATTATATACATTAACAGTTTTATGTATTAGTAATAAAATTTGGTCGATGGAAAATAATTCACTTCCAAAGCCGTAACGTGTTTTTCGCTTGTTTATTTAGTAATTGTTTAGACGTACGTCGACCTTACATATTTTGGGATTCGTCGAGTGTAATAGAAGACACTTTATTTATTTCGTCATAATATTTTATTTTAATTTTAACGAAACTTTTTGCTCTCTTCTTTTATATCATGGTTCCATTCTATTGTCGAATTATATCGTTCCTTGCAATTTGTCCAACATCCTTATTTCTATTTTTACTTCCAAGTCGCTTCTCGAATCAGTCAGTTCTACTTCAATATAGAGAGAGCTTAAAGACTGTAGCACTGTAATGCAGTGAATATGAGCAAGTTGAAAATACATAATGCGAGTGATTATTGCGGCAATTATCAAAAGAAGCCCCTAGGCATTTCAATTCAGCAAACAATTTTCTGAGATGAATAAATACAGAATGAGTGTTCGTTGGAATAACATATCGAAAAAAAGAAGCAGAGTAACTGAATATATATGACAAACTATTTGTTGTTTATCAGCTATCAAAAAATTAAATAAAGCGAAATGACCAAATATATAACTGCGATGAGAGTGATCTGGACTATAAAATGCTTCCTGCAAAAACATTGGCATCTTGGTAAGGAACTCCAAACTTCACAAACCAGGATCGATACAACTGATGGTTATTGGAAAGTCGACTCGACGTAGACCTTAGAGAATATCTTTATTACAAAACCAGGAACTGCTGAATGGATGGAAATTTATTCATAGATAAGTTGTTTGATATTTGAACAGTTTGTCACGTTAGCAAAAAGAATATTATTGAAGAGAAAATGGTCTTCTCATTGAGATAGTGATACTGGTAGCCAATGCTCTGTTTCACCTTGAAAATAATTTTAGGAAAAGATGCTATTCTTGTGATGTTTTTGTCACCACGCAACATTATCTACTATATGAAAAAAACTTCAGGCGATCGTTTCCTTGAAAATGTTTCTGAAATGTGCTGCTCGTAAAAAAATGCAATGAAAAATGTGCTGTGTTGAATTAATCAGGCTTGAAATAATGTACGAAAAACGATAATATAATAATCCTGGTTTAGAATTTTCAGTACTATTCATAATAGTGATTATAACAAAATTAACGATATGTCTTTGAGTAAATTGCTGCAAAACTAATGACGGGAATCAGTGATGAAATAGAGGATAGATTAGGTTCGTTATTACTGATGCGATAACAAAAAGTTAAAGATAATATCATAGACTATAATGTTAGTTATTGAGTTGTCTCACGATAAACAAAAATTTAGCATTGAAGTACTGGCTGTATCCTTATAGGTGCTGAAATTGGAGGTAGAAACAGACGATGAAAACAATTATATGACCGAAGAGCACATTACACATCAAGAAAGTTTTGCTTCCTTAGAAGAGGCACTCTTATGTTTAACAAGAAATAGAAGCGACAGCAGTGGGCATTTTATTTAAAAAAAAGTGGATCACAGTTATTTCAATATACGTATATATTATGATACGTATGTATGTATTTGCATTCAATGTGATTTTACTTTCTTATATGTAGTATAAGGAAGTATTTTAAATACGAAAATTTTCGATCTCGAGATTTTTCCAGATGTTCAGGTTTTGACGTTCTCTGATAGAGCAAAAGGAGTTTTTAAAAAATGTGTTTGTGTGTATCAAATGGCTAAAGCTATCATTTCTAAATTTTATATTTACGAGTATAATCTCCCTCTTGAGACCTGATTAGCTTTTCAGTAATATCGCTAGACCGGAAGTAATAGTTTACTTCAGTGAAAAAATCGGTTCTTACCAATATTTCGTCTACTACTACGTTTAAAGAAATTTATAATGAAGTCAAAAGGACTCAGAAGTCAATCTGAGAAAAATTATATTAAATAAGTCTTTTCAAATTCATACCGGAAGAAGGTCCTTTACTCGTATCGAAAATCAGTTTTTTCGAATATCTTGAAAGTCATGCATTCTAGACAGATGCTTTATGAGTATAGAAGTCTTTAAAGATTGATTTTCAATACTTTTGTATTGTATAAATAAATTTTTAAAAATCGGACCGGATGTAACACTTTTTCTCTTACCGAATAGCCATTGTTTGCAAATATCTCGTAAATTATGCATTCTATATATATTTATCGGTACAAAAGTATTTAGAGTTGGATTTGTTATAATTTTTGTATAAAAGAAATATTAAAATTCGGACCGGAAGTAACACTTTTACTCTTATCGAGTGATATTTTTTTGCTAATATTTCCCAAAGTATGCATTCTATAGAGATTTATTAAAAGAATAGAAGCACATACTTACAATATGATTTTGAACAATTTGTGTAAAAAAATTTTCAAACTTCGTACTTGTAACACATTTACTCAAGTCTATTTTTTAAGAAGAAAAATGTTATGAAAACTAAATTAAAACAACTTTTGTATAATTTGTAACGAGCATACGTATAAGAAAGTCGTTGCCACACCTCTTTTTTTTATCTCTAATACACTTTTGCTGAAAATAAACAACATGCACATTCAGTCAGATATATAATCGCTATATCCAAGTTTTTGCTTATCTGAGGAAGATGTTGCTCACGTTATCTAGTATGATTGTGTCTACCCTATATTTATGTCCATCATATTTATAATCATAAATTTGTTTTTATCATTATTATTAGAAATATAAAGCAAAACTAAACATACTGAAAATAACGCAAAAATCAAAAATTTATCGACCAATGTTATTGAAGCCGAATTCTCAGAAGATATTAACATATATAATATAATGTCTGTAATTAAAGGACAGAAATATAGAAATACATACATACATTTCATATCAGTTGTGATATTAATGCTTACGCACGAAACAAAACAGAAAACAAGTAAAATAAACATTTGCAGTAGATTATATGGCATCTGTTCATATCGGTCGGCTAGATAAGAGCAGGTTCAACGAACGACCTCAGTTTTGAAAAATTACTACTCACGTTTACCGCAAATGGGGGGTACGTCCGCCGCAAATCAAACGCACATACTATATATAAACAGACGAATAGAATAAAATGCTAATTAAGAATTGTCTGATTGTGATAAGAATTAAGAGCAAATTTTTGTGTATTTGAATAACTTCAAATCAGGTTTTTAGGTTACGTAAGTAATACTAATTGCTAATGTTAATTATTCGATATTAAATACACTAAATGAATAATTCGATTGTGTTTTAATATAGATAATGAATAGTACGTGCATGAGAAAATAGGTTATTACTTCAATTAATTTGATAATGTGGCTGTCATGTGTTGGTAAATGATATAAATTAAATTGTTAGAAGGATTTATATACAGTAGGAATACCTAAATTGATTACCTACATATAAAACAGTCTTATACGTAGTATAAGGAAGTACTGTAATTACAGAAAATTTCCTAAAGATTTTTGCAGATGAATACGTTTTGAAGTCCCTGATAACGAAGAAAGACATTTTGTAAATATCGCTCTCTCTCTCTCTCTCCCTCCCTGCGCGCGCATATGTATATGATCACGATAGCGGCGAAATAGTTAGAGCTTGGTATTGATAGCGTTAACTCTTGCGCATGCGCGCGTATAAGAGTCGTATGGCGATCACACCTCATTATTTGAATGAAGTAAACTACTAGTTCCGGATTACCGATATCACTAAAAATCTAATCAGACTATGGGATTAGATTTTTAGTGATATCGGTAAACCGGAACTAGTAGTCTACTTCATTGAAATAACGAGGTCTGGCCGCCACACGATACGTATGAGCGTTTCAAATTATAGAAATTTAAGAATTTGTTTATACAAAAATTCTTCAAAATCCTATTAAATGTGCTTTTATTCTTGTAATAAATCTCTATAGAATGCAAACTTTGCAAGATATTTCGAAAAAAAGTGCTTCTCGCTAAGAGTGTTACTTCTATTAAATTTTTGATATTTTACTATCTGTAGTTCCTTTAATTATTAATTAAAGTTTATATTTCTACTGCATAAGTATCTGTTTCATATGTAGTTGCAGGAAAACTTCCAGAACACAACAACTATGTTGAATTAGCTAAAACCATTTTGTGGGAATTGGGGGGTTGATTTAGATATATTTAAATCAAACTGTCCTTGTTTAATTAATATATTTTAGGTTACATTAACAATAAATATTAGTGGACGGCTAATATTTATTGTTAATGTAACGAACATTTTTTTTTAGTTCATCAGGCAGATGAATTTAAAAAAATTTAGTTTATTTTAACTAAAAAGAGTTGTTACGTTTATTTATTCAAATCTTCTACTTAAAATTAAAAATCTGAACTTTCGTTACAATAAATAGGTAATGACGTTAAAGGAACTAACAGGATGGTTTAAATTAACTAATAGACTAAAAATTCACCATACTATCAAATTATTCATGTTTTCATTATATTTATCCCAAACCCATGCATTAAATGCTAGATTTTATGTTAGATCAATATCTCTCTCAATGTACACATAGTGAGCAGAAATTATTTTTACAATTATAAGGAAACTACCAACATTTTGCGTAAACAATTTTAAATTGTACAAAGCCTTACTAAATTTATAAAAATAATATTAATAATTTCTATTTGTATAAACAATATAATTTTAAATAATAAAAGTAATAGCTACTAGTACGTTCTATATTAAGCAATATCATAGAATGGTTTACGTGGAAAGCCAACTCTATAAAAGTTTTAAAAGATAAGTGTGGCTACCACACGACTCTCTTAAGCGTTTCAAACTATACAATTTTAAGAATTTCTTTATAGGAAAATTATTCAAAATTGTATTGTGATGATGAAAATTTTCGACCTCGAGATTTTTGCGGATGTCCACGTTTTGAAGTCTCCTGATACCGAAAAAGTGGTTTTTAAAAAATTTCTGTGTGTCTGTGTGCCTCTCTGTGTGTGACCACGATAGCGATCAAAACGCTGTAGATATCTATTCCAGTGTATAATCTCCCTCTTGAGATCTGATTAGTTTTTCAGTAAAATCGGTAGACCGAAAGTAGTAGTTTACTTCAGTGAAAAAGTCGTATTTTGCAAATATTTCGTCAATTACTAAGTTTAAACAAATTTATAAAGAATTCAAATCTACTCAAAATTAAATTTTAGAAAAATTGTAGTAAAAAAGTTTTTCGAAATTCCTACCGGAAGTAGGTCTTTTACTCTTCTCGAAATTGAGTTTTTTGCGAATATTTCGCAAGTCATGTAATTTCTAGACAGGTACATTACGAATATAAAAGTATTTAAAACATAATTTTAAATATCTTTTGTATAAAATTTTTTTTGAAAAGTCGGACCGGAAGTAACACTTTTACTCTTACCGAATAGCAACTTTTTGCAAATATGTCCTAAATTATGCATTCTGTATATATATATCAAGAGTTCAAAAGTATTTAGAGTTAGATTTGCAATGTTTTTTGTATAAATGAAATTTCAAAATTCGGACCGGAAGTAGCACTTTTACTCTTAGCGAGTAGCACTGTTTTTTATATCTTGCCAAATATGCATTCTATAGAGATTTATTAAGAGAATAGAAGTACTTAAAATAGGATTTTGAATAATTTGTGTATAAAAAACTTCTTAAAATTCTATAATTTGAAACGCTCATACGTATAAGAAAGTCGTGTGGTGGCCACACCTCATTATTCGGTATCAGGCGACTTTAAAACGTGGACATCTGCAAAAATCTGGAGGTCCAAACTTTTCAACATCACAAGACTTCCCTATACTACGTATAAGAAAGTAAAAATGAAAACTTTAGTCAATTATTAATTGCTTTCAATACAGTAGGCGTTTGTACAAAATTTTGTTAGAAAATATATATTGGTATGTAGTTTGTTCCAGTTCCTAAGCACATTTATTTATCTTGTTTACGCAACACAGTAGAATAAAGTCTTTGGTTTTTATATATTTTACTCTTCTTTAAAGTGGAGCAAGACTCATTATTCCATTATCAATTAGATGATTGATCAACTTAATGTTACATATACGTGTTCACATTCATATTTCATTTAACCTGTGCAACATTTTGTTGTTCTATATGCCAGTGTTTCGTTTTACAAGCAATTTTATTAACAGGGGAAAAGGATAATAAGCACCGTTACACGCATCCTCAATAAAGTGTACGTTTCCCTGACAGTCATAAATTCATCGCCACGTAACTCGCTCTGACCATTTTATTAAGACCTCGACATAAAACGTCGAGATTTCCATTGCTGCCAACCATCTGATATGCTAATTTCCTAAATCTACGAACGAGTCGTTTTATTGCTTTTGCCCGGCGGTGGTGGTGGTGGTGATGCGGAGGCAACAAAATCCTGCCGTTACACAAGTTTGTTACAACAGATCATTATCGAGTGAGTGAAGTGAAGATAGGAGCAACAGTGGTTGCCGTGTCGGCAACGTAACGAACTTAACCATAAACAACGACCAAACTCAACATAATAGCTTATACATTAAACATAGAAGTTTCCTATTTGCATAAGATATGGGGAGGATGTCACAGAATTTAAGTTAGTTAAGGCTGTGGCATTAACGGGATATCCACTCTCTTCGCGTCGCACGTACTCGATTTTGCTAGTTTTAACAATTAGAGCGAGCATATTTACTCCACAAACTTCGTTACACTTTCGATATGTTTACAAAAGCAACGTTTGAAGTGGGAAGACGTTTCTCCGTAACTTACTTACTCCTGCTATTTATATCGCATTTCTCTATTAGATTTCTAGGGTTTGTTAACAAATAACTTGTATTTGGTAACACTGTTTAGAAGATGAAAATATTACATAATTGAAATTTTATTTGTAGAATAAATTATTCTTATTCTCATGTTTAATCACATTATTACGAATTTCTAATATATATTCAATGTATTATTTATCTCAAATTTTAACATTGTTGTGAATATTTTGTGCAATAAGTGCAATGTACAACCAATCGAAATGAAAGCATTTGCCAGAGGTGCAAGCAAATTTTCGTCGATTAATTTTGTCGTATGATATAAATGTATGGAAAACAGTGAAAATATTTTGTAAAATTTGACATTTAGCATTCTTCCTAACACGCTTTTGAGAGCATATGTAAAAGGAATAATGTAAAACCACTAATGGACCTTATTTATTTGTAAAATTGTGTCGTCTATCAGTGGATCGCTATCTACTAATACTACTAAATCTACCTTCTCCATATGAACTTTAACTATACCAAATCTCACAAACAATGAATGTTTTATTTTATTTTATTTAATGTATTGGTAATACATAGCTACTATACACGTTGTCCCAGAAATAAAAAGACGGAGTAGCAGAAATCGGAAGCTAGATTGTGTAAAAACGTACCCTCAAAATATCAAGTCTTTATTGGTGCGCAGACGGCAGAAAAAAAATAATAAAGAATTCAATTGGCCTTACGCCGACCATGGACTAAATATTCACCTGCTTCACTTTCACAATCGGTCCTTTTCAGGACCACCATATTACTTGTGTTAATAAAAAAGGAGGAGGAATAGATACTTCATAATAAATATCAAATCATTAATTACTTTAATTTTACACCTGCTAGAAAAAAATAATTACATTCTTGATATTTACTGTAATAAAGGCTAGAAAAACTACGATTTATGAATATTCTAAAATAATAATAATCAGCTGATTCCGACTACAAACACATTAAAGAGCAACAACCTTCCTATATTGAAAATAAAAACAATCTTTTATTGTCTGCAATAAAGTGGGTCGCCCATCTGGGTCAACAACTGACTACATAGCTGCGTTATCTAGACGCATCGGGCAAAAAATATGTTTTATATGAATGAGTACGATTTAACGTTTTCTTTCCGTTTTATACAAATATAAGTGTATTTTTCTATGAATACGTGTTCGTTTCTATTTACAAATGAGCATTCTTACGTACCAACCATCTGATGTGCCAGGTCCGTAATGTAATTTTTTTATCTAAAAAACAACATAGAAAATTACATTTTTAATTTCTTCGTTATTGCGGTATATTTGGGCCTGTTTCTGTTCGGACTTTACATACCTTCTACTCCGTCTTTTTATTTCTGGAACAGCCTGTATACTCGTATAAATTCATTAGTGATAATCTCTACTCTATGCGACTATTAGACCACAGACTAATTATGTGTTTCACATTGGCGCATTTTGTATTTCACCCGAAGAGTTTTTTCTCTTCACGTATTAATATATTATATTTACAATGAATGTTTTATTTTATTTTATTTTATGTATTAGTAATACATAGGTATTAAACAAGCTGATACAAATTAAGTGCGCACTATTGCTAACTCCGTTATTATTAATTCTAGAAGGTAGGTTAAATTAGCAAAGTAGTAGTGTTTTTAATATTGATTAATATGCAGTTCAGGAATAAACAATTGAATAACGCATTTCCGGGAATCATTGAAAATTTTTATTTTTTAAATAGAATACCCTATATATTTTTAAAAATATTGATTAATAATTTAATTTATGATATAAAAGTTCCTATGCACTATTGTCTTAAACGTATAATAAAGAAGTTATATAAATTAAGTGAGCCCCATTTCTATCGCCGTTATTATTAATTCTAGAGAGTAGGTTAAAATAGAAGTGTATTTAGTTTAGTTATTGTGGATTGCTGTTGATGTTAGTGGTGATGTTCTTATCTACCCTATAAAATGAATGGTAGACTTATTTCACTTTAAACCAACAAAAGAAAAAAGTATGCTATTTAAAATTGTCAACAACGTATAGAGTATAAATCTTTTGCGTGCATTTTTTCGCATAATAGTAGTTCTTATTTTACAATCAAAATGTGCATACAATCCTTGATCAAATGTTTTTGTGTTGCTATACAGTGTTAACACAATTTGTCATATTAATGTGCAAACTTTACACCTACAAAGCTTTTAATTCTTAAAAAAAGTATATCGTCCATACATAAAGGATATTATTGTTGAAGTTCTGAACAATATACACACATAAATAAACATACCAGAATTTCTAAAGTTAACTTTTCACGAAGCGATTGCATTTCTGCGATATATACGGATATACGCTAATACTACCGCCTGTATCCGACAGTTTGTTAGATTAATTACAGACTGTGCATTATTTATAATTAGTAAATGACGGCGTGAAGGATTTCATACAAATTGCAATAGCAAAAGCAGAGCAATAGCAACAACAACACCAACAGTAGCAGCAGCAGCAGCAAAACGGTTACATCAGACTGACGATAACGACGGTGCAGACACACAATTGCTGCGTCCGACTGCAAACCGTGATTGCTCGAATTTTATACGCTCTATTCTGCAGTAATTAAACGGGAATTATTATGTGGGCGGTAGTACGTTGAAAAAAAGAAGGGTTTTGTGCAGACATGAGCACATTTATTCGCACATGTTATAATAGGTATGCATTATGTGTGTATGAATATGTATGCATGTTTCTACAATATTAATATAAATACCTGTGAATTATGATTTATTAAGAGCCTAATAGTATTCGCGTAAATTATGCATTTTAAGTAGATAAGACATTTATATTTATTACGTTCCTATTTAATGTCTATAATTTGGCGGAACAAATTGACACAAAACTTAGATCATTATAATTTATGGTTAGAAATCATTTCATTACCTGATTACTTGATATATGATTTTCGTTCACATACGACAATTATGCTGGATCCCAGCCAGGTATTAATCCTCTCATGACTTAGTTCCCTTTCGGAGTTTTCATTTTGTTTCTGCTTTGGCCTGGATGAAATATCATTGGACCATATTCTTCAATTTGGCTAGTGTGTTACAACTGTTCATTATGAATAATAATGAGTGACTAGATGTGTTTATGCGAGATATATTTAATTTTTACCAAAAGAACTGCAACAGGAGGAACACACACCAAGAGGGTTTTAGAAAAGAAAGATCCGAGATGCGTCAGAACGATACATACTTGTGACCACATATTTGCCCTACATTTTCAGAGATATAAAACACGCCTACGACACAATACTACGAAATCATGTAAACGAGGAAATGAAAAATTAGGGTATTCATAATTCATAGGTAGGTATTCATAATATAATGACCTTAGCGGAAGCCGAAAATACGAATTATTATGGAGAAAAGCTAATAAATTACTAATCACAGAAGACATAAAAGAAAACGTGCCTATATCTATTGCAGTACTTAAATAATGAAGCGAACGTTGAGAGATAAAGTAAATATTTACACCAGAAAAATGAACAAAGGCAATAAAACACCTTTACAACAGTAAAGCACAAAAAACTAAATACGTATTTTGACAACTATGTAGTCATCTTCAGTAGAACTGATTACAAAATTAATCAGTGCTACTGAAGATTTAGTGTGGTAAAGCTGTTTTAGTATCACGGCACAAACTCCAAGTTAGTTCTTACCAGAAAAATAAGTTTATTCACTTATAGATAATGGAGAAGAAGGCAAAGAAAACGACAAAATACGGAGTTCAACCCCAAACGCGGCCGTCCCTTACATCTATGACGTCTTCTTCTGGCCTCCGAGGGAATAAATGGCACTTGGTGTATAGCAGTACTACGTTATCATTCTAGTACACTAAAACATCTTCAAAATCTGCTACTGTTAAGGTCTGATTTATACTATCCCTATTGCATGGCTGTGGAAATTTGTCAGCGAATAAAAAACAGAAGTGACGTCGAAGATTATCGAGGAAACTATTTACGAAAGTTAAAGGTGCTAAGAATTTTTGAGCAACATGAGAATATAACGAAATAGAAGCAATACAGAAAGAGTTAAGGGTGTCGGTGAACAAAGACTTAGATGGTTGAAGCACTACAGATAATGACAGAACCATAATAGGTACAAAAAAGATAAACAGACCTACCTACATTATCGAAGATGTCACTAGGAGAAGATATCATCAGGAAGAGCTAGTGAGACAAAATAAAGCAATGGTTGAGTATAAAAAGTATAATGGTAAAATTTGTTTACTAAAGATGCTGTAATGGTACGGCCTATTTTATCAATTAATATTATAAGTTTATTATATTAAATAATCCAATAAATAATATTTTATGAATATTTTAAATATATTTGAAATCAATGAATATATGTATTACTATAATTTTAATTCCCATGTAGTCATAGGTAGGTAGATAAGTTTTGTTATGTATAAGCACTGTGGCGTCAAAAGTTTATGTTAGTGAGATAAGCGCTACGATATCTATAACTTCTCCCGGCGTAAGTAAATTCGTGAGTGAACGGGAGTACCCAGAATATTTAGAAAGCGGGGATTTCCAACTATAAGAGAGTCAACAGGCGAATTGCCCGGCGTATGAGTCGGCAGCTAGATTTCGAGTCGGAAAGTGAACTCCAAAGAAAAACTCCAAGTAGAGAGTCGAACGGCCAGTAGAGTCACTTAACAGTGAATTTTAAGTAAAGAGTCGGCACATACACTCCGAGTAAAAAGAGACTCCAGCTAGTGGATCGACGACGGTCAGTAGAGTCGTTGATAAGTGAAAGATCGATAAATTAGTCTAAAACGTGTATCGACGCCAATAATTATATAAACTGCAGTTAAATAAAAGTATCTTTACAAGTAGAAATTTGTAAAATTGACCGCATATTGAATATACAAGTTTAAATGTGCTACAATTGGCCGTTTATGCCGAATCTCCGCGCTTTATTCAGCGAATAAAGAAGATTCGGCTGGAAAACACCGAATAAAGAAGAAAGAAGCCTTAAAATATTTTAAAAGATTATGGTATGTAAATGTATTCAGAAAACAAAGAAGTAAACATAATAATTGAGTTATCAAACAGAGACGAAATAAGTAAATATATTTATCTGGATGACATAAATATATTTGAAAAATGAAGAGCGTCTCCAATGTATAAACAAAAATGTAATTTCATACGTTTTAACGTTGTATTTTATATACAGGGTGTAGATAAAGTCTGGAACAAAATTAATATTTCTGTTATCTTCGGTTTGATGGAAAAACCCTCAAACAGGTCGATTTTGTTTTTATCCCGTGCACTTTATAACATCGTGAATTTAATTCTGTCGTCATCTGGTTGCGCGCGGGCGTGACGCCATTAGTTTTTTCAAATGGTAACCCGCCACATTTATTACCCCTTGTCATTAGGTATTCCATTGTGCATGCAATGGTATAAAAAGTTTGGTACCTTACATAACAATTTTTGGGAGAAAAATGCTTTCGAATTTCAAAAAATTAAAATTTTATTTCTAATGAAAAACTAATCAAAAATTATTTTAAAAAATCAGATAAATTATAATCCGAGATTTATCTTGGATTGTCGTCAAACAAGACACCAAAAAAATGTCAACGGAAGTGTTCAAATTGTCCGCCATTGGCCATTTGACACTGGCCGAAACGGACGTACACGCTTTCTACGACACGTCATATTGACAGTTCATTACTTGGTGTTTGAACTTATCCATTCACAATACTTGCTCCATTGGTAGTGTTGAACGTGCATTGCGAAAATGGCGAATTTGAGCGAAAAAGAGCGGATTCAAATTCTCGTTATTGTTGGTTGTGGTGATAAAATACGTAGCCATGAAGAAGCCTGTCAGTTTTTCAATGCAGAAAATCCAAACCGAGCACCGATTTCGCGGTCAACGGTGAGCAAAATTGTCGCAAAATTTGCTGAAACTGGTAGTGTAAAAGACAGGGCTCGTCAAGGTCGACCAAGAATTGAGGAAGATAGAAGGGTCAATATTCTCTTGGAACTTCAGGACAACCCCCACACTTCAACAAGGAACATTGCCAGGGATCATGCAGTCGATTTTACCACAGTAGCCAAATTGCTGAAGAAGGAAAAACTTCATCCGTACAAAATCAATCGGGTTCAAGAACTGAATGAAGATGACTTCGACCGCCGACTCGAGTTCTGTGAACAAATCATGCTACGGTGCGATGAGAATCCCGGATTTGTCGACAATGTGGTTTTTAGTGACGAAGCAACTTTTACCTTGAACGGTGAAGTGAATCGCCACAATTGTAGGTACAGTAGCCGCCCGATTATCCGGAACCGCATTATCCGAAATTCGGATTATCCGAAACGAAGTTGAAAATCGTTTTCGCCGTATTACCCGGAATAGATTTTAACTTGCCGCCGCATTATCCGAAATTGCACGTGTTTCTTTCTTATTCTTTCTTAGAAATAATAAAAACTTGTTTTGTTTGGATCTTCGAGTCGCCTAGTCTAGATTTTGCCAGTAGCCAGTATCAACTTATAATTCTATAGAGCTATACGTTAGTTAAAAATGAATAAAGTGGGAAAGCGTAAAAGAAAAGTAGTCACAATTGCCCAGAAACTCGAAGCAATTAAGCGTCTTGATAAAGGGGACTTGTTAAAGAATGTTGCATCAGATTATGGCGTAGGAGTAAGCACTGTAGCAGAATGGCGGAAAAATCGTGATAAAATAGAGCAATGGAGTAGTGTTCTAGCGTCTCCAAATGTTAAACGCAAAAGCATGAAATCTGGCGAATACAACAAAATTGATGAGGTATTGTATCTCTGGTTCACCCAGCAACGTGAAAAAGGAATTCCGCTGTCAGGTCCAATTTTGCAAGAAAAGGCAATGAGTATTAGCGAAGATCTTCCAGTGCTCGAAACACCAGACACTTTTACTGCGAGTGATGGTTGGCTGGGAAGGTGGAAGAAAAGGCATGGTATAAGAAATTTGAAAATTTGTGGTGAAAAACTATCAGCTGATATGTCAGCTGTAGACAGTTTTAAAGAAAATTTCAAAAAAATAGTTGAAGAAAATGGTTATGTTGAAGATCAGATTTACAATTGTGATGAAACTGGCCTCAATTACAAGATGTTACCCAGCAGTACTTTGGCTTCAAGAACTGAAGCGGCTGCACCTGGTTACAAAAAAAGTAAGGAACGTGTGACAATTTTAGCTTGTGCCAATTATTCAGGCAGACATAAACTTCCTTTAATGATGATCGGCAAATCTGCCAAACCAAGAGCATTCAAACATGTAACTCCTAATGCTCTACCAGTTTACTATAAGAACCAAAAAAGTGCCTGGATGGATGCCGTTTTATTTAAAAATTGGTTTTTTGAGCAGTTTGTGCCAAAAACTGAATTTTTTTTAAAGAAAAACAGACTTCCAAGAAAAGCTTTGTTATTGCTTGACAATGCACCTTCTCACCCGGACGTCAATGAGTTGAAAAGTGGGGACATAAAAGTTATGTATCTGCCACCAAATGTCACTGCGATTCTTCAACCCATGGACCAGGGAGTTTTAGAAAATCTAAAGCGCAATTATCGTCGAGGTCTTCTGCAAGAAATATTACAGCAAGTAGAGGACAATAACAGTCTTGTAAGTTGTCTGAGTAAAATTAATTTAAAAAACGTTGCATACTGGATTGCGAATGCATGGAACAACGTTAAAAGCATTACGCTTCAAAAATCTTGGTCAAAAATTATTGAACAAGACGAGAATAGTAATAACGAAAGACCTGTTGAAGATCAGCCCGCTGAAGAAAATTTATATGAAATCATTAGAAAAATTGAAGGGTGTGAAAATGTGACAGAAGAAGAAGTTGAAAACTGGGTTACTAGTGACGAGCTGGAAGAAGAATTAACAAACAATGAGCTTATTGAAATTCTAGATAGCCAGCAAGAAAAGAGAAAAGAACTGGATGAAAATTTAGAGGAAATGGAAGACGAAGTTCCCAGAATTTCCCACAGCGAAGGAATGAAGGCACTTGAAAAATCTCTTGCATATGTGGAACAACAGCCCAATGCAACCGCAAGTGATGTTTTGCTGATTAAAAGATGGAGAGATATTGCGGCCAGAAACAGAGGCAGTATAAAACAAACGCGTATTGATTCATTTTTCAAATAGCTACATACTTAATACATAATAATAATATGTTCCTCATATATCTAGGTTCTTAATAAAGAAATTCTAACAATTCTGTCGTTAATTTACTTTAATATGATCAACTCAGAAATAAAATATATAACCTCCGTATTATCCGAAATTTCAGTTATCCGAAATGACCTGGGTCCACATTATTTCGGATAATCGGGCGGCTACTGTACTGGTCGGGCGAAAATCCTCGATGGGTTCGAGAGGAGCACACCCAACACCGGCAAAAAGTTAATGTATGGGCGGGAATAGTGGGAGATCGCATTGTGGGGCCTTTCTTTCTGGACAGAAATTTAAACGCTGAAACATACTTACATTTCCTAAGATTTACGCTAGTGCCAACATTGGTAGAATTATTTCCGGATGAAAACACCCCCGACAAGCCTCACCCCAGAATTTGGTTTCAACAAGATGGAGCACCTCCACATTTTGGCTGGCGTGTTCGGAGTTACCTCGACGAAATTTTCCCCGGGAGATGGATCGGACGAAGGGGAACAATTGAATGGCCTGCTTGTTCGCAAGATCTCACACCACTTGATTTTTTTCTATGGGGTCATGTGAAATCAAAGGTGTACACCAATAAGCCAAATAACTTGGATGATCTGAAACATCGTATCCGCGAGAAAATGCGAAATATTGGTGCAGAGACAATACGACGTGTCGTAGAAAGCGTGTACGTCCGTCTCGGCCAGTGTCAAATGGCCAATGGCGGACAATTTGAACACTTCCGTTGACATTTTTTTGGTGTCTTGTTTGACGACAATCCAAGATAAACCTCGGATTATAATTTATCTGATTTTTTAAAATAATTTTTGATTAGTTTTTCATTAGAAATAAAATTTTAATTTTTTGAAATTCGAAAGCATTTTTCTCCCAAAAATTGTCATGTAAGGTACCAAACTTTTTATACCGTTGCATGCACAATGGAATACCTAACGACAAGGGGTAATAAATGTGGCGGGTTACCATTTGAAAAAACTAATGACGTCACGCCCGCACGCAACCATATGACGACAGAATTAAATTCACGATGTTATAAAGTGCACGGGATAAAAACAAAATCGACTTGTTTCGGGGTTTTTCCATCAAACCGAAGATAACAGAAATATTAATTTTGTTCCAGACTTTATCTACACCCTGTATATGAATATAGGTATATGAATCATGTAGCCTATGTTGTTATTTCTGGCTCTGTTGTTTTCATTTGAATATGTTGAATGATGTGCGTAAATATTATTAAATGTAATTATTGTAAAAGTGTATTTAACCTGTTTGATAATTAGTTTCTTTTTTGTTAAAAGCAGTTCATTGTATAAGATTTTATTTTGTCTGTAAACACCTATAAAATCGTTGGTTTCGAATATAATTACTATTTAAAAAAATACAATGGTATTTTATTATATTAACACACCATAATGGCTTTAGGAACCTGTTAATTTAATTATCTCTGTTACCCAATCGCACTCGAGATTAAGAATTGAGCTAGCTGGCAAATAAAACAGTTGATTTTATTTTATTTTATATTATTAGATATTATTAATATTAAATTTTATATTAACAGTCCATTTTTTACATTACATTAATAATAAATAAATTTATATTAATGGTTCCTTAACAATGCGGCAAAGATTAAAGTTGATATTTCTTGGGCTATTTTATGATTTTCCTATCATTGGTTGATATTGCACTTTCTTATTATTAATAACAATGGAAAGAGTCCATTACCTTGTCTTACTCCCGTATTTAAGTTAAATTCCCCTGATATTCCTGTATGGGTAAGGACGGCAGCTTTTGCTTCTTTCATTGTCTGAATTAGTCTGATGGGTTTGTTATTTTTACGTTTTTGGAATATTACTTTTTTCTTACTGTCTCAAAAGCTTGTTTTAAATCTATTAAAAGTATCTGAAGATATGCATTGTTTTCTTGTGAATTTTAAATTGTTTGGTTAATTGAATACGAGGTGTGGCTATGAAATAACGAGATTGTTGCTGCAAGTATTTTATTTTGAATTTATACATTTTTAGTTATTAGGACCTTCATTCCTCCATGCGAATTTCCCATTGTCCAAAACAGTGCCGAATTCTTCTTCTGTGAGCTCCTTCATGACGAGTGCTGCTTTTTATTTCACAGCTTCAACGAACTGAAATCTTGTTTCTTTTAATGCAGATGTAACCTTCAGAAACAGATAAAAGTCGCATGGTACAAGGTCTCGCGAATAAGATGCATGATCTAACACTGGGATGTTTTACTTGCCTAGAAACGTCTTGACAGACAATGCAGAATGAGCCAAATTAGTAAACGTTCGTTTAAGACACTTCCAAACTTTTAAAGTCAGAAATGTCAACTAGATATGTCAGAACGATATGCAGTATGTTTGTGCTCGCAATACCCGAAAAGTGGTCGGTCGAATGACTTGAAATTTTGACACAACGTTGCATTTGAATATGTGAATGTTTTTATAGTAAAATAAAAATTTGACACAATGCCACATTTGAATACGCGCGTGTTTATATACCAACACAGGTGAAATATTTGGTGAGCTTCGATAAGTAACTTTCCGAACAAGCGAAACAATAAAAGCTTCTTTTCTTGTGAAAAACACCTCTCCTTTCATCTCACATAGCCACAGCAACACAAGGCAGGGTATTGAATTGAATGTTGTGGTTTCTCAGTGAATCTATGTTTGCTACAATACTTTCATTTACTTTCCCAATCATTTCATATCACACTGAGCCACATAGAAGCGTGGTCTGGTTTAGCTAATTGTTTTCTAAATTTCTACTTCCATTTTTTCTTTTACGTAGTATAAGGAAGTATTGTGATGATTAAAATTTTCGACCTCAAGGTTTCTGCAGATGTCCACGTTTTGAAGTCTTCCGATACCGAAAAAGTGGTTTTTAAAAAAATCTGTGTGTATATCTGTCTGTCTGTCAGTGTGTGTGTGTGTGACCACGATAGCAGTCAAACGGCTATAGCTATCAAATCCAAATTTTGTATTTACAAGTATGATGTACCTCTTGAGATATGATTAGTTTTTCAGTAAAATCGGTAGGCCGGAAGTAGTAGTTTACTTCAGTAAAAGACTCGAATTTTGCCAATATTGCGTCAATTACAAACAAATTTATAATGAATTCAAATGTACTGAAAACTAATTTTAAAACAATTGTATTAAAAAGGTTTTTCGATATTCCTACCGGAAGTAGGTTTTTTACTCTTATCGAAAATCTGTTTTTTGCGAATATTTCTCAAATCATGCTTATTATACATGTACATTACGAGTATAGAAGTATTTGAAACGTAATTTTCAATACCTTTTGTATAAAAAAAATTTCAAAATTCGAACCGGAAGTAACACTTTTACTTCGATCTAGTAGCGATTTTTTACAAATATGCCGTAAATTATGCATTCTATTTAGAGCTGGATTTGCAATATTCTTTGTACACATGAAATTTCAAAATTCGAACCGGAAGTAATACTTTTACTCTCAGCGAGTAGCACTTTTTTTAGAATATCTTGAAAAACATGCATTCTATAGGGATTTACTAAGACAATGGAAGTACTTAGAATAGGAGTTTGAATAACTTTTATATAAAAAAATTCTTAAAATTCTATAGTTTGAAACGCTCATACGTATAAGAAAGTCGTGTGGTGGCCACACTTCATGTTTTTGCTTTATTTCTATTGCTTATAAAGAGGAATTTCAAGTAGTACCTATTATTACTATTGATTTTTCTTCTTTATGTAATTATAATCTTAATTTTATTATCGTAGTCCCTTTTGTTATTTATTTTTGTTGTTATTTGGATCAAATCATGCGCCCCTATAAAAAAGCTATAATAATTGCATTCCTTTTACGATTTCAATAGACGATAGTTCAGTTTGCTTTTCATTTAATACTTCCCTATTACTAGCTAATGAATCATCACTTATTTCTCCTCCTCATTCGGACCATAAAAGTTAAAAGTGGAGGTTTCCTTTCGTAACTCACATTGTATATAGAAGTTGTGCCCATGAATCATAAATAAGTATACACATATGCACATGGGGCTGTATACTACATTTGTACACACATGAAAGCAAGAAACCCGAAAAAATCACGTCTGTCGCTTTGTTCCAGGCATACTTACAAAAGCGCTAGTAATAAAAAAATTATGACATATTGGATGCAAGAATGCATTGTTACACAGAAAAGTGAGGACATAAAAATCTTCACTGCGTTTGTCGCATACTTCACACATAAATCTCGAGCATACATTTAACGTAACGTATACATACGTCTGGATGTATGTATGTACTTATATAGTATACAAACTATATAGAACTCAGACGCAACGAAAATGCACGTGGGTTAAACGTGTTCGATGATTTTTGGTTGCACGTGTGCAATCCCGAACAAAACCATTCACCAACTTGATAGTCATGGGCTTTTGGTTCTCACATAATTTCAATATGTACTAGTCACACAGTGAAAGTGGCTTTATTCGTCATAGTGTTCTTTAAAAGATTACGATGATTACTAGTAGTTGAAATATTTGAATGAATAATCTTTATTGACATATGTAATTGATTTAAAAACAGATATTAATTAGGCAATATTTTAATTATTAATTAGTTTTTACTGTAATTATTAGTATCTATAGATCTTTTATTTATTGAAATGGCAATTAATGTTTATAATTAACAATACTTGTAATAATTTGTTAATACATTACTGCAATTATTCGCATTTTTTCACGAATAAACGTACCTATAACACTGACAAATTTCACCTTTTGGTTTGGGCATGAAGTGGCTTATATTAATTTAGCGTACCTTGCTGCGCTTGTTGTGCGGTAATTCAAATTAAAAAGTAAACGTTGCTAACAAAGTGAAAAATTTCCAAAGTTCCTTCTGCCCGCAACCCTACCTCTAACTCAGACCGCCGCCAGCTCAGTTGAAGATGGTCGGGGCTCCGAAACCAGTGTAAAATTTACGCCACTCATAAGTTAACGTCTGTCAAGATTAAGGTGTACAAGACCGCTGGATGAGATAGATAAGTGGGGTCGGAAGTTCAATGGTAATTGTACCAATACATAAGCAACTTGGTCCATTGATTTACATCGTGTTTATTAACGACATCACCTAGAACTTGCTCTATGTTGATGATCTTAAATTATTTCGCGAGGTAACTATTGTAGAGTATTGCATGTTACTTCAGCACGACCTTGGAGATATTGCTCGTTGGTGTACTTTAAACAGCTTACCACTGAACGTCAGGAAGTGTAAAACAATTACATTTACCCGTAGTTCTTCGCCTATTATTTTTAATTATAACCTAAAGATCGTAATAAGAAAACATAGAAACATTTATTTAATAAAAAGTACATGGCCATGTTAGCTCTAATTCGTTTGGATTTTATTGAAAAGGCTTCTTCTGTTTCTTACTTTAATGTATATTACAAATTGTATTATAACGAGATCATTATTAATTGTCCTGGGTTGTCAACAAAAAAGTCCCAGTATTATCAAAAACTAGGAAATATTTACTTCCGTGAATTGTCCATACTAAATTTACTTGTCAAATGTCAAAACCATAATGTATTGAAGTGTCCTGTACTTTCGTATTTTCATTGTTTTATTGTCGCTTTTCTGTGTATTCAAACTGGGTAAAAGATCCACTCAACTTAAACGTAATTTGTTATGCTGCATCATGTATTTAAATTGTAGGTATTTCCTACGGAAATGCTCATTAAGCACTGAATAACTTACATATGCACCCATATAAAGTTTCTGTACTACAACATTTGCGGGGCAATCTCTTTGAGCAGACATTGAATTATTGCAGCTGGTTTAATGAAATATACATGAAGAAGACTTGAATCGCACTTTCTTTTCGGATGAAGCTTGGATCCATTTGTCGGGATATATCAACTCTCAAAATTACCGTACCTGGTCACCAGAGAATCCACTTTTGAAAATATTCTCCATCCTATCAAAGTTGGTGTTTGGGTTGCAATGTCGAAAAGACTGATTATTGGACCAATTTTTTTCTATGATACAATTAAGGCAATCCGATACCGAGAACATATATTGGAACGCTTCATTAACAGCCTTCACGAAGATGAATTAACCCTGGGGTACATCCAACATGATAGGCCAACTGCACATACTGCGCGACAAACTATTAATTATTTGCGAAGATACTATAGTGACCGATTGATTAGTCGAAATCGATGGCCAGCCAATTCCCCTGATTTTGCCCCACTGGACTTTGTTCTCTTTGGCCATCTAAAAAAGTGTTTCAGAACAGATTGCATAATCTCGATGAACATGAAGAGGCAATTACAACAGAAATGCAAAATATCACACCGGAAACACTACACAATGTATTCAATAATATGAGAAAACATATGCGTTGAGAATAATGGTGGACATTTCGAATAATTTTTTTAAAATGTATTCATTTTGTGACATAATTATAGGATTAGGTATGTTTTACAACAAAAAGTTGTAACGTATTTATTATTGTTTATGATCAAAAATAAAGTGCAATTACTATATTTCTACATAAATTCTTTCATTTAATTCAACTTAAAACTAACTCTGTTTCATTGACATTTATCACAAGAAAAATATAAATAGTAAACCTAACCATCAAAATAATAAATATGTTCGCCAATTACACTGTGTTCCCATATTAAAATCAGTGTGGCCAACTTAGGTCAGTTCAAAATGATCGCGTTGTATATAATTATAGATCTGACCAAAGTATCGCATTATCTTGTAAACAACATCCTCCTCCTAGCACATTATGATGCAATTTGAAAAGAAAGATGATGGTGTAAAGGTTTTTGATACTTTTGCTCTTTAAAAGGCGAAATATGAAGAGTTTTTGATGCCGTTTAAACAGTTTTTTCATCATTGTAATTACACATAAATAACGAAGATATTGCCTGTAAAGAAATTCTAGTATGAACTTATATTTGGTTATAAGAAGCAAGTAACTAATTGATTCAGTTTTGGAAGCGAACATGACTTTTAGTGGAATAAATAATGTAATTAAGAATCATTAGGTAGACTATTAATTAATTAAACAATTAATCAATCAATCAATCAACGAAAAACCTTACTGTAGATTGACAGGTTGGCTTATTTCCTTCTTTTTGTGAATAATATCTCATTTAAGAATTGCACATAACATAATGTGATTAAAACTATCTCAAGGCCCAATAACCAAATACAATGATATTCTTTGTAAAACCTGTTAAAAAAATGAGGTGTGGCCACCACACGACTTTCTTATACGTATGAAAGTGTTACTTCCGGTCGGAATTTTGAAATTTCATTTATACAAAAAATATTCCATACCCAACTCTAAATCCCATTGTACTCTTCATAAATATATATAGAATACATAATTTACGACATATTTCCAAAAAATCGTTATTCGGTAAGAGTAAAAGTGTTACTTCCGGTCCGAATTTTGAAATTTTTTTTATACAAAAGATATTTAAAAGTACGTTCTAAATACTTTTATACACGTAATGTACCTGCCTAGAAAGCATGACTTGCGAGATATTCGCAAAAAACCGATTTTCGATAAGAGTAAAAGAGGTACTTTCGGTACGAATTTCGAAAAACTTTATTAACACAATTCTTTTCAAATTTAATTTTGAGTATATTTGAATTCTTTATAAATTTGTTTAAACTTAGTAATTGACGAAATATTTGCAAATTTCGATTTTTTCACCGAAGTAAACTACTACTTCCGGTCTGCCGATTTTACTCAAAATCTAATCAATTCTCAAGAGGGAGATTTTATTCGTAAATACAAAATTTGGAATTGACATCTGTAGCGGTTCGACCGCTATCGTGGTCACAGGCAGACACACACACACACTGACATTTTTTAAAAACCACCTTTTTGGTATTAGGGAACCTCAAAACATTGACATCTGCAAAAATCTCGAGGTCGAAAATTTTCATCATCACAATACTTCCTTATACTACGTATAAGAAAGTAAAAGATATGCAGGCGGTAATACAAAAATGTGTGACATGAAATTTTTCAAATTAGGTGTTGGACGTTTATACGTACCTAAATAATTATTATAATTATTCGTTTTTATAAATGGTATGCATCACTATCCATTTGCTTCATTATAAATTTAAAGGAAATTACCCATTGAAATGCATCTCTTGTTATTTAAATAGGACATTATTTTATTTCCATTTGATACGAAATATTACCGTTTAATGCTTGGAATTTTGATATGTCTTGAGTTGGGTATAGGGTGACAATAAAAATAAAACCCTTCTTACCAGTTTGTTTTATACAAGACATAAAGTTATATTTGAACATATAAATTCGAAATCTAAAAACAAATAAATTCTAGGCTTTTATTGTTATTGTGAAAGCACTTAGACTCTGCAATACCACTAAAACACCAGAGAAAATCAAATTACTATATAACATTCACAAAGAAAATAACGACAAGCTCTTATTTTTAAATTGCATTTCAATAGTTTTTATTTTACTTTTATGATTCAGCATACTTCACTTTTAAAATCAATAACCATAACTTATGCTTTAGATACTGCAGGAATGGCAACTATTATTTTCGATCAATCTTGTAGTGTTTGCACACATAAAAGGTAATCAAAAATATAATATAATCCTCTACATATATACAAGAATCTCGAAGAGTGGTTAATAATGTGATCAAACAAATAATTCAAATACAATCCTGCAAAGAATTTATTATAACTTGTATTACAAATATAATCATTTGAAGCAAAGGTACAGTTCAGTAAAGCGTCATATATGTTAAATAGTCTTCAGAAGCGACAAAGTGCAAAGCAGTATTATTTCACAAAGACTGAGACAATTAGATTAAATCGATTTGGTAGTAATTATCTATCATATATATAATGTTGGCCAGAATATTTTGAAAACCGATCCTCATATGACAGGTATTTATTTTCAAATTTTAGATAGGAGTTTGGATTTTCTAGATATATAAAATATTAATTCAGATATTAAATGTTTCAACTAAAAATTGCAATTTTGAGTGATTTTCCACGAAGTTGACACTGTCTAGTTTGTAACTGATATTTAACTAGTCATAGCAGAAGACATTTTATTTCATGATCTATATACAAAACGAGATATTATGGGGAAGATTTTCTTTTTCACTACCTTCCTATTCCAACAATATATTAAAAAATGGGTTTGTAAAACTATATACAGGGTGAGTCAACTACGCGGGTAAGGCCGATCGTGCCTTTACGAGTAAAGATATTTCGAAGCGCTTTTTTTCTTGTGGTAGCTGTTCATTAGGGGCACATTTTAAAAATATTTTGTATTATACAGAGGAACACCTTATATATTATTGCATTTTTGAATTCCCCGTATAATTTTTAGTGAAAAAGTTATAAGATAGTATAGGCCTAAAGTGTAAAGTTTTTGACTTATTTCCATTTTTCTGAAAAATTCAATGTTTGTATAAAATTATATTTCTCGAAAACGACGTATTAGATGGACAAAATTTTTTGCAATATTGTTTACAATAAGAGGTCCTAATAGAAGCATGTTTTATTTTTTTACAGTTACTAACTGCATGTGCAGGAAACTGGATTAAAGTTAGATGGCACGTTTTTGTATAAAAGTAAATTTTTTTAAATGAAACACCCTGTATATCAGTTCATTTTTGAATTGTTTATTAAATTTCGTGTCAAAAATATGTAAGACGTTAATACAGTAAAAGTGACTACTACAGAGTTATTGTCGTTTTTTGATATGCTTTTGTTAGTTTTTGCAAAGAAGTCAATTTTTTCAAATGGAACACCCCGTATATTATTTCATTTTTGAATTTCTTATTAAATTTCACATCAAAAACATCTAGGACGTTATTTAGTATACTTAGTACTGACAAAATTATATCAAAAAGAGACAATAGCTCAGTAATAGTCACTTTTATAGTATTAACGTCAGACATGTTTTTGATGTGAAATTTAATAAGAAATTCATAAATGAAATAATATACAGGGTGTTTCATTTGAAAAAATTGACTTTTTTGCAAAAACTAACAAAAGCATATCAAAAAACGACGATACCTCTGTAATAGTCACATTTAAGGTATTAACGTCTTACATGTTTCTGACATGAAATTTAATAAACAATTCAAAAATGAACTGATATACAGGGTGTTCCATTTAAAAAAATTGACTTTTATACAAAAACGTGTCATGTAATTTTAATCTAGTTTCCTGCACATGCAGTTACTAACTGTAAAAATATAAAACATGCTTCTATTAGGACCTCTTATTTTAAACAACACTGCAAAAATTTTTGTCCATCTAATACGTCGTTTTCGGGAAATATAATTTTATACAAACATTGAATTTTTCAGAAAAATGGGAATAAGTCAAAAACTTTACACTTTAGGCCTATACTATCTTATAACTTTTTGACTAAAAATTATTCGGGGAATTCAAAAATGCAATAATATATAGGTGTTCCATTTAAAAAATTATAACTATGGTTAGCCACCAAGTTATGGAACACTCTGTATAATACAGAATATTTTTAAAATGTGCCCCTAATGAACAGCTACCACAAGAAAAAAACCGCTTCGAAATATCTTTACTCGTAAAGGCACAATCGGCCTTACCCGCGTAGTTGACTCACCCTGTATATAAGGAGTGTCATTTTTTCATAATTGATTATAAATGATATTTGATTTGATATACATTATTATGAGAACTATTGATAACATCTGCTCTTGCAAAGGATGGTACAACAAAAAAGCTAGATTAGTCTTGTAAATATTTCCCTTTTTAAATTATTATTAAAAGGAATGTAATAGAAAGCACTATTGAAAAGGAAGTTTTGACATTTTCTGGTGCTATTTAATTTATAATCAGCAGTTAAATGCAAGATTGATTAGAATGAGGGTTTTGAGATTAGCAAGTTACCAAAGATTCATTATTTCTGTCAGTCGGAAAATACTAGTTTCGCTGCTGCACTTTTCAACAAAATTGTATCGTTGAAATTTTGACTGCACAATGTTGAATGTTATTCAATCACCCTGTATATATGTATCACTCTGTATTTTTATATATTTTTTGTCAACATTAGCTTAATTGGCATCGCTTTGCACAATCCATTTTTGTTGGAATTTTTAGTTTGTCTGTACTGGCACACATTTCATATAGTGTGTTTAATTGGTTACGAAAATTACTTGCAATACTGAAGCAAGTATTATTCTTGAATATTGGATGTTCATGTCACGTATTAATGATAGAATGTTCGCTAACTTTTCATTAGTAATTTTTGATACTTTAACTTGCGTATTATTTAATTTGGTTACAATTCTTACTTTAATAGTATTTAATGTTTGTATATGTATAATATGTATATGCATATGGGTGTGTGTGTATATATGTTTTAAACTGTAGACTTTGTTATTTGCATTTATATACTTATGTATAATCCAGATATTTATAATGACAATTGTCATACCCTATTGGTGTCAAGACAAATAAATGAATTTGAATTTTGAATTTGAATTTGAATTTGAATTTGAATTACTTTCAAGTATGCTTGCGATATCTGTATGCTGACAGTGCAGTTATTTTAACATATTTGGTATGAAGCTTAGATTTAATTCAATTTGTTGGGTTAATTTATGTTTCTTTTCAAAATTACGTTTAGCTTGAATTTTATAATTTTATATGCCTTCCTAGGGTAGAGAAACATCTGTTAGACCAGCTAGTTTTATATACAGTAACATAGATAAACGCAGTGGTACACTCCATGTACAATACAGATTATTATTATTTGGTAGTTTATTTTAATTAAACGATATAAGACAATTATGTTGTTTGTCATTTAAAGGTTGAGTTTACTTTTCTAGTTACAATTAAACTTGAAAGTTCACATCTTGTGAAATACTCATTAATTATGTGCTTTTCTGGAAGGTATGTTATAACTATAAAATAGGAATATAAGGATTTCAGTTTTTTGCATAATTACACGTTAGCAATAAAAGATTACCTTAACGTGTATTAAATTGCTCTTTTTCTCTGTATACGGTATATATGAGTATTTATTTTAGGAATGTAGTTGTTGTTTACAATAAAATAAGTTGTTCACATCACATTACCCGATGAGTGGTATCATAAATATGTTACGAAAATCACATAAAAATTGCGTTCGTTCATTACCGACATGAACGTGTATTGAAAATATTGTAGAAATATCAAGGTTATCAATAGCTAATTGCAGTTGTTACTCCACTAATCGTTCTGGAACTTAACATTTTAGCCTGTCATATTTATATCTATATTTAGTATAGATGCAATAATTATACCCAATCAAGTTATGGACAAATATAAATAAAAATATTATTTTGTAATAACTTCTTTACATAGAAATACTGCCTTCACGATATAGACATTATTATTTGTAAAACTTTATAACTGCAAACCTGTGTTCTTCAAGTCAAACTGTTGATAATGTGAATTGGTCTTTATGAATATTTATTATAATGTATGTCCCTCAAGTATTTATTTATTTGATACACTAATCAACAGCAAGATGTCTAATTACAGATTAGGGACACAAAAATTATACATACATGATATTAAAATCAAAAAGCACATGATATAAAAAGAACAAAGTAATAGTAACAACAAATATAGATATAGTACTAAACAGTAATGACTAGGGAGCGGAATCGAGCGAGTCATGACTCATCGCCCATGGGCGCGCTATTGAAATGTTGTATTTTTAAAGAGGTGTTACGTGCCACAAAATGGTTTTGTTTATGCCCTGATATATTCTAACATTCGATCTATTAACTTGCATGACTTTGTAATTGTTCGGGTTATCTGTTAAAATTCATATCGTACAAGATCTAGGGCTAGCGAACGGTTATGTGCCGGTTCCGGACTTATGAACGTGTAACTCGTGATTTTCCCTGTGTCTGAGAACGATGACTAACTGTGTGTGTGTCATATTAAGGGGTACATGCGACATTTGACATTGTGTGTCTATAAATCTACGATTCTGGCCATTGTACGCTTATAGGTTACGTTACTGATTTCATTGCAAATGATTTACTTCGTATTTATACATATCTTAATTACTAGTTGCTCTCCACAAATATTACCTACCGTTTGTGCGAGGGATAATACTAGTTCTGTATTGTTTGGTAGTTTTCCCGTCGACATTTGTATGTGAACAGGTTGCTTTCGGCCTAGTATTATGCCCCAGGACTGAATTGTTAGGTATCTGATCTGCTGTGTAAAGGATATCTTTATTTGTTAGCTGCCTTTCCTAGTGTCCTGCTTATTTATTTTCAACTGCTGGGTTGCGGTCAAGATTGATGAATGCCTGCTGTTACATCGGTTATTCACTTGAGTTCTATCTTGCGGTAGCGTGGTAGAGTTACGTTTTCTTTCTGCAATAGTATGTCATTGTTGAGGGTCAAGCCCTCACGATTGCGTGAAGTGTTTAAATATGTTGCGTTCTAATTACCTGATTAGGTTTCCCAGTAGTCCATTTCAAATCTATCTATAACTTGTTTACCTGTCGCTTGGTTGTCAATTCTGTGTTAGACAACTGAAATTTAGTTACAAGGTAATATCCCTAAGTAGGATTAATAGCATGCTAGGCGTAGACAGTACGTTCACTTAGTGTTGGCGTTGCCAGAATCAATGTCGCATATTAATTTTTATCCTGTTCATTTGGGAAGTTATTTGCAAGTTGGCCTTGTCGTGGTATGTCTTTTGTGAGTGTTGATGATAATTATATTGTAATGCCAGGTTGGAATATTGTATATCAAATTAGGACATTCTGTAATGGTTAAGTCTTCCGTGTGTTGCAATACTGTCGTTCGTAATATATGTCGGAAAGAGATACGTGAATTGATTGACGTATTGAACTCGTTCACTTTTATCGAGACCAGCTGGAAGTGCAGAAGTTTGGTGCAAGAAATGCATACGCCCTAATTTTATTTAATCAAGGTTGATTTTTAACGCTTATGCGACTTTATATGGGGTATGTTATGAATTGAAGTACCGCTAATGGGTTTATCGATTGTGAGTTGCTAATTTAGCAATCACGTTTGAGTTTTTTTTAACGGCGTGGCCGGCCTCCATTTTGTTCTCTTGGACCTATAAGAACTTCTGAGAGTTTGTTGAGCCTTTTTAGTTCATTCTAAGGTGAGTTTCAAACAATTATATATAATTGGTTCTTTTGTTAGACGTGATCTCTAATATCTTGTGTGTGTCGTTGTCTAATTTTTTTTTGAAGGCTTTTTCCGGTAGGGGTGAAATATTTCACACCCTGAAAGCACCTTCATTAAGGCATTGGAGTGAATTTATTATTACTATACCGATACCTGTCTGTACCTAAGTTGTGGCTGGAGGCCCCTGAAGTCAGCTTTCCGCTTCAGCTCCAAGACATCACCTTGCCAGCCTATTTGGTGTCAGATAAGTGTGGACTTTGAAACGGTTGGTACTGCAAATTTTATCTTTGTGCCTATTAAGCACGTTAATGCATAGAATAATTAAACCCTTCAGGAAATATATTGTTTGACGATACAGAGTGGTACGTCAATTCGACCTTTGTTGGTTTTTCTGTGTTGCTTATAACCTTTTTCTACGAATAGTAAATTTTGAGAGCCAGCTTCACTGCTGTTTAACCTATTTGGCTCGGTAGCATATAGAGTTTTGCTTTTACTGTTAATGGTGGCTGATTCCACGTAATTATCCTGGGATTATTATTATTATTTTTTTTTTAATTCCTTTTTTTTTTTGTAAAACTTTCATTACTTTATGTAGCTTAATGAGAAGCTACGGTTTGAATTTTAATCACCTTCAGTGAGTTAGTATCATTTACTGAGAGGTTTTATGACAGAGTTCGTAACTAGCTCAGCAATAGACTGGTGGTTTTTTTTTTGAGTATTCGGTTGCTCTAAGTGCTTAGAAATTTTATGTCCTGAACTTACGAGTCTATGTTGAGGGTTAAGGGCTCTGGCATTGTGTTTTGAACCTTCTCAGTTTTGATTAATACCTTCTTTCAGTTTAGCTATTGCTAATTTATTGTCATTTTGTAATGTAACTTTGAACTTTGACTTAATATTTTTGTGTATAGTAAGTCTGTCGCATTAGTTAGACGACTGTTTAGGATCGTTATGTTTACCTCTTATGGTTTGTAAAATAATGTGCGGCTTATGAAACGTTTCAACAGCTTCTGATTAGCCTTGCGTGAGCTACTGTATACATGGTGATGATTTAAAAACTTTTGCAAATTTTCATATTCATGTTTTTTTTTAAAAAAAAAGATTTACTTGACACCCTCTTATAATGTTTTTCCTTTTTTTTTTGGTGTGTCAACATTTTTGATTCTACGGTTTAAATAAAGAGTATTTGAAGACTTACCGTATTTCCGACTTTTATTTCTATCGCTAGTTTTTTTTTCTGTTTTTTTTTTGTGTATATGACGAGCAGATTTCGCCTTAGGGCTATTCGTTAACGATTCAATATACAGGGTGACCCTTGGTGGCTTTCCATTGGAGGAACACGACCAGTGTAAGCTAGAGATCACAGGTAGGTCATCTATTTTGATGATTTAGTGTTTGGCGCCCATTATTTTTTTTTTCTCAACGTCGCTACGTCGTTGCCGGACCGACGTGACACTTACTGGTGTAACTGTGAACCGACACGCCTTCTTCGACGAGAGCTAGTTTGGCCCTGTGATTTTACATGTAACACTTCGCTATTGCGATCCCCCTGTTATGTTTTTTTTGCTTGCTAAATTGTACCGTATCGAAGCGACGTTGTGGGCGGCGCAGCTTAATAAGTATCAGGCTGCGTAGCAGAGGTTTTAATTTTATTTATATAATTGAATAACAAGTGGCTGGTGATTATAAAATACAAAATACCCTACTATTTGTTCATTTTCTCTTCTGTAAGACTTGTTCTCTTTGAATTAAGTACATTCTTGTAGATAGAAAACGTCTTTTCTACATCGCAACTGGTTATATTTACGTAATGGAAATATTCTTTTATTTCAGCGTATTTAGCATACACAATTGCCGCAATGTTATTAAACCTGGATTTCTATTAAAAACTGCGTCTAAGTCACTTGGAATTATTAATAGCCACATCTAATGTGGTTAATCCATTTTTACTTTCTTATACGTAGTATAAGGAAGTAATGTGAAATTTTCGACTTCCAGATTTTTGCAGATGTCCACGTTTTGAAGTCCCCTGATACCGAAAAAGATATCTGTGTGTCTCTATGTGACCACGATAACCGCTGTAGATATCAATTCCAAATTTTGTATTTACGTGTCTAATCTCCCTCTTGAGATCTGAGTAGTTTTTCAGTAAAATCGGTAGACCGGAAGTAGCAGTTTACTTCAGTGAAAAAATTAAATTTTGCCAATATTTCGTCAACTACTAAATTTAAACAAATTTATAAAGAATTCATATGTACTTGAAATTAAAATTGAGAACATTTTATTTAAAAAGTTTTTCGAAGCTGCTACCGGACGTAGGTCTTTTACTCCTATCATGCTTTTTAGACAGGTACGTTACGGGTATAAAAGTATTTAAAACGTAATTTTCAATATCTTTTGCATAAAAACAATTTCAAAATTCAGACCGGAATTACCACTTTTACTCTTATCGAATAGCGATTTTTTGCGAATATGTCGTAAATTATGCATTCTATATGTATTTATCAAGAATACAAAAGTATTTAGTGCTAGATTTGCAATATTTCTTGAATATATGAAATTTCAAAATTCGGACCGGAAGTAACACTTTTACTCTTAGGGAGTAGTCCTTTTTTCGAATATCTTGCTAAGTATGCATTCTATAGCGATTTATTAAGAGAACTGAAGTACTTAGAATAATTTGAGATTCGATTTTCAAAATATGTCATTAGTTTAGGCAAGTTTCCAAAGTGCTCCTGAAGGAATAACAACTGATTTTTTATATTTGGGGTTTGTGTTAGTTCCTTGCACTCAGAAATACTTCGAGCATCGTCATTTATACATGTAACGAAATTTTGTAAACTATCGAAATTCTCTGCATGAAGACTATTTCTGTGTATGTAAGTGACGATATTTTACAGACTTTGCAATAAATTTCGGAATCACTGACAATTAATTTTTATCTCAGAAAAAGTAACATAAACAACGTTCTAGATCTAAATAAATGATAACTAAAAATGTACGCGTATGTTATTGAAACATACATATTATATTGCGAAATATAAGGTAAATATAATAAATTTTAAAAACTCGTGACCCTTGTACCTACGCCGATGAAGAAAGGATTTTATTCATAAAATTCCTTATTTTATGGCAGTTTTTTCTCTGATTCTCTGGAGTAAACAGATGTTACAGTTCGCCCTATGAATTAGTGCTATTCAGATATAATGTAAACAACACGCAGTTGTTTACATTATTTCTTTTCACGGTTGTGGCTCCGTGGTAGTTTAGCTCGCTCGATTCCGCTCTCTAGTAATGACAGCTGTATTATCCCGGATATTACAACTGAAAATGTCAAGAGATGGATATTTGTTACAAATGATACACATGTAGTGTAAAGGTGAATATATAAGGATATTAGTGCGCGATGTGAGAAGGTAAAAACTGAATGTCGACCGCGAAGATACCCAAGGAATATATAGATGCAGTTGTTCAAAAATTTCGGGGCAGTAAATTCTGCTTTTATATACCGTAGTCGTCAAATTTTAATTTCGGTTTACACTTCTATCCCATGCATAAGATGACCTTATAATATGCAGCGATGCCTGCTTGCTAACAGTGGTGGGAGAGCAACGAAGTGTCAGGGGACCCTCACGCCTTACATTTCATAGCAAATGTTTGTGGAGTGTACTGTCTTGGCAGCCTCGCTTATGTTTATCTTTGTTTATTTCGTCACGCTCTTTTCCTCTTTCTACTTTCGTATCAGAAATTAAAATATGTCGACTACGGTATATATCAAAAGAAAAGTAAAGTTATTACAATGCGTCTATACTTCAAAGTGTCCAATGAAAAGCACTGTAACATACACTCTGTGGTATACCAATGACAGGATACTGGCCATCAGCTTTAAAATATAAGTATTTCAGGAAACGACGTTGAACGTTTTCCAGGGCATTAGAGTATAGGTATGTCATAGAATGGATTCCACAGTACAGAAGCATATCCAATCTCGACTAAACAAATTCAAAATATAACTTGATTATAGTTAGTATAGTAGAGCAATTATTGAACTCTTTGGTATACCGAATACCGAAACCAAGACTTCTTGGTGTGTCAGGCCTTTGGAGGACAGAACCGTTAATATCACAATTATAGATAAGGGACTCAGTTTTCGTCGTGAATGGCATGACGGAACATTTATATTGTTCTGGGGCAGATCATTAAGTATACACCATTCACATACCTTATCAAGGTTCGCTTGTAATTTTGAACTGTCATCAAGATTGTTAACGTAAGAGAATATTTTGAGATCCTCAGCATGATATCATCAATATAAATCGAAAACCATCAAATAAAACAAATTGTGTACGCTGTGCAAAATAAGGTTTGAAAAATAAAAGAAGGCTTTATCTGATCCCAATTGCTGATAGGTTACCTAACAAGATGTCATGATTCAACCGGTCAAAAGCTTTGAAAAAGTCGGTGTACAACACGTCAGTCTAAGAACCATTGTCAGTCCCGACAAACTGAGTAACTGAAAGAAGATTGCTGACAGTTGAACATCCCTGTATAAGCCATGCTGCCCAGTGGATAGGCGATTTTTCACGAAGAGCGGCTTGTAGATACACTTTCAAAAGCTTTTGCAAAATTACTAATAGTTGATTGGACAATAGTTTCCGATGCATTCCCGGCCACCTTTTTTGAACATAGAGCAAATTTTAGATTATTTCCAAATTCCCGGAAATTGACATGTTTTCAACAAGTTAAAGAGGGTAGTGAGAGGAGATGATAAAACAGTAGCACAATCCCTGACAATTAAAGAAGGGATGCTGTCTGGACCAAGCAGTTGCGATGCATTGAGAAAACTATCATAGCCATCATCACGATCCATCCAAGACGACGAATTCGAGTGCTTCACAAATGGTGATTGAAAGTAGTCGGCAAATGCATTGGCAACGTCAACAGAATTAGAGATGACATGATCGTCATACAGGAACTCGTGAGGTAACACCGCAGATTTACGCTTTCTATTTACGAAAGTTCAGAATCCCTTAGAATTCGAAGGAAGGCTTCGCTCGATGTAAGAGTATATAAAAATATCAGGTTTACTTTAGAAACAAAAATTCTTTAATCATTTGACTCTTTATTGACAGTTCAACTTTACTATTTGGCTGAGAATAGTCTACAGTCACACTTTAGAGCTTGAAAGTACGCTTTATATTACTTCAATCCAAAGGGCTTACCATAACATAACGTCATGTGGAAAATGTATAATATGCAGAACAACCTTTGTAATATCTTGAATATTTATTAATTTATATCTTGGACTTGTAAGTAGTAGATAAATACAGAAAGAGATATATTATTGCTATTGATTGCGCCTTTGTCCTTTGGAAATATCATAAACTCAAAAAATTATCGTAGATTCTCCAAAATACTTCTGCAGTACTTTACAGAATTAACACAATATCCTCGACGATATACACAAATATTGAAAGTTCAAAACATATGAAACAAATTCAATTCCGTACGGCGACTGAGAGTGCCAAGAGAGCTCTTCGAAACGAGTCGCCCCTTATTAAATATATTTTACCAGTTCAACAGTTTAAACTGACCGACCGCTCTATAATTTTGAACTTTTGTGGACTACAGCCAATAAACTACCGCGTAATAAATTACGTGCACTCCTATTACTCCCTGTAGTTGTTTTCCTTTCCTCGGTTTATATCTTCTGCGTTCGCTCTCGTAAAATCGTCTTAGCTGCAAAGTTTTTACTGCCCTGTACACGACGGACAAACTTAAAACTACACAATTACAAATCTTTACTGTGTATTATGCATTAACTAATTATGTGGTGGGGACGAGAGATGGAGGGAGTGCGAGTCAGTGGCGTAAAACGGCAGCGTTCTTTACAATTTCACTCGTAAACCACTCGACATAAAACTTGCTGAAGTTTGCCGGGAGAAACTAGCAATTAGTGAAGTAATAGGCAGTCATATAGCAACATAACAAATACTTTCAACACTTAAATTATTATTGGTTATTAAATTATTTTTATTTGAATAATAAAACTTATTATAATAGAGGAAATTGTTGACTAACAGTTTGGAATAATCAACAAATTGCTTCTAATTTATTGTACAATCAAACATTGAAGAGTCTAATAGCAACATTATTATGTGGGAGTAGTTTGGGAGTTTAATCACTTTTCCTGGAGCAATAAACAACAAATAACAATTTTAAAACATCACTACTCACAACCTATTGGCCGCAATTAAATTATATTTGAAATCAGAATTTTTTTTAGGGAATGAAGGTGACAGATGCTCTCCCAAAAATGAATGCAAAAATAAGTGTCATTTCTACTATAAATTGACGTGCTTATATGATTAGAACATCGGATGAAGAAAATTTTTAACAAAATTAAAAAACTCGATCGATTCAGAATTTCTTATTCAGAAACAACTTTTTAATTTTTCAGATTGGAATCGCCAAATTAAATTCTTGGAGGGATATCTTCGGACCCTATTCAAAGATTATTAGATAATGTTATAATTATGGCAGTTACACTCATCATTTTTTCTGCAATGAAGAAATGTTATATGTTGTGAGACCCATTCAAGAGAGCAAAAATGGGTAACCAAATCTACAGTAAAACTTGGTGCTGAAGAATCTCTTGTGTTGATAATTGCTTTAATCTTCAGGTTTTTTGTTCTATATATAAGGTGCCGCAGAGAAAACCACGTTATTTCTCGGCTAATACTTGAAAAAGAGAGTGGTCACGATATCCGCTTCATATTAGTGGGCAGATTAGATCGTGCAATTGGAATAGCCATTTTAATATAGATTGTGGAGAGCCATGAAATATTCCTGACTGCTGTATCCTTCATGAAAAAGATGCCATTGATCTTCTTGAAGCTGTGCGTACGTCTGAAAATGTTGTGTTAGTGAAAGTGGCAGTTCTTGGATGCCATGCTCTTTCGGTTAGGCAGCAAAGTTTCACCAAGAGCAGACAGTTTGCAAGAATATGTTTGGAAGTTTTAATGAAGATATGGTGATGATGATAAGTGATTAAACAAAGTTACCTCTAGATAGGAGTATGAATACAAAATTGAAAGTGCAAAATTGAAGGTACAAATTTGAAGGTACTGAGCCTCTTCACAGAATGATGCGGTGATGCCAATTTTGGATCGCTACTCCATGTTTTTGTTGTTGTTGTTGAAAAGGACATTGCTTCAGTTAACGTGACTATAGCATGCTGTTTCGTAATGTTCCTGTTTTCGGAACAGGCAAGCTAAACGTCAACATGCAGCAAATTTGTTTCCAAGAAGATTATTCCATAGTACAAACACCGAGTGCAACAATGCGGAAATGCTTCCTCGGCATCACATTTCCATCTTGGTGGTATGCATCTGCCGCCTCACACACATGACTTGAATGCGAAAACTTCTGTGTAGGTTACATTGATTCTAAGATGTACATTAAGAAACCCCATATCCCTTAGGAATTAAATGATTCATATAGTATTCGCTAACTCAGTGATGGAAATATCAGAAAGCGCTAGTAAAGCAACGCAAACAAAGTAAATATCTGCAGTTACTTTGGAATATTTATATTAAAATATGGCAACAATTTGCATTTTAGTCAAGGAAGTTAGTTAGTTATGTACATGATATCTAAAGATAATACAAGAGATTTGGTAAATATTTTAACAGATTTTCATGTTTACAGAGAGAACTGAAGAATATATTGTTAAATAATAACACAAATATTAAAGTATATTTTCTAATGTACAATAAACTTTAAAAATATTTATACATTCCTTAATCAGTATTTTAACTAAGAAAACCTCAAAATATCATTACATGGACACACGTTTGATTATAGGAAAACTTCAAATTATGCACGTTTTATTATTCGCTGTTACTATCTGTATATTGTATATTGTCAATTAAGCCATCTAATAGACCCATTTCTTTCTCCTCTTTAATTACATGTTCTATACACTTTCTTCATTTAACACTATTAAAATTAAGTCAATAGTAATTGTTTGACTTTTGCCATTTTAAAATTTTTATTATTCGCGGCAACATAATTTTTTATTTCGGCCCATAAAAATTCAATGGGGTTTAGTTTACAGTGGTACGGTGGTAATCTCAACACGTGTTTGTTCTTTGCTGTTGCCATTTCATCAACAACATAATGGTTGAAATTGTGGCGATAGTGTTTAATCAAATCCAGTAAAACAGGTCTACTCATTTCTGGTTGAAATGATACTTCTTTTGATTGTAGCCAATTCTGCATGTCCTTCTTTTCAAATGATGTACTTGAAATCTTTTCGCTTTGCGAGAATGGTTGGTTTCGTTATCCCCAATAATAATGCCATCGCCTGATAATTTTTCTAAAACAGCACTAAACCAATTTTCATATAAAACAGATATCCTCATGGTAGTCGCTAGTTCTTTTGCTTTGGAAAACCAACAATCCACCTTCAACAAACCCATCATCAGATCCTATGTGCAGAATAATAAGTCTTTTGCCTTTTCCTGTCGGATTTTTCAAACCTCTCGAGACACCATCAATAAATGCTTGCCTGCGGTTATATACATTAACGTCAATCCAAACTTTTGATTGTGTGTGCCCTTCAAAATATCTTTTTTTGTTGGGTTCTATATAATCTAGTAGTTGTTAAATATCTATATTTCCAAGTACTTATCTCACCACAAAAAAAAAAAAAAATAAATATATTTTATTTGAAATTAATCTTTTTCATTAGTAGGTATAATGCTGAACGGCTCATTTGAGGTATACTGGAATGGTTTTGAATTTCGTTAAAATTTGTATTAAGTGTAAGTTCATTGTAATAAAAAAAGCTGTGTAATACTTGTCTTACAATATTTTTTACATTTTTGTCAAAGTTGTTGACTAATAAGCGTTTATCAAAGTTGTGCTTGGGCTGAGTAACCACTGCCTCGGACTTTTATTCATTTATAACTTTAAAAACCGTACTTCTTGCAACACCTGCAATAATAGAATATGGGTAACTTCAGAAACATAATACTTAACCTAAGAAAATACAATATTACCTCTTGTCTGTTGTTTGTATTTACAATTCTTAGCTTCTTTAAGTATTGAGAATTATTTGCTTTTCAAAAAGGGCTAAGCGACCAAACCGGTCGCGTTTCCTCGGCGGAGAAATAGGTAGGTTTCTACTTGTACCCGGCATTGGGTTCATAATATATTATGGTAGCCACTAAATAAACGGTTCTAAAAAAACTGTTTTTGTTGTAAAAATCCAAGAACAGAGAAAACGAAGTAGAAAAAATCGTGGAAATATACAAAATGCAACTGTCAAATGACTAGCAATAATTGTCAATTAAGTTAAGTGAGTGTCATTTAAAGAAGAAGTTTGGCCTTTCACAAACATTTTGGGAGATAGGATCAGAACTACAAAACTATATTCTATGATAAGATGCCTCTAATTAACAACATTAGTCTGTGTAAAAAATGAAGAATGACTGGGCCTAGAAAGGTTACCCGATCAATTACCAAAACGCGCTATAGTGAAAAAACACATAAAACGAATGCAGCAAAACAGAAATAGAAGAAGAAAGCTGCATCTCACATGTAAAACATGTATTCACAGCGAATTAGAAAACAGGCATCATCGAGGACTGGCAAGGTGGGGGATGAACAAGAAAAAACAGAGACTTCTTTAAAGACATATATCCAAAGAAAGAGAAATAAATAATGCAATATAAATATATACTACATTGCTAAAACAATCTAGTAAAGTATAAGATGTAAGGAAGCAAATGGGAAAATTAAAAAAATCAGGTTTGTGAAGATTTATTAAAGTATAAGTTGGCAATAGAACGATAGAGGTGCAGAAATGGAAGAATGAAATCAAAAGATCACTCAATGAGAATGTAAGAGTATAGAGTGAAATAGTTTTAAAAAACACATATTTATCAATATAAATTAAAAAGCATACTTAAGCAATTTAACGTAAATACTGAATTATAATTAATTTTGTAAAATATTTGAAAATCAAGTATGCTATCTTAAAAAAAGAACACTAGGTACAATATTTAATACATACTTTAATAAAAATATGTATATTCCACATATATCTAAATATGCAAAATCTGATTCTTTCGTGTAGTATACAGATAGGAAGATTATGTTATTAATTCCAACCGTATTCATTTAAAGCTAGCCCGACGTAAAATTGCCATTATTTTATAGATTAGTCGTAGGTATATCACATTTGTAATTCCCATTGTATTTCACGAGCGAATTCTTCGCCGAAAAACCGACCCACAAACTGTCTGTTTTGTACCGCTGTTCCCGATATTAGTAAGCCGGTCATTGTCTGACATGACAATGCCACAGCTTCCACGTGAAGGGAGTTCGCCTGTTTGCTAGTCAGTGAGTCTATGTTATATACATTGGGAACGACGGATCCCACCCTCTCCACCCACTTTTCAGGATCAATCAGTTTTACTCTCCTTAACTTAATGATTATAATCAAGCACAATAGGGTTTCTGATCTCCCGACATAAATCAATTCGCAGTCGTTCACGCGTTCGACTGATTGAGCGAGGAGTCGAGTTAGTGGTGCGCGGCCTGACGGAGGAAGGGTGTGCGGCATCGAAGGGTGGCGAAGGAGGGTATATAGAAATGCAGATGCGTGCGTACACAAGCGTAAATTATAGCCGCTGAAATCGGAATCCTAACGGGGGGGACGACGAGATGGCGGCGATTGTTTATAAGTGGGGTGATGGTGGTGGGCAATGGAGAGCATATTCCGTATACACAACTCAAATTCTGTATGATAGACGATGTGGAATTTTATTTTATCTAATAATACTTATGGGGAGCGTTAGTATTGATAATGTACAATGATGTTCGCAAACAATTATTCACCCGGGTTATTACAGGATTATATACGAGGATAGGGTTTAAAGTAAAGTACAGAATAGGAAACAAACTACAATAACGGGAATACAGAACAGTGTATATATTGTTAGGAAACTATACTATGCCTAATTTTGTTTTTTTAAATAACAGTACTCAATCAATAGGCGTGATAAGAGATAGTCTGGTTTGGTGCCTGACAGAGAAGGCGTGCCACAAGGATCAATACTTGGACCTTTGCTGTTCATTGTGTATATGAACGATATAGATATATCTATTTCAGCAGACGGCATTGTCATGTATGCAGACGATACGTCGATACTGGTTAAGGGACCTACCAAAAAAGAGAGAATGTAAATCTCAAATGGTATTGGGTGAAACAGAGCAATGATTCACTAAGAATGATTTACACATAACCAAAGAAAAAACGCAGCAAATCCAATTCACAGCAAGCAAAGATGGGGACACGGAATTTATAAAGTTCTTAGGTCTACATGTGGATTATAGACTCAGCTGGTCTATGCATGTTTCCGTCACTGCGGAAAATCTGACTACCGCAATATATAGCATAAGGAGAATAAAATCCATCCCCAATCCCGAAGCTGCGGGAATGACATACTTCGTTAATTTTCATAGTGTAGCCAGTTACGGTCTACAGGGTATATCTTGTGGCAGTGCGCACATCTTCCTTCTACAGAATAAGAGCGTTGTGATAGAGACGGGTGAAACTTTTAGACTCTCATTTTTAAGAGAAAAGATATTTACCATACCGTGTGTGTATATATTGGCCGTATCAAAATACGTATATGACAATATGAATAAATTTCCGAAAAATTGCGACACACACCTCTACCCAACACGAAATAAGGATTCCCTGAAAATATCGCATCATCGTCTGGCAACGATCCAGAAATATGTGGACTACTGGGGTCCAAAAATATATAATAAAATAATAGAAATCAATGGTGGTATTATGCAGAAGAACAGCAGGAAGGATTATGTCCACAGAATTAGGAATTTTGTATTAGAAAATACTTTCTACTGGGTGCAAGAGTTCCTAAATTATTAAAACTATTAAATTTTAATATTTGTCTATTTATTTATAATATATGGATTTTGTTATAGTTGTGACTTTTATTGTAATGTATATAAAATAGGGGAAGGTTGACTGGAATGGACCAGTTTGCAGATTATTTGTTATTGAGGATAGGTAAAGTAAAAAAAAGATAGGTTTAAGAAACGCAAACGATACTTTATTATATTAAGAAACTTTTGAAAACAAACATTTTGAAAAAAAAATTTTTTCTTTGAAAAACGAATATTTCGTTGCCTACTTGCAAATGGGCCAATTTAAGAAACCCATTGCCTTAAATGGACCAGCAGTGCCTCAAATTGGACCATGATCAAAAATTAATGTTTAAATATATATTTCATTACATTGTCATCAAGCATGAGGGACAGTTATAGATTTCGCGTTTAGGACTGACATTGGCACAGTCTCCATGTACCCAACATCGACACAGCATACACCGGATCATGTCCCTTTGGTCTTCTTCCTCAGAGATGGTACAAAACCACCGGTCCTCGTTTACTTTAGTTTTCTTTTGCATTTTTAATTTCTTTGATTGTTTATTTTGATCGGTTTTCTTGGAGACACCTTTTTGCTTTTTTTCTTTCTTCATCTTCAAATGATTTTTGTACAGGGAACTAGTAATTTCAGATGTGGTCCCCTTTGTAATGCTTGTTCAAGACTTCTTGGTTTTGGTATAATAGATATTTCTTCAACTGAGATATTTAAATGGGTTTGCAACTTGCTCCCACTTCCTTCATTTTCAAATAATTTCTTTTTTGCCACCATAATTGTTTCGTGAGCCACTTCATCTTCACTGTCTTCTTCTTCGTTGCTGGTATTCTCTTCCTTGTTTTCGTTACTTTCTTCGTCGGCGACGACATGAAGTTCTTCCAAATTATCTGCAGCCGCGAAATGGTGATCGCAAAAAACATGACGATCAATTGGCCAAATTCCGGCAGCTTTAACGCATTTATAGCCGTTTGTACGCTTGCAGATTTAGCGTAGGCCTTTCCAAGTAGTCCGGATATTTGAAACATCGAAACTTTTTTACCAGGATTTATCCATAACCATGTTTCTACATTTTGTGTGTAATATGTTCCTATGGGTTTGAAAAAACCCACATCAAGTGATTGTAATCTATGGGTCGTATGACCTGGCAATTGCAACATAATAACCCCATGTTCCCGTGCAAGAAGTATAGATTCTAAATTTTTACTGTGCGTGGTGTGACCATCTAACAATAAAAGTACTTTCTTTTCGATGGTGGGTTGTACAATATTAATGAAATTGTCTAACTACTTAGTAAAAAGATCTGTATTTATGTAGCCTGTTTCTGAAATTTCTTCCATACTTCCGAGAGGAGCACCATTGGCTAGTTCTGGAGCAATTCTTTCTCTTTTAAAAATTATCATTGGAGGAATGTATTGACCCGCGGCGCTTACACAACAAACTATAGTCGAATTTACACCCCTTTCCCCGCTTGTTACTGCACCAATCTGCCTTTTTCCTTTCTTACCCAGAATTTTTTGCGACTTCTTCTGAACAGTCGAAAACCGCTTTCATCCACATTGAAGATGCGGGTAGCGTCTATAGAATTTTCTGTGCATATTTTTTCAAGCAAATCAAAAAAATTCTTAACATTTTGGCGATTAAAACCTTTTACTCTCTCTCTAATGATGTTTTTTCTGGCTGCCTCAAAGAAATAGAAGGGTGACGCTTTAAAAATGAATAATACCATTTATGCTGTATATTATTCTTGGTTGCAATTTCGTAAGCAAGTTTTCTGACATCGTAGGGACTTAATCCGAACATGACTTCTTCTAATTTACGAAGATGCCTTTCGAGTTCATCTTCTGTTTCTTTTGAAAGTGCACATGCCTTACCAGATTTTTTTAACTATATCTGGCACCGCAGTTTCCATTTTTGCGTATCGCTGCACAGTAGCTTTTGTGACGTCGTAAATTCGAGCACTTTCATTTAGGCTGTACTGGCCGTTTCTGTAAGCGTTAACAGCTAAAATAAGCTCTTGTTGCGTCCATTGTCCATATTTTCCTCTCGCCCTTTAAGAAACATTTAATTTATTAGAGATGTAAATTAAAGTGTCTTAAAATGGACCGGTTTATTTTAGGGATAGCAGTTGTGGTCCATTATAGGCTACTACTACATGAGAAGGTTTTAATAATTGTCGTTTAATAAAAACAAATCTTTTTGCAGGTATTGAAATATGGAAACATTGCTAACTAACTACAGTTTTTCATCGACTAAATAATAATTTAAATCCACTTACCGTTTCTGCATTATGTTCTTAGCGGCGTAGCCAAAAAATAATAACCGCTACAACACAAAGATTTATTGCCCCTGAGTGCCTGAACAACTATAACAGCGTGCAACTGACTTTTTTAGGTTTTAATGTTACTATGCACATTGTAAATAGATGGCGCAGTGAGTACCTTTTGTAATTTTCGAGATATTACGATGGTCCATTTTAGGCGATGGTCCAAATTTGGCAACCTTCCCCTACATATACATTGTATATACAGTGAATAAAATTCTACTCTATTCTATGCTATTCATATATAAAAGTATCTGTGGTTTTAAACAAACATCCGACCATTGATTTTGTTATAAAAAGGCGTTTGGGGTAGCCATAATTACGAATACAGATTAAAAGTGGCGCCCACCAAATAATTAAATTTAGCTTTAATAAATAACGCTAGAGAATCAGCGATAATAAGAGAAATGAGTTATTGCGTGAACTTACACTGAGTATTTTGACATATTGTAGTAACGAACCTGTGAATTTGGAGGTATTATTTGTGTGTTATATGAATAAGAATGTACTTTTTTAGTAGAATTCAATAGAAGGGCAAATAAGATTGATATTAAGAACTAAAAAATATATGAATATAAAATCAAAATTAATAAATACGTATGTAACTATAAAAAGAAGCATGCAAATTTAATTAATATTGTATTATGTTTCCATTGAAACATGTGAAGCTGAAAACACAATAACAAAAGATAAAATCTAATTATATGCATATAGTTTATAAAAGCAAAAATTGATTTTGAAATCTCATAGAAAAAATCAAAAATTAAATTCATTAAATATGCATACTTACTTAGATGTTGTATAAAGTAAATGTATCTTATTTAGATTAAATATGCATTGTCTACGTAGATAAATGTAGAGCTTCTGCCGATGTTACTATACGCCATTTTAAAAAATGTATTACGATACTTGTATTTTAATTAATTATTTATTGCATGTAAAATTCAAATAAATAACTACTTGAACATATCGTATAATAATATAATGAATTGAACTGTACCGTTTGTTAAAATTATAATGTTTCAATACATAAAATATATTTCCAACGTTGTTGTTTAATACAATATTAGTAAAGTTTAGTTAAGTATTAGAAGCAAACGTTAGCAGAACTTTATTTTATAAATCTTTGTAGTTAGATATTTTGGTAATTTTTGTGGGCTTTTTCGGCAAAAGTCGTTATTTTAAAATTTCCATTACTTTTAATATGTTTCGACCAAGCTTCTGGTTTTCTTCAAAATTTGTCTATTGTTAATTGTTAATGTTTTAATTAGTTCAAGACGAAGAGGAATCAAAATATTATTTTGTATATTTAATAGTAAGGAAATTTAACATAGATATAAAGTTGATATCTTATTTTCATAAGGAAGTACTGTGATGACGAAAAGTTCCCTGATACCGAAGAAGTGGTTTTCAAAAAAATGTGTCCCTGTGTGTGTGACCATGATAACGGTCAAATGGCTATAGATATCAATTCCAAATGTTTTATTTAGAAGTATAATTTACCACTTGAGATCTGATTAGATTACCAGTAAAATCGGTAGACCGAAAATAGTAGTTTACTTCAGTGAAAAAATCAAATTTTGCCAATATTTCTCCAATTACTAAGTTTAAACAAATTTATAAAGAATTCAAATGTACTGAACATTAAATTTGACAAAAATTGTAATGTAAAAATTTTTCGAAACTCTTACCGAAAATAGGTCTTCTACTCCTATAGAAAATCAGTTTTTTGCGAATATCTCGCAAGTCATGCTTTCTAGGCAGATACATTACGAGCGTAAAAGTATCTAAAACATAACTTTCAATACCTTTTGTATAAAAACATTTCCAAATTTGCACCGGAAGCAACACTTTTACTATTATCGAATAGCGATTTTTTGCAAATATGTCATAAATTATGCTTTCTGTATATGTATATTTATCAAGAGTATAAAAGTATTTAAAGTTGAATTTGCAATATTTTTTGTATACATGAAATTTCAAAATTCGAACCGGAAGTAACACTTTTACTCTTAGCGAGTAGCACCTTTTTTCCCAATATCTCGCAAAATATGCACATTTTATAGAGATTTGTTAAGAGAATAGGATTATGAATAATTTTTGTAAAAAAAAGTTCTAAAAATTGTGTAATTTGAAACGCTAATACTTATAAGAAAGTCATGTGGTGGCCACACCTCATTATTTAATATGTTATTTCTTCATGAAAATGTGGTGGTTATATCTAAGAAAATAAGAGTTTACATTATATCGAATTTAACCAAGTAAGAGTAAACAAACAGTAGAAAATAAATGTTAATAAGTGAAAATCTAAGAATTTATAAGTATTTGTATCAATATTTTGAAAATGATAATGTACCTATAAAGTAAACCTGATAATCTATCAGAGGCTGCACTGAAATATTTCAAGCGGTAAACACCTCAGCGGTGAAAGTGGTAGAAAACCAGCTGAGAATAGATAAAGTGGAGCCATCGAATAAGCAGGTGCAGAAATTATTGCTGTTGAAAAGCTACTGTAAAATTAACATATTAAAATAAGAAGTATTTGGAAAAAAATATTAAAAATACTTATACAGGTTGTCCCAGAAATAAAAAGACGGAGTAGCAAGACGTAAAGTCCGAACAGAAACAGACCCAAATATACCGCAATAACGAAGAAATTACGAATTTAATTTTCTATGTTGTTTTTTAGATAAAAAAATTACATTACGGACCTGGCACAGAATGTATGTTTATAAATACACGTAAGAATGCTCATTTGCAAATATAAACGAACACGCATTCATAGAAAAATACGCTTTTTTTGTATAAAACGGGAAAAATAAGTTAAATCGTACTCATTCATATAAAACATATTTTTTACCCGATGCGTCTAGAACGTAGCTATATAGTCGGTTGTTGACCCAGATGGGCGACCTACTTTATTGCAGACAATAAACGATTGTTTTTATTTTTAAAATAGAAAGGTTGTTGCTCTTTAATATGTTTGTAGTCGGAAACAGCTGATTATTATTATTTTAGAATATTCAATAAATTGTAGTTTTTCTAGCCTTTATTACAGTAAATATCAAGAATGTAATTATTTTTTTTCTAGCAGGTGTAAAATTAAAGTAATTAATGGTTTGATAGTTATTATGAAGTACCTATTCCTCCTCCTTTTTTTAACACAAGTAATAAGTCGTCCAGGGTCGGCGTAAGGCCAATTGAATTCTTTATTATTTTTTTCTGCCGTCTGCGCACGAATAAAGACTTGATATTTTGAGGGTACGTTTTTACACAATCTAGCTTCCGATTTCTGCTACTCCGTCTTTTTATTTCTGGGACACCCAGTATAAGATACCAGTATATTAAATATATGAAAAGCTGGAAGCATTATTATCTCCTATACAATATTTCATATTTAATTGTGTAATTTGTGTAACTTGAACCTTATATTGAATATTTCCCACTAATTAGATAATATTTTCTTTGCCAGATACAATTAATAATGAAAGTAATTACTATTTTTGGATGACGCTAGTATAAATGTATGCTACCCTTTTGAGCTTGGGTACGCGTCCCTTTATTTGAAACATTTCCCTTTTTTTCAAATATTTGCACAGGCATTTTTAAATAGACGAAATTATTATAAAATCATTTTTTTTTAATTCTTAATAATAATAATTAATTTTAATTAATATTTAAATTATTTTATAAAAATAGCTTTAATTCCAACTTTTTAGTTAAAATATCACATTTCTTTATTTTTGCTCGTAATGTCACTTTATGTTTAAATCATCATTTCAAACTATGTTATTCGGATTATCTTTAATTCTTACAAGCATTCCTTTTTTATAAACTATCTTAATTTTATATTGCCAGAGGAAATTTTCGCCCCTTAACAATATCTATATAATAAACAAATAAATAGAAAGATGATTTTTATTATTTACTAAAAAGCAAAATCTAAAACTTATTTATAATTCGTTCCTAATATGTTGTTTATAACATTTGTAATGAAACTCGATGATTATTTTATATCCACATAAGGAAACAGGCTCGTAGGAAGAGAGGTACTTAAAGGCGCTGTTGTATAGTTAGCGGATATCTCTGACAGCTATGTTAGTGTTAGAAATATATTACTAACACAACGGATGATAAGTGTACCAAAACAATATTTCTGCGAGAAAAAGGGAGACGAAGAAAAGAGAAAAGGGAAGGAGGAACATATATAAACGGAACATAAAAACTTGGAAATTTATGTCCAAATTTATCTTGATTTTTTTCGTGTAATTAGTTCGAGATATGTGTGTATATATATTTGTCACGTCAGTGAAAAATATAAAAGAAAAACTGAAATGGGTCACATAGAAAGAAAGCGCTTCTAGATTCGGATTAATGTTATGTTCCTTTCAGGAAATGGAAAGAAAGGGGACTAAAAAAATAATTGTTTATAAATTTTGCAAATGTTATATTCCATTATGTAAAAGAAGGCGTTTTATTCAGTCCTCACATACAAGAAATGATACATGATAGAACTGATGCATTAAACATTTATGATATTGAGTTTTTACTAAAGTATAACTTACTACATTGTCTTTTTTTTGGTGATCTTTATGTAATACGAAGATATTTTGATAGGCAGCTATAAAGTCTTTCGTCCCACAAAAGAATATTTAGTAGAATTTAAATAAAAATAAAGTGTTATGTTCACACTAACAGTCTCGAATACACAGAATATCTGAAATATTTAATGGATCTTGTAAAGCATTTCATGTGTGAAAATGAAATCCTGCAAGCTTTGTGTAGCTTTAGATCGCGATTTCAGCTTGGAATGTAGTATATTATATGATTAAACCCAATTCAAGTTCAGAAAGAATGTGTACATTATATTCATAAAAGCTCGAGATTCGAAATATTGCGAGTAATGTTAATCTTTCCACGTGAATATAATTTTATAAATTCACGTGACGTGGAAAAAATTTTTTGAGATAGAGATTACTGAAAATCTCTCTTGATAATGAATATGGTTTTTACAATAGCTGTCAATATCAAACTTTATACTTCAGTATCTAACTTTGTTATCAGGATCTGATTAGACTTTTGTTCAAGTCGGTTGCAAATATATCACACACTATAGATTTAACACAAATAATGCTTTATTAGTAATGATGGTTACAGGTTATGTTAAAACCAAATATATTAAATATTAAATTATTCAAAATTGTTTAGATACAATCAAGAAAAACTTGAATTGCGCCAGAGTCTAATCGAGATCTAATCATCAACTTTTACCGATCAAGTTAACTTGTACAGGAGTCAATAATAAATACGTAAAATACTGTTTTTCAATCCCTTGTTTAAGCTAAATGTTATTTTGTGTATTGAGATTTTACTTATATGTTTTGTTAAGGAAATAGTTCATGTTGCTAAAATTAAAGGAATTAAACTCAGTGAAGGTGTCTTTTATTCATCGGTGTATGCTCCGATAAAAGCATACTGTTCTTTCCTCCTAAGAAATAAAAGACGAGGTACCGATAAATCTTTTCGGAACAGTCCAGATCAATAGAGATCAAACACCCTCTTCCCTAAAATATTCTATACAAGATTCTCCTGGTCTCAGATTGCATATAGATCTTATAGCTCAATTTTAAAGCAGGAAGATCCTAGTTGCACCTGTTGATCCTCCCCAGAGAAGGATGCCATAGGTCAAATGGGAATGAACCCTAGTAGCCAAGTTTGTTGGCCTCAAAGCGGGCCAACGTCACTCCAATATTCTAAGATCGGTAGTACATCAGTGATCCCCACCCAATGTCGTACGAATATAAAACTCCTATATCAAGTAAATGTCAATTTATATAGTTGGGTTGATATCAGACCAACGTTGTCTACATTGGTAATATATTGGTTAAATATCTGATACTGATATTTTATTGACAACAAAAATCCACATACTATTAACATTAAAGAAAAATGTCTACATAATATCAAGTTCAAAAAGTCACCGTGATGTTGGTTGTAGGTCAGTGTTCGATATAAATTTAGATTAAAGGGGATGACGTCACAATTTGTTATTCTGCGATTAAACGCCAACATCGTATTAACTTTGCAAGACAATATTGATATAGTCTATATTAATTTATCACAGAATATACTACACACTGTACCATGAATAATTGTTGGTGTGTTAAATGAAATATATAGATCCTCAAAATTAATTAAGCATTTGCGATAATGATTCTCACCAAATTAACATTAAAAATACTACGCACACTTTTATAAATAATTTTAGAGACCGGACACAGAGGCCCATGATTCATCGCCTACGGGCGCATTATTGAAATTTTCTATTTTAAAAGAGTTTTGTATTTTATTAACATAGTTGGGTAACAAATGGGTTGTGATCTATCAAATACAAGTACTTTATTTGTGCTCAAATCGGAAAAATGTCTGTGCAAAATATTGGGCCAATATCATGCAGTGATATTTATCCAACGTTGTAAAATGTTAACACTTTTATATCGGATTGACATCAGACGCCGATGTCAGGCCAATAAATAAACGACCGACAGCCAACGTTGGCCCGATATTGTGTGCTACTAGGGAAAGGCTGCATGGTAAGTTAATTTCCTGCGTGGTGGTTTTTTTTCGTTTAATAATAAAAATGCCCAATATTAGTCTTTTTGATAATTGGTCGATTGGTCAAACACAAGGTCTAATCAGGTCTTCTGGATGAGAATAACTCAAATATCCACCTTACAGTCCAGATCTTGCACCCAGTGATTTTCACTTGCTACTTACATGAGTTCCTTGGTTGTCAACGGTTCAGCGATGACAATGAAGTGAAAACTGCAGTCTTGGCTTTTTCACTGGCGGCAGATTTCTTTAAAATCAGAATTAAAACTATGACAAATTCTGACAAATGTTTGAACAAAAATGGAAATTATGTAGAAAACTTGATGAGTTTATGAAAGTAAATATATTTTAATGATATTTACAGCATTTTTCTCCTTATTTAAAAACGGACTTTATTTTTTTTTTTTGAAAATCGCTCTTACTTATTTCATCTATGCTAAGAGAACGATTTAAATCGTATCAATGAACAGATAGATATAATTTTGATCCAATATTTGCGAAATTAGTTAAGAAACATGATTTGTTTCAGTTGCATTATATATTTTTATAAAAGTGATATTTTTACATGCAACTAATATTAATTTTTGAGATGTTATATACGCGCCAAATTTACTGGAATGTAGAAACACTTTCGAAATACACAATTCGCATGATGTGGCTCGCAGAATTCATGGAATTAGTAAATGATAGCGCTGGTAGTTAATTTCATTCAGATTGTCTGCTTCATTAGGTTAAATTTCAACGAAAATTATTCATAAACTCCAGATGATTAGACTGTACGCTTCCATTTACGTCATTCATCTTGAAATGGGGTAAACATAAATGCAAAGCAGTGAATGTCTGATGAGGATGGGTGTATTGTTCCTACGCACTCGCAAACACATACGTCTCCCCTTTAAAATATGCAGAGACAATGCCGAAACAGGGCGTTATCAACCTGGGTTTACAATAATCCTCGATCGAATGCATTTATGCAAGTGAGATACAATTAGTGCAATTACGTAAATGGGACGAAATTCACGTTAGGCCATAAATCTAACTTCATTCATTGCAATTTACCTAATAGAAGTGTAAACTCGTATATTATGTACGACGAGGTTTAACACAATAAAACTCAAAACGTGTAGTCCATGGTTGTATATACCAAGTTATATCGTTTTATTGTTAGCCACAGTTTAATAAATAAACAACATAGTTTTTTCAGAAATAAAATGTGGAAACCGTTTTATTCGATTAAGTACTAAATAACATTTTTTATTTCCTAGAAAACAAATGTATTCCCTGTGGAACTTCACCAGGACTGTCGAAAAATTGGAGGGCTACGGTGTGAGAGGTCCTGTGCTTAGTTAGATTAAAGCGTTTTTAACTCAACGTATTCATATAACACATTTACTTGGAGTTGACTCTTACATTCTATCGTCGGAGTCTACTATCGACCGGGGTGTGCCTCAAGGCAGTATTTTGGGGCCTTTACTGTTTGTAATTTACTTCGATGATATCTACGCTGTCGAAAGTCTTTAGTTGGAAATTGTTAATTATACAGACGATGCATCTTTGCTGATTACTGAAAATACGCTGCACGAGGTCGCTGACAGTTGTAGCAAAGATATGAGCGATATTGAATTCTTGTTAATAGCAGGAATTATGAATTTCAAAGTAGTGATCGCTTGCTTGGTGTAACTGTTGACTATTTGAAGTGGGAAGATCATATAAATATTATATGTAAAAAATTGTATTGCTTACGTTATGCGTTTTTACATTTAAGAAATTTTGCCAACATCCACGTGCCGTGGGCTACTTATTACGGTTGGCACTATACCTTATTAAAGTTCGGCATAGTTGTCTGGATTGGTGGTGGTCATTTACATATCTAAGTCAATGCACACACAAAAATACTACGTACCATTTTATACAAGAATTATACACAATCTTGCAGAGGCCTTTTTAAAGCTAATGAGATACTGACTGATCCTGCCATTTACATTTTTGAATGTTTACTTTTTCTATTTAAAAATCAACACCTGTATCAACAGTATATACAGCCTCATCACTATACCACTAGAAATAAATTGGACTACTGCTGTCTCAGACATCACTTGACGTTGACGGAGGATGGTCTAGCTTATTATATATATAAAATACACATACATATCTCCTAATATGGTGATATGATAAGAGACACATTATTAGTCGAGGCGCGCACCGAAATGGTACGTACGTGGCATGGAAGTGGCGTGGTGACTACGTGGCATGTGGCAATTTTTAAACGAGTGAAATAAGATGCGATATTGAGTTGGAGTGGCAATGGTGAGATGTTATAGATGTGGCGTGGTGCCACTCGGTCGCCACGGCTTTCAGACAAGTTTAATCTCGAGTGGCGTGTGGCAGAATGTGGCTAACAGTATTTATCCACTCCAGCTGAAGGGAATATAATTTCTCCACCAACGGAACAAGTATCTGATGTATTTATTGAGGATGTCTTCTCAGATGATGACTACGTAGATGAAAAGGGAAAGGAAAGAAGTCGGGAAAAATACAGTGAATTAGAAGTATTATTTAACGAAGAAGACGATCAATATATGTTCCAGGCAGATTTTTCTACAAGTAAGGAGCCCAATTCATTGCAAGAAAATAATGAAAGACAAGTGGAAAAGAGTAGAAAACCGAATGTGATCCAGAATTTATTCGATGATAGCATATCAAAACAACGTAAAAGGATACAAAACCGAATTACTTTAGATAAAATAAATAAATCGGCTTTTGAATATTTTGAAAGAAAAAGACAAGGATCGTACCGGGTGCATAATGCGTCGATATACGAGGACTCTGATGCACACTTCTTCTTAAATGTACTGCCAGCATTAAAAGATGACAGACAGACAGAAATGATCTCTTAAAATGGGAATTTTGACCCTCACCGGGCAAAGCTTGAGCCCATAACTGATATAAACGCAACTCACTCTTTTGCGGCGGCTGCAACCAGTAATGCACTAACTACAGTAGACAAAACGTCAAGTCGTTCATCTACGACATGTAGCCGTATCTTTATCTTCAATAGAGAAGACGAATTCAAGCCTTGCTGACGAGTTATTTTCACGGCAGATACCAGATGAGCAACGTTCTATAGGAATTTAGGAAATGCACTAAATGTATTATATGAGAATGATCTATGAGCGAAAGTAAGGGACTTTTTATATGGGAACTATGTTTTGTTATATGTTTATTTCGTGTGTTTCGTTTCTTCTGTATTATAGGGCCTCCTTATTCAAGTAATCTGCAAAAAGTGTTTTTTTTTCATGGGTAAAAAAGTTTAACTTTTAGCGATTTAAACAAATGCGAAAGCGTCGTCCCTCTCGGATGACGACATTACGACTGCATAATCACAATAGTGGAATGGCGTGCCTACCACTTCGGTGCGCATTAAATCCTTTGCAATCATACTACTGCCATTTCACCACCACTTTCGTGCCACTCCTATATCACTTGCCATACCAAATCCACGCCATCGCCACGCCTCTTTGGTGCTGGCCTTGACTTAAATTTCCTATCTTTCAAATTTTATAATCCAAAAAGCGAATGTCCGAAAATAGTAAATGAATTATCGGTATAAAGAATATTATATAAAATATAGCGTACCACAGGGATCGAAGTTATGACCGACATATGGACATCTGTAAACCAACAATTTTGCGGATGGTATCACATTGACTGCTAAGCATCTATGATTTAGTTTAAGTCCAAAGTTCAAATGTAAAAGTAAGAAGTATATGCAATACGTAAAAGGTCAGCAAAGCCTTTTACTCACTTTTTTATTCTGCTGCAAACAAAGATCTTACTATTAATATAAAAATATACAATTTTGGCGTGATAGCTACCAGTCCGAAAGAAGGAAATCAATTGTACATTTAAAATAAGCTTAATGATTTGAATATAACAATTTGTGAAATATAGTGCAATAAAAATGTTCAATAGTAACGAAATTATTAAACGTACTCAAAACTGAAATCAAAAAGTATTTAATTTTAGGATTTATATTAATCTTTCTTATTCTTGTTATTATCAGTATTATCATATCCTTAAGATGTGTACTACTTCTAACAGAATGGAGAACTGCTTTTATTTTCTGCATTTTGTGAAGAATTGTTTTTATATCATAACACATTTCTATTATTATTATATCTTATTTGTTCACCAACACCATAAATAGGAAAGAGTACATTAGGGACTCTTTAGCATTAGGAAGGTGTATGTAAAGTGTAATATACGCTAAAGAATAAATTTATCGCCCATAAGCGGAAATTATACCATGAAATGTGTTTCTCGTTAGGATTAAATTGCCAATCTGCAATGTCGAAGATTACATGAAACGTGCAATTTTAATCTTCGAGTTTGTGCAGTTGTTAAATTTCATTGTCATTTTAGATTCTCGACGAATATTGTCTCTCTCTTAATGGAGCGAAACTAATTGCCAGTTGTAACAAGTTTGTTCACTATGCAACGACTCAACTAGAATTCCTTAATTTAGGTTAAATCTCCCGACGATTACACCTAAATCGCGGATGTAGTACTTGTTCAAACGTGATATAACTTAAGTAATCATCGGAATAAAGACTGCATGTTTAACAGTGTTAATAATATCATATTAGAATGTAAAGGCAAATTAGTCCAACTGATCTTCAGGACCAATAAAGATATATAAACACGCAGGTTTGAATTTTGGTTATATACATATAATATATAAGCAATGAAAATATATACGTTTAGATATTAAATATGTGACTGATATGTCTCTTCTGTTTTTGTAGATAATTTTTCTTACGTGATTCAGCTATAGTAAGTACACTATACAATTGAAGTTCTAGTTAGTTTAATACATTACATGTTTTGATAATATCAGTACTGTTTCGGAATAATTTAGTTTTAACGCCAATATTTAAAAATAAAACTTGATCGTTTACTTAGTGTTAGTTATAGTCAATGATGAAAAATGGGAAACAATTAATGTAATGTCTTCAAAATCGTATTTGTTTAAACTCACTACTTGAGTCGCACTATACATAATGTAACTATACATTATATGTTCAGTACAGTAAGAATAAAGTTTACAATGTAATCAAGAATATTAGAATACCTGTTACAATTTTTTTTGTTGTAGTTTATCCTTTAATGGATTATTTTAGTTTGTCGTGGAATACGTAATTTATTTTGGATTAAATTTATGTCATCTTCCTACTACTACTGCCATCTGGTGTAGATTTGCTTAAGATTCCTATTGCACGCGTTCTGCCTTATCGCAGGTGTGTGTGGCGTATACATGCATTGACGGGTAGATGGCGTACGTTGTTTTATTTAATAAATTTGTTTTCTTTATTTGTTGCTAATTTAGTTTTAGTGCTTCTTTTGGGCCTAGAGTTATGTAACAAATTATTTATAATTATTTCCCATTTTTCTATGGTCATTTGAACCTGCATTTTTGTCGTACGTTTAAAATATCAGATTGGGTTGTTCGGTCTTTTAGAGCAATTGTCGTGTTCCGTTTGATGGTCGGGCTTTGACATGTTAGAGTCTTTCTCTTGCACTTTAACGGTCGTCGAGGAAGGGTTAAATACCACAAGAGCAGAAGCAATTTCCTTGAGAATGTTGGAGAGTTTGGAGGTTTATCGTCTGTAATCGCTTACAAAAGCGGATGTTATAGTACTTCTCAAGTGTTATTATTGGATTTTGGCGTTTTTATTGAATCTTGCGAGGATATTTTCTTCTTGGCTAGGAATTGTTTAATTGCTGTAAGTATTTTTCCCACGTGTCTAATCGATTTTAATTTGTGTTGTTTTTATCTTCAAATATAGCGGTTAGTGTGGTGCATGGTCTAGACCTCATTTGAGCACTTTTGTTGTGGTTAAGATTTGAGAACCACGTGCTATGGTAATCTTACGGTGCCAGAAAATTTATTGCTGGATCTTGCGGTGAAGACATATTTAAGGTACAGATTATTGGAATTCTGTAGCCTTCATACGCTATTTTCTTGAGATGTCGTTAGCCGAAGATGGGCGAGCAGATTTCTTGTAACGTGTGGATCCGTAGAAGGTATCATGTTTGGTAGCTGTGGATGTGACTTTCTTTAAGGTACTGTGTCTGTGTAATTTCTCTGATATTATCCAGAGTGTAGAGTTTATTGACTAAACAGTTTTGGTAAAATTTATGTCAATATCGTGTACTCTGAACAGTAAATTTCAATTTTCCGGCCTAGCTAATTAAATAAGTTATCGTAATTTCCTATTTTAACTTCTTGTGGCATATGAGCCTTATGTTTTGGAATTAATTAAATTAACGTAGTTGTATTAATTATAGTGACCTCAATTAGGAGGTTACTTTGACATTTTTGGAGACGTTACGTAGCCTTTTTATTTTTGGACTCAGAATTTGAACTAAATTTTGGATGTGTATGGGCAGTGTAGCCTCACATCTGTCTTGTGTAACTTCTTAGTTGTTATTTAGTGCATTTAGTCAACCATTATAATTTATTTTTGTACAATCTCGTAAGAAATTTTTGAATTTAATCGAATCACATTTCCTTATGTAAAGCATAGTTAACTAGCGCTAATTTTTTTTAATAGAATTAGATACTTTTAACTTAGAGTCTGCACTCTGATGTCGAATAGATTGTCGGTTGCCTCTGGTATACAGAGTGTTTTATTTTTGTGTTGACGTGTTGCAAATCACGATCAAACTGTTCGACTTTGGAGGGACTTCCGGCAAGTTGCCTTATAACTGTGTGCTTGTAAGAATATTGTTGGTTAATTAATTTTAATTTTAAGATTGTTTCTTGTGTTCACCATTTCGAATTTCTTAAATTAGGTAATTTGTACGTCATTGATAATTTTGAGTTGTGGATCACCTTGGGTGACCATTTAAATTTTAACTAATCCTTCAGAATTTAATACTGGCAACTGAGTTGCGTTTGTGATTTACTTTTCACTGTTTTTTCCTTTGTTCTATATATCTCTTGAAAATCAAAGATTATATAATATAGCCGGATATGTACAGTAATTGGAATGCGCTGTTGAGATCTGTGATTAAATGTCAATAAACTGTTTGTTAAGTTTGAATGAGCGTGTGTTGGTCTTATTTTCTTATCACCTGGGGAGTTTTACATTGGATCTGGTCCGGGGTCTGAATATCTGTTGGGCTTAGCATATTTTTACGGATAGGCGCCCTGACAACTTAACCTTCGACTTAGTACGGTGTTCGAACTCGCCCTTCGCTGACTGTAGCTGGAGGCAGTGCTGGCTCCCATATTTAACATCGACCCTTGGGGAAGTAAGAGGTAAGACTGAGTGTTATAAGTTGGTGATTAATTAATAGACAAGCGTCCTCTTTAAATTTAAATAGAAGGTTAATTACCGTGGTGGTGTCTGACCTACTACCTTCTTGGAATTTGGGTACCGAATTTGTTTAGGGCCCTGGCCATTTATAATTTAAATACAAGAGGGTAGCATACCAGAAATTGAACTTGAGAAAACGCTAGTCCCTGGTCGTAAGCAGGGGCAAGTATAGTGCTCCACAAATCGATCGTCTTATATTATTAGAACCCTGCCACGATCTCTATATGTTCCTTACCTGTGTAGCATATTCAATTCTCACGCTAGTCAAAATATTCATGTAGAACAGGATATCTCGCCGCCGCTAGCTCGATGTGGAGAAGAACTGGGTCGAAGATATTCCATAGAACGACGATAGAAAATCGCGCCACCTCTCATCAATTAATTGACGAGCTCCCTCATGGTATTGTCACCCGATAGTCTCGTAAGGAAATTTTAAGTGTATTCAACCAAAAGTCGGAATCACAAAAATAACAAGGTTTATTTTAAAATTAAAATGGATTAATGTGACAGAAAGAATCGTGTATATAATCAATTAAATGGAACCAATTAATGATGAAAATTTTAAGAACCCCTGTATATTAAGTATGTAGACTTGAATATGAAAACATTTCATGATTTACTTAAAAGTTCAAAATTTTGCCCCTGTCTACACACTATTTGATCATAATAATAAAAAAAATTAAAGTATTTTAAGAAACACATGATACATCCAGTACTTAGATAACACTCAAAAAAAGTACGAAAGCTTTCGTGCACAGAAATCTACACAATATGCCAAACGGCATAAATGTTTAACGAGCCTCTCAACAATGTGTTCCTATACTAAATAAAAGTATTTAAGAACCAACGTGCAAGGTTCTGTCTGTATACATATTTGAAACCAGAATTTAGGAGAACAAAAATGACGCAAGAATTAAAAGAATTTAAAATTAAAGATTAAATAAATATAAATAAATGCAAAAAAAAAGTGTTGTAATGTTGTTACACAAGAATATTGCAAAAGAACTAAAATTTAAATTGACAAGTGAAATTCGATCAACGTCAAATCACAACAGATGACGAATAAAACTAACATTCAATGCTATTCAACGCTATATTGACGGTAAATACACCCACATCTAAATACAAGCATACCAACCTACAAAAATCCCCAACCCAAAAATGTAATTTAATTTTGGTTAGATTATTCGTACCAAAAGATTATCCAACAAACAAATTTGCAAATTAACGGATTTGCTAATTATGCGGCCGCTAAGTAGATAATAAGGAAGTCGCTTTACATCACCTTAGACACAGCAAGACTCCAATACGTTCTTCCATGCCCTAAGAGAATTTCTATTCGGCAGGTCTTTGAGAAAAATGGCTGAGCAATAGACGTGGCCACGTGACTGCATATTTCCACCAAATAATCATTAATTATCCCGCCTCCTAATAGTAATCGAGTGACACGGAAGAGAACAAAACACTAAGAATGAAACGACTTTCTTCCAACAAAATCAAATCCAGTAATGTAAATAGTTACATCGGCCTCTAATCCTATTTACTGTGGCATTGGCATATTGTCCAAAATCAGTTATGCAAGAAGTAAAAGGTGAACACCACACAATATTGTTTTTGTCGTGTATCGTTTATACGACAATATCTAAACCCTCGACTCAGGAGTCATGCACAATTGCTTGGTTGAAGATCGTAAATATAGACAAAAATGACAAAATTAAATTAAAGAGAAAACAAATGAATTGGAAATTAAGGAACGTACAATATATAAAGTTCTCTACCATGTAGGCAGTAGATATTTACGTCGCTTTGTTATGCTTCAATGAAAGTTGGTATCAATAGGATGTGACTAAATCGAAGGCGAAAAAGTTTTCTTCACGGGGAATCTTATGACAACGATACTTTGGGAATCCAAGGGATGCTTCGTATCGACTATCTTGGAAAAGGACATATTAGGCTGCTCCTTTGGAAAATTTCCATAAAGAAAGTGGTATTCTATCATCACACTGAGCCATTACACACTAGTCGCATTACTGTGCTCCAATTTACTCCATTCATCTATTCCAGCCCTTTAATACTTGTTCCCAAAGCCTAAGCTGTTTCTCGCCGGAAGAATTCTAGACAGACAAGAAACTTATTACAGAAGTAAAACAGGACTTAGACAACCTTAATGCAGATGATAATAAAATTGCTATAATGGAACATCAGCACCGCTGCATTAATGTTAGAGGAAAATATATTGAAAAATAGTTAAAAAATTAAGTCTTTTATTTAAAGTCTTGCCTTTAGGCAATTCGTCTTTATATGTATGTGAATATTATAATATAATGAACAAATAACAGTACTTGATTTAACATTCATAAAACATGGTCCGATATTAGACCCTGTGGTATTCCTAATGTTGAGCAAAATGTAGTAGACTTGAAGTTAATATACCCGAGATATTTCGCTATATGAAAGAAATAGGACCTAAATTATTAAACCATTGTTTGCGACAGATCCAGTCATAGCTAACTTTATTTTTTTGTTATCTGTTAGCGGTGATGTTGCCTTGTATTCAAAGCAGTACCTAAATAAGAAGGAAATATAGACAGCAACATGTAAAGGTATAGCCTAATTTAATGATTTTATAAATTTTAAATACGAATGTGAAATATATTTTAAAGTTATGTATTAGAAAACAAACGGTATATTTCTTAAAACTGTTTATTATAAATGTACATCTATGTATAAGTTAAGTACTATTTAGATAGGTAACAAATGTTATAAGACTCCTGGCATTAAATGTGTGTGTTTAGTTTAGTGCGTCCGTGATGAAATGTAGTGCAGAGGAGAAAAGGGAGTATGTGAGTCTCGGAGGGAGTGAAATCTGATGATAGAAGGAAGTTGACTGGGGACCTTCTCTAATTAATAAGTAAGTCGACCCACACATAGCGGTCGATAATGTATTAAATTGTCGTTGTTTCAACTTTAAAAGTAAAAATCGGTTCTTTGTTTACATAAAGATCGACCGCCAACTAAGTGTTAAAGGTGTAAAATTTAACATATTTTCATATACGAAGTTATTTTTGTGTCATTACTGTTTAAAGAAGCTACAGGTGTGTCTACCGTCGAAGGAGGGCTCACTTAGCACACCGATAGCAGGAAGATTCTCTTCAGCTAAAGAAAGAAGAAAATATATAAAAGGTATTTACAAGTTTTATGTGAGAGTGTTAAACTAAAACGTTAAAAATTGTCTTAATACAAAGACTTAAATAAATCAATATAATAATCTGAGAATGAAAACATATTCTATAGTTGTCTTAAATATGATAATATCTCACTATTTGTAAATTGTATGCTAATGTTGTTATAAAAAATTATAATATGCATTGTAGATATATATCAATTTCGGCATAGTTTGTTTTTCTATTAAGGCCTATGTTGTTAGTATTAATAAAAATACTGTAAGGCGGTAGAAAGCAATGAAATTATTTTGTAGAAGTGGTAATAGTAATAAATTACAAAGAATATGTCTGTATTAAAGGCCCTATGAAATTATTTTATTAATGTATTTGTTCTAATTAGAATTGATATTATTTTGTGTATTTTTTTTTGTGTTTCTATTAATATATACAGAAATCTTGGTTCCTAATGCAAATGTTATTTAAAAAATATTAATAAATAATAATATGGCTTTACCAACGTGGAGGCGTTATTAATTTACAGGGTTCCTTTACATTATGACTCAGCAACGTGGGGCCATTACATTACGCTACTAATTTATATTAGGTTTCTTTACAAACAGACGATACGAAATACTATGATTTGCACTATACAATAGTGCAAATCATACAATCCATGTTCGCTAGCTTAAAATTTAGGAACAAAGGAGATTAATTAGATCTTTTCTGGGTGAGAATACTTCATAAATTACCGACATTGAAATTGAAATTAAAAATATTCGAATAAATACTAAATTAAAAAATTATACAGCATAAGTAATTTTCATAAATCATACTATTTTTTTCTCATTCGGCAACATAATAATTTATGAACTTAGCATAATTATAATATTCTAATGAGAATGAAAAGAGAAGTCCGAAACAATGGCGCGCGATGTAAGGGAATTACAAGCGGAGAATAATTAATCAAGTTGAATTTTAACCAGAAAAGGAAATTCGTCTGAATAATTCATAATTAAATTTGTACACTTAAACAAATAATGCAGGCGAAGTCAGTCAAAGAAAAACAGAAACAAAAACGAAGAACAAGAAGAAGTTGTAGATTGAAATTACATCCGAATTTACAAACAATAGCAAAAAAGTACAATAAAATTATGTTCTTCTGTGCATATTTATTCACGTATGTATATAATTTCCAATCGTAAATCAGAGATTCATACAGTGATAAACGTGTTTTGTTTAAAATAGTAACACGCAGAAGGTGAAAAAAATTAATCACCACAACAAATACAGAAAAATTACTGTCTCAGATATAGATTATCTTAGCATTGTAAAGGGGAAATTAGGGTAAATATCACTAAGCATGTTATGTTATAATTACTGCCTTGACATATAACAAGCATTAAACGATTGTTCGTAAAATTCTGCTTAAAAGAAATGAAATGAGGTTGCGGAAATCTTGAATCTACAATGACATTAATATCATAAATTATTCTTCTTTGAAGTGTTAACTAATAACAAAAGTGTTCAGGAAAAAAAAAAGTATGTACTGGATAAATATTGCATGTAATTTTGAACAGGAAAAGGAAATGTTCATCACTCTTAGACATATAAAACGAGAGTATAAAATGTTAAAAAGATACAGTAACATATCAACAAGATTATATTTTCGATACGACTTTATATTTTGACCGTTATTTCTCTTTTCTTCTTTATTACTTCTGAAGTGAAACTGGCTTTGATCTGAAATCTTCACAGTTATGTGTTAATTTTTTAATTTTGCAAGACTACATAAATAAATAACTATTCTACAATTATTGCATCTATATATTTTATATCTGATTAAGTACATATTGCTGTAGCTGCAACAATGCTGATGAACGATAAAGTTAGAAATTTATTTATTAACATGTTCCTAACAGAATAAATTTTCTCTTATGTTCTTATGAGTTCTTGCAGTGATTTACTTTTTATGTTCTGGTACAACTCTTATTTAGTTTTGCTTGGGATAAGGTTAAAAATTACACAAAATGTCTAAATTTCATATACAAATTATATTTACATTTTGTAAATGACGATTGTTAATAACATTGTCACTATATGTATATTTTTGTTCTACATTTTTTTCCTTATATAAAAAAAACATTTATACTTACTTTAGAGTTATAATGCTTGTGCAATACTTATACATCTATAATGATAGCTGAATGAATAATTATATTGTTCCTTTAAATAAAAAAAAAATTATTGATTCTAGATAATTTGTTTATTAATACGTTTTATTAATACATTTTCACATAGTGCTTTGGTAATCTAGAATCTTGCAACGCGAATGTTCTGAACCTGGCTTATACTAATCGCTAGCTCTAAACATTCTCACATTGTACTTCTAGCAGCTTAGCATCTGCCCACAAAAAACATCCCCGCTTATTCGTATTAATTTTATTTCAATTTATAAATTAAATGACTATTTAATACTTAATGATGCCCAACGATCTACTAAAGGCAAATATTTTCACATAGTGCCTTCAGCACGTTTAGCACCATTAACTATCCCTTTTATTATTTTGAAAAACGAAATATTTTTATAAAACAAGATAATATTCATCTGGTATTCAATAAATTGAATTATTTTATCTCATGTCTTACTTCATTTCGTCGTATATTTTATCAAATTCCTTCTTATTGATATCCTCCATCTTAAAATTAGTGATAAGAAAAGAAAAATTAATTGAATAAAATTGTTTAAAAGAATACTAAATGAAAATTAAGCTCTAATTCTTTTATACAAATTATTGAATCGTGAGTTGATATGTAGTGTATATAAAGCCTACTGTCACTTTCGCTATATTAAATTTGTCAATCTTTTACAAAATTTGCGTCTTTACTCCTCGAATTACAAACTTAAAATCTGCAGGTCTATTCCTGTTTCTTGCATTATATAAAAAAAAAACGAATGCCTATCGACAATTTTTAGCGCCTCTCTCATCTAATTAAATTTTAGGTTGGCATCTATTTCAAAAACGTTCGTGATAAATTTTCTTGTTCGTTTTCTTCAAGTTGTCACGCTCGAACCAATACACGTCGATCAACTTGACGGTTATATACTAATGGCGATGCTTCAAGCCGCCCACCACTACAGCTTCCCACAAAATTGGTTGCATCCCATCTTTGGTAAGTATATCTTTCTTCTCTTCCTCTTCAGTATAATCCTTCATTGTATTTGTATATAAACGCATTGCCCTTTTCATCATTTGTTACATATTTCCTTTTACCATGTCCTAATTTTTTTATTCTAATTTTCTTTTAGAAACTCTTCTGTCTGGTAGTAAAGGAAACACATTACACACCACGGGAATTTTTCCTACGGAGCTCACACTACGAAGAGCGATAGCCTGCGTCACATTCTCCCTGATTTCTAACCATGCTCCCTCCTCAGATTACACGTCAATTTGTAAAATGCTATAAAGAACATTAACATTGTATTTGTCTTTTGCAGGTTTTTAAACCTCACATGGCCATTTTCATTGTCTTTGAAGTACTTAAGTTATACATACAATAAGCAACAAGTGTATTTTTAATAATTCATACTACTATTTACACAGGATATTCTTATCCACGATTTAATATTTCTTACGAAAAATGTCACATTTATATCCTCTTTTATATAACGTGTACGTATCCAATATATTTAGTTTTATTATTAAAATCTTTCTTATGAATTGGCACCATTATTCATGTTCAAATTTATATTTTATTCGTTCAAATTATTTCTTTGAAGACTGCATCATCTTTCTCGAGCCCGTCCTGTTTTTGTTTACATTCATATGGCATTTTTGTGTCTTTTAGACAGAATAAAGCCCATTGATTTATTTTGTGTTTGTATTGTACTTAATATTTATATTTATTTTAACTAATATATACAAACAATTTACAATTTATTTATTTACAATATTTACATGTCTTGAACTTATACCCTAATGTTTAAATAAACGATTTTTAAAATAAAATTAGTGTTCCTTTTTAATAACTAAACTAATTCTTAATATTATTATTTTTGATAATGTGAAGGTCACAGCATATAAGTCGATATATAATGATAGGAATAATCAGGATATTTAAAATTTATTGGCTATTTTTGAAATGTTAATTTCAATGACTATAACCTATGCATTTGTTTAGGAAGTTCTAATTAGTTGTTGTACCTCAGTGGAAGTCATAAACAAACGATGAAATTTAGTATCAAGTCAAGTACAGAATTATTTATTGCGACCGAATTACTTTTGACTATTTTGGTGTAATGAACATCTACAGTAACTGTTGTTAGTGGTTTTAGAACAGCAATAATTACTCCGGGCTCTGGAATACCTGGAATGCTTTTCATTCTTATTAACAGATTATGTAATAAACTGAACTGCGGATATCTGGTATATGTTGATGATTTGAGACTATATAAGTATAATGATACAGACAATAAGATAGGGTAATTTAGCTGCTGAGTTATTTTGTCTATCATGACACAGAGACACGTAGTTCGCCTTTTAATGTGGTACCTATTCTATCTAAAAGCAACCATATTACATTTTTTAATTAAATATAGGCTTAATATAGCAGTCTGTATTACGTTTCTTTATATGTTTCTTATATATTGTAATGGTTTGCCGTTTACTATGACTAGGCAACAATATGGATTATAAATAAATTAGAGGAATTTAATTTAAAGTGTTTCTTTTTATATAGCAGAATTTTAATATTAATAAAATATTTAAAGTATACCAAAAGTATAAAGATGTTAATGTTATCAAATGTGTAGTTTATTCTGTTTTCTTCATGCATTTGCATAGATAGATGTGGCAGGATACTTTGATGCTTTGTTTTCTTCAGTCTGAAAGTAAAGATTTAAATATTACTTGATTTGTTTGTATATGTAATATAATGTTTGTGAAAACTTGTTTAATTAACAAAGTATATGAGAATAGTAATAAGTAATGAGATTTAAAAATATAAATGCAATAAAATAATGAATAGCTAACGCGCCAAAATTCAAATTCTGGAACTGTCAGATTTTGACATTTATAAAAATACTACTAGAAATGGGTATTAATAGATAGAAGTGTAGCAAACAAATTAAAAATATTCAATTGAGATTTTATATAGTAAGATATTGAAATTCTATATAGGTATTTAAAACATTCAAAAATAATGTAGAAACTTTGTTGGATAAATAAACTGTGTGGAATAATATAATTGGTAAAAGAAAAATTAATTTATGATCGGCAAGGAAATGTGAAATGAAAAAAAAGATCAATTCTTAAAATTTTCGAGAGAACGCGAACGTGTTTCTCGAGACGAGAAAGAATTTCCTCAATAAATAGAGTTATTGTACTTAATTTTCACTTCAAAGAGTTATTGAAGTGCTTAATAATTAACGGAGAAGATAGTGATATTTTATTTCAGGAAGATATATAATAATTTGAAATTTTCCATTGATATTTCTGGTGTATAACATAAAAGAAGGAAGAAAGGATAAATATTTAGAACATATAGTAAAGAGGAGAGAGATTTATTTCGAACTTACCTTATAATCGGATATTTATGAAGTATAATCCTATACAGCTACAACCATTCCGTTAGAATCGTTTATGAGTTCCTGCATATGTATCATTGAACCAGTTGAATTGAAGAATTAATATACGAGTGATAATTTATGGTACACAAGTTTGTCAATCCAGGAGTGTGATTTTCCCAGGCAAATAGTATTATAAACCGTCCCAGTTCGAGCATTCCAGGAACGTAGAAGTCCGGAGAACATCAAGATAGTGTGTGTTTATTACAGGTGTACGAGAGTGCAGAGTTTTCATCCAGGTACGACAGGATAACAGTTCGAGGTCCGAGGGTTCCAGCTTGTTATACTAACATCATCACTAGAGTGAGAAGAAAGTACGCTAAAAGGAAAGACATTGAAGAATAAGAAAGAAATTCTATAATAATTATATTAGGTCGTATAAACATTGGAATTAATTTCGGAGTTAAAGTAATATTTAATGCATAATTTCTGTAAAGAAATTATAAATCGTTGTAATGATCGTGTGAAGTATTGTATTTTATCTTTATTAACAGTAAATCTAAATCTTTATTTTACGATATAAAATCATAATCTCAAATAAGAAATTGTTTGAAAAGCAAGGGGTTTTTTAAAATAAGACTACATAATTGAATGACAAAATTTAGTTTTACCCGAAATATTAAGGTTCTGCTTATAAATACTTTATTGAAATTCTGTGGATAACAGAAACAAACAGGTTTCAGATATTGAATTAAATAATAGTAAAAGATCATACTTACGTTATTACATTTATAACCATTTTAGTCAAGTGACAATCTCGAATTAAATTCTTCTCATTTTGTTGATTAGACGTGTTGAGGAAAATTTCCATATGTGTTCTTTAGATAAATGTTTATAAATTTCTATAATCACTTTTATATATTTTCAACGAATTAAACAAATCTATACTGATATTTTCTTTTATTTGGCATAGTTAAAAAATAATTATTTGGAGTTGAGTAGGAAAGTAAACAGTGAAGCTTATAACATTAACCTAAAAGGAGAAAATATATGTCAGTAAATCTAAATGGTATAAATGGCTATTGTAATACATACCTTGTTGTAGTTTTGCTAAAAATTGATGTAATTAATCCGAATAGGTACTTGAACAATTACACATAGTTTCGGTATTATTTAATTGATATAATTTATTAATTTTAAAGATCGGTAAAAAAGCTATCATATAAATTTACTGAACATATTAAGATATAGGGATCTGTTTGAATTATACAAGTCACTGAAAGTCAGCAACCCATTAAGCACATAAGATTGCTTAAACATACAGATTACTGAAAGTCAGCAACCCAATTAGTACAAGTAATATTTGCTTATTAATTTGAACATTTTTGAAAGTTATATCTGAGCTAGTTTTGGGATAAAATTATATAAAAGATTTTAAAGTTAATTTATTTATCTGAATGTCATGATACTCTATATTAATTAAGAGTATGGTCACATTTTATGGCTGACCCAACGTGTGACATTTATAATATAAAGAGTAAATGTTAATGTTGCTATTTGAATTTATTTGAATGACTAGATAAGTGTGGAGGTTATTCAAGTTGCAAATATTGAATTTACATATACATATTAGTGAAGATTTAAGAATAGGTGTAAAAAACGAATTACCCCCATCACTAGTACAATATATTTTGAATATTTATTGACTTGATAATTAAAAAAATATTCAAAATATATAAATTATATTTATGCGGAGTCCCAAAATTTCATATGCAGGTAATATCTCGGTTATTTGAATAGATGATAAAACAAACACTAATTTAAACGACATAAAAACGTCTGTCAAAAATTCGTAGATTACTATTTCAATTTGCACCCTAATTGTTTTTGTCAAAAACGATTAGTAGCATTACAAATGCAGTGACACGTGATAATATTCTTCCACTTTTTGTCACATTTGAAAAGAAAAGAATAATATTAAGAAACGCAGCTTTACAAGGTCGTAATAGTTTCTTGTACCAAAGTTTGAAAAACCTGACACACCGACTAGTTATATATATCACATGTATAGAAAGTTTTGGGTGTCCCAAAATTGTCTATATACACTGCCTTCAATTAAATTTCATTTAGAGTAGCCTATGATTTCAAGACTAATTTGGGAACACTAAAAACTTTACAATAAATTGACAGTTGTCAAAATCAAAAACAACATTGTTGTCCCACAGTGTTTCAAAATTAATATTGAAATCATAGGCTACTGTAAATGTAAATGTTATTGAGAGCACGATAGATAATACCTTTGTTATTTGAATAGTTACAATGTTGAAACAAACATTGTTTTGAACAACAAATATGTCAACAACTTTTACACCAAAACCACCATTCCCTTTTTTTTAATTGCTCTATAACTGTTTTTTGCCGAAATGAATTGCAATTAGCATTCCAAATGTAGTGCTGCATAATATGCTAGCAATTCATGTAACTTAATTGTTTGTGACCATTTTGAAGACCACTTATTAAGTGCTGGTGTTATAGTACGGCACGCCACTTGTTCGATCTTTTATGTTGTACAATTAAAATTTACGACGTAGCTTTAAACTATTGTAATCAACAAATTTTCTCAATAAATATTTTCGAAATTTTTAGAGAACTACACTGTAAAAAATGGGTGTATATCTACATGAGAAATTGTGTAAAATTACTCCAAAATCGATGTAAAAAGAAAAATTTTGTAAAATTACAACGACATTCTCTGCAATATACCAGTATATTTGTAACAATACAAACCAATCTGTAACTTGGCATGAAATTCGGAGTAAAATTACTATCACTTACTATAGATATGTTATAGAATAGTAAAGTTACAAATTAATTGCCGGAATTATACAAATGCTAATGCAATGTTGTCAATATACTTGCAATAATACAGACCAAAATATTAAGGTTACCTGTTATTTAGTACTTGTACAAAGCAAATATGAATCAACAATGGGGGGGGGGGGGATTGGGTCTTTCATGCATCTATATACCTACGTATATCATCCATTCCTAGACAAGCCAGGCACTTTTTGTATTCGACGTTAGACATTTTTTGCTTTATAAGATGAGGTCACATATGCATATCAAGTTCTTGGTTAGTAAATGTTGGCGCGATACTTTTCAAATTTTATAGGTTTGTCGTAAATAATACGAGGAAGAATACGATTTGGTCCGGGCTTAACTTAGTTTCTTGAAGTAACTTGCACGGCTGTGGTCGTTGTCGGACGCAATTCAAGTTATAGTGTAAAATTCAACGTTTTTTGGGCATTTAATAAAAGGTATATATGTATTATTGCTAAAATATAAAATCAAGTCGTTTGATTTTTTTTTTTTTTGTAAATTAGAACGGTAACATACCTTTTATTGGCTTGATTTTGTTGCTAACGATATTTATGTATGTAGTAAGTATATATGTATTTTAATAAGTAATGTTCCTCAACTAATATGAAACTTCTTTAAAATATGAGACTGTCGATGAGCAAAAAGCAGATCTAAATTCATAGTACATCGACGGTTACAGTACAGGATAAAACTTTACCAGATACTTTTGAAGCAGCAAATCCAGTTAATATGAGTATTATAGATAGAGAATATTGAGATGAATTTGAAGTCCCTTGGCAAAGGTTATCTAACAAAGTAATTAGAGATTGTGAAAAAGGCAACCGTATTGAGTGTTCACTAGATAGTGTTGCAAAGGTAATAGTGGTTGCAGTCAGAGAAATCAAACCACATGTGCCATCCTTTATCCAAGGTGATCGCAGTGAAAGTTATATCGAAATACCTTCTCATGTTTTGAGGATGTGACTGTTGGTGACGGTTCTCACACTTTATTTCAAAAACTGTATGACAGAAATGCTTACCTAAATAGACCGCCGAAACAGTTCAAGGTGCAATTAAACAGTACATCTGCGGTAAGTGTGTATTTAATTTTTTTACATTAAGATCTATTTACTATTCCTTAGGGTGTTCTGACTGAGAAACGCATCTATCAAAAGATGATGTGGATATGCTCCAAGAAAAAAAAAGTATATTAAACAATGCTGTGGAATTTGCAATAGACACAATTCAATTATTGGAGAACACTTATGCTCTGCAGAGGCATTTTATAAATATATCCGATAGTGTTAACAGCATTAAGAAGAAATAGCCTGTACTATTTTTGCAGGAAGATACTTTCTGGCACTTCAGAAAATTAATGGGCAAGAGCGCAGACGAGTTAGAGAGCATGTTTTTGTCGAAAATTGACAAAATTCTTAAATTTACAATTAAGAAAAAATACGTTCAACATTTAACTGAAGGCCTAAGAATGAAGATGATGATGTCGTTGAAAACAGTAGCCACATTCTTAGGTGATGATTTGAATATTTTGCTTACGGAATCTGGGAAGGTGAAGAAAAATATTATTTTGAGTAGTAATTATTATTAATGAATTTAATGTTTTCCAGAGCGAAAATTTCAAAACTGATGACGTACCCACAACAGCGCCATGTATAGTCTATTTAAAAGGTATAATAATAATAATATCCAAACTAACAAGCTATGAATATATTTTTTTTTCTACATTGCAGAGACAGAGAATTACACATTATACATAGAAAAAGAATAACAACAATAACAGAAAGCTTGATGACAGCAATTAAAATCACATTTGCATATTACTATAATTTAAATTTGGTGTACCCCAAAAGATGTTTGGGCGTACTGGAGTTTATTCAGAAATATTTTATGAAAATTCATCTGGACAAAGGATCCCGAAACAAAAACAAAATGTCTGGAAAGATACTATCCTTAATTAATCAATTACGCAATATGTGAAAATCTTTCCTTTATTGCAATGTAATATACATATATACTTACATCATCTGCTGAAAGAAAAATGTGCAAATACTTGTAATATTTTGTTTTAGATTTTCTTGCTTTTGTTTTTACCCAACACCTATTGTAGAAGGGAGTCTTGTAAATTTACAATGATAATCGCGGGCAACTTTGTTACCCGCGATTATCACGGTAAAATTACCAGTCCATGTAATATTAAACATTGCTATAATATTACAAATTTTGCATGTAAAGTTAAGATATATGGCTTCAAAGTTACAAGTATTACTTGTAAAAATACAATTGCAATATGTAATTATCCTTTTAATATTACTATCTTTACGTTTTAATACTGTATTGTTACAACCCTTGTTTGTAACAATACAGTGTCATTTTGTAACAATACAAGTAATATTTGTAACTTTAAAACCGTGTGTCTTAACTTTACATGTAAATTTTGTAATATTATAGCCATTTTTAATATTACATGGGCTGGTAATCTTACCGTGATAATCGCGGGTAACAAAGTTGCCCGCGATTATCATTGTAAATTTACAAGATTTCTTTTTACAGTGTATGCTATATAAATTAAATTATGTCAGTGTCAAATTTGACAGGAACTTTCAACAAATATACGTATTGCCGCTTCTGGAATGGTACATGCAATCGGTTTTGGTAAAACAAGTTAGGGAACAATTTTGGAGGTGATTTGCGCTAGGGTTGTTAATATATTTGCGGTGCAAACATCGGAATCTGAAAGAGTTCTTTTATGCATTATATTATTATGTACTCAAATAACGGACATATTACATGGACAAAAAATTCTACGACAGCGAACTTCCCATACAGATACGAACTCCGGTATATTTCATATAACTAGCAGCCACCACACCTGCTAGTTTTTCAAATTCTCTACAAGAAACTATTACAACGATCTGAAAGTGCAGGCAGCCATTTTGAATATTTGTTATAATTTTTCTTTTTATTATATTCAAATCAGCTAAGCAGCTTTTAAAGTGTTATTTATAGCAAACAATCTCAATATTATTTTTTTAAATTGGTATGATGGGCCATGTGTGGTGTACAGGAACACCTTATAATGTAATTAAAATGAATAAAACTGCCCCAATGTTGGGCGACCTAATGTAATGGAGCAGCCCCAAAGTTGGGCACCATAATGTAAAAGAACCCCCTTATATTTAATTTAATAAAATTGTAGAGTTTAAATCTAAAATAAAATTTAAATAACTTGCTTTGCCGGCTAAATTCAAATCAGATTTTCTCAGGGCGATTCGGATTAATAAGAAATGATTAAGTAAACGGTGTTCCTAAACATTAATTATATTTAATAAAAAAAATACCATTGTAAAACTCTAAACAATTCGTATATTCAAAACCAATGAATTATATATAACTACTTTTTACATATAACACAAGAAATAAAATATATTTAAAGACAATTTTAATATATTTTTACAAATAATTAATCGAATACAAATATTTATGTATATTTTTCCATATAGTCAAACAAAACAACGAATGCTAGCATTTACTACGTAGGCTGGTTTTGTGTACTATTATATAAATACACAACAATATTAATACAGATCAAATTACATTCTCCTTCATAGAACGGAGATGATATGTATTTATCAACTTTATTATGTTAATTTCAATTTAAAATTTATTTCATTATCTTTAATTCTTCAATATCAACAATATTTCGATTTACAAAAATCTTTTAAAAATACCTTATAATAAAGTTTCTTTCTTTGCTCTTCAGCGATGTCTATCTACAGTAAAATCTTTTTTTTCTTGCGATGTTTTCATCGGCATCATTGGTTTAGTGGTCACTATCCTGAAGTGACGAATCTCCTTGCTCTGCTTACTGGAGCACAATATATTTTTTTATAAACTTTTAACATTGTGCACATTTACTCTTTAAGTGCTACTTTAATCACTATTTTTCAAATAACAATTCTTATGATTTATTATAGGAGTTTTAGGGTCTCCTTTTTATAGAACATTTAATGTATATTACTTGAATTTCTGCTAGTCGGGGTTTGACGACTTCTTTACGAAGCCAGCCAGTCAAATCCCTCCGACTTTGGAGTTAACTTTCCGGCCCGAATCAAGTCTAGCGGTTGACTCTCTCGATCTTAGCGCGTGTTTCTATTTTATATAAAAGTGTCTGTGGTTCCCCTTTCTCTATATAGTTCGGTTATTTCCACTTAAGTTTCCCAAACACACTCTTTTACGTAGGCGAATGTTTATCACAACTGTAGCGTTTATTTCACTGTTGTAAACATTCGGCGCCACGGTTCTTAGAACTAAATACACACTAAGCTTATGACTAATATTTACTTAATAATACCATAACATATTCATTGATTTTAAATATTATTTCTCTTCAAAATATTAATAACAGAATATACTTAATTAAATTCTAAAAAAGTAAAATTATAAAATTAATAACTGAAATAGTGTGTACCGTTACAGTGGGTGGATAGTTAAGAGATGAAATTGAAACAAGGTCCAAGTTCCCACAGATTCTTTATTTAAATTAAATATAAATTAATAATATTTTTTTGTTTTACTTTTTCTTTCTTGTCTTTGAAATTTGACAGGAGCTACCAGCATCTTATGATGTATTATCACATTTGAAATGCATTCCTTTCCACCAAAATAGATTAAGGTACAATTCAAAAGCAAGGAAGTGGAGGTGATTTGTGAAAATGTTATATCTGTTATAGTGTTTCTACCACAGTTGCGTTTGTTAAGGTACCGCCAGCAGTCTGGGCAACTCATCTGTTTATAAGTCTATTCGTAGAAAAGTGCATAAATAGATAAATATATTGATGTGGACAAATTCCTAAACAGGTACCGTTTTCGGCTAACTAATTTTTACCTGATTATTATACTGTTCGTTAACGAACCAAAATACTACCATATAGCCCTTATTTATATTGGCATAAATATATGACACAAAATGAAATCTTGGAATTAGAGGATCGATCTTCCAACTTAATTTCAGTTTTTTCAAAACTCACTTGGTAAGAACCTATTGAAATCAGGATGAAAAGTAACGATCTTGATTCTACTTAAGCGTTCTAAGCACTTCCTGCGTTTAGTAAAGATAAAATCAGGCTTACATTGAGACAATTAAAAGTTTTTATAATAAAATCGCACCCACTACGGAGAACTTAACTAGCGTCGATTGTTTGGAAAAGAAAATCAAATGGAAATGATTACTCGGTAATAAAATACTAACGTCGAACCCGGAAATCAGACACGCAGCCAACACAGATGCCATTCAATGTTGCGGAAACTTCTGTAGATTTCAATTAAGAAACAGAATAAGAGAACCGAACCCCCAACCTACCTGGTAGGATTTAACGATTATTGCCGAAAAACTTTCTTCACAACTAACGACGCTGACTATAAAATTTTCAATCGACTTAACTTCCTCGGACCAAAATATCTGCCCGATTTCTTTTGTGTTTTCCATTCTTGTACTAAATCTTTTAAATGGGCCCCTTTTTCAATGACATAATATGACTTGAATTTTAAACAGGAATTTATAGCGTGATTGTTGCATGATTAAGAAAGTAAAATCGAAGGCGGTGATTTAAGTTGAACTTAAATAAAAATGTACTAGAGTTAAAGAATCGAAATTGAAAATATGCATTAATAAGTGGCGAATATCTTTCTAACTATATAGTATGTCCGTACTTTATGCTTTGAGCACATATTCTTATGAATTTATCCTGTTTATGTTAATATTATTATTTAATTCATTTATAGGTATAAACATATATAGGTACTTCATACCAACCACTTAGGCATGTTTACGTGGTTATATGTATAGTTGCGGCAGAAAGTTTTGTTAATAAAACCAGTAGTATGTGTGGTATGGCTAATTGACTGCAATAAATTTTAAAGCTAAATAAAAAGAGAATGTCTTCAATTTTTAATACATAAGTTTGAGTATATATTGAACTAGCTTGTAAAAGATCATACATGTGGCATATAAGATATTTCAGATATTTGTGTGTATCTTCATTAATGATTTATTGCGTGAAAACATTAATGAGCTTCTTCAAAAGAAAATTCTTTTTTGCTATTCCTCAATATCCTTCTCGCTTTCTAAATATATTTTATTTTTCAACGGCGAAAACAAATGTTTCATTAAGATTCCGGCTTTATGGAATTTGTAATTATTTTAATAATATTTGCGAGAATTAATTAAATATTAATTTTTTTCTGCAAAAAGATATATTATTTTTATTACAATTATTCTTATTTAATTATACGATTTCTTACATGTTAGTTCTCGCAGTGATTTGTATTTTCTTTACACGTTGAAGCTTTTTAATAATATGAGCAATGTTTTACAGAAAACTAAAATATAACATAAACAATATTGTGTTGTAACAATAACAGTGCTGGTTTTTTTATGAAATGTAAAAATATGTATACCTGTTTTTCACAATCGACAATGTTTGTAATTATTGTTAATTAACGAAATTAAATTATAAAATTTCACCTTCGGTAAGATTCAATCTTGCATCTCAGAATCCTTCGAACTAACCAACTGGTTCTCAGGTGAGAAATGAGTACGAATAATTTTTGACGTTTTAAATTATATTAATGTTGGGCTTAAATATTAGCAAACCCATTTTGGATAAAATCTAAGATTTTCGTTTATCGGAGTTCTACTAGCAGTAATTAGATGGCGCTACAATATCAATTCTGAAACATTTTGAAATTTCGGAGATGCAATAGATCCAATGACATTGAATTATATATGCTTACCTGGTTTGTACTTTTATATGCAAATACATACATATAGTCTGTTTCAGGATATAGTGCGTAAGATGTATTGTGCTAATCCGTCCATAATCCGGCTATGGTAAACACAAATTTTAAGTACCTGGAAACTATCTGTGCCGGCTTAAGGGCATTAAGAAAATAATGGAAATAATATGTATTATATTTAATTTATAATTTTAATATTTATTTCAATAAATAATAAATTACCGACTAAAATGTATTCGTGTATTTCATTTAGCGTAGGTGACATTTTGAATAAATATACATTCATATTATAATACAGGTACACTTTTATTATTTCTAATCAAACATTGATAATACGGGCCTGTAACGTGTTTCTCATAAGGATTACTTTCATTGCATACCACCTGCCGTGTTCAAGCAATCTGTGGGAGCTTGCATTCGCACTATAGTTTAAAACAGACTATACATTCTAATTCAAATCGTCTATACTAAGCATTGCTAGGCACTGATGTTAGTCAGAATTAATACAATTTTAAATTTTGTAGATGGTGAAAACATTATATATTATATTTATTACGTATTATAAACTTAGTGTGCTTCATGTCTTATTTTATTTGTACTTTGTATTTTGACTCCTGGACAGTTTTTAGAATAATATTTTTTTGAAAATACGAGTAAGTATACGTTATTCTACATATTTGAAGGCAAAAGAAGTAATTATTAGTTAAAAGAAAGGTCATATAATTTTTACGTTTTATATAGTTGTAATTATATGTAATTCTATGTACATTTTCTGTAATTTATTATATATGGTACTTTGCTTTCAAACAAATAACGTATCACAGATGTATATTAGATAAATGGTCACAGTTTTTTGGTGGATTAATAGTTCGAATAGTGAAAAGTAGTAGTTGTTGCTAAATAACTACAAATAGGTCAAATACCATCAAATATCTCATATGTAATATTAAAAACAGTATACATAAAATAATACCTGAACTTATTAATGGAATTAAGTATATGTCACAGAGTTTTTAAAATAAAATTTGGTTATATTGTAATTAGTTGGCATAAGAAGAAACCACTAAAAAGTTGAAGAAAAGTATGGAACATTATATATTCTAAGCCAACAACTTTTTGGCCAACTTGACTTGACAAGTGCTATTAAGGCTTTTATCTAGGTAAAAACTCAAGGTATCTGATTTGCAGAATTTACTTCACTAGTAAACGATAGCCAATATATAACTTAATTTGCAAGATGGAATAACCTTGAATTTTGTTAAACGTCTATCTTTACGCTCAAAGCATGAACTTTATATATTTTGCTTTCTTGAGGTAAAAATACTATTTTTGGACACATTTCTGTGCGTCCAAAATCCTTCAAACACAGTAGAAACAGATGTTCGAATCTTACCTGCTGCAAAATGTCTATAATTTAATTTCGATAATTAACATTATCATTGTTGATTTCGTAGATTATGATATTCAATAAGTGAAAACATCCGCTTATTAGAGAATATAAATATTACATTTTTATAAGAAAAACTGGCACTATTACTGTTACGACCCAAAATTATTTTTGTTTATAAAGCAGTTCTCATATTATTACTTGCCATGGACAGTCAGATATGCATTCCAGAGCTCGATTTTAATCATGTTAAATGATTTCATCACTATTACTGTTCCGGTTTGCCGGAAGTGTCCTTTATTTAATTAATTTTGGTTTTGTTTATTTATTTTGGATGTGATAGTATATTCACATTTATTTACGTGGTGTTATTGTATCTCTAAAATTTTTACCATTTCAGGTTTATTGTATTCAATAATGTAAATTAGAACATATAAAACTTTACTATATTTAAATTACCTCAGTAATAACTAGAGACTGGATTTTATGCAAAATGCATATTTGTTGTTTTTTGGTATATCCCTTCTATACTGTGTACTTATCCATTTTCCACCTTCAGAATACGTTTTTTACCATTTTTTTTAGTGCATATTTCATAATTATCTTGCATATTTATGCATATATTCGCGATTTTCATAAGAACCATAATAAAATCTGATATTTAAAGATATTTAATTTGTTTGTGTAAACGTGAAGGGATTGCATTCCTTCAACTTTGCATTAATGACTAATCCATCTCATTAATAATGAGATGGACTTTCCCAAAAATAGGATTTAACTCTACTGATAATCGATACAGGGCTATTAGAACTTACCTAAGAAATCCTTTTCACAAATGTAGGTATTAATGCAGGTATATTATACCGTACGACTAATATCAATATAAGAAAAAGAAATAATTTCCTTCATAGTTTGTTCATTCGTAAACGTGTTAAGGTCTATGCTATTTGGTGAAACAAAAGTGAATTAAAAAGTTTTGAAAATGCTGAAGATAGCTAAAGCGAAGTCATCTCTAATAAAAAATTGGATAAGTAATTGCAGTGCACTAAAAATTATTGACGAAGAAAGTGTTTTGTGCACAATCTGCGACAAAAGGGTAAGTTGAATTTTGAAATATTTTGTCAATAACAAGTTCTACAATTATGAGAATTTTTTTTTGTGTTCATAAATATAATGAAACAATTTCATAATAAATTATTATTAGATATGTTTAATTTTATGTTCTTTAAAGCTAATATATCTTTGTAATATTTCTTTGTCATAAACACCAAAATAACCAAAATCAATCAAATTTAAACAACTGGAGAACTTTACAAAACCAGACAATTTATTTTTCTAGTTTCTGTAGTAATATAGTAATTAATAATAATTATTATAACTGAATGTTAAAAATATATATTTGTTACACAGATTACATGCCAGAAGAAATTTCAAGTAGTGCAACATTTGAACACAACCTTTCATCAGAACAGGATTTCTGAAACTTTGAATAAACCGCGGCAGCAACTTTTGGAGGAAAGTTTTCTCAATAATTCGAAGAATCCATAAGAAGCATTTTCCAAAGATTTGTGTAATCTTTTTGTGGGTTGCAATATTCCTTTACATAAATTGGACAATCCTATATTTCCAGAATTCCTGAAAACTTATTGCATAGTCGATGATAAACCCATTTATGTACCCAGTTCCTCAGCTCTACGCAAGAACAACATCAACGAAATTTATGAAGATGTTACCGGTGGTATTAGAAAGGAGTTGAAAAACCAAAATCTTTGGCTCTCTGTTGATGCAACTACCGATACGAAGGGCCGTCAGGTTGCTAATTTGATTATTGGAACCTTAAATGGTTCAACTCAATCTAAAAGACATTTAATTAATGTAGGTAATTTAGACAAAACAAATCATGTTACCATAGCCAGGTTTATTAATGAGTCCTTAGCGAATTTCTTTTTACCCGACAAAGAACGTTTTGAAAAATGTCTGTTAATGGTAAATGACGCCGCATCGTATATGTTAAAATCAGCTCAAAGCCTGAAAATTTTTTTCCCCAATTTAATCCATTGTTCTTGTTTGGCTCATGCTTTAAATAGGGTTGCTGAAAAAGTAAGATTAGAGTTTCCAGATGTAAATAATTTAATTAGAAATATCAAAAAAGTATTTTTAAAAGCGCCCTTACGAGTGCAATTATATAACGAAATGCTTCCCGGCATTCCATTGCCACCAGAACCTATCTTAACAAGATGGGGAATGGCTTAAATGTGCTGTGTTGCTTTCCGATAATTACGAAGGTCAAAAATGTTGTAACTCAATTTGATTCAGCAACCAGTCTTGCCATAGAAAAGTGTAACGTAATTTTCAATAATTCGACAATACAAAATCAGCTATCATATATTAAATCTAATTTTGCGATAATTGAGCAGGCAATTACTAGATTAGAAGATAGAAATTTATCTTTAAATGATGGTGTTGGCATTGTAAATGATATTGAAGAGAAAATTGGAAATGTCAACGGATTGACTGGAAAAGGATTAAAGAAAAATTAGCCGCAATTCTAAGCAAAAATGGAGGTTTTGATACATTAAAATCTATAGATAATGTAATTAATGGCAATTTTAATGAAGACATTAATATAAGCCCCTCATTAATACCTAGTTTTAAGAATGCACCGATCACATCTTGCGATGTTGAAAGAACATTTTCCCAATATAAACATATATACTTACAGATCGTAGACATAATTTAACTATGGAAAATTTAAAGAAATATATGGTTGTTTATTGTAATAAATAAATATATAATTTGTAAATACGACAATTTATTGTAATAAATAAATATACAATTTGTAAATACGACAAATGAATTTTAATTTCCTAAAGCATAATAAATAAATGCAGATCATAAGTGCATATTGCATATTGTAAGTGCATATTTAGGGATTTTTTAAGTGCATATTGCATACATATTTGGCAAACTTTGTAGTGCATATTTTCCAGTCTCTAGTCATGACGCGCTCGTGTCCGCGCCCTACTCATAACTAAAATTGTGTATTGTGCGTCTGTCCATACACATATTTTTGGTTTTTTAATAGAATGAAATAGTACATATATAAATTCTCAAAATTAATGTTGTTATTATGTAAATATATGTGATACTATTCTGACTATAACGTTTAAATTATCGTATTAAAATGGACAAATCCATTTGCTTTTACTGGCAGCATTTATATTAGCTGTCAAAATGCACGTGGCAGGTAAATAAAACCACGTGGAACCCTTCTCCGGACAAGCCCAACTCCACAATAAATCACCGTTTAATTCCAGTGGAGTTGGAAAAAACAAAAGATTTATATAAATTTGACAATATTGATCGTGGCGTGCTGTGTACAGTAACACACGACGATCTTGAACCTAACCTCAATTAATCATCTGCAGGATTTATTCAAATAAGATTTATTTTTTAATCACTCACCTACATTGAGAAAACTTTGACAAATGGCGTCGGGCGTGTTCTTTTTCCTTGTTCCTCTTTTCCAGCCGTCTTTTTCCTACATCATCACAACGCTAAGTCATATTCCTCTTCGTCTTTTCTCGTTTATCGCGTACAAACTAAGGACAACACTGGCACTCACATTGAGGCAATGAGGACCTTGGGGAGGACTTCGTTGTATTGTATTTGTCGTCCACTTAAAGATATTTATTGTATTCGGAGATTTATGTTCTGACATTTCTTCGGTCTGGGAGGGTTGGCTTTCGTTTTTAATATCTGTAAAAACAAACAAAAGACGTGCGTGTTTGTGTATTAATGACGAATTATGGGACACGTTTTAGTGGCCTGTTTATTTTCTATTGAGCTGTCATACGACGACAAAATATATATCTACATATTTTCCATTATCACTAACTAATAATGGATATTGGTGTTGTTAATTTCGAGATTGTTTATTTTGTTCTTGGGAAGATTGAAGTTTTACTCCTATATAAATCATAATTTGATATATTAGAGATATTATAATGTATGGAGGATTTTCTATCAGCTTCAGCATAAACAATCTCGATAGATGGGGTATAATAATAATAATAGTAATAGATGCATAAATAGTAAATATACTTTGAAAAAGTTCATCAGACCTCAAGAAATCTCTGAATAAAAAAGTAATCAACCTTAAGTCATTGAATCAAAATTTACAATAGATCACGTGAAGAGTATCCTTTTCTAAATAAAAGATGATTGATCCAGTTTACATACGAATCACAAAATTATAAGTAAACTTACTTGAGTTGGTTAAGGAGGTAATTTCAGAAAATTTTACAATAGTTTAATACCGCGAGATCAAAAATTGTGTCATTAATATTTATCATTATATTAATGACAGTATGACACTTAATGATATAATTTAAGACAGACGTTTTACATTCCACGGCAAACCTTTGTCAATATAATTTTTGATCTCGCGGTACAATAAGCATGGTTGAGTATTTCAATTACAATTTTAATTTTATGACTATACACCGGACGTTCCAGGTTTAAATTACGACGGAGCAAAGAATAATGTAAACAACACACAGTTACTGAATAAGCATTATTCATATGGTGAATTGCAACATCTGTTGTTGACGCGAAAATGATAACAAAAAAAGTCCATTTAACTGGTAAATTTCCTTTCTTCATCGGCGTAGGTAGTAGCGTGAGGGATTTTTAAAATTTATTATATTTCCTAAGATAAATAAAGTTATATATGTATATATCTATTCATACTTATGTTAGTTTCGTTTTTTCATTGTTTTGACTTCGTAATTTTTGTAATCGTTCCTGTTTAATACAGTTTCATTGAATCTACTTCTCCCAATTATCTTGACGTAAGTGTGCACTGGATTTCGTTAAGTTTCAATAACATATTGCTGTGGTATTTTTCTGCATAAATAAATAAATAAATAAATAAAGAAATCAAACAAATAAAATACCAAAAAAAATAAAATACCAGCACATTTATTTAAATAAATATAAGTTTACATATTTGATATATTAAGTATAATTTAACTTTTCATCAGATATAAATATAGAACAATCCATTAACTTATATAAATATATATTATTTAAGTTATTGCATGACAATAAAGATTCGAACTGATGAACATGCAATAGAATACACATCAATGCAATGTGGGTTGCACACCCGTCAAGAGACAAACAAAAATGAGAGCATTGAAAATTAAAAGTGTTGACCCCAATTTTAAATAAATTAGAGCACAAAAATTGTGTTAAATATCATACAAAACATGATGTTCAAATACTGACCTCAGTCTAAAAAAAAAAGGATATGTAATGATTTAAACATTATTATTAGTAATTAATAGAAAGTAGGTCATTCGGTAATACATTCTTTAGTAGCAATAATAATCAATGAATAGAAGCCTGCATTTAACATATTGCGATAATAATAAACACTACGGCAAAAACAAAGGTCTTTATACGTAAATAAATATATTCCACTCATTTCTCAATCACTAAGATCAATTGTTTTTCTTCCGTATGGGACATAGAAACGCATATAAAGGTATAAGATTTATTTGTTTTCTATACACCAACACATCCAGAATGTAAATATTGTGGCCTGGTTCACTATTAAAAATAAAACATTATGTTGGGTAGGCAATTTTTCACTGGTATCTCCAGAATAAAAGATATTATTGAATGTACATTTAAATATGCGATTGGTACACAATTTCCTTCATATAAAAATGCTTCAAGAGATTCCAAACTAAAAACAAATAAAACATTAGTCAGTATATAATATAGCAGCTCAAAAATACCTACCAATCGATAAAATCAATCGATGTTCATTAGATATGCAAATACAGGATATGTAAACAACAACAACGGTAACATGGCGGAAGAAAGATCACGTGATCACATGACATCGATAGTTATCATAACAAACACGGAGGGCGCAGTAGAAGAAAATTTAAATTGAACAAAAATAATTTTGAAACAAAATAAAGCGTTTGTCAATTGTTGAAGGGTATATAAACGCGTGCACTTGCAGAAAAGAGGAGTCCATTCGAAGATCTTCAATACTCAAGAAGAAAAAGAAAAAGTTGATCAGCAGTCCCTTAAACTTAAACCAGTGCTTCAAGTGTTGTAAAATAAAATAAAATAAAATCTAAAAAGGCATAAACTCTTTTAAGATTTAGACGTTGTGAAATAAAACTTGTGATACGTTTTTCAAACGATAAGTGCGCGCTAAATACAGTAAAGCGCGGGATATTATTATTCGACTCTATAAAGCCCGCCATAATAAATTTTCAAAGGAATGGTAGGCAAGAATTATCAAGAAGAATTCGAAATGATATTCAGTCAAAAAAGTAAGTACAAGCACTATTAAATAAAACTACATCTTGCAATCTTATAATAAATAAATAAAGGAATCTTCATGTGTGTGATATAAAATTACTGGATAACAACAATTTTAAGAATATTATTTAAATATTTAATAAATCCTTCTTTGAGTATGCCTTGGGTTGACGTGAAAATCTCAAGTTAAGGCGATTCAACGGAGTATCAATAATTTTACCTGGATATCAACAATTTTAAGAATATTATTTAAATATTTAATAAATCCTTCTTTGAGTAAGCCTTGGGTTGACGTGAGAATCTCAAGTTAGGGCGACTCAACGAAGCATTAACGTTTTCATTTGAATAACAACAGTTTTGAAATATTATTAATTATTAATAGGTTCTTCATTGTTTAAATCTTGATTCTGACGTGAAAATCTCAGGTCGAGATGATCCAATGGGGATACGTCGGCAAAAGGTAAAGAAAGTGAATTTAGTAATTTCCTTGATTTGTAAGCATACATGAAGAAGTAATTCAGTAGACTTTTACAATTTTCTTAAAGGAACAAAAGATTTGCAAGGTGCTTGTACCATAACTAAGAAGAAAACACATCTAAATAAAATAAACTATTGTATTGTATAATAATAAAAGAAAATATTTTCCATGTTTTTGTAAATCTATACTGTAAATAAATATAAGTTGTGCTGACACTCACTCTTTACTTATTTACACCCATCCCAAAGGAGAACATTAGGAAAGTAAACATCACAATCACAGCTAGAACTCACAATAAGGAAAAGCTGTGACATTTTCCTTTTTCATAAAACAAAAAAATCTTCCTTTTAGACCCTGAGATTATTAAAGAATATTAATTTATTAATTTGACTATTGGTTATCAACCATAGTACAGCAGGTCACAGCATTATGCATACATTTTCAGTTATCATTTATTTAGATCTAGAACATTGTTTATGTTACTATGATACGGAAGAACGTCAAAAATGTCATCGTGAAACAATGGTGAGTTGGATTAAGGATTATACTGATTTTATGTCCATTGTCAGTGATTCAGAAATTTATTGCAAAGTTTGTCAAATATCGTTACAGAATGGCCAAAAAATCGCATGTACAACGGCACTTAGCATCGCTAAAACATACACAGAAACTGGACCCGTTGGAAGCTGACAATTTTACAGAAGAACTCGGTGGCCGCTAATATCCCATTAAATAAACTTGAAAATTCCTCTTTCAAAACATTTCTCCAAAAATATACCTACTGATGGAAATGTTCCTGATGAATCCACCTTACGCAAATATTATGTTTCTAAGTGATTCACGAGAACAGTAGAATACATTATAAGACATCTTTCAAATCAGTACCTATGGATAAATGCCGACGAAACTGCCGACAAAAATGTGTAGTAAATGTTGGAAATTTGCCTAAACTAATCACATATTTTGAAAATCGAAATCTCAAATTAAAAGATGGATTAACCACATTAGATGTGGCTATTAATAATTTCAAAAGTATTCCAAGTGACTTCGGCAAGAGTTAGACGCAATTTTTAATAGAAATTCAGATATAATAACATTGCGGCAATTGTGTATGGGGATAATGACACAAAATCTAACTGTTAAATACGCTGAAATAAAAGAATATTCCAGTACGCACCTATAACCAGTTGCGATGTAGAAAGGACGTTTTCTGCTTACAAGGATGTACTTCATTTCAAGAGAACAAATCTCACAAAAGAGAACCTTTATTTTATGGGTCACCATCCACTTGTTATTCAATTATATAGATAAAATTAAAACCTCTTTAAAAATACAAAATTTCAATAATGCGCCCATGAGCGATGAGTCATCAATCTTTCTGTATTTATGACTGATTGTTTCATCCATATTCATGAAAACAGCAACATAGTAATTCACTTTCCGCTTTGTTGTCAATGTTGTCCCCAAATTCTCTTCTCGCCAATATTATAGTATCATTTGCACACTAATCTGCTTTTTTGAGTCACACAGGATGACATATCATTTTTGTAAATGGGAAAAAGAACGGAACCAAGTATTGATATAGTTTTGCAAGCTGATAATACTGATCGTTTTATTGATGGTGCTGTCTCAACCTTAGTATTCAGTATGCGTCTTATGCAGACAGACAACATAGTTGTCAGTTCGACAATGGCAGATTAGATTGGTAACTCATTACAATGACACGTCATTTTAAATACTTGTTGGTTAGGATATTATTATAATATATTATTATATTATATTATTAAGTTGACACTTGACAGGAAGGTTATGTTGTGATACTTACACCACACCGACAATACCACCCATAAACATAATAAATCGAACTGACACCATTGCCCTGAAATAAAAAAAGACAATTTATTACAAATTGCTTACGGTATTAAAAGAGGTATATGTCCCATAAGAGGCTGGACAGAATATTAAGGTTGAGACGCTGTATAGCAGTGGTGGCTGTCATGTTGAAATGATTAGACGAAGAATTTACAATGATTTTGGTAGCAATATCTGCGCTGTTTGCAAGTACCATCAGTTATTACTATTGACAATACCAGTTGTCACAGAATTATTGTGAACAGGCTCTCTGCGACAGCATCTACTAAGGCAAATATTCAGGAAAATCTAACCAAAAACAAGATATTATACGACATATTTTCTGGAAGTACAATTACTGCATTTATATCTCGAGTGATTACATTAAATTTACGTTTGACTGGTATTGGATGGTTTGGACTGTTTTTGGAAATCAGTCTGCAGCTGTGTATGATGTTCATCAATTCGCACAGAACGAAGGTCATTAAGTTCTACGCATTTTCAATCCCATTGAACATACCTAGGGGGTATGACGAAAAATTATTAAAATAGACATGTTGAACAAACTGGTTAATATGGCAAAAACCTTTGGAAACAATCACTCCTAAAATTTGGATCAATACAAGAAGCATACTGAAACAGTCATGGGAGAGAAAGAAATGGGTATAAATCGAGAAGATTGATGTGAATTTAATATTCATGTTAGTACAGAGAGGGAAGCAAGGTGAGAAATTAACATCCACAGATTATTGTATATTTATGTCGTATTGTATATCTTATTTTTTATACAATGTATTTATTGTATTATATTTATAATTTATTAATAAAGTTGCAATAAATCTGATATTCGACGTATACAAAAATGTTTTACTTCAAAAAAGTATACAAAAAACATTTTTTTCCATTAAATAATTATGTAATATATAATATGAATATTAAGGTCTATTTGTTATTTAACGTGGAAATAATAATAAATTAGATTTTGGCTTGTAAACAAGATTTATATTTATGGTTAAAAATATAGCCAAGTATACTTTATTCGTCAGTAAATAATAGATTATACTTGATTTAATATTCTCACATTTGATAATACATGGTAACGTATATATTGAGTTTCAGTATTTCAGAATTAACATACCAAAATGGAAGTTATAGCCGAGAAGCTTCGGGCTCTTTCAGAATTAGGTTGGAATTTAATGCACGAAAATATCTCAGCATAAATTCTTCAATCTTAGTATTATTTATATATTAAATTACCATGGCCTAATTTTTTCCTATTTATATTATAAATACGTAAATTTATCTCACTCAGTTCTATTTTTATAAACAGATTGAATTTCTCGATTTAACACTAGTTTATATGCGGGTATTTATGCAAAAGCGCCTTAATTTGTAGCGCTATAGATAATATAAAATTACAGCGCTACAGCGAAAGCGGACTTCATGTAGCACGCCGAAATAACATAGAACAAATATTATCGGATACATTATGACATCAGTATTTTTGTACATTTTATACAGTTTATACACAAACCGATAATATGTTTCTGTCAAAATAAACTGATAATAAACACGTAAGGTGAATAAATTTCGTGAATTTCGTCCCCACTCGGTCGTTCCTTCTTTTTTTTTTTTTCTGAGGGTCCATTACTTATCCACTCGGAAAAAAAGGCCGGGATGTTTGTATTTAAGTCACGTATTAAAATTATATGAAACGTAATAGCTCGTATAAAACATGTTACATCAAAAACTTGTTTTGACTTTAACGAGCTCGTGTTTCGTTTTCGTACGTTTTGGTATGATTTTAAAGTAAAACAACGTCGTGTGCTTGCACCGACCAAGGTTAATTAGGAAAATAATTACGTGGACGTTAATGTCCGGAAGTTCAACGTATGCAAAAGACGTTAAAAATTGATACTGTTTAATTACTAGAGCTACAGATGAGTCAATACTTAACGACTGACTGTATTCTATAAGCAGAAATAGAACCAATTTTAAATTAATAAGGGCACCACATTGGTAAAGCCAATTGTAATTAAGCCCCTATGTTAATGGCCTGTATGTTTTAATATTTTTTAAGTAAAATAAAATAAAATAATTGAATCGTTTTACCTGGCTAGCTCATATTCCCAGGACGATCCACGTTAGTTAAGAGATATTAACAAAAAAACAATCTCCGGGCATTAATTGGCTCAATTGAATAAAACAAAATTATTTTAATTCAAATAATGTATGTATTAGAAACCAATATTCTTCCATATATTAAATACAAACACAATTTTAATTAGAACAAACACATTAACAAAATAATTTCAGAGCGCGTATAATAAATACTGAAAGATTAGTTATGATTTATTTGTATATTATTGTTTCTCTGAAATGCATCATACATCGTTTGTTTTCTACCGCCTCTTAGTATTTATATCAATACTAACAAAGTAGGACTTAAGAGAAACACAAACTATGCTGAGACTGATATATATCACCAATACATATAATAATTTTTAAAATAACATTGACAAACAATTTACAAATACTGAGATATTATTGTATCTAAGACAATTTATTAAATATGTTTATCATTCTCAAATTATTATATTAATTTATTACGTTTCTACATTAAGACGAATTTTAATATTTAAGTTTATCTAGCACTCGCGTAAGAACAGTTTCTAAATACCTTTCATATATACTTCTCTTTCTCCAGCTGAAGAAGATCTTCCTGTTGTTGGTGTGCTTTGTAGGAGTCCTCCTTCGACGGTAGGGACACCTGCAGCTTCTTTAATGGCTATTTGCACAACAATGACTTTGTATAGGTAGATATGTATATATATATTTACAATTAGTTAGCGGTCGATCTATATGTAAACAAAGAACTTTACTTTTAAGGTTGTAACATCGACAAGTTAATACATTATCGACCGCTATGTATGTGTCGACTTACTTATTAATTATTACTATACCGGGCTCTTTTTTTATCATTACACATAGCATTTTCCCTATGTGTAATGATAAAAAAAAATTGTCAATGCATTAGCGATATAGTCACTGTATAGTAGACAACCAGTTATACACTCGTATTTTGACAAGCAGGAACAGTGAGCTGTCATAAGATTTTTATCAGTCAATTTTCGTAAAACTTTTTATTAAAATTTTAAAATAAAAATTGAGTTTGTAGCAGAAACACTGTACGATACACGTGTTAAAATGTTATTTTATTTTTCTTATTTTAAATTGCTCCAGTTCCTAATCACCCTCGTGTCGCAAATCTTACTCGCAAAATAAAACAGCACTTTTAACAATTATATCGTAAATAACTAATTTTGTACAATTTTAAAATTCGAAATATATCACGTCGTCAACATCATAATTCCTACATTAAGGATTTCCCGCCATTTCCCACTGGCCGATACAAATAAAATAATATTCTGGAGATCCGTTTCTCTTACTTCTACCATAAATTATTTGTACGGAAAAATTAAACTTTGCAGCGTACATAAAACCTTTTACATTTATTACGAAACTGTTAAAATTTAGCGCGAAAGTATTTGATTCGGCATAGTTGTACTGGTAACATTGGGCGATACAGAGCAAAATAAAGCTTAGAAGAATTAGGTTATGTTTTTAATAAAGAAAATGCAGAATATCACTTGGAACAAAATAATTAGTTTATTATAACAATTAAACGAACTTAAATGTGAAGTCTATTATCATAACAAGTTCTCGAAATGTCCACCTTGTCTTTCAAGGCAATAAGCAAGGCGATCTTGAAAGCAACGAAGTGTATTTCTAATAAATTCTGGCCTTATTCCATTACATGCAGTACGTATACGCTCTTTTAGTTCATTCAAGTTGCGTATTCGTACATTGTTGTAAATTTTACTTTTTAGGTAACCCCAAAGAAAATTGTCATTTGGAGATAAATCAGCGGATCTTGGAGGCCATAGTATGGGACCAAATCTACCAATCCACCGTCTTTGAAATAAGTTATTTAAAAAATTCCTGATAGCGTTAGTAGAATGTGGCGGGGCCCCATTCATTTGGAACCAGGGTTCATCAACATTCATCATCTCAATTGATGGAATGATATGGTCTCTCAACAAATTCAAATATTTGACTGCAGTGAGGCTACCGTCAATAAAAAATGGGCCAATAAGTCTATCGCTTATTATTCCAATCCAGACATTAACTTTTTGAGGGTACTGTGTTCGGGTCAGGTTTTGAGCGTGAGGATTTGTACGGGACCAGTACCTAATGGATTAATGGATAGGAAATTTAATAATTTTTCATTGATAAATGTAGGGTACAAACCGAAAGTTCTGAGAGTTGACTTCACCGTTTACGGTAAATGTAGCCTCATCAGTAAAAATTATTTTATTTAAAATTTCTTGGTTTTCATTTAACATGTTAAACATTATTTCACAAAACTCAGTTCGTTTTATCTTATCCTCTTCGAAAAGCTCTTGATGATTTGATATTTTGTATGGCCTATATTTAAATTCTTTCAGAGTTTTGTATACCGAACTGTACTATACTCCAAAATGTTTAGCTACATCTAAAAGAGATCCTACAGACCGTTCCTCTACGTAACACAGGATATTTAATTTCATGTCTTCTGTTCGAACATGATTGGTTCTATTTCTTTTTTTCTGAGAATTTAGAACACAACCATCTTCTTGAAATTTTTTAAAAAAGTTCAGAATTGTTTTTGCACAAGGTATAGGCCTGTCTGGATAATTGACGGAAAACATGTCTCTAACTTGCCTTAAACTATTATTTTTCTGGTACCACATTACTATTGCCACCTTTTCATTTGTGTTGTATTTATCCATGATTTATAAATAAATTATCTATTTTTTTAATAAAATGTATTTAATTTATGACTTATGTTTGAATAAAAATTCAGAAATATTAGACATAAAAAATGATTTTCCCGTCATGGCAACCTGATTTAAAAATTAAGTTATGCTATACGTAAATTCTTCATTGGTGTATAACTGGTTGTCTACTATACAGTGACTATATCGCTAATGCATTGACAATTTTTTTTTATCATTACACATAGGGAAAATGCTATGTGTAATGATAAAAAAAGAGCCCGGTATATTATATGCCGGTGATCGATATCATCTGAGGTTTTCAGTCGACTTTTCTCTTTTATCGGACTTCGCTTTTTCCCTGGGACTCACATATTCCCTTTTCTCCTTAGCCCAAGTATACTAGTTATAGTTTTCACACGCTAATGTCACGTTTAACCGGCGATAAGATAAACACAAGTCTTATAATATAATCAATGCGAACATTAGCTTATCTAACTAGTGCTTAAATCATACATTTAGAATAAACAGTTCTAAGAATTATATCCTTTCTAATACATAACTTTAAAAATACAATTCATACGCGTATTTAAAATTTATAAAATAAAAATATTATGTCGTACCGTCGCGCGTCGTCTACTTCTTTTTATTCTTCTATAAAATCAGTGGATCTGTTCTGTAGCTGGTTATTCTTACTTCTTTTGGGACAGCATATTCGAACTGTCTTGAAATGTTTTGGTGGTCTTTGGGGGGGGGGGTATTTTATGCAATAGAGACGCATAATATAAGAAAATCAACGTTCACACTTGTATTGCGCTCTTTAAAGTCAATTAGGAAAATGCCCACACAATACCAGAATATTGTAGCCATCATCTTTTTCGTTGATTGAACGACTTTCGCCTTTCTGGGACGAGGTTCATCAGGTCTGTGTTCTCACTGTGTGAGCGAAACATGTCGTATTTTTATTAATACAGTTTTTAGAAATCGAAACACATTGTTTTATTTCGAGTGTTTTTGTGCATTTTATTGAAGTTTATAATTATTTTATACTGCTTGTATTGTTTTATTGCTCTAACGCAGAAGTAAGTCAATATAATTCAAAAATTCTATGAATGTTTAAAACATTTCGAGTCTTAATTTCTAATTGAAGCACCTATATTTATTCATTCGTATTTCACAACGAGTATTTTTAGTTCTAGGTACATCCAGAATTTATACAAAATGAAATTGGTACGATAAACCTCGTCCAATTACGAAAATTTCGCTTAATTAACAACGGCAAATTAATTCGGAGCGTTTTCCTTAATATCAATTAATGCTTCACTGTGTGTACTTTTCTGAGATGTCCTCCAGTTTCTAGCAAAGAGGTTACGGAAAACAGCACGGCACAAATATAAGTAACCAGAACGTTGAGCGCCACACTATATCCTCTCACTCGTCTGGTTCGTCCACCCGTACGCCTGTCGCTAAAGGAGGAAACAATAATGGAAATGATTCGAGTTCCTTTGCAGTGCCACATCGACTGACACTTTTAATTGCATTACACTCGAATCGGCGGTGCACTGTAACGCTTAATTCGTTGCGTTTGAACCGACGAGAGAAAACGACCTCCTTTAGTAGTTTTCCCTTTTACAAATAAATTAAACGTATTTCGACTGCATTCCGAGTCAACTTCAAATAGATTTTAAATTAATTAAAGTATTTTACTTTATTTCCATTTTAGTCTGTGTCACTGCAAGAAAAAGAAGGCGAATCAAACTAAAAACTAAAAAAAAGTTATGTTCATGCTGGAATGTTAAAGGCTTAGTCATTATGCAACCTTTAATTTTCAATTCAATTTTTTACTTTCTTTTAGGAAGTATAAAGAAGAATTGCGACAGTTAAAATTGTTAGTCTGGAAATTTTTTGAAATGTCTATATGTCAGTGAACACGTTAACGGCCAAACGAGTAAATAATTTACCCATTATTTACTCGTTTGGCCGTCACTGTCAAAGCAATATGTCAAAGTAATATGACAGGCGGGCAAAATGACTTTTATTTCCTACAGAAAATCTATGGCGTTCAAGTTCCCTAATTGTGACCACTGTACGAAAATATTGGCAAAGGTGTGCTGAATGTACGAGGTAGGCGCCATAAATTCTCGGCCTAATATACAAAAAAAAGAAACTTGGAACAATATAAGAATTTTTATTTTTCAATGTAATCTCCCCTAACTTCTATACATTTATTACAACGATTAATTAATAATTCGATACCCTTGTAAAAATAATCTGAAGTTTTTCCATCAAAATGTTCTATAACAGCTGCTTGCAACTCACTGTCGTCCTTAAATCTACGTCCCCTAAGGTCTCTTTTTAAATTAGAAAACAAAAAAAGTCACAAGGAACTATATCCGGACCATACGGTGGATGTTCCAATTCTTGAAAGCTGCATTCGCGGATGAAAGCTTGTAGAATAGCGGCAGTATGGAAGGTAGCATTGTCGTGCAATAATCGCACAACTCTTGTCTATTTTCCACGACGTTTTGCACAAATATTGTCCCTTAATTTATGCAATAAAGACGCATAATATGTGCCGATCACTCTTATATTGTGCTCTTTAATGTCAATTAGCAAAATGCCCTCACAATCCCAGAATATTGTAGCCATCACCTTTTTCGTTGATTGAACGCTGTTCTGGGACGAGGTTCACCAAGTCGCCATCATTCGATAGACTCCCTTTTCGATAGAGGATCGTAAAATACAACCATTGTTTCATCCTCCGTCACAATTGACTCCAAAATCGGTTTTTGGTCGTCTCCACACATGTTTAAAAACGACTACGCACATTCGACTCCACGTTCATGTTGGAGAGCAGAAAGAAGTCGTGCTACCCATCTAGCACTAATTTTATTCATACCCAAATGGTCATGGAGAATTCTGCGAACACTTGTTTCGGAAATGTTTGTTATCACTGCTAACTCCTTTACTTTCAAACGGCGATCTTCTAGAATAATTGAAATTTGTTGAAGCGATATCACTTCAATTGGTCGACTCAACCGATCAGCATCTTCCAGGGATTCTTGTCCCAAACGGAAACACTTTGCCCACTTTTTTACAGTTGAATACGAAGGAGATGAATAATCACTGTAAACGCCGTCTAAACGTTTTTAAAGTCATAACGTGTATGCCTTTCTTTTGTTAAAAATTTGTGCATGCATGACATGACGGAGTTTGAACACGTTTGAGTCCGAGAATTTATGGCGCCTACCCCGTAGCAGTAAGATGAAGCTGCACGTCCAGCGAAGTTAGTAGGACTGTTCACGATATGGAAGCTAAAATACTTTTTGTTTATTATTTATTATTTACTTGTTAGGTATATGTATTAGTAGTAAAAAATAACAACCAGATGGGCAAAACGATATAGCGAGATAGCGGGTAAAAACACGACTAGGGGAAGTTGGAATGTGGCAGACAAGGAGCAAGCTTTAGAAGCTGTTCGTAATGTAGAAATGGAAATAGAAACTACCACCGTCAACAGTCGAAGCTTTAACGAATATGAAATTGCAGCAAATGTAAAAAACGTGTCGGCTCCTTAAAAATAGTACTCAAGTGAAGAGGTGGAAGATATTGTAAAATGACCTCTTAACTGGGTTAAAATCTAAGTAGTCGTGGTTACAGTGCCAATCTTGTAAAAGATGGCCACATGTAGAGTAGGATGAGGAAGAAATTCAAAATTTTTTTTCAAGTCGTAATACCGCAGAAAAGTTGCGAATTTCCGAGACTAAGAAAGGGTAAAAAAATTAAATTGGTTACAGTCTTTTTGATAAAAAAACGCCCCATTCCATAACTTCTTTATTTATTATCCGATTTCAATAAATAAAAAAAGTATAAAGATGGTTTTACAAACTCTATAAACTGTCCATTGTCCCAATTTTAGAGTAGATATGTACGTACCGTAGATATTAAAAGACACAATTACGTTTTACAGTCTAACAAACCTCGGAAAATACCGTACAATGTAGGTATCCCTTTTTCGCATTATGATTTATAACCCAGCAAAAAGGAAGGAAACAACTGGAGACTGGAATGTGTTCTTTTTCTATATGCTCTTTAGTACATCTGGTTCAATGTGGATATTTTGTGCATGCCGGCGCCGCCTTAATACAATATTCTAAGATAGTTCAATCAAGGGAGTTTTAGAATTTCTAAGGTTAAAATAAAAACATGTCGATTCGAACGTATGGAAAAATTTAAACTTACAGATTATTTATTCACCTGAAATACTTTTAATACATATTGCAAATATATTGAAAATAGAATATGTTGAGCAGAATCATTCCTATTTGAATCAACTAATTTATTATTTTATGGATTTAATAAATTTCAAATAAAACAGAAAGCGTCTTTGAAGAATAAGATGGTGTTGCTTGAATATATATTCAATTTCATTCAACAAAAAAAGTGGACACCACAGGCTTTCTTGAATTTACATTTTAATTTATTTCAGTGTATAATTTGATGTTTTTACCAACCATATTTACGCCACTGAATTCATTATTTTCATGCGTATAGTCTGAATTTATTGCTTTAGACGTAAAGTTGTTTAGCGAATTTATACCTTCTGCATTCATTCCTTCTAAAATATTATCAATAATACAATCAACCAAACTGAGAGCTGAAATAACATATTATATATATTTCGATTATATACGTATGAGCTTCTTCAACCACTGAAGTGAAGGGATTTATTTTAAAAATTATAATGTATACTGTACACAAGTAATAATAATTATTATCATGCAGCTTTTCCATCTTATGCACAAAAAATTGAATTATATCTTGGGTGGCTTCCTTCCAAGAAGCGCATTTACAAGTTTAAAAAACATACCTCAAAACACATCGAACTGGCATGACGTCTTGTTTATTACCAACAGAGCCATTTTATTGCCACTGAAGATAAATTCAATAAACGTTAATATTAAAATTTTATCTGCGCAATAAAAATGTTACTTAGAAGAATTGCAGATTCATGCACGTTCTCAATATTTATTGCCCCCACGGTTCCCTCTTTATACATGGCAGAAGCATTCGCTTCCTTTTATATAAATGTCTGCATATAAACTTGGGCAGGGGCAATACCACCGAAAAAGAAAAGAACAGGAAACAAAAAGAAACCGGAGCAACTAATCTAAATATTTCGAGTTTCGGGAAATAACTGCGATTTTATGTTTTCATTCCACTCTGTACCCCGCACATATAATTTATCTTATATATACTTTATATGATCCTAATAAAAATCACAGTATAATGCGATACTGCTGCAAAGGGATTTTATATATATTTGTACACGTATATATCTTTTTTTTTGCGTCGACCATTGCAGAATTGCTACGCGACGGTAATTCTAACTGCCATTAAATTAAAAATAAAACAACTTTTATGACATTTGATTCAGGTTATTGAATTCGCCTTTTTAATTGTATGCATAGCAATTTTATGGACGTTTACTTTTATTTCGCCGAGATTCATGGGCGAACATAAAAGAGAAAAGTACTACTCGGCTGAATTGTTTTTCCTTTACAATTTTTTTCTATCGCTTTATACTGACATTAACTTTATTAGCCACCACTATAGCGCCCCCTTTTCAGTCCATAATTTAAATTTTATGAGTTCTAAATGTAGACATCCTTTTATTGAGAGAATGTATTTATTTTTTAGAGAGAGATTAGGTAACAATTGACAGATTTAAATTTTAAATTTTCAAAAATTTTTTTGAATTGCAATAAGTCTTAAATAACTAATTACTATAAAATAAATTTGCTATGTTGGACATATATCGAAAACCTATATAACTAGTTAATGCATATGTATACCGTACACCAGTAATAATGAATGTGGCCCCACGTTGGGCGCCACTTGTACTTTTATTTATGACTTAAATAAAAATGAGTTAGAATTATGACCTATATAATTTCACAATAGTTTTATTACAAACGTCTACCATTTCAAAATTTTATACAATGTTCAAATTAAATTACTTACAGTTATGGTGTTAGAGTGTGTTTTTGTGTAGGTGTCTGTTATAATATTTAACACTATAAATACTTTTTAATTCAATGCGTTTTTCACTGACATCCATTCATTTTTAACAGCAAAGCAAATTCTAGATCTGCATAACCTCGACCTTTTCCAAGACGATATCCTTCTTTAGAAACAGCAACACTACCCATTTCAATAGCAATGTTTTTACCTTGATCTAAAAATCAAATGACAAAGGATTTACTGTGACTGATGTAAAGCTCTGTGATAGTAGTGTTCTCAAATATCCGAATACCATGCTAGGAAGCTGACTACACAAGAACTAATTAAACGTTACTCATTTTCTACATCGAATTGTACACATGCTTTTTTAAATTTATTAAAGTATTTTCTTCAAGACTAGGGAATTCGAAATGTTGATATGGTTTAGAGAATATGATATAAATGATTAATAATAATTTTATAATAACAATAACCACGGTGATAAACGTTCTAAATTGTATACTTATTTACATATTTATCAGAAATATTTTCAATGAATTATAAAAACTCTGGTTCCTAGTAAATAAGAATATTGACTATTTTCAAATACCCAAATCAGCAAGGTTAACATTTTCGGAAATCAGTGATAGATATACAAGATGTTTGGAGAGACACATGTTTGCAAACACCATTTTTTGCTATGTTGAAAATATCAGAATATTTTCCTTCTAAAACTGAATCGAAAAAACATTATGGGTCAATTAATAAAAGGGGCACTACTTGAATTTAATCTCTTTGTGGTAGTGAAAAGTACTAAAAATTTAGTATTCAAAAATACTAACTTTCTTGTGTATGCAGGCGATATTGCAAAAGGTATATATGAATAAACCAGATTAAAATGTATTAATTTAAAAATAATGAGCTGCTATTACAATACACATAGCATACCTTAAAATAGTCAAAACAGGTTGTTTATAATATTTTCTACTTATAAATATATTATTTTTACTAAGATTTAAAATACATTCTTTAATTAAAAATGTATGAAAATAATAGCAGTTGCTGTGTGTCAAAAATTGAAAAAAATTGAAATTTACATTTCTTTGGAAGTGAAACTCGTTATTAGAAGTTCCAGAGTTTACTTTACGGCAATATATAAGTATTTAAAATTAAAATTATTTTATCTTGTACAGCTCATGGTTATCTACAATTTTTGAATAAAAATTTTTCGCCATTTGCGTTATTAGCTGCCGGTAGCAGACTTTTCCTTTCTGACATCTGGTAGGAATGGTGGCAACAAAAATAATTATCATAGAAAAGGACAGATTTGTGTATTATGTAATTTTGTCAAATTATTTTATTTGTGTTAAACATACTGTTTGGTGCACGCTTGCCAGATTAAAATGGCGGATAGAAGAGGTCATTTGCTGTCTCTTAAGGCCCAATAACTCAATTTTAGTCCCTAGTTTTTAAAAGAACTAGAGGATCACGATCGCTTTTAGTTATTTTCTTTTGCAATGTAAAGTTGAATTTGAAGTTTATTTTTATCTCTTCCAAAAACTTTGTGAGTTAATAAAATGAAAACTAAAAAAAAAACCTGTGCGACTAATAACCAAACATAAACGTTTTACAAAACAAAACGAGTTGGCAAAACTACATAATTCACAAAAATGTCCTTTCCTATGTTTGTTTCAACTATTTCTCCAAGGTGTCCCAAAGAAGCGATAAAGTCCATTATCGGTATCTAGTAACGTAGATGGCGAAATTTCTTTTTTTACAGAAGTTATTCATATTTTACCGTAAAGTAAATTGTTGTACTTCTAATAACGATTTTCTCTTCCAAATAAATATAAATTTCAAGTTTTATCAATTTTTGTCAAACAGCAACCACGATATTTTTATGTATTTCTAATTATGAATTTTCAAGCTTGTCATTTAGTGCATTTTAAAATGTTGGTAAAAGTAATATATTTGTAAGTAAAAAATATTATAAACAATCTGTTTCAATTAATTTAAGTTATGCTATGTGCTATACGCTATGCAACTCATAGCAGCTCATATTTTTAAATTAATAGATTGTAATCTGGTTTATTCGTATATAACATTCTACAGCTTTTGCAGTATCGCCTAGAGACACAAGAAAGATAGTATTTTTAAATAATAATTTTTTAGTACTTTTCACTACCGTATGTTCTATTTTTTTTTTAAATTGTTACGTCCAGCAAATGGTATGTAATTTTAAGGACCGTTCGTTAAAATACCGAAATAAAGATATTAAATTTAAGTAGTGCTTTTTATTAATTGAGCCCATAATAATTTTACGATACAATTTTAGAAGGAAAATATTGTGAGATTGAAGACTCACGATAACAAAAAAATTGTGTTTGCAAACATGTGTTTTTATCTACGTGTGTCACATTTACATTATCTGTATTAGACAAAAGTAAAAAGCATTCCAAAGGAAGGGAAAAATAAAGAAACCTTTCCGATTTTCTTATAGAATTTATTATTATAAAAAAATATATTTTCAATTAATAATGCTATTTATCTGTTCATTAGAGCACATAATATCATGTAATGAATACGTCAAATAAACTCATTTTACGAGTTAAACTGTAATTAAATACAAATGTATTATACACTAATTAAAAAGTAATTTTGATAAAGTCATCAATGTTATATAAGATCCTATTAATCAATGTAGATATATATGTATAGGATCAGTCATTTCCGCGGCTAAAGCGGATTGTGCCTTCAAGAGTAAAAATATGTAGAAGCGGTTTTTCCTCTATGATGGTCGCTACTCATTGGCAGCACCTTTTAATTTTATTTTATGTAAGCGTAGTCTTTACCATAATCGGTGTAAGTATTTTTTGTTAATCTTGAATGTAGCTTTGTTGTCTTTTTTTGGACACTGTCAAACGTTGCCTTCTCTCAGAAGACCACAAATTCCAAAAATATTGTTCCACAGATACTGCTGACAACTGACTAATATAGTCTTCTATTTGCAATAATTTATTTAAAAATGTCGTTTTTCTTTTCTACAACTCTTCTGAATCCATATTCAATGCATTCACGTTGACTATATCGTCGTCATTGTTGTTCGAATTACAATATTTCTTTACCCAAATTTATCATTATTAACCTGCAAACAAATAAGGTTGTGATAAAATCGTTTTCTGCTTGGGCTTGGTCCACGAGGGCCAGTCTTTGCCTGAATTTTTTATATAAAATCCAGAACTTTTGTTTGTGGTTGCTTTATGAAACACGGCATGAAATGAACACATGCTGTTCACAGAAAATCTGCGAAATGACTTCTCATTTCATAACCTCCTTTCTTGGAATAGTAAACACGCTTTCCGTCCATAAATTTTGCAGCTACACAGAGTTGTCAGCTTTTAGCATTATCGTATTTCTTATTGAACTAAAGCCGTGTTGTGTCAACGTGCTACACAACGTCACTAAAAAGACCGCAATGTTGCATTAAGAGATCAAGTTTAAAAAAAACAAATTTTTGAATTTTTACTCATTCCTGCACGCAAAAACACGCAGGAGATGATTGGCATAGTTTTGTTAGAAAAACAGTTGAAAATCGGTTGAAATTTAACTAGGTGCTATCACGATAAACAAGAGCTCCACTGATCTACTACTCTTTTCCTACCGCATGGGTCGCGCTTAATCACTTGGTGTGTACATTTTAAACTAAATTAAATGACTCCCACCTTAATCTGCAACCAAAGAAGAACAAAAAGTGAACCGTTCCTTTATTACACTACTAAATATTTAACTCCAGTTAGATAACGATATTATATTCGACGAGATATCAAAGTTGCACGAGTCTAGTACTTACGACTATCCGTGTAACTTTCTTATTAGACCTTTTTACGTACTTTCCTCGCTCATTTGCATGCACCGACGTTATTAGAACATTTTATATTTGCCCCCGTTATGCACAAATACCGAGGGGTAATACAGCAGAAAGGCAGATTGTACTTTAACAAAGTTGTGCTGTTGTTACATTGTCGACCGTATAATTTTACATGCGAAATTCTACTTTATTATAATTCACGGCACGTTGTTCAGCTTGTTTGTTGTGTAATTTGTAAAAATGTCAGTTTTGTTTTATTTTTGTGCAGTTCGTACTCTTTTTTGTTTATTATAAGTCCGTTCCTGCTGTATACGTACGTGAATTATAAAAATATTCAGTCGTGAAACATGTCTCGGTTCGCTACCGTGATTTTCGTGCAATCTTTTAATTATTTTTATATCTCGTATTCGGTTTCGTGACGAGGATGGGCGTAGAGTACTAAATACACGTTGTAAAGTAAAGATTAATTATGGTACTAATCTTCGCCCAAAGGATAAAGCACTAATGTCGTTTTATAACTCATATTAGTTGTTCATGTTTCGCCTTAATGTTCTTTTATTTTTAGAATTGTACACATTAGTCATATCTTATTAAGTGTTAGAGAATCATTGTTTGGTGAACTTATGTTTGTGTTCTGCAAATGTCATTTTACGTATGTATTATGTATGACCTTCTATAGCTGCAATTGAACGAAATGTACACCGAGTATCTTGAAGAGACCGAGTTTGCTAAGTATAACCGTAAATAAAAATGAGGTGCGGGCACCATACGACTTTCTTATACGTCTTTTTTAAAAAAAACTATCGATGAATATCACTGTACTGAGAGTGACCTCCCGGACTTTACATGGCGATCTCGCCAGCTACTTACGACAACTCAAAGTAGAACTATAGAACAAAGCCTGCCAGCCACGTATGGCTGTTTCAAATAGAAATATGTAACGGAACAGCTAGACGAAGAAAGAAATAAGAAATGCCATGGGGAGCTCCAAAACAAAAGAATAAATCGTCACTGAACAAAAATATTCTTTCGTGTTAAGTTCGACATTCTTTTAATACAAAAGTCATCCCAAATCCAGCTCCAGATTCTTTTATACTGTGAATAGATTCTTATAGACACTATGTGAGATAGTTGCTAAAAATTGCTACTCGGTAAGAATAAAAACGTTACTTTCGATCTGAATTTTGAAAGATTTGAATTTTAACATTATTCCAAATCCAGTTCTACACACTTTTACGTTATAAATCTATTCAAACTGCATAATTTGTGAGATATTTTAGAGAACTGATGTTAGATACTGGAAATTGCGTATAAGCCGTCTGTAGGTTTTCAATAGTCGTTCGTAAATTGCGTCCCGAATATATCTTCTCTAATGAGGGCAGTAACTACACTTTAAAAAGATTTACCTGCGGGAATGATGAGAGGAATGGATTTGCGTAAGACAAATTTGAAAAAAATTGTGAATGAGTTATTAAAGGTTCAATCATGGAAATTGCAGGAAGTGGAAGAGATAAAATTGTATTTTTAATAGAAAAATTTAATTGTGGATTCCGCAATTGCTTAGCAATTGTAATTCGACGTTAGCAATTTTGTAAAAAAAACGTGTAAATTGTTCTTGAAGCTAGCCAAAACCAAGATGATGTAGAAGGTCCTTTTCCTTACAACCATAAGAAAATGGAGGAAAATCAAATGGATCGTGACAAATTATGTAACATGTTTGAAAGGAAAGCTGCTAAGTTAATGCATTTAGCTTTAAATGTGGGTAATAGTGAGGCATTAAAAGCAAAATTTTTAATATTTATTAAGAGAAATATGCACAAGACACAAGCTTCTATGAGTAAAATGCTTGAATGAGTTGTGAAACCTGTAATATCGTAGCAAATATGGTATTCCAAACCAATTTTGGTGAAGATTTTGTGCTGATTAAAATAACTGGATTTTCTACAAAGAATGATCTGTATAAGCGCTGTGTCCTCTACGTTTGCGTAAATAGAACATTCAAAATTTATCCTAAGCATTTTTATCATTTTGTTACATATAATGCACTGCATAAGAATTCATATGTGCCTTTTGCGTTGTTCTTCTGCCTAGTAAAGCTGCAGAGACCTACACGAAATTCTTCAAGTACTTATATGGTTAGTAAGAGTTTGAATGCAGGGGCTAAAATTTTCTTTGAAAAAACTAAAGCTGCTTCTTTCAAAAAGAATCAAGAATTTTTTTAATACAACAATTATTAAAATAAAGCTTTAAATAGTTTATGTATCTGATCAGTAAGTATGACTTGTGAAATATTTGCAAGAAACCGTTTTACTACAAGAGTACTACTATAAGAGTAAATCAGTATAAACTTAGTAGCTAGAGAAAGCTGTAAGAGAAAACTATATTCTTTAATGCTCCTGTAAAGTCTGTTCTTATAAAATAAATAGGACAGTTTCTATTTCAATATGTAAATATTCACACAGCTTGCAAGCTTGTTCAGCTAGTTTTCGTCTGTCTCAGTGCTTGCTATACAGGGTGATTCTTAATATATGCGACAAACTTTAGGAGCTGATTCCTGGGGTTATTTTGATCATAAAAGTTCATAAGAACATATTTCCAAAACCGCTTAGTTCAGAAGTTATACAATGTTTAATAGAAAGTTAAAATAATAAATGGTTTTATTATAAATTAACAAAATAATTAGTAAAACAAAATTAACTTATAGTAACTGTTGAAATTGACCGCCCCCAACTGTACTACAAGCTGCTATCCTCCGTCGTATTGACTGGCGAGTCCGTTCGAAAATACCAGGGGTATTTCGAATTGTTTCAAAAGCTGCTATAATACGATTTCTTAGTTCATCGACATTTTCCATGGGAGTCGTGTAAACTAATGATTTAAGGTGGCCCCAGAGAAAAAAGTCCAATGAATTTAAGTCTGGAGACCGAGGAGGCCGCACGGTTGTGGACCTCCCCCTCCTATCCACCGATTTGGATACGTACTGTCCAGAAACTCGCGAGCAAGTAAACTAAAATGCGCTGGAGCACCGTCATGCATAAAATACATTTGTAATCTTAACTGCAACAGAACTTCTTCCAGCAGTAGTGGTAACTCCTCTTCAAGAAAATTGCGGTATACCTCTCCATTTAACCGCATCGGTAAAAAATGTGGACCTAACAAGTGATCTGCAACAATTCCGGCCCACACATTGACAGAGAATTGATGCTGATGACGGGCATTCATTATTTCTCGCGAATTTTCTTCGGCCCATATGTGATTATTATGAAAATTAATAATCGCGTTTCTAGAGAAAGTAGCCTCGTCGGTGAAGAATATTTGAGCCAAACGGTTAGGATTTTGTACGACTTCGTGTTGCATCCATTGACAAAAAGCTGATCTTTGTGGAAAATCTGCTGGCAATAGAGCCTGCACCCGTTGAATGTGATATGGATACAACAGTTGATCTTTCAATATTCTCCAAACTGTGGCCTGACTAATGTTTAAATCAAACGCAATTTTTTCTGGTGCTTGTTGTAGGATGTTCCTCAATTTCATTTAATACCATTTCTTCAACTTGTGGAGTTCTCACTGTAGATGGGGGCCCGATATCAGTCGTTTTTTAAAACTTCCCGTTTCACTAAGACGTTAATGAAGACGGGCAAACATGGAATGATGCGGTATGATACGGTTCGGGTATCTTTCTGCATAAAGACGTCTAGCAGCACGCGCATTTCCATTGGCAAGACCGTAAACGAAATGCATATCACACATCTCAGCATTCGTATAATTCATTTTAGAAAACAGAAACTGGCAATAAACTGAATGAATACTCTGACACTATTGACAAATATTGAAATGACAAATAAACAATTCTAAAATACCGTGCATAATCACAACACGTGCATCTTGAGCAACTGGTAAACACCAACTGATTAGCATCGACAACGCGACCACTGCGCATATTAGAGAAACAGGCACAGACTTGTTTACGAGCTTGTATTACAGTTTGGAGCGGTCATTTTCAACAGTTACTATAAGTTAATTTTGTTTTACTGATTATTTTGTTAATTTATAATAAAACCATTTACTATTTTAACTTTCTATTAAACATTGTATAACTTCCGAACTAAGCGGTTTTGGACATATGTTCTTATGAACTTTTACGATCAAAATAACCCCAGAAATCAGCTCCTAAAGTTTGTCGCATATATTAAGAAGCAGCCTGTATATGCCTGGGATCGAAAATGTTTTTAAAATATCGTTTTTAATATTTCGTTTTCTTGTAACAAAAGACGACTAAATGTTACTTGCTTTGTCATTGAAAATTGATATTACAAATTATTTAAAACGAATTTGTTAGCAAGTAGAATTTTCAAACCATTTTTTTAAATTCGAATATATATAATTTAACGATAAGACCAAAATTACATAGTCCCTATTTTCTAATATTTATTTATTATATACTCTACAAAATCTTTATTATTATTACTACTGCCTACCCAGAAAATACAACAGTATGTTACAACATGATAATTAGTTGGTATTTTCGATATTTCAACTATCCAGATGTTGACGCAGGCACTTTTCTTGGTTTTAGTATTTTTAAATTATTTATCCTACTCTTGTAGGTATAGAAATCTAATTATTTTTAAAATTATCTCATGCTAACATTTATGAAAGGTGTGCGATTGAAATCAAAGAAAGAGCGATAACATAAAACATAGTAGTATACTTATTTAACAATTTTAAATAATAAAAATAGTCTTTAGTCTTTCAAGAAGTAATTAACTAGAAATTAAGTTTACAATTAAATTTGTAATGTTTTCTATTTTATTTTTGGATATATTATTACTATAGACCGGACGTACGGGGCCGAAATGACGAAGAACAAAACAAATAATGTATAACATCACGTAGTTACTGAATAGCACTATTCATATGGTGAACTGCAATATCTGTTGTTGTCGCGAAAACGGCCAGCAAAAAAGACGATTTTACTCTTAAATTTCTTTCTTCATGAGCGTAGGTAAAAGCGTGAGGAGTTTTTAAAATTTATTCAATTTATGTTATATTATTTTATAATATAACGTAAATTGAATAAATAAATAAGTACGGGGAGATAGTTTCGTTTTTTCATTGTTTTGACTGCTAATTACATAGTTCGTGATTTTAGTAATAGTTCCTGTTTAATACCGTTTCATTCAATCTACTTCTCCCAATTATCTTGACGTAAGAGTGCACAGGATTTCGTTAAGTTTGAATAACTTACGCATACATTTTTAGTTATCATTTATTTACATCTAGAGCATTGTTTAAGTTACTTTTTCAGATATGATATAGAAGAACGTCGAGAATGGCATCGTGAAATAATGGCGAATTGGATTAAGGGTCATACTGACTGTATGTCCTCCATTGTCAGTGATTCCGAAATTTATTGCAAAGTCTGTAAAATATCGTTACAGAATGCCAAAAAATCGTACGTACATACAAAGTCACTTAGCATGACTAAAACATACACAGAAATTGGACCCATTGGAAGCTGACAATTTTAACGAAGAATTCTGTGAAACTTTAATGGCGGCTAATATCCCATTAAATAAACTTGACAATCATACTTTCAAAACATTTCTCCAAAAGTATAATGGTCGACATGTTCCTGATGAATCCTCCTTACACGAATGTCATGTTTCTAAGTGCTTCACAAACGTAGTAGAATCCATTAGAAGGCATCTTTCAAATCAGTACCTATGGATTGGTGCCGACGAAACTGTCGATATATTAAGACGTTGTATAGTAAATGGTGTACTGCATCCAATTATTCCATATAACGCTTATGTAATACAGCACTTAAAGTTATAAATACAGTTGATGCGGAAAGAGTTGCTAAAACCATTGACGAGAATTTGCACAAAATGCTTCATTCGGACGACAGGTACAAGGAAAAAATACTTTTATTTATTAGTGACAGTGCTGCATGTATGTTAAAAACAGGCAGACTATTAAAGGTAACAAAGCTTTATAAGGTGCATATTACTTGTGCAGCACATACTCTCCACAGAATGTGTGAATATATCAGAGACACCTACGCGGAAGTTGATAGACTTGTACCCGCTTTTAAAAAAGTTTTCAGAAAAGCACCATTGAGAGAGTTTTTCAATAGTTCACAAAATTTCGTTACATGTTTAAATGACGATGCTTAAAGTATTTCTGATTTCAAGGACTAACACAAATGCCAAATTTAAAAAATCAGTTGTTTTCCATCAGGAACACTTTGGAAATTTGCCTAAACTAATCTCATATTTTGAAAATTGAAATCTCAAATTAAAAGATTGATTAACAGCACTAGATGTGGCAATTAATATTTCAAAAGTATTCCAAGTGACTTCGAATGTGACCTTCGGCAAAAGTTAGACGCAGTTTTTAATAGAAATCCAGATTAAATAATATTGCGACAATTGTGTGTAGGGACAAAGGACGTTTTCTATCTGCATGGATGTACTTCATTCAAAAAGAACAAATCTTAAAGAAGAGAACCTTGCGAAAGCATTGCTAGTAAATATTAACACTCCTTTACTCGACTTGAACTACAAAATGAACAAATAATAACGAATTTTGTATTTTATAGATCACCACCCACTTGTTATCCAATTATATAAATAAAATTAAAACCGCTTTAAAAATAAAACATTTCAATAGTGCGCCCATAGGCGATAAGTCAGCGGCCTCTCGTGTCTGGTCTATAATTATTAGCCATCAGTGCATGTAGATGTCGTTTTTGTTTTACTTTTACTAGATATAATTTTTTATCAAGCTAAGACAGTTACTTCTTTTAAATAAGCTTCGCCGTTCTCGAGAAAAGAGCAGTTTTCAAGAAATCTTAAAAAGTGTATACGTGTCCGGGCTGTTTACATAACGCAGTTCTAATAATTTTCTTACAGGTGTTGTCTGAATGTATTCAGACGAGTCTTGCTCTCGATTAATGCAACGGAGAGGTATAGAAGCCTCTTGAGGAAGATGGAATAAAGACAGCATGCCGTTCAACAATTTAGCAAAATATCGCAAAACAGCTTCAGTACTTTTTACTGTTTATGACCCTATGTGTTAATGCATAAATAGAAGTGAATCGAAAGCAGACCCCTAAGGTACACCATATAAATTATATTTTCAATCAGACATGACCGTCATTTCTATTGACAATATTTATGCTTTTACATCACTTAAATACGACTCAATCAAATTCAAAATTATGTCACGAAATCCAGTTGAATTACCGTAAAACGGGATGATTTATAAGATGTTCGGTTATAATATTAAAATAATATTTTAAGTAAAATTATGAACCAAAAATAACCAAATTATGAAAAATATATATGAAACATCTCTCTGAACTGACTGTGTTACAAAGTAATATTCCAAATAGATTAATAACAGGAGCTCATTCAATTCACTTCCAACAGAAAGATTTTTATGTGTGATTTTCCTAGCCAGTGATTCTCTAAAGGCGGCATTCTCTCATTTTTTTAACTTTATCGAGCTATTCATATGGTTATTTAATGCTTATGAATGACGGAAAAGCCAAATTATGTTACAATTACATAAAGCGAAGCCGAAAATTTACATTTTTATCGGGAGGCTTTCAACACAATGCTTCGTTTCTCCTCTTTTTTTTTCTGTTATTTCCATTTAAAACAATATTCCGTACAATAATCCTCAAACCGTGCGAAAAGCCATTATTTAAGTCGATTAAAAATTCCGTTTTTTCGGACACACGGGAGGATCCCGTAGCACTTAAGACAAACATTAAAATAAATGATGTTCGAGACTGTTAAGAGTTGAAATTGTTGAGTGGAAACAGGTTGAAAAAAAAAAAACTGCCACCACAGCAATAACAACAACAAAGAACAAAAATGCTAATGTGGCGTATTACCGATAATTATAACTAGTTAGCATGTGTAATAGGGTGTGAGAAGCGGCATAGTACACGTGTTAATTAAAATGTCATTAGGTGAGTTTGGAAGATATTATCTGACAGTCGAACCGTGGTGTCGTCTAACCTACGAACGAGGCACTATTGTAATTTGAGTGTCCTTTTTAACATAATCGGAAGATAATAGCACCGGTAGATATTTATGGTTGGAATTTTATTAAACTGAAAGCGTATCTGATGAATTAAGTCATTAACACAAAGGCATTCTATAATATAATTTGGGAAATTAACATTCGTTTCGAATTAACTATAAAATCCATTTCAATTAAAAGAAGTTTCACACATTTGCGGTTATAGGTTTATATCATCGGAAAAGACTCACTCCTATGTTAGATACGCCTTCACTTTTCATTCTTAATGGTAAATCTTTTGATAAAAGGGCGCAAGCGGCTTTTACTAATTCTTACAAGAGATGGAAATTAGAATAAAATCTGGGAACGTTTTTCAAAGAGCAACAGGTATTTTTGAAATATATAATATAAGGGCGCGGACACGAACGGTTGATCAGTCATCGCCCATGGGCGCACTATTGAAATGTTGTACTTCTAAAAAGGTTTTAATTTAGTTATATAATTCGATAACAAGTGGCTGGTGATCTATAAAATACAAAATATCTTATTATTTGTTCATTTTCTCTTTTGTAAGACTTGTTCTCTTTGAATTAAGTACATCCTTGTATATAGAAAACGTCCTTTCTACATCGCAACTGGTTATAGGTGCCTACTGGAAATATTCTTTTATTTCAGCGTATTTAGCATACACAATTGCCGCAATGTTATTAAATCTGGATTTCTAACAAAAACTGCGTCTAACTTTTGCCGAAGGCCACATCCGAAGTCACTTGGAATACTTTTCAAATTATTAATAGCCACATCTAATGTGGTTAATCCATCTTTCAATTTGAGACTTCGATTTTCAAAATATTTGATTAGTTTAGGCAAATTTCCAAAGTGTTCCTGAAGGAATAACAATTGATTTTTTAAATTTGGGATTTGTGTTAGTTCCTTGCATTCAGAAATACTTCGAGCATCGTCATTTAAACATGTAACGAAATTTTGTAAACTATCGAAATTCACTGCATAAAAACTATTTCTGTGTATGTTTTAGCAAAGCTAAGTGAAGAACGTGCGATATTTTGGCATTCTGTAACGATATTTCACAGACTTTGTAATAAATTTCGGAATCGCTCACAATTAATTTTCACATCAGAAAAAGTAACATAAACAACGTTCTAGATCTAAATAAATGATAACTAAAAATGTATGCGTATGTTATTGAATCTAAACGAAATCCAGTGCACACTTACGTCTAGATAATTGGGAGAAGTCGATTCAATAAACCAGTATTAAACAGACTATTACAAAAATTACGAAGTACGTAATTAACAGTCAAAACAATGAAGAAACGAAACTAACGTAAGTATGAATGAAAATTTTATTTCTCTTGCGAAATATAAGGTAAATATAATAAATTTTAAAAATCCCTCACGCTCCTATCTACGCCGACGAAAAAAGGATTTTACTCATAAATTCCTTATTTTATGGGCATTTTTTGCTCTCATTCTCGGCCAGTTCTCGGGCATAAACAGATGTTGCGGTTTACCATATGAATTAGTGCTATTCAGTAAGCGTGTCTTGTTTACATTATTTCTTTGCTCCGTTGTAACTTCGTCGTAGTTTAAACCGGTCATGTCCGCGCCCTAATAATTATACTTAATTTATAAGGTAAAATATAAACTATATGTTCATTGTATAAGAAGAAAATAATAACATTAGAAATAATTACACATAATATATATCCCAGGTGTGTGAAATATAGCAATATTCATTAAAAAGAAAATTTAATATGTAAAGACATATTAATATAGTTGTTGATTGAATCTTTTGTCGTCTAACTTTTGTTCGCAATGACCGCTTGGCATTGTCGTGACATGGAATCAACCATTGCTTCGCATATTTGGAATGGAGCGCAATGTTCTTTCGACTGTATGTACACAGACTTTCTATAGATATCAGATCTGGTGATTGTGCAGGCCACACCAGAACCTCAACCGAAGCCACCATTATTGTAGGAGCTTTGTTTCTTGTTTGAACCATGTCTCGGACACATTTATGCCGTCGTCCGGTGTCCCTCAGGGAAGTAACCTGGATCCCTTACTTTTCTTGATTTTTATTAATGATTTAAGTGATCAGTTGCAGTACGAAACGTTGCTCTTTGCAGACGATTTAAAAGTTTTCTTATGAGTAGATCCGTGGAAGATTGCCGATTTCTTCAGTCACAGAGTCATATTAGCTCTGTTCGTAGAGAAATCACAAACTAATCAGAGCCAATGAGATGTTGTAAAATCAGTCAAAGACTAGTTTCGTATTTCTCCCCACCAATCGAATAGCCGCTGACTAGTTTGTGATTCCTCTACGAACGAAGCTATAATAGAATATTGGTGTGACATTACTAGACTCCAAATGAATATATCTAAAAGCCAGATCTTGACGTTCACAAGAAAGCATTATCCACTACATTGCGAATACCAATCTGGGAGTAACTATTGATTCGAAGCTTACCTTTACGAAACAGATTTCGAAGATTCCTGCCTCTGCATTGAAAATGCTGAGATTTGTGATAAGAACTACACGGAATTTTACATCGTCAGACGCCATTTCACAAATTTACTATTTTTTTATGAAATGGTGCAGAGACGATTTCTTAAATATCTCTATTTTAAAGGAAATATCCCGTTTTTGGTTTTTGTCATGATCTTATATTGAAGCTCTTTGAGATGGAATCTATGGCAACGCGCCGTGATCAGTCCAGCATTCGTTTTTTGTTTAATTTAGTTCATAAATATATCGATACGCCTGACTTGTAGAGTAAACTTAACTGTTTTGTCCTGAAAGTCCTTTCGATCGAATGTTACTTTCTTATGTTTGCGTGCGTGCACCAATGTGATGCATAAATTACCTATATGTAAAATGTGTTATACATTCAATGTCAAATGTATTAATGTAGATATACACCATTCATCATTTCCTGAATTGTTAAATTCTCCTGCTTTTTAGTTAAGTTTTCATTACTTTATTTCTTATGTACTTATTTCTCTTTTGAGTTTTGTTGTCTGTAAAGACTGTAGATGGGCTTTTTAGAATTACGTTTAATATTTGCTTGTTCATACATTCTATGTAGTTTTGTCTTGTAATTGGAGATATCTATTGGACAACAAATAATAATAATAATAATAATAATAATGATAATACTTAATATCCAGTCCTTAACCCAACGGGATGCAGGTGTGAGGTCGTTATCATGCATGTATATACATCCAGCGGAGAGGCATTTATTCCTCTGCGTAGGGTAGCTTGAAGTATATTTGGGTATACAAAGTAATCCATAGTCTCCTGTATCCAAATTACTGGACCAACACCATAGTATGAGAAACTTAACCATACCATAATAGAGGTTTGCCCATGTTTGATGGTCTTTATAGTGCACAGGGAAGATCTAAAGTTTGTTTTATGAGAATCGAAGTTGCAAAAGGATATGCCTGAACAATTCTCTTAATGCAAGGATCATATCTAGTAGATGATTTTCTCTTTCTTCCTCCTCCTTCAGGTTTTTGTAATAAAGTATAGCCTATATTCATCTCTAGAAAATAAATGTTAAGCTTATGAAACAATTATCAAAACAGTAAAATAATATATACATTATTATACATAGACACACAAATACACTTCTAAAGTGTCTCTGTAAAATATGATATTACATTAAGGCAAATATAGTATATAGATACTTAGGATGAATTGCATAGATTTGTAAGTAATATTTCGTTCACTAATACTTTATTTCATCACATTTTAAATGCATATTATATTCGCATTATCCGACAAACATTCAAAGTGCATTTCCGATTTAAACTCGAACGTATGTACAATACATAAACGTATACATACATAACGTTCTAGTCTAGGGCATTGAGCGTAAGGGTACATGCATGTATACTGCATGAATGTAATCGGTAATCGACAATTGAACAGTACAATATACGTCCATTTAGTGTTCCAAAAATGTCGATCATAAACGCTGATATATATTCTTGCGTCACGTGTATAACAGGCGGTAGCTGTCGTCCAACAAGAATCTTCAACGAGCGGTATGGAAAAATCGTACAATGTTGTGACGGTCGATTGTACCATAAAGTGTATGAGTCGTCTAAATACGAGTCCTGATGAGAGATCGGATTGAAGCTTTTCAACAAATAGAATTAGGTTAGGTTAAACCTTGGTCACGTGTACGAACAAGCGACACTGCACTCTCTGGATGTGTGAACGAGGTTACAGGCCCGGATCACATGAAAAACTGTAATGTGACATTACACGTCATAGCAATAAAAATAGTTTTGTATCACTGAATACAATTAGATCATAAATAATTTCCTTTTGTCGGTGGATTATGCTTTCATTTCTTATAAAAAAATGAAATATACCCTAAAACAATTAGGAAACGCGTTTAAAACAAACTATTTCTTTCCATACAAGGAAAATTTCCACCAATGCTTAAAGCTGCTAAATTAATTCAGGTATATAAGAGAGGAAATACAGGATTAGTTTCTAATTATCATCCTGTATCACCTTTATCATGTTTTTCAAATGTTTTTGTGAAAGTAGTGCATAGCCGATGGTATAATTTTTTATGGAAGTTCTTTTGTAGAATGTCAGTGTGGTTATCTCAATATTCATGACTTACATGAGTGTGATAAAGGGCTAGGATATGTAATGTTTGATTTATCGAATGGATTGGATTGGATAGGTCCCTATTTGGGTAATCGTAACTGTTATGATTAACCAAAACGTATTGGCAAAGAATTTACAATATGAATCTTTAAATGTTAGTGTGACTCAAGGTTTTGTACTGGGACTTTTGTTGTTTGTAATATTTGATAACGATCTTTAGAATGATTTTAGAGATCTGAAGAAAATATGTCAATTCACCGACAACATATCTAATATTATCCACGGTACAGATTATAAACAATTAGTGGAAATGGGAAGTTATTCTTCTTCTACTATCTTAGATAGTAGAAAAACAATGTTTTATTATTTACTCTTAAATGCATTGATCTTGAATCTACAAAATTTGCTAATCTCGTAAATCTTCATTTTACACTGAAGTAATGTGTACATTAATATCTTAAAAAGGGGCACTAGGCAAAAATGCAAGGAATTAGCTGGAAATCCAGCTGTCCATAAATACAAATAAGGTAAAGTGGTGAAAAACGCCCCAGTGGGGAAAATGCCCCACTACTTCAAAGTCCAACTTCTGTGACATAGATGGAAGCACTAGTTGTAAAAACTAAAGTAGACAGACACTACTAACGATGTATAAATGTTTCAAGCACATTGAATCTGTTTTCTGCTTTGGAAAAAGTTTTCAAGTGAAAATATAGTTTAGGAAGTCAGCAAACTTTGTGGGTAAGTTCCATTATTTATTAATTTCTCTTCAGCGAAATGTTTTTATCCAAAACCTAACTGTGTTGTGAGTAACTGGTAACATAACCTATCGAATACGCTGTGCATCGCATTGTTGGCGCGTTCTTCTTGTTTGGTGGACAGGTGGGGCCTTTTTCACCAGCATTTTGTAAAAACGCCCCATCAAAACCTAGGGAAATAAGCCCCACTTTTTCAACATAGTTTTTCTACATTTTAGCATACAAAATGGGGAAAAAATACGTGAGGAAAACAACAAGAGCCAACTGGAGCGAAGAAGCTTTGGAAGAGGCGATGAAGATGATATCTACTGGTCGAATGGGCACCAATGAGGCTAGCAGAGTCTATGGAATAGCTTCGCGTACTATCAGAAGGCATTTAACGAAAGCAGATGCAAAAGTACGTTTGGGGCGCTGTCCAGAGTTGGGGTTTCAGCATGAGCAAAGGCTTGTCAAGTACATAAAAGAACTTGAAAAAGTGGGTTTTGCACCCGATGCTGCTGGAGTGAAAAAAATGGCTTTTGAATTTGCCGAGAAACTTGGAATTACCAACAGATTTTCAAGAGAAAAACGATCAGCTGGTGATGATTGGTTTCGAGCATTTCTGCGCCGCAATAAAGATCTTTCAATACGCAAGTCAGAAGGTCTGTCGGTAGCCAGAGCCAAAGGTATGAACAGAAATGATGTAAACAATTATTTTCAATTGTTATTGGAAATTCTGACTACAAATGATTTGCTTCATAAACCTGGAAAAATATTCAACGTCGACGAGACGGGAATTCAAGTCAATAATAAACCAGGAAAGGTGGTGGCAACAAAAGGTGCCAAAGATGTTTATTCGATAACCAGCACCGAAAGAGGTGAAAACATTTCTTTGATTGGTTGTTGCAACGCAGAAGGTTATTTCATGCCACCTGTTTTGATATTCAAGGGAAAAAACAGAAAAGAAGAGTTCTCAGACGGCCTTCCGCCTGGTTCCGACGTATTTATGAACCCTAAGTCGTCGTACATCAATAGTGAATTGTTCCTCAAATGGTTTAAAGATTATTTTTTGCCAAAAAAAGGCGAAGGAAAAGCTGTTCTGATTCTGGACGGACATGCTTCTCATTGTAATACAATCGAATTGTTGGATTTAGCTTCAGAAAACAACGTGGTGTTGTTATGTTTGCCTAGCCACACCACACAGGCACTACAACCACTTGACAGATCATTTTTTGGTCCCCTAAAAACCTACTTTTCCCAGGAGGCTAAAAACTGGATGATACAACACAAAAACAGAAAACTCTCTAGAATAGTGATTTCGTCATTGATTGGCAATGCGTGGGTTAGAGCAGCAACTGTAGCCAATGCAGTCTCTGGCTTTAAGGCTTGTGGAATTTTCCCCTACAATCCGCAAGCTATTCCAGACCATTTTTTCTCCATTTCTGACGCAGCAACAGCGGCGGTAAATAAAGAACATCCACAAACTGGTAGAGACTCACCAGTGGCATCCAGTTCTACAAACCAGATGAACCAGCAAATCTTGTCAACTCCAACCCCTAAGATCACTTCTGAAAATCGAAATAACCAACAAGCCTTATTAAATTCAAGTGCTGATGAGGAGGAAAAAGAAACACCTTCAAAATTTCTTCAAGAAAGTAATCCACTTCCTCTCATCCCATTAGACCCCCCAAAACGAAAACAGCATGCGTTAGAATTAACATCTCCAATAAATCGAGTAAAGAGACGCCTTCTTCAAGAGAAAAAGAAAGTTGGTCGTACGAAATCCGGCGCTAAAGCAAAAGGTGATGCCAAAGCTTCTACATCTGTAGTTGGTCGTAACAAGAAAGAAAGATCAAAGAAAAATGGAAAGAAGAGGAAAGGAAATTACAGCTCCTCTAGTTCCGAAAGTGAACCAGAAATGAGTCCATCTGGCTCTGATGAGCTTTCTGATGAAGCAGAAGACTGTTGCGTTCAATGTGGTGAATATTATTATTCGACCAAGTCTCGTGCTGACTGGATTCAGTGCACAAAATGCACAAAATGGCTCCACGAAACTTGTACGAGCTATGGAGATGTGTGCAATGGATGTGGACCATCCCCAAAAAAGAAAACCAAGCAATTAATTTAATTATTTGCATCGGGGCGTATTTCACATGATTACAGGCGAAAACGCCCCACCTTGACTTAAAAAAAAAATAATAATTTTAGAATATAGATGTTAAGTTTTCTAAAGATTTATTTTTTTACTAGAAGAGTACTTATGTTTTGTTATACTCATGAAATAATATATTAAAATATATTACTATTTTTGAAGTTACAATTTTTTTTCAAAATGTGGGGCATATTTAACCACTTTACCCTATTTTCAAATGTAGCTTTTAAAAATCACGAACAACCATACTAAAATGTGCTGGTGCACTTTCATGCATAAGCCATATTATTGATCAATCTTGTAGTAACCCAGGTAGAATATTTCAAAAAATCCCAATATTTCTCACCAGTAAGTCTTCCAGTTCCAACCCAAATGTTTGAGGAAAACTGATGTTGAAAACAATTTTACTTTACTGCAAATGGGTTTTCATCAGCCCACACATGGTTATTATAAGACTTGGGAATACAAACAGTTTTCCTTTTTGCTAATGGGAATGCTATTAACAATAAATAATATCCCTTTTTTCATGATTGCTGTTAAACACGTATTTTTAGACATTTCAGTATTTTGTTATAAAATCGTTAGTTACTCGTTCTCCTAAACACTCGGTTTGCTACATTTCGCTCCTGATTAACAAAACTTTTGACCAAAATGATATTTACAAAACTTGGTGCGTTATATACTATTATACTTTGAAGGATTACTTTTTCTCTTTATAATTGCATATATGTAATTGAATATACGCTTATTTAAAAGACATGAAAACCTTAATTTTTTTATATATACCATAACATAATTTCATAACAAACAATATTGTGCAGTAACCGTATATACAATAGAAACAAATATTTAATGCAGCATGTCCCTTCATAGTTTTATTATGTTAACTGATCCGTTTCTGCAAGTTCACATGTGTACGCGACCTTTTTTCAAGCGTGCTTTTGTTTTCATTACATCCACGCTTTTTCTCTTTTCGTTTGCTTTTTTTTTATTCTCTTTTCGTTTCTGTACACCACCAGCGTAGCCAACGCTGGAGCCTCACAACACGAGCAGCGGACTCGGGCGGCAGCTGCACGTTATTTTCCAAACGTTTAGCAATATTTAGTGGATTTTTTCGATCGTTTTTGTCGCTTGCACTGTAGATTAATTGGAGCAATGTGAAATACGAGCTCCAGTGCGGTTTTCTACGAACGTAAATACAGTCACTCGAGTAAATGCAAATAGGGCGTGCTTATCAGCAGATGTTGTTCAATGATCAACATTTCTTTTTCAAAGCAAGATTGAAGAGATTATGTCACTCTATACATACGTGGTGAAACATGTGCGGTAATTGATAGGCGAAGTAAGAATTCTGCTTCTAGGATAGGAATATTTGTTGCAAAATTGTATTCTTTTAAAGCTTTATCTGGTTCTTTAGTATTTTTATGAAAATTAAGGCAAGACGTTTTCTATAGTTCCTGATATTTTCCTTTTCTTTTTGAACAGATAAATAACAGAAACTGTATTGTGATAGACACCGTAGAAGTTTCTTATCAAGTTTTTGTAAATTTATGTGACTCCTAATTCTTAAAAACAACTAACAAAAATAAATGCGTCTGAAAACACAGATGTGATATTGATTGCAATAGGAAAATTTACAACAGAAGCAATTGCGATATATCTACGTGTGTTAATCCTGTCATTCAACATGTAAAATCGTTTTTGTTTTATCCGTTGACTATTTTAAATGCATCATCGTTTAAAGACAATTTTTAAAATGTAAAATCATAACTTTTGAAATGTGTTAGGGAAGGGTGAAAATGTTGCCAAAATTAACCTGCTTTTTATTAAAATTTTATAGTTCTGAAAAAGGAAGTAAATTTTTCCGAAACGTTAACAATACAAACTATAGTATTTTTATACGAATTTTATATACCCTAAATTCTATTTTACTAGACAGTAAGAACGTCTACCAATAGAGCATACTTATCAGAGCTATAAAATCGTTTTGAAACATGTGTCTACGGCTACCCTATACTTAGGAAGTTCCAATAATTCGGTTTTAATTTACATATTTTTTCGTTATCATCTTTCTATGTTTTGTCACTCGTGCCGCACAGGTCGGTATTGTCTACGATGTGGTCAGGTTGATCGCTGTCCCCAATACATTGAGGATCTTTTGACAGAAGCTAAAATTTGCAGGCTGTCTGCCTATTTTTACTTTCTTATGTCTAGTATAAGGAAGTACATATTGTGAAGACGAAAATATTTGACTTCGAAATTTTTGCAGACGTTCACGCTTTTCATGTACCCTGATACTGAAGAAGATGTTTTTGAAAAATCTCTCGGTTAAGGTGTGTGTGTGTCTCTATGTAATCACGATGACGAACGAACTGCTAAAGGTATCGATACCAAACCCCTTATTTAACAGTATTAGGATTATCTTAATAGTTGATTAGATTTTCAGCAAAACCGATAGACTGAAAGTAGCAGTTTTCTTCAATGAAAAATCAAATTTTAACAATATCTCGTCAACTATTATGGTTAGAGAATCTTTTAGGGAATACACAAGTACTGAAAAGTAAATCTGACAAAATTGTTCTTCGAAAAATTCGGACCGGAAGTAAAACTTTTACACTTATCTAAAAGAAATTTTTGCAATTATCTTGTAAATTATGTGTTCTGTACAGATTTATTTTGAGTATAAAAGTATATAGAGTTAGATTTCAAACTTCGGACCAGAAGTAACACCTTTACTCATGGGTTTAATTTTTTAAGAATGTAAAGTAAAGTAGGTATTGAAAACTTAATTTGCAACTACTTTTGCGAAAAGAATTCGAAACACACATGCATATAAGAAAGTTGTGTAGTGCCCACACCTAATTTTTTTTTCTAATAATAATAATATATTGGCTACGAGAGAATGTAGAAATTAAAATGTTTTGACAATATAGATATAGATATAACGAACTGTTAATAAAACTGTAAAATATATTTAAGAAATATTTTTTGAGAAATATCTTGACCGCAAATATTATGCAAATTACAAGTAAAATATAGTAAGTAAATAAGTAGGTAATTTTTTGCCCCATATTTACTGTTTTTATGTTTGTCTTATTCTTTTATGTAAAGATTATGCAATAAAATAATAGAAATTTAACATTTATTGAAAATTTTTCATACCTTTTTGTAAGACGAAAAATTGAATCATGTATGGTAAAATTGTTATACTTCTGTAAACTTTTCTCGCATTTAAATTATATACGACAATAATTATAATTGATCTCTAATACGTCTCACCTGCAATTTGCTTCTATTCAATAGCACAATACTAATCATTTCTTCTATATATCATATTACTTTGAAACGCATAAGATGAAGAACGCTATATTGGATTTAAGTACACCAGCTTAAGTAAATGGACACATTGAATTGACTCGAAATGCATTCTCTGAATGGGGATTATATTCTATGCGTATACATGTATTTGAATTAATTATAGTTTCGTGTGACTTATGTTAAGCAATGCTTCATTTTTGTGAAAGTAATATTTATATAGCTACCAATAGTGTCTACATTACTTCCAAACGATTTCTATATAGTTATATAGACACATAAACGTCATTCTCTGAATAAAGCAAACGTAGATTATTTCTGTAGATAATTCGTCGTTAGCACACAATGTCCAATCAAACTCAATTCTGAATGTAACACCTTCACAAAGGACTGACATAATTTTCCATTGATAAGACACAATAATGGCACAATAAACTTAACTATCTGTTATAAACTATTCTCTCATTCCTGGTATGCTGTTATTCATGGTGTGGTGTGATGGTGATGTCTGTCTTATTTGAAGAATAAAAACTGTCGTGAAAACATTTTAATGCTGAGGGATTAAATGGACATCAGGACAGAAACTTTCTTACCTTTTCTATATGTGACGCAAAAAGTACAATACTACAAATTATGTTATAAAACTGTCACACATAAATATCAGTGGGGAACTGAGTAGCATTTATGAATTATAATTATTAAAAAAATACTGACTAGCAAAAGAACTAGAAACGGGTTAATATTAGCCAAAAATATAACAAATTCCAGGGTTCCTTAGGAAACTTGTCAAGAGCCAAAGTTTCTCATTATCCACGTAATTGATTTTTAATTTGCCGCTCTTGGATATTACTTACACTTGAGTAAAGATAGACAATGAATAATAAATATGCAATAAGAAATGCCAAATACTTACCTGGAAATAAAGAAACTTGTATAATTAAAACAGCCTTGCATCAAAATTTATTTTGACGTTAGAAATAAAGTCCAAGTATTAAAAATTTTAAAAATAATGCTTTAAATGCAAAATAAGAATTCTTCTGGGGCACAAATAATAATGAACACTCTTATTTAATAAAAACTGTGATGCTCTTCTTTATTAAGGATTATTTTGCTATTATTAGACTGATGATGGCTATGACACCATAAATACATTCATATATTGAAAACGACCCTTCAACGTCTACTGTTGTAATAGGGGCATGTTTAAAGTACATATTTAAAGTTTTTTAATACTGGCACATTTATCTCCGGTTCGTAAAAATCTACTTCTTTACCAGTAAATAAGTCAACAATTCGGCGTACATTACGAATTCCTTATTTTGCATAGCTTAGAATTTTTGTTTGACATTATTAGCACCAGCTCCAGATAATTGGTAAAGGATGATATACACTGAATGCTTGGCGTTACTTATAGAATACTGTGGGTTAGTCGGAGTAATTTCGGAGGGCTTCAGGTGTTCTGGAATAATGTTCATGAATATTGGCTAAATCTACCTGAACAAGTGGGTCTATAAATGCATGCTGAGGCTCTAAAATAGACTGAACATTATTTGCATCCAGTCGATGTATTACAGTTTTAAACGTAGTATGTGATAATAGGATGATGTTTGTATCCATGTGCCCTAGCGCGTGACGACAACTGCTGGTGGAATTAGCAGTTATTCACGAAATAAATGCATATATGTGCAAAACATGTAATATGCGTCATACTACTATGTGTTTTTATTAAGAGCCGACCAGCTGCCTTCATAGATGCAGCTGCATCTTTTACAAATACTAACACCTTATAGCGATTTCAAATATGAAATTAAGCTATCTGATATGGATTCTGCATTAGTTCCTTGGAGTGTCTTAGATGCAAGTATATGTGTAGACATTGCCGTGTCGCTGTCTATCGCCCCAACCCAAACATCTGCAATATTGCGTCCTTTAACATTAGTAGTATCAGCAATGTACACCCAAATATGTTTATCATTTATGTCAACAACGTAGTCTTAATTTCATAGTACACAGGGGACAAATAATTTTCTCACAGTGAATTCCTCGGGGACACGCAAGTCACTATATTTATCGTTAACACAATTTTGGAAAAAAATAGTAAACGCAGGATGCTTTCTGCCGTTCATAAGCAGTTGTAGAGTCAACAATACGTGTTTTATGTGTCTGACGGCACATGTTTTACTACACAAGTTTTTACCTGCCACGACAGTAATTGCATATTCTGGATCGGAGGGAATACCATAGAATTCTAGCCCAAACAAATGTCTTATCCAGCTTTCAAAAGTATCTCGCGAGGTATATGGACAGGACATATTTACGCAATAGAAACAATGTAACTAATAAAAGTAAACAATAACATTCATTCAAGTCTAGTCCTGGAATGTAAACTTGTCCACTCCCTAATTATAATACACGAACCGCAGCACATAAATTAGGATAAAATGCACAAAAACACTTGAAATAAAACAAGGTGTTTTCCAAAAATTGTATTAACAAAAATACGACTAGTTTCGCACACACTGTGGCTTTATCAAGTAAATAATACTATAACTAAACTTAGGAGCTATTTGAATTTATATATTTGTTGACATTGGTGGGGGTGGGTTCTTAAATAAATTTAAAAGTGGGGAGTTTGATATTTCTAATTGGTTATTTAATAATAGGTTCGTGTTTTTGAATTTATTGATTTCTAAAACTTCTAAATTATTTAAAAGGACACTTTTATTCTGTGTATGTAATATTTTAAATTAGGATTCTGTAAGTTTTACAGCAGAAACTAATGATTGTTTCTCTAATTTGTTTTTGCTAATATTTATTGTTACTAAAGAATAATTAATACTATTAAGCATTTCAGATAATCTACAGGAGAGCACCACATCATATGAAAGACATTACCTAATATTTTTCATAAACAAAAGCACTTCTGTTTATTTTTTTATGATGTTTATTGATTTGACACAAACAACTAATTTTTTCGAGTTTAAAAAGCGATCACAATGCTTCTTCCTCTATCTTTCGTATATATTAAAGAAGTATATAAAAGATACATTTGAAGTGTAGAATAATAATACGTTTTATAACTCTAACAACTAATTAAAATTTATAATTACTACAACAATTTATTTTGTGTGTTTTAACATTTCTCGACGTATTATAGAAGCAACATTACCGGCGATTTTTAGAAATTTAGTTTTTATTTTTTTCCGGCTATAATTACTAAACATCTTCTATAAAAAAACATACTGATGTTTCCTAATGTTTTAGCATGAAAACTGCATAATCACATTTTGAGTATTAAGTGACCTTTAAAAACAAAATTTTTATACCAAAACAACGAACACTATCACCGGACATCGCACGTGAGTCAAATGTAACACTCGAAGTGTCAATTGTAACATCGGTTTATGAATGGTTATAGGGCACAGATTATGGTTTAATATTTCATAATCTATGTCATAATTATATTTTTTATTAGAACCGCTACTACAACTTAATAAATCAAAAATACACAAAATTAACAATTCATATTATCAATAAAACATTCAAATATTATATTTTAATAACAAAATCAATTATGATTCTTTAACACAAAACAAACTTAGCCCGACACACAAGTAATGAATCGTTATTAGCACACGAACAGTGAGCCCATTCCTTGCATTGCCTACGCTGAAACTTACTTTCTTACTGTCTTTGTAAGAACTGTACCATACCATACAGATAGTATTGTCCTTAGAAGACTCGTCCGAAGACGAATCTTCTTAAAGATTTTTGATTTTTCTGTCGGCTTTTTATTTTTCTTAATTTCTTTATCTTGGCATTAACAGCCTTTCTCCTTGTTGTGTCGCACTTCCAAAAAAATTTTCTCAGACGTCTCTGTAAGCACTGCTGTTTTCCCATTTTGTCGTCTTGTGATTATTGGTTTATTAAAATCACCTTTAGGCAATGGACGAATTTGGTCTGGAGTACGAGGGAGGGTGAAAATATTCGTGGAATGGAGCGGATAGAGAGGAGAGATTTTTGTTTTGTGCACCTGACACTAGACGGCGTCTCAATGCAACTGCAAATGTCAATTGTCAGTGCGACTGGTTCAGTGACGTTTGAGATATCGCCAGTTAAAGTAATAAATCTCGAAGGTAACAAGCACTATGAACAAAATTGAATATCGTGCCGTGACTAATTCCGCACTAGGCATGGGGACTCTTGCCCTGGCAAAATAACGATTTTCAAATGGCATAATCTGTTTAAACAAGGCAGAGAGTCTATTGAAGACGATCAGCGCTCAGGCCGGCCAATTGAGGCGACTTCTGCAGACATTGTGGAAAAAGTAGAAAACTTGTTCTTGAAGATCTCGGTTGAAAAAAAACCAAACGCAGAAATAGTCGTCATTTCATCTACCACAGTTTTGAACATCCTTCATCAACATCTTCGCATGTCTAAAGTCAGTGCAAGATGGGTACCGAGAATGTTCACATCGTTTCAGAAGCAACAACGCATCGAATGTTTGCGCGAGTTTTTGAATTTGTTTAACGAGAACAGAGACTCATTTATGAAATGGTTTGTGACTGTGGACGAAACACTATGAGCTCGAGTCGAAGCAGGAATCCATGCAGTAGCACAAAAAAAAACACGACACCGCTTAAAAATTTCAAGGTTGGCTGGAAAGATTATGGCTACTAGGCTGTTCTGGGATTCAGAGGGTATTTTAATGATTGATTATAAGGAAAAGTATGTCAGAATCACGAGGCAATACTACGCTACAATATTAGAGAAACTAAAAGATGCCATTGAAAGAAAAAGGAGGGGAAAATGGACTAGAGCTGTTCTCTGTTTGCACGACAATGCACCCGTTTACAAGAGTCATGTTGTGATGGATGCCCTACACAGGTGCGACTTTGCAAAACTAAGCCACCCTCCTTATAATCCAGATTTGGCCCCGCCTGTCTCCTATTTCTTTCCAAAATTAAAAGGAAAAAAATACTCATAATGAATTTGGCTGTTTCCATCTTTTTTGCAGGCCTTGACAAAAAATTCTTTTTTGTTGGTATTTATAAATTATTTGAAAGATCTGAAAAATGTATCATTCCGCGTATATTTTCACCTCCCCTCGTACATACCCTTTTCGAAGAAGCTGAATGTGGCGATACATTATTAGAAATGGCCTTCAGTGGGAGTGTTACATTGTCACTGAAGCTGTTAGGTTGGGGTTCGTCGATGAAATTTTTAGTCGGTTTGTTTACTTCAACAATATTCTGTATTGTATCAGTAACTAGAAGGTGCAAACTTATCGTCAGTAATATATTCCTCTTAAAAAGTCATATTCCAGTGCATCGAAAGTCTGCAGTGATATTTCTTGAAGTAGCAGCAAGAGGCAAAGCCTTTCTGACAAATACTGGTATATTTTAAACATTCGTTTACATGGTTTTATCTTCATCCACTGGTCACATTGATTATTGAAAATTTGTTGAAATGATCCAAAAACTCTGCTATCTAAAGGTTGGAGTCTATGCGAAGTGTGAGAGGATATGACAATAATGTTATGAAAATTAATCTGCAGAACTCTATGACGAGTAACACATATGAGAGCTGTGGTTATTCAAGATAAGTAGGGCTATGTTGTTTTCGCTTAGCTTAGAGTAATTTGTAAAATGTCTCATGAAAACTAGGAAATCTTTTTCCTGCATCCAACCACTTTTGTTGCCGGTTTCAATACAGGCTGGCGGACCGTCTTGTACAAAATGTTCATGATTTCGTTTCAGCGGAAAGATAAACATAGGAGGTGCCCTATTTCCCAGTGCACTAACCGCCACCCAGACTGTTACTAAAGTGTCACTCTCCTGCGAAGCTATTGCACCAACTTGTTTCACTCCTTTCTTGGCGATAACTTTATTTGATTTTTGTACCATGGTACGCCCAGTTTCATCTATTGATTGTTGAAAAATGTATCTACTTTACTTCAGTGTACTTGTTGGTTGTTTATCACTCAAATACGGCGAAGCAAAACTGGGTCATCAAACATGAAAGGATTCTATCACTTCTTTATGATCTTTATTCTCTGCTTTAGAGATAATTTGTTGTTATTTCTCTGGTGTTTTCTGTCAACAGTTCTGCAGTATGATCAGAAAACGTAGTTAATTTGTTTTTTTCTGCTGCAGTATGTGCTACAGTCCTGCGTATTAATTTTCTTCGTTAATTCTGAAAATTGGTCTTGTGCATTAGTAAATTGAACTGTGCACAATTCGCAAGTTAATACTTGAGCAATATCAAACAGCACTCAAAATATATTTAGACGCGCGGCATTTCCCTTGTATCATCCACACCTAGCAGTTTCAAATTAGATCCTTTGTGTCACTAAACGAAACGGGATCGTCTCTCGTAAAGTGTTAGTCATTATGGACTCATTTCGGTGATAATTAAACACCAGAACGCGGTATTATATGATTTTTACAGTGCGATCGTAAAACGCGGAAAGCGCAAAGACGGGATGGGACAACCGAAGTGGCGGAACGAAACAGTATCCCGGGAAAAAGACACAACTGGGTATGCAGCACGCGGCAATTTAAATTTTAATTAGAAATCGGTTTGAAAGATAATAAAAGTCACCATAACAATAAAAAATGTAAACAAGTGCGAGAAACATCTGTTTATTTTATTGTCGACTGGGAATTATGGCCTGTTATATGTTCTTTTTTAGTGTGACGTGCGCGCGTGTGTTGTACGAACATGAAAGTCCATAACACGGGTAATCATCTGTTACTATAAAAAAAAATACCCATACAAACACATACAATATACATAGATACATATAACGACACGTTCTCTCCTGTATGTATTTGTATATAAACCTCCCTGTTTTACATTCTGACAAGATGTTACAACTCTTTTATGGCTCGTATTTCAAAAGATTTTCAATATGATTCCATTAAATCAGTTAAATTTAGACGGACACGTCTTTCGAAATGTTGTTATAGCCGTCTAAGTTGCAAGTTAACGAATAAAGACAGACCAAGCACAGTGGCGTAGACCTAATAGTATAGTCGTTTGGTGCTCAACAATGGAAGATTAATTGCAGGAATTTTGATATTTGTAGATTTTGAAGTGCTCTTGCTTGCAACGTCATTTATTAGAAAAGTGAAACACTAGAAACACTATTTTGAGAATACATATTTCCTTGCCAGTCAATTTTATTATAAATTAAACATAAAAAAAATCTTATAATTTATGTAGTAACCTTTTATACTTTCATGTCCTCTGATACCAACAAAAGAAGGAAGTCTTTCTTACACGTACGTGCCCTTCAAATTACAGGAAAGTTGTTCCAGATAAATTCTAAATACTTTTATCTTCTTAAAAAAATAAACCTGACTTTTTTTATATACATTCTAAGTACAGTAGAACCCCGATTATCCGTGTGCGGATTATCGGGGCTGCGGATTATCCGTGCCATACGCATGATGACGCAATATAGATATCGCCAGCAATGTAGTAGGGGAATCCCTGGGAATCATTCGCTTTTCATCTGCTTTATGTATATACATAAATGCAAGGTAACCTACCTATGTAGAGTTTATTTTTTCTTATTTAGTGTAAAAGTTTACTTATGTAGAATTCTGTTTTTTATTTTGTTATCTTTTTAGTATGTATACATACATACATATAAGAAATAAATGTTCGGATTATCCGTGCTTTTCAATTTTCCGTGCCTCGTCCGGTCCCGTGGAGCACGGATAATCGAGGTTCTACTGTACTTCTATACTCTTAATAATTCCTTACAGAATGCGTGATTTGCAAAAAAACTGCTTTCGATAAGAGTAAATGTAGTACTTCCGGTCCGAATTTAGAAATTTCTTTTATACAAAAATTTTTCCAAATCAAACTCTAAATACTGTTGTACTATTGATAAATCTGTATCATAATGGATAACACCGCCCTACAAAATTTAAAAAAAAATTTGTTGCCAAGTATTTTTGAACGAATTTAGGGTAATTCAGGTCTGCTGAATTCAAAAATAAAAGCAGTTTTTCCAAATTGGCTCTAGTTTTTGAGGTAATGGATACATAATTTTTTAAGGAATTCAGCTATAACATATGCTTTTTATTTTTTAAGACTAATTTACAAACAAGAAATTTACGCAGAAACGAGAGTTCGACCCTGTTTAGTGAGCGTACCACGTGCCGACTGCTGATCACGTGATTAGTGCGTGCACTTGTTTGTCTTGTGTCTCTTGATTTTAACTGTCAGTTCAGCGTAAGCAGTTGTTCTACTAAGACTTAGCGTCACGGTTATTGTGCTTTTCTTACGTATTTTGTGTATTTAGTTCTTATTGCCTACCTAGTGAAGTTATTTAAATTTAATAGACGTCAAGTGGAAGGTAGGAGTACATGTGACGAATATTTGTACCTATATTTTTAACTAAAGTTACTCTTTTTTCAGAGGAATGAGTTCTTCACGCAGAAGCTGTTTGAACAGCCCTAATGTCTTCTGCTACATTTGTGGCGAATATACTGTAGCGAAACAAAGAAAAATATCACAGATTTTGTTAGACAAGCTTATCAAGCTTATTTCGGCGTACAGCTTGGAGACCAAGACAAGTCCTGGGCTCCCCATATAGTGTGCAAAACGTGTGTCGAATATTTACGACAGTGGTCAAACGAAAAAAGAAAAAGTTTGAAATTTGGTGTGTCCATGGTGTGGAGAGAACCTAAAAACCACCATGATGATTGTTATTTTTGTTTAGTTAATGTAAAAGGTTTTAACAAATACAAGAAAGGCAAATGGGATTATCCTGATTTAGAATCAGCACGAAGACCTGTGCCACATAGCGAAGAGATTCCCGTACCAGTATATACAACACTGCCAGATGTTCTGATGGCGGAAGAAGAAGAAATTAAGGACCAGTACAGTAGCAGTGGAAGTGAATATGAGCAGGAAATACAATCAACACCACAGCAGTTCTCTCAAGAAGAACTGAATGACCTGATACGGGATCTCGGTCTTTCAAAGCAAGCATCTGAACTTCTGGCATCCAGATTAAAAGAAAAAAAACTGTCTACAACCAGATATAAAAATAACCATTTATAGAACACGAGAGGTGAAACTTGTTCCTTACTTTAGCCAAGATGAAGATCTTATTTATTGCAACAACATTCCCGGACTTTTTCGTCAAATGGGAATACAATTTGTTCCAGGTGATTGGCGACTATTCATAGACAGTTCCAGTAGAAGCTTAAAGTGTGTTTTGCTACACAATGGCAACCGATATGCGTCAATTCCTATCGCCCACTCAACAAAACTTAAGGAAGAATATCAAAACATCAAGTTGGTATTACAGAAACTATCCTATGAAGAACATCAGTTTTCCATTTGTGTTGATCTAAAAATGGTCAACTTCTTGCTTGGGCAGCAAGGTGGGTACACAAAATACCCTTGTTTTATCTGCTTGTGGGATAGTAGGGCGAAGCAAAATCATTGGAATATAGTTAATTGGCCAATAAGACAAAATATGACTGTAGGAACAGAAAATGTCATAAACGAACCATTGGTTGACCGTGAAAAAATCATTCTCCCACCGCTCCACATCAAGTTAGGACTAATGAAACAATTTGTTAAGGCTTTGAGTAAAGATGGCGAGTGCTTCAAATACATTTGTAGATCGTTTCCTAGGCTAAGTATGGAAAAGCTAAAAGCGGGTATTTTTGATGGCCCTCAAATTCGCAAACTTATTAAGGACTCTAATTTTACAAATCACATGACGACACTTGAAGCTGCTGCTTGGTGTAGCTTTGTTATGGTAGTTAAAAATTTCTTGGGTAATCACAAAGCGGACAATTACGAGGAATTAGTGCAACAGATGTTATTAAACTTTAAAAACTTGGGTACTAATATGAGTATTAAAGTACACTTTCTTCACAGCCACTTGGATAAATTTCCCGACAATCTTGGCAATTTCAGTGAGGAACAAGGGGAACGGTTCCACCAGGATATAAAGGAGATGGAGGTAAGGTATCAGGGCAGATGGGATCATCATATGATGGCAGACTATTGTTGGAGTCTCCAACGTGATGTACCTGACGGTCCTCATAAAAGAAAATCCTACAAAAAGAGCTTCTTTCCTACGAATTAGATGTAATTTTTTAAATTAAATTATTTCTTTGCTGTTATACCTAATCAATAAATGAATTTTATTATTTTTTCGTTTCTCTTTTTTGAAACCAGTTTAATATTTTTTACTAAAAGTTGCTTATAAGGGCCATTGGTCTATTAAATTGATATTTTTCTCTATTTTATCATATTTTGATAATATATCTCTAAAATTAGAGCCAATTCACCTAAATGGACTTCAAATTCGTGATCAGCACCACGAAATTACCTAGAAATCGCCCAAACATTGTTGACAATAAAATTAGTGTTGATCAGTGTAATTTATAAGATATTTGTAAGAAATTGCCCTTCGATGAGAGTAAAAGCGTTACTTCTGGTCCGAATTTTAAAATTTTTGTTTTACAAAAAATATTCAATATCAAGCTCTAAATACTTTTATACCCATGATATATTTGCCGAGAAAGCATGACTTACGAGATATGTAATCGCTAACAGCTGTTTTTTGATAAGTGTACGGTAGAAATTTTCGAAATTGTTTTTCATAAAAAAAGTACCCAAACTGACTTTTAAGTATGTTCGTATTTACTAGAATTTGTTTAAGGTTAGTAGTCGACAAGATACTGTTAAAAATTTAATTTTTTGACTACAGTAAACTACTACTTCCTCTTCACTGATTTTACTAAAAGTCTAATCACACACATCTCTTTGTGTCTCTCTCCCTCACTCGCTCTTTCTTTCCCTCTGACCACGATAGTGGCTATCAATATAAAACTTCATATTTACCAGTGTAAGTGTCTACCTGAGATCTGATTAGATGTTCGGCAAAATTGGCAGTGAAATCGGTAGCAGCTTACTGCATGCAGCGAAAAATCAAATTTCATCAGTATTTCGCCAATTACTAAGTTTAAACCAATTTCTAAAGAATACATATATACTCGAGTAAATTTGAGAAAATTCTATAAAAAAGTGTTTCAAAATCCCTACCGGATTTAGGTCTTTTACTGTTATCGAAAAAAAAAAGTTTTTTCAAATATGCTGCATATCATGCTCTTTAGACACATATATTAAGAGTACGGAAGTATTTAAACTTGATTTTGAATAATTAAAGAAAATTCTAAAACTAGGAGCAGAGGTAGCAATTTCATTCTTATCTAATTTTTATGCAAATATCAAAAGTACAAAGCACAAAAGTGGGAGAGTACTTAAATCTCGCTTTGGCACAACTTTTTATATAGACGGAGGAGGGATTATTATTAGTTCAGTTAGTAAGGTGAACATCAGGTATAACGTAATATATGTATATATAAATTCAGTCATAAATATAATAAGTTCTAATAAATGTGTTTAGTCCGTTTAAGAGTATTTTAATAAATCAGTGTTATAGTGTCTTCATCGTTTTATTATTGTTTTATTTAATATCGCCTGAACAACAAGATAAAGGATTGCAGAACAACAAAGCACTAAACGTCACTAAATGATTTGCAGCTCTACCTTTTGTAATGTAGCTATTGAGAATATCATACTTCAAAAGGAAATGTAATAGTTTTGTTTTTACAAATTAATCCAGTATGGGTACAGTTTAAAATGTATAAAGTTACTATCCTCAGTATTTTATCTCTTTATTTGAATTGAAACATCGATGTTAAGCAGTTACTAAAGGCCTATGTGATATGGAAAAACACCAAACTAGAAAGCTGTTTACTCTAGGATTAAATAATTAACTCCTTGCGTCTTCCCTAAAATGATTCTTTTATTATTAATGTAAATTCAACTTCCGAAGATTTTATCGCTACTGTTAATCAATTAATATCCTAAATTTCATATCCATACACGGAATATCTGTATACAATTTATATACTTACATAGATTTATAATTAATTTCATGAATCTAGTATACACACTATATATAACATCCGTCCGTTTTAGTATAGAACACAATATTTACACTCACTATTAATGTCGGTTGCGTTGGGGCCTTGAACATTTGTGTACATTTAATTTTGCTATTTAGTTAGGCGGCGTGATTAGATGTTATGCATCAGCTTAGGGCTTGATATGATGACGTCCAGATGTTGGTTGACGTGTATTTGGTTACACTTATTTGCTTGCAACCGTCAACAGAACCCTATAGATGAGATATATATGTTATTTGCCCATCTATCCCTCGATATACCTACTACATGTATAGTAGATGAGTTTTGGGCCTTCAAACGGCCTGTTTGCTCATAAAACGGCCAGTGCGGCCAATCACGGACCACCCACAAAGTTTCTTCTCGAATATATGGGATTATTTTTCATTTCTACTACTTATAGGTATATTGAGGTAGAGTTCGGCATGCTTTCTTTTATATTTTATTGGTGAACGATGATGAATCATTGACGAACTGGTTAACAGTGGTGGAACATTGTTTTGTTTACGTATTCCAAATGATAACGCAAATATATGTCTATTATATTCTTTAATTAATTGTCATATTAGAAAATACGATAATATTTATCAGTGTAATTGTATAATCTCTCTAAAAAAATATTTTAATATTATATTATGAAATAACACGCCCGAATACGGGTCCTGTACGAAGAGGTACAAGCCAACCATGAAGGAAAAAACAGACAATGTCAAATCAATTATTAAAAAGATAGATGTGACACGTAAAAGTGCTAGGGTTAAGTAGTGTTTGATTTGTATATTGCTAAAATGAGTGAAATTAAGGAATACATTTAAACGGACATTATTTACTCAATTTAAATGTTTCAACCTCTTTTTGGTAATTTTATTATTTTATCTTATTAATTACCTACAAATTTCTAGTTTCCTGCGATCTACTTCGACCAAATTGACTTTATCCCCCAGTCTTGTTTACGATAAATAAATCAATATATTCCAAATTTTCTATATTCGGAAGCCTGAAGATGGTTCTTGGTGCACTAGAGGCCATTTACGTCAATCCATTCTTGAATAACAGGTCAGATTCAGTGTTATTAAGCCAAAATCAATTAATAAAACCATATTAAAAGTATACCAAAAAGATTTAGTTGCCTAGAAGCCATTTTATATAGTTCTGGTCCAGTTGGCTTACGAAATTTGCTAAAAGTCATCAATTATATAAATATCTCAACGTCTCTAAATTAACAACTCAAATAAATCAAAAGCGGATTCATATTTAAAACAAGGTAAATTAAAGCTTTGTTGACAGCATAAAAGCATACTTATTACTCGAATCAAATTTAAAATCTTTCATAAATGGTCAAATACAAATAGCAATTATTTAAAATTACTGTTAATCAGAAATTAAATAAACTTAATTGTTGATAGAACCTAATTCAACAGTTTTGTAATATATAGTTGGTAGAGATCCTTTAAATTATAGATATTATTTTTATATACTTGCCATTTAAAGGTCAATGCATATTTATCCACGTATTGCAAACTCTTAAGCATAAATAACTAAACCAAAGGTATTCTCTATAACAAATTATGTAGATGTCTAACTTTTGTTAAGAACTTAAAATATTTTATTTTATTTTATATTATTATTGTTTCTTGCTCTATATATGAATGTTTTTCTTTATTTTGATGTGTTATTATATTTTTGTAATGTATGTTCCATTTTTGATAACTTTTAATTATATTGTCAGTTAATGTATTTTTTACTTACAAATATTGTGAGCATACTGATGCGGAGCAGCTTTCGGACGTATACAGTCTCAGCGGCCGAGTTTATTGTCTGCCGGCCCGAGTACACGACTATACACCGAAGCCGATGCAAGGCCTCCTATGTATACGGACGGACGGCAGTGTCTGGCATGTGCGTATATGTAGAAGCTATATAGCTTCTCGAGCGATTCACATGTATGTATGCTGTATATCCTATGTTCGAAGTAGAGCGACCTCGAAATCTCGGCACACACCGAAAATAAATAAATGTGTATTAGAACTGATATTGGGTTTTATTTATGGAACTTTCAAAATAGGAAGTTTCCTTAACATATTGAAGCGAAAAAAAAGAGATTATGTTTAGGAAACTTTCTATTTTGAAAGTACCATAAATAAAACCCAATATCAGTTCAAATACACATTTATTTATTTTCGGGGCCGCTCTACTTCGAACTTAAGATATACAGCATATATACATGTGAATCGCTCGAGAAGCTATATGTCCCCTACATATACGCACATGCCAGACACTGCCGTCCGTACATATACATAGGAGGCCTTGCATCGCCTTCGGTGTATAGTCGTGTGCTCGGGCCGGCAGACAATAAACTCGGCCACTGAGACTGTATACGTCCGAAAGCTGCTCCGCATCAGTATGCTCACAATATTTGTAAGTAAAAAATGAGGTTTGGCCACCACACGACTTTCTGATACGTATGAGCGTTTCAAACTATACAATTTCAAGAATTTTTTTATACAAAACTTATTCAAAATCCTATTCTAAGTACTTTCATTCTCTTAATAAATCGCTATAGAATGCATAATTTACGACATATCTACAAAAAATCGATATTCGATAAGAGTAAAAGTGGTACTTCCGGTCCGAATTTTGAAATTTTTTTTATACAAAAGATATTTAAAATTACAATTTAAATACTTTTATACTCGTAATGTACCTGCCTAGAAAGCATGACTTGCGAGATATTCGCAAAAAACTGATTTTCGATAAGAGTAAAAGACCAACTTCCGGTTGGAATTTCGAAAAACTTTTTTAAGATAATTTGTTTCGAATTTAATTTTGAGTACATTTGAGTTCTTTATAGATTTGTTTAAACTTAGTAATTGACGAAATATTGGCAAAATTCGATATTTTCACTGAAGTAAACTACTACTTCCGGTCTACCGATTTTACTGAAAAACTAATCAGATCTCAAGAGGGAGATTATACACGTAAATCCAAAATTTGGAATTGATATCTCCAGCGGTTTGACCGCTATCGTGGTCACACACACACAGACAGACAGACAGACAGACAGACAGACACAGAGACATTTTTTAAAAACCACTTTTTTGGTATCAGGGGACCTCAAAACGTGGACATCTGCAAAAATCTCGAGGTCGATATTTTTCATCATCACAGTACTTCCTTATACTACGTATAAGAAAGTAAAAATACATTAACTGACAATATAATTAAAAGTTATCAAAAATGAAACATACATTACAAAAATATAATAACACATCAAAATAAAGAAAAACCTTCATATATAGAGCATGAAACAATAATACTATAAAATAAAATATGTTAAGTTCATAACACTTTAAAGTGGTTTTATTCTTCAACTAATTTAAATTAACAAATTTAACTAGAAGAATTTAACTTATCAAATCATCGACCACTTATTCGAAGCCTTTTAACGTTCCTGCTATTAACGAATCACATTCTACCCGGACATAGTCGTGCCAAATGTTATTAATGACTGGAGTATAGATGTCAAATTGCCTATCAGATAATACATTTTTCACAATTGATGGTGTAGATAACCCATCTTACCGGATAAAAAACGTTATTAACATGTTGTTGTCAGTTTCAATTACAATTCATTCGTTATTTATCAATATGCCTTACAGTCACTATATATTATGTATTATTATTTTTATCACTTGATGAACTGTTTAATTATTTAGGTATGTATGTTATTTTACTTAGTTTTCTACTAAGATATGCGTATGTGACATATACTAAGTAATATCAGACATCTATGGCTTCAATACGTTAAACTAAGTCTGCCTATACCATAACGTATGGCCCCAAAGTTTTGCGAAAAATTTTACGTATTGATAATTTTCTCAAAACTGTTCTACTTTATAAACTATATATTTTATCAATTAACAACCAATACAAGAATGAATACTTAATCTTTAAATTATTGATAGTGGCCATTATCTTCGATGGTCTTTTTCTAACTTGTCTCATCATCCTCTGGACAACGGCAGGATCAATTTCTTGCATTTTTTGAAAAATTCGACGTTGTAATTGGGCTTCATTTGCAGCTTCCCATCAATTTTCATACACTTTTCTGGTCAATATTGACCGAAATCCCTTTATTGGCCGAGCCTGTAGTGCATTGGGAGGATTACCTAATTTAGGAACACAGTTTAGGTTGTTTGCGTTAGACCAGACTCTAGTAACTCTAGCGTAATGCCATGAACCCAAATCAGGCCAAAACTTAATATCATCATTGCCATGATGTTTATCTAGAAACTGAAGCAGTTTGGAAAAGCATATTTCAATGTAAATTTGTACTGTTAAGGCTTCTCCTCGAACATGACTAATGACTACGAGATAAATCCGGCCTCAGAAATGACACACCACAATAAAATGTTGTCCTCAAATTTGGATTTACCTTTGAATTTGATATTGTCTCGTGCGTTTTCTATGTCGTCAGTACAAAAACCGTCGTTTTTTTTTAATATTCCCCATCATCCACACCAAGTTATTTCGGGATATTGTTCGAAAAACAGTGGTCTTTGAAACGCCGAATATTCGACATATTTTTTGCATTGAAACTCCAACTCTGTCCTTAAGGGCTTCAAGAATTTTTCGTTTTTTCACTTGGCTCAAAATTCTTGGTCGACCATTCTTGGGCAAAAAATGCGGCATTCCCTCTTCATATTTCTTTATGGCTTGGTAAATTATTGATAAAGAAATATCTTGTTCACGATAAATGTCAACAATATCATGCTTAAGCAATTGCACAACTAGAAGCCAAATGCCTTTACGAATATCTAGTCTATAGGACACTTTGCTGAACCAGATCACAAAAATTAAATAATCTAATTTTTTTCCGAAAACTTTGGTACCATACGTTATAAGAAGAATATGTATTGAGATTTCTTGATTCACAGTATAGAATACTCAACTCAGGTTGCAACAGGTCAACCGAAGGAATTCCTCATTACCCAATGCTTATTGTACATCATTGATTCCTTTTAATCCAATTGCAGCGGAATAAGTTTAGCAAAAAGTTATAGTAGTCCTCCTTATACAAGAAATATTATTTCTATTACAAGCTATATTATTCTACCCAAAAATTGTACAGTCAGTACGATTAGTGATAGTTCGTTTCCCGTTGATGGTAGTGCATGCAATCAAGATTGTTAAATGTTAAGCTCTACTAAAATCTAGCTTGCTACAAGTTCAAAATACTTCCGTCGGCACTTTTCTACAACACCTTTTCTTCAATATGGATGCTACTAATATAGTTGTTCGCACATAAAGACTTTGTCACTATTTTAGCAAGTTTGAACATGTCTAAAATCGTTAGCGACATGCTTAACTAGATAAAACCTCTAAAAGCATTTCATAAAGATTAATAGCAGCACAAGTCTTTAATAATTTATCGCAATCATTCCGAACCAGATTGTACGCAACTACTTTAATAACAGTGTTAGTGTTTGTAAGAGTTCACGATCAGCAATAATGAGTTATTACACTTTCAATGCCCGTACCAACGACTGAAATGACTATTATCTACGCCGCTACAGCGGACCTGAATAATTACTCTTCGTGTTTTTCAATCTGCAGCCGTAATAACATCCACACGTAATGAATATGGTGAAGAAGATCAGATGTTGTTATTGTTATTACTGTTAGCGGACACTCCTACACAGATTATGCAAGACTCTTCTGTTTAGTTTCTTCTCATGTGCCCCATCGTTTTCTTTACACGGTTCGCTTGACAACGACGACTGCGACGATGATGGCGACAACGTTCTCTCATTTCATTCCTTTTGGCACGAACAAAAGAACGAAGAAATAAATGGAAAGGCGCTGAAATGATTTGTTGTCCCTTGTGCGATTTCTGTAATACGACAACGAGACGTAATCGATTGATTTATTGTTTTCTTGCAATAGAACAAATAAAGTGTTGGGACAATAATTCTCGCCCAGATTAGAATATCTATCTATAAAGACATTTCAATTTGTATATTTGAAATTGATAAGGTGGATAGAAAACATACGTATAGAAAGTTTTATGCATTGAATCTGTTTTAAATTTAATAAAAATAAAAATTACTGAAACATGAGATATTGTTCATTTATAACGAACACTGTAACGGTACGGCATAATTTACTATTTTTATAATTTTTAAATTCAATCATGAATTATATTATAATGTTATGTATTAGAAACCCAACGATATATTGCTAAGAACTGTTTATCCTAAATGTATTTCTATGTATAAGTTAAATGCTATTTAGATAGTTTATAAGACTCATGGCAACAAATGTTTTTATTGTGTTGTATTATATTATAAGACTTGAGACGCCGAGTGTATATGTTATCGCCGGTTAAACGTGACATTAGCGTGTGAAACTATAACTAGGATACATGGACAGAAGAGAAAAGGGAGAATGTAAGTCTCAGACAGAGTGAATTCCTATAAAAGAAGGAATTAGTATGAGGACCTCGGAAGATATCGGTCACTGGTGTATTAGCCCGGTCTTAAGTAGACCGTAAAACTAATAAGGTCCTCTAATTAATAAGTAAGTCAACCCACATATAGCGGTCGATAATGTATTAAATTGTAGTTGTTTGAATCTTAAAAGTAATAAAATGGATTATTAGTTTACATAAAGATCGACCGCCAACAAAGTGTTAAATGTGTAAAGTTTAACATATCTTCCTATAAAGAGTCATTATTGCGCGAATCGCAGTTAAAGAAGCTACAGGTGTCTCTACCGTCGAAAGAGGACCTCCACAAAGCACACCGACAACTCTTCTTCAGTGAAAGGAAAAACATATATCAAAGGTATTTAGAAACTGCTATTACGCGAGTGCTAAATAAAGTTATATATTAAAATTTGTCTTAATGTAGAGACGTAATAAATCAATATAATAATCTGAGAATGAAAACATATTTAATAGTTGTCTTAGATACGATAATATCTCAGTATTTGTAAATTTTTTGCCAATGTTGTTTTATCAATATCAATCTCAGCATAGTTTGTGTTTCTCTTAAGGCATACGTTGTTAGTATTGATAGAAATACGAAGAGGCGGTGGAAAACAAACGATGTATGATGCATTTCAGAGAAACGATAATATACAAATAATTCATAAATAATCTTTCACCAATTCAAACTGTGCACGTGGTGATACTAACGTGCTTCAAACAATGAATTGCCCAAGCATTTTCACTACAAACAATACTTTGTTACACCTCTCGCAACAACTTATTTACCCAAACACTAATTATATGAGTTTGTATTTTAACTCATTAAGGTACTTGATCAATGATGAATACGAGCTAGTGTCAGTTTTATTCAAATTTGAATACGCCGTGTTGTTGGGGTGATTCAAATAAAGTGCTGCTTACTACCTACTCCATTACAAAGCTAATTAATCAAGTCCTTGTTCTATGGGTTGATCTTTTAACTCACTAAAGACGTACTTGTTTAACAATAACTAAGTGTCAGTAACACATATAGAGTCGTAAAAGGTAAGCGAATATTTTTCTTTATGTCTATAACTTATACACAGTATCAAGAGTCTATTGGTGAGCAAATTTTGAATTATAACCTTGATTTTAAAATTATGCAACTCAATATATAACAATCTATGAACCTATCTTGGAATAAATGATTAGTGATAGGTTATACCGTAGCGATCGGTGTGTTTTCTCTATCTCTTTCTTACTGTAATTAACAAAATATGCTTAAAACTATACTTACATTATGTATATCTATCTAAAAGAGTTGCAATACAAAAGTTATACTTAGCAACAAATTTTTCAAACATCAAAACTGTAAAATAAATCTTTCATACTAAATTAATTGTAAAATTAACTCCGTTGTATCCTTAATATATACTTATAATAATTATTTTTATCTCCATTTTAAAAGAATAATTTCTCACAGATGATCTGCCAAATTTCCTGGAAAAAATTATTATTTCATGTTGCTTCGCAAAAATAATATGAAAAAGAAGAGTATGATTACTTTGAAGTGGATCACAAGAATTTTATTTTTACAAATGCTTCATCATACGACATAATTTACAAAAATACTCCTTAGCTTTAAGCTCAGTAATTATGTCTAGCAAAGGCACAACTTCTGGCTATAATTCGGAATTTATATTCCACATAGTAAAACGCCAAGTGTTCCGGTGATTTGAACAAGACAGAACATTTCAGAGACAAATTACAGACGCTTTAATGAATAATTAACTGTCAGAATACGTGGAATAATAAACGTAAGGTAGAATAATCAAATTGAAATTATTGTTTCGGGAAAATATTTGAGAAAAATGCGAAATAATAGATGTATATTTCATGTTTTACTTTTTTTTAAGTTTTAATTATCGCAACTGTAATTAAATTGTTTGTTTCTTTTGACGTTTTGCAGTATAGCAGAGGACAAATTTTCTATGAAGTTCGCCTGTACCTGCTCGATTTCTAATGTAATAGTGTCTAGTTAAACAAATGGTTATTCTGGTCCGAAGAGGGGCACTCAAATTTCTATTAATGAACATAAAAAAAAATTAGTTATATATTACAAAAGTAAACTAGAAAATAGTCATACTGAGGCGGAGGGGGTGCTGTAATTTTTATTAATGAAATAAAAAAAAAAGTTAAATTATTTATTACAAAACTCTTACCATTACCGTTATTAATTTTATTATTATCTTTAATATCACGCTCCTTAAAGTAACTAGATTATTATCAATGACAATTTACTTAATTTGTTAGCAAAGCACAATATTCTCGAAACTTACGAGGTAGGCGCCATAAATTCTCGGCCTGATATACAAAGAAGAAACTTGGAACAATATAAGAATTTTTATTTTCCAATGTAATCTGCCCTAACTTCTATACATTTATTACAACGATTAATTAATAATTCGATACCCTTGTAAAAATAATCTGAAGTTTTTCCGTCAAAATGTTCTATAACAGCTGCTTGCAACTCACTGTCGTCATTAAAACTACGTCCCATAAGGTCTTTTTTTAAATTAGAAAACAAAACAAAAATCACAAGGAGCCATATCCGGACTATACGGTGGATGTTCCAATTCTTGAAAGCCGCATTCGCGGATGGCGGCTTGTAAAATGGCGGCAATATGGACGGGAGCATTGTTGTGCAAAAATACTGTCCCTTAATTTATGAAATGAAGACGCAAGTTCACACTTGCATTGCGCTCTTTAAAGTCAATTAGCAAAATGCCCTCACAATCCCAGAATATTGTGGCTATCACCTTTTTCGTTGTTTGAACGACTTTCGCCTTTTTGGGGCGAGGTTTATTAGGTCGCTGACATTCTATGGACTCTCTTTTCGATAGAGAATTGTAAAACAGAATCATTGTTTTATCCCCCGTGACAATGGACTCCAAAATCGGTTTTGGGTCGTCTCCACACATGCTTAAAAACGACTGCGCACATTCGACTCGACGTTCAAGTTGGTGAGCAGGAAGAAGTCGCGGTACCCATCTAGCACAAATTTTATTCATACCCAAATGGTCATGGAGAATTCGGCGAACGCACTTGTTTCGGAAATGTTTGTTATCACTTCTAATTACTTCACTTACAAACGGCGACCTTCTAACACTAAATGTTCAATAATTGAAATTTGTTGAGGCGTTATGATTTCAATTGGTCGATCCGGCCGATCAGCATCTTCCAGGGATTCTTGTCCCAAACGGAAGCGTTTTGCCCACTTTTCTAAACGTTGTTTAACATGATAAGGTGTATGCCCTTCTTTTGTTAAAAATTTAATGACCGCGCGGTACTCGATTTTCGTTACGTCAAACATTTTCGTGCGCTGGTCACGTTGGTTGGCTGGTTACTAAAAACTGCTAGGCTTCGAACCGTCATATTTGTAGTGCACACCTCGCGAGTTTGAACACGTTTGAACATGTATAAGCCTCACTGACCGAGAATTTATGGCGCCTACCTCGTATATCAATACAATTACATCGACTTAAGGATAAAAGCTTGTCTGCCTATTTCTAAACTTCAGGAAGGCATTAGATTGTGTGAATAACACTATATTACTAGCATTGTTGGTGTTGCATTGTAATTTGATTTGAAATACATCTTATTGAACGTACCCAATATGTCTAAAAGAAAGGAATCATGTCTAATAGTGTGGGTACTGAGGATCTATGCTGGGTGCCAGATTGTATATTATTAAATGAACGTCTGAAATTATTTTAATAGTATGTTTATTTCAAATAAAGTTGATATTATATTGTATATGTTCTTTGTCTTTGTATTAATATATCCAAATCATGGTTTTTAATACAAATTTTATTTCAATTAGAATAACTCAGTTTTATTTAATTGTACCAATTAATGCCCGAAGATAATTTTTTGATATCTCTTTACCTGGATTCTCCTGGGATAAACATATGAGCTAGCCGGGTAAAACGATTCGTAATTTTTATTTTAATTAAAAATATTAGAAAAAAGGGGCAATAAGGGTTCCTATTCAACTATTATAGGAGTCTACAGATTTGCGTATAACTGAAGTTAAAAAAGTGGGCACATTTTTATAACTTTCTTTACTGTATTATATACTTCCCCTAATAACGAAATATAAAAAAATATTAAGCTTTAGTTTAAGAATAATTAGAATGACTGCATCACAAAACTAATGTTAGATGACCATATCTACTAAATTTATATTTCTAGTGCAACGCGAATTTAGTGGTAACGGCTGGTGCATATAAAATATTGCAATAAAACTTTCAATAGATTCCAATCTTCACCTTAATGCACTATATTCATGAAACTAAAAACTCGAAAAGCGTCGCCCTGAAAACGCGGACGTCAGTCGTGCAATGACTGCAACGTGAATTGTGTACACAGACAGTTTTGCAGATTATAACACTAGATCAAAACAGAAATACCTCTAACCTCCATAAGAATATTGTATAGTACCTACCTCGCCCTCTCGCTAGCATTGTTGGTGTTGCATGCTCGGGTCGCATAATTCATTTAAATGTGTGTGATCTATGTGCCCCGCGCAACTAGGGAAAATAATAAAATAAAATCACATAGCGATATTACACATCTCTCGGTATCACGGCATCGCTAAACCAGTATATATTCAATTTGCGGTGAAAAAGTAGGAAAAAAAGGAAAGAAAGAATTGGTAAGTTCTCGTTTCATTAAAGCAGTGCATTAGGTAATGCACTTCCAGGATTGAGTAATTAATTTCCACACTGTAGCCATAAATTTATGCACGGATAAAGTGATTTATATGCATACGTTAGTTTTATCAGGTTAATAGCTGCAATTCTGAATTGGTGCGGTTATTACCGAATGTTTATATCCGGGATTATGATGATATTAACATTTTCAGTGTAATTAATAGTAAGGCTCTTATTTTTGTTAAATATGAAATGTTATAGCCGTAATATTAATAACAATTATTCTAATTAAATGTATCAGGATGAACATATTTTCATACTGAGAAAACAGTAATTTTTATTTACATGATAAACATTTTCATTAGGTGCTCCTAACTGCAAACAAATTTATTCTATCTCTTTAGGGCAATTCCCATCCTATTTCCAGCCGAAGTGTACTACTCTTTCGTTTATTTATGTACCTGTAATATACAAAATGTAGCTGGACCCATTGCATATGAAATCATTGTAAGCAACAAAAATAAGGGCATAAATAATTAAAAACGTTCATCTGTTTAGCATATGAAATAGATACCTAAATGCGAAATGTAGTAGTCAAAAAGAGATCGTACATATTTAGGCAATCGTAATCTATTTCATTTAACTAAGGTCTGTCATACTGCGGAAATAATACAATAATCAAATTACGTTTAAAATTTTTCGTATGAAATTTGGAATTTGAACATCTTTTGTCTCATCGGTATTTTTAGCAAGTATAATTTATTTAATAGAAATCCGAGAAACGAAAACATATTGAAGAAAATATGACAATATTTCTGTAACAATAATTGCACTGGTTGAGAACAATAATGTTGTACGAGAGTAACTAAACACAAATATATCTGTTTAAAATTTGTTAACTATTTGATTTCTATAGAATTAATATTTTGATTTTCCATATTTTCCAAAGATAAAATATCTAAATAAGCTATTACATTCAGTGAAAAGACCTAGTTTATATTTCACTATTACTTACACAATATTCTTTTAGGTATAAAGAATATTGTTTAGCTAACCACATAATTTAATTTATACAGCATGTCCCCGGATTGAGTTTACAAGAGGAAAAAAGCTCTAATTTTTGATTTTACAATAAAATGCTAAAGAAAATTAAATTTGATGCTTTATTTCAAATGACCAAATCTGTAATTAGAATTACGTTAGATTCCTATTCAGAATTACAAATTTTTATTTTCTTTTTTTTCAATCACAACATTAAAAAAAGAAGTAGGCTAGAAACAATAATGTTTAAAACTATTCTATTAAGTCTCCACCCTTATAACTTTTGCGAATTTTTTCAAGTGTTAAGGACGCAACAGCATCTCTTACACGATTTTTTAATACTTCCACATTGTTAGGCAAGTTTGTTATCTAGACTAGTTGCTTTAACAGTCCCCTGTCAGGGCTTCTTGGTGGCCAAAAAACAGGACCATTCAAACCAATCCAACATTTCTTCTTTTTGGGTGATTGTAAGTTAGACCATTGATCTTTTACTTTAATTCATAATACGGCTGATCTTGATTGTATGGATGAATTACAAATATTCTCTTACAGAGGATTCATTTCAGATGTTGCAAGCCTGGGGCACTTGTGAGGGAGATAATCTTGGGGATCATATTCGAGAGTTGTAGCGAGAGAGGTATTATCGTGATTTTCGTTATTGGTGTAGAAATCTTTAGTGAGTCTCCTCATGAAGGAGGGTATGTCTTCTAAGTTCGCATCGTTATGAAGTTGATTGTTTCTTATGAACCATGGAGCTCGAAATGCCATCCGGAGGGAGATGTTTTGGAATATCTGGATTTGTTTGATGATTGTAGGGGCCGCATAAAGCCAGATCTGGCAGGCGTAAGTTAACATAGGAAGCAAAATTTGCGTGTATATACGGAGTTTTAATTACGGTGAGAGGGTGCTTGCTGCTCCCAGCAGTGGCCATAGGGCGCCTCGTGCCGTCTTAGCTTTTTTGCAAGATGTTTTGATGTGGTATGGGTAGGTGAGTCTGCGGTCTAGATTAATGCCAAGGTATTTGACATTTAAAAGCCAGGGTATTGCCGTGTGATTGATGTATATATTACCGATGATCCGTTTGGTTTTCCTTCAGAATATAATTGCTTGCGATTTTTCGCTATTAATGGCTATTCGCCAAGTTTGGCACCAAGTAATGATTTTATCGACTGCTTCCTGAAGATTTTGAAAAGCTATTGTAGGGTTAATGGATGAGGAAAGGATTGCAGTATCATCTGCGTAAGTGGCTATGGTTGTTTTGCTGGTTTTGGGTATGTCTGCAGTGAAAATGGCGTATAGATGTGGTGAAAGAGTAGAACCTTGGGGAACCCCCGCAGTTAAAGTTTTGATGGAAGAGCAAGAGTTTTTAAGTTTTATAGAAAAAGTTCTGCGATGCAGATAGGAGTATATGATAGGGATGAGGTAGTTAGGATATTTCTTGGAGTACATTTTGTAGAGGAGGGCTTGGTGCTACACCCGGTCGAATGCCTTGGATATGTCTAAGAATATGGCTGCTGTTATGTTATTTTTGAAGAATGAACTGTTTATTGTTTCTGTTACTCTGGCCAGTTGTGTGATTGTAGAATGCTTCTTTCTGAAGCCATGCTGCTCTTCCGGAATGATATTGTTGGCGTCGGAAAATTCTAATATTTTTGAGAGGATAGCTTTGTCGGCAATTTTACTGACTGCAGAGAGTAGACTTATAGGTCTGTAGTTAGAAGGAATGGTATGATTTTTTTAGGGGTTCGGCAGCATTATGACGGTGGCGTGCTTCCAGATTTTTGGATATGATTGCAGTTTGAAAATGGCATTTATGATGGTGAGCAGATAGATGATTGCCTTGAAATGAAGATTTTTTAGCATTTTGTTTGACATGTTGTCCGGGCCAGGTGCTTTTCTTGGTTTGGAGCTTCTGATAATGCTGTTTAGTTCAGTAGGTGTGATGAATGCTGGAGATTGCGTTATTGGTTGTTTAAGCTTATTGTTGATTGTTTTGTGAACGTGCGCTATGTGGTTTAAGTTAGAGTACTTCCAGTTTGGAGTGCACTGATTTTCGATAATGTTTGCAAAACATTCTGCTTTGTCAGAATCTGTGACGTGGGTGATGTTGTTGTCCAGTAGAGGAGGTATAACGGGATCTTTTACTTTCAACGCTTTAGTTAGTTTCCAAATGTTATCTGGGGCTTCTCCTAGATCATCAAGAGTTTTCGTCCACTGTGTTTCTTTATGAGCTCTTACTGCTTCCTTCACCTCTTTTTGTTTGACGTTAAGTGAGGTTTTTATTGTCGGGTCTAATGTGAGTTGATATCTTTTTCTGAGGTAATTTTTGGATTTAATCAATTCCCTGATGTAATATGGAAGCTGTTGTGTTTTGTGTTTTGCAGTTTTTGTGACGGTGGCTGAGTCTGTGGCCTCCAGGATTTTATCTTGAAGTGTTGAGATGGCCTTTTCCACCAATCCAACAATTATCGAATTTTTGATAGAGCCGAGCAGCAACAATTTGCGAACGGTGGGCCGGACAACCATCATGTTGAAAATACATCCTCTGCCGATAAGGAAGTGGGAGTTCACTTTTGCCATCCCAGAAAAAGTTGCTTAACATTTCCAAATAATTGTGCTGATTTACATTAGCATCAAAAAGATATGGGCCTATTATTCCATGGTAAGAAGCAGCACACCACACGTTTACTTTAACAAAATATTGACGTTTTGATGCAATTCCAAACTGAGGATTAGTATCACTCTAATAACGAACATGTTGTGACGAAACGGTACAATTGCTAGTAAAACTTGCTTCATCGGAAAATACAATGCTTTTGTGAAAATTTTGGTTCTCCATTTTTCACCTTCCATCCACATGCAAAAATAAAGACGCTTTCTATCATCTCCCGGTTCTAACGTGTGATTAAAAATAGGTTTATAGGAGTATAATTTACGTTCCTTCAAAACTCGTTGAATATGGGATTTGCTCATATTTAGTTGAAGCGCCCGTCTCCGTAATGAAAGTTTAGATTATCTTCCACCGAATCCAAAATTAAAACTGTAGAAGCACATTTTCATCAGGTACTATTTTCTTTTTCTTTAAATTTAGAACAGAAGCAGTTTCCAAAAATTTTGTCACCATCTTGCTTATACCCATACGGGAAACAATTATTCCGGGAAATTTTTATTAAATTCTTCCGCAAGGCGACGGTAGCTCTTTTGCGCATTTTAACATTTTAAATTTGACTTTTAACTTATTAGCGCATGTCGGTTGCCAAAGCAACTCAACTATAAACGCTACTTATTTCTATCATTTCGTACTTTAAATAAAGAATTCTTGTACGTTTCCATACAAGCAAATTATCACAACATAATTATTACTTATAGACCGGACACGAGAGGCCGATTACTCATCGCCTATGGGCGCACTATTGAAATCTTGTATTTTTAAAGAGGTTATAATTTTATTTATATAATTGGATAACAACTGGGTGGTGATCTATAAAATACAAGATACGTTATTAATTGTTGACTTTGTAGTTCAAGTCGAGTAAAGGAGTATTAATATTTACTAGCAATACCTTCTCAAGGTTCTCTTCTGTAAAATTTGTTCCTTTTGAATGAAGTGCATCCATGTAGATAGAAAACGTCCTTTCTATATCGCGACTGGTTATAGGTAATAATAATAATAATAATAATAATAATAATAATAATATTTATTGTCATAGACCCGTATAAGGTGTTGTCTAGTATATATACAATACATCAAATCCTAAATCTAATCACGTATTATAACAAGAAACAACGCACAAACAATGCAAATAAAAACAACATAAAGCACATTAAAAGTTAATTGTAATGAGATCCCCTTCGTGCCGTTACACCCCAGCCAAATATTCTTCATAGCTATAAAAACTGCTGTCAACTAGGTATTCTTTTAATTCACTCTTAAATTTTGCACTGTCTCGTGAGTGTTTTAGGTAACCCGGGAGGGCATTGAAAGCTTTAATCGCTGCATAGTACGGTCCCTTTTCATATAGATATAGTATTTGTATGATGTGGTATAGACAGATTATTAGCTCCTCTCGTTTTCATATTTGATTTAGAAATTTCAGCGTTTGTGAAAAAACATTGAGTATTTTTATTATGAAATATCAATAAATTTCCCTGAACAGTTAAGATTTTCGCTTCTTTGAAATAACTACGACACGACGTCCGACGCGACAAAGAAAACAGATCGGATAATCTTCTTTTGTAAAATAAAAACGTTATGAGAAAGCGAGCTCCGACCCCATGCCAATATTCCATATCCCATGCGAGATTGAACGCAAACAAAATAAAAGGTCCTTAATGTAAATAGGTTTACATTATTTCTTAAATGGTATATTGCATAAAACGCGCTGCTTAGTTTACTGCACAAATTATTTATATGATCGCACCAGTTCAGAGAGTTATCAAAAATTACACCCAAAAATTTTGAATTCGATGACTGAGGCAGTGATTTGTGATTATATTTCACGTATAGCGACTTTTTGCATTGACCATAGACAAGAAAGCTGGTTTTGGTTACATTTAAGTGCAGATTATTTTCATTGCACCATGTCATCATGTCATGAATAATTTCTGTACTTCCCAGGTGCATACTGGAAGTATTCTTTTATATCGGTATGTTTAGCATTTAGATTTTGTGTTATTGTCCCCATACACAATTGTTGCAGCGTTATTAAATCTGGATTTCTATTAAAAACTGGGTCTAATTTTTGCCGAAGGCTACATCCGAAGTCACTTTGAATACTTTTGAAATTATTAATAGCCACATCTAATGTGGTTTATCTATCAGTTAATTTGAAATTTCAATTTTCAAAGTATGTGATTAGTTTAGGCAAATTTCCAAAGTGTTCCTGAAGGAATAACAACTGATTTTTTAAATTTAGGATTTGTGTTAGTTCCTTGCACTCAGAAATACTTCGTGCACCGTCATTTAAACATGTAACGAAATTTTGTGTAAACTATCGAAATTCTCTGCATAAAAACTAGTAGCTTCCAACCATGTTCCCTATTTAGTTATTACTAACGAGGGAGACAGTGACAAAAATGCCAGTTCTTCACTGTAAAGATCTACTCTCAATGGTGCTTTTCTGAAAACATTTTTAAAAGCGGATACAAGTCTATCAACTTCCGGATAGGTATCCCTGATATATTCACAGTTTCTGTGGAGAGTAGTATGCGCTACACAAGTAATATGCAGCATATAAGGATATGTTTCCTTCAATAGTCTGCCTGTTTTTAACATATATGCGGCACTGTCACTAACAAATAAAAGTATTTTTTCCTTGTACCTCTCGTCCGAATGAAGCATTTTGTGCAAATTCTCGTCAATGGTTTTCGCAACTTAATTACTAAATAAACAACAAATGTTGGATGTTCACTATTTAATATTCAAAGTAATATTTTGACAATTGTTTCGCCAACACAGTGGCTTCTTCAGAAAATGTTTTGGCAATAGTTTTAGCAACTGTTTCCGCATCAACTGTATTTATAACTTTAGATGCTATATTACATATACGTTATATGGATGCGTTGGATGTAATACATCAGCTACAAGACTTACCACACAGCGTCCTAATATATCGACAGTTTCGTCGGCACCTATCCATAGGTACTGATTTGAAAGATGTATTCTAATGCATTCGTGAAGCACTTAGAAACACGATATTTGCGTAAGGTGTATTCATCAGAAACATTTCGACCAGTATATTTTTGGAGAAATGTTTTCAAAGTGTGATTGTCAAGTTTATTTAATGAGATATTAGCCGCCATGAAAGTTTCACAGAGTTCTTCGTTAAAATTCTCAGCTTCTATTCCAAAAATCAAATTTCTTTTATGCTCTTGTGGAATTTGTTGCAATTGTTTCTCAGATTCTGCTATTCGTAGGTCTTGTAGAGCTCTTGGAAGTGAATTTCGTTTCATAATTCTTCTCGTTTAGTAACCCCATACATACTCTATTGAGAAAGAGTCAGGATTGTACTCTGTGCAGGCCAGATCACTCTCTCAATTACAACATCAGCAATGTGCGGTCGTGCGTCATCTTGGATCAATCTGAACCTACCAAACCCAATAAAGCCTCCACTAAGTTGCGCCCATGCGGATGATACAATTAAATGCGAGTTGCATGAGAAAAGAGCACATTACTACATTGCACGGCAGTCCACGTTAAATGTTCTTGAGCAAAGTTTCGTCTTTCTGCCCTGTGCCGTTGGAGCAATTCTGGAACTTTTGCTTTTAAACCATATTCCTTTAGCCTTCTCGATACCGCAATCATATATCGTCTTATAATACGGCAAACAGTAGATTGGTATAATTAGACATATGTTCCATTTCACTGACAGTACTAAATAGACGTTTATGTCAATTCAGTCTGAGTGCGTATGAGAGAGCAATAACCTAAGATTATTTCCGAAGCAACGCGCTAAACAAAATGTTACATACCAAACTTTTTTTTTGTTACCCGGGATACGGTTGTTTATCTGTAAAAGTGTTCTTTTTAACGTTCCTATTATTCAAAAATAGTACACATGTATTGTATATATGTTGTGAACAAAAATAGCCATAACTAAACAAAACTTCTCACGTAGCACAAAAAAATTAAAAATATGCAATACTTTTGTTCGTGAGTGTATAAAGAAATTATAAGTTATGTAATCTGATAATCTTAGGTATCTCCTGGCTCAGTATTAGGTTTTTTGTCGTTTTCACACTCCTCGTTCAATGCAGCACCAACTTAAGTTGGCAAGACGTCTATACAGGTGGTTCGAAGAATACTTGTTTTTTATTTCAGTTCGATATAGTGACAAAAGTTGCCATTGGTACCTATAGATGTAAAAAAGCACTAATTATTATTTTTTTATTAATTTGTCTTCCGGTCGCGCAATGTCATCGCAGTTAGCAACAAATTGTGAAAAACCTTAAATTTTCATAATTTTTTTAAGCACGCCAGATGGTTTTAATTGCGTTCCTATACCATGAATTAACTACTAAAAGTATGTAAAATCAATACATTTGTTTCATATCTACCGGTCGCGCAACATAGTACAAAATGAGTAAAATTAGTAGCTTTTGCAAAATTTCAAAGTTTCACTGTTTAGTACATTTTAATCATACGACTTTTAGATATGCTATAGTTTAATTCTATTACAATAATATATTTAAAATCCAAGCATATAAGATAAACTTTTATATTCAAGTGGAATTCGGTCGCGCAGCTTCGTTAAAAACAGCAGAATAGCCTACTACCGAGAGGCAAGGCGTACGTGACGAATGCCAGCAATGGGCTCGCTTCGCAGCTGGTAGCAGCCATTATCGTTGTCTGACAATTTTGTTGTTTGACAATGTTTCCTTTCAGATAATTTAGAAATTTTCTAATGTAAATATTTCGTAATTTTTTTGTTTCAATATTCAATTGTTGGTGCAGCTCTTCACTCATTTTGTTTACAAAACGACCCAGAACTCACCACGGGGAGGTGACTGCACTTCGAGTTCCACTCACACCCTACCCAACCAACCATCCAATGTAGGGTGTGTTACTTACAATATGTACAAATTTATTTCGTTTTCTCTCTCTTTATGTTTCCTTTCTAGTCTTTATCTATCGATAAACATCGAAATTCGGATTTGTGTGAAAAAGTTGGCATCGCTGAGCATGACAGTAATGTGGTTCTAATATAGCCGTCTCTGGAACTGTGTCCACACACTTTACTTTAAGCTTCGGTCACTAGCTTAATGCATCTTTCAACTGCCTGTGTATGGCATGGGAAAGTATCTATACTCATAACCGGGTTGAAGTCATTGCTCACATACTGTTTTATCTCTTCATTAGTCAATGTTCTTGACAGTGGAGGAGGAGTCAGTGTACTTGTGTTCCATTTGATAATTTCGGTATAGTCTTTAGCTTCAAAGTTTAGGTTTGGTGGTTTCAATATTTTGATATTGTTTGCTTTGCCTTCATTATACGCCTAAAGCCCAGCTCCCGAATATGGTTTCTTTCATCAGTTACCATAGCTAAAAGTAAATTTTCGGGATGGGCAAAGTAAGTATTCCGGTGTAAAACGGGATCAACAACTTGGAGCAGTTCTTGTGGTAAGTACCTTGTAGATTCAATAGTTTTGTAAACATGTATAGGCCCATCTGTGAATTCGTGGTTTATTTTTATGGCAAACCACATAGGCATATAACGTTTGAGAGTGAATGTGACAATCTCTCTCAGATTTTCAGAAGGGCTTGACACACTGATGTAGAGGCGCAAAACTCGGTTTGCAGTAGTAAGCCATCTTGAATGTGACATTGGGCCAGGATCACGCACTACAAAATCTTCTGAACAATGTCCTGAATTGATGAATTCTGATATCTCAAGCAAATACAATTGGTCCTTGCTAAGAATACGCTTGTCGACTTTTGGAATCTCACAATCAATAGGATTAAAATCACAATCAGGTAGGGCATTTCCAATCGGTCCGGAATATCCTATTGGGCCTGTTGTATTTCCATCTAAGTGTTGGAAAAGATGGCTAAATGGCCGTTAGTTGTAATGGAGAAGACAAATACTCCATTGTAGAGGTCTTCCCACATGTATCTCTATTTGTCGAATTACACCATTTCTTAAGCCCGTATTAATAACAGTATCGTCACACTACTAATTTTACTCATTTTGTACTATTTTGCGCAACCGGAAAATATGAAACAAATGTATAATAAGTGCATATATATTTATTTTACATACTTTTAGTAGTTAATTCATGGTATAGGGACGCAATTAAAACCATCTGGCGTGCTTAAAAAAAATATGAAAGTTTAGGGTTTTTCACAATTTGTTGCTAACTTCGTTGGCATTACGCGACCGGAAGAAAAATTAATAAAAAAATAATAGTTAGTGCTTTTTTCACGTCTATACCAATGGCAACTTTTGTGCACTATAGCGATCTGAAATAAAAAAAAAAGTATTTTTCGAACCACCCTAATAGACGTGTTAGTGTAATAACGATACAAACTGCTAGGGCATGCTAAGGAATGAATAATTACTACAACTGCAAAGCAAACTGCAATTGTAAAGAAATAATATTTATAATTTTGCTTTCTATAAGTACCTAATGATATCAAATCTAATGTAAATAAAAGAATAATAAAGAGAGCAGAATATTCTAATTATTGTCCTTACACCGTTAGTTTAATATATCTCACTCACATTTACAATATGCAGTATTATTACATGCCGCTAACTGTAAATTCTACGCATTGTCGTAAATTTTGTTTAATCTACAATTACTACTCTTTCCCACAGAAGTACGTTGAATTATTACTACGTAACTGTTAATAAAAATTACAATATATGTGATTATGTATAGGAGTGAGCACGCATGAACTGTCGTATGAGCAAGTGCTTTAATAATATATTATTTGAATTTGTATAAATACCCAGCAAATACTCTCTTTACATTTAACAATGCATTTATTGCACTTAGGAAATTTTATCTTTACAAAATATATGACTACCGACACCTCCCCCAGATCTATACTATAAATCTACATGCTATTTAAAAATGAATTACAGAGTTTTTTCCTTTATCTACGTAATTAAGTTCATTACAGAACTGCATTATTAAGGGCGTGCTTTAAAATAATGGAAGTTCTCTCAGTAAATAATCATTATTAACTTAGCGAACTATTTTTTCTTGGATATTCCCCGCTTTCACGGCCTTAGTGCTTTTTTCGCGTTATTACTTTTCGTAATTAATACCTTGAAGAATTCGTGTGTTCCAAGTACGATCAGAAAAAAGAGAACAACGAAAAATGCACCCGAGAGGCGTGAACATAATTTTTCACTTTGCCATTACCTATGTGTTTCATAATCACGGTGATTATAACAAATATGCAATAATTACAACATAATTCTGGAGTACGAGGTTATTATTAAAGTTATATTGTTGATTATTTGCCATTAATTTTGACACAAGAAATTGTAACTTATATGTAATTTTAGTACAGAAAAAAAAACATATAGTACAGCAAATGGTAACATGTATTTTACAATACGTCAGGGTGCGATTACATGGTTTCAAAAAGAGTAAAAAAATGAGATAAAATGCACTATAGGTCAATTTAGATTTTTCATTTCTAATCTTTTTAAATTGAAACAATATACGAGGTGTGCATAAGATTGAAAGGTTCAGTGTATGAGATCCCGTGCGCGGGAGCCCAGAAGGTCAAGGGGTCCTGTGTTGGAGAGACCGACATTAAAATGGTCAATTGATGAAGCTATACACACCTAACATCAACCTCATATTATAAAAATATTGTAAATACCTTGCAAAAATCTTTAATTTTAAAATATCGCATTCTAATATAAATAATATATACGGAATACGCAGCTAATCTCCTAAAAATTACTATCTTTTTGCGACGTCAACAATTTACCCTTTCTTCTCACTTGTAAATATAAGGACTCAGAGTATTGAAATGATTTTAAAGTAAACATAATGCCACATTGAAATCCAATAAAAAACTCCATAATATAAGTGATCTTTGCATGATCTAAGTTATCTAATAAAAAATTATTATATTTATTAGAGGTATTGCCTATATTATAAACCCTTCTTTCTTCATACGATAAAAAAAATCCAGGGTTCCTTCTCTACTTTTCGCGCTGGGGAGGGGCGGGGGGAGGAAGGCAAAGCTCTGAAATTTTCACCACTGGACCCCATCATATTAGGAATAAAAAAAAGTTTGCTTAGAAACACGAGTAATTGAAATAGCCTCACTACTAAGTCTAAAATGGAAAATTAGGATGCAAGCTGATAAATAAGCAGAAAAGGCTATAGATTCCCGGAACAAGTCAGTGACAGAAGCGTCTAGGGAATGCATTTTGATGTGAGCCTTGAAAATATGAACTTGTCGTGGAAAGCTATGCAACTGATAAGCGACGATGGCCACTTTAGGCAATAATACAACAAATCCTGACTTTGAGATACTGACGGATTCTGTTATCACGTAGAAGATTTGGCAGACACAGAACATTGTATGTGGCAATGCACCATAAGGGAAAGGGTGAGAGCAAGACAGAGCCTCAAAATGAAGAAGCACATGTCATTTGGGCAACAACCAGAGAAGAATATATATATATATATCTTATACTACATACAAGAAAGTCAAAAATTGAATTGGGGTATCTTTTGATTTCAATCTACTACACTTCTTGAGGCATTGAATGATGATGCAAGAAATTGTTAAAGGTTTGTTGTCATAAAAAGATCGTGTAATATATATATACATGCAGTAAACACGTTAGATACTCTAATTTTTATTCTAAAATTACATTTGTTATTATTAATAATTGGCAGTCAGGAGTACTTAGCAAGACCGGACTTACATGAATAATGCCATAACACTATTACTATGTCCAATTGCGAATTATGTTATTCATTTAAATTCAGTTCTGGGTAGTGATAATATCACTATTATTAGCGGTTATCAGTAACTGTTACAGCATTGCCTCTAGCACCCTCAAATAAATATGGCCCAATGATGCTGCCAATCCAAATAGGGCACCCTACAGTTACTCTACGAGATTTTAGCGGTCTTTGGTGTATCACTTGAGGGTTTTCAATGACCCAATAATGCCTATTCAGTTTATTAGCAAAGCCAGACAAGCCATGTGCTGCGTCGCTTATATAATGATTTTTGCCAAAACTGGTGGTCGTCTGTATCGAGTTGTAAAACTCGAGAACTTCAATCTCGCCGCAGTTCATGGCCATTTTGCTGCAACTATTGTGTCAATTGAATTATATACGGATAGAAGTCTTTTTTGGGAGTTTTTAACAAACATAATGACGACATTCTCAATTCTTCTGCAGCTCGTCGATGAGAGGTCCCTGAACATTCAGCAACTCTCTGCCTCATTGCATCATTTTTTCTGGATTACATTGGCTAAATTGTCGGCTAGTCTTAACTTTATCTCCCAGTGTATAAAAATTGAACTATTAATTAAATAAACCTATTTAATAATTCAACACGTTGTTGCGGCGTTAGATGCCCATAATAAATTGCTATCGACCAAAATGGCAAATCAAAATCGACCTGGAACATAAAACGCACCCGGTAAAATACTATTCAAAATATGTGCAATTAGAACTAATTATATAATTTGCTTAGAAACATCTGCGGTCTCTCATTCTTTAAAAGTGAAATAACGGTAAGGGGTCCCTCACTCAGTGGCGAATGCGGAGAAGCACAAACTCACGTCCGAATTTTGTACTTGTAATGGGAAGAGTAAATTATATGCAGTTAATATTATTATGACACAAATGACATCGACACAAAAACACGTAAAAAGCAAACAAGAAAAAATGCAGCAACCTACAAAAGAAAGCGTTTATCATAACGAATAGATAAATATACAAAAAATGACCCACATTACACGCTAATTAAACATCAAATATTTATACACGCCTCAAAAGTATTGTACGTTGTGTACATTGTTCACTTACATACATACGGGCAATGTTTGTCAAACCGATTTCGTATTGTCTAATATAAACACAATAAACTTTTCACGTGCTCAGAACTACAACTGGAGGGATATTTTCGTCTTAGGTTACGGGTAGAAATCGCACACATCGAACATAATAAATAAGATCGAATATCCGCGCGTTCTTTCAGCTCCTCTTCTCTTCCTTCAGTAATAACATCTTTACGTTTTCCTCCGGATCCCGAAAAACCCCAACATCTGGCATACGGTAACTTCGATATTTACTGGGAAGCAGCATTCTTTAAGTTTTATGTGTGTGTCTTCGTTTAAAAACTTGTTCCTGGTATAGGTATATGGTATATACACGTATACATACGTATGGATGTGTGTATATGTATGAGAACGTTGTGTATAATACATATATGCATGGTGATATGAATACTGAGACACAAATACGAAAGGAACTCAATATATTTTGATGCTGGATATTCAATGGTTATGGATACGTCTTGACATGTCTATATGTATTCCGATATTTTCGACCAGTCATATTGTACTATCATCGTGCACTGTAAATCCTCATATTGAAAGGAAGGTTTGGAAAGTGGAAGATATATTGATGATATAACTTTTATTATTGATTATCAACTTTATACCTACGTTTGAGTGCACGTATTCGTACACACATATATTATGTACTGCGTCCAAAAAAAAAACAGTTAATAAAGGACATTTTACTTAAGAAATTTGCCTTTTGTTGTTATGCATACAGTGGTGATAAACTCATAAATATGCTATGTAGGAATTGTAATTAATATCTTAAAACTTTTTACAATAAAAATTATGTTTACAGACATACTACATAAAGTTATTAACCCGCACCAACCATTTGCATAAGACTAATAAGTAAGTTGGATGTTTACTGAAGAATATGTGTATCGTCTGTTTCAATATATAGGTAGTGCAAATGCAAGCTCCTATAGGCTGCTTGAACATGGTAGGTGGTATGCAATGAAAGTAATCGATATGAGAAACACACTACAGGCCTGTATTGTCAATATTTGATTATAAATAATAAAAGTGTAGGTGTATATAATATGGATGTATATTTATACGAAATGTCACATTCTGGATTGGTTGATAGCACGATTGTGTTGTCATGGTTTTGTGTATTTGCTGATAGGTTTCTGCAGAACAAAGTATGCAGTATATAAAATCGTGTGGTACATATGTTCAACTCAGTTTTAGCCAGATTGTGTGTTGGTAGATTTTTGCATAACGATGCCCATATTATAAAAGCGTTGCTTGAAGTGATCTTGGATAGGGAAACTCATAGGGAGCTAGACAAACTTTCGGCAACTTGTCATTCTACTAATCTTGACTTGTCGAGCGCTACCAGCGCGATCTATTGTAGATTGGTGTGAATAAGAGAAAAAAAATGAAGTAAAAGACGTATTTTGCACGGATGATACGGTGCTAACAACAACAAAATTATGAACAGAATTCTAGAAATTTGCAAATATGGGCTGAGAAAATAAAAACGAACAGCATACAATGTATTTGAGAAGGTAAGGAATCAAGTAATCCGAAAAATTTAAATTTAAAAGGGTCGTCACGCCAATTATTACATATACTGATCAGAAAAGCGGACATTGACAAAAAGACAGGCAGAAAGAATATCAGCGGCTGAAATTAAATTCTGACAAAAAATAAAGCAAGAAGAAACAAGGTTAAAAACAGCATCATAAAAGAACTTTTAAAAGAAAAGTCCATCAAAGGGATAAAGGACAATTGCGTTGTTATGAATATGTGTGAAGGATAGAATTTTCAAACAGGTGTTTGGAGCTAAACCAGGAAAAAAGAGACCTAGGTGAAGACTCAGCAGAACATGGGTGGAGGGAATAATGAAAGCAGCGCTAAGAGAAAGAGAAACGTGGAATGGCAAAATATAAAGAGATAAAAACTCAAGATCAAAAGATATGGAGAGAAATTAGAAGAAAAACTCCTGCTTAATTAACTCCCATTCTGACTTATACCTTCATAGGTAGGTAGGTCGGTCCTGGGCGAAAGTAAGCAAGTAAGAAGTACGATGAAATTAAGACTTCAGTTGTCAATAATAAATTTGGGTGTCAGTAAATGAAGCTACTGATGCTAAATCATTCATTGCCCTTCATCGAGTATCCGAAAAAGTCCGAAAAGGCTATCCGCAGAGACATCGTCTGTCAAGAAAGTTTTTGAGGAGGCACTTGTACACAAAATTTATTCGTGAAAAACTATCACATGCGCCACTGCCACCAGAACTTGTTGTCACGCTCTGGAGCACATGGATACAAGCAACATTCTATAATCACATACTTTTTGACGACGTTAAAACTATAGTACAACTACTGAACCAAATGATGCTGTTTCTATTTTACAAGCTCAAGAAGCAATTTATGGACCCAACTATTCAGACAAATTTAACCAATACTCATGCACATTATTCCAGACAGAATACCTGTAGTCATCCGTTATCTAGAATTTACCGGGACCAACCCATGACAATATTCGATAACTAAAGTCATGATATTCGTTAATTCGATTTTGGAGCTGCTGCTGATAATGTCAAACAAAAATTTGAAGCAATTCTAAATAACAATCCATGAGTATATACTGAACGCCAAATTGTTGACTTATCTACTGGTAAAGACGTAGATATTTCCGAACCGGGAATAAATGTGCCGCCTCTTAGAAACTTTATATACACCATTATTACAGCGGTAGATTTTGAACAGTCGTTTTCAAAGTAAATGTGAAAATGCATTTAAGAGGGGGGTTTACCAACAAATAGAAACTTATGCAACTTATATTACTCGCGGGACGGGTAGACGCAAGGGGGTGTGAGTAGGTCTAGGTAGACGATATTCGGTTCTGTCACAGCGCTTCGGTTTTATTCACAGATTCTTTCATAGATAAAGAAATACTATAGATAGGAAACATAATGTATAAAGAATGAGTACTTACGGAACTGTTGATATTGTTGATGTTTTATAATAAGCCAATTTTTGCTTGCCCATAACTGTTATATTATTATACACTCGAATATTATAGGTATATATGACATTCAAGTGCCAGTGACAGTTTGTAATTAAACTGTCACTCGCATTTAAGTCTGCAATAGCCGACCGACTCCGATAGATTTTCGTCTTCGCTAGGACCGGTAGAGATACCGGATAGACGACGCGAAAAATCTTGTGTAAAATTCGTATGACAATGTTTACTGTTTAATGTTTTTTATCTTTAAAAATAAGTACATAAATTTGTTTTTTTCTTTATATCGTAGGTACATCAAATGTGCAGCTGGCGCGTGGAGGTCGTTTTTTTTTTCTTTAGTGTACAAGCCTTAGTTAGTAGACATTAATCAAATTCATGCATTTTTGTGGTTATTTCTAAAACACATAACTTTCTTAAGAAAATAAATTAGTACAAAAACTGACCTTGACATTATAAATTTATGCCTTTTGCATCACCAACCCAAATTTGAGATTCTAAAATTACAAAATGAGTTTAAAAAACGCGAAACGGCGATGCCTTAATTTTCGGTAGGTAAACGCCCCCCTTAAAGTCACAGGCAATTATTAACACCTGGGCATATGGAACACTTAATGGTGATTTACGATTATTTGAATTCTCAACGTGAACAGTGTAGTCAGGATTATCTTATTTTTTCTAAATATAATTACTAATGAAAACCCAAAACTGTTAATTTAATATTTCTATAACCTACTTCCTCATTGATTCTTTGTTAACATTACTAATGATAGTAAATTAGACACTTTACAAGAGAAAAAAGCAAGAGAGGGATGTATCTTATTTCACGCACATAAGAGTTCTTATTTTAATGCGTACCATTAAAAATCAAAACATAACATAAACGCACATTAAGGTCCTATGACGGACAGTAAATTTCTGTTTTACCGAGAGATCCCGAAACCAATTATGTAAAACACCGCGGGCAATTTATTCTCGGACATTAGGATACGCATAACTATACATATAATGCAGTGTAAAGTCATGAAATCGAGTTTATTCTCTATTTGGATCTCTTCTACCCTTTTCTTTTCTATTCTCCTTTCTTCCTGTATCAACTACACTATCTGTCCGGACAAGAGTAAGCGAGCGAGCGAGCGAGCTAGCTGGTGAGTATACTCAATAGTCCGTGCATCCGAGATATCTTGTGAGCGAGAAATTGGAACTCAAATTGAATGTTAAACGAAACCAGGTGTTCGAGATATTGTAAATGTGTATCTAATGTTAACTTTGACAGAACTAATAGTACATCTAGTATTCGAAATAGCGTTTATTCGTGCTTGGGCATGCCTTTACTGCTTCGTCGAAAGGAAATGTACGTGTGGATGAAGGTCAAGGGCATTTCGACATGACAAGTTCTACTTCTGTTCCTGTCGTTAGACGTAACAATGATGGTAATTATGCGTATACATCTATTCTCCTCCAGGAAAAAATATCGAGTGAGTACATTTACCTTAACATTCAAAGATGTAATACATGAAGTAGTTAATAAATGATGTACAAAGGTAGAATTGTAAATACTTGTCATAATTAATTAATTAGTAATTGTTGTATTTATCATGTGAATTAGAATATTTATTAGACTTATCTGAATAATTACAGTTAGCTGCTAGCTTAAGTTGGTATACTTCAAATATTTAAATTGAATTTTTCTACAGAGAAAACGGATTACTAAAACACTAGATCGGAGTTCTACCTTACTACGTTTTTATTATTGTTTGAACTTTCTTCATTTTCTATTATATTTTAGTATGATGGTGCATCCAATTAATCAAAAAATTCTTAAAACGTTCACTTTGATAGCAAAATGCAGATGATGTCAGGCCAGAAAACACATACCATTGTTTCTTGTTTGTTTGTTTCTACAGAGGCAGGTAGATATCTTGCGATGGTGTGTACTGTGAATAATTTGCCTCTGAATTTCTCTTAATACAATGTATTGACTATCAGTCGGAAGCAGGAACCTCTCTGTTTCAATTACGCTTTTGACGGGATCCCTATTCATCGTTGTACAGTGGTAAGGGATTTTGGCGTTATTTTTGACTCTAAATTGACGTTTTCTGACCACATCAGTAGCACTATTTCCTCTACACTGAAAACATTGGGATTTGTTATTAGAAATATATGCATCCATAGAGGCCATCACTACCCTTTATTTTTACTTTGTTAGCTCTCGCCTCGAGTATGCTTCATTCGTTTAGTCACCAATATATAAAACATAAAACTTATTTAGAAGCGCTCGACAGGGTTCAGAGGGTTTCTTTCAAGTTCGTACCCTGTTCAGGGGACATGCTATGATGTCTTTCTTGAAAAATTCAAATTTGAGTCTTTGGAGATGCGAAGGCATAAAACAGATACCATGTTTATTTACGATGTATTGCATAATAATATAGATGTTCCATCTTTTTAGCAAAGATCTTATATCTAAAAGGTAACTTTTCCCCCGCTATTACCAAATCGAAATATAAAAAAAAAATTAAAAGGACATTTTCGTTCCCCCCTAATGACCAATACAGATATTATTATTACTATTATTATTATTATTATTATTATTATTATTATTATAAACAGAATGACCCTTTGAAAAATTGAAGGACTTTTAAGTTTTGAGTTGCACCATTCTTGCTCACCCTATATCTAGTTTAGGGGGTGCAAACGCGTGCTGTTTATATATTCCATACTCAAAATGATTTTTTAAAAAAATTCAAATAAAATGTTCTCTTTTGTATATATTTTTGTTTAATTTATGTTGTAATTTCATTGCCTTTCCTTTGAATGTTTTCCTTGTAGTACGTACATATAAAATATGTGCAAATAAAGCTATTCGTAATTATTATAATGACGTACAAGGCTTACCTGATCATTTATTTATGGGATATTTTCGTAAGCAATTTATTTTCTTACTCTTCCTTATAATTACAGTTTCATCTATAATGGAGGCACGTAGATTTATTTTGTTTTCACATACGGATGCAGTTAAGTAAAAGTATACGAATCACATTGATTAGGTCATGCGTAATTATTATTGATAGTGGCGGTTTTGCTTCTTGCATGTTTTGTAATATTGTATAATTCTTTTTAACGTACCTATCACACATAGAATCCGATGAATCAATCTTCTCTCGCCTTGAGTTCGTTTATATGTAATACTGATCAGTGTGCGTGCAACATGTATATTTATAAAACCATAACCAATTCGTATCGTAATTCAAACAGATGGAAATTTCGAGCAATACTAATCCAAAGCTGAAACAGGTTTCATAATTGAGGCCTACAAATTGTATTTTAACGAGCAGGATATTGAAAACAGAAAACTAACGGGCAACAACAAACACTTACAGGAAACGATATATTAGAATTTATTAGTAAATTTAAACGTATATATTCTAATAGGCCTATATATCTCTCTACAGTAGTAATTATAATTACTATTACTGTATTATACACTTATAAAAAGATACATATCTAGCAGTTTTTAAGTCAAATTATAGAATATACCTAGAAAAACTGATATTGAAAAGAGCAATTACAAACACACGATACATATTTGATTAGTTACTGAATTTAATATGTAATATTTTTATTCATAAGTTTATATTCTAGCAAGCCTTTGACTAAATACATGCCATTAAATAATAAATATAACATATACAGTAAATTCAAATTATGCGAAATTATACACCATCAAAAAAAGTTAATATTATGTACCTATTACTAATATGTCAACAAAATTAAATACATAACGTTTTGTTTTAGTTAATGTGAATTCATCTTTTAATTATAAAATAGGACCAAAATTTATTAAATTGCACAAGTGGAAAGTCAGTTAACAAAAGTATTGATTTTTGATAGAAAATAAACATCACCAAGGAAAATAATTTATCGAATGGCATTATATGGATAATTATTATTAGTTACTAGAATATGTGCATTAGACTTATTGATATTTTGGTAAATATTTCTTTAACGCATGATTTCATTGAGGTTTATATTTTGTTCTTGTAATTTTACGTGTTTATTTTCGTGTATATCATTGAATTATTGATTGAAGGTGGAGATACATGTTAAAACTCCATAATGTACAAGTAAAAAATGAAATAAAACTCACAATGAGTTCCAAACAGATTACATCTGTTTATGTTGGGGCAAGTAAATCTCTACTCATGACTCACTTGCCCCATAGTAGTATAAATAATAAATAAATTATTTGTTTTTTTTTTTGGCAGGTAAAATGGTTCGTACAACCCAAAAAGGGTCATATTCAGAAGATGCTATTCACAGTGCCTTAGAAGCTGCTCAAAATAAGGAGAGAAAAAAATAATGTGGCATTCGGTGTTCCGAGAACTAGCAAACACTTACTGTTAAACCGTCAGAGGATCAATCCACTTACAAACTTAGGCAGGTTCAAACCTGTTGTTCACTGCATAAAGGAAAATGGAATTTCTGAACATATAATACAATAAGAAAGATTATTTTATGGTCTCTCAACGACAGATCGTTGACAAATTTCAGTTGGCTAAAGTTAACCAAATGAATTATCCACTCAGTAAAGAACAGAAGCTGGCAGGAAAAGTCTGAAACGTCAAGGAAACCTGTCTATCCGAAGACCTGAAGCAACAAGCATTGCAAGAGTAACAGGATATTGCAAGCAGAGAGTCAATGAGTTTTTTAACCAATTTAAAGGATGTCTTGGACAAGAACAATCCCCCCCCCCCCCTATCGTATATTTAACTGTGATGAGACAGGGATTACCTGCGTCCAGAAACCAAGAAAAATATTATCTGCAAAAGGAAGAAAGCAAGTGGAAAGATTAACTTCATTGAAAGAGAAAAAATATTTTCCCATATTCAAGAATAAATCCAACTTTGTTCAATGGTGCGTTTCCTGCCCCATTAAAATGGATGGATGCCGAACTATTTATTAAACTTATAACACTTTTATAGACTGTACAAAAACAACCACAGAATCTCCGAGTCTACTGATATTAGACGGTCATTCAAGTCATAAGTTCAATGAGTTAATAAACCTGGCTGGAAATTCTTTTGACCTTACCACATCACACTTCGAATAGGCTACAACCTCTTGATGTACGCTTATTTGCACCCTTGAAAACTTACCTGACGAATTGGCTCACAAATCACCCTGGCTCAAGAATTACAGAAAAGAACATGGCTCCTATTATCAAATATGCCCTAGTAAGAGACATTTACACCAATAAATATTATTAAGGGTTTTGAAAAAACTGGAATCGTATAATCCAGATGTTTCCAAGAGAGAGATTTTGAGGCGGCCGAAAACATTCTTGAAAAAGAACCCGAGCCAGAATGTGTCAATCACACGGTCAATACCAAAAACTTGCCTGAAGATGATATCCAGAGCGGTCCGAAGATACCAACAGTTAATTTAGAGCCAGAACAACCGTCATGCAGTTATGTTTCTATTCTAAATGTAAGTCCAGTTCCAAAGCTATCACATGAGAAAAGGAACACCAAAATAAAATCTAAGGATCTAAAATAATCAACAGTTCACCTTACAAGGATCAACTCGAAGAGAAATTAAAAACAGTAAAAGATAAACCAGTCAAGAGGAATTTCGAGAAAGAGGGGCTGAGTTCGTGTGATGAAAATTTAAAAAAAAAGAGAAAACTTGCGGGAAAAGAAAAAAGGGCATCAGCAGAAGCAGCAACAATGTCAGAGGAATAGAAAAATGCAATGAAACATATGGAGACAATTGTCACGAAGATTGGATTATGTGCATAAAATGTGGTGAGTGGATGCACGAGGAGTGTTCAGATAACGAACCAGGTACTAATAATTATGTTTGTGATAATTGCCGTTGATAATTAGTGTAGGGATTCACTTACCCCATACCTTAGGGCAAGTGAGTCATTTGACAATTATTTTAAGTCTGACATTTCACCAAAGAGTTAATAATTTGTTTATTTTTATAGTTAATCTTTTATTTAAACAATTAAAGTTGTTCTTTAATCAATAAACGTTGTTTTATTCCTAAAAGTAAAGAAATTATCCCGTTAAACCTTAAGGTGTCTCACTTGCCCCACTCTCCCTTACTATAAAATATGTTTATATGCGTACATTTATAACTCCATCTTCATACATCACCTGCATATGGCATTATCTCCGCAAAACCTAATTCAATTCAACCTGTTTTGTTCATTCCGTTCAAACACCAGATGTATTGCCTGCATGTATGTATGTACAAGACAAAATTTATTTTGAAAGTTCTATATTCACGGAAACACGATGTTTCCAATTATTTTACCGAGAACACGTTACATATAATATTCCCACGTGCAAAAAAAAAGAGATGGGCAACAAGGTCCATACATAACGTTCATCGTATTACGACGAACAAATGGCCTTATTTAAAAGCCGTGTTCGTTGCGTCCAACGGACGGACGGAGGATCGTGCGCACTCATCCCATTTAAAATATTCCCGGTGTAGATGTACTACAGCGGACCGCGCATTCATGTAAACTTTACACGGAACGCTGTAAACACGGGAAAACTGTCTCGAATAAATATAACTCAGGTGTTTTGAACTTTGCGAAAAGGGAGAACGACCATCGGGCCCGGAGAAACATCGTCGCAGCCGCCGTTGATCCTGCCATCGCCGGCGAAAAAATATCAAGATTTGTTGTCATTCAGGACGACTTGTTTTCATTGAGTGAGCAGCACAATACTATAAAGAAACACTAACACTCTTAGTGTGTATGTATGTATACATTCAGGTTCGTATGTGCATACATATGTGTATGTGTATTATCGAAGGTAACATTTTACTGCTGTGACATTTTGTTTATAAATTTAATTGGGTGTGTGCGGTTGGTTCGTTAACTTTTATATATCTCGTCTTGTTTTTCTATTTTTGGTAGTCGTTTCTAGAAAATATACGGTACACATACTAGTACCAATTCTAGAATATTGTTTAAATTTACAAGTTTATGTAAATGTTGCTCTTTGAAACTAGTTAAAAGGAAACTTTGTTGTGTACAGTTGTATAAGGATAATGAACAAATAAATAATAAAAATTAATTATAAGCATTATTTTTGTACTAATGTAGATACATTTGTATTCAAGATGTTTTTTTTATGGAACGCCAAATGACACTGGATATATCTTGCTACGTTTCTAACTCCAGGGCCACTAGTAACATGCAAAAAATTTTTTTTAACATATCATTACTATAGGGAATAGGTATTAAAATAAAACACAGTATATGTGTGTATTTCGTATTAACGTGTCTGTAGAACTAACTCAAGAGAAAAATAATATCGTACATATATCGCATTTTTTCAGCCCAGCTGCATATTATAAACAAATATACTCATACATAATAAAGTGCTCGCATTTTAATGAGTATAACAAATACACACAATTCTCGAGCGGTAAACACCACACATATATTTGTGATTTATATTTTTGTATAGGAAATGCCCATGATGCATTTCTAACAATTTCAAAGTTTCTTGCAATGCTGAGAAAATTACTGTATTGTACAATTCAGATGACTATATAAAAGCGACAACAGTATCTTAACTACGGAATGAGAAAAAATGGCAACTTTGGTGGAAACGTTACGACAGCGTCTAAAAATACATTTATTGAAAATTTATATAAAAACTAACTAAAAATATAACAAAAGCTCGGGGAAGTTATCCTAAATTCATTCAAATAGTTTTTGAAAAAAGAAAATAACTCAAAAAGGCCAAATTATAATTAGTTCTAGTAAAGAAGAATGGGAAAACTAAACAAACTTTCACTAGATGGCCCCAGCCACATTGAAGGCATCAAATAATTCAACCACGGTCTATTCAAAACGAACGCTATATTAAACAATACATACAAATAAGGCATTGTAAAATACTAACAAAACTTAATAAAAATTCTGTTACTAATACGAGACACATAACATTGAATATTTAACAAAGGAAGGAAATCTGACGAAACAACGTAAATACAGCAACGCATTATACACCCACGGTATACAGTCCGACCTAAAAAAGAGATACGAAACCCATATTTAAAAATAAAATAAATTGGAAACCGTTCAAAAGTGCAGCAGATGCTGCTAGTGGACTACGAAAAATGCACTTATATAGAGAGCGAACTTTTAAACCTCGCGACAATCTGGGTTAACATTCATATCATATCTAATTAACTTGGGAGCGCCTCGGGGTTGTACTCACGAGCCTTTGTTGTTATTATTAATAGTAAACGACTTGCCCTCCAATATAAAAAGTGGACATTTAACAATTTGTGCTGACGATATGTCCATTGCAGTGAGTGCCGATTCTTTAGACAAACACAAATACGTGGAAAGGGTCATGATGAATTATTCACTTTATTACTTTATAAATAAAAAAAGCGAAATTAGTGTTGAAATTGATGTGCGTTAATTTCAATTCTCAAATTTATATGCCTTCTTATGCTGTTAAAGGTATTTTGCAGCATTGCTGACATTATTAATGAACATTCTTCAATAATTCTTTGCTACAAAGCTTGAAAATTATCAACAGGCATTTTAAATATTGTATTTTTTAGGTGACAAAAGACGAAAAAGTCCATAATTATCAAGTGAGGTGATCGTGGTGGCAATTCAACTTCCGTATAAAAATCTTATAATCCGATTGCCAAACACTACGAAGAAAAGCAATACTTTCCTTTTTGTTTATACCACTGCACCATCTTTCTGGAAGTAACCATATTATAGCTCATCTTCATGCAGCTGTTTAATAAATTCATTAAAAATGTTTCTATATCTCACAGCATTGATTGTAAAATTAAAGAAAAATACGTACAACAATTCTGCGGCGGAAACTGCTAGCCAAACACAAAAATATGAAGATTTTCACTACCCCACATTCGAGTATTTTGGAAATTGACGTACGCCGAAAGATGACCACCACGCTTCATCACAGAAGATGTCAAATCTTGTATTAAATTATTTTTATACCACTAGCAGTAAGCACGACCTCTTGGTTAGTTTTCCGGCAAAATCGTCTAATGTGATTGCATCTTATACGGATGCAAGTGTAAGTTTTTTTTTTACAATTTTCTGGCATGTTCCATAAGAAATTTCTCTTGAGAAAGACGTTTCAAAGGTTTTGTGGTTTCATTTTCCATACCTTGACGAACATCATTTATAACTTCTTCCGAACGAACAGTATGTGATTTATGAAAAAAACCAAAACAATTGGAAAGGCATTCATAAAAATGTTTGGGAATTACAGCTCTTAACTCTCTGGGAAGTACTCTCTGTAATTATCCAAACATACAGGCTGGCTGTACAACCAAATTCCTTCAATTCGCAGTCCAGTTCAAAAATATCCTTCAATCATATACGTTTATTGCTGTGTATTGGCAGTGGCGGCCCGTGATTTTTTGGGACGGGAGAGCACCGGGGGTCTGTGTGTTTAATATCAAAAGTACAGACAAAAAATAAACTCAATATGCTATTTAATTAACTTGTTTGAAAATAAAATTCATCCGCCGTTCCTTACGATCAGCAAAATGATTAATAACTCATTCATTGAAGTTTTGTGTTGATGTCAGTAATTGTTTTTCAATGGAACACATTGCTAAGGCACATAGTCTGCTTTCCCGCGCGGTATTTCTAGAAAATGTTTTTATTCTCTTCAAAGTAGAAAAATACCGTTGACTTGATTTTTTCTATTTTGGTTATTGAAAGTTCAAAAAAGCTTAAAATGAGAGACATGTTTCGTTCAAACATTTTAAATATTTGAATATATGCGGTGTTTATGTAATTATGATTAAAACGTCTATGGAAACTGTAACTTCGTACGTGTTCAGACGTCTTCAGAATATTGGTGAAGACCTTGCCTTGTTTTCGGCCAACTTCGTTTGTATTCGGACGTCTTCGGAATATCGGTGAAGGTCCTGCCTTGTCTTCGGCCTACTTCGTTTGTGCTCGAACGTCTTCGGAATGTCAGTAGTGGCCTTGCTTTGATTTCGTCCAACTTCGTATGGGTTCGGACGTCTTCGGAATGTCAATGAAGGCTTTGTCCTGGCTTCGACAAACTTCGTTTGTGTTCGGACGTCTTCGGAATGTCAGTAGTGGCCTTGCTTTGATTTCGGCCAACTTCGCATGGATTCGGACGTCTTCGGAATGTCGGTGAAAGCCTTGCCTTGGCATCGACAAACTTCGTATGTGTTCGGACGTCTTCGGAATATCGGTGAAGGCCTTGCCTTGTCTTCGGCTAACTTCGTTTGTGTTCGGACGTCTTCGGAATGTCGATGAAGGCTTTGCCTTGTCTTCGGCCAACTTTGTGAACATTTTAAATATTTGAATATAGGCGGTGTTATATATAATTATTATTAAAATTCAGACTGATTTCTGCAATAAATTATTTCAAATTATCAACAAAAAGGACGAAATAAATAATTGCACGCCCCCAGACATTCGCAAAATAGCAGAGGACAATTTACAAAATCTTTCGCCAACATAGTCTCGACATATTATCAAAAACAAACTTTTATAACAGTTGTACTATTCAACCTTGGAAGTAAATTACAATAGTAGCATCAGAAAACTTATCATCCAACTCTGCTTAAGAGCCGTCTGACACGACACTGATTTTAGTACTAATTTCAGTATTTAAATTGCTCGCGCAATTTTAGTTTGTATTTGGCTACAAGAAAATAGAACATGTTCTATTTTCTTGATGAAAGCTTACTGAATTGACGCAGTAGATATGCTCGTATACTAATTTTGATGCTTGGGTATCGGACAAAAATTCTGTTATATCAACTGATTTTGAAACTAAAACTGCGCGCGCAATTTAAGTACTGAAATTAGTACTAAAATCAGTGTCGTGTCAGACGGTTTTAACAATTTATATTGTTAATTAGTAAATAAAATGCTAGCATGTGTGCTTTTTATTCTTTTTACAACTTCTATAGCACATGTTTGTTACATTAAAGGTTTACATTTTGACATTTAAATATAATTTGGTTCCATTTTTTTTTGTTACCAACGTCAAAACAACAAAATTAGCATGCGATAAAGAAATACTTTTGCAACCAAAACGGATGTCGTAAAGTGAACTTTATAGCACCGAAATAGAAAAAAGCATTTCGCACTTTACACCCGCACAACCAATCTGATAAACTGTAACTCTACAATGTTGAATTTTCTCGTCACGGTTTCATTAGTTTTCAAATTGTGATCTTCTAGTTTAATCAATAAATCTGGTCTAGGGAGACCTAGATTTTTTAATTCTGTCTTAATGTTACTAACGCAATTCATAGTTGCATTTGCACCGATAGAAATTACAACATACACTCACCGCTGTATATTACATACTGGACCGCCACCCGGACCCGGCACCATAGAGTAGTGCCCCTCCGCCTACATATATACGCACGCTACCCGCGCCAGTTTCATCGCTCGATTTCTAATACAGACGGGGCAGTCGCGCGAGATGCCCAGGAGCCTACGTCAGACTGCGATTTTTAAACGCGCTGAAAAGACGGATTGTTACTTCTGAAAACATATTATTTGTTATCAAACAAATCAGAAAAATGACATACAAATTAAGTATTTATAATTAATTTATCTGTTAAAAGAAATTTGTCACAGGGGGGCAGTGCCCCGTTGCCCTCCCTGCAGCAGCCGCCACTGGTGTATTGTAAACCATATTTGAATTTATTCAAACTCAATGTTCAAACTTGCCTTCAGCAGTTCTAACACATTAATTGATGACAGTCAGTGTGAATAATATGTGAATAATACCTGGATTAAGTTCAATGCCATCGTCGTCGTTGAAACGTTATGATATCAGGGTATATTGGCGTTAAAGCACTAAAGTATACACCTGTAAATAATTATGATATTAGCAAAATACGTAATGTATTAAATAAAATGATGAAAAAAGAAAAAACGGAAAAAACATGTTAAATACATCATATATCTCTTATATATCTATTTATTTCAATATACTGTCCTGTCATTGTGCTTTAAACCCGGCCAAGATAATAACACTTAATTGGCTTATTAAAGATTTAAAGATCTTGTACTTTCAAACATTTTGTCACTCCAAATCACGTACCTATTATGTTCGCCTATAAAAGTTCCTTATAAATTTTTGCAAATTGTATTCATAATTATTATAATTTATTGCTCATAAGTAAGTACTTTATAAATGAGTTTATTATAGTGACTGGTATATAAAAATTTAATATAAATTTAATTACTAAATTGTAACTTTTCTTATTTTTCATATAATTCGAGTAATAAATATGTATACTTATAACCACGTTTGTCTATTTTAGATATATTTTCTAAAAACAATTAAACAGACATTATTTATCTTATATAAATGTCTAAAATTACAAGAAGCAAAATCAATAATATTAGACTTAACTGATCTGAACGATAATTGCGTATTTCCACGCGTGACGTGACAGTTCTATGTCTATTTTTTATATTTCTTTTTGCCGAATTGGTCTCAGAGCTAATCGCCATATTCCGTGTTTATAGTATTATTATATTTGTCAGTACCACGGACAACAGTCGCAAAATCTAAATCCATATATGAAAGATTAGAATTAACATTATAAAGGCACAAAAGCTTTCGCAAGAAATAGCAATTTATAAGCACATAGATTTAAATTGCAGAATTGCATATTTATAGGACAGATTCAGTTAATCGGAATAAAAACTGATTACCGTATTACCAATACGCATATATTGTATATAAGAAATTTTACGTTTCACACAGAGCAATCTATTAGAGAATTGCTGTTATAAAACTAATTATAACCACAAGACAAAGTCCTTTCTATTAATTTTAAATCACTCCATAAATTTCCGAGCGATTTCGAAATAACCGCATTTGTTTTATCACCCCCGACTTAATTTCGATTTGTGTGTCTATGTGTGTGTATAGTGTATATTTGGAACACAGTCACTGACAGATTTACGAGCAACATTCGAACAGTGTCACTTAGTGTCAGAAGGTTAGCAGGCGCGCGCTGCGTTGGCTGCATTCTGCAGTTTATTGTAGTAAATTTCACAAAGCCACTACATAAATCAAATTAAATCTAGCTTAGCGGTAATTTGTTGCATTTATTTATCCGCGTGCGCCCTTCGGCAGTGGCAGCGGGAAACTTCGGTTTCGGACGTGACAGAGATGTACGTAACTTGATTTTCTAATGCGGAGAAAGACGGATTTAATGCTACGGATACCGTTCCAAATGAGTTTGGATTAGATTACACTTTAAGTTTAATGTTTACATAGGTTATTCGTTGATAATGAAATCGAGTTCTTGGATACGTGTTTTTTTAAGTAAATATGTACGTTTCGAAAAGTTGACAATTTTATTTTTACATGAAAGCTTAATCCACTTCTCTATACAGGGTGTCCCACCGGGAACCAAATCGATCTATATATGGAAAACCACACATAGGAAAATTTTTAAAATTTGGGGGCGTGCGAAAGTCGATGGGGGCAACTCGGCTAAAATATTTTCAAGATGGCGGCACTTCCGGTTATACAGGAAGTAGATGTCAACTTTCTTATTTCAAATGGAACACCCTGTGTATTATTGCATTTTTAGAATCTACACAAGATTCTAGGCTAATTTTATGTATCACGTCCTATACCTAAGTCTAACTGTTTTTGACTTATTTAATTTTTTACGTGAAAAATGACGTTTGCAGCATCTAAAATAATTAATATTTTTTCCCATAAGGAAGCCCTTATTATTCAATTTGGACTAGAGTCCTTGTTGAGAAAGACCTACTGAAATAGTTTTTTTATAATATTTTGAAAACTTTTAGTACAGGGTGTTTAAAAAATATGATTAAAAATGAAATTGAAAAAAATGCCAAAAATCAATTTTTTCAAATGGAAACCCCCAATTTTTATAATTTTATTTAATTTAGCATTAAAAAATAGTGTAAGTTTGTGTAAGGTTATCTATGCAAAAAAATTTTAGTTTTCGAAATATTGCCAATTTAATATTTCTATTCGGAAATTTTGCTGCGTGAATTTTAAATTCAGTTTCTCTTAGTTGGCTTTGGCGGCATTGACAATCAAATGCTAAAGAAATGTATGACGCTGTCATTATTTGAGAAGTATTATTAATTATTATGCCAGGGCGCTTAAATTACACAAACGAAGATTATTTAAACCTAATTATTATTTATGGAGAATGTAACAAAGTTATATCAAGAACATGTGACACATTTTCTATTCGATATCCGCAAAAACAGAAGCCATCACAATGTACCGTTAAACAAATTATAGAAAATTTCAAGAACTTTGGATCCGTCAAAGCAATGGTGCAAAGAAATAAACCTCTCGTTAATAATGAAAATATCGAAATTGCTATTTTGGGATATTTCGTCGCTAATCCAACAATGTCTGTAAGACAAGCTGCATTGGAGTCAGGATTATCAAAATCAACAGTTCACAGAATATTACGCAAACATAAATTTCGTCCATATGCATTTTCCATAGTCCACCATCTAAAAGAAACTGATTTTCCAAGACGAGTGGCGTTCTGTGAGTTTATTACAACTTGGGCGCAAGGAAACAATTTTTTTTTGGACAATATCATTTGGACAGACGAAGCGAAATTTACAAAAAACGGTGCATTTAATCGACATAATTCCCATTATTGGAGTGATTCGAATATACACGTGTTTAGAGAGCAGAATTTTCAAGATTCCTGGCAATTTAATGTTTATTGTGCGATAAGAAACGATGGCGTCGTGGCACTACACTTTTATCAAGAAAATTTAAATGGTAAGTTAGAAATTTTAGAATATTTCTAGGTAAAAATGTGCTTATTAACTTACAGGTGAGGGCTACTTGAACATTTTACAGAATTTAGAAACCGACTATTTGGACAATTTGCCGCTCGCCGTTCGTAGAAACCTCTTTTACCAACATGATGGCGCACCTCCACATGGCAGCTACCTCATTGAGGCATGAATTTGCAAGTTTAACACCCGAGTCAATAAGGAAAGCGACTCATGAACAACTGTTGCTTAGATGCCAAAAGTGTCTGGAAGTTCAAGGACGTCAGTTTGAACATTTATTGAAAAAATAATTATGCTGTTCTCTTTAAATTAAACAATAATAATATTCTGTGAACTGTTGATTTTGATAATCCTGACTCCAATGCAGCTTGTCTTACAGACATTGTTGGATTAGCGACGAAATATCCCAAAATAGCAATTTCGATATTTTCATTATTAACGAGAGGTTTATTTCTTTGCACCATTGCTTTGACGGATCCAAAGTTCTTGAAATTTTCTATAATTTGTTTAACGGTACATTGTGATGGCTTCTGTTTTTGCGGATATCGAATAGAAAATGTGTCACATGTTCTTGATATAACTTTGTTACATTCTCCATAAATAATAATTAGGTTTAAATAATCTTCGTTTGTGTAATTTAAGCGCCCTGGTATAATAATTAATAATACTTCTCAAATAATGACAGCGTCATACATTTCTTTAGCATTTGATTGTCAATGCCGCCAAAGCCAACTAAGAGAAACTGAATTTAAAATTCACGCAGCAAAATTTCCGAATAGAAATATTAAATTGGCAATATTTCGAAAACTAAAAATTTTTTGCATAGATAACCTTACACAAACTTACACTATTTTTTAATGCTAAATTAAATAAAATTATAAAAATTGGGGGTTTCCATTTGAAAAAATTGATTTTTGGCATTTTTTTCAATTTCATTTTTAATCATATTTTTTAAACACCCTGTACTAAAAGTTTTCAAAATATTATAAAAAAACTATTTCAGTAGGTCTTTCTCAACAAGGACTCTAGTCCAAATTGAATAATAAGGGCTTCCTTATGGGAAAAAATATTAATTATTTTAGATGCTGCAAACGTCATTTTTCACGTAAAAATTAAATAAGTCAAAAACAGTTAGACTTAGGTATAGGACGTGATACATAAAATTAGCCTAGAATCTTGTGTAGATTCCAAAAATGCAATAATACACAGGCTGTTCCATTTGAAATAAGAAAGTTGACATCTACTTCCTGTATAACCGGAAGTGCCGCCATCTTGAAAATATTTTAGCCGAGTTGCCCCCATCGACTTTCGCATGCCCCCAAATTTTAAAAATTTTCCTATGTGTGGTTTTCCATATATAGATCGATTTGGTTCCCGGTGGGACACCCTGTATAACTGACACGGTATCGTATGACCATTAATTTCCGTACACATAGAAAACTGCTATCTGATTTGTTAACCAGTCCAGCACGTCCGTTTTATCGTCGCCATCATTGTAGAAACATTGACCGCCAAAGAGCTGCTTTAATTATAAGAACTACCCATAATTACTGGGCACTAGATTAATCTAGGGTCGATCAAGTTGTTTCCAACCATATGATACGAGGAGATCTTGGGTTTGAAAACCCACGTGTGGACGAGCATTGTCTCTTCCTTCAGTTAGCATGCCACGTCTTTTGTTTTGGATTGCACGAGGGCATATATTTAATATATTACAATATGTGTATATTACCCCACCAGCAAAACAGCTGCTTTACCCTAAAACACGGTGCACATGATTTTTCCGACTGAAATTGTTTAATTGGAAATTACTTTCTTAGGTAATTTTAAATGCGTCTAAATCAAGCACTCTTATTTGGATTCCATTGTAACAGCAGCAACATTGTCACCAGTGACAATTTGCTTTAAAAACTAACTGCATTCAAAAAAGTATTTCTCGAAGAACGTCCAAATAATTGTGAAACAACTGGTTTTGGGTAACTTAAACAGCGGTTTTAAACGTGACAAGAATAACTTCTAGTACTACAAGGATTTTGTCACAATTTTTTACTCGAGGAAACTCATTTGATAATGACGAAGATACATGCATATGTTTTCTCGAATTTTTTGCATGATTTCATCAACAAGGGCGACTTATCCTTCATTATGATCAAAAATTTGCCTTTTTTACATATTTTGCATTTCGAAAGTGTTTATAACAAGTTGGTAAAACAATATTTCCATAGAAACAGTATTTGATAATTTACATCTTGTTGATATGAATTGTTAAACTTTAAGTGCGTTTCTTGGAGACGACATTCTCCAGCTGGCGGGGAGCTCTATAGCTTCAAGGAATAAACCGATTCACATTAAGTTCAACCCAATTGAAAGAAAATTCGATATGCGAGGCCATCAGGAGTAATTTTTTTCAAACATTTATATAGAAATTTTTCTTAGTCCATTGAAATTGATTTTATTTTCAAACGGGTGTTATCCAGGGGTTCTTCGGAAAACGATAATGCCTCCAAAATTTATTTTAGTGTAATAATTTTTAATCCGTTTTTGTCTCAGATGAACTGGCAAGGTTATAGCGCTCCCCACGCAGACTAAAACATGCCGTGTATGGTTTTATTGACAAGAGCTCGAAATTGTAATTACTCTCCATTGACGGAAGAATAAAATATCTTAAAACGCATTTAAAAGTATTTATTGCCTCTCGAATCCCCGCTTTCATGTCTCTTATATTTGAGAAGCCGTTAAATAAACTTCAATTCGAGCTAAAACGTCCGTAATAATGTCTGTGACCAGTCAGTAGTACTTATCGCGCATGCGCATAGCGGCACAACGCTTTGGCCATATCTGAAATTGGTAGATATTTAAAAGTATAAGTACTTGAATCCTGACTTCAAAGATATTGGACTGATTGTAGCATATCAAATGCAATTGTCATATTAGTCATCTTGAAAACTATTTACAATAAGTTACAAAATTTTCATTAGAGCAAGATGTTGCCAAACTGGTGTAAAACAAGAAACTCGAGAATGGTCAATGGTAATGTCTAATCTATTAAAGAATTTCGACCAGAAAGTACTAATTTTTCAAAACCTTAGTTTGGCGCAAATCATTCCAGAATCTGCGAAGAATTTTTGTGATGCAGATTGTGTATTTTAAAATTCAGCTAGTGGCAGATCACAAAAAGCGATAGCTATAGGGTATTTTGCTAATGTTGATGAACAAAAAATCAAGTTGCTTAAGAAGTGTATTTGTACGCATTTACAGAAATCACAAATTTCGTGTGGTATGTGTAAATAAATTTTCCTTAGCCTCTCACGTTTCTTTCTCTTTTCTCTCGGTGTATGTAACGGCCAAAACTGTTAAAGTATCTATGAAAAAATTACATTTTACTTCCTGTCTACCGATTTCACTGAAACTATAAGTAGACACTGAGGGAAGAATGTACTATTATATTTTATAAAGATTTGTATTAGTAGCTTTTTTCATTTGGCCGATGGAGGGAGGGGGGGAGGGACAGGGCGTGTGTAAAAAATCTATTTTTGGTTGTCAGTACACTTCATAACATGAACAAAAATCGAAGGTGAAAATTTTCATCATCACATTACTTCCTTATATTACGTATTAGAAAGTATAGTTCATAGATTTCCGAAGCATACAAGATTTAAACCTTAAAACTTCAAAAACTTTTTATTACATTTAAATTAAATTACATTTTGTGTAATCAATATAACAGCTATAATGTTGGAAAATATAATTGAATGTTGACAATAAAAAGATCACTACTAGGAAAAGCAGTATATGTCGATATTAAATCTGAAAGTGAGTTTAAATTATAATTTTCACTTATAAAATATAATGTGAATATAGAAACTGATACGCAACAATTTGTTACAATTATATTGTTGTATTTTATCTCTGAATTGAGAATTTTAGTTTTATTGATTGAATACTTAAATTATCTTGGTTAAATAAATCATCCTTCTGACTCTTTCTGCCATCTAGGTTTTACATTATCTCATGCGTGTAATGTATATGTGTTGACGGGTAGATGGCGCACTTGTTTTATTTAGTGGTTTCGGCAGTTTTAATTATTTCTAATTTAGTTTTGGAGTTTCTTTTTGGGCTTAGAGTTATGTAACAAATTAATTATAATTATTTTCCACTTTTCCATTGTCATTTGAATCTGCGTTTCTGTCGTATGTTAAAATATCGGGTTAGGTCGCTCTGTCATTAGTTCAAATGTTCGTGTTACGCTTAGGATCGCTGGTTGACAAGTGGATTCCTTCTCTTGAACGTTAACTGTCGTAGAAGAAGCATTAAGACATCACAGAGCAGATGCAATCTTTTTAGTCACCATCTTGAGAAATGTTTGGTTGTTAAGTATATCGTGTTTAATCGCTAGTTAAAAGTATATTTCTCGAGGTTTAATATGGAATTGGCGTTATACTTATAATCTTGTTGGGGATATTGTTGTCGTGACTTAAGAATTGTTAGCTGCTGTAAGTATAATTTCCACGTGTCTAATCGATCTTAATTTGTGTTGTTTCTATATTCAAATATAGCTGTTAGTGCATGGCATAGACCTTCATTTGAGCACTTTTGTTGGATTAAGTTTAAGAACCACGTGCCCATGGTAATTTTACGGTTCCAAGGGAATTAATTGCTGTATCCTGCGGTGAAGACATAATTGAGGTGCAGATTAATGAAATACTGTAGCCTTCCTACGCTAATTTTACCTGAGATGTCGTTAGCCGAAGATATGTGAGGCAGTTTCCTTGTAACGTGTGGATCCGTAGAAGGTATCGTGTATAGTAGCTGTGGATGTGGTTTTCCTTTAAGGTACTGTGACTGTGTAATTTTCCTGATATTACCCATAACGTGGGAATTATTGGCCAAACAGTTTTGGTAGAATTTATGTCAATTTTCGGGTACTTCGTACAGTAAATTTCAATTTTCCGGCCTAGCTAATCAAATAAGTCATCGTAATTTCTTAAATTAACTTCTTGTGGCATGTGAGCCTTTATAATTTGAATTTATTAAATTAACGTAGTATATTAATAACAGTGACCCCAGTTTGGAGGTTACTTTGTCATTTTTGGAGACGTTACGTAGCCTTTTTATTTTTGCATTTAGAACTTGAACAAATTTTGGATGTGTATTGGCGTTGTAGCCTCACATCTGTCTTGTGTAAATTCATAGCTTGTTATTTAGTGTAATTAGTCAACCATTTTAATTTATATTTGTACAATCTTGTAAGAAATTATTGAATTTAAATTTTAATCACGTTCTCTTGTGTAAAGCATAGTTAACTAGCGCTAATATTTATAGTATTAGATACCATATAACTTAGAGTCTGCACTCTAATGTCGAATAGATTGTCGGTTGCCTCTGGTATACAGAGTAGTTTATTTTGGTGTTGACGTGTTGCAAATCACGATCAAACTGTTCGACTTTGGAGGGACTTTCGGCAAGTTGCCTTATAACTGTATGCTTTTGGTAAGAATATTGTCGGTTAATTATTTTAACTTTAAGGTTGTTACATGTGTTCTCCATTTTGAATTTCTTAAATTTTGTAATTGTACGTCATTGATAATTTTAAGTTGTGGATCACCTTGGGTGACCATTTAAGATTTTATTCATTCCTTCAGAAGTTTATTACTGGCAACTGAGTTGCGCTTTTGTGATTCACATTTCATTGTTTTGTGTCTTTGAATATCTTGTTGGAAAAGATTAGTTAGTAGTAGCCGGTTTTGTGTTCGATATTTGAAACGAACTGTTTGTTCCAAATTATAGTTTTCAATAAACCGTATGTTAAGTTTGAATGAGTGTGTGTTGGTCTTATTTTTCTTATCATCTGGGGAGTTTTACATTGGATCTGGTCCGGGGTCTGAATATCTGTTGGGCTCAGCATATTTTAACGGATAGGCGCCCTGACAACTTAACTTTCGACGAGTACTGTGTTCGAACTCGCCCTAATTCTGACTGTAGCTGGAGGCGGTGCTGACTCCCATATTTAACATCGACCCCTGGGAATACCGTGGTGGTGTCTGACTTACTACCTTCTTGGAATTTGGGTACCGAATCTATTTAGGGCTTTGGCCATTTATAATTTAAATACAAGAGGGTAGCAAATTTTCACTAACAATTTAAAAATGAAAATAATTTCCATCACATTTATCGAAACTTCCACCATTTCAGCGTGGCCCTCATAATAGAAATTAACGCAATGTGTCATGAGCCGAGGTCTGGGCTGTGAGGCTGATGTTCCAGCAATTCTAGACTGGTTCTTACCAAATACTTAGCGCATATGTACATTGACGCGATGGGGCCGAAGACCTGAAATTAAGAACACAAGAAGTACAATAAAAGATATTGAAAAGGTTTGAATATATCAAGAACAAGTATTTATTTTAATAGAACAAAAATAAATTGAAATTATTTATAAATCTTAACGTTAAAATATTAGCATAGAAAAAAGGAACGAAAATAATCTGCAATTTTGAAAATGCAAGCGCGTAAATGTCTATCATTTCTGTTGTATTTTTAGTAATAGTAGTAGTAGTAATTTCTATATCTAATATCCAAATAACTAATTTGTTTTTATATAGTTGTGAAGGAGAGATAATCATAGATAAAGGCATATCTTTCTTAGTCAAAATTTAGAAATTGATTCTTTAAACCAACACAGATTAATATTTGATGTTGTACAATTAACTAACACTGAGTAATTCATTGAATAAATGCTTAACAGTTAATTAATACCTCGCAAGAGGCTTTTTAAGCAGCCATCTTTGATTAATTTTCTTAAGTACAAACATTAGATTTCGTTACGATTCATACTTATTGACACATACCAAACTGGCAAAAATTATTTAATAATTTTTTTTAATAATAGCATTTTTACAATAAATATTTCTAGTACGATTAAATTGCTAAGTCGTATTAGAAAATTGTGATGCAAGATCTGGCTTTACTTGATAACGTAATAATATTATATATAATAGAATTTTGCGAAAGCCCCGTCTGGCAATTCGCTAAAATATTTCTTGTAAGTCGGACGTGAATAATATAATTGAGAGTTGGAAAACATTACTCATAAAGACACACGTGATTGTGAATATTTTAAAATAACGGGAAGCAAAACCTAAGGATGCACAATCTTAGACATTATTTTTACTCGAAATTTCATTTCGTGTTTCGGAGTATTTTCTGGTATGCTGCAATTCTCATATCGTTTACTACTTGACGTACGGAAACCCGCAGACCACGAAAGACAGATTAGTATTATTACTGGTTGTTAAGTGCAACGTGAATAAGCAGTTTTATATTTAGTTTATGTAGAATGTAAAACTAAAATAATGCATACATTCTACATAAGATACGCATTATTGAATATCTGGATAACAAACCTATTCAAGGGGGTTTTAATAATAATAGTATTATAAAAAATATTTGATACAACAAATTTCTTTCTTTCAAAGTCCAGATAGAAAACTACACGCAATAATTGTCTTTCGTATGTTTTTTAAAATTGGTCTATTTACTAATAAATTAACGACACGCTTAGCTTTAGCTCTGGTATTTTGAGTAGGGCCTTGTTTGCAATTGATTTTAATAGAAATTTTAGTAGTCAACTTCTGGACTTTTACAAGATTATAACATAACATTCTAACATTCTATTTAAGCTCTTTATAAATGGCCTTTGTAATCAGATAAAGTGCAAGAAGCTATTCATGACTGGTGATCAACGATCTATCATAAAGTAGCTCTGCAAAAATCAGTAGAAGACTGATCTTCCTTTATTTCATTTACCGATCTGCTAATATACCGCATGCTGACATGGTTAGAGTTATAAGATAGCTCTTTGATAAAAAATTAACATTCAACGATCAGTTATTTCAAGACATTATGTTAAGTCTGCGATTTATCATTAGAAACGGAAAATATGTATTTTGTTTGCAAGTCTTAAATACATTATATAATTCTTCTGATGAGGTTCTAGTTTGGAGTAGGCTGAGTTGACTTAATATCGGCATTATTAAGCACAAAAATATAGTTGCCACCGGTGAAATTGATATTAATAAAGTATTTTTGGTTTAAGACTTACGATGTTTACTGGAAGAAAGGGTATATCCATATTCTCAATTTTAAATTTCTCTACATTATTTAGCTGATTCTGTATAGCATCAGTATTCTTTATAAACTACAGTACAACGAAGCTGATTACCCACTGATTTGCTTTATCCAATTTCTCTTTACTACAACTGTCTGCTTGATGTTTCAAATTATGTGCCACCAATACAATAATTTTTGCAGTTTCTTATACATTAAGTAAATTGGTATCTCTTGTAATAAATTCATGTTAAAGAAAGATGTCATATTATTATTATTACTGTCTTTCTTATCAAGAAAGCTCAATTAATTATACTCAATATTACGTTTAATAACTTCATAAGGATATGACTACAATTAATAGAAAACAATTAAGGTACAACGTTTTTCTTTCCAATTTTAATTACCTACTACAAGTAGACTTTGTCATTGGCAAAGAGAAATCATAAAACAATCAGAATAGGACAATTTTCTGGAATCTTAAGTTTGTCATGACTTATAGAATAGAATAGCTTTATTGTACCAACTAATATAAAATACAAATGCATGTAAAATACAGCGGTAACGTCGAAACAAGTGGTGTGTGTGTGAGCGTGTGTGTGTGAATGTGTGTAGGCGTGTGCTATATAACAATGTATGTGTGTACTAATGATAGATATAATTCAATGTAAATGAAACTTCTTGATATCTTGTAAAAACTCAGTAACCGAGTAGAAGCTGTTTTCTAATAAGTATTTCTTAATGGATGTTTTGAAATGTGGCACTGGCTTTTCAATCCAAGTGTTCGGTAATTTATTAAATAGTTCTAGATGTCTATGATTCGCACTCGTGGTCTGCAACCTGTGATTCGGAAGTAGAACCTGTGATTGAGATCTTAGTCGCAACTGCGTCACATCTCCTTTTCTATTTAACGTGGGTAGCTCCAATTTAGCTCGAAGAAGCTGTCTAAAGATGTATGCTGATGGCAAAGGCATGATTTTGTTTCTAACAAAGAGAGGCCTGCACGATGTCATTCCATTGACCTGCTCTATTGCTCGAATTGCTTTTTTTTGTAGAATGAATATGTCTACAGCATGTGTTGATTCGCCCCACAGTTGAATACCATAGCTCATACGGGAATGAAAAAGTGCATGGTATGCCGTTATTGCTGCATCCTTATTTAATAAAGTTATTAACCTCCGTATGGCGTAAAGAGCACTGGAAAGACTTGTATGAAGTTCATCAATGTGAGACCGCCAGGTCAGCCGAGTATCCAGGGTAATTCCTAAAAGCTTTGCAGACCCGGCATTTGCAGGTGTTTTGCTACGTTTACAGGTGAATGGTAATTGAACATTCTTTGCTTCATTGACAGTAAGACCATTGGATGTAAACCAAGTGGCAGCCCTGGACAATGTCGTTTCAGCCTTCGTTTTAAGTTGTTTTTCATCTGTACCTCTGAATAAAAAAGTAGTGTCATCTGTGTACAATACCACATGGCTTGAAATATTGTATGGCAAGTCATTTATATAAATACAGAACAGAAGAGGACCAATAAGCGACCCCTGAGCTACTCCGTGCTCAACATGTCGCGATTCACTCATTTCATTGTTTGCATACACAACTTGTCTTCTGTTCTCGAAGTACGATTTTAAAAGCTTCGATGTTAAACCACGAACGCCGTAGCGATCTAGTTTTTCCAAGAGAATCTCATGTCTTACGCAGTCGAAGGCCTTAGACAAATCACACATCACCACCAAACCATCGTCCCCATCCTCCATAGCATCCCAAACAAAGTTTAAAACCGATAATACAGCATCGACTGTCGATTTTCCCGGACAGAATCCAAATTGTTGCCCGGTTAGAATGGAGTGGTTTCCCAGGAATGATGTGAGGCGCAGTAAGAGAGCGGTTTCGAGGATTTTTGACAGTGTAGGTAACACAGAAATAGGTCTGTAGTTCTTTGGATTATTGGGGTCACCGGATTTGTAAATAGGAGTCACTTTTGCAATTTTCATGTTATCAGGCACAATTCCTTGCTCAAAACACGCATTCACCAAATCAGCAAGTGGTTCCAGTAGGCAATTCGAACATTTTTTTAGCATTTTCGTATTCATGCCATATACGTCCAAAGCATCTTTCGCTTTAATGTTTTGAATGATAGTCTGTACTTCCAAAGGTGTCACTGGTACTAGAAAACATGAACGTTCATTATACTGAATATTTCCTATAAAATTTATTGATTCATTGTTGTCTAGTGTTGTATAGTGAATTAGTATATCGTATTAAAATTAAGAATGCCAATGTAGGATTCAATATTGATTAGTGTTAACAAGAAATTTAACGGATTTTGGTTATTGCCGGTTCGGCTGAACTTGGATTTTTATTGCGATTTTTTCAAGATTACTTTCTCCAGTAAGTTTTGCTTAATGACGCTTGTGGACTTTCCATAGATATTCTTCCTTGTTAGTTATTTATAACTCCTTCCTCGCGTTTCTAATTGTTGTTGTTTCGGGATATTTAATTCCTTGTGTCAGTCGCTGGCATTAATGAAATACCTGACCTGCTCTACGTAGCCAGTGATCAGCAGACAGTTTGTGGTGTAAATATTTATGTGTGCAGTGTTTTTTTTTTTAAATATAAGGTAGGATTATTATTCACTCGTTCACTCTATTTTGTATTATAAATAGAAATTGGGGTCAAATTTCAATTTATGAGGAAATTTATTTCGAACAATTTTGTGTTAATTTAATAAACAGTAATTCAACCAAGTTTTATTAAAGTAATTCTTTCTTAATTTTGAGATTTGTGTTTATTTAATATTAAACATTTATTTAATTTTTATAGCATAATAACAGACAGAATTATACTGTGCTGGCTTAACTTTTTGTGCTTGTTGTATGCACTTTAATAATTTTTAACTATCGATAATACACCGTCTGTGTAATTTCAATTTAACTCGTAATTAAGATCAAGTTTAATAGTAATATATAGATAATTCTTGCACTTTCTGTTTATATATTTAAGGTAAATTACACATCTACCTACTATGATAGCTCAGTATCAGTATATAACATAGAACGATACTGTACGCCGATGATACTTCGGTAATTGTAAGAACTAAAGAAGATACAGCATACAATGAAATACTGAGTACTGTTTAGGACTGTGGTTCATGGTTTGACAGAAAGAGGCAGAAGATAAATATTAAAAAAACCAATGTGTTGAACTTTGGCTATTTCAAGAAGGACCCAATAAAAATTACTTATGAAGATCAACAGCTAAATATGAAATATATGGCAGTTAAGTTTTTGGGATTGTGAATGGATTCTCAATTGAACTGGAAGAAGCATTTTGATCACTTGGCGGAAAAGATATCATCATTTAATTACGTATCATAGCAGGATCTGTGAATCAGTCGGCAAGTCTATCTGCATACTATGTTTATGTCCAATCAAGACTTAGTTATTATGTTGCGGGGAACATCGGTTCATGCATCCGAGTGTTCATCCTCCACAAGTCGTGCCTGCGTAGTGTCTTTGGTATGAAAAAGACTTATTCTTGCAAAGAAATTTCTAAGGGACAAAAAGTACTTACGTTGACGGGCTTATATGTTTTTGAGCGAGTGAAGTTTGTGAAGAAGAACTATGAGTTTTTCAAAGAGCAAGAATTACGACATTTTTACGACACACCAGAGGTATGGTATGTTTACATTTGGTGCCTCTATAAAACAACAAAAATGATTGTGAAAAAGAGTTGTATCACCCAAGTAATAAGAGTGTTTAATCATTTACCTTCACACTTGAAATATTTACCTCAAAGAAGGCAAGGACTGTTTGAGATACTCATCAAAGAAGCCTTCTATAGCATAGATAAGTATTTTAATTATAGATTTTGACGGAGATGAACGTGACTGTTTCATTGCGTTATTTTCGTGTCTGTACTTTTTGATAAGTTTAGCGTACGTATTACTGAATAAATAGCCTTTATTATTATTATTATTATTATTATTATCAATTTTAGTTTTATTTATGATTTACGTACGACTAATAAGATCTCCTTATGTTTGTTGATTTTCAACACGTCAGTTTGTCAAGAGGATTAACCTAGTTAGGTTTCAATCATCGTAACTTCCACCTAGCTTAGTGTTTTCGTCGTTACATCCAACCAATTAACTTACAAGTGTTGACAGTTAATTTGACTAGAGTCAGTTTGCATAATTCTCTCTATTTATTGTACCGTGCCTTCAAATACTTTCCGCGTTAGAGAAGGCCATGCTCTTTTTTAATGGTTGGTGACAGTGCATAATCTTAATAGTTTGGTTATGTCATGTAAATAATAATAGGCGTCTATAACTTGAATTTAAGTATGACAACTGTCAGAATTTGAAGTTTTCAAAAAATTAGCATGTTCACCAACATTGATTACTTAAAAACTTCAAAAACAGCCTACTCCAATGCGGATAGTATTTGAAGGCACGGTAGTTTTTTTGACGTAACCACTGTTTTTTTTTTAATTATCTCGTGTACCCTAGCGTTTGATTAACGTTTCGAAATTTTGATTTGTCTTAAATTAACTTGTAATGTATAACTTCGCAATTTAATTGTTTTCTTTTAATTACTCCTATTGCTTGCATTCCCTCTGGGAATAATGAGTTTTTTTTTGACTGGTCTATGACTGCCTTCTTTTCCTCTGAGAGCTTACCGATCAGGTGTTTTGTCATGGGCCACTCTTATTAATTACGAGTGACCCATTACATCATCTAACAGAATTCGTTAGATCCACGACCGTCTCCACTAGAGCAAGTGGCGGCAGTGTTACCTGTATTTTAGACGAGATGCGGAAGAAAAGTTACAGGTAAGACGACAGGTATTTTGATTGTGTTAGGTATAAGTCATTTGCTAAAGGGATTCAATAAAAATTGATAACGTATACAATCATATATATGGAAAAAAGCAAGTTCAGTTTAGGCAAATATATTTTTTTTTAAATATATTTATATCACCTGAAAATATACAATAAATGTCTCACAAGCTAGGTACTCAATGCAGTCTTATGTGCTGAAAATTGAAGGATATCGCTTACAATCGCTGGAATGACATAGTTGTAAAGATATAAATAGGTGTCATTTAATCCAATGAATTTATGGAAACAACTTATTGGTATGTGCATGGGTTCATGTTTTACGCTTTAAAAATTATCCGCCTCCTTTATTACGGCCGTTCGTTTTGTTAACTTTTAATGAACGGGTATTAAAACGAATTGAGTTAATCGCTTTAGTGTTTTGACGTGTTCTAAAATTAACTGGAATCGCATTCCGTTCACGTAGAAAAAAATACTTATTCGGACGTTTGGCGAATGTAATACCAAAAATTGTCGTTAAACAACTTGTAAATCAACATTTATGAGGCATAAAACCCGGGAATACTTACCTTAAACGAACTGTTTACAACAATTCGGCTATTTTGATTCGGTTCGACGTGGGTGAACGAGGTTGTACCATGCGTACGTGTGTGTGTTTGCGCTTGAGACGAAACATAAGAACAAGAAGATGATGAACGATACCGGGAGAGATATAAGAACAACGATGGTGGATGAAATAAAAGGAATTACGCGCGGTCGTTCGCTCTTTATTACTCACACGACGGTTATGGAAATATGCATGAATATATGCATGAAGACACAACAGATGCATTAAAAGAATAAGATAATTTGTTTGCAGTTAACATTATGAATACATACTCAAGGTCGTTAATTACACTAATTAGTTGGAAGTAGTAATAGTAGTACTAGTAACAATAGTATACAGACACAAATATTTACAGGCAGGTCATAAATTGATTAGGTACTAAGTACTATTTTAATTTTTTTTGAAATAAAGCACATTTTTGTATTTTAGTTATCTCTGGTTTTGGTGTTACAAGTAGGGCTCTTACTTTTGCGCGGATATCCGGATATCCGAGTCGTCAATACCCGGGTACTCGAATCTTAGATTCAAGTATCCGGATATCCGGATACTTGTTTTTAAATTACGATTATTGAATCGTAATCTAAGTGCGTTGGATTAACGATTACAGTAATCGTAATTCGAAGTTGTTCAAAAAATTTCGGAGAACTAAACGCGGCTCAATTAAACTGGTACGCGTTATACAGGGTTAGTTAAAAGTATGGAGACGGCGATTTATGGTCGTTAATATTCATTTTAGAGAATTATGTTCAATATAAAAGTTTGTTAGGATATTTTGATCTACATTTGAGAATATTTGATTTTTTTTTTCTTCAATTGTTTTTTAGTTACGCCTGTCCGCGCAGTTTTTTTAAATGGGAACTAGTGAATTTTACTCTACCATTCGATAGAGAATTTTTTTCTCTTTACAACAATATTTTTGTTTTTTTTAAATTCATTTTAATAACTTTTACAAGAAAAATTAAACAAATTAATAACCAAGTAAATTAAAGTAAGTGTTCAAATTGTCGTCCATTAGTAATTTGACAATGACCCAATCGATTTACAAAACCCCGAACAGAGTTCTGTAAAAAATCTCGGGGAATTTCTTGTACCGTTCTGGTAATTCGGATTTGTAAATCTTCGACGTTATCAGGCTTATCTTCGTAAACTTTGTTTTTTACGTATCCCCAAAGAAAAAAATCTAAGGGACTTAAATCTGGGGAACGGGCTGGCCATTCAATGGTTCCTCGTCTTCCAATCCATCTGTGGGGAAAAACGTTGTCCAGATATTGACGAACATTTACACCATAATGTGGTGGGGCGCCATCTTGCTGGAACCAGATACTGTCATTGGGCAGGTGTTCATTGTTTTCATGTGGATAGAGCGTAGCACAAGCAGGTATTACTTCATTTTGCAATAACTGCGAATACAGACCCGAAGTTAAATTACCATTGATGAAAAAGGGACCGATAATATGACCGCCAAGAATGCCAACCCAAACATTAACCTTTTGGGGGTACTGCGTATGGTGCTCCAAAAACCAAAAGGGATTTTCCGATGACCAGTATCTGCAGTTATGTCTGTTTACTTCGCCGGTAAGGCAAAAAGTAGCTTCGTCAGAGAAAAGAATATTGTTGACAAAATTTTCATTATTATTGCAAATATTTAACATTTTTTCAGAAAATTGTAATCTCCTATCAAAATCATCTTCCGTAAACTCGTGTACAAGGTGTACCTTATAAGGTTTATACTTTTCACTTTTTAAAAATGACACGATCGATGACTGCGAAATATTGAAATTGGCCGCTAATTGATTGGTTGATAAATGAGGATCTTCAGATACAGCCAATAAAATATCCAGTTTGTTATCATCGCTTTTTGCTGTTCTAGGTCTACCACTCCTTGGCAAATCTTTAACGCTACCAGTTTGTTCAAAGCGTCTTAAAGTTTTACAAACAACGGATTTAGAAATTGGATTTCTATTTGGATGCGTATCATTAAATAAATTACAAACGTCTTGTAAACTTCTGCGTCTATCTCCATAACCCAACATCATAAGTATTTCAATTCGTTCATGTTCACTTAAACTTGCCATTGTTAATATTAACAGCAACAAATTGCACAAATGAATTATTTCTGTCAAAGATTTGACGTACACAATAACCACTGATAAAATTATGTCGCTCAAGCTTGTTTATCGCATCGCTTCTGTCTATCTGCGATGTACCGAACATCTGTGAAACACTTGAACCGGCCTTTTCTTATAAAAAAGTTATTAAAATGAATTTTAAAAAAACAAAAATATTATTGTAAAGAGAAAAAAATTCTCTATCGAATGATAGAGTAAAATTTACTAGTTCCCATTTAAAAAAACTGCGCGGACAGGCGTAACTAAAAAACAATTGAAGAAAAAAAAATCAAATATTCTCAAATGTAGATCAAAATATCCTAACAAACTTTTATATTGAACATAATTCTCTAAAATGAATATTAACGACAATAAATCGCCGTCTCCATACTTTTAACTAACGTTGTATATGAAGGCAATAATTATCCGAATAAGAATAAGAAAAAACAAAAACAAAAAAGTGTTTAAAATACACCAGAAATTAAAAAAATAATGAGGTGTGGCTACCACACGACTTTTTTATACGTATGAGCGTATAGAAAAATTATTCATCCTATTTTGAGTACTCTTATTCTCATAATAAATCATTATAGAATACATACTTTGCAAGATATTCGAAAAAAGTGCTACTCGCAGACCGGCTTTTGCACGTACTGGCGAAGATATCTCGCGGTCGAAATTATTAGTGCTCGTTCAATGAAGCTCCGTATCAGATTCGTTTTTTTTTAATTTCGTGGCACGTAAGAGGACACAATTAAATTGACTTTTGGTGATTGACTTATTGCGATTTTGGTTAGTTCTTTAATTTGTATGCAGAAATAGCGTTGCAGTTGCATCGGAACATGTTGCTGCGTACATTATGCTTGTATTACATACATATTTAGCATCTGCCAAAAATAATTTATGGAATTCTTTAAAATTTTTAAAATATTTGTTTGAGTTGTGTAATAGACATTTTATATATGTGATTTAATGATAAAATAATTGTCATGTACCCGGGTACCTCGATCATAGACACAAGGGTTAATCAGAATACAAATAAGGACAGCTTAATATTTGAGGCGTCATAATAAAAGAACCGAAACCGGATATCCGGATACCCGGATATTCGGATACCCGGATACCCGGATCCGGATCTAGATCCGGATTTCGAGTTATAATGAGTAACCCGGATACTCGAATATCCGGATAGTAAGAGCTCTAGTTACAAGTTGTAGACTAACCCCCTTAGTACATATTATAACCATGTGAAGAATGTCTCTATAGTAATTTTTAACAAATAGATGGCACTCTAATTCCTATATTGATGACCGTAAGTATTGTTGTAAGTTGTCTCTAAATATAAACTCATGGACAAAATTTACGCACCACCGCATATACTGTGTGTCCAAAAAGTCTGGAAACACCCAAATAAAATCGAAACGGATGATTTATGAGAAAAATGCAAAAACAGGTCAATTAGTATTTTCAAAAAACTACTGGCTGATGGTATCTGTTTGGAATTTTTGATGACCTTGAAAAAGTTATGATGTCATCAAAAAAAATTTAAATGGCAACGTCGCATTTTTAATTTTATTTTTGATAGATCTTTTAATTGTCTAAACGACAGTCAAAAAAAATTTCATTCTACTTAAGAAAAATTTTGAAAAAAAAAATCATTAAGGTAAAGTGGTTAAATATGCCCCACATTTTGAAAAAAAATTGTAACTTCAAAAATAGTAATATATTTTAATATATTATTTCATGAGTATAACAAAACATAAGTACTCTTCTAGTAAAAAAATAAATCTTTAGAAAACTTAACATCTATATTCTAAAATTATTATTTTTTTTTTAAGTCAAGGTGGGGCGTTTTCGCCTGTAATCATGTGAAATACGCCCCGATGCAAATAATTAAATTAATTGCTTGGTTTTCTTTTTTGGGGATGGTCCACATCCATTGCACACATCTCCATAGCTCGTACAAGTTTCGTGGAGCCATTTTGTGCATTTTGTGCACTGAATCCAGTCAGCACGAGACTTGGTCGAATAATAATATTCACCACATTGAACGCAACAGTCTTCTGCTTCATCAGAAAGCTCATCAGAGCCAGATGGACTCATTTCTGGTTCACTTTCGGAACTAGAGGAGCTGTAATTTCCTTTCCTCTTCTTTCCATTTTTCTTTGATCTTTCTTTCTTGTTACGACCAACTACAGATGTAGAAGCTTTGGCATCACCTTTTGCTTTAGCGCCGGATTTCGTAGGACCAACTTTCTTTTTCTCTTGAAGAAGGCGTCTCTTTACTCGATTTATTGGAGATGTTAATTCTAACGCATGCTGTTTTCGTTTTGGGGGGTCTAATGGGATGAGAGGAAGTGGATTACTTTCTTGAAGAAATTTTGAAGGTGTTTCTTTTTCCTCCTCATCAGCACTTGAATTTAATAAGGCTTGTTGGTTATTTCGATTTTCAGAAGTGATCTTAGGGGTTGGAGTTGACAAGATTTGCTGGTTCATCTGGTTTGTAGAACTGGATGCCACTGGTGAGTCTCTACCAGTTTGTGGATGTTCTTTATTTACCGCCGCTGTTGCTGCGTCAGAAATGGAGAAAAAATGGTCTGGAATAGCTTGCGGATTGTAGGGGAAAATTCCACAAGCCTTAAAGCCAGAGACTGCATTGGCTACAGTTGCTGCTCTAACCCACGCATTGCCAATCAATGACGAAATCACTATTCTAGAGAGTTTTCTGTTTTTGTGTTGTATCATCCAGTTTTTAGCCTCCTGGGAAAAGTAGGTTTTTAGGGGACCAAAAAATGATCTGTCAAGTGGTTGTAGTGCCTGTGTGGTGTGGCTAGGCAAACATAACAACACCACGTTGTTTTCTGAAGCTAAATCCAACAATTCGATTGTATTACAATGAGAAGCATGTCCGTCCAGAATCAGAACAGCTTTTCCTTCGCCTTTTTTTGGCAAAAAATAATCTTTAAACCATTTGAGGAACAATTCACTATTGATGTACGACGACTTAGGGTTCATAAATACGTCGGAACCAGGCGGAAGGCCGTCTGAGAACTCTTCTTTTCTGTTTTTTCCCTTGAATATCAAAACAGGTGGCATGAAATAACCTTCTGCGTTGCAACAACCAATCAAAGAAATGTTTTCACCTCTTTCGGTGCTGGTTATCGAATAAACATCTTTGGCACCTTTTGTTGCCACCACCTTTCCTGGTTTATTATTGACTTGAATTCCCGTCTCGTCGACGTTGAATATTTTTCCAGGTTTATGAAGCAAATCATTTGTAGTCAGAATTTCCAATAACAATTGAAAATAATTGTTTACATCATTTCTGTTCATACCTTTGGCTCTGGCTACCGACAGACCTTCTGACTTGCGTATTGAAAGATCTTTATTGCGGCGCAGAAATGCTCGAAACCAATCATCACCAGCTGATCGTTTTTCTCTTGAAAATCTGTTGGTAATTCCAAGTTTCTCGGCAAATTCAAAAGCCATTTTTTTCACTCCAGCAGCATCGGGTGCAAAACCCACTTTTTCAAGTTCTTTTATGTACTTGACAAGCCTTTGCTCATGCTGAAACCCCAACTCTGGACAGCGCCCCAAACGTACTTTTGCATCTGCTTTCGTTAAATGCCTTCTGATAGTACGCGAAGCTATTCCATAGACTCTGCTAGCCTCATTGGTGCCCATTCGACCAGTAGATATCATCTTCATCGCCTCTTCCAAAGCTTCTTCGCTCCAGTTGGCTCTTGTTGTTTTCCTCACGTATTTTTTCCCCATTTTGTATGCTAAAATGTAGAAAAACTATGTTGAAAAAGTGGGGCTTATTTCCCTAGGTTTTGATGGGGCGTTTTTACAAAATGCTGGTGAAAAAGGCCCCACCTGTCCACCAAACAAGAAGAACGCGCCAACAATGCGATGCACAGCGTATTCGATAGGTTATGTTACCAGTTACTCACAACACAGTTAGGTTTTGGATAAAAACATTTCGCTGAAGAGAAATTAATAAATAATGGAACTTACCCACAAAGTTTGCTGACTTCCTAAACTATATTTTCACTTGAAAACTTTTTCCAAAGCAGAAAACAGATTCAATGTGCTTGAAACATTTATACATCGTTAGTAGTGTCTGTCTACTTTAGTTTTTACAACTAGTGCTTCCATCTATGTCACAGAAGTTGGACTTTGAAGTAGTGGGGCATTTTCCCCACTGGGGCGTTTTTCACCACTTTACCTTATAGAAAACAAACAAAATTTTAATCGTAGAAATCAGCAAAAACTCTTACAATAAATGTTCAAAATGTTGTCCTTGAGCATCTTGGCAATACCCTAAACGATAATAAAATTCATTTTGAACGTTTAAGCCAACTATGTTTTTTTTTTAAAGACAAACTTTTCCATTTTCGAAGAAGTAATTAAATTTTTCCGGTCATTTTCTTAAGTAAAATGAAAATTTTTTTTACATTCATTTAGACAATTAAAAGATCTATCAAAAATAAAATTAAAAATGCGACGTTGCCATTTTTTTTTTTGATGACATCATAACTTTTTCAAGGTCTCAAAAATTCCAAACAGATACCATCAGCCAGTAGTTTTTTGAAAATACTAAAAGACCTGTTTCTGCATTTTTCTCAAAAATGATCCGTTTCGATTTTATTTGGGTGTTTCCAGACTTTTTGGACACACAGTATATGCATGGTGTCTAAAGTTAAGTGTTCATCATTGCTAACTTTGTTATTATTGAAGCTAAGAAGTCGGTTAAATTAGCAAACTAGTAGGACTTTTTTTGCTGATTAAGTTACTCAAAACAGAGAAACAATTGAAGAGCTAATTTCTGAGATATTCACAAAAGCAACAAATTTTTAAATGGAACATCCTTTATATTTCGACATTTCTTGAAAGAGAGTTAAATTCTAAACAGAACGTCGTAAATTTAAAAATAAGCGAATAATATGCACTTAAACTCTATGATTATCATTACTTTAATACTACTGACATATTAAAGTAATGATAATCAAAGTGTTTAAGTGTTATTGTTTATTTTTTTGGATTGTCTTCATATAACTATATCTTCGTCAAGAAAAAAGATAGCAACTTCCGGTGATATACATACATTGAGAACAGCGCCCCCTGTTATCTTTTTTGACAACCACGTAAATTCGTACTACATATTCTCCAATTCTTTGTAAAATTCTCTATCTAATGAGCCCAGAAACATTAAAATCTGTAGGGGCAAACTAAAATTATACCGACTTTTGTACGCAGACATACCCCCTCCACTCTCCCCTTCGTATGGGAGTTAGATCAAAAAGATTCAAATGAAAGTTGTATAAAAACGTCTAAAACTTTTGCTAGTAAATTTTTTAATCTATCTTAATCGAGAATTTAATGAAAAATTATTGAATTTTTAATTTATCTTGAGAATTGCGCCCCCTTGCGATCATTTTGGAAACTTAAAAATATTTTTGTTGAAATTTCCGTGGTCCATTTTACTATCAAGATTTTTTCCGCCAGGTTGTACGATATACGGTTGCCGATATATGGCCGGTGGCCAAGCTTAAACAGACACCCGGTATATATAAAAAAAATAATATTAACGTTTCGAAATTTTGATCTGTCTTAAATTAACTTGCAATGTATAACTTCGCAATTTAATTGTTTATTATTGTATTTCTGTGCACACATTCCAAAACAAACCAAGATTTGTTTTAGCACTAATCATTTTCTTATTGGCATTTTTCAACTTTACTATGATAATACGGGTGAATTATTGGTAATAATTACAGCCTTTTAATAATTACTATTACAGAACAAAAATTGACAATGTTGAATAAATCCATTACGGCTGAGCAAAAAGAGATAAATCCATTTTATTTTTGTTAATCCAGACACGAAAAAGATAAAAAAAAACAAATTTGTTGTATAGATACTAACCACTACAATGAATAACTTGCCTTTTTCAGATTTTAATTTAGTGTTAAGGATTTTTGGTGAAACATTTTTTATAAATTCCTCAAAACTACCTTTAGTGGATTTATCACCTTTTGCTTGGTTGCTCCACAATTAGGTGCCTATACATCAATATGTAATAAGAAAAAATCTATCAGAAACCTTTACAGAGTATTGAAGCATACACGTAGTAAATAAATTAATTCAACACTTGCAAATCCGTGTACGTATATGTATGTAGTCCTTATTTGTACAAGAAACTTAACCTTAAGAGCGAAAAAGTAGCACTTTCTCTAATAAAGGTCAGTGTCATTCGCTTTAAGTTATATCAACATCTTGCAAAAGATGTAGGATACACGGACAAGGCATATGTTGTAATATAGTATCTGCAGTTGAACATAAGAATTAGAAACACAAAAATAATACTTTTTTTTATATACTGGTAGTACAGGCATACACTCACGTAAATTGTATTGTATATATGTACATACATATGTGTATATTATTTAAGTGGTATCGAAGTGCGCCGCGAAGAAAGTGAAACGTGTGTGGCCTGGCCCGAAATACCAGTTTTCTAAGAAGCGCGGACACATATTAGTTTATCTTATTTCATGCACGTTTTTTGCCTTGGCAGGACGCCACCGCAACGGAAGTAACTGAGCGACCGTCGGCACCTTTGAATTTCAAGGTCAGCCGATTCGCCCGCCCAGTAAAGGTTTTACGTGTTTACCTAGAAAACCGATGCAATTTTGTTCATATATTCCTAGCACAGCAATCCGCGATCAACGGCAACGACACTGCGACAATGTCGCGTTTCCTTTCGCTTGTTTTTCTTTTCAAACTGAGTTCGCTGTATCGCGATTATTATCCCGTTAATATTTCTCTCTGCTTTTCGCGTTACCGTTTTAAATATTCCTGAAGATCTCTCCTTATTTAATTTTCCTTTATACTTTTGCAGTGGACTCGTAAATGATGTTTACTTATTAATAGATCACTTCACGCCAGCAATGTTTTTCGTCGAAACCACTCACTCTTTGGCTTTGCCTTGTTGTTTTTTTTTTTGTATTATTTATGACTTCATGGGGGAGACGGAGAGCTTTCGAGTAGATCAAAGAGTCCGCGGACGTTGTTCGGTGGCTTTTTTCGGGATTGCCTGGAAACTAATTCGGGTGTTATTGGAATTATTGAAGCGGGCGTACAACGTCTGAATATAAATATTGCCCAGTGTTTTGTTGAGTTCTACATTACTCACATTGGTATTTTCGGTGACTCTTCAATTATGTGCAGTCAAATGCATAGAATACTTACAGTAATTATGATGCACTAAATAGATATACTTATTTAATGTTAACAATATTAATAACAGAAGCTATTTATTCAGTAATACATACAATATTGAACAAGTCAAAAAAATACATCAACGCAAATAACACAATAAAACAGATTCACGTTCATACGGGTCAAAATCTATAATTAAAATATTCATCTATGCTATAGAAAGCTTCTTTGATGAGTATCTCAAACAAAACAGTTTTTTTGCCTTTTTTGAGGTAAATAATTTATGTGTGAAGGTAACTGATTAAACACTCTTATTATTTGGGTGATACAACTCTTTTCCACAATACTTTTTGTTGTTTGTAGAGGCACCAAATGTGAACAGACTATACCTCTGGTCTCGTAATTATGTTGTAATTCTTGCTCTTTGAAAAACTCATAATTCTCCTTAACAAACTTCACACACTCAAGAACATACAAACTCACCAACGTAACTATTTTTTGTCCCTTAAAAATTTCTTTGCATGAGTGCGTAGTGTCTTTGATGTGAGTCTTCCTCACATCAAAGACACTACGCAGGCACGACTTCTGGAAGATAAACACTCTGGATGCATGAACCGATGTTCCCCACAACAGGATGCCATAACTAAGTCTCGATTGCACATAAGCATAATATGCAGATAGACTTGCTGACTGATTCACAGATCCCGCTATGATACGCAGTGCATAACTAAATGATGATATCTTTGCTGCCAAGTGGTCAATATGCTTCTTCCAGTTCAATTGAGAATCCATCCGCAATCCCAGAAACTTAACTGCCATGTGTTCCATATTTAGCTGTTGATCTCCATAAATAATTTTTATTGGGTCCTTCTTGAAACAGCCAAAGTTCAACACATTGGTTTTTTCAATATTCAGCTTCAGCCTGCTTCTATCAAACCATGAACCACAGTCCTCAACAGTAGACAGTATTTCATTGTATGCTGCATCTTTTTTGGTTCTTACAATTACCGAAGTATCATTAGTGTACAGTATCGTTTTATGTTTAGTCTTGCAAGGAAGATCATTCACGTATATTAAAAACAATAAGGAACCCAGGACAGAGCCCTGAGGCACTCCTCTTTTCAGCGTCCCCCAATCAGAAGCCACACCCGCACCACCATCGACTATGCACTGCTTTCTATTATCCAGATAGGACCGTATCAACTGCAAACAATGTCCCTTTATCCCAACTCTTTCGTATTTTTCAAACAACACACAGTACTCAACACAGTCAAAGGCCTTACTAAGGTCCATGGATATACCAATTGTGCACTCATCATGATTCAGCTTATTATTATGCTGACCGCAAGTCTAATCAATGATGATATACCTATATATAGGTTTGCTAGACTCGCTTGCTGTGATACAATAAAGTATGATAATTAATTTCAACATAATCACAAAAGTCTTTGATTGATTTAGTTGTTACTCTGTAAATAGAAAAATAGTTGAATATTTTTAATATAATTATCTTTACATTTACTCTCAAGTTGGTATCATTAAAATGGAGGCTATTATGGATAATGTGAGCAGGATAACCAGCCAACAAGGCTACCATTTTTCAAACGTTGTTTCATGAGAGTATAGACGTTTGGAACAGATATTCTGTTTATACCGCCAAAATTAACAATTGTATTATGTAATTAGCTATGGTTTCAGCTCTTTCGTTTGGCATGCTGTCTAGATCCAAAATTTCAGTTTCGATTCCATGGCCAGACCAGTTAAAATATTGAATTATTATGGGGAAAAGCTTTTATTCTCCATGGTTGCCGGCATCTGTCGCAACTGAGATAAATGATACATTTTGCAAAGTTTCATACAATTTTGTAATTTTATGTGGAGCTATCACATAGTTAACAATAGCTTTAGGCTTTGTTCTGGTGCATTTTAGATTTTTAGCAATCTCTGAATCATGGAACATTTGCCTTGTTAAACTTGCGCTACAGTCCATATATGTTGGGCATAGAAACTAGACGTACACAAGGGCTTTTTTTCTTTTGGCGATAATAGTAGTCTTCCTCTGGCAAAAGAAAACTCGTTCCGAGTCCGGTTTGAACTAAAAATATCATTTCTACGTACCCCTTGCGACAACTATCGATTTGTTCTTGGTGTTATTAACGCTCCATCACCTTGTTCTTACTTTCTTTAAATAAGCTCAGAAATTAAGGGTTTGCTAGCTCTAAAAACTTTACCAAACCTCTATATTTGACAGGTCGTAGTGGGTAAAAAGAAATCAATATTAGCGTATTTTAAACAATTTTATGTAATAATACGTCTTCATGTGAATTGCCAGTATTACTACCCAGTACACCCGTACCAATTCATTCTTTTGCTTACAGAATTTTGCAAGCATTCAAGTTATTAAATGTTGATTTTTATTTCGTCTTAATTTCAAATCATACATTGCTATTTAAAAATAATGTTTTGAATGTAGATTTCCCGATTATTCATGATCTGCATCTCGAAGTACTCGCATATACCAGGTGTTCGCGCGAAGGTGCTCACTATTGCTATCTTCGTTAATATCAAACGTACGAAGTCGGTTAAATTAGCAAACTAATAGTATTTTTTCCTCTGATTACAACGCTGAAAACAGAAAAACAATTGCGCAACTGGTTTACGAGTTATTTATAAAAATAATGTTTTTATAAATGGAACACCCTGTATATTTTTACATCTTTGATAACTACACCAAATTTCTAGCAACAAATGTCATTATGACTTTTCCTCTAAGTTGAAAAATAAAGGTCCAGAAGCTTTTATTACTACTATTATGATTTACGCATTCAACATTAAAAATAGCAGGCCTCGAAAAATGGTAAGTATTTATTTTGACTGACAGTAATAATTTGTAACGTCACTTCGGCATTAACATTAATAAAATGAATTTTTCTCATTTGGAAAAGGTTGATATGCTCGAAGTTTATTATGTTTGTCAAAAAAATTGCCTTAGAGCGCTAGAACTGTATGAACAGAAATTTCCTAATAGAAGAGTACCTCACAGAACCATATTTAAACGGTTGCATCGTCAGTTAAGAAACAACGAAAGTACTTTTAAGACGAAGAGAACAAAACGATTTGTTTGTGACGAAGAGACAGAAACTAACGTATTAGCCTATTTTGAAATAAATCCAGGTAAATCAATAAGAAATTTATCAAATGAGATAAATGTGTCTCTAGCAAGCATACAAAAAATTTAAAAAAAGCACAAATACCACCCATACAAGTACAACTTAAGCCAAACCCTATTACCAGGAGATCTACAACGCCGGTTAGAATTCTGCCAACTGTATGTGCATTACTGCAGAGAGAATCCTAATAATTTTAAAAATATTTTATGGAGCGATGAAGCCAACTTCTCAAATAATGGAATGTTTAACAGAAAAAATAATCATTTTTGGAGTCGACAAAATCCATTAGCCGTAAGGACAACAAACAATCAAGAAAGAATTAGTCTTAATGTTTGGTGTGGAATGATAGCATCCCGAATTGTAGGACCACATTTCTATTGTGGAACTCTAACTGCTGAAGTATATTTAAATTTTCTTATGCAAATTTTAACAGATTTCACGGAAAATGTTAATTTGGCCGATTTACCCAACATCTGCTTTCAACAAGATGGGGCTCCTCCCCACAATAGTCACATTGTTTCGAATTCTTGGTCAATATGTTTGGGGACAACTGGATAGGCACTCATGGACCGATACCTTGGCCTCCTAGGTCTCCCGACTTAACGCCATTAGATTTTTATTTATGGGGTTATGTAAAAAGTAAGGTGTATGCTACCTCTAGCAAAGACATTATAGAATTACAAAATAAAATATTTGACGTAATTACGAATATTGATGGTCGCACGCTTCTAAAAGCTATCCGAAACATTAAGAAGCGTGCTGAAAAATGTATAGAGGTAAATGGTGACATTTTTGAACACCTCTTAAAATAGCAGTTTTTATCATTATTGTTTGGTTAAGCTTTTGTTATTGTTTTTTTTTTGTATTACTTGTTAATTGTCATTCAATAAATTACAGTAGGTGCTTGCTGTGTTGTTTAAAAATTGTTGTCTCTAGAGTCTTTATTTTTCAACTTAGAGGAAAAGTCATAATGACATTTGTTGCTAGAAATTTGGTGTCGTTATCAAAGATGTAAAAATATACAGGGTGTTCCATTTATAAAAACATTATTTTTATAAATAACTCGTAAACCAGATGCGCAATTATTTTTCTGCTTTCAGCGTTGTAATCAGAGGAAAAAATACTATTAGTTTGCTGATTTAACCGACTTCGTACGTTTGATATTAACGAATATAGCAATAGTGAGCACCTTCGCGCGAACACCTGGTATATGTTAGGCACGGCAGTATAGAAATAACACACATAAAATCTAATCGCATTGAAATTGAAACCAATAGAAAATTTCATGCATCTTCCTCGTGGGAATTTTTCTCTTCGCAGATTAGAAACGCTTCAATGAAAAATTACAATAACACAAATTACGAGACAGCAAAATATTTTAGCTCTTATTGCTATAGAATCTAATATTCAAAATTATATTTGCGTCTTCATATTTCAGTGAACGAGAGAGGATTATTTTCAATGCGAATCACTTCAACACCACTTAAACGCATGGCTCTGAGATTTTAGCACAATTTCTTCGAATGTTTTCTATCGTTTCTCATATATATTTCCCGCTTCAACAGTAAAGGCATGCAAATACTGTCGGTAAAAGTGAAATAAATTTACAGTAAATGTTTAACATTCTGCAATATCACCGAATATATCGTACCAATATCAAAGCTACCCACATCCCACAATCCTATTACGACACAGATACATGTATGTATATCAAAGTGTTATTAGGAACATTCCTGTTATACGTTCTAGAAGTGTTCGTCCTGTACAAACAAAATCATAATTTTCGCTTTAGCTTTCCGGAGTTTCCTCAGTTTATCTTTAAATATTGGATGACTAATACGATTAGTATAATCGTATCGCGTTTTTATCGTTTTGCCAAACTACACTGCTACGCACTTAATACTATAATATTCTCGCGTTGCCTCATTTCCTTTCGAAACCAGAGTCTATTGACCTCTAAATTCTAAAAAATATTGCCGAGTAGATGTGTGTTACACTCGTATACATCTACACACATCAGCTATACTATAATGGACAAGATAATGATTCATGGAAAGTAGCCGGAATAATGGCGATGCACATTTTTAAAATAAACAAACGGATGATCCACATGGCATTACCAAGTCCTGCCCACTAGATATTATCAGTTTTAAACTTGAAAAACCTCTTAATTTATTCTTTTACATACTAATTTGTGGGATTACCTAGAAAATGTGAAATAAATTATATCTTTAATACAACTTACACGTTTTATATATTAGGTCAGTCAATAAACACCAAACATTCACTATATTTACAAATATTTTAAACTTTGTGGGAAGGTTTGGCATGTTGGAAAGATGAAGTATCAAAATTTGCTCAAATCTGCATTCGAGTTGGCACGAAGTTTTTGTAGGCGCTACATTATTTTATATGCATTTAACAAAAAGCAAAGACACTTTACTTCAAACGTTTATAATACATCAATAAATAATATATTATATTTGCAGCCTCTAATGCCTTAATGAAACTGAAAATGATTAATAAAAGGTCACATTAAAAAAAAAAACTGTATTCTGTCGCAACGTGCTCTTTCCAGTTGAAAAATTCGAGTTGGGGGTACTGGGAGATATCATGCGTGTCGTAACACGCTAAGTGAGTCATTGTTAGTATAATATAATTTTAACACTTTCGCATCAGCCTTTAAACTATCGTCGACCAAACAACTTAGTCGTGAAGAAAGTGTGAAATATGGTATCCCGCCGTTATCAAGTCTGTTCATACCATACTTCCAGTATGGTATGAACAGATGATCGGCTAACGGGGATTCTTGCCCAGGAAAAACTATGTTTTTTTAAGTGGCACAGTGGCTTTAAGCAAAGTATAGGCAATCACTTGAAGATTACACACAGCCAAAGAGACCTATCGAAGTGGCCATTCCAGAAGGTTTTAGAAAAGTCGAAAAATTAATATTGGAACATTTTCGGCAAGAAGACAAAACTCATAGGAATGGTTGGAGTATTTCATACAACCATTTTTAAAATTCTTCATGATCATCTTGGTGTGACTAAGCTAGCGCAAGTTGGGTGTCGAGAATGTTCACGCCGTCGCAAAAAGAGCAGCGGGTGGAATATTTCCGTACTTCTTTGGAATTGTTACTAGGAATGAAACTGGGATTCATCATTATGAGCCTGAATCCAAGCAAGACTCTATGCATTGGCATCAAAAACACACACCAACGGATGGGTACTGATTACAAAGATGAAGGCGTTACCATAACTGGAGAATACTACTCTTCAATCCTGTAGTTGTTAAAAAAAATCAATAAAGAAAAAATAAGAGGAAGATTGACAGAAGGTGTTTTGCTCCTGCATGACAATGCTCTCGTCCACAAGAGACCTGTTGCTCTGACAGCCCGGCAAATAGTGGGCTTCGATATTTTGGATTACCCAGCCTATAGTGCAAACCCGGCTCCTAGCAATTTTTACTTTTTCCTTAAAATAAAATAAAAAGAGTTTACCGGCGATGAAGAAGTAATGGACGTATTTTGGCGTATTTCTCAGACAAAGATAAAACATTTTTTATAAAGACATGCACAAGCTAATTGAAAGATCTGAATTTCTTGTCAAAACATGCGTTCTTTTGCGGCCATTCACGTTTGAAGCTAAATTGTGTAGAGTTCAGTACTTGTACGTGATTGGAAAAACTTTGGTCTGAAATACGAAGTAATATGACAATTGGGCAAACCTAGATGAGATCTATTAATTTTATCAGAGGTTTAATATACGACACTGTTTTGGCTAGTTATATTATTGAGAATGATCATAATACTTCGATTATCAAAAGACTAGATACTTGCGACAGGCCAGAGATAATAGTGACATTAATTCAATGGCATTCTGTGAGTACGAACCTTTTCCAGTACAAGACAACATTGTTTAATTGAGCACCAGAACTGTCGGTAGCCGAAACATACATTGCTGCAACACCCTAAAGATAAGCTTGAATGGTATGTCTGCAATCATTGACAAGAAATTTTTAGAAATTTACTTCCTTGTTCATTATGTGTCTAAAAATTGCAGATAAAGTAATAACAATTTCATATGTGTTTCGAATACGAACTAACCCCTACCCTTTATCAGCCTGACGATATTGATGATTTTTGTAACGGTAAATTTTGTTCCAACGTGAATCTGACGATAAGGATACAAATGTAAGTACGGAAGTAATGTTAGGTACTTTGCTAATATTTTTCAATTTGAAGAATTGGTTGGTAATTCCTAGGATAGCGCCTAGAATGGAATATTTTTAGACATACAAACTGTTGCGCCGTTAACTAATTAGTACATATATTGATTTAGCCATGAATTTACTTCCATTCTTCAATTTTGTTCACCTTTCAGAAAATCTTCAAGTTTATCCTTTTATGGTTACTGCAGGTAAAGTGCTAATCAACACTCGTAAATGATACAGGTAACATAAAGTTTTTCCAAACTTGGGTTTAATTTGAATTCATAAAAAAATTATCAATTTTCTTCCAATTTCAGTATATACTTCTATTTAAGTCTATTTAATATTCTATTAATAATCTAAAGCCAACCCCATCTATTAACAGAACTAAATTTCACTAAAGAAACAATTAGGAATTTAAAATCTAAAATGATGAATACCTTTTAATTTAAATTAAATTACACAATAATTATCGGTTTTATATAGAGATAATTGAATGTGTATCATCAGGCGCCTTATGAAACCGAATAGATTACCTCATCTGCATGTCATGCAGCTCCCAAAAAAAAAACACATCCGTATTGCACAAGAGAGCGGTTTCGATTAATATAATATAGTCATAAAGTCACGGCCTAAAATTAATATTAATCAATTACATTGGCCGTACGAAAAATCTAAAAGACTGACATTAGAGGGCATTGCCTCTTTTGCTCATAATCAACGTCTGTGTTATCTTTTTCTCACTTTCCTTCTCTTTCTCTCACTCTTTGTATTACACATAAACATATGATGTCGGTGTATGTACGCGCGTGTGTGTGTGTATATGTGTGTTTTGTTAATATATAATTACGTAGTTGGTCTGTTTCATCGTCCCTGAGCCTTCGGTTTGGGACAGGCATCGGTTGTTCGGTCGGTGAGTACAAACGCAGAAATTAATCAGCAAACGGATAGAGGCCAACAAACCCAGAAAAAAATGCTTTTATCGCTGGCAAAAACCACAAGATGGTATTGAAATGAAGGAACAAGTTCCGAGGAAAAAAAGTCGCGTGACTTATTAGACAGAATGTATTGTTTATTTGAGAAGATATTTAACAAGTTTCAAGAGATACGAACAACAAGATTGGACTTGTTTTTAAACTAGTTTAATATAAAACTGCAATCTGATATATATATATAAAGTAAATGAAGCCAATAAAATGATAGTTATTATTCAAGAAATTGTCTAAATTTAAACATATTTTATATAACGTGACACACATACATGAGGACAAACTTTAACTTAGTAAAAATATTATCAACCGCAAGAAGCTGAACAGAACTTTCACAACTTAATCTGACTAATTGCGAAAATAATCAAACAAAATCTTTTACATCCAGGTTAGTAATGCAGTATCTACTTTAGCTTGATTTCGCAAGAAAAGGATAAAATATACAGGAAAATTTATAAAATATTTTCAAATTAAATCAGTTTTTAATTATTTGACAATTAAGTTTACAATTAATTCTATAGCTACAATTATACTGATTATATTTATCTAAATAAATAAAAATGAAATGCTGTTCGTTGGTAAGAGCATCACTTGAGAAAGATGGCCCAAATTGGCTAATTTTTCTTTTAAAATGTTCGTAATAGTCCGAGTATAGTTTTTAGGGAAAGAAAAATTGGAAAAATTGTCCGGAAAATTGGAAAATTCTGGAAAAACCGAAAGTGCTTGTTTCTATAGGATTTTTGTATGAACTCAAGACAATAACTCACGATTCGGTTTGTTATGGTTCTGAAAAAGTTTTCAGGAAAAAAAAATCGGGACATTTAGAAAGAAAAGTGGGAAAATTCGGACAAACTACAAAAATATGTATAATCGTTGATGCGTCTGCTTGTGATCGTGTAACTTCTGAACGACTTAACCGATTGAGGTAATATTTACAAAATATATTTGGTTTGTCTAGACGATGGTTCGTCACTATGTTAGGATCCAATATCAAATTTATACTTTATATTTAACAAATTCTATATTTACGGACCAAAATGATCCATATTCACAATAAATGATGATTTAGTGCTACGCTACGGTAGAGTTATTAATACATTTTATATTTATAAACCGAAATGAGTTATATGTATGTGCACTATACATTGTCCAGATAGGGGAATACGGTTCAGTTTCACTCAGACTAGACCGACTCGTGTTTAGTCGGCTCTCGGGCACCGGTTTCCCCGAGAGCCGACAGAACACAAGTCGGTCTGGTTTGAGTGAAAATGTACCGTATTTCCTTATCTCGCCCATGTATAATGTGCACAATATGTTTGCGTGGTCAACAAAATTGTTGTGGTATATGCTGCCGTCCGATAGATGGCGCTATTTTACCGTAATATTGAATACTGGCGTATGAATATCATTTCTCTTTGGATTTCGACATACAACTACGCGTTTGATCATTGACGTGGTCATTTTTCAGTCCCTTTGCCTGTCTTGTAATCGCGCCAACAACTCTTTTATCCAGACTTTCTTCTACAGGGACAATAACCAAATCGAATTCATCGAGCCACCTACGGGAAAGGGCGGAACAATGTCTGCCGAGCCAGTTAGTATAAAATATAAACTAATCTGAAGCGTACAGGATAATGTTACGTCTAAATCCTTCAATTCTTCCACCTAAAGTTGTTTTTCGTTGGTACAACCTCATCTCTATTCACTTTCCAAATACCATTTTATGTTTCAAATATATTGTAATAAGTGAAATACCAATACCCATAACAGATATAATAATTGAATATAATAAATTTACTGTTTCTCAGACTAATAATAATGGCTTAGCAGATATATACTTCCTAAAATTTGCTAAGCCTGCCATAAAAATAAAAAATGTAAGATTATTTAAAATTGAAAAAAACATTGCGTTATTCTGCAGGATATTTTTACCTTGCATGCGAGCTAAAAGTCCATGTATTGAGAGGAACGTTGTTGCCAATATTTATACACATGTGGGCAAGTACTGTTCAACGCTAGACGACAGGCCGACACGATCATTACGATCACAAGTTTCCAATATAATGCACAAAAAAGAATTCCTTCAGATTTATTATTTTTATGATTGAATTTAATTTGGTTTCGCTGAAGGTCTACTTGTCAGCTCTCGTATGTATATCTGTTAGGTAGGTACTGTTTGGCAACTCCTTTCGTGTTATGTACGGGAAGCCGGATGCAAGATAATCGTAGGCCAAACGTGTATGTCTTTAGTACACTTCAAAACTGCATTAACTATGGAATGGTTACTGTACCAAGCTTTCGAGCGTCTTGCAGTGGCGGCTGACGTGTTTGTTTAGGTGGGGCAATTTCACAGACAAGACTGATTCGTTTATTATTAGTGATATATTCCCAGATGTCGAGCATATCCACGATAATAAACGAATCATTCTTGTCTATTCTTGTCTATATAATTGCTTTCATAAACGAACTCACCAGTCGCCACTGGCGTCTTGAACCTATTCAAAAGGGCAAAGAGGAAAACTTGGACTTTTTACGTGATCTAAGAAGCAAAAAGTTGTATTTTTGTCTTTTACTACGGAATCCAAACAAGAAATTAGTGACAGTGAAAATAATAGTAGTGGTTACGAAGATTGAACGCAATATTTAAGGTATTTCTAGTATTAATGTTGGAATTAACTTCATCTTTCAGATTTGTATTTGTATTCTGATAAATGTATCAAGTAAAATTTATTTTGACTACCTTTTAGTCTTCAAAATTTATGAATATTTTTTAATAAATTAATGTACAATTAACATGAAATATTTTTTTTAAAACCGCACTTGTCTCAAGGATTTTCTTTTTACAATACATATACATATATATGTATGTATATTTAATCTAAATACAAAATTTCTGTCTATACTTGATAATTTGCCAAATCAAAAATTATTAGGCATTAGCGATGCATACAATAAGCTCCAGATATATTTTTTAATTCTCAAGAAACTAATTTTTGGACGATTTTTACAATATGCTCATCAATTATGCATCAATATAAGTACGCTAAAACTAATATATTCTTATCATTAAATTAACGTTATTAGTTTAGTTGCACTAGATACAAAAAATCGCATAACTGTCTAAAATCTACAGGAAAAATAAAATATTATTCTTTGCTGTAAATGCTATTGTTCGGTTTTCTTTGATCTTGACTAATAGGTGCGTTGTTTATTTGTGCTTTCATACCATACCGCATCCGCGGTTTGATAAAGAAAATTTTCAAGAACTTTTTTCGTTTTTTGAACAGAATCATGAAGGTCGTTACAATTAAAAACATTTTCACGATAACTTACGCTGATGATAGTAATAATAACATATAGGAAATTATAACGCATATTGTAACGCGCACCATGTCAAGAACTGACCTTGCCTTTTGAACTGATAAAGTATTCTTCATTTTTATTTTATTTTATATTACATGTAAATAAATACTTGGAATGTATTTTATATCCCGTATGTGTCAGCTAACATGCCCAGAGTTTGTTTAAAGGACTAAATAAAATAAATAATTAGAGCAAAAACTTTCTACTCCTAACCTTGATGCATATTTTGGAAAAATTTTTAAATATCAATGTTTGCAATTAAGGCCGGAAAAAAATATTGAAAAATGCAGTCAATATTTTTGAGATGGACTGTATGAGTGAACTTGATCCCGCTATGCGTATGTTTGTTTGCATTTAGAACACTTCTCATATACCATAATTTAGTCACAGCTACCTCCCATAGCGCCACAAATCCATTTAGTACCTATGTTTCCTATCTTTAGAACTGTATATGAAGTACTTTTAATCACAATTTTAGGTCAGTCGGCCAAAGATACGACTGTATTATTGTCGCTGACGTTGTGTTTAGTTAAGTGAATAATTTAGTTTTCTGTTGATTATCGTTGTTAATTATTGTTATGGCGTTTAATAATAATGAATTAATGGACATACTATGCGCCAGTATGCGAATGGGTACTGTGATGTACGTCCTACAAACGTCGCGCATATTTCAAAAAAAAAGGAATTAGAAGAAAAATAATGGAATTCGCAGTAACTAACGTAAGTGTATTTTTTTTTCTTATAACTTCTATCAATGACAAAACACACTGTATATGACGATACTTCTTTGATTTTCAAGCAATGTATATTCAAATAAATTGTATTACCACTCAACAGGATTTGAGTATGCACACGCATTTTGTCAGCAAGGCTGCCGTCTTCTAGCGCTAGAACATATTTCGAGAGCTGATTTGGTGTCCAAATTTTGAAATTAACAAAATTCTGTTTGTTTTTCTTAATATAAATTAATTTGTGATCAAACTTTTTCAATCAAAGCTAAGTTTACCGCTTTTATTGAGTGCGGTCAAGCCAGTGTTTTTAGAATAATTACCAGATCGATAAAAAGCCGTATCTAATAAACTTAACACATCTTAAATTAATATGTTATTGGACATCATTTAGTACATTTCCTACTTCTTTTATTCCACATTTTAGATCCGAACTTAACTACCGACAGAAAGTAAAGGGCGCTGACGCATTAAATTAGAAACGGCGCTCTAAATGTGAATTAAATACATATACAGCATGAATTCCTGGTACGTCAGAAATCAAAAGTGGTTTCCCATTCTTGACACGCCAAATTTAAAATACCTATATACAGCATGATGCGGTATAACATAAAGAATATACATTAAAATTAATGTGTGGTATTAAAGATGTCAATTGGTATGCTAAATTTAAAAAACAAGAAAATGGGTGTGCTTAAAACCACACGGCAGAAGTGAAAACTTCATCAAGGCGAGGTTAATAATACGAAATCCAACTTTTTTTTTCGTTCTATAATACATTAGGGTCATCCTGCATCGACGAATTCAGTTGCTGAGATTTAGTGTGCTTCTTTTCACGATATCTTTTCACGCGCGCATTAGACAATTCCCTTTTTCGTTTTAATTTGTCATCGATTTGATTTTATTCATCCATCCTGTGTTACAGAAAAGAATTAAATGCTTATAAATTCGTATATAATGAGCAATTAAAGCAATGCTCTATTCTCAACGTTTCTGTTTTGCATTGGTATACAAATTATAGTAAATGCGTGTGGACGTTATTTAACACCCGGAATATACTGTTCAGTTTCCGAGTCATCCATATCATATATATAAATAGACAATATGAAAACTCGCTTACGAGTCCCGCGCTGGTCTGATGCTAACTTGCCGGCTTCTCACCCATGCGGCTCGGGATCAAAAATGCTCGGGGACATGAATTTATTTATTCATTTAAATTTCAATTTAATTGAAATTAAATACCTCTATATGATATATTTCTCTCGTTCCCTTAGTCGACTCGAGCCGACTTTACCCGAACGAGCGTTACATAGCCGAGCGTGACGGCCGACGGCTCAGTCTTGTCCGGTGCCCACAATCAACGCAACGCGCCCAAAGAAGTTTACACTTCAAAAAAAGTAAAAACGATGCGCAATGGCGAAATAAATACAAGTACTAAGTAGTCCAATTAACCCAAATTTATTGTGAATTTGTTTCATTTTAAATAACAGTAGTATACCTAATCATAATTAGAGGTACCTATCACGCTATTTAAAATAAAGTAAAAACTACAAGAAAAGATGTTAACAAAACATCTTCCTTTGTTATTTCACTGTAAAATTGATTAATTATTGCGTAATAATTACAATCGTTGCAGTAGTATGATTAATCATATTTCTACCAATAATTTCGAGCGATAAGAGAACCACAGATAATGGATAAGAAATAGTAGTAACGTAGTAGAATATTTATCAACAATAACAAAACAAACGTGTCATACTTACATAAAAAAAAAGGTAGACATAAAGATCGCATAAGCGCAGGAAAAGAAAAAAGCAATCGCTAATATAGGATAGTTATCGTTTGTTTTCGTAGTACGCAATATTCTAATCTGTAATTCGCGGAGAATTATTAAACAAAAGGAAACGGAAACCCATGTGCAGAGTACAGGGTTCGCTTTTGATCATTGCGCCGCTAAAGGATATTATTCACAGATTATTAAATACTACAGTGATCTAAGATTTTTATTACGTGTCATTATTGCCATCACTATTATGTTAATTACTTATATTGTGAGGTGATATAATAAATATTTTATCACTTACACAATTAATTGATTAATTTATAGATGAGGCGGCTCTTTATAAATTCGGGCAATTATGCGTAATAATAATAATAATATCAAAAACAAAAAGCTCCTTTTACTTTCTTATACGTAGTATAAGGAAGTATTGTGATGACGAACATTTTCGACCTCGAGATTTTTGCAGATGTCCACGTTTTGAAGTCTCCTGATACCAAAAAAAGTGGTTTTTTAAAATTTCTGTGTCTCTCTCTCCCTCTGTGTGCGTGTGTGCATGTGTGTGTGTGTGACCACGATATAGGTCAAATCGCTGTAGATATCAATTCCAAATTTTGTTTTTACGTGTATAAACTCCCTCTTGAGATCTGACTAGTTTCTCAGTAAAATCGGTAGACCGGAAGTAGTGACAAAATTGAATTTTGCCAAAATTTCGTCAATTACTAAGTTTAAACAAATTTATAAAAAATTCAAATGTAATCTAAATTCAATTTGAGAAAAATTGTATTAAAAAAGTTTTTCGAAATTGCTCTTATCGAAAATCAGTTTTTTGCGAATATCTCGCAAGTCATGTTTTTTAGGCAGTTACGTTACGAGTATAAAGGTATTTAGAACTTAATTTTCAATACCTTTTGTATACAAAAAATTTCAAAATTCGGACCGGAAGTAACACTTTTACTCGTATCGAATATCGATTTTTTACAAATATGTCGTAAATTATGCATTCTATATACAGCGTGTCCCAGGATTGATGTTACAAGAGGTGTGCTTAACTAAAAATCTTTGAATCTCAATTTGATATTTTGTAAGTAAGCCCTGCCTAGTTTGAAACTTATTTTTAGTATAGTTTCGAGTTTGTGAAATCACGTAGGCCTTGACAGTTGAGCAAGATCTACTTCCGTTTCAGGTAAAGTACTTTTCTAGTTCGCAGTATGCTAAAATATTACTAAGAAAAGTGCTTCAGAATAACAAACTATGGCCCTATACAAAATTTCAGGAAAATCTACCTACTTTGATTAGATCGTTATTTTTTAGAATCACCAAAATAAAATTATATTTATTCGCAAATTAAGTGTACAAAATGTAATAATAGTAAGATTGATTGTAGACTAATACTATTATTACATTTTGTACACTAAATCTGTGAATAAATATAATTTTATTTTGTTGAATCTAAAAAATAACGATTTAATCAAAGTAGGTAGATCTTCCTAGATGTATAGGGCCATAATTTGTCATTCTGAACAACTTCTCTTAGTAATATTTTAGAATACTGTGAACGAGAAAGGTACTTTACCTGAAACGGAAATAGATATTGCTCAACTGTTAAGGCCTACGTGATTTCACCAACTCGAAACTATACTAAAAATAAGTCTCAAACCAAGCAGGGCTTACTTACAAAAGACCAAATTGAGATTCAAAGAATTTTAGTTCCGCACACCTCTTCTAACATCTATCCCGGGACACGCTGTATATATATTTGTCGATTTTAATGGCACAAACTGATGTATATGGTCAAACTTCCTGAAACCTGTAATGTACCGAATACAGCAATTTTGGATATGTTGAATTCTAGAAGACGTAGTTCTATCCATACACGAGCCATAGAATACAGAACAGTGATTAAAGTGAGACGAAACAAGGGAATCGAACAACATCCTTTTAGTATCAGCCCTTAGATAGGCTCTATGAAAATAAATAAGTTTCAGATTAATGTAGGTTTTTTTGATACATTGAGATACATGATCTCTAAATCGCAGAGATGGATCCAAAGTAACACCTAAATTTTCAGTCTTCTCCATTACGATGGTACAGGTGTCATTGACTTTAGGTTAAGTTATTTAGGATTTCCCTGTAATAACTTTTATTACCAATAATAAAACAGTTGATTTATTAGGATAAACAAAGGAAGAATGCTTAATGAAGAACTCATAAAGTTGGGCAAGATATGATTGATTCGATCATTTGCTAAGAAAATTTCAGATGATGGAAGAGAGCAATAAATTTGCGTATCGTCATCATACTTGTAAATATTACAATGCTTTCACACTTTACAAAAGTCGAAGGTATAAATTGTAAATAATAATGGACCCAATTTAATGCGCTGAGGAACACCACTAATGTTTTTCGCAAACTTGACGTTGAATCTGAAATTGTTACCATTTAAGCGCGATCTCGTAGGTAGTTACTCAAAAAATAGATTGCATCTTTAGAGATACCGATATAATGACGATTTGATAATAATGTGAGATGTCGTGTAGTATCAAAAGCCTTTGTATAGTCCAAAAACGAAAGAACTGGCGTATCGCTCTTTTCGCAAGCAGTTACAATATCATCCACCATATTCCAAAGAGTAGTTGTGCAACTATGACCCGCCCTGAATCCTGATTGGGTTTCGGGCAAAATACTATTAATACGCAAGTGATTTTTAATCTATACCCCAATAATTTTTTCTAAGGTCTTAGACATAACCGGTAGTATACTTATAGATCTTAGTAATATGCATTTGTAGTGTTTTCTGAAACTAATGTTCTTCTATATTGCTTTAATTACAGGGACTTATAGTCACAGATAAATATTATGAAGAAATTGTATACAAAACTTTACACAACAAATGCTAAGCGTTAATAATAAGAACCTTCCATCTCATTATCAAAACACAGACGATCAATTTATATTAGATTTAATTTAAAAAATCCCAAAATAAATTCGGACGATCTTAACTTTGCCTGGAAACCGCAGAAACGTCTTAACAGTTAATGTTTAGTACATTTAAGAAATATTTACTTACGTACGTCCTTCAACAATAATTTATGACCGCATATTGAATTTGCATATTCGTACCCATTTTCGTGTTTATTTTACTTGCCGATTTGTTAGGGTTTGGTGTGAAGTACATATTATTTACACAAACACTGATTGACACAAGCGTTAAACGATGATGTATACATAAAATACAAGCTGTCCGTAACGTGTTAAATAATTCGAGAAACAAGTAATTAAAATCTGACGTCTCCATAGGCCCTGGGATTTATTTGCAGATTGTTAAATTATAATTCAATTATCGCGACTTAAGTAAATGGAAAGCAATTTCGGCCAAATTGCCATGTTAAGCATAATTAGCGAAGACAGTATTAAAATACCTTGTTTTATGTTGGCGCTTGACGTGTATTCCTCTTTCTGTTTTTTTCCCTCTCTCGCTCTTCCATCTTCATTCTTTTCCCGTTTCGCTGGAACAAGGAACAGGTAGAGAAGAAGAGGCAGAAGCAAAAACGCAATCGGTATACGAAATAATGAGCGTAAAATTTAAAACGATTTTCGTTCTGTGTTATGTAAGAAGAGTCAAGAGCAATTTGCTCTTAAAACACTGTTAATAATACAACAAGTCGTAAAATTTATACGACCTGTATATATATATAGATGCTCCTCTAAAAAGATATAAAACCAATTCCCGGAAAACAATATAACTGTTTTTATAATTTATTTGCTTTCTGAGTGAAAGAGATTTTCTGTTGATAGATACTTGAAATTACGACACCCATGGGAGAGTAACTGATGTAATTAGTTTTTCTTTCAATGGTTGACGGTGGCGTAAATAATTATCCGAGGCGACATGTGGAGTACAATTTATGGTTCTTATAATTTATTCTAAAATGTATTTTAATAAATTTAGAAGTTACACAGTAAGATATGTGGCCATGGAAAATATATAGGATCGCTTGTAAAGATATTAGAGTGAACATTTACAAATTTAGAAATTGCTGATCAAATTAATGATTTTTTTATAAATGGATCACCTGCTGAGGATTTTGATAACACTGAATTGCTAAACTATTATGAAACAAGGAAAATACACAACGATTTGGATTTCAAGTTTCTGAGAATTGGAGAAGATCATCAATGAAAAGTTGAGAGGCCTTTTTCGTTGCCGCTGGTATTTCACCAATAAACCAATCTGGACTTCGAAAACGACATAGTTGCACCATTGCTCTGTAAAAAATAATTAACGACATCATCATAGCTAGAGACAGGAAATATGGTTACCATTTAAAACTTTTAGATTTCAGTAAAGCCTTTGATACTGTCTGTCATAAAACCCTCTTGGCTATACTTAATTTCACTAGACTGTCTAGGTTTGATCTCACATTCTTGGAAGGTTATCTGACCGGTGATGGGTCTCTGTGTGAATGAAGTAGTATAGAAATGTACACCGATGATACCCAAATTTACCATTCCTTCGACTTTAATGAGTGCAAACAAGTTATATAGGATGTCAATGAGGACGTAGATAAAATTGCTAGGTTTGCTCGTCAGCACTCATTATTGATAAATTCTGCTAAGTCTGTTAAATAAATTTTCGGTGGTAATAATTTATTAGTGAAAACATGTCGTACAATATATAGATGGAGCAAAGCAGTGTTATTTTGAAATATGTCATATAATAAGCAACATTATGAGTTCTGACGTTCATTTTATGGAAACGATTTTGATGTTGATCGTAATTATATTCCAATGGAAATAGCAAAAGGCAGTGAATCAAGTGAACCTAACCTCAATGTAAACAAAAGCGAAAGCAAAACCAATGGAGAAATTAAATGGAAACGAAGTATCCAAAAGAAACATAAAGCAGCGGATAAAAAATATGAGAGTATTCCAAACTTATTGTGTAAGAAAAGATGGATTCCCTTCCAAATCCAAGTTGCTACTGGCAAAAAAACGTTAATGCATTCTATAAATTATGCAACAAGGAAGTACTGGTTGCTTATTTATGAGTCAACAGTGTTCTGACAAATGTCAGTAACCTTAGACGACTTACTCAATAGACCAATAACAAAGCAAAAGTGTTACTTGTACTTTTTCTGTAAGCTTTCTCTAAGCTGCTCTTATCCAGGCTCTGATTTTCATTATTCTACGAAGAGATCCAAAACTGTCGTATATCTAAGAAAGCATAGCTTTATATACACTGTATAAGAAAAAGTACAAGAAATAGACTGATAAATAATGAAAAAGCACAGAGGCAATCATAATAATAACCCAAACCACATGGTAAAGCAAATTGATGCTGAAAATAAAGATAAAGAAAGAAACACTCTTGAGGGAGAAAAATTATTGCATGTTGTAAAATCAGAAACTTTTTACGAAGATCTTAAAAAGTAATCGTAGCTGTCTAGAACTGCACCTCATGTAGGAGCTATAACTTTTGTATTACCACCAGCCTCAAGCAATTAGGTATTCCATAAGATCCAAATTTGGATCTACAACTTTTGTACCCATGTTACACATTTTTTTTCTATATGACAAAACCATGCTGGAAACAGGCAACACAAGCTTACCACATTATTTCTTCAAAAATATTATTAAACCACAAGTTACTGAACCATGGATGTGTTCTAACAACTGCGCGTGACATAATAAAAATTTGGCAGTGACAATCATTTTCACACTTGTAGAAATAGGAAAATTTAGCTTAATATACCATCGCTTCCAAATAGGTACTCCAAAATCATTCCAAAATCTTGTGGTGATTACACTTGATAATAATATGTTGTTAAATTTCAAAGAAACTTTTTTCCACTGATCGAAGATGAAGACTTTCACAGTCGTTTTCTAATATGAAATCTCAGTTACAGCGTTAGAACCATATCAAATTTGGCATAAGAGATTGACGTTTTAACTATTGCAGCAGACATCTTCGGGGGTATACGTAAATGTTCAGCGACTAGCTGTAGCTTGAAGAATTCTTCAAGCTTCTGGGAATGCATTTTTATAATCTGAAAATATTTTAGGAAACTCGTAACATAAAGTCAAATGTCATCTGTTTTGCTCTATAATTTTCCACTTTTCCACATGGTACGCTATTGAAATTATTTACAAACTACTACCATCAAGAAATAAAACAGATGCTTTGATGTTATTTAACTTTTTTGTTGAATATACATTTTATAGATTAACTCCTTATATATTAATTACATCAGTAAAATCTGAGTATACTAAAATGCTACTTACATCCGCATTTGGTTGGCATTTTTAGGTATATTCCTGAACTTTATTTCATATCTTATAAAAATAATTTCTACAAAGAATTGCTTAACGGAAAAATGTGACGCACTGCGTCTTGGTACATTAGAATGCTGTTGAATGGATGGAATAACAGAACCAATTCCCTAAATAACAGCAATATTTTAAAATAAATTTCAGATAGCTGTAATCGCAAATAATGTATGTGGAGGTTGTTTCATTAGGAAGGAAACAAACCCACATCAAAGTTCAGGGAACATGTAAATATTTTAACGTTGCAGCAACTACCTGTTTGTTCACTGTAAATTATAAGTAAATATGTCAGAGGGAATTGTATGAACTCATGTTTAAGATAATATAAAGCATACAGGAGACTTCTAAATTAATAATTTGTGTTAAGACAACATAAAAGCAATATAATTTTCTCTCAAAATGATCACTGAGGAATAGCGGTTGAAATATAATTACAATAAATTGTACAGATATGAAACTTATACAGGCAGGCATCTATTTTATTCATTTTATAAAAGGGTACAAAAGGAATATAATTGATTGATTGCCGGACAAAGTAGAAGTTTTTATATCATATTCGTATTTATAAACCAAAATTTCACAAGAGAAGAATGTATATACATATATAATCTTGATCTTCTTTATATATACAGGGTAACCGCCAAATAGGTACCTATCAGGCTATGCGAATCTGAAAAATACGTATTTGTAACTCATCAAAAATTTCCAAATTTTTCGGTCCAAAATATAGTTTAAGTTGGCCCATAACTTTGTTTATCCTATACGCATTTACGTAAATGCCACCAGTAGTAATTCTAGTATAAGGTTCTTCCAAAAAAGCGATCAAATGCAAATAGTTACAACCACTGTTATAAATGGCAATTGAAAAGATTTTCTCTGGCGATGTTTTTTTTTTTTGTGTAAATAGCACGCCTTTATGTGGAAAAGGTCGACAACCTCGGTGCATTACCATGTTTTTTTTCCGTTAAATACAAGTATATTATCTTAAAACTTAAATTCCTCTGCATGAAGATTATTATGTTTGTATATTAACTGCGACAGGCTCGGGCTCGACGAAAGAAATATCAACTTCTCGTCACTGCGTGCATATTCGACCGCGATATTTTTGTACGGGCATAACTCATATTTTTCTTTCACCCCCTTTTTTTAATGACGCCATTTAAAACTAACCCTGTATATATAACCGTTGGTGCGTCTGTTAGTAATCGTATAATTTCTGAAAACTTGACCGATTGAGGTCATATGCACACAATATATTTGTCCTGTCGAGACGATAGTTCCTAGCTATGCTAATATCCGATAGGTAGCGCTTTAGTCAAGTTATTTACAATTCTATATGTATGAACTAAAATGACTCATATTCGCAATATAGTACATGTTGGTTTAGTGCTAAAGAGGGAAATCAAAAATTCTGGACTTAATAGGTGGCGCTGTGGTCAAGTTATTAATAAAGCGCGCAAATTTTTCGGTTGCCTAGACTATCCTCCAATCCCGCCAACTACCGTTTCTGCCCAAACTTTCTTATACAGCGACATTATGTATGTGTATATGTGTAGCGTGTTCGCCATGAAATCACCTCACTATACAGCTAGACACATTTAACTAGTTCTTTATATACCTTTTCTAAATTTATTATACTAAATCTTATTATTAACACAAAAAAAAAAGATAAGAAGAAAAGTTCTATTTTCTTGTTTTAAAATTATACACCAAAGTGAATAATAAATAAATAATATATAAATTAAATTATGATTTAATAAGCATTACTTAAAACAACAATTTTAAATCGATAAAAGTGTAAATTTCCAAAACAACATTTTCCTTTTCCAATTTTAAATGAAATTGCTGTCTGTAATACCGGCTTTTGTGTTCTTTCAGTGATAATCAACAGTTTTCCATTTACTTTTTATTTTTTTTTCAGTAATTATTAAACAAAATTATGAATAATTTTTGAAATTCATTCTTGAAACCAAATTAAATGCTAATTTCGATCTTTATACATACATTTATGAATGAATTATTAAGAGGTAACTTGAATATCGAAATATAGTAATGCTAATGAACCTAAAATAAATACGTTTCTAATTTTACTAATAGTTCATAAATTTAATAAAATTGACTTTAAACTAATCTAATTTTATACAAAACTAAAATGAATACATTTATGAAATGAATTCTTGTAAGAAGATATGTATACTAACTGCAAGTAAAGTAATGTGCAATATATTACTGAATGGGTTTAGTATTTTAATGGACCTAATATTAAAGTTTATAATATCTTCAATGTACAAGTAATAAGTATAATAATCTTGCTTCAGTGTTCATATATTATACAAATTGCTTTAATAATTACTATCGGTGTAATAAAATTTCTGTTAAATACAAGGAGATATGTACTTGTGCGATTATAAAATAACACGAACACTGTGAGACGACAAACGTGTACGGGTTTGCAGGCGTACGGAGCACATTGCTGAAAGTGTTTTGTGATACTAACTGTGAAACCGAATCCTTGAACTTTGCACTTTTCAATGGCCATTGCACTCGCTAATGGCCTGGAACAATATAAACAATCCTCGGCACTGTGAATTTTCTCCGTAATGGGATACAAACGCATTAAATCATGTTAAATTACCGAAGGGGGAAATTAGCCCGCGGCAGAATCTACGGTTTTATAATTACAACCGAAATAAAAGAAATAGGAATTCGTGGCTTTGTTAAGTGTCTCTAGCAGTATATCTTATTATTCCTTACGTTTACGAATCGCAGTACGAAACACTTTTAATATAAAGCATTTTGATTAGAGAATTTTAATTTTAAAAATGTCTAGAGCAGCATATCTTATTTGTTAGTTTTTCATATGGTAATAAAAGGACTTTTAATGTAAAATATTTTAGTATTTAAATATAAGGTGGAGTTATAAAATTCATAAAAATGATAATAACAATTTCATGCACTGATTATGAAAAGGTCTTAAGTGGCAATTAAAATATTTTATTTTTCTTCAACTGAAGTACGAGATTTGTGTCAGAATTTTATTTTGAGCATGTTTTTTGAAACATAACATTCTGTGATAACGTGTAATAAAATTTATTTTCAGTGTACAAATAAGTTGGTAGTAGCAAAAAGAAAAATTGAAGGCCCTGCTGTAAAAAGGAGGGCCAAAATATTCAGGAGGCAATAAAAATTGAATAACTTTGTAAAGCATTAAAACAAAATCTCAGAATAATAGACGGTAGTGGTGTTAGGTATTTAAAGCATTTCAGAAAAGATTTAAGAACAGCATCCTGAAACATTTTGCAAAAAAATTCATTTTGTTTGCAGATACATCTTTTTTGCCACCAACAATAAAAAAAACTATGACATAATTTAACCCTCGGATAGTCGCGTCAAAAAACTTTCAGGATTGGTCGCCCATGTATCTGATAGATACGTACCATTTTTGTGTTAGAAACAAATACAAAAAAGTCGAGAATTGTTTTATTTTACTTTTTTTATACTTTTGCTTTACAAAACAAAAAATAGGACAAACATATACTTAAAAATATTAAATTAAACATAAATATTTACATTATTTACTCAGGAACACAATCTTGACAAATATTTTTGCAGTGTTCAAGACACAAAGGTTTTAAGCATTTTATACAGGAAAATTTTGTGAGACGGGATTTTTTTATTTGTGAGTAGCACGTACTACATCTTTTTCTTTTCCTGGGTATGTTCTCATTCTCGGATAGCACAGGAGCCAAATCATTTGCAGTTGCGGCATCCAGTGGAACTTCTACGTTTGTCACTCGTCGCCTTTGTATCTCTGGTTCCGTTAATTTCTTAGCCAGTTCATGTAAATAACTTTTTCTACTTTTCACTTCATTTTGGTTTCCAACAAAAAGTATTTGGGAATTAATTCCACCAACGTTCAACAAAGAAAAAAACACCACCATGGGCCACCGTTTTGTGTTCCGAGCAACGTTATAACTTGCACACATTCTGTCAAGAGTGTCTACTCCACCTTTAGTTCCGTTATAGAACGTTACTATTTCCGGTTTCTGTTGCTCATTTGTTGCTAAATCTATGTTATTATCAAAATGCATACTTGATAATAAAAGGACAATTTTTTTCGGTTTTGGTACATATGAGACTAGAGTACAGGTTTTCTGAAAACCGAACATACTAGATGGAACATTTCGACCTTTGATATCTTTGAATGCACTAGGTATTTGAGGCTTATTCTTTTTCAAGGTGCCTACAAGAGAGAGTTTTTTCTTTCTAAGATCTTCTACTAAATCGTAGCTTGTGAACCAGTTATCAATCGTGATGTTGCGGCCAGAATTATGAATAGGAGTAACAAGTCTGTTCACAACATCAACTGGTTTATTGCTTATGGCATATGGTCCTTCGGGTTGTTCTCCCGCATATATCTCCATATTGTAGGTATAACAAACTTTTGCATCTACAAGGGCAAAGATTTTAATGCCATACTTAGCCGGCTTAGAAGGTATATACTGGCGAAACCGACACCGTCCTCTGAACGCTTCTAGTTTCTCATCTATCGTCACGTTCTGGCCCAAAGAGTATGATTTTTGGCAATTAGTTACAAAAGCATCGAAAATATTCCTTATTGCTGCCAAACGATCGATTTGTGTCCTCTCGTCTCGAGTTTCTATGTCATCAAACCTCATACAGCGCATTATGAAACGAAATCTCCTCAAAGTCATGGTCTTCCTAAATCTTTGTACGCCGCCCTCAGACCACAGTTCATCTAAACTTAACCGATTTGCATGGTAAACGCCAGCTAAATACAACAAGCCAATAACTGCTTTAATTTCAATAATACCTGTTATTTTTGCATCTCTAGACCGACTGAATTGTGCTTGAATACTTTGAATGTATTTATTGGTACATTCAACAATTTCTTGTATCATTGTATCCGTAATCAATAAGTTCCAACTTTCGTATATCCCATTAGCTTGTTTAGCGTCTCCAATTACCCCAGGTAGTTGCATAACAATATTTTGAGCTGGCGTTCGTGTTCTTTGAGAAGGGGGATGCTTCTGCCATTTCCATTCACTTACTACAACGTTTGCTCTCTTTTGAACAGCCATAAAATATGTTACATTGTCTTCCTCCTCTTCTTCACTTGCACAAGAATCACTTTGTTCGCTCTCAGAATTTTCTTTCCTCTCCTCAAAACAAACAGACGCGTCTGTTTCGCTGCTTTCGTCTTCTATATCTACTCTTTCATCTTCAGCATTACTATCATGTTGTAATAATATATTTCTCAGCTCCTCACAGTGCTGTTCATTATTCAAATCGTACTTTTCACGTCCAAATTCCATTTTGTTTTCTAAAAACCTTAGAAATTGCATTAATGGTCGCGTGTATCTCCTAGATACATATATCATCCTTTTTATTAGCAGCTAATGAAATTGAGCGGCGTTATTTCATACAGCTAATAACTGTTCAATGTACTTTTGAATCTAGTAAAAACATCCAAGGAAAAAAAATATTCATAAAACTTACCGCAAAAGTCGCGTGTATCTGTGAGATACAAAACTTGAATATTTCAAAGGCACTTCTCTGTACAAACTTGATTAGCGCACTGTTCGAACGAATCTCGTGAGTCAGGAAGGTACTGGGATGATGGGAGTGGTCAGCGCCTAAATTAGTGGGTGGCGCGAAATACAAACTCTTCCTGTATATGTCAGATACACGCGACTATCGGAGGGTTAAGAAAATATATTATTACGTCAAATACAAAAGTAAAAAATATTTAATGAGATACATTATAAAAGGAAAACACATTATTCATTATGAAACTAGAACACATTATTCTGAAATATCTTCGGCATCATCGGTAACATCCGTTTCTTCGACGTTTTGCGATTAATCTGATGTCAGTGTGCGGTAATACGCAATATCAGCTAGAGGGACATATTCATTTGCCAAAATCATTACATTATCATTTTTTGTTTGTTTTTGACCTGAAGCGGCGTATTGGAGATTTCTTTGGATGACAAACAAATAACACATAGCTAACTTCATCGTTTTACTACATCTGATTTCAACTATTGTTCCTTGGAGTATTCAATGACTTTGTAGTTAGATATGGAAAAATCCTCTTTATCCTTGATTTGCATTGCTTTTTTAAAGTAACTACTCAAAGAATCGCTGAGGCGAAGGGGAAATGCATTTAATGTGTTTCGGAAACGAGAGATGGCGCTGATTTTATTTAACGTTTTTTTTCAAAAACTATACAAAATATTACGAATTTTATTGATTGTATGTATAGTTAAGTGTATTTAGAAAAGATACAACGTTTTACTTTTTCTTATATTTCATTCTATAAAAAAATATATTTAATAACTTCCCAAAAAACAGATAAAAAGAAAATTCGAGAAAGGGCGACGTTGTAGAGTTAATTTTCATGTACTTTAGTGTTTTTATTTTTTTTCTACTGTGAAAATTAACGTCCGAAACGCATATTTTCATAATTTTTCCGTCCCCTTACACCTCTCACCGCTACCCATCCCGAACGCGCGAAATCACAATAATCGGTCGTGACCACATGTCTTGATTCAAAACTGTCACACATCTGATGCAGTACAATGTATCAATTTAAAGTTTTCGCATTTCTGAGTTCAGTTCTGTAGTGATAAAACAGAGAGGAATAACATGGATAAAAGATACTCGACTAAGGGAAGAAACCATCTTCGACTATGTGCCAAACTTAACCTATGAGCGTTCCATATTATACAAAATTGTTCTAAATTGCTTTAAATAGTTTTATCTTCTTAGAAAAATGAGCCAAATTTTAAGAATATTTTTATATAAAAATTATTCAAAATCCTATTATAAGTATTTCTATTCTCTTAACAAATCTTTATGAATGCACACTGCGAGATATTCGAAAGAAATTGCTACTCGCTAAGAGTAAAAGTGTTACTTCCGGTTCAAATTTTGAAACTGTTTTTTATACAAAGGGTATATAAAATTAAGTTCTAAATACTTTTAAACTCGTAACGTATCTGTCTAAAAAGCATGACTAGCGAAATATTCGCAAAAAACTGATTTTCGATAAGAGCAAAAAACCTACTCTGATTATATAAAATAAAACTTTAAAGGAATTGATACATTTTCCAAAATAACTCTGAAACTAAGACGTTTAGTTATAGGGAAGTAAATACATACTGCCCTTAATTTTAAACGTGCAATCCAATGAAATTGAAAAAAATGTAGTTTGCTATTTAAAAATAAAAAGATATTGATATTTTCTGGATGAAATGTTTAACATGGTTTTCTGATCAGCCTGTATTATTTAGAAAAGTTTCTAATACCGCATTTGAAGCAGTATACTTTCCAAAATGATTTCCTAAAATTTTAAATATGTGCATGCATTCAATTATTGGGAATGTTGTGATGAGTAATAGTCTGCAACTGTCATTTTTTTTACAAAAATTGAAATACTTCAAAAATGGCTAACTTTAGAGGCACAGTTTATCAGACAAACTATCGTTAAAATTAAGTTGGAAACACGAATCAATCATAAAAAATGGGGTATTCCATTTAAAATAAGGAAGTTGATATCCATTTCCGGTATAACCGGAAGAAGCAAAAATTCAAAACTATTTAAAATCGAAAGAGCTTAAGGCCAAACTAATATTTGCGAAATTTCAAAACTCAACTCTTATTATTTTCTATATTGTTCTAACGAAATCTCGTCGTGATATACCCTGTATATGTACCTAGGCAACCTAACTACACATACTGTCCAAAATATTATATAATTTTATAATAAATAATTATTTCTACTTAAAAGTGGCAGTTTTTATTGCCAATTGTTCAGTACCACTTGTAAAAACACGTACCGTCTAATCTGACATTTACGGGCACAAAAGTTACACGGCCTCTAATGGGACTAAGTCAATTGAAAATAAACAATTTTCGATAATAACAGGAAAACGACAAACATAATTAAAATTAAGATATAAATACATTCATATACAAATATACAATTCTAGTAACTATTTTCGTCAACGTCTAGCTTTTTATAGTAGACTAGGGTCGCCCACATACACAGTAACATCCCAAGATACCCCGCCGAGCGAACAACTCTCTCCTGTCCTGATGATCGCTACATGACGTCTAAGCATCCCTTTCATGTCGAATAATTATTTCATACTGGTCGAGAGTATCAGACCCTATACATAATATTCAAACAAACGCTCATGATTATTCATTTTTTTTTAATGTTCTCTTCGACACAAACACACAGACGCACTCATACATATACTAATGCACGCACACACAACAACTAAGCTTTTGTGTGCGCCTTTCACAGTCTCAAATCGGATTTGTTTTATTTTGTAAACGAAGACTGTCTTATGCAAGACGTTCCCCGGACCGTTGAGGAGAACGACTTCTTAACACTGCTTTTTCATACGCAATTCAATACGATTCTTAACCAGACAGAGAGGATTTCATTCCATAAACATTCAATGATATTGTATGGAGTCGAATAAATCACTGATATAAAAGTATCTGAAGAGATTCCTTAAAAGTGTGAGGTAAACTCTGACATACACGAGATATTAGTATGTTTGATAATTAATGAGATTATTTCTATTAATTATTTATTTGTACAAGACGTTTCTAACAGTATGTCTTTAGCAGAGATGTAGAAAACACACACACATGCATCAATGGCTCATAAAGCTTTGTCTGCTCATTGTTTTGAAAGGTATTTAATACTAAAGCTTAATGAAAGACAGTCAACACATTACTTGTTCCTTTAGACAAGTTCTGTGATACAGCTTATCTTCAATCTGCATATACCACCAATTTATGCTGGACGTAAATTTTTTGTCACTTTTTTCAGAGAAAAGTTCTTTACATTTTGGAAGAAATCTATAATCGCTGAGGATCAAGTCAGGGATCACATTAAAAATTGAAGATAGGCCTTCTGAGATAGCAGATTAACATATGTTGGTTTCTAGATTTCTACGATCAAAAACAGTGATTGCTGATGCATAGGTATTTCCATCTTTCACTGAGTTTCCTTACCTGGTGAGTATGTAGAATAGTGCTGCTCTTACTGCGTTCGTTTTTATATGCGAATTGCACCATAAATATTGGGTCAAACTTTATACCACTTCGAGGAATAAAAAGCTGAAAAATATATAGACAGAAGTTTCTAAAAACTTCACTTCTTGTGTTAGAAGAATCATGATATGTCGTTCTATTTAACTAGCTTACGGAGTTTCCCTTTCACGATATATTCCATCAGTTTTATAAGAGGATATATAAAGGATTCCAGATGAGACAGGCTTATTCGATTTTACGTAAAATTAAGCACATTAGAGAGATTTGAGTAGATGCGGGAGTACGTAGACATGCGCTTGACAAAACCAAGAGCCTGAAGACTTAACAAGAATCAATGGTTATACGTCCTTTTTAAGAGTACGGTTCTTTTGAGAACATAGTCCGAGATCTCTAAGTTTTGTCTCACGTCATAAAGGACAACCATTAACATTGTCTGACAAGGAGGACGAATAATATCTATTTAAGGTAGTAAAAGTTGCACCAGTTGTCAGTTCTTCCAGATTGCGTTGAAGATATTCTATGTTCTCGGTGGCAGATATTCCCGCAGAGATTTTAATGTCATCAGCATATAATAAACTAGAGCAAACAGTTTTCAGATATAAGTCATTTATAAATAAACTAAATAGTAAACAACCTAAATTTGATCCCTGCGAGACACCAGTAGTGAGTACAAAATCTTTAGAATGGTATAGATTGTAATTAAGTAACATAACAGTATCTCCTCTGCAGATAAGATGATAGCAGGTAGATAGATGATGGAACAAATCCAAAAACTCAGATTATGAAGTAGAAATAACTATGCGGTTAATCAGCTCTCATAATTTGTCAGATCTATATATAAGATGTATTAAATCTGCTTTGTCTAAAGCGCTACTAACAAATTCAGAAATTTTAACCATTTGGTAATAAAATATACGTTATTCCAAAAAAAATTTTGAAATTATAACTCAATTAATTATTAGTCAATACTTTTACCTCTTCTTCTTGCACGTGAGACTGTGCGTCCAAAAATGAATCAACAGTCGATTTTGGACGCCTTGTCAGAATCCGCTCAAAATTTTTTCAATCCCAGATTCCCCCATTCCTTTTATGATTTTTTCTTTGCTACTTTCCCTTTCTCGTACCACCAGGTAACTTCTCTTATATCTTTCCTGCTTTATTCTTCTCACATTGACTACTTTCCTTCACTGACTTTCTTCTACTGCTCCTTATATAGCCTTCACTTTTAGTTTCTACGTGAAATTGTTATTTCTTATCTTGACTTTGAAACGTTTGAAGCCTGTGCTTTTCCGATATCGCATCTGCAGCATCTTGTATTTTCTTTGGTGTAGCTACATGATTGCGAAATGTTTATTGCTAGATACTTCGCTTTAAAAAAAAATACAGCTATGCTATTTTTCAGAATTTATTTCAGTGTTAAGAACGCGTTTTTTATGATATTAAATAATATTCCGATTGGCGTTGTTTTTTTTTTTCAAATGCCTCGAATTGCTTTCTATTATGTTTTATAATCACGCTCACGTTTTAAAATTTATCTCTTATCAGAATTAAATCCATTTCTTTCTGCTTTTTACTTAATTCTCTTTGTACGTTTTTCTATGAGCGTTTGTGCATTATCATTGTTACTTTTTTCAGTCTACTTATTACAGTGCTTTAATAGTTTAACTTTTAGGCTTTTATTTAATAATTACTTACCTTAACAGGTGGGGGTATGTCTCATGCAACTTACTTCAGATATTTTCTAAATTCCCTTTTGCATGTATCATAGTTTCATTAATTACTAGTGAAAATTAAAAAGAATTTAAAACGCTTCCTTTTTCAACTCCTGACATTGGTTAGAGCATAACTGATGACGCTTCGATTATTATTGATTATTAGTTTTTTAGCTTTTATAAAAATATTTCGCACATTCTTAACATCTCCCACATTTGGTTCCTATTTGCCTTTTAATACGACTACTCAAGATCTGTCGTGCACAGTGAGTTACACCTTACCACCTTTTCTAATTGGTTTTCCATGATTTCTCTCATTATATTTTTTTATCTCCAGTTGCTTTCTCAGGTTCTCTTCTTAATTATCTGTCAATTACACTGACATATCAGGAGTACTGAGGATTATTTTGCTATGTAATTTTGGTATCGTTTGATGACTAATTTTTTAAAGATTGTTACTTCTTGTTGTTTTTGCTGTAAGAGAATTGGGAGTTATACACAAACAGATTAAGTTTCATAACTACTGTGATTTTTGAAGGTAATGAAAAAAAAAGTCATTACCTGCGCCAATTTTTATTTTACATACATAGATAATAAATTTTAGGTATTGTATTAATTTATTGTTTGTTCATATTCTTTATTCAATGCAGGTTCACTTAAATATAATTAATTCGGGGTATGATAAAAAATATAGTTTTCCATTTTCCCCAAAGTATTGGAACACAACACCTGCATATTCTGAAATTAAACAAAATGTTTAATTACTAGCTTCTAACTTTCCATGCAGTACGTTGTAGTAAACGACAGAAATTAAAGGAAAAGTACAGAACATCTTATGAGAAGCAAGAAAATTGTAAAAATAGGACAGTTCTAGTAATGAAGAAAATTATGCAAGTTTAAGTTAAGATAACCCGTAGATTGTGCAATAATTATTGTTCTACTACTACGATAAACAATTGGAATGGATCTGCTATAACTAATGCAAGAAGTAGATGCATGAATCATGTACCACTATCAGGATAGGTGTTAACATCTCTTTTCATTTCTTTCTATTTTTAATTTCCTTATCTACTCACATAATTTATCATTCATTATTTCTTATAGATGCTAGTTCTTAAGTAAGTGTAGCTTGTAAACATGGCCTTTACAGTACTGTAGCTGCCATTCAGCGCATGCGCGCTAAGTACTTTAATCTATTGGCCATTGATAAACACTATTACAAAAGCATTCGCTCGGATGACCTTCGTGTATCGTCTGTTTTAAGATATAGTGCGAATGCAAGCTCCGAAAGGTTACGTGAACACGGCAGGTGGTATGCAATAAAAGTAATCGATGTGAGAAGCACGCTACAGACCCGAATTTTCAATTTTTGATTAGAATTAATAAAAGTGTAAGTGTATTATAATATGAATGTATATTTATACAAAATGTCAACTTCACTAAGTGAAACACAAGAATACATTTTGCTCGCTAATTTACTCTGTTAATTGTAAGAAATATTATGGGTGAATTGAATCTTAAAATTATGAATTAATATTATTAACTCCTTTTATCTTCTTAATCCTCTTAAGCCGACACAGATGGTTTCCAGGTACTTATAATAAAATTTATGTTTCCCGTCACCGGATTATGGAGGAATTAGCACAATATCCATAATGGTTTTATTACAATATCTTGAGACAGACTATATGCCTGTTTAAATTTTTAAACTGCCTCAGATTATTGAAAATTTCGACGGTTGTAAAATATACATGATTATTCGTTTTCCATTTGAGACAGGCTTGCAAACGGTCCAAAATGCGTCTGTAGTTTAATGAAGTGTATGACGTTATGTCGCTGGAATGGCAAGACAATGGATTAGAATAATTAAAGTATATATGAAAATATTTAAGACTAATTAAAATCCAGCCATTAATTGGACTAAAAATTGTCTTGTAATCAAACACATCAGGTTTGATTTTTAGTCAGCATTCTTTATATTATGCACACACTCGGCGTGAATAAAACCAATTCAAAAGGTGTCATTTATAAATATGTGTGACACTGTAAACCCTTTCGTAATAATTAACTTCCATCAACTAGATTAGAAGGAGTAGCCTGTAGCATAATAAAACTGATCTTCTTACGAGCTGTAATCTTATACAATTAAGTTATCATACTGTGAAGATCGAAAGAAAGATAATGTCCCGTGTTTATACTTATTATTACCAAACAATAAGACATATTAATTGCACCAGTGAAGAAAAAGCAGTTGCCGCTCGCCGTTGTAGTTGTAAAACGTGAAATATCTCAGGTAGCATTACTACATTCTTAATGACAGGAGAATCTATTTAAGGTATATATGCATGTGTATGTATTTACGTTGTTGGTACGCTATTAATAAACTAACTAACTAGAATATACCATTTATAGACATTGAATAGCGACTGTTCGGGATCTACATAATAAGGATTGCTGTAAGAGTCGGAAATTTTATGTGTGACCTTCTACAGAGTAACCGTGACAAAGGATTTTTGTTTCTGAATTGGTCTTTTTCTTAGCATCATGAACTTCATTCGTATAAAGTCGTTTTGATTCGCTCAAAAATTTGGTTTTTAGAATATTGGGGGTTATCGACTGAAGGAATACTAAATGTAACACTAGAGGAGAATTTCGGTCATTTTGCACAAGAAACTTTCTATTATATACTATGTATTACAACAAAATTAAATGGCCGATGTAATAGCACGAGAAGGGTTGTTGCTCGAAGGTTGTAAAACGAAAGCAACTACTCACGAGTTTATGGTAATTAAAATATTACTGACTTCAGTGCAATACAGTCCATGACAGATTTAACATGATTATTATCTATAATAACAGCATGTCTTATAATAGATCAACAGTAGCGCCCTCTGTAATGAGGACTCGCCAATCAATGCTTTTAGTCACTTTAACTTTCTAGAATGGCTTATTATAAAGACCAATCAGATGTTATAAATTTTATTTTTAAATCCCCGGATATTACTTTGCCAAATCAGCAATTCAAATACTATAAACCAGCAGCTGCCAATTTGAAACGTTATTGTTGTGGGTTTTGTATAGAAAAAGCTGTTCTTGGCATGTTGTCCTTGATGTCTAAACTTTAATCTTGTCTTTATAAGATCTAATAATAGCACAACCTCAAACATTAAATTTTTTTTAGAAAGGAAAACCAACTCATATAATCCAAATAATTTCTGTTTTGTTGAAGAAGTAAACTACTGACGACGCTTAGCAGTTCAAGTGACTAATGGTAATAGATTTATTGTATATATGTGACGGTTTGTTCAGTTTATATGTTGCACTGATCATAAGCGTAGCAGTAGGGTGTAGCGAAATCGTTTTTTGGTTTTTATGACTCAGTTCATATGCAAAATTCAAAACCAAATATTGACCGACGTTCTTCGTTAAGACGTTGCACAAAAACTACACGCCAAAGAATAACAGCACAAGAGATATTACCTTATTCGTTCTTGTAAATGTGCACTACTACTTAAGAAGTGTTGTGATCATGAAAATTTTCGGCCTTGATATTTTTGTAGATGTAGCCAAGATAGCGGCTAAATGGCTAAAAATCAAAAACAAGCTTTATATTTATTAGTATAATTTTCATCTTAAGATCTGGTCAAATTTCTAAAGAATACAAATGCACTCAAAAATAACTCCAGAAAAACTTACTCATAGAAAAACAGGTTTACGCGAGTATCTCACAAGTAATGCTTTCTAGACCAATATCCTAAGAGTAGGAAAGTATTTAATGATTAATTTTGCATAATTTTTGTGAAGAAAACTTTCAAAATTCGGATCGGATTAAAATTTTGACTCTTATCCAGTAGCAGTTTTTTGCAAATATCTCGCAAATTACACATTCTATACAGATTTACGATAAGTTCAAAAGTATTTAGAGCTGGAATTAAAAAAAATCGTATGAAGCAAATTTCAAAATTTGGTACAGAAGTAATACTCGTAGGTATATCGAATAGCAGCTTTTTGCAAATATGTCTCATATTATTCGTTCGATATACATCTTGATTTGGAATCAAAATTCGAATTGGTTATAGGTTTATTTTATAAGATAAAATATTTAAAACATAATTTGGAAAAACTTTTGTATAAAAAGTCGAAAATCATTATCGTCATGTGGTGCCCATACCTCATTCGTTTATACAGGGTGTAGCACTTGAGATGCCTCGGACCGTAGCTCCTCTATCATACAATATATCGAAAAAAGTCTAAGAGAAAAATTGTCCATAATTACAATCACCATTTCCCTAAAATATTTTTGGTTATCTGTGCCGTATCGTAATCCAGTGGCGTATCAAACCTATGTTTTTTTTAATGGAACATTATATATTTTGTGGCTGATTCGGAAAGCTCTCGAAGAGTACTTTTCTTTTATGTAACGTCATACCCCTAACTTTAGCGGTTTCGCTGTTATAACCGTTTTTCTTCTCAGTTAGACCGTACTTCGACATTTTTTTTGGCAGGAACTAAATTGTACCGGCGATTCGGTTTCGCATTTAGGGATAGAATAATTTTTTTTCAAGTGATTTAAGAAAAGAAGATAATTTTTGATTGGGCTTTACAAATAGTCATTTTTTTCTAAAATATTGAATGGAAACCATATAAAATAATTACATCGTTGGATAATAGAAATTCCAAGTTTTATATTTATAAAAAAAAACACATTTCATTACAAAATTAAAAAGAAAAAAGAAGTTGTTAGGTCAATTAGTTATAGTTTTGAAATTTATAACATCAGGCGGCCATCTTTGTTTTTATCTGCTTTACATAAACAATAATAATAACATAGAAAAGAACATAGCGGTAAATAAAATGAAAAGGACGAAACATAATATTTACAAATTAGAATTTAAAGTTTCCTCTGTGGAATAAAAAAGAATTGTCCATCAATACGTACTTGTTTAAAATGACAGTTAAAATATTTACAATTTTTACATCTTATTTGACACCGTGATAGTTTGAAACCAACTGATACCTATTCAGGTAATGGAATGTAAGGTCGCAGTCACCACGATGACATCGCGTCGGGTAATAATCAAACCAGAAAGAAATAGTGTGCTTGCCAAATAAAGTTCTATTGAGGATCTTGCAGATGCTTTGATCAGTGCCGGCACCGCTTGCTTCTCGAGGCAAAATGTGGTTCCCGCCGAGGGGGCAACCCATGCCAGGATTCCGTATACGGAGTCTTTTCGTTGTTTAATTTTAGACTAATACTCCTAATCCATTCTCCCGTTTTCGCGATGCCGTCATTAATTTCTGACTCTACCTTTGACGTTGTTGACTACTCAGCAGAAAAATCATGTCATCTGCATACATTATCCCTTTTGCGCTAGAAATGTTGCATACAAAATTATTTACATAAACCAGAAGGAGTAACGGCACCGAAATAGAGCCCATTGGTACACCTCCAGAGACATGGACAGATCCCCAAATCCCAAACATTACCTCTCCACGATACCATTTGCAAACGATCTTCAAAGTAGGACATATTATATTATTTGCTGCTCTTCTAATGTAATATGACTCCAGCCTTTTCGTATTTGTAGTAATAAAAATAATGCAATGATATATAATATAATAACAATAAAATTTAAATCAGTGTTGACTTTTGCTTCTTAGATTAAGTTACTTTTATCATTAATTTCCATTATTAGTGTTCGCTTAATAAAATATTATCCCTTTAAATCCCACTAACAATATGTATGTATCAAAATCACTACCTGCTTATGTATAACAACAATTCACGCGAGCAAACTACGTGGATGAAACACCAGTCTCCTTTAAGGAGTAAAACGATTATCATGATTATAAAGCACTTTACTTGAAAGCTGGCATATGGGTACAAAATCTCACGATACATAACTTATTTACAGCAATGACGTATAATCAATATTGAACATATTAGCACTACATTTAAAACTGAACATGATAATTTCCATATTAACAATAAACTCTTTTTCTATAATGCCCTTTGTAGTGAATGTACGTTTGGATAGTGTTGCCAATTATTATTATTGCCAATTAATATGTTGATTGACAGAATTATTTCCTGTAGTTCAGGACATGAAATCAATTTAATACCATTAACATACATATAATATAGTTTATGCGCGTATATGTATAGTATATTCAAGGAGATTCCACATAGATCTCCATAATTAACGAGATGCATAATACAGATTAAATTAGCTTTGATATTGTAATCTGTAGGTAACAATGCACTACTGCGAAACTCCTAACACAATGCGGATTATACGGTATTCTATTGGATGCTTTGTGCAACGCATTATAATTGAAAATTAAAAAATTACCCCATCGTTATGAATTTATACATTTAAACCATTTTTTTGTAAACGTTAGGTAGACGACCATATTCTATGTTTACCAGAGAACAAAGCTGAATGTATTTACAACAACAATTTAATAGTCATCATCCAAAATGTATTGTCAAAATACATAATATTTAAATTCATCAAAATTCCTCGTTTAAGCGAAACACAAAAGGCAATTATACATCGAAAGAGGAAAATGAAAAATGAAATAAACTTTTTAGATATTATGTAGCTGGGAATGTATGATTTTAATTATTTAATTTAACAATGTTTATTAATATTTGCAACAGCAATACAGATGCAGACAATTGTTTATTAATTATATCAATAACACACACAAATATTATTCAAACAATGAAAACGAAAAGTGATGTTATTTAATACATATGAAATGTGACATGAAATAAACAAAGTAGCATTAAAGTCATAAATAATAAGTCATCGATGACTGCAATAAAAACTCTAACAAGTCTACTAGACCTAATTAAAACTGGCAATAGATTAACATAAGAAATTGACAATTTCACATTAAGTAATCTCAAAGTTAGAAAAACAAAATTATACATAAATGACTAATTAAACAGTGAATGAATTTACATGTCTAGTTTTGGAAACAGAAAATTACAAGAACAAACTACAGACATCTATGCATACTTCGTTGGAAGCGACGGCAACTGAATATTCAGCTTTACACATAGATGAAACAAAGTGGCCGATTAAACAATGATTGAAGGTATTAAAAAACTGCAGCTATTACCTTTTTGTAGTTAATCCGATAATGAGGTCGTTGCACTCGTTGATGAACACAAAGCTTGCGGAATTTGATTGGGTCTACTAGGGCGGTTAACTTCTGAATCCGAGATTTGTAACATATCTAAACGTAAATCTTCCAAACCTCTGGCGTGATGTGAGTTGGAAAAAAATACATAACATTTGGACACCTATACTACTCCTATTTTATTGGAACTCTTCGAGTAACACGCAAAGGCTTGCCAAAAAATCTGATATAAGCCAAGTTACAAAAAGGTGAAATCGTTTAAATGGAAAACGAATTTTGAACTGTCACCAACAGAAATATAAAAGAAATACTTAAATGCGTAAGAAGACATGATGGGGGTGCTTTGTAAACGCCAAACTAAACTCAACCCAAACAAAAGTTGTATAGTAAAGTGCCAGTCTATTTATCTAACTAACTTGGTGTATACTCAAATCCTCTCAGGAAAAGTTTGAATAATTCTATAAACAAATTTCATTTGCGTAGATACAAAGTTTCCACTTTTTGAAACATATTCTAACGACAAGGAACATAATATAAGAAAAGTCGACATTCTTGTTGCTCCCTATTGCCCCTACTCTGAGAGAAAAATTGTGCAATTAACCACTGATTGATCAAATACACAGTCTTAAACTTTTACCATTAGCAATAGTTTAAATTGTTGAATTAACCACTTAAAAAGTATTGACTTGAACACTTACCAACATTTTAATATTATTTTGTGAAGAATGCACACATGGTCAATGTTCGTAAATTAGTTTAGGCTTATTAGTTTGATTAAATGTACGTCCCAACATATACTATTACAAGCAACAATACTACTTCTAAGTAAAGCCATTGGTTTTTAATACGCAGACTATCCCCCTAGCATTTTTTGTTTATCAAATTTCAGAACGTTGTTTAAAATGGTTATTTTGCTTGATTCAATAAACTATCCGTAAATTATGTATTTTATATTTAAAATTGTGAAAAGACTTGATTTAACGTTTCTTGTCCTTTCGATGTATGTGAACGCAGCTTTACAGAAGCATAATTTGCTGATGGTTATATATAAAACCACAGTAATAATAACAACCAGAGATGAAGTACCTGAATTCGAACTCTAGATCTCAAACCAAGTTATAGACATAATATGTTATTTAATAAGAGAAAACTTCTTCTTACTAGTAGGATAACCGACACCAATTATAAAAACGATTCATAATCGTCCTGTACAGTCTTCTATAACTACTTCTATAATTACACTAACCAACAATTTTTTTTTTAATAATTGTCGTAAAAATGAGTGTATAGCTCTAACAGTCTTTAACTGAATACATAACCAAAGTTAGAGTTATATCATTCACTCAGTTAGTAGATAAACCATAATAATGTATTTAGAAAAATTTTTATATAGAAGTTATAAAAAGAAATAGATAAGTACAAAAATCTGAACATAACAAATACTTGAATGCTTAATTAGTATCAAAAATACAAAAACACTTTTTTATGTTGCCTGTTGTCTTCTCTAATGAGAAACAAGCAAAAATCTTCCATCATGACGGGATTCCACTTACCTTGATATCGTTTTTTCATTTCTCCGATTTTTTGATGGAACCTTTCCTCCCTCTTCATCACTCGTCTTTCCTAAATTAGCAGGAAGGAAATCCAAATGTGAATGCAAAAAATTACTTTGAACGACATTCGGCACTGTACATTTTTATATCTTTCTAGCAAATTAGCGACGATATCTTGGTAGTTTTCTCTCTTCTGTTTTCCTAGAAAATATTTGCAAACATTTTCAAAAGAAGTCCATGCTACCAGCGCAAAATCATTCATGGTACGTTCAAAATTTTTATACTTGAACAGCTTCCAAACTTGTGGAATATTCCTTCTCGAACTTTTGCATCAGACAGCTTTGGAAACTTATCCTCTAAGTATTGAAAACAGTTGCCTTTTTCTTCTAGTGCTTTGTTTAATCAACCCTATTTTAATGTGTAGAATCACCAAATTAGAATCCACTAACGGCTCAAATTTTTATGATATTCTCCAGGGACAATGCTGGCCAGCGACTGTTCAGCTGCCCTTCACGGTATAGCCACAAACATGCTAGAGCTTGTTACAATACGTTTTTAATTTTAAATTTTATTTTAATCTTAGTGAAAACAGATAAAAAGTTTATTTTTTAAAAATGCGGCTTGATACCCTATGGTAGAATACAGTTTTTATTTTTAAAACGATGCAAAATACTAAAATTATAGACTGTTAAGTCAGTTATAAAAATCGTGTCGCCTTGTGTTATTATTCTCTTCAATTACACAAATCTTAAGTTAATTATTCCACATAGACGTTTGTGTTTATTTTACCGATTGTGAAAATAACATAATAGTGTTTGATCTATATAATTAGATGCAATTGGAATTATATTATTTTTAGACCGCACCTGTGAGTGGCAAGGTGTGTACGTTTATCAAGTCTTATAAAACATCAAGGTTAAACGGGTGGAACTTCTTTCGACTTTTACAAAACATTTGTATTTACTTCTTGAATTCTGTGCTAAAGGAAGATAAAAATGTAACTTTTATAATGTCAGGTAATTAATATACATACATATATGTGAAACGAACGTATGTATACATATCATAGTTATAAAATTTTCTTCTCTTTAAAAAAAAAACACTACACCGATAAAATTTCTTTTCTTAATCACTTCTGAGTTCAATATTTTTAAGGCAATTACTGATTCAATGTAATTTGTAATGGAAATTGACCAGCATGATTTCATCAATTTGAATGGAACTTGATGAATTTGTATCTCGTTACTGATCGAAAGTTTTTTTTTTTGTTTTTACCAAATAAATTACTTTTAATTGATTACGATTCATTTTGTGAGCGAGTCTCTTATTTACATGAAATTCTACACGAAATGGCAGCATTTTATATATCTGGACCGTAATTTATTTCATCGTCTCTCCCCCTAATAAAAGAAAGCACTTAACTTGTGTAATTTGAGGAAAAAGTCTTAAAAGTGGACATTATTCCTTGAACATAATACCATATAATTAGGCCCGGAGACTTACGGATCTCCAACGGCAACCACTAATTTAAAAAAGGCGTTCATTTTTTGCCCCATCAGAATGCACGATGGTCACAAAAAGGTAGTTAGTTTTGATTATACGAGAATTGAAAGGTCTCTTTTATGAACAGGTAGTAGTAGTCTAACCTGTACTTTTGTACGTTGTCAGAGAACGATGTAGTGGGACCCAATCTGTTTCAGAGAAGAGACGGCCTTGAAATTTTAACCAACTGACCGACAGTACTTTACAATTTGGGTAACATATGTTCTTCGTGGCTTTTCGCAAAGGGATACCGTTCTTCGCAATGCTTCTCTGAGTGAGTAATCGCCGATAATTAGTGGGAAAAAAAATATTGTGGCTAATTTTTAATCGAATATTTTTTTAGGTATACATATATAATAATAGAGAGCTATCAAAATTAGGTGCGGATATGTGAAGATAAGAAAATGATATAATAATTTCCTAATTTAACAAATAACTAAAAGTATAAATGTTGTAGGTATATTTACAATTGTTAAATTTTAGACATGTACAGATACAATCAAAAAAATTAATCAATTTTACTTAAATACGCTGTACAATCAGCGTTCCTATTTCGGATGATATACTTGAACAATATTAAGGGTAAGCAGATATAACTAAATTCTGCTCAATAGTTACAAAATATAACAGGTAATACTTGAATGTAAGCTCAAGGGCGTTAAGTCACACCAATGCCTTAAATTACAAAATATAAAGTTGCTTTATAAGGAGAGTGATAATAAGCAAAATCATCCATTATTTGAGTACCTGCTGATTAGTTATTCCTTTCTCGTTTCCTTTGTTTCAGATTCTGCGCACTAAAATTGAACTTGAAAACTAGAGGTCAATTGTTCTCATACAACGAGCATATCCCATCATTTCAACGTAAGGGCTGGACCATCGGAATCCATGATTCGTCGCTTGATTCAATGCTTCAGATATCAGGGTTTAGTAAGCGAATGCCCACAACGTGGGAGACCCGGTCGACCTGTTCAGAAGACAACATCTAACAAGTGCAAGACAATGCTGATGCCGATGCAGGAACTTTAACACGACGATATTCTGGCCAACTGAAGTTGGCAAGGATGTCACTTCAATTTGCATCTCTACCCTTACAAAATCTAAATGGTGTAACAGTTAACACACAAAGGTTATCGTCAAAGACTCACAGTTTCAGTTGCACTACAGGAGTTGCCCACAGAAAAAAATAATTTCATCCACAAGTTAGTTAGGGCGACAAAGCACATTTTTCACTTACTGGCTTTGTTTTTCCTGTGAAGCGAGCTCTGTCGGTATGGCATGACGTCAGAAATGACCATTGGGCCATACTTCTTTGAAGATGACAAAGCCAATGTAGTAACGGTGACTGGTGATCGATACTGAAACATGATTAAGACTATTTTGAGTCCTGTAGTGCAGAATATGCTTGAGATATGGTTCCAACAAAATGGAGCCACTGCACACACGGCAAGATCATCAGTTGGGCTTCTGAGGGCCATCTTTGTCCACGCGTCATATCGAGAAATACTGACATAAATTGGCCCTTCAATTCGCCTGACTTCACGCCGCTTAATTATTTTCTTTGGGGCTATCTGACGTGTAAAGCGCTCAAGTGCAATATTTGTACAGAAATACAGGCGTTAAGTATACTGTCGTATTTTAAGAAAACATGAAACAATATTTTTCTTGTTCCAAAGACAGAGATATTTTTTTGATTTCATGCAAATACATTTACTGCATGTATTTGCATATATCATCTGTGTATCCATCAACAAAGTGTATGGAAAGCAATTTAAGCAGTCAAAACACCTTCCACATGAGTACACATTTTAAGTTGATTTACAAATTTCGCTTTGTTTAAAAACCACAAATATTTTTTTCAAAAATTCGTTCCCTATGTATATCTGCTATAACTATAAACAGTGCAAATTGGCGTCTTAAATTGAAAGGTATTAAAAGGAACGTAACAAATAAAAATACGGTTGTGACAGCACAACACATTTTTGACACAAGGCTCCATTATGTGGCACATGAGGCGTCAACCAATCAGAAACGTTGCCATTATTATTGTTACTCTGTTTATAAAGTCAATCAAACAAAATGCTATCAAATAGAAGCAAATCTATACCAAACTGACATTATGACCAACAACCTAGGTACACGTGTTTCGGCTAGCATTATCCTCATCAGCGTACGACGCGAAAGTAGTGTCATAATTCCTGTTTTGTGCATTCATCCGTTCTTATATATACAATCATACATATCTGTTTAATTAGTAATAAAAATGTAAATCTTACCAAAAACTTTTACTTTCAACAATGTAAAGTTCCACATTTGACTATTTAATACTATAGATAAATAAACATATTTATTATTTTTTGTTGTTTTGTACAGTTTTAAACATTTAGATCTGTTAAATTATTTTTATTGCCGTTTAGTGTGTAATGTAGTCTACATTTTTCATTCTTTTGATATCAATTTATTTAGCTGCATTTAATTGTTAATTTATAATTTTACGCTAATAATTAATTTATCACTTTTTCTTCATGTAAAAATATCAAGGTGTTCTATTACAAACAAAAATTTTGTATATCTCGGAAATGAAGCGACCTTTTCTGTTTTTACTTTCTTATACGTAGTATTGTGATGATGAAAATTTTCGACCTCGAGATCTTTGCAGATGTCCACGTTTTGAAGTCCCCTGATACCAAAAAAGTTGTTTTTGGTATCAGGGTTGTTTTTAAAAAATGTCTATCTCTCTCTGAGTGTGTGTGTGTGTGTGTGTGTAACCACGATAGCGGCCAAACTGCTACAGCTATTAATTCCAAATTTTGTATTTACAAGTATAATCTCTTTCTTGAGATCTGAGTATATTTTTAGTAAAATCGGCAAACCGGAAGTAGTAGTTTACTTCAGTGAAAAAGTCGAATTTTGCCAATATTTCGTCAACTACCAAGTTTAAACAAATTTATGAAGAACTCATATGTACTCAGAATTAAATTTGAGAACAATTTTATTATAAAATTTTTTAGATTTTCCTACAGGAAGTAGGTCTTTTACTCTAATCGAAAATCAGTTTTTTGCCAATGTTTTGCAAGTCATGCTTTTTAGACAGGTACGTTACGAATATAAAAGTATTTAGAACTTAATTTTCAATACCTTTCGTATAAAATTTTCTTTTTAAATACGGACTGGAAGTATATACATGCATTCTACATATATTTATCAAGAGTACAAAACTATTTGGTGCTATATTTGGGATATTCTTTGTATACTTGAAATTTCACAATTCAGACCAGAAGTAACACTTTTACTCTTAGCGAGTAGCACTTTTTTTCGAATATCTTGCAAAATATGCATTCTATAAGGATTTATTAAGAAAATGGAAATACTTAGAATAGAATTTTGAATAACTTTTGTATAAAACAATTCTTAAGATTGTATAGTTTGAAACGCTTATACGTATAGGAAAGTCATGTGGTGGCCACACGACTTTTTTTAATTGCAATTAAAACACACCCAAAATGCCAATTTTCTAATTCTACCAACGTGATAGTTTCAAAAGTAATTAAATAACGTTGACTAATACTTAACCTTGGACTTGGTGTATAATGACTTTTTCAGTTATCATATTAAAGTAGTTAGATAAAAGTTACAAATATTAAAATTGTTTTCTGTTTTCTTTTCGGTAGGGCATTCTCCGCACAAATTATTAACTGAAATTCCACAGGGACGACAGTAGGTATGTACATTCAAATTATTTCAGTGAATACATATGGTTGAAAAGAATCCATATCAAAATACTCTCACGGAGCTGTCGCGCAGTTATTTACCGTAGATAAAAGAGACCCCTTTTGAAATTTCGAGTATCAACCTTGAAAGCGTGGGTTGTAAGGTTTGTACTTACATAACGTGTGCAGTAGCAGTACATGTCTCTTGTCTCCGTCACGGCCCATTTTACTCGGGTGCCTGTTGAATCGAAATTCCCGTCTATGTTTTTGTAGCATTTAGATGATAATTTTCTGAGACCGTGTCCCCAGACGTTCGCCGTTGGACCGAGGCTCTTGATGAATAGTGTCATGTCTCTGAAGGTGGAAGAGAGGTTATTTCAACAGTTACTCTTGTTCGGTAACATTAAGTAGAATTGAAAACATATAGGGAGATTACAAAAACTATTTTGTGTGGTTGGTAGAAAACAAAAGTTTAGTTTTAATATTTATATTGGTATGATATAAACTAAGCATGTGCAGTTATGAAATAATCCTAGTTAACATGTTTACATAAAATAATCTGATATTGTTACATAAATGTATAAATAATGTTAAAAACAGTAAATATAACAGAAGATAAAAATTCTGTAGATTTAAATACAAATAAAAATTATGTCAAAAGTTTCATATTGTAAATAGATATTAAATAGGAATCAGTAATTTAAGATGATGCAAATGTTGAAAAGGATAAATATGTAAGTATGTAAGTTGATTAAATGGGTGGTCTAGTGTCACTGCCAATAGCATATGAAAATCATACTGAGAGAGCCATAATAAAGTAAACTATGTCAGCAGAAAGATTTATTTATTAATTATCATAGTACTAAATGTTTATACAGGTTTGTAGAACTAACCTAAATGATCTAATAAGTTATGTGAGCGTCTTACTTTTTTATACAAAACTGCTATTAAATACAAGTAAAAGTGGTAGTAGAGGGAGCAAGCCGATTCTAGAACTTCCTCATGTCTTTGACCTTCACCCGACCGAAAGTAGGGCCAGTGTCAAGGCTATGGGAAGGTTCCAGAGTCGGCTTACTCCGGTGAAGATCAAATTCAATAAGGAGGTTCCAGAGTCGACACATCTGACATATTAAGAGGAAGTTCCACAGTCGACTCGTCTCCAAGGCCAAAAGGAGGTTTTTGAATCGACTCGTAACAAAAGCCATGAGGAGGATTCAGAATCAGCTTACTTCGCAGTGAAAGCCAAGGTCGATGAGAAGGTTGTAGAATCAACTCGCCCCCAAAGCCAGAAGGAGATTTCCAAATCAACTCACCACCACCAAGTGTATGAGGCGGTTTAAGAATAATAATATTGCCCAGGTTTTACGTTCCAGAATCGGTCGTCTTCTAGGACATGACCAAGGTCATCTCATGCTTCAAACCAAGAAGAACAAAGGCTGCGGAGATGGAAATTCCACGGACTCATATATGCAAGCGCTGTATCTGTTAATGTTGAATGTTAATATTAGTCCATCATGTGCACTCACACGAATCAGAAGAAGTAACCAGACATTGTTCCAAAGTGTAGAAAGTCACTGCCAATAGCATATGAAAATCATACTGAGAGAGCCATAATAAAGTAAACTATGTCAGCAGAAAGATTTATTTATTAATTATCATAGTACTAAATGTTTATACAGGTTTGTAGAACTAACCTAAATGATCTAATAAGTTATGTGAGCGTCTTACTTTTTTATACAAAACTGCTATTAAATACAAGTAAAAGTGGTAGTAGAGGGAGCAAGCCGATTCTAGAACTTCCTCATGTCTTTGACCTTCACCCGACCGAAAGTAGGGCCAGTGTCAAGGCTATGGGAAGGTTCCAGAGTCGGCTTACTCCGGTGAAGATCAAATTCAATAAGGAGGTTCCAGAGTCGACACATCTGACATATTAAGAGGAAGTTCCACAGTCGACTCGTCTCCAAGGCCAAAAGGAGGTTTTTGAATCGACTCGTAACAAAAGCCATGAGGAGGATTCAGAATCAGCTTACTTCGCAGTGAAAGCCAAGGTCGATGAGAAGGTTGTAGAATCAACTCGCCCCCAAAGCCAGAAGGAGATTTCCAAATCAACTCACCACCACCAAGTGTATGAGGCGGTTTAAGAATAATAATATTGCCCAGGTTTTACGTTCCAGAATCGGTCGTCTTCTAGGACATGACCAAGGTCATCTCATGCTTCAAACCAAGAAGAACAAAAGCTGCGGAGATGGAAATTCCACGGACTCATATATGCAAGCGCTGTATCTGTTAATGTTGAATGTTAATATTAGTCCATCATGTGCACTCACACGAATCAGAAGAAGTAACCAGACATTGTTCCAAAGTGTAGAAAGTCAAAGTCGATGTTCCAGAATTGCCTCAACTGCAAAACCAGAAGGAGGATTTCAAATCGACTTATTAGCAAGTTCAAGAGGTTTCAAAATCGGTTTGCCTTGCAGGTCAAGGCCAAGGTCGATGTGAAGGTTCCGGAATCAATTCGCTCCCAGAATGAGGTCATCACCAAGTTCTTGAGCTGGTGTTAGAATTAGGTCGACTCCCAGACCAAGGTTCCAGAATCGGCTCGTCTGCAAGGACAAGATGGGTTTTTTGAATTGACTAGGAGTTAAGGCCAAAGTCAAGAAGTTGGCTCCAAAATCGATTCGTATACAATGTGATGAGGTTCTTATATGTGCTTGGATCCATGGGGAAGGTCGCTGAGGAGGTTCCAGAATCGATTCGTTTTGTATAACAAAACCAAGCTTCGAACAAACATATCCCATTAATTGAGAAGTAACCTATAATAATATCTATAAGAGCCAGTATATAAAGAAATTAATGGTATGATATAGCATGTCTGTAGAAGTTGCTTGCAGTCAAAGGCCTATGTCAAATATAAACGAAAACAATGATCTATAGAGTAAAGTGTTATTAGAAATGTAAGAGAAATTTAATAGTTTCAATAATTTCGGAGATATATTGTCGAAAAGCCGAGAGTCCCCGACAGATGATAACTTCCGGCCTAAATTTTGAATTCTTTTATACAATAATTATTTAAAATCAAGCTCTAAAGACTTTGATACTCTTAATATATCTGCTTGGATATTTGCAAAAATCAATTTTTTGTAGGCTAGAAGGTCTACTTCCGGTACTGCTTTTATAAAAAATTTCTCTAATTTGGTTGTAGGTAAGCACATTACATCAAAGGGTATTATTTGGATTTTAAACCAACGTTGTAAATTAGGACTGGAAAAACGTAACCTTTTGCATTATTTTATAAAAATTACTCTCTTAAGAATTTTTTCACCATAGCAAGCTTATGCATGAAAATCTTGTAATCAGACGGCCTAAATTACGTTAATTAATTTTCCACTTATTGAATAATTAACTAAAATCCTTTGAAAACGGCATTTATCTTTTCTACTGTATTTATTATAATGATAAAGCAAACGGGTAATTCATATCTCACGCACGGCATGATTAAATATGTAGTTGTAAGTATTTACCATTGGATGAAATCTCTACAATCTCTTTAGCTTTAACATTGTGCATTCACTCCCGAGCACGCTAGATTACGATGATGTATGCAGAACGTAAGTAGCAATGCCATGCCCTGGATTTAGTACATGATAATTATCAATTTTGCCAGACGTTTATTGCAGGAACACGCAATTATCAACGTAAATTATTTAATAATTCCACAATTACTTCATTAGAATCATACGGACAAGATTTATTTCATCTGCACGAGAAATAAAAACCACAACAGCAGTGCACATGATAATAAAATTAAATTATTGTTGTTGATGCTAACTGTGTACACCTTCGCATACCCATATTATGGTAGTTTATTTGTAAGAGTATTTTATTCAAATAAATCTGTCCGTTAATATGAAATTGATATATAAAGGTAGAGAAAGTTGTATAATGATGGGATAGTTTGGATCTTTGTTTTTTGATTTTTTGTTAAGTATCTTATTAAATCAAAAGATTGGTATATTGATAACTATGTTAACTATGTATCGAATAAGTTGATAATACAGCTTTCTGAATTGTTGCAGAAAGTAAGGTAACTATTATTTTACATTTTATGAATTCAAAATTTTATTTCATTCAAAAATATCGTGTCTCCTATATCACTACGTTTGGAACGCTAATCAAATAGGCGATGTATATCAATCATATCATTTAACACCTAATAACGTGGAACGAATTACCATTTATATTATTACTATAACATTTTAGCTTGAAACGTGAGTTGTTTAAATACATTCATTTCACTCTAACAGGAGATCTAACCACTCTATAGCGTTTTGGCTTCCCAATTGTTGGGGCATTTTACAATTTTATATAATTACTAGCGATACTCGGCGCGTGTTGCTACGCCCAAAAAAAAACCTAATTTGAATCGGCACCAAAATTTACAGCTACTAGACTATGCTAGACTTTCCTGAAAATGTCATTAAAATTGGTTCAGCGGTTTCGGAGTCTATATGGAACATACACACCCACCCACACACATACATCCATTTCTAATCTAACCACTGAATAATCATAGATGATCCAATGTAAAAAAGATCATTAGTGCAACTTCATGGGTTAGAACTAATCTAACCACGTAATAATCACAGGTGATCCAATACCAACAAGATTAAATGATGGAAAATATTTTTATTTTTTGCCCGATCGGCACCAAACTTCACAGAAACACGCTGCAGACTATGCTAGAGTTTTCCTGAGGGTTTCATCAAAATCGGTTTTTGAGCGATTTCGGAGTCTATAGGGAACATACACACCCACCCACCCACACACATCCAATTTTACAGTCGTTTTCTGTTGCTTTTCCGCTTTTGTCAATTACGTTTCACTATGTGCTAAATGACTTTCCACGTTTTTAAACGTCAGCTGAGTTTGTCAAATGGAATTCTCTTTTTGTTAAATTACTTTCCCTTTATATCAATTGCTTTTCTTGTTTGTATGTAGGTGTGTATACCTCTATCTTTTTATAAAAGTTTAGCAATTTACACATTGAACTGAGACATTCATTTTGTATTTAGATACAAACACAGTGTAGCATCTATGTAATATAAATATAACAATTCAAAATTTCATTTCTTTGTAAACAGTTGTGTAAATATGTCTCCATGTGTTGAACATAATTCAAACAATTTTGTGGAATTATACGTTCAGATGCATTGTGCATATAATTTATAATTTATTTTCACTCGTTGGCTGTGTTCATTTTATTATCTGCTTCCACTGGTTGAATAACTCTTCTATTGGATTTAGGAAAGGGCAGCAGGAAGAAACACTGGAAAATGACCATGCCTTCTAATGAAGGCCAAGGTTTCCTCACTTCTATGGAATCTTACATTGTCCATAACAATATGAGCCCCTTCTACACCGTCATTATGTAAATGTTGAATTAACGTTGTGAGAAATTCAGAAAAGTGCAGTACATTAAGGGGCACATTTGAATTTGAAACGAATACAAGGAATTTACGTTCATTACAGCGGCAATAGAATAATTGCCTTAACTATGCTTTTATTTTTGATGATCTGGTATTTTTCACAGATCTTCCAACATAATTCTGTTATACTGCACTGCTTAACCGAAGCGAGCTTGAAAAATGTCCGGTGTATTTCTTCTTTCAGGAACAAATGGCACTTATTTAACAGAATAATGAAAGTGCTCTATTAATCGTGGATAGTGATATTTGTTGAAGAAGTGGCCGTTGGTTTAAGCACTTTTCTAGCAACTGCTGAAAAGTTAAAGAACAACCCAGGTCCACCCGCAGTCACGTATCTGTTCTTTTTGAGCATTTAATGATTTTTGATGCCGAGGTCCTGCACTTACTTTTGCAGTATTATTAGTTCTCCTATATGTTGCATAATTTTTTCTTTTCTATTTGTATCCGGCAAAACTCCAAGCTGTCGTTCAACATTCTTCATTGTAGCAGCGTTATTCAAACAATTAATGATTAATTCGCGTACTTTATTGCTTATCTAATTATTATTCCTGTTCTGATGATTATTGTTATTATTTTCCATTGCAATAATACAAATATTTGTTCACATGAAACTAAATTGACAAATAAGGAAAACCACTTGACAGAAACGGAATTTATTTGATAAATGAAGCCTACTATATAAAATAACTGGAAAGTTATTTGACAAATAGGGAAACTCGAAAGACAAAAGTGAAAAAGCAAAAGAAAATGACTGTATATATAAGATTTATCCATTATTTCGTTCTTAAATCATAACATAACGAATCTTACTAGTGTTCTTTTGTATACTCATGTATTCCATCTTTCTTTGAATTATTGTTTTTTGGTTCTACAGCAAAAAAAAACAACTTCGTTTCACAAAATGTAATAATAATAAAACTGTTGTGTGTTGGATTTCTAGTCGTTCAAAATATGTCTGTATATAAATATCAATAAAAGTATCATTTCCAAAGTTAAATCAAGATTTGGAATAAAATTTCCTATTTTGATAGTTTCTCAAGTCTCATAGTTTAGTAGATAACTTTTTACTTACGCAGTATAAGGAATTGTGATGACGAAAAGTTTTGACTTTGCGATGTATGCAGTGGTTTTTGAAGAAATCTCTCTCCCTCTCTCTCTCTCTCTCTCCCCCCCCCCTCTCTCTCTATCTCTCTCTCTCTCTCTCTGACCACGATAGCACCCTAACAGCAAATGCTATCAACCTCATCCTTTATATTTATTAGTATAATCTTCCTCTTGAGATCTAATTAGATTTTTAATGAAAAAAAGATAGTAGTGTTTTCATTTCAGAGAATTTATTTTTATGATTCTCATCATTTGCATGTATACATTTTTAATGTAATTCAGATGTAATGGATTCGCATTAGTTTTTCGTTCAATTTTCTGGCCAATTTATATTTCAGTTTTTCATTCGAAAATTTGACGAACTTATCAGATGCTCTTTACACACGTCCTTTCCTATGAGAAGGCCAATCAATTTCTATCAAAATCGCTGACATTAAAATTGATTACAATTATTGATTGACCTTAAAGTGACATAACAACAAACATCATTACCGATTGAATGAACGAATAGATACAATTATTTAGTTTGGCCTAATGCTCGGCCATTAGTAACATCGCAGTTGAATGTTTCATACGGGTTTTGAAAGTATTAATTTAAATGGCTGTGCACTGCAGAAAAAAATAACTAACATAATGACATATATTAAGAGACTATAAAAGCTGATATAAAGTCTGTTACCAGCTCGAAGACGATAATCTGAGAACCAGGATATGGGGATTTTAAAGGTAAACTAAACTGCTCAAGGAGGGTCCAAAAAGAAATTTCATAGTGTCCATAAACAACATTTTGAAAGCTATTATCAGGTCGAAGTTGATTAAACATAGCAAGAAGGCTATAAGTGAATGACATATGTTCAGTTAGAGTCTCTATGCGAGATTACCAAAAATACAGGTAGAATCCACATCTGGTTATGGCCAGAAAGAGATTATATATCTAAAGAAATTGAAGTTCACGCAAGGTAAATGCCGGACCAGCGAATTATTAGAAGAGTTAAGCAATAAATTCTCAGCTAACGTAATTAGCCGTTGCAAGAAACAAATTAGGATCATCAACGATTTGGTGATCGGACAGAGACGCTTAGGTAAACTTCGGTATAATATGCGAATGCTATAGGCGATATGATTTAGAAAAGAAAACCATCCTTCGTGTATTGTGCGCTTGTAAGAAATTGAAACGACATATCTAGATAAATTTGCTGAGGATTAATAGGAACCTACGAGGATACTGACACTTCCATTAAGCTTTTATGAAAGACGCAAGACAGTTCGAGTGGCAGTGAGAGCTCTATTGAGGGTGGTATGCCAGGTATGATGGTAATTCCTAGTATAAGTTTGTTTTAAAGAAACTGGATTTTAAAATAGCCTTCTATAATAATAACACTTTAAAAAGTCAATTAACGAATAATAAAACAGCGAATCCTAAACTAAACAAATCAGGAATTTACAGAATTAATTGTAGTGATTGTAGTAAATTTTATATAGGTCAAACAGGGCGAAATTTCAAATTAAGATTCTCAGAACATATGCGAGCCGTTAAATTAAATTATGAAAATTCAAGTGTAGCTAACCATGTTTTAGACACGGGACATCAATTTTCAATAGACAATTTAGAAGTACTGTACAGTTTAAATAAAAGTAAAAAAATGAATGTTCTAGAAGGTTATTTTATAAAAGAAAGTTTACTTTTACAACCAGGCAATGTTCTTAATGAACAAACAGAACTCATAAATTCACCGCTAATAAACCCTAGCCTTGTAAAAACGGTCTTTCCAGATAAGCCATGACCTTTTCATAATTTTCTATTTTTGTACATTTTTATTTACATTTTTGTTAGAAGTAGGTAGTTACAGTATATTAAATTTTACTTTAGTTTCTCGAGAACTCCTGACGATGCCGCAAGGCGAAATGTATATCGAGTATTTAATTATATTTATTTGTGAAACAATACCAAGTGTGTTTTTTGTTATTACTTGCTTATATTTCGACATGTTTCACCAAGAGATTTCCATCACTTCATTTAATTATTTGTAATTCCTAGTGCCTAATACAATCACCAATGAAAGAAATGAGAAAATGTTCACTGGTTCTACATCAGATTAAAAGATTTTTGTTATAAGAATAGAATGGACAATGTTTAGAGCTGAATATCTAAATATTAATTGGCACTAAGCTATTGGTAAATGTTGAAACATAAATTAATAATACTTTTGTCGATTCTTATTAACTTAAATAGAATCAATGCCAATGACAAAAATATAAATAAATACATCTATCTATTTATGATTATATTAAATTGAAAAATAATTCATTAACTTCCAGTTATTTACTGAAATAACATCAATGGCGCCGATATTACATATTCAGAAATTGAAATATCAATGAATTCCGACAACTTCACTGCCTGTTACCGATAAATACGCTACGACGTTGTTAGTTTTAATTAAATATCAATGCTTGGAATGCATACACACAATTATTTGTTTTATTCTGGCATTGAATAAATATTTTCGAAAGCGCTTATTTATGGAGTCGTTGCTAGGGCATCGTTGATAATACTGAAGCTACCTAATAAATTCTCTCTCTCTCCCTCTCTTTCTTTCTCGCTTGCAGCACTTGTAAGTTTTCACAGTCGACGTTTGAATATGGGATCTCATTCTGAGTTTTGTTGTGCAATAAATTACCCACTCGGAGCATGAAATTTGAGATATCAAGAAGCCGCAGAAGCATCTTGGAATATTTTCGTTCATTTCAAATATTATCGGTAGCGCTATTTGATTACTTACTTTACAAAATAATCTTGTGCAATTTAAAAGTATAAAGAGAAAAATGGAGAAAAAGCCCATTAATAAGTCGTGATGAGCAGCTGCTCTGTAAAATACATAATTAAATTAATGTAAAATATGAATACATATTTACATATCACATTAAAATATCAGCTGGTCATAGAGTAGTACGTAATCAATCTTAAATACTTTTATTAGCTGTTGTTCAAAGCAAAAGTATTTGATACGAGGTCTGGCTATAAAATAACGAAACTGATACTTCCACAGGAAAAACACGCATGCGCCAAACGCAAACGACCGACAGCTGTGTAGCGTGAAGGTTTCTCTTTCGAATGTGCCCCCCCCCCCTTCTGGAAACAGTCTGGCCGTGGTCTTCGTTTGTATAAGAGCTGTTGTTTTGTTTTGCCGGTTAAGGGGATATTAAAGTCGATTTGGTAAAATTGGAGTGAGAAGAGAATAAGTGAAATAAAATACTCCAGACTACCGCAAAAAGTTCGGACAGTCCCATAGGCGGAGCCAAGAAGTAGGTAAGAGCTGAGGCGCTGCTAAAATACAAATAATTCAAGTACCGCACCATTCCGGAATTTCTTAATTTAATTACTCAAATTAAAGTTTTTTCCGCAATTCAAAAAGCTATATCTCACAAGAAAACATTGGTCTACACGGGAATTACATCCGTTTTGATCAATTTCATTTAATTATTTCAGATTTTGACCGAGAAACACACGTACATTTTACTCTAATTTGGAATAAAAAAAATAGATGGTTGTGACAAAAAATTACATAATCTGACAACCTTTCCGTGTACTCATATCTATAATGGAGTTGTACAGAAAATTTCACATTTCTATCTTGAAAAATAGTAAAAAAAATTGATAAATTCGATATCTTGCTTTCTCGGCAGATCTAATATCGCCTTAAATGATAATTGTAATAATAAAGGAAGAATCGTCGTGAAATTTCACATCAAACTTAAAAAAAGCGCTACTGAAATATATGTTTTATTAAAAGAAGTGTATGGCAATGAATGTTTATCACGGGCGCGAGTTTTTAAGTGGTTTAAGATGGCCGAGAAGACGTTGGAAATGATTCACGCTCGGGTACAACTTCTACGTCAAAAACGGATCAATCTATTGAAACAGTCGGTAATCTGATTCGATCTAAACCGCCAGTTCGAATTATTGCTGAAACTGTAGGAATATTGACAAGGCACAGTTTACATAACAATTTTAACGTGCAAAAAGTGTGCGCGAAAATTTATATGGCGCGTTGTAGTCATAGAGGAGGGGTGTATATTGAAGGTGATAATAACTAAAAATTTATAAGTTCAAAATAAAATGTTTTACTGCAATAGTCTCGTTATTTTATAGCCACACCTCGTATATGTTTGTTTAACCTCCACTAGTAGCGTCATATTCATAAATAGTCTCGAATGCTAGTAGAATAGGTTATGGACAGATTTTGAGTCGAGACAATAATGCATTCATTCTTTATTATAATAAAATTTGAGCTTTTTGTTTATTTACAATACCTTTTACCTATTTGCTAGGCCCAACTCCAGCCAGTTCTACAGGTTTTTAATAATTTCTAAAGAAAATTAACTTTCAGTAGGTGGCGAACTGAAGTGGGACAATTTAATATAAAATAATATGAATGTTAAGACAAACAAGAAAGCTTGGATTAGCATGAACATAATAACTAACAAGAAGTTGAATTTGTTTTAATTATTTTAACAGTAACATTCGAAATGAATGTGAAATACTGAAAAAGGTATCCCAATCATTTTGAGTAATATTCGGCATTACTCCTTGGAATTTTAGCATTACATCATGGATAACGTTTTTGGTATGTCTTTAGAATTACTATTTCATCGGAACAGTAACATAATTGTAATAAAATTTATAAAATGAATGTCAAATCGGTCAAATGTCAATTACTGATTAATAAATTAAGTGTTAACTGGTCTCGGAATAATCCAAACATATTGCACATTTGTAGCACGTTACGTTAAAGGTGTCCCGCGATTATATAAATAGTTTATAATCCTTTGAACAGATGTCGCCAGGTAGAAGAATTGTTAGGTTAGCAGAATCAGTTAACAGTTCATTATGTTACGCGGTGAGATGTTGCCCATGCTTAAAGTCCCTAGATATATAAAGTACCGCAATTACCTCCATTTTGGCGCCAAAGAAGCGGCAAATTTAAAAATCTGTCAGTTTTTTTCTAACTTTACAAAAATACAATAGTTGTCAAACAATATGTCAAAAATGTATTCAAATTGCAAAATAGCTTATTGATTTCTTGACAAAATACGAAAGTTTTCTTATTAAAATTTAGAAAAATATAATTGTGATTGTGATCGTGTCGTTAGCTAAAGAGGACCAATCGAAAAGCAGCAAGCTAGTGTATATGTGTGTGCATGATTTTTATTATTTATTACTCAACAGAAAATCCAAGTATAGAATAAATGTAAAATAGAAAAGGCAAAAAATATATATTAAAAAGGTAATACATATAAATAACAAAATAACGAACTAAAAATAAGAGTAGATACATATAAATATTACATATTAATATAAGTTTAAGTGTTTGTTATTCATTATTAAAGTAAAGATTTACAACACGGTTTCTTGTCATCCTTCATTCATTCAACAAATTAGGATCTGTCATAATATATCGTACTGGCACATCTTCATGGACTATTTCTTCATTTAATGGAATATCAGCAGTTAAACACATGTTATGTAATACAGAACATGCATTTACAATAGCTGCGGCTCAAATGTGGCAACCTACAAGAAAATACAATGTACATATTAGCAAGCAAAATTAAAAGTTACATTACCTTCAACTTAAGTAATTCAAAAACATCGTCAAGCAAACCTGGTTTAAATTTCAGATTTTCAATACGCAATTGGAGTGTCCTGATTGATGGTAGAGGAAATTTTTGTCTGCCATGTACAGCTTCAGTGATTTTTGTATAATTTCATTTGACCATTCTTTTCCGCGGTAATTGCCATATGTTAATAAATGAATTTGATCCTCCGAAAAAAGAATTTTGAAGTTTTCCTCAAGGTTGCTAATTTGTTTTTTCATAGCTAAAATTTGTACTTTAGCTGCTTTTAATTTATTTTGTAGACATTTCAACTGATCATTTTCATTTTGCTCAATACAGTTGTTCGATGATGTACCTGAAATAATATAGGAGTATAATAATTTTATCATCATTTTTTACTAGATAAATTTCAGCAGAAATTACAAATTACTAAATAACTACTTGCATGTGATGCATTTAACTATAGATGAACAGTGTCTGTAGTATTAACGATTATGATGTTTAATGTTCTACTAACCAGAGTGTAGTGCAGAATTTGTTTCTAATGTTCTTGATCCTGATTGGTAACAATTGGAGAAGTTGTCGCATTAGCAGTCGGGTCTGCAACATTTGCAATTAGATATGATTAACAATTGGAACAGGACAAAAGGCATCTTAGCTAATAGTTTTCGTTTGATTCCTTGATTTCGTGGAAAGTCAGCTATTCCAATAGTTGGAATTGCACTTTTTTTTAGCAACTTCCGATTATCCAACCTGTTTAATTCGAATTGGTCAAGTTCGAAGTGTGCCTGAAAATTGCAAAAAAAACATCTTCACATTAGGTAACATTCTGCAAGTGAACAAGACTATGAAAGAATTGAGCAAATATAGGATACTTACCTCACATAACAAAGCTCGTTCAGGCAAGTCAACTCGATTGATAAATGCAATCCATGCTTTACGCCGATCATCATTATTTGATGTTAGTATTCGGAAATCCGTTCTCGCCACGGTTTCGACATCCACTCAAACAACAACTGGGTATGGTTCCAACACACGTAATAACGCAATAACCTTACTCTTTATGTCATTATGTCAAGAGCGATCAGCTGATTGCTCCGCGTGTCCAGAAACTACCAACTCAATCACTAAAGTCCGCAAAAGTCACCAAATCACCGGCATTTTGGCGCCGTTATAATGGGACAAACCAATTGCGGTACTTTATTATCTAGGGACTTTACCGATGCTTTTATAGTAGCGCCATCTATATGAATGAGCACTATATACATTTACCGATATTTCTAGTGTGCCTTTATAATGAGAGCATTTACAAGATGAAATTGTTTCTGATAAGCTGAATCAAATTGTACCTACATAATGTATTTTACAGTTACATTCTTATCTTTATTTATCACGTTTTTTAAATACATATCCATTTAACACGCCAATTGTAGGTTATTATATCAATTCATATTTAATAATACTGAAGTATAAGTTATGATACCATTTGAAATAGGGAAGTTGGCTCAGACGTACGCAGAAGATATATAAATAAAAAACAAAGTCAATCACCACTCAAATTTTAAGTAACAACTACAGGTTTATTGAAAACTCTCAAAAATATGCAGTAATTAAAAAAAAATTTTACTCTTGTTTTATAAAAAGGTAAAATAAAAAGAGGAATTGTAAATTATATCTCAACACTTCAGAGGGAATGAACTTATAATCAAAAAAAAGGAGAGAAAAGAAATATTCATAATTGATTAAATTGTTGAACACAACCTATTAACAAAAAACATAAATATACAAAATTTATATGTGTAAAATATTGGACAGACATTAAATTTTATACATTAAAGTATACGTAAATTAAAGGTTAAGTGAGTATATTTAGCTCACAATAAAATAAAAGATATAGAAAATTAATTAATTAGGCACAACATGCACCAATATGAAATTCTTCTCTACATTCGTGCACTTATGTATCTGAGAATAGAAATCTAGTAAAACTTAACTTGCATGTTTCGTAAATATTCCATGGAAGTGGATGGTTTGTCCTTCAGTCGTTTTGTTTTCTATTGAAACTTACAAGTTAAATACAAAAACTGCTAAATTATTTCAAAATACAAACTATGTATTTCTTGTCAAAAGATAATTAGAAATATGTAACAGCAAATAGTATTGTGTCTCTAAATATATTATTTAATAAGTACTTTCTGTCCTAGCCTTAAACTTGCGCCCAATTTTACAACAAGGACTAGCCTCTTACATGGCATTTATATTATTATTATGAATGTTAATACACTTCCGCACTTTCCTGCATTTAAACGGCCACTTTGAAACCATTACGGATAAAAATAGCAGAAATATCAAGGCGAATTAGTCATCTATTATTTAAGCACTTTTTTTTATTATTATTTTGCGGTCGTCCACAAAAAAATCTGGTATATGAAGAATCAACAAACTCAGCACATATAATAAACGATACTCTATGAATATTAAACATCATTCGGCTAAAAAAAAACACGGTCAAATGACAAATAGTTTATCAGAACTATTAGAATTAAGCACATACAAAAAAATCTATTGTAAAATACAATATGTATGTATATGTATGAGCAATTTTAGAAAATTGCGATAAATATGTAGTAAGAGAACAAATTAAACAGAATTGTGTTGATCGGATTTTTTTTTAGCAGAGAAAGTATGTATCTGCATGAATGAGTGTGTGTTTTTGTATGATTTATTGGTCGATCATTAATGTGACATCGCTTTAGAATTAATCGAGTACATAAAATTGCAAATGTATGCTAATTCGTGAAATGTATTTAAAAGTCTGAATGTGTCGCAATTTTCGCACAGGAAGTCTACGCTTTTATTTACCATCATGGGAAACCTACATTTTGCATACAAATCATTATAAACATTGCTTATCTTTATTATATAATACTCTAATAGATTGGAAATGTTTAGGTTTCCTGTAGACAGGAATTGGTACCACTTCCAGAAAATATTATGATAATAATTGAGTTTGTATAGCTCAGCTGTAAACTTATAAGTGTAGGTATTTATTTTCCATAAATTTGTCTAAACAAATATAACATCCTTGTTTCGTCTTATATCCTTTATCTCACTTATATTTTGAATCTAATTATTAAATTTATTATTATTGGTTGTTGGCTTTAGATAATATTGATTCATTTAATCTTCGGTAGGCTCTGTGTTGTGTGGGCAACGCTAACTTGATCTTGACTCTAAATTCTTGAATAACTTTTCTCAATTCTTAAATTAACTGCATGATTGTTTCATTTTCCGTTATATTTGTTGAAACATCTGCTAGTATTCTGTTGCAACATTTAGCTGGGGCATTCATTTTGCCTATTTTGACTTTATACTAAATAATTTTATGACTTTATGATTTAAAATTAGTATATAAAAATCTTTAAAGTCCTGTAGCTACTTGTCTTCGTTACGTTTAAAATTATTGAACGAGTATATCGACTAGCGTTTTATAAATCAGACTATGTCTATTTCTGAATTTCATTTTTATTGAAATTAAATCCAATTGGTATAAGAATTACCAATAACACAAGACCATCGGGATTACAGACCGCCATTTGCAGCTTCTGTCAGAAGAGGACAACAGACATCGCCGCGAGGAAGACACTTTAAAGCCCCGTGCCTAACCGAACAATATCTATGTTACCAACAAACCCCATGTGTCCAAGAGGAAAGTATTACTCATACTCATGATTTTAGCGTATTAATTTTAAGGCAATGTGCTTAGATATTTTTACCAAGCTTTCTATGTTTTTATTCATGTAGATAGCTGGTCAACATCACAGCTGCAGTATAATTGAAAATCCAAAGTAACTTAGTTTGATAATTATTAAGCTCTGATGTAACGTATCAAATGCCTTGGAGTAATCGAATAAAGTTAGGATACTTAGTTTATTATCGTCCAAAGCAGCAATTATGTTGTTGGTCACCTTAAGGAGAGCAGTAGTCCTACTGTGACGTTTACGTGGTCAGAGTGAATAAGAGTGAGAGAACCGTGTTTCAAAAACCTCTTTTTTGGTATCAGGGATGTCTTGATTGAGGTGTTTATCGCCATCTCACGTTGATTTTTCGCACTAGGTGGTATTGTTAAAATGTGTGTCAGAATTATGGAATATTATTTAAATTTACTCTTATGTTGAAGCGTAATTTGTCTTCTTGTATTGTTTTATTGATATTCGTTGTTGTTACTATCATAACTTGGTAAATTTAACTATCTTCTGTTGGCAAAAACATCGTAGCACGTTTGACTGGACGCGTGTGTAGATTGATTAGGCCATTTGTCGTTCGTCAACTATCGATACACACATAGCGGAAATATATCTTCGAATTGTCTAGTGTCTGCTGATTTATTAGAATTATCGTGCATCATCCCCTCAAGTGTGAGTATATTTAAGCAGAACTAGGTCTTATGGTTATTGTTTCATGGTTATCTTCAGATTGATGGATATTTTTTCACAAACCTTGATTAAATTCCGGTAAGCCTTTGTTCGTTTCCTTTGTCTTTAAAATCTATTGTCAACGCCAATTATGAAATCTTCTTTTCCTTAATGTAGTTCCACGTGTACGCTGAAGTGTACGAGCTGAATTTTTGCAAGATTTAATTTAGTCGAAGCGGGCTTTGGCCGTCTCGATTTTGTCTTTTTCATGCTGTTGCTGTATTAGTAGTCACCAGAAGTACCGATTGTATTGTTATGGTTTCAAATTTTTTAACACAGTGTTTCATATTAATCAATTTTCTCAATGCTTTGTTACTTGGTTATCTCCCAATTCAAGATAGCTATTTGAAGGGCATCAGTACACAGGGGGTGGCGTCCTTATATGTCCATTAACTTGTTTAGTGTAGAAACTCATGCCCTACGACTAGGGATGGAGGCAGACGTGCCGTTAATATTTACTAACAGTATTTGAGCTAGTGACAGGCAATACCTATTGATTCCGCAAGTGATGTTGTCATAGTCGGCCATATTGCCAACTCGCGTTCCAAACAAACCAAGTGGAACGTGCATTTAGGCATTTACGATAGTTACATTTTTTTTTTAATATAAATAATTTCGCTTTTTGAAGGCAAGTATATTTAAACATTCCGTACAAATGTGTACTACTGCCTACAAAACCAATCTTGCCAATTGCAACTTACTATATACATTAAAAATATATTTAAGAAAAATGAGGTTATGTGTATTATAGGAAAAGTTTGTTTTTGAAGATAATAATTATTATACTACATTGTAAATAGATTTTTGAGTGCGATTAAGTAATTTAATACTCTTCTCTTATTTCAGAAATATGGTGATGTGCCTTGCTCCAATCTGTGTAAACATTATAGTGAGAAGAAGCCCTGCAAATTCTGTTTTTCTAAATCAACCAAGTAAATTAAAGAAATGACTGAAACTAGTTAGGTACTTGGCATAATACCATATCTACAATGCATGTAATTGTAATCACTTTTCGACGCAAGGATAGAAAGTCGAACAAGCATTCTCACCTTTGCAGCTATCATATCGTAAATGGTGATCGCAGAGATGGACCAACTATTTCTACATATAATATTTAAAAACAGTATCTATTTAGGACTTATATTGTACATAGAGTTTGAAAATAAATTGTTTCAATTGCAAATGTTTATTTAATGTAAAAAAAAAATACATACATCTAAGAACAATGTTAAATAAACTCAACACACAATATACATAGTTTTGCCATTCCACAATACAATTATGAAATTTATATGAGTATCTTCGGAAAGTGTCATCTTGATCAAAAAACACTGGCATCAGGTGTTGGTTCATGTTGCAACAGCGAAGTAAATCTAACAGTTCTACCAGAATCTTATAGTGCTGCGAATTTATTTCTTTCTTCTTCAATTAAATTACAATCTATGGATCTATGCATTTTACCAATATATATTTAGATCCGATATCTTACCTGCAAGAAAAAAGAATACTTTTATATGTACATGCGATTTTACAAAGTATATTTACGATATACAGTAAATATCGTTTATAACGACATCTGATATAACGACATATCGGTTTTTGCGACGAAATTTCAAGGTCCTGGCCAGAAACAATGCTTTCTAAACGCGCAACCTATCGGTTATAACGACATCGGATATTAACGACGAAAAATGGCTTGAAATTTGGATCAAATTATCTTTTATAACGACGGACACGTCACATCACATAGTAAGAAAACGGTGGGGAAGTTTCGAATTGGCTAGGGGAATTACAGCGTTATGAAAAGGCAAGACGAAATGCGACAGATACACGTATTTATTAAGTAGTTATCTAGGAATTGAAGGTACGTTGTCGACGTCGATATGGCGAAACGAAAGGCGTTTACAATTGAAGAAAAAGCATCAATTATTAGACGCTTGGAGGCTGGAAATACTAATATTAATATTGCTAAAGAGTATAAGGTAAGTTTTGTTTGATTTCTATGAGAATAAGATGCTTACTAATGTATTGGATATGATTCTTGGGTTATCGGTCCGCAACTAATAAAATTACTTTATATCAAATTTCGCTACTGTTTCGTAGCTTCTTCAGGATATATGTATTTTCATAAACTATAAATTGTAAAACATTACATAAATAAAAGATTAATAAATAATATAAAAACACTACTTACAAATGTAGTTGCGGACCGATAACCCAAGAATCATATGCAATACAGACGTAAAACGGTCGAACAATTATTTCAAGAATGCATAATATTATTCTTGTTTATTTAGGTGGCGCATTCAACAATCTCCACGATTTGGAAAAATCGGAATAAAATGGAGGATTTAATTAATAGATCTTCATCATTACAAACGAAAAAGATCAGATCTTGTAACGCGTATAGAGTAGACGAGACCTTATATGAATGGTTCAAAATTCAGAGGAGCCACAACATTCCTATTAGCGGTCCGATATTGCAAGAAAAAGCAAATGATTTTGCTCGACGATTAGGGTTAGAGGATTTTAAATGCACTGTTGGATGGATTCAACGATTCCGAAAAAGACATAATATTGTTTTTGGTAAAATATATGGCGAAGCAATAGTAAAATAAGTTGAGAAATGTTTTTTTTATTTGTATTTTATAAAACTAGAATATTGTTTTCGTTGTTTAAGTGTATTTTCTAAGATAAATAAAATGTGTTTATATAATAATTTGGTATTTGGATATAGCGACCTACTCTTATAACGACCGAATTTCGTTGGTGCCTTCAACGTCGTTATAAACGATATTTACTGTAATTTATTTCACAACAATGACCCGTCTGGATTTTCTTGCAGCCCACTGATGTTCTACATCAGTTACGGAGATATTATGATGACCATAAACACAGACAGCTACTATATGATGGTATACACAATGCCCATGTGCACATTTGCAGGGCACACTTTTCTTTCGTATCTTCATCAAGGTTTACCTACAATATATAAATTGGTTGAAATAATTTTATTTTTTCTTAATAAAAAGCAATTATTTTACCTCAGCATTATAAAGTCAATCTCGCAAACGTGAAGTATGCTCTAGCAATATTATCTGTAATTACAAAAACCTGAATAAAATCTGATGGATATTTTGTTTATAAAAATTTAACCATTTCAAACACAAAAACGGAAAAGTATACATAACCTACCTATATTTAATTTTACTTTTTACAGACACAGCTGCTTCAGCGTCAAAATTTTATTTTGCCCACAAATTGTTCATGTCTGTGTTCAAACGTAAATGTACTTATCGTATGAATAGACGGTATTATTTAAGAAATATAACTCTTTGAAATTTCGGTACGTGTTCAACAATAGGTTAAACTGTTTTGTTTAGAACGCGTCCCTGACCTACCCCATATATGTGACATCAAGTTTGCGGGGTCAATTGTGTGTGTTAAGCTAGATTCTCCCTATCTAGAGCCTTGGTGTTGCATGCCACGAAACAGTAGATTTGAGTTCTAGTAACTAATAGATATTTTCCGTGATGACGCTATATTTACTGTCCCTTTTTTGGATTAAGGGTTTGGTCATCTAAGAGAAGGGATAGCAGGGAATATCAAAGCGTGGACATCTCGAGTTCGAAAATTGTCATCACAGTACTTCCGCGTATTAGAAAGTACATACGTAGTATTAATAGATTTTAGTAAAAGTAGTGTGGTTTGTTTTAACACTAAACACGAATGTAGTTGAAATACTCGTACATTATTAACTAAGAAATAATGTAGGGTAAGAACGTGTACCTTTGGACGCTTGTACCTTTGGACAGAGTAAATATCTGAACGTAGCATATACCTAAAAATATTCGGAACGCGCCTTGTGTTTACTTTTTGTCAACCGGCAGCACTGTTTGTAGAGATCCACCATTTTGTCTGAGTGCGTGTTACCAAAACTGCTTGAATACTTTCAGTGCTAAAAGTAAGTTTTTTCATAAATCTAATCTAATGTCATCACAGTAGCCATAGTCGATTTTCGCTAACTTCATGTAACAATGAATACAGTAATGGTTAATGTCTAATTTGTTGATAATAGCTTGTTTGAAAGCCTAACCTAATAATTCTTATATAGTTTTTCGTTAGGATTGTTTGTGTCGTGCACCTTTGGACAGAGAGTTTCATGTACCTCTGGACATGTCCAAAGGTACATGTATTATTCTCATATGTAACCATAAAATCTATGAAACGTCTTTTACAGTGCCACGAAGCAAATTTGGCAAACAACGTGACACTGTACCACCTGACTTAATTAAAGAAGCTGTGCGAGAGGTTTTCGAAAAACAAGCATCTATATGTAATGTGGCAAAAAAATGGAATATTAGTAAATCTACATTACATAATTATATAAAAAAACAAAATCCGAACATCACATCTGTGGAAGATATTGTAGTTGCGGTTCCAAATTATGCCGTTCATAAAGTTTTTAATGCTGCAGAGGAGCAAGAATTGTTTAATTATCTGGAAAAATCCGCATTCCTTCATTTTGGTTTAACAAAGCAGCGAACAAGACTGTTAGCTTTTGATTATGCTAAAGCTCTAAATATAAAAATGCCATCTTCATGGGAAACTAAAAGGACAGCTTGCCGAGAATGGCTAGTACAATTCAGAAAACGTTGGCCAGCTCTATCATTACGAAAACCTGAAGCCACAGCTTGTCTCGGGCAACAAGCTTTAATACAATGTGCAACAATTTTTTAATAATTACAAAGATGTACTGGATATGTATAATTTTACTCCTGACCGCATTTACAACATGGACGAAACTGCGAACTTTACTGTACATAAACCATCTAAGATATTGGCACCTAAGACGATTAAACAACTGGGAAGTTTGACATCTGCCGAAAGGGGTGTGAATGTTACAATGCTAGCATGCGTAAATGCAGTTGGTCAGGCGATACCCCCATTGTTTGTATTCCCTCGAGTGCATTTCAAGGCCCATATGTTGAAAGGGGACCAAATGGTAGCGTAGGAGCAGCGAATCCATCTGGGTGGTCTACAGAAACCAGTTTTCTCCAATTTTTAGAACATATAATTGCGGTAGCTAAACCTATAAAAGAGAAACCTATGCTGCTGCTAATGGATAACCATGAAACCCACATCTCTATTGCTATAATTGAGAAGGCCAAAGATAATTGTATAGTACTGTTGACATTGCATCCACATACCTCGCATAAAATGCAGCCCTTAGACCGCACGGTTTTTGGGCTGTACAAGGCTTTTTATAACAAAGCTGCTGAAGACTGGATGCTTTGCAACCCCGGCAAACCCATTACAATTTATGACATTGCAGATATTGCAGGTAAGGCCTATTTACAAGCATTTACGCCCAATAATATTATTAAGGGCTTTGAAGTGACGGGTCTGTGGCCATTAAATTCTAATATATTTACGGAACAAGATTTTCTGCAATCTTATGTGACAGATAGACCGGAACCTCCAGCAGAAAAAGTTCAAAGTTCTCCGACACATCCTGTTTTTGTAACTGATCCCAGTCCACGCGCAAGTTCCAACTTTGTACCACAGTTTGAATCAACTCCAAGTACTAGCTCTTTGCCTGTAACTGCAGCAATTTCAAGTACAAATGCAAACTCTGCATCTCTGATTAAGCAGATCCCGATTACGTCTTCACCATCTCTGTCTGTTGAATCTATCATACCATTTCCAAAAGCATCTGCCAGAAATAATAGTGGCAGAGGGCGTAGAAAGAAAGGAAAGACACGTATTCTAACAGACACACCCGAGAAGAATGAGCTGTTACTACAGAGCGCTAATAAAGTAAAAAAGAAGAAAGCGAATGAAGCGAAAGCGAAAACAAAAGTAAAAAAAAATCAAAAAAGGCGAGAAATTAGTTATGTAGTTCCTCTTCCGAAGACGGAAGTAACGATGATGTATCTTTTCAAGATACTTCTGACGATGATTTTAATATTGACATTTCTGATGATCAGCTTTATTTTGAGCCAGAGCAATATGACCAAGTTGTGGTGTCGAAAGGAAAGGCTAGCAAAATACAGAAGGGAGACTTCGTATTAGTAAAACTAGCTTCCAAAAAACTCATAAAACATTATGTTGCTAATGTGCTGGAAGTAATTGTGCTTACATTGTAAAATATTACGAGACGAAAAAGAATAGTAACAACTTTTTATAAGGGAAAGAAAAGCCCTATGAAATAGACGCTCATGATATTATTCTGAAGTTGCCATCACCTCGAGCGGCTGGTGACTCTGCAAGACTACATTCTCATATTATATTTGATTTTTCTTTCGACAATTACAATATGTCTTAATTTTTGTGTGAGAAATTCTTCATATTCTAAAGATTTTGTAGAGTATTCTTTATGTAACTTTGTCAGAATTTTTGTGTTATGTTAATAAATAGATTTATAATACATATTTTTGCAAAATCTGAGTATTAATTTTTTTAAATATTTAATGTGTACTACGTCCAAAGGTACAAACCAATCAGTCCAAAGGTACCCGTTAGTCTATGTACCTTTGGACGAAATGCAGACTTTCTATAAAATAATTATTAACAGGAAATTATCATACTTTATCATTACTTCATTAAGGATTTAAATACAGAAGAGGTCGTATTGCTACACAGCACAAAAATTAATTTCCTAGCTTCTATCAGTTTTCTTTAAAAAAATCACAAAATCAGTGTTTTAATAAATGTCCAAAGGTACACGTTCGTACCCTATTATAATTTCTTTAAAAATATTATTTTTTAAGAACAATTTATTGTTTCCCTATTGTATTCAAATTATAATAAAATCAATTAAAATAATTATTAAATGTCTTTCTATTACTAATAATACATAATTTATCCTACTTGCTAGAAAAAAAGAACACGTTCGTCTCTAACATAATATCAATAACTTGACGTGAAATATACGCACTTCCCTTCACATTTCACTTGTGAAACACGGACTAAGAACAAAATAAAACTTATCAGTTCCGTTGACAGCCCACGTCAAAGGGAAAAATGACGAAAAAGTTCTTGCTTTTTAAAATGTTACCTGGACCATGCCGATTGTTTGTGCAATCATCCAGATAACTTCTGGACGGACGTTAGTTAGAAACTTTCCGATCGCTCGTTGTGGTCTATTTTAATACAGGCGAGATGGAGCAAAACCTTATAAACCAAGGCGTAGTATTGTATGTTCTATTCGACGTTGTAGGAGCGGTAGGTTTTTATTGCGGCTCAGACAATTACTTAAGTTTACTGCATTCTATGTTCTTTCATTGTGAAATTGTGCCATTGCTCGGTTCTTAAGGTTAATACTCATTATATGAAGACCTTCCCAAGTGGTTTTGGACCCTCGTTCATCCAGTGTGTATTGAATTATTTTATTATTACACACAAATCCAATGCAAAAGGTCTTTCTTATGTATTTTAATGGTTATACATATTTACCATATAAGATACTCTATATTACTTGTATTACTTATATTTTAAATATGTTTTATATAACGTGTGCATAAATTGTCGCAAAAGCTACACGCAGTGACATTTTTCGTTCGGCTCTGAATAAAAAATCTTAATGTTAAAATGTCATATCATGCTTTGTTTGTTATCACGGGGTTCTTGAAGTTCAGACTTTTGGTACGTAACTAAGCCTTCCTCTTCGATTAAAAAATAATTTTTACTAGTATTATTTCGTAAACGTTTTTGTTTTGATTAAAAAGTTTGTTTTTAACATTACTTCATTGACGTACTTTTACGAAAAACACATTTGACAACATTGTAGAGGAATGAGTTTGTATTTCAATGTGATTTCAATCAATATCATTACTGTCAAATTTCGACATTTAGCTGTGCAATTAATTCGACTATCGTATTTCATTTTATGTGAACTCTGCTTCTTCGTGGTTATTTGTATTGTTTTGATTAGTTGTTGTGCTACTGTGTTTTATCGTTTCTTTGTTGTTCTCTTAATCCCTCATAATGGATTTTACATTTAATGAATATGCCGATATGTACATGGTTTCTATAATGGAAATGCTAATGCTGGTCGACCAAGAGAAACGTACAATAAAACTAGAAGAGAAAATTGTAGCAGTCAAAGAAGAACACTCTGTTAGTACCCGACAGTTAGCTTCAACCATAAATATCCCTAGTAATAAAACCGTTCAGTTGATTCTTCGAGAAAACCTTCTTCGTCCATATCATGTTTGTAAAGTTCATCCACTCTATTCAAACGACAACATTCGTATTCTTTGGAGCGATGAGTGTGTATTTAATTTTCACCAAAGGAGATTTTCCATTAACGTTTGGCTGGGCATAATAATTCTTGGAGTCGTCGGGCCAATTTATTTACCAAATCGTCTAGATGCCAGTGCGTATCTTAATATATTGGAACAAGTTATTGACGAGTTGCCATTGCAAGTACGTCATAGCATGATTTACATGCATGATATAGCTCCTGCACACTATGCTCGTAAGTTATGAGAACGGTTAAAACATATGGATTGATCGCGGCGGTCCTATCTTATTTCCAGGTCAATCCATGTCAAATCACCCAAGGCAATGTTGCTCAACATTTTTTATTTTCCAGAATTTTTTATCATGAGTTCCCCATAGGTAGACAGTCACAAAACACTGTTTGGAAAAAAATTATAAGCCATATTTCTTTTTGGCAGCCATTTTTAAAATGGCGGTTGGCCAGTTTTTTAAGAAAACGTGGTTTGCGTAAAGTTCAATTTCCAAGCTATTTTAAAATAAATCAGAATAATTCAAGAACCAGTGTGTTCAGCATGAAATGAACTTCACGCATACATTTTTTTCATTTTTCTATCGTGCAAGAAAGTCTGTCAAACTCTGCCTATAAAACTCCGAAAAAAATTATCAATTTTTATGAAAGAAGAGAGATTCAATAATAATCTGTTACTGCTGTGTTGAATGCTTACATAACTACCTGCAGTATAAGTTTTAGTCCTGAGAATGCATTCCTTTTTTTCTTGAGCTTTTCAAAAATGGTCGAAAATCTTTTAACATCAATTTTCTCAGGTCAATATCTAAAAAGGGGCTGAATGAAAACAAGTGAAAATTTTACAGAATGTTCTTTATACACATAGGAATATCTCACAAGAGATTCAAATACATTTACAGTAATAGAACAGTGAATTTCAGTAAAAACGCAACCCTTCCACACGCTCGTGCAGAGCCAAGTTTGCAAACATGGCATGGAATTATTACAATTGTTATTGGTCGAATGATGTTTAAATCATTACAAACAATAATTGATCAAATATTTCTACGTTTAAATAACAATATGCAGTGATAACAATAGGTAAGAGTTGCAATTCTTAAACTGAACTTATACCGATACATTTGTTGTACTAAACTTACGTACAGTATACACACAATAGTGTTTCTCTGTGTATTTAGATTTAAAACATTAGTTGTAACTACTTGCGAGCTGCAATTTTCATTAGAGAGTTAAACAAACACGATATACATGAACTCTTCCATCTGCAACGGTCTGTACAGTCTTCAACTTTTTTGTTCTTACATGTATCTGCACGTGCTGACATGAACTCCCCCCCCCCATATTCATTAACAATGTTAAGGTGCAGAAGCAAAAAAGGTTAAATCTTCTCTCGCTGAATAAGTTCTACAGCCTCTATAAACAGAAATACCCAGATCACAAAATTGGCCGCTCTATGTTTTGCGCTCTACGACCAAAGTGGTGCGTTCTTCCGGGGTTAATCAGGAACTCATGGCGTATGCGCTTGCAAGCATGATCAAAACACAAAGCTTATGATAGAAGGAGCAAAGCTTAATGCAAATTATAAAGACTTGATAGCTTTCATGGTATGTGATATTGATAATGAAAAATGTATACTAGACACCTGTGCAGAATGTCCTGGACCAGATAACCTACTTTATATCTTAAAAAGTGAACTTGACATCTTGCCTGATGAAGTAATTTTCAAACAGTGGGTACAAACTGATAGAGCTGAGCTCATTATACAGGTTATGCCCAGTGAGGAATTTTTATATTCTCTTGTTGATAAGCTTGTGCTTTTGAAATCCCATCACTTTATCTCAAAAGCTGAAGCTCAATATTTCAAGGAAACGAAAGAAAACCTGAAAGAAACCCACTGTTTAGTGATTGGTGATTTTGCAGAAAACTATACATTTACGGTACAGGATGAAATTCAACGTTTTCACTGGACTAATACACAAGAGACATTGCATCCGTTTGTCATTTACTTTAAAAAAGTATGTTGCAAATCTATTTGTGTAATTAGTGACCACCTTCATCACAATACCACAACTGTGTACACATTTCAACATCACCTCATTAGGGAAATTAAGTATATCATACCAAATGTTGAAAAGGTCATTTACTTTAGCGATGGCTCAAGCAGCCAATACAAAAATCAGTAAAACTTCATTAATGTCTGCCAACAGGAAAATGATTTTGGTTTACTGGCAGAGTGGAATTTCTTTGCCTCATCACACGGAAATAATTCTTGCGATGGGATAGGCGGAACAACAGAAGAGATCCTGACTCCACAAGATATGTTCAAATACTGTCGAAAGAATATTACTGGAGTTAACTCCAGTAATATATATTTGTTTCTTCTGGTGAAATTGAACAAATGGAAACAAAACTGACTGAGAGATTTCAATGTTGTTTACCAGTGAAACGAACAAGAAGCTTTCACAGATATGTCCCCATAAGTGACAATCAAATAAAATGTTTTGTTACTTCCAAAGGCTCAAACTTTGAGGATCATCAAACTTCAATACTTTTTACAAACGTATCATCTTTTAAAAATAATGACTTTGTTGTTTATATATATAATGAGAAGTGAAAAAATTGCAGACAAAAGTGAAGATAACAATGATGTTTTGGTGCATTTGTTTCACCCTTCTGGACCAAAAACTTCCTTTTAACTTTCCAAAAATGATACTGCTTGGGTGTCTGCAAGCAGTATCATTTTGAATGATGAGAAAATTGATGTTAAAAGATTTTCGGCCATTTTTGAAAAGCTCTAGGAAAAAAGGAATGCATTCTCAGGACTAAAACTTATACCGCAGGTAGTTATGTAAGCATCCGACACAGCAGTAACAGATTATTAGTGAATCCCTCTTCTTTCATAAAAATTTACGGTCTTAAAAAGTAATGATTTATAATTTTTTCGGAGTTTTATAGACAGAGTTTGACAGACTTTCTTGCACGATAGGAAAATGAAAAAAAAGTATTCATGAAGCTCATTTCATGCTGAACACACTGGTCCTTGAATTATTCTGATATCTTTTAAAATAGCTTGGAAATTGAACTTTCCGCAAACCACGTTTTCTTAAAAATTTACCCAACCGCCATTTTAAAAATTGCTGCCAGAAAAAAACTATCGCTTATAAAAAAATTTCAAACAGTGTTTTGTGATTGTCTACCTATAGGGAATTCATAATAAAAAAATCAGGAAAAGAAAAAATGTCGAGCAACAAATTTTATTTATATTGGGTGATTTGAAATGGATTGACCCGGCCTGCGAGATCTCTCGATGTCAATTAAAAATTTAATGGAAGGCACGTTATTTATCAATTTCCGAGCAAAATTATAGTTTTCATGATCGAATTTATCATACCTACCATAATTTAGAAGAGGTACAATTTATAGACGATGGAATAAATTGAATTCTATAGGTACTTTAAAGTATCGCTAGTAATGCCGATCATATCATGAACAACACAGGTATATTAACATTATTATTATTATTATTATTATAGGCTTTTAAACGTTTTATTTAATATTTATGCCAGACACCGAACTGTATAAATTACACGACAACAGGAAATTACATATGTCTATGAATGCTCAGGGCATAACACGTACAATGTTACACGTATGAAACTACTTATTAATAATCGGTTTAATGCGCGAAATGTTATTTATGTTAACTACATAGTTCGCGTAGACTGAAAGGACCAACAAGAACTGAACAAAACACACCGAATGCTGTTGAAGTTTTAAAAGGTAATTTAACTTTGCCCAGCCAGATACGACGTTACTGTTACAAGGTATTAGTAATGTTAGTTTGCAACGTAATCTTAAGAGATTTATAATTCAGAATTTCATTTTGTTTGCGTAATGCTATCGAAACGAATTAGTTGTTTGAAATTTGCATTAACTTCACCGCCCAACTTTTCCGTTGACTAATTGTTAAAATTTTTGCAGACACGATTAGAACTTTCATCTCGTCTCATCTGCTGTAATAGATGGATTTGCATGAATATTCAGAAGCGGCATTAATTTAAATAGTTTCAAATAGCAGTACTTCTCAAATTCTTGTGATGGATTCATAGCCAAGATAAACGTTTTTCCCCTTTTTTATCGTTAATACTATATTAGCCGTGTATTTTAAATAGGGTATTCGATAGTTAATTACTACTTTATTATTCTAAAAATGTATGATTTTAATTGTACAATGAGTTTAAACTAATTTTCAAATATAATTCTGAGTTGTACAATACTTATTTTACCTCACTGTATCTAAAATTATCATGAATATGATTCTACCTAAATTCATAGTATTTGAAACGAATACGTGGGAAAATTATGTACTTAAAATATTATTAGCTCAGTTTAAATTTATTTATAAGACTCTTATAAAGTATCTCAGTGTATTATAGTTCTTATTGTAGAAGATTACCTCCGTATAAAGAAAACAACAGTGAAAAATCGTAAGAAAAAAAATATATTGAAAAGTAAAAGTCATGAACTTCATAAAAATTAGGTTATAATCAAACCATATTATGCAACAAAAAACTGTTAGTGAACTGTTACCTTTAGAATTGTTATAAACAAAAACAACAGGATTCAATAAATATAAACGGTATGTATATAAGTTTTACGTAAATCAAATTCAGTTGAAAAAAATTAATATTAATCGAAAATTCTTTATAATCTATTTGTGAAAATTCTATGTGCAACTAGTATTATATTATATTAAATTGTGATGAAAATTAGAATAGAATAATTCTTGCAATAAAAGTACATACTTATTACTAAATTAACTATATTAATTGTATGGCAATTATATTTTTTTACTAATTCTGATTTTTTTAAGATCTCAATTTTAGTAAACTGTAAGTACTTAACTCGAGTTTGATACTTTAATTGGTTTGTTTTCGTGAACAATTATCTCCAAGTAGCATATCTAGTCTCTTCTCATATTCTGATGGCTTTCTTCTTACAGGAACCGGTATCTTGGTGTAAAATTCCAAAACTTGAGCTGCCTACACCTCGAACACTACGTTTAATTCTTCTTTCCTCAGGTAATTATTAATTTATCACTTTGATTTAGAATACTTAATTTTAATTGAATACTTGTACATATTGGAATACAAATCAGCCGATGAAACCCTCCAACTGTAAATACTTTCACTATTTTGTGTATATCTTTCTCGTAGAAATAGTAATTAATTTGTATACACTCACAGAGGTATTTAAATTTTCTTTAATAATATATTTTTAAGAGCGTCCTTTTCCGCGTCTCTTATCTGTGTAAAAAATTATTTAATAATCCAATTGTTTTTTCTCACAATGCCGACTAATGGCTAAGTTGATTTTTTTATTTAAAATTTGACTTGTATATTAAGTTTTCTAATTTTGAGTACCTAATAAAAAATGTTTTTCTAATATTGTTTAAATGTTGTCATTATTCAATTTTTCCTTAATTCTTGGGAATTTATTAACTTCTGAATTCTTTTATATTTTCTTTGACATTTAAAAAAATATACAGAGGTTGAATTATGCTATAGTAATTTTGTGTATCTTAAGTTGCATAATTTTGAGTTACTATAAAATTCGATATATAAATGTATATACTATATTTTCCTTATACACATGACTTTAATATATAAATATCGTTATAATACAAAGAGATCAATCTCAAGTGAAATGTGGTGGTATCTTAAAAATCCCTAGATTAGGTCATTTTTTGTTAGACAGATACATACAGGTACTTATTCTGAATATGTACAATCCATGCCACTTTGTTTCAATTTGTTGTTTGTCCTTTTATTATCACGTGTTATTTGTTTTTTATTTCTTTTTATTCTCTTTACTGATGTAAATGAAGCATGTCAAAACCAAATGTGAACATTGTTACTGCTATATACAGTACCTATATACATAGTGTTCCTCAATATAACCCACTAGTCAGTCTTGCCAAATTAACAATTTAGTCCACGCAATCTTCACTTGAGATTGATCAGACTGTATATACAGCGGATGGATGGCGCTACAGACTATATCAACTTAAAATTTTTAAATGGCAAAGAAGGTCGAGTGACCCCTCATTTCAATGGTATTTTGAAAGTCTATTCAAAATTAATGTTTCTTTTAATTTCCTTTATATGTTAAAAAAATGTCATATTTCACAGATAGAACAAATACATCACTTTCACAAAAATTGAATAAAATAAATAACCCTAAACGCATCACTATGATTTTAAATTAAATGTTCAAAATGAGCACCCTCAACCTCTTGGCAATAGAACAATCGATCCAAAACAATGACGTAATTATCTTATCCGTGAAATTTGGCGTTTTTTTAACAAATGAAGTATAAAATATCTTTGAATAGAGCTTACAAATGCCTTTCAAATTAGGGGTCACTCGACATCTAAAAATTTGAAATTGCTATAGCCCACAGCGCCATCTGTCAACATTTTAAAATTATACATTGCCTTCAAGTTGGTATTTTTATAGTGGTTTCGTTTTAATTCACTTCGTTTAAAAGATAAAAGGGGAGGGGGACTTTCGACACGCATATATTGTGTGGAATCTTGAACTCTTTACAGACCTGAACACATTTGTTGATAATAATAAGAATTTTAATGGGTTTACTAGAACATATAAACCTATTTATGTTAGTCCTGCAGGGTTGTTTTTGTGTTAATTTGATTCAGTTTTTGTTCCTTCTGCTAATTGTGTTATACAAGCATAATAAAAACATTAAAACATCTTAGTTTGTCTGCTAAATACAAGGTTATATTTATACTTCTGTCAGATGAAACAGCAAATGTTATAGCATGAAAATCTCTTGCCTCTTAAAATGTACCTACATTGAAATATTTCTATTAATGCATTGGTAACTTTTATTTTTATGATTTTTAATAAATTCAAAAATTATATGCTAATTTATAAACCAGGTTGAAAATATATACTTTCAATATTCTAAATCTTATTCATTTTTCTACAACGTGACTATTTCATTAATTAAGTTAAGTAAGTTAATTTTATTTACCATATTTTCAATGTAGTTGCTTATAAAAAATTAAATAAAATAATTATACGATATTAAGAATTGATATTTTTAACACATAATAAAAGCAACTATATCAATTACTTTTAAACTTTATATAGTTTTAGATCAAGTGTTTATTTCCACTTTAACCCATATTTGGATGAGTATGCCTCTTATTTTAAATATCTCATTCTGCTAGTCTCCTTTAAGCTCAGTCAAAATTTGTTTTTTTTAAATCTTTTTAACGAAGGGACATACATGTATAAATTTATCTTTTTCTTTAATCGTCCGAATGACATGTGTCTTCTGCTTTGGTCCAGTTTGTATTGAAGTTTCTGTCACTGCCTTGTCTTCTGTGGAATCTGACCAAATAGTCACTATGGATGAAAACTGCATGATGTCCGAAAAATGTTCCCTTCAACTTTGGATATAAGGATTTTTTTAGCTGATTTAACTTCTCAGGTACTTATCTATTGATTGATTCCGTTTTCAATAACTTTGATTATATTTATAGAGAGAAATTTATATAATTCTCAGTAGTAATTAGATTGAATCTACATCACCTTTCGTTGGCATCGTCTGTTCTTTTGTTTTCTATATTCATCTCTTGGCAATACTTATGGTATACTTCTTAAGATCTACTTCATCTGACTTAAATGCATACACAGAAAAATAGTAATATTCTTGAATTAATTTGCATATTTCTTTCTCCTAAACATACTTACATAAATATATATTTTCTTTGACATTTATTTAGTTTGATATTCCATGTCATAAACTTTGTCATGATTTTTACTTTTAACCCCTTGAATTAACTCATGTGGATAACACATAAATGCTTTCAAATAAATTTATTAACATTTTCCATTATTTACGATATTTGTCAAAAATTATAAATATATGCCACTTATATTCTTATTTATACTTAAATAGAATTCTATCCTACCAGTACGAATTAGATCTTTAATAAATTGGTTTAAAATATAACTGTTTTTTTTTCTTTTTAAAATTTGTTTTATGTAATTGTATAATTAGACTAGACTCTAATTTTTATACCTCTACGCGCTTTTAGTATAATTTGCAGTAATTATTCAATGATCGTTTGTTATTTGTATCAAATATGACAAACATCCTTCAAACCGTCGATGGCTCTATTCTCTTTTACTACCCTGACGCGACATTTACCACACAGAATTATAAACAACTTTCTATTTAGTATATTCGTTTCTACTTTTCAGGTGCCTACCCAAAATTCATGAATGAATACACAGAAAAGATTCCATTTGACTGTATATGGATATAGTTAAATTAAATCTTTTCTGTATAGCAATTTTCAATGGTTTAAGATGAGTTCTTTGCCTTGGTTTTATTATGATTTCTACTGTGTATTGTTTTTAAGTTATATATTCTCAGTAGACTCAAGATCATCCATCAAGTGTGGAATTACTTTGTATTCGATAAAACTCTGCAGTATTTTTCTGCAAAACTGAGGTGACACTAGTTCAAAGTTTAGTAAAAATCCGGTACTAAAGTATTTGTATATTTCAATTTAATCAGTTATCATAAATGTTTTTTATTCTGTAGATATATCTTGAGAACGATTCTGAAAAAAATCTGTTGATCATAACAGCATCCTGTATATTGCATATTAATCACATCATGAGATGTAAAAACTTGGAACAAATTTGTATGTAAACCATTAACCGTTCGAAATGTAAATGATCCTTTCAATTCAGGATAACTGATTGAATAATTAAAAACGTTACATTTTTGACACACTTCGTCTGGCTGGCGTAACGCAATATATATCTTTATACTACCTACCACGGCAATAATCATAACCGTTATCTTAATCGCATTTTGATTTAATCACGTGCAGTTTGTGTTTCGCTCAGGAGTACATGTTAAGTACCTGTGTGCAAATGTTACATACACCTTCGAGTTGCATGCTGGGTAAATTATTTGAGGATTGTGTTCGCACATATCCGTTCTGTGAGACAAATTATTTTTGTCGTTAAAAAAAACCGAAACGTTTCATAAGTATTCATTTACAGTTATTTATAAATGCAATTTTAATAATAAACGGATATAGGTGGAGTAATTGGTTGTACGACTTACAGCTGTGCAGGTATTCATTTACATATATGAAGTGAATTATTTGATAAAAGAGAAATTGTTGGATGCAATTAGGTAACACTTTTATAAACGTGTCTAAACTTTGTCTTAGATGAAATAGAACTAACTTATTGATTGTGTTATGTAATTCGCTTCGAAAATGTAATGAGTAAATGTTTGAGGTTAGTAGTTATAACTAGGGGGCGGATACGAGCGGTTGATGACTCATCGCCCATGGGCGTACCATTGAAATGTTGTATTTTTAAAGAGGTTTCAATTTTATTTATATAATTGGATAACAAGTGGCTGGTGATCTATAAAATACAAAATACCTTATTATTTGTTCATTTTCTCTTCTGTAAGACTTGTTCTCTTTGAATTAAGTACATCCTTGGAGATAGAAAACGTCCTTTCTACATCGCAACTGGTTATAGGTGCGTACTGGAAATATTCTTTTATTTCAGCGTATGTATCATACACATTACCGCAATGTTATTAAATCTGGATTTCTATTAAAAACTGCGTCTAAGTTTTGCCGAAGGCCACATCCGATGTCACTTGGAATACTTTTGAAATTATTAACTGCCACATCTAATGTGGTTAATCCATTTTTTAATTTGAGATTCGATTTTCAAAATATGTGGCAAATTTCCAAAGTGTTCCTGAAGGAATAACAACTGATTTTTTAAATTTGGGATTTGTGTTAGTTCCTTACACTCAGAAATACTTCGAGCATCGTCATTCAAACTATCGAAATTCTCTGCATAAAAACTATTTCTGTGTATGTTTTAGCAAAGCTAAGTGACGAACGTGCGATATTTTGGCATTCTGTAACGATAATTCACAGATTTTGTAATAAATTTCAGAATCACTGACAATTCATTTTCATATCAGAAAAAGTAACATAAACAACATTCTTGATCTAAATAAATGATAACTAAAAATGTACGCGTATGTTATTGAAACTAAATAACAGTAAGTATATACATATTTACATTATTTCTCTTGCGAAATATAAGGTAAATATAATGAATTTTAAAAAACCCTCACTCTCCTATCTACGCCGATGTAGAAAGGATTTTACTCATAAATTCCTTATTTTATGGGCATTTTTTGTTGTCGTTTTCAAGCAAACGACAGATGTTGCGGTTCACCATATGAATTAGTGCTATTCAGTAAGTGAGTGTTGTTTACATTATTTCTTTGTTCCGTTGTAACTTCGTCGTAGTTTAAACCGGCCATGTCCGCCCCCTAGTTATAAATGTTCTTACGTGACCGTTTCTCTTTTATTGTGAGGGAAGTAAAGCTGGGGTTTTCAGTAAGTTATTTAGTAGTGTGTTATGCTATGGCGTATTTTCAATATAATAAAATGCCTATAATGAACATAGACAAATTTCAAGTGATCTTACAAGGTGGGCTTCACTTTCCGACTTTGAGCCGATTGTGTGTTAAATCGGCTCAGTGTCAGTTGCCGACACTGCGCCAACTTTGCTTAAGTCATCTAAGTGTCGTTACGAAATATTGGGCCAATATCGTGCAATGATATCCAAATGTCAAATGTTAGCACTTGTACGTTGGATGTATATCTGCCGCCAAAGGTGGGGCCAACGAATAAACGACAGGCAACCAACGTTGGCCCAATATTGTTTGCTGCTATATTAGGGATAAGAATGATCTAGTAGATCACGCTTTAATAATCGAATATATTTTGTTTATATTTCGTTTACTAATGTAATTGGTTTCTATCATCTATCTATTTTTTCGTTTTCAGTTATCTATTTTTTCGTTTTCAGTTGAAATCAATCTGCACAAAATTGAGTGACAAAATCAACATTTTATGCTCGATGACATCGCTTGTCACTTCCGTAGTGACAAGTAAATTTTCGAAAAAATGCCTACACAATTGCAGAACGAGTGGAAATTGTTTGCTGCAGCATATCCTGTTCGGCCAGTTTTAAGTATTTCGACAGTGTCTCGAATTTACAATGAATTCTAGAGCAGAGGCTGCGTAAATTGTACCCACAGAAAACGTATTAGAAATTTCATCGACCGTCACAAAAGAAACCAAAATGAACATTTGTTTGATGGTTGAAAACGAGGAACATAATTTGCGTAAAAGTTTTACCCCATGTTAACTATTGTTGCTGTATAAATAATAAAAATAAATGTAATCTTATTGAATTAGTGAACATAAAAATAATTTAAAGAGATTGTTCAAAATGTTTGCTTTCAGCATTTGCACAATATCCTAACCGATTGTAGAAATTTCTGCGAGTATTTGGCAATTCTGAATTTTGGCGCTGATTTCGGAAGAAAATAGCCATCATATAACATTTTTTCACAAATTGAAAATTCTGATTTTTGTATCTACATTTTGTTATATAGTTTGTAAGATAGGGAACGGACATTTAGTGTCACAAGTTGTCATTACTGGCGAAATATGAAGAATTTTAGGTCAATCTGTGGTGCGAATAGAAAAAAAGAATTTTTAAGTAATATATTATGTGCCAAAAGCTTTCGTTAGGATAGATTTTATTTCCTGAATATACTCATTTTTATAGTTCTCATATTTAAAGTTTTAACCTATGAGATATACTCAATGGCACAAAGGAGTATAGAAGTGGATGAAGGAAGGCTTCTAATTCATAAACATACCAATCTCAATATATTCAAAACTTGTCCTAATAAATTCATCTTTGAATAAATACTTTAAATTGATTATTATTTTAATGTGATGTACAGCTGAACATATTTCTTATTTATACTGACATATATGACTGAAATTTAATGAATGTTTATGTACTTCATAATCATGAACTTTAATACACAAAAGATAATTTAAAGCTATAGATAGGTTCAAGCAAGTCATAAAATATACTCTAATGCAAATTCTATAAATATTTTTGACGTAAGTCCTTTATTATACAAATCTGTGTTTGATATTTCTATTTTCAAATTTATTTGCATCTTGAGATTTCTGTATTTATAGCAATGAATATGTTTGAAGTCATGTGAATAAATATCTCACATATACATATTCTGTAAGCATGGAGAATCCATTATTTCTGCTGCACACGAATGCAGCGGATTGGATTATCAGTTGTTCGAATATTTAAGCAAAACGTTTGTTTTATTAACTTTTTGTTAAACTCTTGTGGTTAAGTAACGCAATCGAATTCCTAAATGATGTATTACAGGCTGGTCTTCTAGAAGTGTGTCTTGAATTAAATTCTTGTTTACTATAGCTTAAGAATCTTTTATAAAAAAAATATTAGTAGTATTTTCTATATAGAATTTTGGCAGGTCTTAAAGTAAATTGATAAAAAAATACATTTTCAAGTAGAATATTTATTATATTATTATCAACTTTGGTAAGATATTTGAAAGTACTCTAAATCAACAAATCTCTCGCAATTGTGGGTGAAGGCTTGCATTTCAACAGCATGTTTTCATCTCGGGTAGATCCACAACAACCAACTTGGCAGAACTAACTCAATTCATAAGTGTCGCTCTGGAAAATCGCAAACAAGTGAATGATATCTACACCGACTTTGCGAAGGCCTTTGATTCCACTGACCATTCGATACTGCTGTCGAAACCTGACGCGTTCGGTTTTTCAAAAAACCTACTGCAAGTTATGTCTTCGTACGTGACCTGTCGCTACAACTATGTGTGCTGGAACGGTTTTCATTCTAAAAAATTCACCCCAACTTCTGGGGTTCCTCAGGGTTTCAACTTGGGTCCTCTTCTATTTATCGTCTTCATCAACGATCTGTTGCTGTCATTAGATTGTGAAGTATTAGCCTACGTTGATGATCTTAAAATTTATTCTGGAGTATCTTGGTTGAGAGACTGCGAACACCTACAATCGAACCTTCAATATATTGTTGACTGGTGTGTTCGAAACGGTTTCACTTTAAATGTTAACAACTGCGCGGTTGTTACTTACACTAGAAATTCAAATCCGTTTCCTCTATGGTGTAAGTCACACCCCAGTGCCTAGAAACCATATATTGGTGGATCTGGGTATTATCTTCCACTCCTCTCTACGTTTTACTGATCATATCCTTGAAACTTGTGCTTCAGCAATTAAATCATCAGGTTTTCTTATAAGATCTTCTAGACAATTTAATAATCCCCTCGCATTAAAATCTATTAACTATGCACTTGTAAGGTCTAAGTTAGAATACGGTTCTAGAATATGGTATCCACATTAGCTATACCTGCCATTGGCTCTTGAAAGAATTCAGAAACGCTTCTTAAAATATCGTTCTTTAAAAAGCGATGGTTACTATCCGGAAAGGGGAGTGGATTATGCAGCTCTCCTTGACAGACATTCCGTCGATGCCTTAGGCAGTAGAAGGGAGCTGAGTAGTGCCAAGTTCCTATACAAATTACTTAGAACAAAACAGACTCCCCGAACTACTCATACAAATAAATATTCACGTCCCCTTAAGGGCAACCCGATCAACCGAAACGTTTGCCTATTCGAGAGCTTATTTACTTTTTGTAAGCAATCATAAGTAGTCATGTTTCAAATTTCATTTTCTAAAACTAGATTCCCTTTTTGTTAATATTTATAATTTTTTCATATTATAAGATTATTGTTATGTCTTATAATTGGAATTTCTTCTGTTGGACAATAAAGATTATTATTATTATATTGATATAATTGTAACAACGGCTTTATAGTGAAAAATATAATACGTTTCATAGGCACAAATGAATTTGTATTTAATAAAATAAATTATTCTATAAAAGAAAGGATAATAAGTATAAAATTGTACTATTTTTTTCACCAACTTTGGTTTGATCAATGGAAGCAAGTTATACAAATGGTACATGATGGTTTAATGTGGACCACTCATATCCATGAGAGCCCATCTAGTCTCGCAAAGTTATGTTATGTGTAAACAATTACCATATCAATGCAGATCGAAGATGTACTTATTGATTTTTAATTTCTTATAACTGGTATAAGGAATCATTGTGGTGATGAAAATTTTTTACTTTGAAATTTTTGTAGATATGCACATTTTAAACATGCCTCAGCACGATAGCTGTCAACCAGTTAAAGCCTTATATACCAAATTTTATATTCAGAGCATAATCTTCTTAAGAAAATTAAATTATAGCCTTTGGGAACCGCTATATTCAGACAAGTTTATTAAAAATAGTAATCAAAAATTAATATGAGAACAACTTTATAAAAAGGTTTAAAGTCTTTATCAGAAGTAGATCTTCTAATCTTATTGAAAACCAGTTTCTTCCGAAAACAATTGTAATAACAGCTTTATTTTCATAATGAATACAAAATATAATGTGTATACAACGAAGAGAACAGAGAAAACCTGAAATGAAAACCTCGAGGCGACATTTAGCACTCGTTGCAACCCCAATTGCCAATCCACTATTTAACCACGACCATTCAATACCATATTTAAAAATTTGATGCCTATATCAATCTTAACCTAAAATTCTTTGTTCATAATAGACTGTACAAAGAATGAAGAACATTTTCAAATTAGATATTAATTAAGCAGCTTGCTAAATGAAAAACGTGGTAGCAATTACCGAAAACCAGCTGACGACAGTTCCTTATTATGTGAAGGTATGACATTTTATACTCTGCATATACAATATGAAAAGGATGGTCAAAAAGTGATGTATTGTGTAATGTTGGTGAAATAAGGCCCTTCTTCTTGATATTAATGTTATGCACATCAGTTCTGAAAATACGTTTACGAAGTAGGTATTCAGGTGATTTACGTACTATAACTGAATGATAAAAAGAAATTGATGTCACATATTCAGCCAACAGCAATCATTAAAGACATGAGTTATATGATTGTATTTTTTATGCTATATATATATATATATTCTGATTTTTTTTAGAAACATGAGTACTGTGCATTTGTATAATATGAAATATGTGATAAGACCAGGAAATCACAAAGAAGTTCTTTAATGTTTTTTTGGCATTCTGACACCTATAGAGGTAGAAGAATTTTAAATTGCAATATGTATGTTGCATATTCTTAGAGACCTGATGTCTGTATCTAAAAGTACATTCCAAAGTTAGGCCGAGACTTGGGCTTGATTAACTACACTCGGAATACCACCATTTACATGCAGACCCGGCATATACCGGTCATTTATAAATTTGCGTATTTATTGTGACTGCTGATTTCTCGCTCTGATTAACAGGTTCAGCTCCATAGCGGGCACTGCAGTCCGCTATGCCTTCTAACATTTGCCGATCCTGTAAGACGAATGAAGTCAACACCTTCACTACCAGAAAGTGTACCTCTTGTTTATGATAAAACAGAATGGTATTACTTTTTTGTAATGAAGAACATAATGGAAAATTATCCAATATGCAATAATAAACATATGAAATATGAGCGACATGTGAGGACGAAATTGTTGTTTTTGTTCTATAAAATCTTGCATTGAGTTAATTTCAATAAATACTCCTTCTTGTCTAACCCCTTCTTTTATTCTAAATATTTCTAATTTAAAATTATTACATAGTTATTTGTTTTTTCGTATATACTTTTGATTACTCTCAGTAATTTGTTATTAACTTTTCTTTTTTCTAGGCTGTTCCATATACTTTTTCGAGGTACTCTATTCAATGCTTTTTCCACGTCCATAACAGCAAAGTAAGATATTTGTCTGTAGCCAGCGGTTGTTCATAATTTCTTTGATTGTGAATACATGGTCTTGCGTACTCCTACCTTTTCTAAACCGCACTTTGTGATTCGTGCGGTGTTGGCTTCCAGCTTTATATATTTCTATGATACTTGTGTTTCTTCGTTATACTTCATGAATAAACAATTTTAATACACAGCGCGATTTAGGCAATGAATGCACTGTGCAATTTCAGGAACCACTTGCTTTTATCGCACGATTAGTAGTAGTAATATCTTTCTGTTATAAATTTATTTACAACATTTCCAACATTTACAGTGTCTGCACGATTTCACCGATATGTAATATTTTTGCGAAAGATAAATTGATTTTCCTGTGAAATACATACAAGTATAATAAATTATAGTTTTGAATCATCCATTATTGAGATATACCAATGACCCATTTTTCACTTGAGGCAGTGTATGTCATATGTAACCAATATCGGCCGGATTATGGACTGAAAAAGTAAAATTCAATAAACAACATGCATAATATTCATCGACAAAAAAGTCCATAAAAACACGATTAATTAAAACTAAACGATTTCAATAAATCTTAAACGTTCAATAACCACACAAAATCAAGTCAATTAATTTATCAAATGAGATAAATTGAACATTTATATGAATGCTGCCATCAATAAAACGTTATTTAACAAGCGAGTTTATCCACATTTATACGCTTCTAAGGAGGACATATTCAACAACCCAACAGCCATAAATGACATTCATTCTATCGCATCATTGTATAATAAAAATCTTTTATAAAATTTATCTGTAGTAAATATCCTTTACGAAGTATATACATGTGTATTATATTTACGTAGGTTATATATCTTCTTACGTATATAAATGCATATAAAGCGTATATACTCTAAATGCCTTGTGTTGTGTGGAGAATTTATCTGACATTCCAGTGACACATAGAGGTCTCTGAACACCTGCGTAAGATGTGGTTTCATTTAGTTCTAATGTCGCATAACGTTGCACCAATTTAGTCTTCTTTTTCTACCCTGTAATTCTTTTTATGTCCCACGAATGATTCTTTAAATAATCCATAAAATTAGTTGTCTCTCATTGATGTAACATCCATACGCTTTCAAGTATCATTTGTATGAGTCATAAAAGTTCTCGGAATACTCAACCGAATATCTCCAAGGCTAATGCCGTCTTTTGAAACATCCGTTGGTGATATTACTACCTCAAATGTGCAAGAAGCAATAAATAAGCATGTCTATATGTAACAATAAGTGGTATTGAATCCTATTAAATTTTATTGCAAAGAAGAGACCGTTTATAGTATGTATTGGAATTGTCAGAACATCATTTTCTATACATATTTATTCTTTTTTTTTTTGTAAAGCCGAAGATAATAACATCATTTATGTATTGTTGAACGCTATGCATACTAATTAAATACATATACAAAATATGATGAGTTAAAATATAATATAATGGAAATATTTTATTCTAAATTGTTGACAAACTATGTAATATATGTATTTCGTTTATTCTTTCTTGTCGTCAACGTCAACAATTCAACGCCAGAACACTGAACTATTACGTTTGCTGCCTTAGATAATATAGATGGAATGTCGTCTAGAGTTTTACATAGTAGGTATGTCTAGTATGTTTATTGGTGCTTCTAGCATTTCACCATATTTCGAATTCATCGTTGGAATATTATTAGGTTTGTTCCAACATACGTTTGAATGGATACGTGATTGTACGGAGCAAGCGCAGTGAATAATCACTGTTCCAACAACGCGAACCGACAAATCCGGGATCAATTGCAATCTGTTCCAACATAACATGATCTAGTTTGAGGACTGTCAAAACATAGTCCGAGCGGTTTGCTGATCTTTACCAAACTGAAATTTATGGATACTTAGCGCATGCCCACCAATGCCAATAGTACTAAGATATCTCTAACGCTATTGTGTGCTATTGTATTGGTAAAACAATTTATTACTTTAGGTATCTACTGCATTATTTGAATGTTTTGAATGAACGATAAACATGAGTGATAGTGACATTAGTTTCGACACAATGATTCTTCTTTACTTTCTCAATTTCTCTACGTATGTAATACTAATTTTAATGCTAGTTTACTTGAATTAAGACTAATAATCTTTTATGTAATCATACGATTCATCAAATACTTGTCAATCATTGAACCAAGTACCATCTACCGACAAATATGTTAACTAAAAGACTAAAATAGTGTTCCAACACACTTTAATTGGTCGGATACTGGTTTCTGATAAAACATGCGCAATTGCAATAGTGTGCAGTAGTCATAGATCGATCCAAGACTGATCACTGACTTCTTTGTTGGAACAAACCTATTATAAAGCACTTTCATAGCGCAAAATTTGAATTTCCCGCCATGTTTGATACTTATGATACGTGATTATGACGTGACAGATCAAAAGTTGACAGATGGCAGTTATACCTTGTCTCAGAATAAGAAGGAGTGATTCAAATATCGCGCCAAAATGGCGTACATTTTTAAAGTATTTCATTGGTTTTTGCGTAGGCAAGTTTAACATGGGAAAAAAAGTTTGACAAAACGTCATTTTATGTTTATAGCCAAGCCATAACCTAGTCTCTTACATTTTTACTTTGGTTTATTATACTTTATTGCGTTATTAAATAAAATCCGTACTTTTATGTACAACATGAGCATGCGTTGATCAGACGGCTTAAGACCTAAGGAACAAGTGATCATGCATTTGAAACTTTGAATTTGATGAATCTGTCAAAAATACTGCACGTCAGTGCAAAAATCAAATATTCAACAATTAATATTATTGCAAAAATAACTATAGGTGAATTCATACCATAAAGGAACTGGACAACTCACACATATTCTAGAATTGACTCATTAATTTCAAGTAAGTGTTAATTAAATACTAATTATATTACCACATGTTCATATACGTGTTATATTTCAGATATGTCAAACATAAAGAAACCTGTACTAATAGAAGAAGGTGAAAATATTTGGTGGTGAATATGGGAAAAAGTTTGGATTGCCACAAGTATAATGAGTGCACGACAAGCTTTGTTGAAAACCTGTAGGATTAAATAGCCATACCGATAAAGATAGGCAATTAAGAATACTTCATATAGGATCTGAATTGATACATAAGATGAGGTTGCTTCAAAAAAATCGCCTTTCAGAATATCACTTATATGAGAACGTTTGACAGAAGCAATTACAAATGTTACAATAAGTATTTGGAGAAATTGTGCCGACCGTGTATATTTTTAATCTTTTTAACATGATGTGAACACTAAATTATTGTTAATTTCCAATATATAGTAGAAATAAATATTTGTTATACTTTATATATTTTCATAATAAATAAATTTTAATAGGGAATAATAATTAGTAATGTGTAGGTATATGTAATTACATTGCAGTTCGAACTTCAACCGATGTAAATTTTTCTTTTTATTACTGTTGTATGCAAGATTCACATTTCCAAGACTAGTTGCTTGAATTTACCTCCTCAAGGTTTGTAGCAGTAATACGAATGATTTATCTATATAAGTTCTTTATTGATATTTAAAATAGAAACTAATAAGCAAAACTTTTTCTGCAAGTTCTTAAGGACATTTTGATAAAAGATAAAAGGTTTGATTCATTCTTGCTCTCTGATACAAATATTTAATAATAAATAGACTTGATTCACAATTTTCATGTTGATATAGCACATTCACTAAAATCTGCAGTAATTATATATTTATAACGGCAATCCTCCTCAAAACGCTCAGAACAAAGTCTATGCTTTCATTTGTAAATTGGGCCTATATTTTTATCCATAGATTTTTCTAATTTTTTTTGTAAAACTAGAATGAACAGATTTGAATGTTAAGAGATTTGTATTCATCAAATTATAGATGTATGCACCTACTTGTGTTTATAACTTTACTGTCCTGTTTCCAATTGCCGTGCACTCGTATTGTTGCTTCGACTGGTAGAATGAAAAGCGGATTCATCTATTTTAACGAAAGTAGTAAATGAAACACAAAACAGCTAAATCCTTAGTTAGAATTAATACAGTTCTTCTAACCTCAATTGTCATGATGTCATATCAAATTGTCTACTAAATTTTAAGCTATGTGTTCCATGTTTTGGCGGGATATTTGAATCGCTCCTTCTTATTCTGAGACAGGGTATAGTAAACATGAAGCAATACACGATAGAACAACGCGTCCTGATTGTTAAACATTATTATCAAAATGGTGAAGGTTTGATTGCCACCATTCGTAAAGTGTGTTCAATTCGGTCGACAGACGTTCCTAAATTCGTCTAGAGTGCAAAGAATAATCCACAAATTCGAAAAGACTGGTGCAGTTAGTGATGTGAAACGACGACAAGTCTAGAGACGTGAATTCGTCACCGTGCGCAGTAATTGGACATTACAACAGCCACTTTTCAACGTATTCTGATTCAAGATTTGCATCACCACCCCTACAAAGTCCAATTGACTCAACAACTTCTGCCAACAGACCATGCACAGCAAAGTGTATTCACCAATTGTATATCTGAGCAAACAGAAGTGAATGCCGATTTTGGCGACAAAATCATTTTCAGTGATGAGGCTCATTTCCACCTCGATGGATTCGTTAATCGGCAAAACTACCGCATTTGGAGCTCAGAAAGTCCACTGATGATTATCAGAAAGCAATCCATCCGAACCATATTACTCTTTGTAGTCTGGAGGAATAATTGGACCGCATTTCTTTGAAGATGCGAAGGTAATGTAATAACGGTGAATGGCTATCGTTGTCGTGCTATGATAACGAAGTTTTTTTTTGCCTCAATTGAAAGATATTGCTCTTGACGACATGTGGTTTCAGCAGGACTGTGCCACATGGCATATAGCCTGTGAAACCTTGACTGTTTTGCACGAGTTTGCTCCTGGTCGTGTCATTTCCTAATTTGGTGACCTGAATTGGTCGCCACATTCTTGCGATTTGACACCTTTGAATTTCTGGCTGTGGGGCTATCTGAAGTTACGGGTTTATGCCGTATGAAACATCGTTTATTAGGTACTTCATTTACTTTGAAACTATGCTAATTCGTATCTTTCATTGTTCGATTACAAATTTATTCTATCTACCACTGCTTATAATTTGTTGGTCATCTATGGCGAGGTCAGATGTTAACTTCGGTATTCATATCCTCCATTTCTGAACATGTTTGTATTTGGGAGCTCTTTATGCTACCAAATATGGTGTCCGCTCTCACACAAGCTCCACCCTTTTAGAAAAAAAGTAGCAAAAATGGTATATTAATTTTTGAACGAATTAGCAAGCTCTTTAGTAGCGGCTACACAGCGCTTGCATATTCTGCATGCGAACACTACCGCATTTAGAAAGGAGGGTTTTGGGGATTTAAACCACCACTACCAGCCTCGAACTAACGAAGTAAGCAAACGCAAAGTAGCATTACATTACATTACATTATATATTCACCTCTTTTTCCAGAAGAAAACATTTTCCAAAAATTTTAAACCTCCCATCACACAAAAATTATTCTCATCTGCGACCTTAACTTGGCACATTTAAAGCTTTCGATGGTATCTATGAACAACTTGAATGGTAAATCAGAATTGGAAGACATTCAATCTCTTTAGAACATTATCTCTTCTTATACCATTAACACTGCTATTATTACACAATTAGTCTATTGATTTTGCTTCGATGGTCGGACTTATCAATAGCTTCGATGATGCCTGCAAATTATAGGTGAAACGTCAACGTCAATAAAATGCAATATATGACAGAAACTTAGGAAGATTTACTTCATATCATTTATTTATTTTGTGGTCAATTTTTACTATTGGTACTTTAAGAGTTTTTTTTTTGCAGTTTATCAAATTTGCTTTAACCAGGGATTTGGAGTTCAGCTTATGGCATCATATTTACACTACTACTGATGCTGACGATAAACTTCACATTTTTAATTATTGTTTGCAGAGTCTTTGTTGAAGTGTCTACAATATTCGCTTTGCAGAAAACATGTATTTGAAGTCGAATCTATACAAAATATGTCAAACCATTTTTATTGTAAACAATTACCCTTGGATATGCATACATCTTTGAATCCGGGGTGTTCTTGGAAGGACAGTCCCGACTTCGTTCCGAATTATTAAACTAAACACAGTTATAATACACGTGCTGATAATATGCATAAATTACTTCAATCAGGAACTACGAAAAAGCTAATCAAAAAAATCTAACTAGGATTATTAAACGTTCGTAACCATCATTTCCAAATTTGATAGAATTTGGAACTGTGATAATTAAAAATAATTTACCATAATATTTGATTGAGAAGTGGTTTTATAGTGATAAACATTTTTATAATAACTATTAACAACTAACTCTATTTGGGTTGGGTTGGTTACATATTTAGCTATGAATTTATTGGAATGAATATATTGTTATTATCAGTATAAAGATATATTTCCATAAGGCATAGGTTCACAAATTGTGGGGCGCGACAATTCAAGGAGAGAGCAAGAATTTCTATTTCATTTATACACGATGAGAGGGGGAGCGACAGTCGTAGTGAACTCTACCGCTGCCATAGGGAATTTCATACTACCACTACATTTCACTTGAACTGAATCACCCCGTATATATTATACTCTGTTCTGAACTTTTCGTATCATATGATATTATCAGTCAGCAGTCTTTTCACAAACTGGAGAGATACGGTATAAACGGTGTTGCTCTTGAATGGTTCACATCCTACCTTAATGGTAGAGCACAAAAAGTGACTATAGGGGAGCATGAGTCACCAACACTTCAATCTGATATTGGGGTTCCGCAGGGCTCAGTTCTTGGGCCTACCCTATTCCTGTTGTACATACATGATTTTCCCGGGACTTTACATTCGTCGGCAACTGTACCACTTTATACTGATGATATTACTATTAATCTTTGCTCTGATACTCTAAGGAACTTGATTGACAGCTTAAATCTTACACTTTCACAAGTAAACAATTGGATGAAAGTCAATAAATTGTTAATTAATGAAGAAAAAACGAAGTGTATTATGTTTGCTGACGGTGTTTCGTCTGGTTTTTTAGATCCCTCCTTCCCTAATATACACAGGGTCTTACGCGCCAAGGTCCTCGGTCTTTCTGTTGATCGGAGACTCAAGTGGGACACTCAACTGGATGATATTTGTAGTGCATTATCTGGGGTATGTTATGCGCTTCGCAACTTAAAGGGATCTTGGTCTCAAAGTGTGTTGAAGGTTTAATACTTCTCAAATTTCTTTTCCAAAATGACGTATGGTGTTAGCTTCTGAGGATCCTGTATAGTATGTAATAGAGTATTTTTAATACAAAAAAGGGCACTTCGCATTGTTTTTGACCTCAATTTCCGTGATTCATGTTGAAACTTATTTGCTGATCAAAGACTGTTAACGTTTTACGACGCATACATTTTAGAACTGCTAAGCTTGGTCTATAGATTTAGATCGGAGTTTGCTGCTGGTGTCTATCATCAATATAGTACGAGAAATCTATACTATCTTTTGCCACATGCTCACAGGACGGCATTTTTTCAGAGAAATATACTATTTATGGGATGCAAACTTTTTAATTAGCTCCCCTCACAAATCAAACAGTCATTGAGTTTGAAGCTTTTCAGAGGTGCTGTAAGAAGCCACTTACTGGCAGTCAACTGCTACTCTATAGATGACTATTTGAATTATTGATCCTGTAGATTTGATTATGTTATGTTAAAAGGGTTTTCATAATTTGCTTGCTCAACAAACCTACAATGTAATTAGTGAATAATGACTGTCTAGTTATTATTACTTTTATTATATAATCCTGGCATGATTTTATCATGTACTCACCCTTGACATGTTTCTAGCATATACCTTTGTTATTTGTAATACTGTATACAGTTTTGGAATAAAGATTATTATTATTATTAGTATTATTTTCTTTATAAGTTTCTTCATCTCCTTCATGGAGATATAAATACAATATTATTCTTTTATTATAAAATAATTCACATCGGAAATAAAGAGTAGAATATAATTTCATCCATCATTAAATTAGCGCAGAGCAATAATTGCCTTGGTCACCAAAATCGTCCGACCGCAATTCTCTGTAGACGTTGGAAATTAGTAACCAAATTGCATTTAACTGCCACCGCATGGACTTACTTCGCTGGAAATTGAGTTTCCCGTGAGGAGTCTAGAACGAGACGAATTGTGTTGAAAAAGAAGACGTGCAATCTGGATTCGAAACTTAGGAGTCGAGTTTGACAAGTATATGCAACCGTAAAGTGTTAAAACAAAGGTTTAATCCTGTAAAGTCCCCGGTTCTTGTCGGCAATCTTTGTGGAACTGTCAGTGTTCGGGGGTCTCTTAGTAAAACGTCGCTGCACATGCAATGAACGTTTAAGATCAAACTTGTCTCGGGAGCGTCTGAACGAGAGAAGTTCAGATGTTCGCCTCGGTTTAAATTTAGTTATACTGTTAACTTGTTTCCCTTACTCTGCGGCTAATCAGGTGTACGCTAATGTGGTACAGTTTCGGAAATTTGTTAAATCCTCCTATCAAAGTGTGAACTTAAACTTTGTCGTATATAGTTATATATACAGACGTATCATATGCATATGTATGTGAAAACCATGTTATGCATTTGTTGTTAATTGAAACAGTTTTCTTTAAGTACACCGTTTGACGAACTATCTGTTAATAACTTCGTTTGAAGTTATTAATGAAGCAATATACTGTGAGAACATGTGTGCAAAGATGTGTCACGTAAATAGGCTTGATATGCTCTGATATACAATACGCTGGACACCGAAAACAAGTATGTCAGGTTCAGTCCTGGCTCTACTATAAATATTGACATCCTTTCCAACAATGTTGAATGTAGGAACTGTATGCCATACAAAAGGATTTGGTTAAGCAGAGAATGTGCATTTCAATATCGAAGTATTGTTCTTCACTGGCTAACTAAAGTTCAATTCTGAACTCGATTGACAAATAAATATTATTATAACTTAGGAAGATGCCGAAGTTGAAATACCCTTGTCTTCCAGTCATTGGGTGGCAAAAAGGCGCCTCAAGCAATTTATACACTGAGCGTGTAGCAAACATTTGCTTGTCTATGTATCGAAATACCGAAATGGTAATTGTTAAATAAAAACCCTTTATTTCCGGAAAGAAAGGGTTTGTTGAAACAAACAAATATGCCTAGTTAAAAGGTTTGTCTTTGAATCAAGCACAATTTTAGTTGATTTTACCGCTTTACATGCTTGAAGCAAGAAATTAAACATGAAACTCTTAAATATTTCTTGTTTGTGGTAAGCAATATTTGTTCCCACATAGGGTAAGTCCGGGAGAGATGCCCCGTCGGGAGAGATGGCCAAGTACTCTAGTTTAGTTTTTTGTTGTTAGATGTCGCTAGCGATCAGTTGGTTGGGGTCTTGTATTGAGTGTTGAACGCCTGCATGTGAAATTGGCGACGAAATTTCAATAACGATTTTGTGAAAATACGAAATTGTTTTGTGAAGGTGCCGATTTACAGCAGCAGTTTAAGCTGGGACAGTTTTCATACGGTGAGAAACGTTTTTACTTAAGTTTGTCTTATTATATTTGACTAGTGATATGTGTTGACTATACTTAACCTACAAATTACATGTTATTGTAATATTTGAGCTAATAATGACGTGGGGCATCTCTCCCACCAGAATGGTACAGATGCCCCAGTCAGTTCCGGTAGGCCCCAGAAAAAATCAAAAGTATATTGTATTTTTTTTTAGATATGCCCACCAAATATAAACGGAAATGCCCTGATAGGGGCAAATGGAGCAGTCAACAATTGGAACAAGCCTTAGAGGCAGTTAATAACGGGCACATGGGGATCAATGAAGCGTCCAGAGCATTTGCCATTCCCTCTCGAACTTTAAGAAGACGAAAAGCTCAACATAATAATTCACAAAAAGTTCCAATGGGCCCTTCGTCTTTGTTCGGCAGAGATAATGAGAAAAAACTAGTTAAACACATACAAAAACTGTAGGCAAGAGGATTTGCACCGTCCATGGACGATTTGAGGAGAACTGCGTTTAAATTTGCCGAATTTTTGGGTATCCAACATCACTTTAACTCAGAAAAAGAAATGGCGGGATACGACTGGATGAATTCTTTTTTACGACGCAATCCGGAGCTGAGTATGAGAAAGTCGGAGGGAGTATCCTTGGCGAGAGCTGAAGGCATGACTAAGCAAAGGGTTGATAATTATTTTCAGTTACTTAGCGCTGCCCTTGAAGAACACGAACTAATGGATAAACCGGGGCATATATACAACATGGATGAGACTGGGTTGCAGCTAAATAATAACCCTGGCTTTGTTATAGCCACTAAAGGTTCAAAAGCTGTGTCTTCAGTTACATCCGGCGAGAAAGGCGAGACAATTACTGTCGTAGCATGCTGTAATGCGGAAGGCAACTTTCTCCCACCTACGTGTATCATGAAGGGAGTAAAGAAAAGAATTGAATATGAAGATGGGATGCCCCCTGGGTCATTTGTATATATGTCTCCCAAGTCAGCGTACATAAATGCAGAAATATTCAAAAACTGGCTAACAAATCTGTTTTTACCAAGAAAACCAGAAGGAAAAGTAATTTTAATAGTAGATGGCCATTCCTCTCACTGTGATATCAACACCCTAGAATTTGCAGAAGCAAATGACATTGTTATGCTGAGCTTACCCAGCCACACTACGCATATCTACAACCTTTAGACAGGGCAGTATTCAAGTCATTAAAAGCTGCATATGGTAAAGCTTGTAACAACTGGATGAAGGCTAATCCTTACAGAAAAATAGGTAGGCTGCAGTTCGGTTCATTATTAAGCGAGGCTTGGGGCAAATCTGCGACCAGCAGTAACGCCATATCGGCCTTTAGGTCAACAGGCATATATCCATTAAATCCGGAAGTGATTCCGGAATATGCATATTTGATAATAGATAGCCAGACACCACAAAACGAGAACCAAGGCACTCAGCTGCCAGCAACTTTGCAACTTACATCTGAAGAAGTAGAGATAATCGCTCCAGAAATGTTGATTGAGCCATCTATTCAATTAAAACCGTCCTGTCTACCAGTGGCTGGATCATCTTCAAAAATAGTGGCTGAGACATCTTCAGAAGTGGCTGAGACATCTTCAGAAGTGACTGAGACATCTTCAGAAGTGGCTGGGCCATCTTCACCAATAGTGGCTGAGATATCTGCAAAACCAATGACTCCGCCAATTAACAAGGGAAAAGTGGAAGCACCCATAGATGCAGTGGCCGGTCTATCAACAAGTGTGCTCGATAATATTACGTCTGAAACTAGTGACATTACGCCTGGAAAATTGTTAGAACAAATACATCCAGTTCCAATCTCAAAACTCCCTGAATCTACTCGTAAGCGTTGTCGGCAGGTTGCTACAATTCTAACTTCAGCAGAAAATTTAGCAACTAAACGAGCAAAGCGGAACAATAAAGAAGATAAGAAGATTCAGCAAGAATTGAAGAAAAATAAAAGGAAGATGAAGAAAGTAAGTAAAACTGGGAACACTAAAAATAAGCTCTGTTTCAACAAGAATAAAGGCAAACAGCCAAAGAAAGTTTACCAAAGTGACTCAAGTGAAACTGAAAATGAAGATGTTTTATCTCTGCATGACAGGAGTAGCGACGATGATAGCTCACAGACCGAGTGTGTGGGCTGTGGTGAAGAATATCAACACACCAATAAGAAGGATGACTGGGTGCAATGTCTTCATTGTGCTAAGTGGTTTCACGAAGGATGTAGTAGTTTCGAAAATACATGTGATATGTGCGGTAACATAATGTCTAGGCGAAAGTAAACAAAATGCAGTTGATTTGTACCTGCTTGGAACTTTAATTTTCTGTTTTTAATTAGAATTCTATTTTTTGCATTTCTTGCATTTCTATTTACTTAAATAAGTTGAAATAATCTTTATTTGGTTGCAATATGTTGATATTTTATACGTTAAATATATTGTTTGTTATAAATGAGACTACAATTTTCTTTTTCTGTTGACTTAGCTAATAGTTTAGACCGGGGCGTCACTCCCACATGCTAAAGGCATCTCTCCCGCACTGTCGGGAGAGATGGCCAAAACCATTTTTTTGTTTATTATTTTTTTATTGAGTTCCAGCTAAAGATAATCAAATTTTTAGCACAACGGATTATTACTTAATAGATTTGGAATGCATTCTTCATTTTTACTAAAGTAAAACACTAAATACTGGACCAAGATGAATTTTCTACTTTTGGGGGGGGGGGGCATCTCTCCCGGACTTACCCTACATGTTTCATTCAAGAAATATGCAATTGACCCAAAAAAGTATTTGGCCGAAAGACACGTGTGCGCAAGACCCACAGAGGTTATACAAAGCGAACGCATTTCCAATACATTTTAACTTTGAATGCTGCCTTCTGGCCTGGTTCTGGGTTCCCCTGGAACTTTCGAAATTCTACTCTTTGACTGCTTCACAAGTTTATCTAGCGTCTAATTAACTACCATAGATTAAGTTAATTACACACTCCGCCCCCTCTGATTAGCTGCTATAGTTGGTCCCTTAGTTTTAGTTTTTTTTTCGTATTCATAATAAGTTTATGTATAAAAAAAATCCGTCTCTTTCATTGTTATTATTTATATCCGAAAGATTGATATAAATGCCGACAATCACTCTATTATTGTTTGTTTGTCAAAAATAATAGAAACACCAAGCGTTACGTTCAGTCACATGCGGTAAATATGGCAATTTACTCCGAAGTCTGTATGTTCTTAAGCTTTTGAGAGAATTTATTTATTTCATATTCAATATCAAATATGTTGTTCACGTGAATAAGACTCTAATTTGTAATTCTGTAGTATACGTTTGATTTAAAGTTTTGTAACTAAAGCCCACTGACATTAATGTACGGTGTTGCAAGATAAAGAAAAGAGTAAAAGATTAAACATAGATTTCCTAGGAAAATACCTCTCTGAGTTATTCCCACGCTTACATGCTCTATTAATTAAAACCGAGAAAGCACTAATTAGTTCAACGCAAAGTGTCAACACATTTATAGGTTATCTTTGTCGATGCAGTGAGTTGTTAGGAGTCGGCGTGATATTACCCAAAGACAGTAAATTCCGCTTGACTAGACACCATACCAGCTTCCCGATTGGACATTCTTCTGTTAAAATTCTAAGATGCGACGGAGTACTGGAAAATGCTGTTTCGGACACCCACCAGGAAACTATGTTGCAAAAGGACAAGAAACGTTTATTGAATCAAGAAGAATAAACGTTTCAAATAACGCTCCAAAATTTGTTAAACAAATTGCTTATTGAAAACCAATGGCATTACTTAGAAGCAGGATTTTGAAGGTATACTCTATAACGTTCAGCTAATCTGACTAGTAAACATCAACTAATTTTTGCATATCGACCATGTGTTCATTCTTTATGAAATAGCAATATTAAAATGTTGTTTTTAACTGGTTATTCCAACAATTTAAACTATTGCTCTCTGGTAAAACTTTAAAACTGTTCAGTCCACTAATTCTTGGTTAACTAAACCCTTTTACTTTCTTATACATAGTATAAGGAAGTATTGTGATGGTGAAAATTTTCGACCTCGAGATTTTTGCAGATGTCCACGTTTTGAGGTCCCCTGATACCAAAAAACTGGTTTTTAAAAAATGCCTCTCTCTGTGTGTGTGTCTGTCTGTCTGCCTGTCTGTCTGTCTGTCTGTCTGTGTGTGACCACGATAGCGGTCAAACCGCTTGAGATATCAATTCCAAATTTTGTATTTACGTGTATAATCTCCCTCTTGAGATCTGATTAGTTTTTCAGTAAAATCGGTAGACCGGAAGTAGCAGTTTACTTCAGTGAAAAAATCGAATTTTGCCAATATTTCGTCAAATACTAAGTTTATACAAATTTATAAAGAATTCATATGTACTTAAAATTAAAATTAAGAACAATTTTATTTAAAAAGTTTTTTGAAATTCCTACCGGAAGTAGGTCTTTTACTCTCATCGAAAATTGGTTTTTTCGAATATTTCGCAAGTCAAGCTTTTTAGACAGGTACGTTACGTGTATAATAGTATTTAAAACATAGTTTTCAATATCTTTTGTATAAAAAAGATTTCAAAATTCGGACCGGAAGTAACACTTTTACTCTTACCGAATAGCGATTTTTGGCAAATATGTCGTAAATTATGCATTCTATAGCGATTTATTAAGAGAATAAAAGTACTTAGAATAGGATTTTGAATAAGTTTTGTATAAAAAAATTCTTAAGATTGTATAGTTTGAAACGCTCATACGTATAAGAAAGTCGTGTGGTGGCCACACCTCATTTTTCCTCTTGATTTAGATTATAAGTTATCTTGCATATTTAATGTAGCTGCTTATTTTTTTAGAAATAAAAGGCCTATTGTTATTATTTAAGATTTATGATGACTGACAGCATGCAAGGAAAACAAATTGAAGGGTAATAGTGTATTTAATCAACCTTGTCTTTTACATGGAAAGAGGGATTAATTAGGCCAAATATCCCTGTGGCAAAGAAATATTCGAAAACATGTTAGAAATAGTATAGAAACGCTGAAGATAGAGAAGCATTTGGGATTACCGCATCTACTTGCCGAAAATTATTTAAAAAAGTTAACTGAATCGGGGAGATCAAAACAAATTTCGGATTTTTTACTAAATGTTTGTTAAAGATTATTCAAGTTGTACATTTAAGTTCTGTTTTAAGTATATTCAAAATAAAACGAAGACGATAGCACCAACTAGGAAAGCAGGAAAATAATACATTTAAACAGAACAAAACCGTGACAACACTATTACGTTATAAGTAAGTCAAGATTGGTAAAAAGAACGAACATGTTTATCACACGGCTAATCATCAAGTATAGTTATTATTCTGTCTATTTTGGGTTGGCACTTTGATAGTTTAGGAACTTTTTTGCTGGAAAGTGAGACAAGTATTTCCAATTATTTATGTTCAAAATTCATAGATTTCTTTTTGTTTAAAGAGTATTACTATTATTTTTATGAATATTCATTTCCATTTTGAACGGTTTATTGTTATTTGAACTTTTTAAAACATTCTTTCTTTGAATTTCAGATTCCAAAGCACCTGGACAAACGCAGTATTGGAACATCACGAATTAAGCGTGGGTTCGCTCTTCTAGCGTAGGTACGCGTCCCTAGTAAAAAAAAAATGTTTTTTCATTTTTTTGTATAAGTAGGTACAGGCAATTACTATTATACTTCTTATAACAATATGCAAATTTATTGTTATGAAACATAACATACATGATTGCATTTTAGATATTTGACACATAAGCACTTCTTTATCTAAGATACATTTAATATAATTAAAAAATGATTTATAAATTGCTTTATTTACTAATAGATATAGTTACAATTGTTTATCGTGAATATTTTGGTCAGTTACTCTTTCAAGTACATATTGTAATAATTCCAAATTTTAATATGCATTTCTATTAAATTTATTGAATTTATTTCCTTACACATCTTAAGGAGAGTGGTTGATCCCTTGATATCTCCGTTTGCATTATTTCCTCAAAACTTTTGCAATAAACGATAAGCATCATTTACGTGAGTTAATTGTATGCAACATTCACTAATATGTGACTCAACCGAAAATTCCGTAATAGCAACGTTACTTCGTATAATCACATACTCTAATCTCTATTTTATAGTTCACGGCTGTCATATTAAAAATTACATTTGACTTTACATGAAGTAAGGGTAGTTAAAATTAATGTAAAATGTTAAGAAATAAATCACTGCACTAATGTTTGACCATACAGAATGTCAGTCCTATAATAAAACGCGAATATATGAACCTATTGTTAGGTTGCTGGCTTAATACACAAATCATATCTCTGATTTTATTACTTCGCGTAATACAAAAAGCCAAGGAAAGCAATAAAACAAACACATTTTCTAAATCATGTCTCGCTAATAAGTAGTTACATCTAACAATCTTGACACGCATTTGTCGCATTACCTATTCAACATATCTGTTCTGGACATCTAAGGCCCTTATCTACGGATATAACTTCGACGAGACCATAAATTGTTCTGGTTTATTGCTTGTCCGACTGTCGACTCCTAACATAGGCATTCTTTTTCCAAAAAGGATTAATCAGTTAATTGATTTTATGTATAATATCTGACGTGACGATCACTGTCGTCGACCATCGCTTGAACTTCTTAATGGCTTCAATTAAACTGTCTGCAAATGATCTCACGTTCTGCCTCAAATACTTGACTTAAATGCATAATACTAGATTGCATTAGGAACTATTCATAATTGAAATGATAAGGAAGTGTTTGTCTCTGAATTGATTTGGAACAAATATATGATTGAATGTAGAGCAGCTGTAAAAGATGAAAAGAGATAATCTATATCTAAAACAGTTTTGAAAAGGAAATCCTTCAAAATGTTTGTGTAGAAATTTTTGTAGAAATTACACAAAATATTAACAACCATTAACAAATATTTGAAACCATTTTTGCACGCTTGCCTCCCAATGCTGAGAGAATCAATGTTTCTTGATACAATTTTATCAAATCAAGACCTTAGAAATCTTAGAATTCTTCATTTCATGCTATCTACACGGATTTATTCAAGGTAGGTCAACTATTGGTAATATAGTTACTATTATGGAATACATTCAAAAACTTGATAAGCAGTATTAAGTAAACTTGGTTAATATACATTTTAGCAGTTCATATAGCTCTGTCAATTTTATATAATTAAAAAATTATCAATCTTTGACTTTTGCTACCCCTCGCTGCAAGCACGGGCATGTATGGCGCTTCGCTTAACCACCCAATGCGGAGGAAAAAACATTACGTGATTTATTAAAAGGAACAAGATTACTTAGTACAAAAAATTTATATTAAGTAATTAGCAGTCATTTAGTTCAGTGGTTCTTTCTTCTAGTCAATAATAAATTTTTTAAATAAAATAAATCTTTTGCATGAAGAAACTAAGAAATTACATTAAAATGAAAAATATTTATATATTATTACTTCCTGATTATCTTACTCTTAGTAAGGCAACTAGGTTTATCTACTCCATTCAGGACGTATGAAGAATTTGAAAATACACTCTTAGTTGTAGCTCAATTGCCAGAGCGTGGGCCTAGCAGATTCGTTGTGTTTCCAAGTCCCATCCGAGGCCAAACTTGTAAAAAGTTCGCTAATTAGATGTATCACTGGCAAGCAAAAATAATTAATTAGAAGTATTTTTAAGTATTTTTAAATATCTTTTCTATTGAGAAAGTTAATGAAAAATATTTAAGGAGTTGAACACTTTTAAGCGCGAGACTTTGATTTACTACTTTATGGCGTAGTTTCTTATCATTATTATTAGTTTTAGAAGCCTGTGTACTTTAATTTGAATTTGGAATCTTTATTTTAAATTTACAATGTCGCATTTCTCTTTCTATTTATTTTGCATTGGCATCCTGAAAAAATCTCGTCATATTCCTGTGATACCCTACAGCTAATTTAGTTAAATTATCAGCATATAGTACAATTCTGTTTTATATTTGTACTTCCTTAACTAGTCGTCTTATCGCTCGGTTTTTGTTTCTACAATTTGCCGAATAAAATTCCCTTTAGGACATGGAAAAACGCTTTAGTTTTGGAGTCTTACTACGTCTGAAGTTATGTAAAACTAGTTAATCATAATTTACTTAGCGATCACATATTTAGCTGTCCAGACAATTTTACAAATATGAATGTTTTATAATCTTTTTGTTGTGAAATACCTAAGATATATTTGCCGGTTAAAGATTCTTGCTAATTTAGAGTGTATAAGGTGAGATGTTTTGCATTTAATTTGGTATAATTGCCGTCAATGTAGTGTTTAATAGTATTGAACGTTACATTTTTCTTGGTCATCTATTGTGATTCGGAAATGATTTCTGTATTATCTGGAGGATCACTTTAAATTTTTAAGTTTTGCTTATATCACATTAACAAATATTTTAAAATTAATTCATTTAATTCTTGCAATTCCTTTTTTACTTTCCCTATGTTCTTGCTTTAAATATGTATAAATAGAACTTTTGCACGTTGTGTGAAAATATTCCTTAGCAAATTAAGAACAGAATGTTGCGGTGTTCGATAGAACAACCGATTGGCGGTGTTATATTAAATAATGTGCACGAAAACTTTCGTACTTTTTTTGGATACTATTACTTAACATTACATAAGCACTAGGTGTATTACCTGTGTTTCTTCTTTGTTAATAATTTTTTTTTTAGTTTATATATACATACATATTTAAATAGTTTATAAAGGAGGATCATTAAATTTGCACATATTTAATCAATAATTGGTTCCATTTAATTGATTATACGTTCTAGATAAACATTTCACGATTCATTCATTCTATTATATTAATTACTTTTAATTTTTAAATAAATCTTCTTATTGTTGTTATTCTGACCCTAAAACGTCCTTAGCTTTCTTTCGGGTGAGAATACAATCAGGGTGCCGTCAGTTAACTGAAGGAGGAGAGGTGACCCATTCCCGATAGTCATTTTAAGGAATATCCATGAACCACTTACTGACTTCATATTTGTATATTTTTCGAATTTCCCTGGCGGCAAAATGTTTATAATTTAATTTCGCAGATTAACAATATCAGTATCGATTGGAAAAATTATTATTTTTAATAATAGTCTTGCAATGCTGAATTTTTTTCTTTTTATGAAATATTGCTTCACAGTGGGCATATTATTTCAAACATCTGTTTCATTAATACAATTTAAAACGTGAAATGATTCGTATTTATATCTCAGATGTGGAGTAGTTGGTCAAGACTAAGTCCGAATCTTACCAGCTGCAAATATTACTATACTACAATGTCAATATTCTTTGACATTGTATGACCATAAACGTATATTATAATTAATACAGTAGCTTTATATTTTTGAGATGATAAATTCTTCTTCATATCTTATTTAAATTTAATTTAGTTTCTACGGTGTTTTCATAAAAAGCTATATAGAAAACAAGTTCTATTTAATTTATATGCAATGAAATATATGCCGAGGTACTTATTTCTCTATTATTCATCAAATTCTTCTGTAATACCAGAACAAATTAGTTTCAAAAGGATAATACGAAGGAATATTAAACTTACTGTATTTACCGACTTCTATTGAAGACGAATCGCATGCAAACGATCTAATAACTCTCCTGTTCCAAAGAAAAATATATACATATCCGTTACGACGTAGAAAGATTTCAAGAAGCAAGAGCTCATTTGTACGTACAAGAGCACTACTGTAAAATGAACCCTTTTTCATTGTTGTAATAAATTTATGCTTACTTTGGGATATTTTTAACTTTTACGATGCACTTCGGGCTTGAAGTAGCATCGAGAATGAGACACAGATTAACGAAAAGAAAAAAGAAAGAACACGAAAAAGTGAAGTGTATTACTCGCGTAAAATACAAACAATCTCTTCAAATTTCCCTCCCATCAACTCTTCTACTCCTTTATTATAAGTTTTTAGTGTCCTAATGATGGCAGCACTGAAATTTTAAAAGGTTATTTCCGTTTTTATAACTCCACTCTCATTTGAGATAACAAAATTTTACCATTTAGTAGTTTACGGGTATCAATCATCTATATGGAATAACTTTACTTTAAGTTTCTTTCACTTTGTTCTTCAAGTCTTTATCTCATCACCTCCTTACATCTCTACCGATCGTCGTCGTCCTCACGCTAACACTTCTCATATCTGTTGTTCTTGTCTCACGTAAGGAACCATCGTCATTTGATGAAGACAAAAGAATCAGTTTTATTGCCGGACATAAAAAAATTTTTAGATTAAATTTATGTTTATTAGTTTACGTTCTTAATCCTGCTTTAATGTCCCTCCTCCTGTTCCGATGAGTAAAATGGCAATATCGATAATTAAATACTGAATTATTACCGTTGCGAGAATATTTTTTATCGTTATTTATTGCTGTGAAACTTTGAGTGTAGTTTGTTCAACAAGAAAGAAGGGAGTTTCCTTGGCCAGAACTGAATTTGAGGAGGGAAATTTTACGCGAACTTTCAATTAGATGGAAAACGCTCCGTTTTTTTACTGCTGAAATTTAATTTGTCCGTGTGGCGTCTTCGTTGAAATAAAGGCCTAAGAAGACAAAATTGGGTGAGTTTTCCATCATAAATACGTGAGTAATTTAATTTATTGCTTGTTATTTCCCATATAAAGTAAGGATGAAGGGCTCTTGCCTAAGTAATTCCAAAGTTAAGAATGACCTAAATCAAAAGTTAATGTACTGCGAAAAAATAATTAAATTAATTACTTCTAGTTTCCTAGAAAATAATTTTGCAACTAGTTTTGAGAATGCGTTTGAATTTTCAAAAATTTTTCATTTGGGAAATTTCTGCTACACTTTCCAAAATCTGTAACATTCAGTAAGGACATAAACGCTTAAGATTTGTCTTTTTATCCTAATCACCTACCAAACATGGGGAAGGACAGGTTGTTAAATTTTTAACAATTAATTATTTTCTTCCGATTTTTGAAAAAATCTATATATAGGGTGAGTCCTCTCCGTGGGGAAGGCAAATTGTGACATTATAAGAAAAGATATTTCGAAGCGGTTTTTTTAAAATTATCTTGTATCATACAGAGTGTTCCATAACTGACTGACTAACCATAGTTATAGTTTTTTAAATGGAATACCATGTATTTGTATTTCCCGTATAATTCTCAGTCGAAAAGATATTATAGGCCTTAAAATTAACTTATTAAATTTGTTTTTAAAAATTCAATATTTAAATTATATTTATCGAAAACGACTTATTAGTTGGACACAATTTTTGGTAGCCTTGTTCATAATAAAAGAACCTGGAAAAAATCCTTGATACAGTTGGTTGCTTTCGATAATTTTATATTTCACTAGTACTTGGTTTTAACTTTTGATTGCAGGCTTTCTTTAATCGCCTTTGCACTGGTTTGACTGGTCGGATTCCCGTTCAAATTATCAAGCGACGTGGGAAAAATTACCGCAACCTTTAATAACACAAATATATCTCTTGTAGTAATTTTCCACTTATTTTATAATTATTTTCGGACGCTACTCGAAATGCTACCCACGCTTTAATAGCGATGAAACGCCGGTTGATTAGAAAAATATATCTTGAATTCTTATTTTCCAAGGGTAACTTTTCCTTGTGTTTGTTTATATCTAAAAATGTTTGAAATATGATATGCAACCAAATGTGCATGTTGGTATTTAGGGTTATATTCCTGTTAAATGTTTTTGGCATTTAATTTATAATAACTCCTTTCCAAAAAATAATGTAAGCGGTAGTTAATAATTAACTTAAAATTAAGATATAAATATTTCCAAAGTAAATTAATTTATTTACCGCACGGGGAATATCTTTTATGTTTTGCATACTGTGACATAGAGGGCGGCATTAATCAAATATCAGTAAAAATATCAGTACTAAAAGTTAATCTCCATTTCTAGTTAACCTAAATCTAAAGTTTTAGTGTGATACGTTTAGTGTACAACGAATTGTCAAAGTTGACAAATTAGTCGAAAAATAGAATTAAAGAGAAAAAATTTTTGCGCAATGATTTTTTATAATTTTGGAAAACAATTATCTCAACAAGAATGCCTCGCCGAGTTGGTTTCAGTTTTCGGCCATAAAGCACCAAATCGGTCAACAATATCTCTTTGGTATGAAAAATTCCAACATGGACGGATTAGTCTTAGCGATGATCCAAACAGCAGGTGCACCAAAACGACAGTCAGCGGCAGGAGACGTTGATGCTGTGCGCAAGCTTATCAACGAAGATCGACTTATGACATATAGGGAGACTGAGGGATCATTGGGGATTTCAAAGAAATTAGTTTCCCATTGAATACCGCATCTGTTGACCGAAGAACAGCAGCTAGGGTCTTTGGTGTCAAAATATTCTAGACCGCTTCAATGCAGGAAACTTTAAAAACGTATACAACATCCAATGGTGGTTAATCTTGGATTTACTCATATGACTCAGAAAATAAACGCCAGTGCTTTGTAGCAGGCCATGTAACAACAATTCCTCTACAAGAACAAAGAATTGTTACTGCCGATTGGTATACAAACATACGTTTGGCGCAAGTTATCGCTGAGTTATGAAATACCAACCCCAAATGACGAATCATCCTCCACCAAAACAATGCCAAATCATACTCAGCTCGCAAGACAATTGAATTTATAACAGAACAAAACGTCGAATTGTTTGACCATTCTCTGTACAGTCCCAACGATTTCCTTACCTTGCCGAAAATCAAGGGCGGACTGCGTGTTTAAAACTTTCTGTCGTTAAAAGGAGCTGTCTCGATGCTTTCAAAAACGCCGTTTGAAATATACAAACAATGGAGTGGAATAACTGCTTCCAAAACTTAAATTACATCCATCTTATTAGTTCATTTAGTATTACAACATACTTTTACTATCGTGTAAAATATTATTCATGATAATTTAAATTAAAAGTTTTTAAAATTAATATCCAGTTATGTACGTGTATGTGCTGTATTGTATTGGCATCTACGCCTATGTTGACGGAGTTTCAACATGAAAACGGAGATATGCAATAAGAAAATGATGGCTGAAGTTTACACCTTCGATTATCTATAATAAAATTTGAAAAATATTTTGAGAGTAATTGCGTTTATATTTTGATCTGTAACGTTGTTACCATTAGTATAATATTAGTATTGCTTCTCTTAGTTGTATGTGTTGCAAAAGTAACTACAATACCTATATACTTAATAAATTCTTTGGCAAGTTACATTATCAAAGATTTTATTATTATGAGGAATTTAGGGTTAGGGTAATCATCATCAAGTTCAAAGCTTAATTATAATAATGGCTTAGAAAATGTGTTACGAATTATCTTAAGAACAAGAAATTTTTTTAATGCCGATAAACAATTAACTTTATCTCAGCCATAAGAAGTAAAAGATTTTCCAGTCGGAAAAGTCCCTCCGAAGCAAAAGAGCCACTAATTGCAACCGTATACTTTTTGTTCCCAATGGCAATTCCCAAATAACGTCACGAATTATATTCTAATTAAACTTCACAAACTTCCGGCTCGGCAAGTGGGGCTGCATATGAGACGTCAGACATGCTTCTAACCAACTAACTAACGCTGCACACAGATGCAAACATTCATGTTATGTACGTAACGTATACCAAACACCGACTCCAGTGTGAGCATTTGCCAGATAGTTCTACTCTTCTGTCTTTCTCTATTCAAACCAGTTTACTGGAAGCTCTCTTCATGTATCCACCCCATACAACTAGTGGGATTAAATTATACGTTTTATGTAAGTTTTGCAGTTTAATCTGGTAACTTTTAATTAACTTTTTCCGAAAAGTAAACCGTAGTCCTCATGAATTAATAAATTTATCATCGAACCAAATTATAGGAACCCGTGTGAGGTACGAGTGAAACTTTCGAGTTGAAATAGTTCCAAACGATAATGGTCTAAGTTGAATAGTCCGCGGAGTTAAAATGAAAAAACGGACATGTTAGTCGCTAAATTCTAAAACTCTAGCTTTTAAAACGCCGTTAAAGTTTTATATTGATCGCATAAAATGCTAATGCAAAGCTCTAAAAAAAAACAAGACATAAATGAATATTCACATCTGAAAGGCTAGACCTAAATAAATATATTAAAATTAAATAATATTAGGAATTTTTACCTTTATATATACACACTCCAATTTATTTATTCCTTCATGAGAGCTTGTTCTTCATTAATGAAGGAATTGTCGCTTTCTACAGCTAATCTCTAATATTTACTATTATATTCCTTCGACATACAACTGCGTTAGTAATATTATCCACCCAGGTGGCTTTGTGATCATATGTGGAAAGCGAATATTTGCAAATTTTCCTGTGTAGTAGCTTCAAATTACCAATGGCAGTGGCAGGTGAAATGAAAAGCTGTTATTTTGGATAGACTTCTTACTACTGGTGATTTATTCCAGATGAATTTATATATTAACATAACACTTCACGTAAACAATAATGATACCAAATAATAATAATAATAATAATAATAATAATAACTTTATTGGTTCCTCACAAATTATTAACAACGAACATATCAAAATTACAGATTACTAACATAATATATACATGCAATATATTAGATATATCTTCATACATTGTCATAAAAAAAAAACAAGATCAAAAAGGTTACATTTTCAGATTCGCATTTATGGCGCAGTGATCTACCAGGTGTACCTTGACGATGAATAAAGAAAGTAGTTTTATAATGCAAATTACAAAAAACGAAATATTCGATTAAGGCTCAAGTAATCAGAGAAATCAATATCCTTCGGCCGAAATCAGACAATTATTGATATAACGCTTTAATTGAGATTTAAAGGAACTGAGCATATTCAACCAACCCACATTTACCAATTTGTGGGAAATACGATTTCGACTTTTGATACCAAAAATAATTTGTAAGCACGAGTTCTGGGTGACCTGAATCCATCTGACATCAAAACTCTCTAGGCAAAGGCCAAATACGGAATCGCAGAAATTAAAGTGCGATAACACAATTGATCGGCATTGATTTTCAACTTTAGGTCCATGAACAACCCCAAATTTTTTATGCATTTCTTGCGATTCAAACCAACTCCACCAATTGACAGATGCACATCAGGATCAAGTCTTTGGAAATCATGTGACATTGATGACTTCTGTTTAAATTCAAGCGAGCTGTGTAAAAAGTCTTCTTCTTCTTTTTAATCTTCTAGATAATCAGTAGATCTGTTCTGTAACTGATTATTATCTTCTTGCGACAGCGAGTTACAACAATTATTTTGGTGGTCTTCTGGGAGGACATTGTTCTCTCGGTTTTCCTTCCAATGCAATATTCCATATGTGCCCGTCCTTTTTATGTGCTCGTACCAGTGCCTTTTTCGCTGTCTTACGCATCTTACTATGTCTTGAGCTCCGCATGTCTGCCTAATGTCATCATTTCTTACTAGATCCCAAAGAGTTTTGCCTGCTAGTTTCCTGAGAGTGTTAATTTCGGATGATCACATTGTTTTTTTTGTTTCACTGATGTCAGGTCAGGCTTCGATATCGGAGGTCAGTACTGGTCTCACACATGTTTTATAAATACATCTTATTAAACTCTTGCTTTTTGATTTTTTTTTCTTCGCGAGTTTCAGCTGCGTATGTTCAGATTACAAAAGCGTTATACATCCTTATTTTACTATCTGTTGACATATATTTCTTGTTCCACACCACATATCTTAGACAGCCAGAGATTTCCTAAGCTTTGAAGGAATTTGCACTTAATTTCATTATTAATTTCCAGACAACATAAAAACAAAAAGAACGAAACACATTAAGAGATAAAATTAAAAGCAGTGCTATCAGAGAAGAACTGTAAACTGAAGACGTAAATAGATAGGCCAGATCTCAGAGACAACACTGGAGGGACTACGTTGATAAAATTAACCATAACACAATTGCCAAACAGAAATGATTGGAGATCTAAATGCAGGCATCAGGAGAGGGCTAGAAGGTAGTAATGATATAGCAATACACAACGAGGAAGAAGATGCATAAATAATACTAAGTGGATTTAGTAGCATTGACAGGCGTATAAAAACATAAGACTTATGGGAAAACAAATCCTATAAAAAACATACAAGGAAAAAAGCAGGCCAAATTCTCGCAGACATGTTTGCTATATTATCTTTGAAAAATAACTAGCCAAGTTACTTTCATTGTCCTGATAAGCACAGAAAATTCTGTGTACGTTTTTAAACCTCAAGATCAAACTTGGCAAGTTTTCATTAAAGATATTACTATTATTGAAACCTCTGAAAACTTGAGGGTCGGCAATCGAATGTAATTTTCTCTGCACACGTAGAATATGACGTGCAACTTTTGGTAAGTGATTTTTTTGTTGAACCTCATTATGGAACCAATAAGAAAAATGAGGTGTGGCCACCACACGACTTTCTTATACGTATGAGCCTTTCAAATTATAGAATTTTAAAAAGTTTTTTTACAAAAATTATTGAAAATCCTATTCTAAGTACTTCTATGCTCTTAATAAATCTCTATAGAATGCATACTTTGCAAGATATTATCAAAAAAGTGCTCCTCGCTAAGAGTAAAAGTGCTACTTCCGGTCCGAATTTTGAAATTTCGTATATACAAAAAATATTGCAGATCCAGTTTTAAATACTTTTGTACTCTTGATAAATTTATATAGAATGCCTAACTTACGACATATTTGCAAAAAATCGCTGGTCGATAGGAGTAAAAGTGGTACTTCCGGTCTGAATTTTGAAATTTTTTTTATACAAAAGATATTGAAAATTATGTTCTAAATACTTTTATACCAGTAACGTACTTGTCTAAAAAGCATGACTTGCGAAATATCCGCAAAAAACTGATTTTAGATAAGAGTAAAAGACCTAGTTCCGGATGGAATTTCGAAAAACTTTTTTAAGATAATTTGAGTATATATGAATTCCTTATAAATTTGTTTAAACTTAGTAGTTGACGAAATATTGGCAAAATTCGATTTTTTCGCTAAAGTAAACTGCTACTTCCGGTCTACCGATTTTACTGAAAAACTAATCAGATCTCAAGAGGGAGATTATACACGTAATTACAAAATTTGGAATTGATATCTACAGCGGTCACGCTATCGTGGTCACACACACACACACACACAGAGAGAGAGAGAGAGAGAGGGAGGGAGAGAGAGAGAGAGAGAGACATTTTTTAAAAACCACTTTTTCGGTATCAGGGGACTTCAAAACGTGGACATCTGCAGAAATCTCGAGGTCGAAAATTTTCATCATCACAATACTTCCTTATACTACGTATAAGAAAGTAAAAAATGGCCATAATAGATACGTTCTAGAAAAATTTTACACAATATTTATCGGGTGCAGTGAATATTTGTGTTTACAGCATTTGAGACCAAAACTATTTCTCCCTTTAAATCACGCATTTTAGGCTCGAGAAAGAGGTAACCAAAGAAGATAGAAAAAGTGTCGCAGACAATATTAAAAAAACTCCACTTTATCTTTGTATCGAAAAGTTGAAAAGCGCCAAGCTGAGGTAAATAAGTAACTTTTATTCGTTTAAATTAAACTTATAAAGCCAAGTCTACAATCAAAGTTACAATCTGTATATTTGGAGAAAATCCTACATAGTTAGTTGTATGCTGTCAGGGGTCAATATAATAAAGAAAGCAGTTGAATGGACAAAGTTAAATTGTATACATAAGAAACAATATCCTTTAAAATAAGTAATAACTATCAAAAATATAAGTATTATCTTGATTTAATTACTTGCCAAAGAAATTTTAACAAAGCACTTTTATTTTATTAAATATTTTATAATAAAAGAAGATTGCACGTATACACCATGCTATAATATATTGAAGCATAAAGCGACCAAATATGGTGGTTTAGTAGTATCTCTTGTTAGTTTTAATGTTGCCAACGATGTTTCAGGAAAGCAAATAAAGCTTTACACGGCAACTTTATGTACAATTTCACATAAACCGCAATCTTTAAAAAACTTAATATACGTTGATGACCGGGTGCATATTTCCAGTAAACAGACTCACGATTGTAAAACCCTGGCGCATAAAATTAGACCGTTATCTCTACGTAAATGTTAAGTTTATTACCACACTAAACTTAATGCAACTTTAATACGGGTCATGAACGATCGATATATCGGTTTAAGTCTTTTCATAATCATAGTTTTCCTCATCGTACCACCTTTGCATGTCGCCTAGGCAGACAAAATAGCTTTTCATTTTAATTTGAACAGGTATTGGAAAAGTTCGTGCAATGTAATACATTGCTAAATTTTTAAGCATTTTTCGATTGTTTGTATTGTTTAGAATTGCAACTGAGATTTAATAATCCCAATATTGCACGCGGAATTCCAGAAAGATTCTCAATAGAAATTTTGAATCTTCAAATCGAATCTAGTATACAGCACGTGTCAATTTTCATTAGCCATAGGCGATTAATCCATACAGTATGTGGCAACATAGTATACCCCTTCTTTCCTTTCCAATGTCAGCGCGACCGATGCATGCTCGTAAGTAAATACAAGTTAGCGTGGTTAGCAGTAACTCTTCGACCAGCGGGTTGGATGTTTGTAATGCGTTCAGAAATATTTACGAGTTACAAGGATTTGTTTTTCTTTTTACTTTTAGTAAATGCAGAGAATTATTAAGCTGCATTCACGCTGCAAGACACAAACAAAAGCGTAATTCTAATAAAATTGAAAATAAGGTAAATAAAAAGGATTCTGAAAATAATAATAAATTACTAGATCAGGAGATCGCGGTGGCCATTTGATGTTTCCCGTTCCAGTAATAAGACGGCATTGCAGATTAGATCGCAACGTATTCGCAGCTAACATTGAATGTAAAATCTGGTCGGGAGAAGTGGGAAGATCGGAGAAAGTCGTTTTGATGTCGATTGTTCCCGGGATTGGTGACGGACGCTGTGGGGTGGCACGTTGCCACATATTACTTGTATACCGTATGTGTCAATTTTCATTAGCTATGGGGATTCAGTGTTTACATGCGATTTATACGTATACAAATAATACGTGGCAACGTGTCCGTCACCAATCCCGGCAACAATCGACATACAACGATTTTGTCCGATGTCCCCACCAGATTTTACATTCAATCTTTAGCTGCGAACACGTTGCGATCTAGTCTGCAAAAGCCGTCTTATTATTGGAACGGGAAACATCAAATGGCCGCCGCGATCTCCCGACCTAGTAATATATTATTATTTTCAGAATCCTTTTTTATTTACCTTATTTATATTTTATTAGAATTACGCTTTTGTTTGTGTCATGCAGCGTGAACTCAGCTTAATAATTCTCTGCATTTACTGAAAGGAAAAAAATAAATCCTTGCAACTCGTAAATATTATTTCTAAACGCATTACAAACATCCACGCCTTGAGCTTGTATCGGTCGCGCTGGTATTGGAGAGGAAAGTAGGGATGCCATGTTGTCACGTATTGCATGAATTAATCGCCTATGGCTAACGAAAATTGACACATGCTGTATGTATAAATCGCATGTAAAATTGAATCCCTATACCTAATGAAAATTGACACATACGGTATAAAAATCAAAAACATTAAATTGTTATTTATAGACTCGCAAACTACATAATCAATTTTGATCAAATTGTCAGTGTGTTCTTTATGCTGTGTGGAAGATAACATTTTTCTTCAAATTTTATCGGAAAATTAACAATATATAAAATTACATGAATTTCTATAGGAAACGAACGACACACTGTCGGTGCGTCATACACACACACAGTATCGGTATCGGTATACAGATCACAGGCTGTTTGTATGAATATATAACGAAGAATATTGTGTATCGAAAGGCGTTGGACTGATAGATTGATTATAATAATATATCATTGATTCGTTGTTTAGCTAGAGAATAAACAAAAATACTATATCGGTCAATGGCAGTAAACACAAAGCAATTTTTATTTTTTCTATAGAATGTAACCCAGCGATGCTGGGCTACGGGCAGCTAGTTTTCAATAACTAAGTTGACATATTTATTAAAAATTGTCCATTACGTATATCGTTTTAGACATTAAATAGGTTCCTAATTATTATGCCATTGTTCAATTTTCGACATATTTTACTGTATAGGTATTTCAAATTCTTGCAATTAGACATACGATGGAATATTGCATTATCTCTTATAAACAACATCCACAGCCTCTCCTGTTAATATCCAACAGAATTTCGCTGGCATTACATAATTCCATTTGCGCTAGTACCGTATTCCATTTCCAAAATGCCATGATGGAAGCCCTTGGCGCGTTAATCCTTAACGTCGTCCATATTTTAAAGCGACACATTACATTCAGCACCTTGAAATGCTTTTATCTTGTCCATGTTTTGTAAGTTTTTGGCTTTTCTTTCCGAATAAGCTGGCAAAATTTGTACCATGGAGGTTTTTCCCGCGTTACTAATTTGGTTTAAATGAAGTCTAACAGAAACACCTTCATTCAGTTTTCTTTCTGTTATTTTTGGTAATATTTTCCAATTTGATACCGTCACCCTCTTTACCCAGTGTCTTAACAAAATTGTATAGGCAGAGATGAGATTATAATCTTTTGTTTTTCACTAAAGATTGATGTCGTACAATGTATTTTTTGAGTATAAAGTTTTGTCGTAGTTGGCATAATTGGAACGTTATAAAATATTGTCAGTGTTGCATTTTATAACATACGTGTATGTTTATTTTTAAATATTTGAATGTTGGTCTATTTTGATTTAGTGAGCAATAGATTCTGAAATAATGTTGTAGTATTTATAGATAAAAAAAATCAGATAAGAAAGTTTTAAAAAAAACGTCTTTTGACTCTTATAAATTAATTAATATTTTGAATTATTTATGACGTCATAAATTATAGAAAGTAACTACAGTAATGGTATGTAAACGGATTTATTAATATTAGTTGGTTAATAAGATGATTACATTAGTAAGCATTATATTTATAAATTGTATTAATCTCATGATTTATATTGAATATTATATTTCTGAACATACAACATAGGGTTTTATATCATATTAACATATATTTAGACTGCTCTGAATGGAGCGGTTTTAATGCTATCATGGTTTACTATAGCTTACATTGACACAATAAAAAAAAGTATTTTATTATGAGTAGAGCGCGGACACGTACGGTTGATGACTCATCGCCCATGGGCGCACTATTGAAATGTTGTATTTTTAAAGAGATTTTAATTTTATTTTTGTACTCGCTTATCAAAACCTGTCATTTCACAATTCGATTTGCGTGCGTAAAAAGTCACTTTAAACACGAGTGCGTAAAAGTAAAGTTGGTACTTCCTAGAACTTGATTAATTTAGTGACATTTTAAAATCATAAATTCCTAACCTTAATAATATGCTACCCAGTTCGTTGTTTTTCTATGAAAATAAAAGGAAATGAAATAGAATTTTTTGAATTTGATAATTTTAAATTAAATGTCACTTCAAATAATCAATACTGCCAATTCAATTTTTTTTAATTAATATCAAGAGATTAGTAGTGTGTCATAAACGATAACGTATTTAACAATATGTATTATTATTATAGTTCTCGTACAAAAAATATTGTACAAACTTCGTGCGTGAAACATTTTGCGAATTCGTGTCCATAAAGCGCTCGCCTTTCGGCTCGCGCTTTAAACTGGTCACTCATTCGCGAAATATGATTTCACGCACTTGGTTCGTAAATAACTATTATATAACTGGATAACAAGTGGCTGGTGATCTATAAAATACAAAATACCTTATTATTTGTTCATTTTCTCTTCTGTAAGACTTGATCTCTTTGAATTAAGTACATCCTTGTAGATAGAAAACGTCCTTTCTACATCGCAACTGGTTATAGGTGCGTACTGGAAAAATTCTTTTATTTCAACGTATTGAGCATACACAATTGCCGCAATGTTATTAAATCTGGATTTCTAATAAAAACTGCGTCAAACTTTTGCCGAAGGCCACATCCGAAGTCACTTGGAATACTTTTGAAATTATTAATAGCCCACGTCCAATGTGGCTAATCCATCTTAATTAATTAATTTGAGATTTCGATTTTCAAAATATGTGATTAGTTTAGGCAAATTTCCAAAGTGTTCTTGAAGGAATAACAACTGATTTTTTAAACTTGGGATTTGTGTTAGTGTGTTAGACTACCGAAATTCTCTGCATAAAAACTATTTCTGTGTATGTTTTAGCAAAGCTAAGTGACGAACGTGCGATATTTTGGCATTCTGTAACGATATTTTACAGACTTTGTAATAAATTTCAGAATCACTGACAATTCATTTTCATATCAGAAAATGTAACACGTTCTAGATCTAATTAAATGATAACTAAAAATGTACGCGTATGTTATTGAAACTAAACGAAATCTAGTGCACACTTACGTCTAGATAATTGGGAGAAGTCGATTCAATAAACCGGTATTAAACAGACTATTAAAAAAATTACGAAGTACGTAATTAACAGTCAAAACAATGAAAAAACGAAACTAACGTAAGTATGAATGAAAATTTTATTTTTCTTGCGAAATATAAGGTAAATATAATAAATTATAAAAACCCCTCACGCTCCTATCTACGCCGATGAAAAAAGGATTTTACTCATAAATTCCTTATTTTATAGTCATTTTTTGCTCTCATTCTCGGGCACTTCTCGGGCGTAAACAGATGTTGCAGTTCACCATATGAATTAGTGCTATTCAGTAAGCGTGTGTTGTTTACATTATTTCTTTGCTCCGATGTTACTTCGTCAAAGATTAAACCGGTCATATTACTAGAGCCATTTTTGGTGTGAGAAACGACGTTTATTTGGAAACGTTTCAAATATGACTTTCTTTGCACAGGATGATACGTTTAATTGAAAATTGTCAGTTTTGACAATTAGTCAGAATATAATAAGACAATGACAGAGATTTGTATCTAATCAGTATTTTATTATTATTGATTTACTTTGATTAAATTAAGTGAAAGATACTGTCGTTTTGTTCTTTGAAAATACGGTGGGTGAATTCTTTCTAATTGGTAACATTAGGTACATTTGCAAGTAGTGTTTCAATAAACCGTATTCAATTTGTACAGCCCTGTATAATAATGAATTAAATATGATATTTATATTAAATAGAAGTTGTTAAATTTTACATGTCAAGTCACGTCATATCTACACATAAATTAAAACCATAATACAAACAGTCATTTTAGTTATTCAATATTTTATAATGTTATTATCTCACAATTTTGTACTAATTCTAATCTAAATACGTCAATAACAGCAAATCACTACTACATGTTCATGAAGTATTACAGAGGTGTTTTACGTAGCCGGGATTTTTTATTGCCATTTCATGTTGTTCCTTTCTCGTTTCGTTATTCCACTCGCACATTTTTTGCCATTTGCTTTTTTGTCCGCACCCGTTCCATCCGAACGTAAGTCCAGTAGACGTTTTCTGATGGCTTTTTGATGTTTAATTATACTTTTGCGTGCGCAAATTGTTTTCATTACAACCGTACGCTCCGGGCTAAATATTAACATAACTATCGCTTAAAAGTTGTACGTACATTTAAATTTATCCGACCACCGAACGATATTTACGACGAGATTTTAACGACTTTTCGTCGAGACTATGCAAGAGCAGGAAAATATCGCATAACGCCAGAACACGAATAAATGAGTTATCTTGGATGTATATTAAACGACACCTTAAGACGGAAACTTCACTATTATTAAAAATGATATTGATTGAGACGTTTTGGTGCTACGAGATTGCTCTTTTTACTCTGGAAAAGATACCTGCCTCATCTAAGAATCTTCTTTTTTTAATCTGGGCTTGCAACAACCAGCGAATTATTCAATCCAGCCGTCTACTGCCTTAGGTGGAGTTTACTGATAGAGATGTCACCACTTTAGAAAACCTGTTAATATGTTACACACAGGTGACACTAATAACACTGAGCGAAAAAGGTAAAATAAATAAGAATTAAACAACCGTATAGACTTAGCCCTTTTCAAATGAATCTCATAATAGTGATAAAGCCTATTCTTCAAGTTTTGATTACACAGGCCAACACACATTTTGGTGTTTGCAATTTTTTGACTGTTTCTAGGTAATTTTTGGGTGTGGAATCCAAAACAACTGTCAGATTTAGCCTATCAGATCTACTTTTTGAGAAACACTATATTGATCTCTTTTAGAAAAAAATCATCTATTTATGTATATTTCAGGTTATAAGTATTAGCATTTGAAACAGAAGCTCATTAAAAAACAATGAATACAAAGTAAGGTATGTAAATCACATCTTTTATAGCTGCCTTATTTGAGGGCCATCTAATATGCCATTTTATGTTAATCCCAGAAAATCAACATATTAAGTAGGTATCTAAAGCACAGGCCATCTCTACATAACGCCTTTACAAATTGCTTCATAAGTTCCAACTTGACATGTAAAGGTAGAAATATGATTTTATCTCTCGCAACCAAAGGTTGTTGACTACGTTTCCTTTTCCTGGAACCATAACGTTTCTTAGTGGACAATATTTTTTCACCCAGTGCTGACCCTCAGCTCTACTCTCCTAAAGATATAAAAAACAAAGGAATCCACTTTGCTTTTGTATATCCACTTTGCTGTCCAAGGAGGAAATTAACCATTCTTAGATCGACGCAAATCACCCTCTGATCTTCTTCATACTTAATATTCTTAAGATTATTGATATTGTCTTGTATTCCTCTTTCAAGATGGTAAAATGACCAATGGGTATTGCGCGAAATCTCAGACGATTTTTCAAAATTTCATTAATTTTACCTGTTATTAATACGAAAATCAATTTGCCTGTCCCTTAAAAACTAGAGCTGCTACGAAAAAAGGCATTTATTTTTAGAATCAGCATATCAAATATATCAAAGATCAGTACTGAGTTTTCCGCCATCAAACAAAAAAAATATGTTTGTTGACCTGTGTTATAGATTACTCATAAAGGCAACAGCATAATATGCAAATCTAAGTTTAACATATGTCGAACAGCTGCAGAATATAAAATAATAATATCAACTGCAAAGACAAAGACCTTGACATTTTCCAAAGGTTTTCCTATATGCAAAAATAGAATACACGGTAATACAAGTAATAGTCTTGATATACCTTCGGATAAATATAGCCATAATTCAATCTGCTATATCTGGAGATGATAATATTAACTGCAAAGACAAACCCTTAATATTTTCCAAAGACTTTTGAAATGCAGAGAAATACGCAGTATATAACAAGTAAGGGTCTTGAAATACCTTGTGATAAATATAGCCATAATCTGTTATACCTGGAGATGTTAAGAAATGTAATATGGAATAATAAATGTTTGAAAATCGACATCAAAGTGAGAGTTTACGAGGCATATATATGACCAAGAACCTATGCAATTGAATCCTGCGAAATGTAAACACACTTAGATAAAACTAAATTTATAATAATACCAGCCGAAATGACGACATTGATAAAGATAGCTTGTAAAATACTTGGAATTTTACTGAGAAGCGACGAAACGGTAGATGGGGCTGGACTAGATCTAGTACGATCATATAAATCGGATAAATGAAAACAGAATACTTGGATGAAGATGAAGAAGAACACTTCCAGATATTATTGCCAATAATAAACAAATGCAAAATTAACTTACTCAATGAAGCACTTTTGGTTTGGTAGTTAGAAGGCTCACCTGACAGGAAGAAGGTCTCAGGTACTAACCGTCTACGAAGTTGTGCTCAAAATTAAATATTACTTTTATTTTTGGCTATGGATATGGCAGATAAAATTCATTTACAATTCAAAAATTCTAGAAGGGCACAAAATTTATTTTCGCTTTTGGAATAAAGGTATATAGTATGAGAAAGGTACATTGAAAATAGATTCTATATTTATTAAAATAAAAATGCGTTTTTCTTTAAACAGCAGAGTATACAGCAGATTGAACATATCCCATACACTTGAACTCGATTCTTTGCTGTTTTACAATTGCAACAACAGCGCCTGACTTTCCCTGAAGATGGCTAGCAGTAACTGCATATTCTGCTCAGTGACTGTCAAACTCTTTTAAAAACATCACGGCTGTGTTTTTTGCATAACACCTATAAATTTTCCGATTTTTCAATTCACCTTTATTTACCTATATTAGTGTACACCAGTATCTCCAAATGGTCCCATAGGTAGGAATCCAAACGATTTGAGTCTGAGGATAATGGAGGAGATAAGCGAGGTCCACCCCCAGGCATCCAAGTAATGTTCAAATGTTGCCTCTGAAGGTTCACGAATAGCCACACTTAAATATGCTGGTGCTCTATCGTTCAAAAACCACAATACGTGGCTCGTCGCTAGTAATAACTTCTCTGAAATCCTTGTAATGATTCTTACAAAGAATGTTGATACACCTGACCATTCTTTGAAAGCACCCTAGTTTCATCAGCCTACACATAGTTATTATGTGATGTTAGGATGAAATAAAGCTATATATCTATCTATCTATCTATCTGTCTATCTATTATGAAAGTTCCTAATTGTGCTCTTCAGGGATATAAACAGATGCATGTTAAAACCATTAATAAAATACAATACGAAGAGTGGAAAGAGTAGGATTTAGTGGATGAATGGTGGCATGGGTACCCGCCAGTTCAAAAATTTTAGTCCTATTATGTCATCCAGTTCAATAGTGGTATGGCATTACTGGTTCTCCACTATGTGCAAAAGTGCCTGTTTCATAAAGAAGTTGATGACTATTTCGGGAAGCTTGTCAGAAACATAACGATTGGTATATCGTTTACTGTACAACGATCAAGCCTCTAATGATTGCTATTGGCAGGTCCACACATAAAATGCATATCAGAGAACTACAATAACAAAGTTCTATTATCAAATCAAAATATGAGTAGCAAAAATTTTGACAACTTTAAAGGATTGAAAATGACAACGCATGATATACACTATTAATAATGTTTTCGATGCCTACACTAACCTCGAGTGATTATAAATAATATGCGTTGTTTTTTAATCGAAATATTTTTAAATGAATTAATCAAAAACTAAGAAATTTTAAATTAGATCAAGAAAAAGTCATTTTATTTTTGCAACATGTTTAGTAAGAATATGGTACAAAGTAAAAATGATGACTATGACCAAAGCAAATGAAGAAAATTTACGAATAGCATATTAAGATCAATATTAGGAACACTAAATATTGCAGACAATATAATAGTAATAGGGTTAGTTACAAAATAAAACAATAAAGCATGAAATTACTTGGTCATGAGATGAAGAAAAAGGGTAGTTTAGACCAAAACCATTGTAATAGGTTAAAGATGATTTAAAAAAGAACTAGTGAGTTAGCAATGCCGACGAAACACTTAAATGTAGAATAGAAACATATATTTTAACTAACAGAACAAATAAAGTGGTAATACTTCTATTCCGAAGACAGCAATCTTGAAAAGTTAATCTCATTATTTAACAGGCGGCGCTACCCCCATTATATTATTTATTATATACATATCGGCTTAAACAACAAGTAAATTTGATCGTATTGTTCGCACACATAAAATAAGTTACAAATAATAGTATACATTTAAAATAAATTAACTATAACTACGATAACATTTGTAGCATTTCTTGTAACTAGTTTTATGAACTTCCACCGAGGAGTTTTTATTTATAGAACCAATTTACTCCGAATTTTTCTATCGTTTCTTTCCTAACTATTACCCCAGTTGAAAACATATCAAAAAATTAAGGACACAAAACCAGTTTCTCTTACCAAAGACGCACACGAAAAAATTCATATAATCATTTGTTATTAAGACATAAATATCGCAAAGTGGACTTTATTTTAGTTAGTGGAACCAATAAAACAGAAAAGTCGTCGTTTTTCGAGCAACTTAGAGAATGTAATAATAAAATAATTTACCAAATCCGAACTTTTCCCAACGTTATTTTCAGGGGAAATTTTCGTTATATTACCGAAAATACAGTAACCATTTGTCGAGGGTTGACAGATAAATATAAGAAAAGGTCCGGAATTAAAGCTTAATATTTTATTTACCTTGTCCTTTTGGTATGTAGAAATAAACTTAATAGAAGCACATGTTTAGGAGTTTACCACCCGAAATATAATAATGAAACAACAACATTTCTTAGCCAACGAAATAGTTTTTTCTAATAAATTCTATATATGTTTAGGAGTATCTTAAGAATGGAATCTGATATCACATAATATGTGTTCTTAATATAATTTAAAAATTCGCTAATTCTTTTGATAGCATCAAACATGATAGTAATTTGCTTTGCCTTTGTTTTCGAAGGGTTTTAAAAATCAAGCTTTTGTCTTAAATGTGATAATGACTTAAAATTTAGTAATTATTTATTACCTTAATTGGTTAGAAATATGTGGCAATGCTTTATAAAACCATCGTCCACAATAACAATAATAAACTTAACACAATGCAAAGATATGACTTTATTATAAACATATATGAAAACGTGTTCAAGAAAATGTTAAAAATATTGATTCTACCCATTTTGATAATGCTACTAGTATAAGTAGTAAAAATATATTCTGTTCTTTCAAACAAGAATAGCATGAGATTAATTTGTTTCGTGATGTTTGTATTTTAATTGTATCGACTGAGCAGGTTCATTACTGAGTCTGTAAGTACTTCTGCGCCTGTGGTCGGTTACCCAAAAATAGATTGCCTTCTGTGATTCAGTGGCTAACAGTTTACTTATGTCTGGCTCATGGTGCTCATATGAAGTAGTTCTTTTCCGTTTTTGTTCTATGCTTGGCCAATAAATTTGCCTGTGAATTTTTGCTCATTGATACGAGGGCGTATTTTTATGTCATCTACCTAGCTATGAAAAAAAGCACATAAGAGAACAAAAAAAATTATTTTTCTACATAACTCCCATCAACACTAATACACTTATTCCATCTTTTTTTCAATTGCCCCATACCCTCTGAGATGCTTTTTTAAATTTTGTATAAGAAGAAGTCTGACGGAGCTAGGTCGGGGCTATAAGGTGGATTCCTTAACTCTATAAATCCACAGTCATTGATTATCTCCTGAAATTTGTTTGCCTTATGAACCCGACAATTGTCGTGCAGCAACAAGCTTTTTTGTGGATAAGAATGCGGGCGTTTTTCCTCCTGAGCAGTTTTTAAATTTTTAATTGTGTTTCCGTAGGCCTCTCCATTTATGGTAGACCCTCTCGGCATATATTCAATAAGTAAAACTCCTTCAGCATCCCAGAAAACAGCTGCCATCAGTTCTTTTCCAGAAAATTGTGTCTTGGCCTTTTTTTGGTGGTGGAGAGCCCTTATGAACCCACTGCATGGATTCTTGTTTAGTAGGAGGGTCCCAGTAATATACCCAAGTCTCATCCCCGGTAATAATTCGATATAAAAATGTTTTGTCCCTCTCTAACTTGACCAAATTTTCTTGAGAAACTTGTTTTCTGCACAGCTCTAGGTGTAAGCAATCTGGGTATCCACCGTGCAGACACCTTCTTCATACCCAAGTCGTCATGCAAAATTTTGAGAACACTTGTTTCGGATGTACAGACTTCATTGGCAATGACAGAGATTTTTACACGCAGATCTTTCAGTACCAAATTTTCGACTTTTCGCACAATGTTTTCAGTTCGAGCTTCAACCGTCCGGACTTTGGGTCATCATTGATTGACTCTCAGCCCCATCGAAAGAGTTTAGACCAATATTTTACTTGGAAATAAGATGGTGTATCTTCCCCATATACAGCAACCATTCTTTCCGGAATTGCTTTTGGACCATTGCCTTCCTTTGTCAGGAACTTACGCTGTGATGTTCAACTTTAGTTTCACTCATTTTATCGAGAAATGGACCGTCTCAAATCTCTATACACAGCATAAACTAAACACAACTTAGCACATGTACTTCTAAAGCCTGGCGTCCACTGTATGCGAGGCTGTGCTGAGCGGTGATGTGCTGTGTCTTACGGAGCCAGCATGTGTTTTCGAGCGTGTATGTTTTAAATAGGCAACCGTCCACTGATGCTAAACTGTGCAGAGTAAGGAAGCGGTGCGGTGCTGGTCAGCTTGACTTCGCACCGTGACCGATGTTAACCGAGCGCGTGCGGTGCTTTCTATACATTCAGCGAAATAGGCGCATTTCTTGAAGTAATTAGGGGGGATATTTCCTTTTTTTGGACGAGAAAAATTATAGAATCATCCTCCTGCCAATTTCATCAAATTTTGTAACACTCCTATACTTGAAAGCATGACGTGAGATCAAATTCGCCTACAAATACACAGCAGCAGTGGACGGTCCCACCACGTCCTTAAAGAAGCTCGTACGGCATAGCACAGTACAGTACAGCACGGCCTCGTATGCAGTGTACAACTAACTTTACAGTGACAGCAATTTTTCAATAATTTGTTTGACATCATCACTCTTTTGTTTCATGGCTAGGTAGATAACATAAAAATACGCACTCGTACCTTATGTTATTTTTGAGAGTCAGCTCTGGCCCGATGAGTCTTGTTTCTGACTCTCTCCTGGTGAGCTCATAACCTTTTTTGTTACTCTCGACTCCTCTCTGTCCTGTCACCCATGTTTGTTTCACCTTATGTTGGTCAGCCAGCGTTTTTAGTTTTTCAGGGCACTTCATACTAATCTTGAGGCCACGTTTTGTCACATATCTGTCATATATTATTTACAAACCTAACCTAACCTATGTAGATTTTGCATTTTTGTGAATTAATTCTTTTTTCGTATGGTTTAGGACTATGTCCTACCATTACTGAATTCTAGCCCTTTCCAAATGCTGACGTTCAGCTCTCCACGCATATCTTCGATGGTATTCCTGTATTGTGTATTTTGATCGTTTGCTCGTTTGGTAACTCTTTTATCTATCAACTTAGTCCCTCCATTATTATCTCTGAGATCTGACCCATCTAACTAAGTATATCTTTTACTTTTCATGTTCACGTTTTCCATTAAACTATTAGTTTCTGCATCGCTTCAATTGCGTATGTTAGGATCGGCCTTGCTTAAGTTTTATAAATCTATACATTACTCTGTGATGACGTACTTATTTCTCCATGCCACATCTCACACACAGCAAAAGATTTTTTATATTTTGATGGAATATGATCTCACTCGCTTTGTTAAACTCCAAGAGATTGATATTTGCGATTCTATTTAACTGAATTTGAATTTCATAACTTGTTCTATTGATTCCTTATTCGCTATTATTTTGGAGCTGCTTGGATACTTCGATTAACCATAGACTTGGTCTTTTCATTGGTTATGATGATGATGACTTTTTCGGTGCTTCTATTGAATTTAGACAGAAGTCGATGCTGGTCGTCTTTGTTTTCTGTGGCGTCATCAGAGTATCATGAGATTCAATGATTTCTCGGTAATTTTAAAGGCCACGTTAACTTCTCTGAAGAGTCAATATTTGCTCCTTTATGCCTTCCTTTCTCCGTTCTATATTAATTTGACACACATATCCAATAGAAGGTACAATGCACTTATGTACACACATGGACAATATATGTAAGAATAAACTTTTAAGGCAATTATGTAACTTTTAATGGTATTTTGCATTTATATTGAAATTGTTAATTTTTTCCGTTCAATAAAAACTGTCCTTTCTCTTTGCGTATTGTGATACAAAAAGTTGTTAAATACCTTCATATGTATGTAACATGTAATAGCCATTTACATGCCGCGGCTTAATTTTATGTGCATTTTATTAGTCCGAGCGGAAAAATTTGAATACAATCGCAACAAATAAATTTTTCATTTCTAACAAACGATATACTCACGTCTCGCATACTGAATGTAACAAGTTGACGTTAAAATACAACATGTGTCTCTGGGGCTTTTATCGCGGACATCTCGAAAAACCGTTTTTAAATAGACCGCGTGCGGATTGGACTCCCTGACATGAGTCCAACTGGCATATATTATATCCGCTCTCTACGGCATCAGTCCGTATCTCAGATCTGGAACTGGTTTTTTCTTCTCGTCTTATCGCCCCGCTTTTCTGTTGCCTCCTACTCTGATTTTCCTCTTCTCTTTTCTCTGTTTTTTTTTTGTTATTTTTTCCCTTCTTGTCGTTCATCCTTTCCGCACGCCGTGTACATATATTTGTGTCACTGGACAAACAGAGAGCGCGCATTTACTTGTTGCATATGATTTCGGAGACGTATATAAATCCTGTTCAGTGGACCAGTCTTTTAATTTTATAGAATTTCTATCTCAATGGACATGGATGAAATGAAATCGGACATTCCGAATAAACAGTTGCTGTTCATTTTGTAAATGCAAATTTAATATGATATAGGGTGAAACCACCAATGAATGAACACTTAAGAGACGAAGCCAAGACATTTAAATAATTTTCGGTGTTCTGGTTGATCAAGTAAAGTTTTTTATGTATTAGTAGGTTGCTTAATAGTTGTTATTTGCAATTATGCTTCAAAATTACGTTTTCACTAAAAATTTGGATAGAAATCACGAAAAATCTTCAAGAAGTGCAAAAAACCCACTAAATGAACACTTGCCACCAATAAATGAACATATTTTTCCAGTTAATGAACATACAGATTTCTACATATCCTCATGCAAATTGGACAGAAAAATAGGATATAACAAAGATTTTAAAAGAAAAAAAAACAGGCCTAGGTATTTTATTCTTATCGTTAACAAAACTACAAAAATAAAAAAATAAATATTTTTTTTTTCACAAAAAGATGAAGTTTTAAAATGACATTACCTACCAAAATTTATTGCTCGCAATAGATAGGTCAACGGAAACTGTTTAGGTATTATTCCTTAGCATATTTTTTCATTTCTGGTACAGAGAATAAATCGTTCGATGCCTGGGGAATGTTTATTTTTTCTTTGATAGATTTAAATTTATACCAAAGCACATCCCTTTTCGATGGCCATTTAAATTTATCGTCTCCACAAGGCCACATAACTGAAACTTCGTATTCAGCTTTTCTTATATTTTTAATAACACCCGGAAAATGTGAATTTTCATATTGCACAATAACATAGTCACCAGCGTTATATTTACTGTCACTTAATATTTCTTTTCTATTATCTGTTGGATTTTCTTGCCAACTTTCTCCTTCAATTTCGATGACATTTTTTTTTACTCGTACATGAGTTTTCATTTTCTTGTCCAAAGTAGGACCAATTTTATCATCAACAGAAACCTTTCTTTTTTGGGTCTTATCTTTTTTAGTATTCGGTTCTCGCTTCCTCTTTTTCCTAGCTTCACGTTTTTTCTCAATTAATCTTTGTTTCTCAAGACGCTCTTTCTTTTCCTGACTTTCTTTCCATTTCTTGGACGTTATAGCATATGGCATTCTAACTTTGTTTTCTTTTGACTTCTTTTTTGTATTACTGTCATCAAGTCTGGGCCATGAGAGATGTTTAGTCCATAAATCATTTACTGAGGAACTTTCCGCATTCTCGTTTTCTTTTCCTAATTGATCTTTTTCCGGTGTTGTATTTGGTTTATCTATTTTTTTCTCGACCAAAAGTAAATTAAAGTTCACGTTGTTTTCTTCTTCTAGAAGTTCATCTGAAGATTCTTCCTCTTCAGTAACAACATTATTGTCTTCGTTTCCAGCGTTTTTATCAGTACTTTGTGTTTCTTGTATTACTTCTTTCTCTTCCACTTTTTTCATTTGACACTCTTCCTTCTCTAACTGGAAATAATGTGCTTCTCCCGGTAATTCTAGTTCTTCATTTTTTTCAATTTTATTTTCTTTTTCTTCTTGTTTGTCATCTTCAAGATTGCTGTTTGCTCCTCCAGCTTCCACTCTTTCTGCGTTATATCTTTCTCTTTCTGCTTTTACTGTTTCTTTTTCGTCTGAAGTTGTATTTTCTTTCATACAAGGAAGTTGAGTAGGAGTATTTGTATTATGGGGCTTTAGAATTATGTCTTGCAAAATATGAATTTTTTTCTGTTCACTTTGTACAGGATTAAAAAGATCAATATTTTCAAAAGTATCGGAAATGTCAAAATCATGTAGACTGTTATCATAATTGTTCTCACATGCATTGAATATATCAGATGGATGAAACAATACACCGTCTGTTTCCATTGGCATACTTTGTATATCCAAAACACTGGATAGATCGCTACTGGTGTCATCATTTAGGTTTTGTAGTCTTATCATACTTCTTTTTTTTATTTTCGTATAAATTTCTTTAAGTTCGTTATTTCCTGTGCTTCCTAAATTCTCCTGCCCGATTACATAATCCAAAACTCTTTTGGCCGTTTTATAATCATCTGCAGTTGGTGACTGACTGGACACAGGAACTGATTCTTCTGAGGTCAATTTATATCTATCGGGCATACACTTTGAGTAATCTATCGAATTTGGGTCGAAAGGAAACAGGCCACAAACTCTAAAGGCATTTTTTATGGTGTCAGTAGATATCATATCGAAGGCCGTTTTAAAAATAGCTGTGAAATTGGTTTTGTTTATGGGTACTTTTGGCTTTTCAGATCTGTGACTTTGACATGCTTTCTTCCAATAGATTTTAAGTGGTTTAAATATAGCCACGTCGCAAGGTTGAATGATATGCGTCGCATTCGGGGGGAGACAGTAAAGATGAATTCCTTTTTCTCTGCAAAAATCTGCCAATTCTATACTTAAATGACTCTTATGTCCATCTAAAAATAAGATGACTGGAAACTGTACTTTTTTATCTAGCAACCAGGGATGAAGTACGTTTGCAACATACTCGTAAAAAGTACTAGAAACCATCCAGCCTGTATCCGAACGACCAACCGCCCAGTCATCGAACATATTGTTGATAATATGAGTAGGTAATCTTTTGAATGGAAAAATTACCATCGGTGTTAATCGTTCCCCGTTAGCATTAAAGGTGCACAGCACAGTAATGCTTTCTTTTTCTGAACCTGTGACCACTTCATAAAAATTTTTCATGTTTTTAGGACCTAGCAGTTTTCCTTCTTTGGGCAAGTTTGTACATCGGTTTCATCGCAGTTCATAATTCTGCTTGGATCTTCCATCATTTCGAAGCAGTTATTTTCTCTTAAAAATATTTCAAGCTCACTAAACCATTTCCTTATGCTCTCTTCATTCACTGTAGCTCTAGATTTTGAAATTACTTCGGCGTTTTTCAAAACAATATGTTTGTGACGTTTCAAGAATAAATTAAACCATTTTACTCCAGGTCTAGAATCAGTAAATGGATTTGGTCTCTTGCTGCTCTTTAAAATTTTTTGCACCGAATCTCTCACAGCATCAGGATGCAGAGGAAAACCAACTTTGGCATTTTGTAGAATCCATTCTTCAATCTTATTTTCCTCTTGCTCGGTCAGAACTGTCGGAGGACCCATTTTCCGTTGCCGTGGGACCTTTTCTTTTAATTTGTTGTGCAATGTGCCCTTTGGAATTCCATAATCTTTGTGAGCTTTATTTAGTGATATTTTACCCTCTCGGATTAAATTTAATGCCTCTTGTAATGTGGCTTCTGTGTAACAGAATCTTTGGTAACGTTTTGGCTCCATTGATTGCAGCAATTTTTATCTAGAGGTAGGAAACATAATAATTACAAAAATAGAAATACCTGTACACGTATTTAAGTGCCGAATTTAATTAAAAGATATTAGATTACACAGTGTTCATTTACTGGTAACATAGAACTAGTCAATGAACAGCCTGTGCAGGCTTGTTTTATACCCCGTTCATTTACTGGAAATCGACATTTCTTACATATAAACAAGTTGAATAAGGATGAAGTAACTTTCACACTGTTGGGATTGCATGCTAAAATGAGACAAAAGTAATGGCGCGAAATACCAGTAAATGAACACCTGTTCATTCACTGGGTATAAGCAAAATCTATATACCAGTGAGATGAACACGCATTTATTAATTTTGGAAACAATTCTAAGATAACATTTCTATTCAAATTACTCTGAAAAACTATAAGACACCTGTCAAAATCATAATCTTGTCGCTTCCGTTCAAAACTATTCAGATAAACCTTATTCTATAAACTCACCTTAGCGGCTTCTGTAAACAAAATCTCAACGCAGTCGTTACCACCACAACGCGCATGACCATTGAAATTTTTTTACGCAGAGGTTAAAAAAAAGGCGCCAAATGAAACAATACAATATGTAGTTCAAAGATGGCAGCATCATTATCGAAAAAGAAAACTGTAATTTGTTGGTAACAAAGCTTATTATAAGTCTTTTTGGTGTAACATGTTCATTTACTGGTGGGTGTTCATTCATTGGTGGTTTCACCCTAGGCTTCAGAACTTTACATCAAAAGAACATGTGAAATACTAAGAATTGATTAATAAAAATGAATCAACGAAGCTGATCCATCGTATGCGGTCAAAGTGAAAAGAAGATATGAGTGCGCCAGGGGCATTCCATTTCTTAATATGCAACGTTAATAATAATAATTATTATTATACAGGGTGTTATAAATTAAGTCGGCACTATTGCTAACTTTGTTATTAATGTAGCTACAGCATCGATTAAATAAGCAAAGTAGTAGTATTTTTATCGTGAACAATGAAGGCAGAACCGAAAAGACAGTTGAACTACTAATTTTCGCGCTCTTTACAAAAGTTACTTTTTTTTTTAAATGGAACACCCAGTATATTTTTGCATATATTGAAAGAAGGAATTATTTAAAAAAAAAGCTTCCATACATTATTAACAAAAAAAAAGTTGCGGCATTGATTTACTATTTTGTACAGCTATTCATATCACTAAAATCAAGATGGCTATGATAAAAAAAAACAGCAAGTATTAAACAAGCATTGTATATTATGTATATTTATTGAAATACATGTTCGAAGACATCACTGTTTTGTCCAATACAATACATCCAATACAATAAACAGCAAATATTAAACAAGCATTTTGCATATGTTCATTGTAATAGATGTTCGAAGACATTTAGGAATATTTTTTGGATAACCTGGACTTGGCTACTCGGCAACATATACATTTTTCAACAAAATGGAGCACCAGCGCATAATCATCGCAAAGTCCAAAATTTTTTGAGCGAAATGTTTTGGAATAACTGGATAGTTACGAATGTACCAACTCAGTGGCCACCACTTCCCCGGATCTAAACCCTATAGACTTTTATTTTGGAAATATTTAAAAAATGAAATTTACAAAGGGAGATATGAAAACGTTGTAGGGCTGCAAAATAAAATAATTACTATTGCTAATAACATAGACGCAAGATCGATTTTAGAAGTAACTCGCAATGTACATAAACGAATTAGGAAGTGTATTGGACAAAACGGTGATGTCTTCGAACATCTATTATAATAAACATATACACAATGCTTGTTTAATATTTGCTGTTTTTTTTTTTATCATACCCATCTTGATTATATTGATATGAATTGCTGTACAAGATAGTGAATAACTGCCGCAACTTTAATTTTATTTCAGTAATGTATGAGAGCTCTCTTTTTTAAAATAATTCATTCTTTCAATATATGCAAATATTTACTGGATGTTCCGTTTAGAAACAAGGAACTTTTGTAAATAGCGCAAAAATTAGAAGTTCAACTGCCTCTTCGGTTCTGCCATCATTGTTCACGATAAAAATACTACTATTTGGCTAATTTAACCGATGCTGTAACTTCATTAATAACAAAGTTAGCAAAATAGTGAAGACTTAATTTATAACACCCTGTATATTTATTTATTTATTTATTGTCATAAATTCGCAAGTGAACATCGGCACGTCAAAAAGAATTCAATCATTCAAATTACAAAATTCAACTTAAGAATTTATTTAAACTATCAAAGCAGTTTTCATGCATATACATATTTTTTAATTTACGCTTGAAAAACGCAGGTACCGCAGGTTTTTTAAACAACTTGGAAGCCTGTTTTAGAACATAACTCTTTATCGAGGGCTTCCCTTGAAATGGCAGGTTCTGTGAAGGGTTACTCGCAGCTCCAGTGATGAGCTAGTCCCTCTCACGACATATACATAGCAGTTTCCGATAAATGTGAACTCATTCAAACCAAAAATGTCCAATATATACAAAGAGAACAGCGGAAACATACGCAACTTTCAAAAAGCAGGTAACATGATTTCGTCGATGACACTCATAACGCACCTCATCACAGGATTCTACATCAAGAATACCCCCAATTCCCAGAATGGGCCGAGGAACCCAAGGATGCCAACTAGTAATCCAGATTCCACATTTGCAAAAGATCTCAGTGTATTACAAGACTTACACTTTTCAAGTTCCTAATGCAGTATAATACCGTCCATAGCCTACTCTCAACCTGAATGTAATGCGCCCCCCGGCGAAAGCAGCATCGGTGACCAGTCCCAAGGACCTTACCTGAATACACTCAGGTATATATCTCCCCCGAAACACAACATAAAGGCTACAAGACTCACCAGGAATAAACTAAATTGTAAAATATTTGTCTTCAGGTCGTTATTGTGAAGACCCAACCCGTCGCACGATCCATCCATGCCATCAACAGCAACCCTAATTGCCCAGGCCATGCCATCAAGCATATAGTGAGCGACAATGCAACATGTGTCATCGGCATACTGAAAAACCATACAATGCTTCATGGATTCACACAAATCATTCACATATATTATAAAGAAGGATGACGACACAGTCTTGAGGCGCCCACAAAACAAGTTTATAGGCGATGAACTGAATGATCCCACAACATTAACCACCTGACCGGTCATGCTCAATAGACGTTCACATAGTCAAGAAAGATTTAAATAAGTCACACCTATAAAACCCAGAGCATATAATTTATACAATAAGACCTAGTGATCCAGAAAGTCCAAAGCCTAAAGTTTTGTCTAGTTATACGTAGTATGTACTTAGATGTAAATTATCTAGTGTGAACTCACCAGGAACAAATCCAGACTTTGATGAGGAAATACGATTGTCATTGGTCAAATATTGAACTAACCTATGTCATTGATAGCCTTTTCAAAGGACTTTGAGAAAGCGGATGTTAAATAGATGGCCTAGAGTTATCGCCACTCTTACTATTACTCGTCTTATGCATAAGTATTATTTTGAACGTCTTTAAGAAATATGAAAATACGCCGTCACACAAACATTCATTCATTATATTAACACGAGGTGTGGATATAAAATTACTGAAAATTATTTAATAAGAGGCAGGGATGCCATCAGGCCCAGCAAAATGTTTGATACTAACTTCACATATGTTTTTGTGTCAACAGTATCAAACGAGTTTTCAGAAAAATCCATTGAAACTTGAAGTTATGGTTGAGATAACAAAATTATGTTTTTTCATTGAGAAATCCTATATGCTGCCAAATAGAGTATTTGGGCGAATATGAAAGAAATATAGAAAATGTGAAGAAATGGTATCAACTAAAGACTATTACAACATACTTGAAAAAACAGGAAACCTTTGTGTTATGGACAGGACTGGACTGTAAAGAACTTAAAAGGTCAAGCAAAGTAAATATTGCAAACCCAACTACTAATTAAAATATCAAAAGTCAAAGTTATTCAGTATCATCAACATGAGGAAAAGGTGGAAATCTCTGTATCGACAACGTACTCTGGAGGTCTGGTAGAATGTGGGGTTCTTAAAGAGAACGTTAAAAATACACATTTAATAGAAGCATGAGAGTTTGTAAGAAATAAATATAGTAAGCGTTGAAATAAAGGTTCTCTTCCCCCAGCTGCTGCGGCGGCGGTAGACGGGGGAAGGGAGGGCAGGGGGGCAATCATGAATCATAAATCATGATGCTGTCGATTTGATTCGATTAGTAAGTAGATTGTAAAAAACTATTATTGTACCAATTACATTCAGAAGAGAATATTCAACAATTTCTGTTAGATGTATATAATATTGTAGAAAAACATTATCAAAAGGTAACTGTTTAAAGTTAACTGTTTAGAAATTGTATCTCCAGCAAGTATCGGGAAAAATTTCATCTTTGACATGATATTGCATTATTTTATTAATTTTTGACAAATTGGAAATTTTTCAAAATATTTTAACTTTCAAATGCAAGAATGTGTAAATAAACGTATTTTGTTATGGAATGAACCTATGTGCGAGGTTACACAATTCGATACAATTAAAATGTTATTCGGTGGCGATACCATTAATGTAAAAGTTAAATATCAACAAGACGCTATAGTCAATCGTACACTAGTTATTGTTTTATCAAATAATAATATTTTTCCAAATGATATTACTTTCACTTGTAGAATGATTCGTTACAAATAGCAAAGTGCTCCATTTTTAAAACATTGTAAAAAAAACCAATTCCGATTGCTTTTTATCATTTATTGTTAGACTACGATATTTTACCAACTATGCTGCAAATTATAAATTTTTTTCGTAATATGGGTGTGAAAATACAGAACAATTATGTTTAAAGATTTATTTTTAATTACCAAATGTAACTAAATTACCAGGTCTGAAATCATTATAATCATTTGATTCTACGGATGCATTAACTCTGAAGTTAAATTCTTGAGGTCCTCCATGGATTGAAGTTCCAATTGTAAAAAGAGAGGGTAAAAGCAACCGAAAACTCAGGAAATCATGCTGCGGACAACATCACAAATAAATAAGACGATAGTGAGAATATTTAGTTATTTTTCCGCTATTTGCACACGCAAATTACATGGAGACATTAACAAATTATTTTTTAGTTACTTTAGAAACCATATAAATGCGTTTTCTCAAAAATACTTTTTCTACGTTTTGTTGATTTTTGGAAAAACGTTCCTCGATTACTTTTTAATTTTATTTACTTGGAGAATCTGTAATTATTAAAGGATCTCGGACAGCTAATATTCCTAGTGTAATTAATATCCGTATCAAACTTGATTAAATGTAACTAATCCAATTATATTCCTTGAAAGAGAAACACAACGAAAGTAATCATCAAGAAAAATTCTAAAACAAAGTTCTATTGCTAGAGTATTTCACTTGATTGCTTTTGATTTTATTCGAAAACTTTGACATTTATTTAGACTATAGAATCACGCATATATAACCTTCAGGATATTAACAGGCCGTATATCCTTTGTGTAACGACTACGTCAGGTCCTTTAACTCACCGTCGTCGACGAAAACGCCCAGGCGAAATGAAATTGCTTCGCAGCCAACACCGACAATGAACACTGATATTGTATAGCACCGGGGACGTTTGGATGTGTGCGAAATGTTCGGTACTTTACGTATGTACGTGCACGTCTGTAGGAGAGAAGTAATAGGAGTAACGCAGCCGTCATCTAATATTACCTATAAAATTCATCGTAATTTACTAAATAATGCAGTCGTAAAAGATTATTATTTATAGCCGTCAACGTTGGTAAACGAAAACGGACCAAACGCAACAACGGATTTTTAACGGTCGAAACTCCACCTTCAACCCTTGGCACGAGGAGACGCGAGCGAAAGAGTTTTTCTTTTCCAAGAATCGGTTTCTACAATTTGCTAACCGATATTAAAAACAAGCGCTGGCGGACTCTTTGATCTTGTAGACAGTTTTAATATTCGCTCAGGGTGCAATGTGCTTTGCATGAAACGTCAACACCAAGGTTATACGGAGGTTATTTAAATAATAAACTTAAATTAACGAAATTTGTGTGAAATATACTGTTTGCAAGATGTATTATACATTTTACGGCGATCTATTCCTTTACAGAAATATATTTTACAGATATTTTCGAACGATATTCTTTCGAATAATCAATAAGCTATTAGTTTCCGACAACGAGAATGATAATTCATTCTTTTTAAAGCAAAATTGTACTAAGTTTACATATAATTAATTACTAAATGACAGCAAACCGTTGGATTTTCATTACTGAATATTTAAAATATATAAATAACAATTGTTTCGCCACACATTAGCTTTTTCAGATATTTATAAAAATTACTGGTACATATATAACATGGCACAAGTTATATGAATATGGGAAGAGGGGCAGTAGTAATAGTAATAACCTTCTGTCATGCAAAGATAAAGGGTTTCCCAACAGGGGCGATAAGTTTTTAAACGTCATGGCAGCTATATTTAAAATGGTAGAAATGTCACTAGCTGTCGTTTGTATATAGTATTGTTTGACAATACATCATGACAAAATACACGCTTAAACAGCGCTCGATTAGTATTCACAAACTTTATAAAAATAAATTTATTTTGTTTAAACTCGTGACTTTCGTGAAGATTTAGGTTCACATAATCGTCCTTCTGTGCTTGCTATTCATCGAATCGTTGAAAAATTCGAAACAAATTTTACTTTACACGATACCAGAACACCATTGAGACAATGAAACGCAAGAAACCAAGTGAATATTGACGCTGTAAGTGCCAATGTTACAAAGATGAAAATCGGTCGATTAATCGACGTTCTCAAGAATTTGTCCTTGACAACTTGGTGTATTTTGAGAAAAGATTTATGTTTACATCCATACACGATTATGTTGACTCAAGGACTGAGCTACTTGACCATCATAAGCGTCGTGTGTTTGCTGATTGGGCTCTGGAGAGACTCGAAATTTATTATGACTTTTCAAAAATATCATCTTTTCATATGAAGCTTATTTCTGGATAAACGTGTTTGTTGACAGCCAAAATTGTCGTCTTTGATATGAAAGATCTATGAGAAGCCTTTATATCCAGAAAAAAGTTACTATTTGGTGTGAATTATGGCATGGTGGAATCATTGGACCTTATTTTTTTGAAGATGCAAATTGAGACGCAATAACAGTGAATGGTGAGCGTTATAGATCAATGTTACCCGATTTTTTGTGGCCAAATTTAGATGAAACTGATTTGCAAGACATGTTTTTCCAATAAGATGGTGCAACACCACATTTTGGCAATGCCACTGTGGTGTTATTGGGAGAAAACTTTGACGAGTCTGAAATCTCCAGAAATGAAACGGTTAGTTGGCCTCCAAAAAGTTGTGATATGTATTTCTTTTTGTGGGGATATTTAAAGTCGTTAGTCTATGCCAACAAACCTCGAACTATAGACGCTTCGAAATTTAACATCGAACGCTGCATTAATGATATTACACCTGACTTATTGCAAAAAGTTACCGAAAATTGGATTCATCGAATTCAATCCTACAACCGGAGCCGAGGTGGACATTCGAGGGATATGTTATTCAAAACTAATTGTCACAAGTTGTACTCAAAAATAAAGAAAAAGCTTTGATTTTATCTCAAATATCTTGTATTTTACTTAATTTTAAAAACATATCGTAAATTTGGAAAATCCTTAATAACACACATGTAGATCTAGTTCCACTCTTTGAGAATTAAGTCATTTGGGATATTATTTCTAGGGATTTTAATAAGTGTAATTCTATTCCTTCACTTTCTATATGTAAGATATCTAAATTGTAACTAAAACTATTCTTTTCCTCTAGAAAGTAGTTTGTATATGACGAATATTTTTCCCATTCTAAACGATATTAAATTTTTAGACATTCTTTTCTGAAACATTCTTTTTGTTTGGCCAACATACAAAAAAGGTTAGGGCAATCACTACGCTTTAACTTATAGACTCCTGATTGATTTCAATATATTTATCTAGTTTACTATTAGTTCTGAATGCTTCTTTTATGTTGTTCTTCTTTATATACTTTTCATAAATCTTTTCACTAGGGAACCTACATAATGAAATGTAAACATTGTGTATTTGTTATGAGTACCTTTTATTATAGGACAGATTTGGGAAATATCTTACCTAAATAATTTATTATGGAGAAGTTTATCACCAAAGGATGATTTATGTTTATGGGTAATGTGCGCCGTCATATTTTACATTATAATTTTAGTACAAACAATTGTGATGGAATTGGTATTGTTGCGTTTTCGGGTTCGAAATAAACAACTCGTGCAATTATTTATTTAAAACAGTCTGTATATTTATGTAACTTAAAATTATTTAACAATATAAAATATAAAACTAAAGTATCACACTTAAACTACTATTAATAAATTAAAATTAACACTTGTATTTATTTACTACTACTAATATGTCCGTATTTATTTACATAATACTTCTATTTATATCACACGGCACTACTATATTTATTTTTACTGAACGACTTATATTTATCTCTTATATTTATTTTTTAGGCGCGTCGGCTATTTCTTACTACTCCGCGATTAATTCTCCGCAATGAATCCCGTAATGAATGAATCCCGGTGACTCAGTCGCCTTATATATACATGTGAGGATTTCCAGAACATACGGGCACAGCCCGGCTTTTTCTCCACATGTACAAGAACGTTCTAGGCCTTTCGCTATGCACGCCGTACCGCGTGGATGACTCATAACTGCCCGCATCTCGTGATGTGATTTACGATATTTACCAGCCGAGAGAGATGATTTATGGCGGTGTGTAAATAAGAGCGTTTTTATCGCGCCGAGAGATCTGATTCTTTTATTTAATGTAAACACATTTCGTTACAGTATGATGAGCCACGTCTGGGTGGATATTTAAGAAGTAAAATTGAAAAAGGTCCAAAATTAATTAATTTTACTTCTTAATTGTGATGGAGTAGAAAATCAACTGAAGACGAGCGAGCCAAGATGCTCAAAGCATATTGCAAAAAGAACCAACAAAAAGATTAAAAAAACTTGAGGTTTTAGCCCTAACAGTTCCAAAAATAACCGTTTGAATGATTGCCGATGGCGTAGTTATAATAATAATGTTTATTTCTTACAAATACAAAATTACAAGTTAGTAGGAAAGCGTCAAAAAAGAATAAACAAGTCACCTATTCAAGCACCACATCAACACGCAATCCAAAACATGAAACAAATTTGATAATAACCAGATTTTTTTATATACCTATGGCCCAAAAAGTTATTTATATAATAAGGCTCTATACTCCATAGATAAGAACACAGTTTACTTTTAATTTCCGTGATATTGCCCACAGATTTCATATCATTCGACAATAATTTGTTAAAAAAGAACATACCCTCATAGCCAAGATATGGCAGTAATCTATACCTACTTTTGTTTCTTGTACCGTAAGCATAGTCAAATTCGGCAAGTGTCTAAGTAATGTTGCTTAAGCAGAATCTTTAGATTTTTTTACCTTTTTACGTAGTATAAGAAAGTATTGTGATGATAAAAATGTTCGACCTCGAGATTTTTGCAGATGTCCACGTTTTTAAGACCTATGAAGTGGGCCTACAAGTAATCTTCACTGCAAAGAAAGCAAGAAGGCAGTATCAGTAAAGACAGTAACAGGAGTAAAGTCTATGAGGAAATAATGAGAGAATTTAAAATTGACATGCAGCATCTTCAAAAGATTAAGTTGCTTTGTGGCAATTGCAAAGTTGACAATCTGGTCAAATCAGTGAAATAATCGAAGAGTACGGCTTTGGAGAGATAGAATATGCATCATCATCAGCAGATTAGGCAATGAGTGAGTATTATCTCTTTTCTAAATTAAAGAAGCCTTTAAGGTAACGCCATAAATAACTGCAAGTAACGGTGGAGGAATTTCTTGATGAATTTTGTTTGAATAGCAGAGCCTTATTGTAAAAATAACTTTTCACCAACCCCTATTCCGATATAGCCCATGTAAATAAAATGAAAATACCCGGTAGTAAATAAATAGTAAACAGTATAAGCAGGGTATAAGGTATTACATCTTCTTCAAATTTATTCCTTAATTATTAATTATTTCTAAAAAGAGCCCCTTGCTATAGTTGCTTTACATTTCCAAAATCTTAACTCTTTTGTATATTATGATTCATATTCTGGGAATGAATATTAAACATAGAATTTTTTACCTAAACGATAGCTCTTATGTTGAGTGATCCTACTTTTTAAACTTTGAGACGTTAGTCCAATATGACAGCCTTAACTGTCAGTAGTTGAAATTCTGTACATCACATTTCTCTTAGAAAGGAAAGGACATTTTTCTTTGGCTTCTTAACAATTTTGAACGTCTTATATTTTGCTATCTTTAAAATATTAAAGGTTGTAAATGCTTTATAACATTATTAGTAAGGCCATCAAATACGGTAATTTCTTCTATTTAATGTCAGTAAACACGACTCCATCTTTGAAAGGTCCATCATAGAAAATGGATTGGTATATTAACTTCTTTAGGAGGTATCTGGGATATCAATTTTTGGAAAACGTTTGATTAAATTCGCTTAAGGTGTAGGTTAGAAATAAATCAATTCAAAAGTATTTCGTTATTGTATGATCAAAAGAAGATAGTATACAATACTGTTAACAATTTCGATCTCCTATGGACGTACCATTAACCTCATATTGCTACGAGCTATGTTGCCTTCTGGATGAAGATTTACCTTTTAGGTTACACTTATTCAAGTATGTTGACAATGTCATGCGTTCTGTCCTTGCCAATATGAATCACATCACATTAGCGGAATTCAATTCCTTTCATTTTATATCGCAAATTTATGATTGAGACCAATGTTGCAATATTTTAGATTTTTAAGTTCAAGATTATGTGTATTTATTATTTCTTATTCGATAATTTAAAGGCTTGGAAAAAATAACAAAAAGTTATTTTGTAAGTACATGAAGATGTACCCCTGCAAAATAATTATTTGATCAGCCCTTGTACGGAGACCCTGGCAAAAACACAAAATATTTCAGTGAATACACAGCAAGAGATCGTTCACATTTACTACCAATGCATATACCTATATTTAAAAACACCTATGTTTATAAGCATGCATATATATGAGAGGGACCAAGCCCACAACTGATGACTTCTCTTTGCCTGCTAAGCTCTTGCGACGTGAAAAAAAATGTATTTCGAGAACATTATTTTTATATACCCGTCAAGCTCGTATACAACGTATACTAATAACAAAACTCATCTTTATGCTGTGTATACATTAAAAACACATCGAGACACACACATATGGACACATGCATGTAAATATAATGCATAGTACATCGCTTCGTTTAGACGTTTGTGTCAGTGGTGAATTAGGGAGGAAATAAATTATATAATACCAGCAAAATTAGCACGAACAAATAGATAATTTATTTAACCAAAGTGTTTAGAGTCTGCTAATACAATTCGCATGCAAAAAAAAATTGATGACGGCTAAGAAAAATCAGGTATTTTTCGGCCATCATGTAACACAAGAGGTGAAGAACTACTACATACGAGGGCGTCTCAAATTTAAACGAAACTTTCTCAACTGAGTGTTTGGAAGGCTAGTTGTGTGTGGTGGGACGGTTGAAATTGATTGGCGGGGATGCTCAGAGTGAAGGAATCAGCTCAGCAGATTCGTCCATCGCTTCATATATCCTTATAAAGTTTCTCATCCGTCTACAGACGAAACCTACTAAAATTCACCACAGATACCAGGCCAATTTTGAGGAAGATGCACTTTCGTGGGCGAAATGAAAGTATGGGACAACGAGTTTAAGCGGGGTCAGGAAAATGTCGAAAACTCTCCTGTCTGTGGAAAACGGGTTGGCACGGATCAAGTGATGCTCTTCTAACGTCGCAAGAGACGTCCCGTCCACAAAATGCTACTCTTTCACTACTAATACAAATGCAGTGAGAATGAATACTAATTATGTTAAAATGTTAATTAGTAACCTTTATAATGAATCCTTCAATTGTGTGTTGCTATTCGTCATAGCTAAATACAGTGAAACTTCCCTTAACGGGCACTTCTATTAGCCGGACACTTCCCTTAAACGGACATTTTATCCGGTCCCGAATTTATAAGTAGGGAATTCCTAATAAATTGTTTTCTCTTATGCGGACACTCTATTGAACGGGCGCGGACAGCTATTTATCTGCTTTTTGACCGCAAAGTTTCCATTAAACGGACGCGAGAATCGAGAAGTAGTAATTCTGCCCGGTAAATCCTCTGCCTTCGTCAATGATTTCATTTGAAAAGTATAAATATTTATTTAGTTCGCAAGTCAACTTCGTCTGAATGTTTTGTATGGAATATGTATCTGAATACATATTTGTTACTTTCTTTGTAGAAGTTTAAAATTGTTCCTATGACGTAATTCATATGAACTATGTCCGTATTTTAATTATTGTAGAAAACACTATAAAAAAGGAATACTTTAACGCTGAAAGAAAAGATTTCGATCATGGAATATAATAATAAAAACAAGCTCAGTTCACGTAAATTAGCCTGAATATTTAATATTGGTAAAACACAAGCCACACAAATAATAACAAAAGAAGATGAATATCTTAAGGGGTGGTAAACTAATAACAATAGTGGAATTAAAAGGCGATTTTTTAAAACTGAAGGCCTCAGAATATGAATGATTTGTGCAAGCTAGAAATAAGAATATGCCTGTATCAGGGGTACTAATTAAGTATAAAGCCAAGGAAATTGCTGAGAAATTATGCAATTGTAATTTTTCCGCTTGTATTGGATGGGAAGCCGCTAACACAAATTAAGATGTCGAAGCTTTCATAAACAGGTTGCCGTTAATAATTACAGGGTACAAATCCTGCGATATTTTTAATTTGGACACGGCAGGGTTATTTTTTTCGGGTACTACCAACAAAGACGATGGCATTAAGAGACGAAATTGTGTGAGCGGCAGGTTATCGAAAGAAAGATTAACTACATATAAATGCACTGTGTGAATATGACGGGGGAAAGAAAAACTGTTGGTTATCAGAAAATCATCGCGCATTTAAAAATCTTAGCATTACTCTTCCAGTCTAATGGTTTTCAAATAACAAGGCTTGGATAACTGAGTTTATTGTGAGAGAGTGGTAGCGTGAATTTGATCGGAAAATTATCGATCAAAACAGAAAAGTTTTATTACTTTTGGACAATGCAACTGCCCCTCCTAAAGACGTACAGATGCAAAATGTCAAACTCGTTTTCTTACCGCCAAATACGACAATTTACTGCCAACCGCTAGATCAAGGCATATAAAATTGTTCAAAACTTGGTACCGACATTTGATACTAAAACACATTTTAACGCAGTTTGAAAGTTCTGATTCGGAATATAATTTAGCAAACTCTATTTAGCGTATTATAGGTGCGATTTATTTTATTAAAAAAGCATGGAATGATGTCTCTCAATAATTAAAAATTGTTTCAAGAAAATAGGATTTCAAAAAGTAAATGAAGAGATTGAAAGTTATCAATTTCATCCTGAAGATTAAATTCGTTTATCTAAAGTAGCTCAAATGTGAACGCTAATGGGAAAATTAGGAAGTAATATAGGACTTTATAAATATTGACGCCAATTTGTATACAGATCATATTTTGCCCGATAATTTAGAAAACGAAAGTCAAAACAGTGATGATGAAGAACATGAAATAGAAATTCCTAGAACTGATGATTATGAGAAAAGAATAGTATTCATATAAACTGGAAATAAAAAAAAAACTAAAAATATTTTGTTTTGAAAAAGATGATATACAAGCGTTTGGTATACTTAGTGAGCTATATAATTTTACACCTGTATGTTCAAATGAAAGTTTAGCTTTGCGTTTCTACCTAATTTTTTCTATCTTCTGATAAACGGACACTTCTCTTAACCCAGTTTTGTCGGAACGAACAGTGTCCGCCTATGGGAAGTTTCACTGTACCTCGATTATCTCTTTTTTACTAACACTCAATTGAGCTTATCAGAGGGTAACCTGCATCATGGTGAGTCATTAGTTACCGCTTCATCGATTGCTCTTTTGTGTTTTAAATAATTCACATTCTAAAAATACTTTCGTTGTTAATCAACAGTGTAAAAAGTGAAATACTGCAACTGGACATTGCCGGAATTAAAATATTTTAAAGCGATGGGCTTCATTCTGTAAAATTATTACTTTTGAGATAGTTGGATTTATCCTTCACTTTGTTTGACAGTCTAAGACAGTCGGGCCCCATTCCAGCCTTCCATTGGTTAAACGAATATTTGGTGCATAGAACAACAGTGCTCGTTTTTCTTTACTTGGTAAAGGATGTCATTAACAAAAATCAAAGAGACTCAAAAAAGGAACAAAACACCACAATAAAATACCGGATATTCCGTTAAAAAAAAAGTTTTTGGTATGTGAAAATTTCGTGTTTTGGTCAAAAATTTCCAAAAAAAATAATAACTCAAAAACTATTGGCTCAATTTTGAAAAAAAAATTAATCAGTTGAATAGATAGGCAAAACTAAAAAATCCAAAAATATATAGGGTGAGTCATTTAAAAAAATTAAGTTCTATGCAGTTCCGGTGAAACCGGAAGTGCGTCAGAGTTTAATGTATTTTAAGAATATGCGCCACATGCAACCATGAATCATCCACTATTTTTTCCTTTATTTAAAACACAAAAGGGCAATCGTAGAAGCACCTACTATTGACTCACCCTGTGTATACTCTAGAATTACATGAACTTTTTATAGGAAAAACCAATAGAGTGTATTCATTCTTCCCCAGTACTGAAAGGATTGCTATAACTGATTAAAATATTGAGATTAAGATAAGGGAAAAATTGAGAAAGTGTTGGCAAAAATAAACTATTATGAAAACTTATCATATTAGTAATTACCGGCAAAAATACCATCATCGCTTTCAAGATTACATAAGAAATTATCAATTCCCAACCAGTATTCTATTGCTATAAATTGGAAGTGATAGATTATACCCGATTTTAGAAAACGGTTCATATACCAAAACTTCTCGTTGTTAGTGGCAATGTTGTGAAGGGTGTGTCATGTCATAAAAATGCTTACTTAAACTGTACCAGAATACCTACAAATATTTGCTTAACAAATCGGCTATTTTATTTTATGTGTTTTACGAGTTTGTTTACTAGCGGTTAGAGTTTTAAAATCGTTTGTTCTCGGAGATTTTAAATAATTCCATTCCAAGAACTTCTCCTGTCACCCTGGAGCTCAAATCTATATTCCTAGACCATGTTTTGTTAGACCACGCATAATTGTTGTTTAGAAACCTTGATAATTGTTATAAAAGATAAATAAATTAAATTATAGTAATCCAATCAACTTTTTCTTCGTGAAACTATTTTGATCACTATATGTTTGCTGTTGACTAAAAAGTGTCTTATTTCGGTAGTATTATCACCCTATTCGGCATATCTTAAAGAAATGAAAATGATGTTTTTAAGATGTGGATAGGTTTTAATGAAATCAAAACCTCCTCAAAAAAGGACGTATTTAATGCAATTATTGGTATACAGGTGGCCATTTTCTATCTCCCCGTATAGGTAACTTTCTTAATAGTGAAGATACAGGATCGGTTACATCAGAACAGTTGATAAGAAATATAAGGAGTATTTGAACATAGTTTTAGATTTCACATTTATTGACAACTTTTGAAGATCTTAAAAAAAAATTTAAAATTGCCGAAATCTTCAGTTACCATAACCATTCAAAATTTAACAAAAGTAAAAATGGCCTTGTAGTAATTTGTATGTAGAATTTAATAATCTTAGTTAAAAATTGATGGCACACTTAATTATCAAGATATAACATAAACTTAAATTTTAAAAATATATATAATATACATATATTCGTATGAAAGTATATGACAGGTACAAGAAAAGAAACATATTATTATATAAATTATATTACAAAATTAGAATTATATTTAGTTTAAAACACTGCACCATTTGGTCTAGGATGTAGGAAAAAACCCGCAGAATAAAAAACCTACATCACAGTGCCACAAAACTAAAGGTCTTAAGTTGTTGAGATTCAAGCAACAGACTCTGGAGTTAAATTATGTAAATCTGTGTATACAAATTCAAACTTAGCTAGAGGACATTCCTCAACAATATGTTTAAATGTTTCAATCTCAGCTCCGAAATTACAAGCTAGACTCATCTTCCACTTGAGTAACATACTATTCATCTCTTGAAACCTTCGATATTATGTTGACAAATCTTAACAACTGGACCAATATACCTAAAAGAAACACAATATGAATTCAAACTTGAAAAATGATACCTGTCATATGACAGTGAGGATCCTGGGGATCTTGTACGGTCTTCCAAGTGATGATTATTATGAACAACATTATATTCTCCATTTTGGACCATACCAAACCCTATATCTCTGAAATCATAAAAAATAAGTTAATTAAATTTTTTGTAACTGTGACTGCTATTTAAAAAAAAAGCGTAAGTTTCTGTTATATCTTGATAATTAATTTGTCCATGAATTTTTATTAAAGTCTACGTAAAAATTACGACAAAGTGCCATTTTTAGTTTTGTTCTAACTTTAATGGTTACCAAGATATTGATAACAGAAAATTTAATTTTTTTTAAATGTCTTCAATAAATGATCAAATACTCCTCAAATATCTGAACAACTATGCTAATTTAACCGAGCCTGTACCTTCAGTATTTAAAAGAATTATCCATATAGAAAGATATAAAATGAGCGCCTTTTATATTCTTTAATTTTGTATTTTTATTATTTTGGCAAGTATTTTAGTATATTAATTTATGGTTGAATTAATCAAAAAATTGTGGAATATCTATCTTACTATCTGGAATTTCTTTATACAGAACTCAAGTAATAAATTTCCTTTACTCTCTACATAGACAGTAAACACAGGTATATTCAGGCACGAGCCTCTGATTATTTTCCGTACAAAAACAATATTTAAACTCGTCAATATTGCTCTTTTAGTAGTAGAGAGTCTTTAAAACCCAACAGTCGTTATTATAATAATTGTTATTAGCCTTTGCGTAAATTAACGACCAGGGGAGTCGTAAAATGAGTGGACACATGAAGAGGTACCTACCATCCTTTCGGAGACTCGAGGGAAATAAATTTCATTTTGGCGTCGTTTTTAATCTGTTTGCTTATAAATCTTAAATATTCACGGCGGGATTTTACGATTTGGTGATGATGATGGACTTTCGGCTTTGTCATATTTTATTCTCGTCAGTTGTTGGAATTACTTTCGACGGCGTCTGCATTCAGAACCGAAAGCAGTAATATTCAATTGAAGTTTTGTTCAGGGTCGCCTAAAATGTGTTTTTTATAAAAGGTATCGTGTTGCCATCAAATATGCTAGACGAAATCAATTTATTATTCTTGAGTAAAGTATATTAACTAAACAAAAACAACTAAATCTTCAATTATGTGTTGGTTATATGTAGGCTTAATGATTTCACAGTTTCCAACTTTTTTTATTATTGGGAATTTTACTGACTGCATATTTAAATTCTCAATTTATGTTTTCTCTTACATTTACTTCTACTTTCATTGCATCAGAGATACAACGCAAGTACGTGTTTTTTTAATGGAAACTGTAATAGGTCATGACCTCATTATTATGCTCTTATACCTATGTAAAATGAGTTCCACTTTAGACATACAAAACATTAAAAAAAATAATATTAATTTCCAGATGAACGCAGTAAATATTCTATAAAAAAATAAAATGGAATTAAATATATTAATATTACACGACTTTATAAATTATTTAGGACATTCAGTAAAAATATTCATACGTACACAAACACTGTGAAAGAATACTGTTTTTTTTGTTGGACGTTGTCGTTTTTAAAAACGCGTACGTACAACTTTATGTAAAACTAAATTCAAAGATTTGCACTATTTCTAATACTGCGCCCACTTACTCCCACCACTCGCCATCTAATTTGGCGTTTACAGTAAATATTGTAATATCTGAATTGACATTAGAATTTCAAAATAACTTAAGTACGAGTAAAATTTCTTACCTGTGTTAATTGGTTTGGTATGATAATATTATTTGCAGAGAGAAAAATTCCAAAATTGGTATATACAAGACTATACGGTCAAACTGTCTCAATTAAGTAAATAACGATGATAATTGGGGGTTCTGAACAAAAGGGTAGATAGGTACTGCTAAACTGCTGGACAGAAGAACTTAATAGAATAGGAACCCAAAAAACAAACTCACATATTTATATATACAGTGTGCTTGCCGGCGACCTGCGTATAGGGCTTACTGTGAGATAAAACGACGACACCGAGAGTTTGTATGAGTTAGTACGAGAAAGCAATATACAAACCGCTTTTTGGTCGAGTGTAGTGTTGGAAAAGTGGGGATTCGAGTACATTTACGCTGAGGCTAAAACGGGCTAGACTGACTCTCCGTTTAAGCAGGGCAACAAGGATAGATAGCAGCTGTACTGCAGTTTGTATATTGCTTTCTCGTACTAACTCATACAAACTCTCGGTGTCGTCGTTTTATCTTACAGTAAGCCCTATACGCAGGTTGCCTGCAAGCACATGGTATATATTATAAAAGGAATATTGTGGATACTAAAATAACATAAAGCAGGGTAAATTTCGCTGTAGAAATCTGACAAATCTGGGGATCTTCTAACTTAATCTGCAAATGACGGTCTGTCATGCCGATAGTCTTTCATTATTGCTTATATCTCCAAGAATATCCCAACTTATTCCTTGGCTATACCGTGCTGACGATGACCAACGAGTCTGAAGCACGTGTCTACGGTTGCTCTACAGCGGAATTTACCCAAAAAGGGAAACTAGTTTTAAGTTATATCAGATATAAGAGACTTTTATAGATAGAATATGTTAAATCTTACTTACATTCGCTTTGTTTCATTTAAACATTATAGCCGTAATTACATACATAGTATAATTGCTGACATGCATCTGCAGACACGTGTTTCTGACTCATTTGTCTTTGTCAGTGTAGTGTAGCTAAGGAAGAAAGTACCGGGACCTTGGAGATTAAAAGGCAATAATCGGAGACCATCAGAAGAAAGTAGGTTTAAATCAGGAAAACCTAAACTCAGAGTTTAAAATATTATATATACAATTGAGAAATGACATAATATACGTGGCTATGGATTAGTTTTTTATGTAAATACGATGTCCAAAGGAAATAAACAGTACCTGCAGCCATTTTCGTATTACTGTAGGCGACTAAAATTCCGACATTTTAAGAAAGCGCAGTACCATTTTTGTAGATATTACATAATTTCACATGTTTGAACTTAGAGATGGGAAAATTTTGATTGCAATTTGGGAATTATTTCATTTTTACCACCAATATTTACAGCAATACAATTAATCACAAAATAATAAATAGACTTATTCTTATGATGATTGAGTAAACAAAATTATGTAATCATAATAAGCGGTATCTAAAAGTACTGAAAAATTCCAGGCTATCAAAATCCAATATTTATAATAAATATTGCGTGGTAAAATTCTATCTATTATATCAACTTTACACAAATACTTCAACCACACACCAACGTTATCATTTGCACGCGTGCAGAAGTAAAGAAATGCAAATATTATTTTTCTGATATCAGTTTAAGCACTAACAATTCAATAAAAGCAGTCTATTAACGAGGATAAAACGTTATGTTATCAATATATCAAATATTGGTGGTATTTTATTTCCAGAATCATTAAAAATATTGCCGATCAAATATCTAAATGTTGTAATATAGGTACCCTTTTTGTGCAAAGTGTTCGTAACACTTTATTATGAAATACACAAATTCCATGGAATGTAAAATATCATGGTAATTTTTTTCGAAAATCGAAAATCTGATAGCTGTTTTAGATTGTTCTAGGTTTGTTCTAAATCACGGTTCAATCATTTTACTGATAAAAATTTCATCGAAATGGTACCTATGTTGAACTAATATTTATTTTAAGAACTATAAATTTTTTAATACATATAATATTTTATCTAAATAACGTTAGGTGTTAAAAATAATGAACCATTTCGACAATAACTAATTAGATTAATACTACTAAAAGTTTGATCTATACCTATATATATTATATACAATTCCTAAGGGAATGTATAACCCTTAGGAATTGTAACCGCTCATTTCTCGGTTGAGCTTTAGCAACTCCATTCTTGCCTTTCTCTAAACGTTCCACTTTGCCTTCTCAGTCATCCTCCTCCACTAATCTCGGTCCTGGACCCTGCTTCTCGGCCTCCCTTTTCTTCTACCTGTGTTTGGTCTCGATGTCGTCATTTTCTTTACTTCCCGGGTGTTTTCCATCCTTCGTATGTGGCCGTACCATCGGAGTCTTTATATTTTCATGTACTTTAGAATCTTTTCTTTTTTCAAGATGTCTATTTCGAAGTTCATTAGCCTTCTGTATTCTCCATCTGCCACTTTCCTCGAACCATATATCGTTCTAACAATTTCCATCTCAAACCTTCTCAATTTTTCTTGTTCTACATTTGTCAGGTTCATTGTCTCTGCTCCATAAGTCACTACTGATCGGGTTGCTGCTCTGAATACTGTTACGTTTTTTTTTTGGTTGTATTTTACCCTTTTAATGGTTTATTTTAGTGACGGAATATGTATTTAGTTTTGATTTAATTTATGTCGTCTTCCTACTACTACGGCCATCTGGTGTAGAAGTGCTTAAGATTCCTGTTTCACGCGTCTGCCTTGCTGCAGGTGTGTGTAACGTATACGGGCATTGTTGGGTAGATGGCGTCTGTGGTTAATTTAATTAATTTGTTACTTTTATTTTTGACTAACTCCTTTTTTTTTTGGACTTCTTGGGCCCAGAGTTATGCAACAATTTATTAATAATTATTTTCCATTTTTCTGTGGTTGATTGAACCTGTATTTCTGTCGTACGTTTTAAGTATTAGTTGGTTCATTTGTTTTCTTAGCGCGTTTGCTGTAGTTGGGTTGTTTGGTCGGGTTTTGACACGTTAGGCTTTTTCTCTTTGATTTGTAACGGTCGTTGAGTAAGGTTGGACACGAGAGAGCAGAATCTTTTCCCTTAGCTGCCTTGAGAATATGGAAAGTTAAGTTTTATCGTCGATAATCGCTTACAAAAGCGGATTTTATTGTGATTCTCGAGGTTTATTGGTAAATTTTTGACGTTTATTTGAGTCTTACAAGGATATTTCTTCTGCTTGGGAATTGTTTAAGCTGCTGTAAGTATATTTTTCCACGTGTCTAATCGATCCTAATTTGTGTCGTTTCTATATTTAAATTTAGCTGCTGGTGTTAGGCCTGATTGCAACCTCATTTGAGCATTGTTGGTTGGAGTTAATACGAGAGGAACACGTGCTAGTAATTTTCCAACGTCCAGGAATTGTGGTTAGATCTTGTGGTGAGGGCACATTTAAGGTGCAGTTTATTGGTACACTGTAGCCTTCGAACGCTATCACTTGAGGTGTCGTAAACCCAAGATAGGAGGGCATATACCTGGTATCGTGTGGATCCGAAGGATTTGTCGTGTTTGGAAGCTGTGGATGTGATGTTTTAAGGTATTGTGTCTGTGTGAATCTTTCTCTGATATTATCCAGAGGGTAGAATTTAATTGACTTAGCAGTTTGACAAAATTTGTGTCAATAACGTACAATTTGAACAGTGAATTTCAATTTTCCGGCCTAATTAATCAAATAAGTAATCGTAAATTCTTAATCTAACTTCTTATGGCCTGTGAGCCTTTATTTTTTTTTAATTAATTAATTTAACGTAGTTATTAACAATAGTGACCCCATTTGGAGGTTACTTTGACATTTTTGGAGACGTTACGTAGCCATTTTTATTTTTGGATTTAGAAATTGAATTAAATTTTGGATGTGTGCGGCAGTGTGGCCTCACATCGGTCTTGTGTAAATTCGTAGATAATATTTGATGCATTTAATCAATGATTGTAATTTAATTTTAGTATAATTCCGTAAGAAACTAATGAATTTTATTTAATTGCATATTCTACCTGTAAAGCATAGTTAACTAGCGCTATTTCCTTTTATAGAATTAGATATTTTACAACTTAGAGTCAGTTTTCTAACGTCGAATAGATTGTCGGATGCCTCTGGTATACAGAGTGTTTCATTTTGGTTGACGTGTTGCATTATACGAGCAAACTGTTCGACTTTAGAGGGACTTTTGGCAAATTGCCTTATAACTGTGTACTTGTAAGAATATTGTTGGTGAATCAATGTTAGTTTATAAGTTGTTCTTGCGTTCACCTTTTAACTTCTTTTAATTGAACTTCTAAAATTTGTAATATTACGACACTGAATTTGCAACGGAGTTGCGTGTGTGTTTCACTTCATTGTTTTTTTCTGCCTTGATCTAGTTACCTCGTGGATGTTAGAGATTGTATATATAGCCGTTTTTTTTTTTTTTGTACAAGTACTGGAAATACGCTGTTGAATCTGAGAACTAATTTTAATAAACTGTTTGTTAAGTTGAATGAGTGTGTATTGGTCTTATTTACTTATCACTTGGGGGTTTTATATTGGATCTGGTCCGGGGTCTGAATATCTGTTGGGCTCAGCACATTATTACGGATAGGCGCCCTGACATCATAACCTTCGACTTAGTACGGTGTTCGAACTCGCCCTCCCCGACTGTAGCTGGAGGCAGTGCTGACTCCCATATTTAACATCGACCTTTGGGGAAGTAAGAGGTAAGACTGGGTGGTATAAGTTGGTGATTAATTAATAGACAAGCGTCCTTTGAAATTTTAAAAAGAAGGTTAGTTACCGTGGTGGTGCTTAATTCACTACCTTCCTTTGAATTTAATTACAAGAGGGTAGCAAGGATTTTAGCGCCCAACGTGTGGGGCCTTAGGAAAGGGTTTTAGCGGCTGTTGTTTTTGATAAATCAAGAATTTTAGATTTTGGGAATTTTCAGAAAACTTTTGAATCATCTTCAGGAATTAATTGATTTTAGCATTGAAGACCTTGTCCTTTTTTTTTGTTTTGAGTAAAAGTAAAGTATATCCCAGCTTATATCACAGTTACGTCTTACGTTGTATGTGTGGATGATGTATGTTTGATGTTTTATAGCACCGATTGGACTTAGGGGAAATTTTCGACCTTTTGATATTTCTTGGGGAATAATTTCTTTTCCGTAGTCAATTCATTTCCGTATATTGTATAGTATCGTATTGTTCTCCAAGAATTTTTGATTATCTTATACTGAATTTTGATTTTTCCCTCGGTATAGTAATTTCGGGTGTTACAAGTAATTTGGATAATAGAAGTACAGTAGACATTGGTGTATCAATTGTATGTATAGGTTCACGTGAAGAAGTGGAAGTAATTTTGATTTGTGTCAGTCAGTTTAAGATTGAATCTTTGACGTCTTAAATTAAATTCAATAACGTTGCCACATTGTATTTAAATTGTGGGAAGGAATTTATAGCGGAGTGTTCACTTGCCGGGTATTCATTGTAGAATTTTAAATTTCGATTACGTCATTATGGATCTTAAGATAGAAATTAACAGACTGAATAAAGATGAGTTAGAGTACGAGTTAGCGAGATACGGTTCAACGAGTGGGGGTACGGTCGAGGAGTTGCGTCGCTCCTTAAGAGTTATGCAACGTTTTTGTAAGGATCCTGAAACTTTAGTACCGGTGTATCCGTTTACATTCACTCAAGATGCTGATGCCCTTAAGGCAAAAATTGATGTTATCACGACAACCTTGGCTACTTTTTCGGATACGCGGACTTCATCGGCGTACAAGAAGTTGTCGACTTCTTTGGCTTGTGCTTTCGGTCGTGCGCAACGTAGTAAACCAATAACGGAAACAGAAATTGAACAACGTGCACAACTTGTGTCTCAAATTTGTACTCTGGGGGTGCGATTAACCATTAAGGCTAGAGCGGCTCGCAAAAGCACTATGCTTGGACAAAGCACAATTTTAGATTTAACCACCGGAGGACCGTTAGTAAATTTCGAGTCCGAAGAGTCATCTAGTGGTGGGGAATCCGAACCTATTGTGGCCAATCCGGTTTCGCCTTTGAGACCTGTTCCTGTCGCGACGTGGGGACTAAAATTTTCGGGAAACCCTCGCGAAATGTCTGTGAACGCTTTCATTGAACGTGTGAACGAACTTAAGGTCGCGCGTCATTCAACTGACGAAATTTTATTCAATTCTGCTATAGATATTTTTACGGGAGATGCCTTGATTTGGTATCGTGCTAATAAAGATTCCTTCTTTAATTGGTCTGATGTATTGGATGGTTTGAGGACTGAATTTTTGGCTCCCGATTATGATGATCGATTATTTGACGAGATTAAGCATCGAACTCAGGGTTCTCTTGAGTCGATTGGCATCTATGTTTCCATGATGAAAAATCTATTCTCACGTCTATGTACTAATGTTCCTGAAGCCACTCAGCTTAAGATTATGCTGAAAAATCTTTTGCCATTTTATCAGACACAGTTTGGTTTAGTTGAAATCACGTCTATCGCCCAACTCTTAAAATATGGTAAACAACTTGAAGCTCGCAGAATTTCAGTCGAAGCTTATGTTCCTCCTCCTACTCGTGGCAAATCACTTGAGCCAGACCTTGCTTGTGTGTCGGCACCTAAGGTTCCTGTGAAATGCAATGTCATGGAGGCTGGTACTTCTAAGACTTCCTTTCCCTTCAAGTGTTGGAATTGTGGAGTTGTGGGTCATCGTTCGGGTCAATGCTCACGACCTCGTAAGAAACATTGCTACCGTTGTGGCAAACCAAATGTGACTGTTCCGTCTTGTCCTTCATGTTCGGGAAACGCTCGTCGGACGTCCTAAGTCGTCGTTTGGGACGCCGTTTTGATAATTCGACGAATAGTAGACATAAGAATCAGACAGATTTTATTCTCGCGAACGCTCGTGGTGACGAACGTCCTTATTTAAATGTGTCAATCTTTAATCGGTCATTTTTGGGTCTTCTTGACTCTGGCGCCTCACGCACTATTTTAGGGGGTCCTGGTTGGAATACTTTACGTTCCATGAATATTCCATTGAAGTCTAAAATTACGGTATGTACTGTAGCAAATGGACAGAAGTGCCGATCTTTGGGTGAAATCTCAGTGCCTATGGGTCTTCGTGATCAAATTAGCGTTATAGATATTTTGGTGGTCCCTTCTTTACCGCATACGTTGATCTTGGGCGCGGATTTCTGGAAAATTATGGGTATTGTCCCTGACCTTCGACGTGGTGAATGGGTATTTTCGTCTGAACCTGCTTCGGTTAATACGATAGGAATTGAACATGTTCTTTCTGACGTTCAGCAACAACAATTAGATCAACTCATTAACAATCATTTTTCGAAATCGACTAAAGAATTAGGTTGTACTAATTTAGTGGAACATCGTATTGTTGTCCATGGTCCGCCTATTAAACAAAGATATTACCCTATTTCTCCTGCTATGCAGAAAATCGTCGATAAAGAGTTGAATCGCATGTTAGAACTGGGTGTTGTTGAAAAATCTAATAGTCCTTGGTCGTCTCCTATTTTATTAGTTCCGAAGAAAGATAAAACCTATAGATTTTGCATTGACTATAGGAAGCTCAATGAAGTTACGGAACGTGATGCCTACCCTTTGCCTTATGTCACGAATACCTTGGATAAACTTCGTGATGCTAAGTTCTTGACTTCCTTGGACATTAAATCCGCCTATTGGCAAATCCCTATTGAGGAGTCGTCTCGACCTTATACCGCCTTTACTGTCCCTAATCGGGGTTTGTTCCAGTGTCGTCGCTTGCCTTTTGGTCTCTCAAATTCTCCTGCCGTCTGGATGCGCTTCATTGATCAGGTTTTAGGTCCTGAATTTGAACCGCATGTCTTCGTCTACTTGGATGATATCATCATTGTTACGTCCACTTTCGAAAAACATTTAGAAATTTTAAGTGAAGTTCTTTCCCGTATAGAGACTGCTGGTCTCACTCTAAATCGTGAGAAATGTTTATTTTGCCGTGATGAGCTGAAATATTTGGGTTACGTAATTAATAAACAGGGTTTGTTGGTTGATCCTGACAAAGTTAAAGCCATTCTTGAAATTCCGACACCAACTTCAGTATCTGGCGTTAGACGTATTGTTTGTATGGCGTCTTGGTATCGTCGGTTCATACCAAATTTTTCTTCTCTCGTTGGTCCTTTAACAAATTTGTTACGTAAAAATCAACCTTTCCGTTGGGATCAGTTCTGTGACGAGGCATGGTCAAAAATCCGTCAACATTTAATCACAGCTCCTATTTTGTCTTGTCCTGACTTTAGCAAAGAGTTCACGATACAAACTGACGCCTCTAATTTTGGGTTGGGTGCTGTTTTAACTCAAAGTATCGATAACGAGGAAAGAGTAATCTGCTATCTTAGTCGTTCGCTTACTGGTGCGGAAAGGAACTTTTCGACTACCGAGAAAGAGTGCTTAGCAGTTTTGTGGTCGATTGAGAAGTTGCGTCCATACATAGAGGGTTCGCACTTCCGCGTCATTACGGACCATTATTCCTTATGTTGGTTAAGTAAGTTACAATCTCCTAGTGGTCGACTCGCGCGATGGGCTGTACGACTGCAGCAATATGATTTCGACATAATTCATCGTAAAGGTAAGGATCATGTTGTACCTGATGCTCTCTCTCGATCGGTTCCTGTCGTTGATTCTATTTCGATTTCCGTCATATCAACCGATAAGTGGTATCACAGACTACTTAGAGCAGTCAAAACGAATCCGGAGAAATACCCTACATTCCAGATAGCCAATGGCCAACTTTGTAAATTTGTACGTCCTTCTAACAAATATTTTGACAATGAGGATGAGGATTGGAAAATAGTAGTTCCTAAAGAACGTCGTTCTGAGATCATTTCGTCCTGCCATGATGTACCAACTTCTGGTCATCTAGGTATCTTCAAAACTCTTCATCGTCTTTACCAAAAATATTTCTGGCCTGGAATGGTTCATGATGTAATCCGTTATGTACGTCGTTGTCCTACTTGCCTCAAAACTAAACCTGAACAACGAAAACCTGCTGGTCGTATGGGAGGTCATTCTCTCATTGACAGACCTTGGGACGTTTTGAGTGTGGATATTGTGGGTCCGTTACCGAGAACCAAACGTGGTTTCAGTTATATTCTTGTCGTATCTGACTGTTTCAGTAAGTTTGTTTTAACGTGTGCTTTGCGGAAAGCCTCGACTAATAAGATCATAGAATTCTTAGAAAATCATGTATTTTTACTTTTTGGAACTCCTCGTAAGGTGATTAGCGATAATGGTGTTCAGTTTCGTTCTAGGGAATATCGTCAATTTTTAGAGAAATACAAGGTTAGTCCTTCGTATACGTCGTACTATCACCCTCAAGCAAATCCCGTTGAACGCATTAATCGTGTTATTAAGACTATGTTGGTATCGTATGTGTCCGATAATCATCGTGACTGGGACCTATTCCTTCCGAAAATATCTTGTGCTATTCGCACGGCAAAACATGAGGTTCTGGGTCATACTCCTTATTTCGTAAATTTTGGCAGAGAAATGTATCTTACTGGTGAACGTAACTTCCATACTCCTGTGGATGTCGAAAATGCCGTCGAAACGTGTCAAAGAAATCCGGAAGATTTTATGTGTCGATCTTCTAATTTTTCGAGACTCTATAGTGACATTAAGAACCGTCTACAGAAAGCATATGAGAAGTCTAAAGTTCGCTACGATCTTAGACATCGTCCTGTCTCCTTCCTGCCTAATCAGTTGGTTTGGCGTAGGAATTTTGTTTTGTCCGATGCTGCGAAATTTTATTCTGCGAAGTTAGCAGATAAGTATATTGGTCCGTTCATGATCCATCGCCGTATGTCTAATAACTCTTATGAACTTAAAAATTGTGATGGTGATGTGCTTCCGGGTACATGGAGTGTTGAACATCTTAAAGCACAACCTAACGACGATTAATCTTTGCAAGTCTTCGGTTTGCAGGTAGGCCTAACGAATATACCTGTGGGTTTAATGCCTGGGCGTAAAAGGCGTCCCAAAAATTCTCAGTTTCCCCCGTTTCTTTTAACATCTTCAATTTTAGTTGTCGTGGGTTCGACGTATTTCCTTACGTGTTCTGATTTGGGATGTTCTCCCTATGTTTTGTCGATAGCCCACACAGCGACGATTGATTTGGGTGGATTAATTTCGTGTAACTCTGTATGTTACCTTGAGTACCGCATAACTTACGTTAGTTAAGTTATTTCCGACTTCCGTATATCTTTGATAGTTATGTATTTTGTACCGATTCTGACTTTTGTTCCGATTTCGACTCTTCCGTACTGATATGACGTTCCGTACCGAATATGACTTCGTATTGTTTACGATTAAGTAATAACGATTTTATGACTTCGTACCGTATAGCAGTTCTAGAACCTTTACCATTTTGGGATTATGTTACGTATCGTATGGTCTAGAATTTGCATTTGATAGTTATTCTATCGTGTTGTATATGTCGTACTGACATTTTCTTCCTGAATTAGACGTTTATTTGCGAAGGTATAAAGAAGAACAGTCTTTATTTGATAGTTCTCAGCCTTCCAAGGGTCGTGTCCTGGCGACTTTCTTTTGCTAGTGTTATTGTCAAAATGTTACCTCCAGGATTTGATATTGACTTTCGCCTTATGGCTTATCGCTCGCCTTCAGCGTGTCAGTCGGGACAACGCCGGTCCAGACTTTAAACTCCTTTTGCTATGTCCTTTTTTTTTTGTTTTGTTTTTGTTTGGCGATCTTCGTTGTTGTGTTTCCGGAATGTACGTTTGTCGCGTGGACGTGCCGTCCGTGTCTTTTAGTAGTTTCACCATTCTGTGCAGAATCTCGACATCTTTGTTTTTCTTATTTTTATTTATCCCTCGTTAATTCCTCGTACCGGCTGAATGCCGAAGGACCGCGTGGTGGTTTTGGTCAAGCGTTTGGTGATGCTGCGTTTGCTGTCGGACATGGTCGCGCACATTCGTCTTCCTTTTTGCCTAGTCGTTGTCGATCTTTAACTTGGTTCCTTGTTTCGTATGTTATATGTGGTGTTACGCACAGTCCAGTTCCTGGTTTCATAACTCTTGGCTTAACGGTAATTTACAAGTAAATAACCTTTTGTGGTAAGGGAGGAATTGTTACGTTTTTTTTTTTGGTTGTATTTTACCCTTTTAATGGTTTATTTTAGTGACGGAATATGTATTTAGTTTTGATTTAATTTATGTCGTCTTCCTACTACTACGGCCATCTGGTGTAGAAGTGCTTAAGATTCCTGTTTCACGCGTCTGCCTTGCTGCAGGTGTGTGTAACGTATACGGGCATTGTTGGGTAGATGGCGTCTGTGGTTAATTTAATTAATTTGTTACTTTTATTTTTGACTAACTCCTTTTTTTTTTGGACTTCTTGGGCCCAGAGTTATGCAACAATTTATTAATAATTATTTTCCATTTTTCTGTGGTTGATTGAACCTGTATTTCTGTCGTACGTTTTAAGTATTAGTTGGTTCATTTGTTTTCTTAGCGCGTTTGCTGTAGTTGGGTTGTTTGGTCGGGTTTTGACACGTTAGGCTTTTTCTCTTTGATTTGTAACGGTCGTTGAGTAAGGTTGGACACGAGAGAGCAGAATCTTTTCCCTTAGCTGCCTTGAGAATATGGAAAGTTAAGTTTTATCGTCGATAATCGCTTACAAAAGCGGATTTTATTGTGATTCTCGAGGTTTATTGGTAAATTTTTGACGTTTATTTGAGTCTTACAAGGATATTTCTTCTGCTTGGGAATTGTTTAAGCTGCTGTAAGTATATTTTTCCACGTGTCTAATCGATCCTAATTTGTGTCGTTTCTATATTTAAATTTAGCTGCTGGTGTTAGGCCTGATTGCAACCTCATTTGAGCATTGTTGGTTGGAGTTAATACGAGAGGAACACGTGCTAGTAATTTTCCAACGTCCAGGAATTGTGGTTAGATCTTGTGGTGAGGGCACATTTAAGGTGCAGTTTATTGGTACACTGTAGCCTTCGAACGCTATCACTTGAGGTGTCGTAAACCCAAGATAGGAGGGCATATACCTGGTATCGTGTGGATCCGAAGGATTTGTCGTGTTTGGAAGCTGTGGATGTGATGTTTTAAGGTATTGTGTCTGTGTGAATCTTTCTCTGATATTATCCAGAGGGTAGAATTTAATTGACTTAGCAGTTTGACAAAATTTGTGTCAATAACGTACAATTTGAACAGTGAATTTCAATTTTCCGGCCTAATTAATCAAATAAGTAATCGTAAATTCTTAATCTAACTTCTTATGGCCTGTGAGCCTTTATTTTTTTTTAATTAATTAATTTAACGTAGTTATTAACAATAGTGACCCCATTTGGAGGTTACTTTGACATTTTTGGAGACGTTACGTAGCCATTTTTATTTTTGGATTTAGAAATTGAATTAAATTTTGGATGTGTGTGGCAGTGTGGCCTCACATCGGTCTTGTGTAAATTCGTAGATAATATTTGATGCATTTAATCAATGATTGTAATTTAATTTTAGTATAATTCCGTAAGAAACTAATGAATTTTATTTAATTGCATATTCTACCTGTAAAGCATAGTTAACTAGCGCTATTTCCTTTTATAGAATTAGATATTTTACAACTTAGAGTCAGTTTTCTAACGTCGAATAGATTGTCGGATGCCTCTGGTATACAGAGTGTTTCATTTTGGTTGACGTGTTGCATTATACGAGCAAACTGTTCGACTTTAGAGGGACTTTTGGCAAATTGCCTTATAACTGTGTACTTGTAAGAATATTGTTGGTGAATCAATGTTAGTTTATAAGTTGTTCTTGCGTTCACCTTTTAACTTCTTTTAATTGAACTTCTAAAATTTGTAATATTACGACACTGAATTTGCAACGGAGTTGCGTGTGTGTTTCACTTCATTGTTTTTTTCTGCCTTGATCTAGTTACCTCGTGGATGTTAGAGATTGTATATATAGCCGTTTTTTTTTTTTTGTACAAGTACTGGAAATACGCTGTTGAATCTGAGAACTAATTTTAATAAACTGTTTGTTAAGTTGAATGAGTGTGTATTGGTCTTATTTACTTATCACTTGGGGGTTTTATATTGGATCTGGTCCGGGGTCTGAATATCTGTTGGGCTCAGCACATTATTACGGATAGGCGCCCTGACATCATAACCTTCGACTTAGTCCGGTGTTCGAACTCGCCCTCCCCGACTGTAGCTGGAGGCAGTGCTGACTCCCATATTTAACATCGACCTTTGGGGAAGTAAGAGGTAAGACTGGGTGGTATAAGTTGGTGATTAATTAATAGACAAGCGTCCTTTGAAATTTTAAAAAGAAGGTTAGTTACCGTGGTGGTGCTTAATTCACTACCTTCCTTTGAATTTAATTACAAGAGGGTAGCAATACCCTAGTTTTTGTATGTATACTTACCCTCTTAGTTTTCAGTATGTTTTTGTATTTATAGTAAGTTCTGTGTCCTCCTTGTACCCTATGATCTATCTCCATGTTTCATTACTCCTAAACACTTAAAGTTTCCGACTATTTCAAAATCATAATTTCCTGTTTTTACTTCCTTGGTTCTTGTATCTCTATTTCCTCTACTTATGTATTTACTTTTTTCTTGGTTTATTGTTAAATCTATTTCTTTGCTGCTTGATCAATTTTTTTAATTGATTCTTCCAAACTACTTCTGTCTTTAGCTAGTATAGTGAGATCGTCCGCGTACACAATTACTTATATCGTCTTATTGATTACTGTTCCCTGGAAATTGCATTCCTTGACCAGTGCATCCAGTGTTAAAATGAACAAGGTAGTTGATAGCCCGTCACCCTGTCTTAGCCCTAGGTTAATTTCAAAGTCTTCATTTGCACTTTCGTCCATCATTATTGCTGCTTTTGAGACTTTTGACTGTTTCATCGTCATGTTTGTCAATCTCACTAGCTTCCCCGTATTTTTATCTCCGTCATCAATTTAAAGAATCTGAAGACCCGAGAAAGAGTTTCTTGTTTGTGCTTTTTTTGCCGACTGAACTATAAAAAGAAGGAATATAAACAAGCTTTAATTTAGTTTATGAATTTATAAAACCAATTTTATAATGAAACTATTCACATACCTATTAAATATTCCAAATAATTTTACTGAATTAAAGAGATATTAATAAAATATACTTATAATTTTCCCACGAAGTTATTGGAAACATATTAATGTTAAAACAGTTTTTATTGTTATTTTATTTAATTCAGATAGTAATAATTCGAACAAAATATTATTTTTCTCAAGAATTCTAAGCCAACACTTAGGGCTCTATTATAGAGAAATACTATAGAGATATTATTTTGGACACCCAACGTGGTTGTTAATAACAAAAGAACGTACAAATAGTAACTCTCCTTATTCTGCACATCCCTTAGCACCTTTAGAAACTTTATCCCAGCACTTGTTTATTTCTATGTGACATGTAAACAATGACCAATCAATTTTTTATACTTATTTTTTTAATGAAATCTTCGTTAATATCTGAATTTAATAATATTTAGTTTATTAGAACTACCTCTAATAAGTACAAGTTGGCGTTAATTTTAAAATTATAGTATAGTTAATCCAAGCTCAAGTAGTAACATTTAAAAACGAAATTATCTACCAGTGGAATTTCTTTCATGAAACACAAGGACGGAAAATTATTATAATCATCCAGGAACAAGCAAAGGAACTAAATGAAAATCGAATCGTCGAAAGCTCGTTCTTCAATTCGGTACCTACGGTATACATGTATACAAGCGAGGTGCATAGAATGAGCTTAATTTATTGCAATGCCAAACCGGCAGACACGTAAACATGCAATACGAACCGATTATATTAATTTAAATGCATTTCCATTTGTAAGCAAATCACGTGAAATTGCTAAAATAAGAGGAAGCCGAAGAAAAAGTGGTTTTGTATGTAGTAACGCTGAAAAGCGAAACGAATCGAGAAACGAGATTGCAAGAAGTCACAAAGCTACACGATTCCGTCTGGGTACAATGTTTCACTTACATACATATGCACACATACTCTGTCACAGACACACACACTTAGCTATATATTTAAACCGCTACTTGATACAAAAATTTAAAAATTATATTAAAAATGCTGCTATGAAAGCTGGAAAGATCGTAAATCACGTTGTTTAAAAACCAGTATGCCATGCACTTTTAAAATGAAATATTTAATTCCTTTAATGAATGCACATAATTAAAATATTTCTTTGACGGACGTTTATCTAAATTCTGAGCAATTAAAAAATTTATTCCGCCAGAAATGTATGTCGATCTAGCAGCGACAGGCGTTCCGCAGTGTTCTATACTCGGACCCACATTTTTTAACTTTATAAGATTGATATTTCTAAGTGTATATGCAACAAATGGATGTTTAATTTGAAGATTATTAGTCTTGCTATGCAGTTTATACAAATCGGAATCGCTATAAATCATAAAGTAAAAAGTAATAGCGGGTAATAGTAGATTTAACACTAAATCCGGTTCATTCGCGAAATTGAGTAAGAATGCCATTTAGTGTTAGAAAATGTGTATGATCTATTAACATTGATCATCATGTGAGTCAAAGGGCTTTTATTAGAGTATTAGTTCTTGCTCTTGAATAAAAAAATTGTATGAAACGATCGGTTGTGAACCTAGGGGAGTAGTGCGGGGGAGGGTCTACTTTGTTATGAAGTAAATGTACTAAGAACTTTGCACTACTCTGATCCCTTCTACTACTTAAAGTGTTGATGGAGTGTCTTTAACGGAGAGCTGCATAATCAAGTCCCCTTTCCGAATAATAACCATTACATTTAAATGACATACATTTCAAAAAGCGCCTCTGAATTCTTTCAAGAGCCAATTGCAGGTATAAATAGTGCGGATATCATATTAAACAACCATATTCGAACATGGTCCTTACATGTGCATAGTAAAGCGATTTCATTGTAAAGGGATTACTAAATTAACTACTAGATCTAGAAATTTAATCGGTTCTCTATTAGCTTTTAGCGCACCTGCAGTTATCAGAAGTCCTATTACAGCATACATCTCGGTTGTATCTACAGGTAGGTATCCATTTTTTTCTTATTAGAATATTTTTCGTTCCTTGTTTCATACATACTAACGGCTTTTTGGTTGGTACTATTTTATCAACCATGGCTTCACACATAAAGAGTTTGAAACAAATTACCAAATCAGAAATATTATCTGAAGTGGTAGTTAGGCCATTAGGAATTCTCACAGTATTCTGTCGAGATCGACGTCCAACTGGCGAGTCCAAATTCCAGACAGTTTTATTTTTGGATATACAGGATGGATTGCTCAAATATTTGGCACGCAAGTTTGCTAAAGGTTCTTCGTCACTGTCACTGTCTGCGGAATATTGGTTGTCCTGAAATAAAAATGCAACGAATATTTATAAATTTAAATCACTAAATTAGAAATATTGGTACATCATCCATAGGAAGAACATCACCAACTTCCTGAATGTATTCAACATAATCATCTTCTTCCGAAGCTACCAACATATTATCATCTTCTGAACTATCAGCAACCTCGTCACTGTCCAGTTCATCATAATAACGTAATGCTAATTGTCTGTCTACCTCCACTTCCAAATCAAACATTCCTAAGGAGCACAACATGCACTTCTGTCTTCTGTGATCCGCACAGTTCAAGGTTACAAACACGTGATGATTTCGTCGAGAAGTGCGCATGAATATATTTGGCAATGCAAAAGACCACAAGCGGGATACAAATTGTACCCCAGCCAACAAATTAATTTATAATCTGAATTTTTTTAATTGTAAATGATCGACTATAATGGTGTTATTAACTAAAGTATTATTAATGGGTATGACAAAATCACAATACATTTATAATATAATTCTTTCAAATACACGCAATGTTGTACGTGTGGGGTACACAATTTACCCCCTTAGTAGCACAAAGGTTAAATAAAAAAAAACATATTCCTTCTCCTAGTGAGCAAATAACGAGTTTCCAGTGTCTTTTTAAGCGCAAGTATTCGATGGTTTTAGATAAATAAATTAAATCCAATAATTATATAAGTGTGTTACTTACTCTGGGATCTAGAAGAAGCATGTTAATATTAACGTAATAGTAGTTATAATTAGTGTTTGTCAATCCGATTTCATATCGAGCCATTCCAAAAGGAATGCGTATCTGCATGTCGTATATTAAACAGTTATACTTGCCACCATAAGAAATCTTTCAGTAGATGTTTCAGTCGCACATTCATCACTTGCAACTTTTTATTCGTGTGTGACAGGAGTTAAAAATGCATTACAAGGCGTATTTTTTAAAATAAGAAACATCGTAAATTATTATGTCCAGTTTTACTTTATCGAACAACATGATATATTTTCCCTTAATGAATTTCCTGACGTTTAGTGTACTGTTGTTTCTTTTCACCTGTAAATATCAAACTATTTTTAAAAAGTAAGTAATTTGCTTTTGAATTCGGTACATTTTTGATGTAGCTTCGAAGACATTTAAATTATACGTTCCTTTTTCATCTACAGAATTATTATACAACAAATAAGTTGATGAAATGAGGCACATTTTATCAAAGAAATGCTTTTTAATTTATAAATACATAAAAGGTTTTACTCTAACTTAACCTTATTATGAGAAGATATTACAAAATTATTAATGTTCTTTAATGTGTCACTAGAGGCCCATTGATATACTGTGTGCCTCTTTTTACTGTCATATACGTAGTACAAGGAAGTATTGTGATGACGAAAATTTTCGACCTCGAGATTCGATAATAGTAAAAGTAACATTTTTACTATTATCGAATAGCAATTTTTTGCAAATATGTCGTAAATTATGTATTTCTATATATATACAGGGTGGGCACCTCATTTCCGTCGGTTTATATACAAAAAGCGGTAATATGTTTTATTTTTATTTTTATTAAAGGTTGTGTAGGTTCATTAGGGGCACGTTTTAAAATTATTTTGAAATATACAGAGTGATCCAAAAAAAATTGGCACACCAAAGTTATGAAAATTTAAACGGAACACCCTGTATATTATGGGATATTTTGATGCTATAGGCTAAATTAAGGCCACTTACTATTATATTCCCTATACCTAACTCAACCTCTTTTCGAGATATTTCACTATTTTTGAAAATGTAGATCAAAATTTCAGAGACATTGCTGTCTTCCATATTTGGGCGAATTATTTTAAATTGTATTTAATGTACACTCAAAGTATTAGACTCTAAGATAAGCTAAAGTTGATATCTAAAAATTATACAGGGTGTTTAAAAACTACATTTGTGTTTTAACTAAAATTAAAGGAAAATAACTTTCTTATTTTAACTGGAACACCCTGTATTTATTGCCATATTTAGATTCTAATTTTAATTGTTTTTAAAACTCTATTAGGGTTTCCTATACCTATCTCTTATAGTTTTTTGGTAATTTAGAATTTTCAATTTCAAACACTAATTTCTTGTAAACTATTTTTCAAAATGCTAATATTTATTAACCTATCGGGATGATTGGTTTTGTTTCACATTAATTAAAAGGCCTCATAACTAGGTAAATAAAAAATACATACTTTATTAAACAAACAAAAACTTAAATTGTAAAAGAAAACTAATGTTTTAACAAGTGCTCGAAATGATGTCCATCTGTTTCAATGCATAATCGAATTCTCTCTTGAAAGGACTGTTTAACTCTTGTTAAAATATTTGGTGTTATAGAACGAAACGCTATTCTTATTCGTTCTCTCATATCGTCGGGTGTGGTTGGTGGTGTATCATAAATGATATTTTTGACATATCCCCATAAGAAAAAATCGGGACTCGTTAAGTCTGGGGATCTTGCTGGCCAATTCTGTGGACCGCCGCGTCCTATCCACCTATTGGGATATTGCCTATCCAATTCATTTCTTACATTTACTTGAAAATGCGCTGGCGCACCGTCTAGTTGTAACCACATCCTTTGACGAGTTTTAAGTGGTATATTTTCCAAAAGTACAGGCAAATTGTCTCTTAAAAATCGAAGAAACATGGCACCGTTTAAGTGACCATCAAAAAAGAACGGACCTACCACTTGAGTTCCAATCATTCCACCCCATACATTGACACACCACCTGTGTTGCCTGTCAATAGTTCTAAAAAAATGGGAATTTTCGTCACTGTAGTAATGAAAATTATGTTTATTAACTAATCCGTTATTGTGGAATGATGACTCATCCGAAAAAAGTACAAAATCGAAGAAATTTTCATCTTCACTAAACTTTTCTAAAACCCATAAACAAAAAACGAGTCGTCTATCGTAATCTAATTCCAAAAGTGCTTGGTGTAATTGAATACGATACGGGAAGAAGTTGTGCCTTTTTATAATTCTTCCGACGCTCCGCCTGCTTATTTCAGTGGTTTCACATATTTTTCGTTGACTTGTATGCGGATTTTCTGCCAGAGATCCGATAACAACAGAATTATTTTCTTCATTTCCCGTAATTGGTCTTTGCCGTTCTGGTTTCTGATAACGCACACTTCCTGTTCTTCGGAAACCTTGCAATAAATTTTCTAATGACCGCCTGTCAGGATGACGCCTGTTAGGATATTTTTGAGCATAAACTCTTGATGCTAGCAAGAAATTTTCGCCACACTCTCCGATTACTAAAATCATATCCACCTTTTCGTTTTCAACGTAGGTTCTCATTTTAAATAATTAAAATTATTTAAACGACGTCGAATAGCGTTGATGTCTTAACTAATATGTACTGTCACTGTCAAATAATTTATCTGTTTGAAGTATTAATAACAGCGGCAAAGCCTACTTTTGCAAAAAATTGCAAGAAATTAGTGTTTGAAATTGAAAATCCTAAATTACCAAAAAACTATAAGAGATAGGTATAGGAAACCCTAATACAGTTTTAAAAACAATTAAAATTAGAATCTAAAAATGGCAATAAATACAGGTTGTTCCATTTAAAATAAGAAAGTTATTTGCCTTTAATGTTAGCCAAAACAGACATGTAGTTTTTGAACAGCCTGTATAATTTTTAGATATCAGCTTTAGCTAATCTTAGAGTCTAATGCTTTGAGTATACATTAAATACAATTTAAAATAATTTGCTCAAATATGGAAGACAGCAATGTCTCTGAAATTTTGATCTACATTTTCAAAAATAGTGAAATATCTCGAAAAGAGGTTGAGTTAGGTATAGGGAATATAACATGAAGTGGCCTTAATTTAGCTTATAGCATCAAAATATCCCATAATATACAGGGTGTTCCATTCAAATTTTCATAACTTTGGTGTGCCAAATTTTTTTGGATTACTCTGTATATTTCAAAATAATTTTAAAACGTGCCCCTAATGAACCTACACAACCTTTAATAAAAATAAAAATAAAACATATTACCGCTTTTCGTATATAAACCGACGGAAATGAGGTGCCCCACCTGTATATTTATCAAAAGGACAAAAGTATTTAGAGCTGGATTTTACTCTTAGCGAGTAGCACTTTGTTTCGAATATCTCGCAAAGTATGCATTCTATGGAAATTTATTGAGAGAATAGAAGTACTTATAATAGAATTTTGAATAATTTTTATATAAAATAGTTCTTAAAATTTGGCTTATTTTGCTAAGATAAAACTATTTAAAACAATTTATGTTGATGATTGTTTTAGTAATTTTTCGATGGATTAAATGATTCAGCTTTACTGTTACATTATCAGGACAAGGTGGCTGAATAATCTAATAAGAACAAATTTTAGCTAAACCACCAAGAGCCAGTGAAGTGGCATATACTAACAACACAGTTTCTTGCATACAGTTACCACTTGCGTAAGACACTTTTATTAGCTACTGATAACTTCTGTAATCTTCGAGTTATTATTGACAACTCTTTCAGGTTTGTTCCATACATTGATGAATTACAGAGATCGTTCTTCAGGTATTAATGTGATAATATTGTTCTATAAAAATCTTGTCTTTAGTAAACTTGAAAATATACCACTATGATATTATGCTATCTAAATTATACAACAACTCATTCACATATTGCCGTGCACCTTATATTTATATACCGTAGTCGTCAAATTTTAATTTCGGTTTACACTTCTATCCCATGCAGAAGATGACCTTATAATATGCAGCGATGCCTGCTTGCTAACAATGGTGGGAGAGCAACGCAGTGTCGGGGGACCCTCAAGCCTTACATTTCATAGGAAACGTTTGTCGAGTAAACTGTCTTGGCAGCCTCGCTTATGTTTATCTTTAGTTTATTTCGTCGCGCTGTTTTCCTCTTTCTACTTTCGTATCAGAAATTAAAATATGTCGACTACGATAAAAATAGAAACAATTAGATTAGCTATTTAAATATAAGAAACACCAAAAAATAGACAAAAACATGTTTTATTAAGAAACGACATTAATTGTAGTGTACACGGTTTAGTTTAAATAGATATTTAATTAAGTATAGTTAGTATAAGTTATAATAATCATCAAGTTAAAATATATAGAAACTTCAAATAATGTATCTAATAAGTCCAGAAATAAGAACGTTAGAATGATTTAATAGTAGTTTATACAACGAGTCAATAATGACAGTTATTATTCCCGAGAGCTGAATTTACTCCCGAGCCGCGTAAGCGGCGAGGGAGTAACTCAGCTCGAGGGAATAATAGTCATTATTGCGAGTTAGTATACACTACTTTATCGACGACTAACTGAAAATTACTAAAAAAAATCAAAATAAGTAAACGAAAATGTCAGATTACTATATCAATATGACGTTTGATGGTTAGGCAGTCAGTAAAATGGCCGGACTTGTCTATCGTTACTATGACAACGTTAGGAACGTTATGTTCTTATTGGCGGAATGCAGTGAATAATGGTAACGTTATGGCCCATTATTCACTGGTCGCATTTCATTATTCCCTACGGGTATTATGAGTGTTATTATTAGCCAATATTGATTAATATAATACATACTTTATTGTTTAGTCGTCGATAAAATAATTTAGTAAATAGATCTTAGAACAAGAAAGGTACAATGAATTTAAGTAATGCAGGTTGCAGACATTATTAATAATTTACAATGGAAATTCTCCTTAAACTTAAAATAGAAAAACAATACATACAAAATCATTTATATTTTATTTAGAAATTAGTAATAGAAATACAAAGGTCATTAATGTAAAATACACATAACAAAAAAATGTGAATAAAACATTTATTTCTAGAAACGACAAACCTGAAGTAACATTTGAATATAAGAATAAAGAATTAAACTTCAAACTGGCCGTGAAAAGACTTTGAATATACTAACAAAGAGCCACAGTTTAGGAATATAAATGTTTTAAAAATAAACAATTGATACAGGATAATGATGAAAGACGGTACGTTAAGACGCATAAATCATCTGCATGTAGACGATAAAATCAAATACGCCAGACAAAATAGCATTATCCCAGGTCAAAAATACAAATCAATGACAGAACCATGGAATGATAATTTATGAAGAAAATTGTTCTTAAAAATAAAAGAAAAACAACAAATACATACTGTGATGATGAAAAAGATATAGCTTTTATGATAATTGTATTAAATATTATATTATAAACAAAAGATTCATTTGTATATTCATAACTAGTTAAAATACATTCACTATTTTGGTATGCTATGTTCATGGTTGGATATCTTCGACATTATGGTGATGAACGAAAACACCAGGGAAGAATATAGCAATCACAGGCGATGTTTCTCCTATATTTCCGATCAAGAAAACTAAAAAGACAAGAATACGAATAAAATTAGTAAATGGAGAGAGAAAATATTTACCAAAGAAAACAAACAGCAACAATTTTATCTACAAATACAATGAATGTTTACATCATCGAAGTGTCTTTGAGATAAATTATGAAGAATATAGAGGTTACAGCAATATGTTGGACAAAACCAGTGAATATTTCTGATGTTTGTGGTGTACGATGATATAAGAACTCTTGGTGCTAATCTGGATAACATTGGTTGTGAAATGAAAATGGTTGCATTCAGAAAATCGTTCTTACTGAAACTGTTAGCCTGGCAACATTTAAGAAATAGCCTGATAGCACTATTTCCTTTATGTTATCACCTGTCATCTGTACTCGAGTCCTACTTTTTTTTAAAAAAAATATTTCTTCCAATTGATGTTTTTTATTTGCAATTTTCTTTCTTGCTGAAGGAATACTACTGTTTAATCATACACCAGTCATATACCAATTTATATCTCTATAGGTATATATCTTGTTAACGTTATTTCACTAAATGAGGGAGAAAGATACGAAGATAGATATTACAATGTATTCTAACTAATTGACTGGTCCCATCATATACACACGTTCTTCCTGCACGTCCAAAGATATAAATAAAGATTAATAATTTATTTCGGTTCTGCGACTTGAAAAATGTATTAAAAAATTGCCAATTTAAAAAGAGGCATCCAGCTGAACGCCTCAATTTAATCTTCGCGGCCATATTCCGCCTCACTCCTTCTTTAGCGCAACTTGCATTATGTCGTATTCAATAATTAAGATTTATTGGCGTCGTAAAAAATAAGTCATGCCCGAAAAGTGTGTATTTAATTTTCCTCCTGAATCGTTATCGCACACTCACACGTGCAATTTAATGGGCCTCACTTAGTAACGGTTTGATCTCACGCACAGGTGGGTCGCAGTAGGCTGCTGTCACTTTATAAATACATACATATATACAATACAAGCTTGCATATGGCATCAATATCGTGCCTGTGTACATATATTGCGAACGGTGCTTATAATGCAATAATAATTGCAACCAATTTAATTTTAAATTGTCTACCAATACCTTAATTTATATTAATTTTCCTTTTACAACGTGGACAGCTTCGAAGGATGGTGTCGTATGTCGCAGGATAGTCTATTTGAAAACATATTAAAATTTATCTTGACATTCTGGCCGATTTCTGTAACTTTACTAGTCTATAAGCTAGGTAGCCTAGAAAATTTGGGAATTTACAAATAAAAATAATTGACATTTGACGATTTTTGTACATAACCTTTATGTTTAACACATAAGATAAGGCCACTCAAGTGCACACACAATCTAAGACTATATAGTGACAATTTCTATAGAAAAGTCATTCAATAAAATGATCAGTGATTTTGTTACAGATACGTGATATTAAAAAACAAAATGTTTGTGTTATAAGATTTTTGGAGTTTAGTATCTGAAACTAGTTGGATTTTTCTATCTCTTCGGGCTCGACTCCACCCCTTTTACAATCGCTTACAGCTTTATTACAATTTCCTATAAAACGCATTGGCATGCTTCTTTTCATAATGTCCGATTTTCAAAACTTTTGACGCGCTCTGTATGTACGTCTGATTTTAGCTTTTGCACAAACTGTCATTGCATCAAAAGTTAGTTGACGTTTATTCGTTTCTATAAACCTCAAAAATCTGTTGAGAGACCTAATTGTTAAATTGAATGTTATCCTTGATATAAGTAAATGTAGCAATTGTGTGTTATTTTTTTTTGTATTAAGGACCATTTTTATAATACAAAAAACTCGTTATTATTATTATTATACTTACAAATGCGTTTTCCCATGCTTTTTCTGATGTCTGCTGTTACTCATCTACCAGTGTTATTTCAACTGAAGTTTATTAATTATTCAACTGTTCTCGTCCAATGCAGAGCTTTACAAAAATTAAAGCAAACATTACATCTGGTCATAATCAACTACTTGCTTTTTTGTTTTTCCTGAAGGACTGTCGTGCTATATTTTATGAGCCGCTTACGATGTTACTTAATTTAATTGACGGTTCATAAGTGAAATTGAATTTTCATCGCAAATCAAACGTCAGATGGATTTTTTTCGTCAATGTTAATGTTTCCCGTTATTTTAGTGGATATTCTTACATTTCAGCTTAATTACATACCGATATGTCAAATTAAAGATGTTATTGAATAATTCAAAATACGGATCTCTTCTGCATCATTTAATGATTTTGAGTTAACCTTTCTTCGGATACATGCTAAATTTATGATCGATGAAATTAATGTCATTTAATAAACTCTTTAAAGCTTTTGTATTCAATTTTCTCAATCTATTTGTATATTTCCAGCATTGAACGAACGAAACCTGCAAACGTTTGAGACTGTAATTTCTGAATCTTGTACGTAGATCATGTATAGTTTCTTTCCACCTTAATTTACGGCAGGGCTCGTGGAATCGGTTTTTCTTATAAATGTAAATTACTTTAAACTTTTCGCATGCCGAAATTTGACCTTTGCTGGAGGAAAAATATAGCACCCCGCATGACTGACACTACTATGCCTAGTTCTGACGTTCTAAATTCGTGATGGATGAAATTAATTTACATTTAGTGTATTACATTAAAGTCAACCTATCGCGGATATTTGATTGTCAATGTCATATGTGCCGATCGACCACCATATTGAATTATTTCTATAGTTTTATGTGTATTGCACGACTGGCGCCTTATGCTATATGCTTTCCGCCAATTTTGACGTTTCCCGGCAAATGCCATATCGCGAACTCAAATTGATTGATAGTTTTGATAATTTATAACCTGAAACAGAATTTTTCGTGCGTATAACTTAACCCTATCCGAACTTTGAGGTGTCATGGTCATCTGTGCCGGCCAACCACCATTTTAAAATCGAACCCAGTCCACGATAAATTATTCTACACGTAGGCCTTATGGCAAAATGCTTTGAAGCACAGTCTTCTTCTGCACGTACGAAAATTTTCAAAAATTCCTTTCGGGCCCTCGTTCTCTCTTCGGAGACGTGAAACACAGCCTAAGACACATGGGACCGTAGTCCCCGTCACATGACACTTTCGTTCGAACCGTAGATGGGCTAGGTTCTCAGAAAAGTGTCTCCCCAATTCGCCACTTTTGTCCGTCTTTTGTCTCGTGTTAATTCTAGGGACGCGTAAAAGAGGCCTATATAATTATATATAACTTTTAATAAAACTTACACAAATTAAATTGCGTATTTCTGAGGTTACGCGATGACTCATTGATCATTTAGAGTCAAACGCTTCGCATGAGAGCAGCGCTTACTAGCAATTTTCGCAGTTATAGTCCCATTAATGTGCATAACGTTTTGAGCAACCTGACCCAGACGTGCAAGACTGCCAATTGTTACCGATCTAAGAATTTGCAACTGCGTACTCTCGGAGCGTGATAAAAGTGTTTGAATTATTACTGGACTTATATTTATTTTTGCTTCACAATAGATACATATGGGTCGGGAGATAGATATAAAGGCAAAAATTGCTAATGGGCAGTCAAAAAAATTTTTAGCAAAAGAGTATGGTGTGACAGAATCTGTCATAAGATAAAGCTTGAGGGCTGGAACTATCCCTTTATCTTTAGGTCTCTTCAAGTCGCTGTTTTTATCAAGAAGTGAATGGCTTTACATATAAAGATCTGCAGAGACTTGCCTATAGATACGCAAATTAAATCACTTTTCAACAAAACTACACAACTTGCTGGTCTAAAGTGAACATCCCTATTTTGTAAGAGATACTATTTGTCAATTAGGCAGCCAGGAAAAGCCAGTTCTGCTCGAACAATGGGCTTCAACGATGTTCAAATGTTAGAATTTTATTGATAATCTTAATACAAGCATAGAAAAACAGTTTTACTGCAACGTCTATATTTAATATGGAAGAAACCGCATTCAAAATAATACTAAATAAAATTCCCAAAACTATGACAAATAAAGGACAAATGAATGTCTGAATGGTGACATCTGGGGTACAAAGACAATTGATTACTGTTGTTTGTTGTCTCAATGCTTCCCGATTTTACGTACCACCAGCGTCAATATACCATCGGAAACCGGTACCAGCTGGCATAATTCTATTACTATCCGAAACTGCATTCATAAACTCAGAATATTTTCTAAAATGGTTAAAACATTTTCAAACTAATGCTGAATGAAGAGTCTCCAATTTTGCTCATACTGAATAACCATACTTCACATATAAGTTTAAAAGTTTCATTCGTAAAAACGAAGCTGATAAATGGTTGGTATGTAATGCAGTACAAATTATCACGCAATATGAAATAACAACATCATTTGCTAATGTTTATTCAAAAGTTGCTTGTGTGGGTAAGGCAGAAAAAGCTTGTGTTCGACAGATATTTGGCCTTTTAATCCAGATGTTTTTTAATCTTAGGATTTTGCACCCGCTAATCACACCGATATCTCAGTTTCATCAACCAATATAGACAACTTTGATATTGTGATAGATGATCCAGAACTATTGCAATTGGTTAATACCTGGCTGTATAGTTCAACGAATGTTGTACGTAAAAGTTCTGCCCTTCAACCAGAAACAAGGTTTTTGAGGAATTTACAGGAATGGGTGACAGTAGATCATGTGCCAAAATCTCGTGGAGAAAAGTAAAAAAGTGGAGAATTCTGAATTATGCTCTATGAGTCAAGTTTTTCTGATGCAGATTCAGATATATTCAGAATTTAGATAAGATTCAGGATGGTCTGAAATACTTATTCCCGACGTCCAAATTTATTTATATTAAGAGTAAAATACAACAAAGGAGGAAGAGACAACAATCAGAAGTTATAATATGAACTTCTTTTAAGGACTCACTCATAAACAATGATATTGAAAATAAAAGAGTAAAGTACAAAGAAGCCGCATGTAAAAAGCAGGTTAAAAAGTTCAAAATAGCACGCAAAAAGAAACCTAGTAGATTTTGCCCAGCATGCGACGAAACTTCTACCGGTCCTTTAGAAATCGCTCTCATTAATGTACAACCTCTCAAAAATGGTACCACAAAGTTATTATAGTGCGCATTTACCAGAATTTGAAATTTTAATTTTTGGTGCTGTTTTTGTTAAGAAATTTTCCTACTTTTCGGTCCAAGTGAATTTCAGCAATGATTCAAAAGTTAAGTGCGTATTGTTGGACGATCTTACTAAACCCAACCCAATCCTACTGCTGTCTCTCCGAAAAGGAAAAGTTAATTATTGGTATCTAATTATGTAAATTCTGATTTTTTTTTAATACAAAAGCTGTAGATAATCATAAACTTTACAATATAAATGTATTTTCATTTTACAGAGTGAGCAACGCCTAGAAATATAGCTTTAATTTGGATATTTATTTTATTTCGCATTAAAAAAATAATCGGTGATTCCTGTAAGCTCACGTCCAAATATGAAACTCTTCTCGTAAATATTATTCGCTTCCCAGACTGCATCGGTAATAACAGCTTTTATAGCTTTTAAAACAATAACTACATTTAGTTTTAATTTGATAACAAATTGCGTTTGAAATAACAAACAGGGAGGAGAGAATTGGCACAGCCGGTGAAAAAGGAACGATATAAAAATCCGTTCAATAATTGCATTTTAATGTTTTGGCAAATCGCTGGGTATTAACCGTGAACTGCCTGGCAGTCGTAGCAGCCTGACTGACGTTGATTTAACACCAAAAGTCTGGAAATAACTTGATTGGTTACCTTGCCAATGAAAAAGTCATATTGACGTTCGCGAATATAGTAGGTTATAAAAGACAGACTTTGGCTGTTGTTCCTGACATATCTGCGTCAATGGAGGTAATATTTTGTAGTAAAGTTAGATTGTGTTCCGATAAATTCTGATGGTCATTTACACAAATTTACAAGGACTTTCGTATAATATAATGCATACGTAAATTTAGTTTTCTAATTTTGTAAGATTTCTTAATTTATTTTAAATTTAGTTGTCTCAAATTTTTCGTTTTTTTTCATATCTAAATTTTAGCGTAACTATAGAATAATAGTAATAATGATAATAAAGGGATTTAATAGGCAGGTAATTCAAATATTAGAGTAATTTTTTGCGACAAAAATTATCTCATCTTTTCATTGTTTAGTACATACCGAGTATTATATTACATATGCGCTAAAAATAGTAAAACCCAAAATAGGAAGAAAAACCAGAGACATATTTTTGCAGTTGAATTAAATATCTAACTGTTGAGAACGACCGAACCAATTTGGCTATTTTTTTGAAAAAACGTTTGTATGAGTGCGAATAAGGCTTCTAGGGTAGAAAAATTTCCCGGAAAATTGGCAAATTTGGGAAAAACTGAAAGTGCTCTTTACTTTCTCATACACAGTATAAGAATGTATTGTGATGATGAAAATTTTCGACCTCGAGATTTTTGCAGATGTCCACGTTTTGAAGTCCCCTGATACTGAAACAGTGGTTTTTAAAAAATGCCCCCCCCCCCTCTCTCTCTCTCTCTCTCTCTGTGTGTGTGTGTCAGTGTGACCACGATAGCGGTCAAACCGCTATAGCTATCAACTCCAAATTTTGCATTTACTAGTATAATCTTTCTCTTCAGAAATGATTAGATTTTCAGTATAATCGGCAAACCGGAAGTAGTAGCTTACTTCATTGAAAAAATCGAATTTTGCCAATATTTCGTCAACTACTAAGGTTAAGCAAATTTATAAAGAATTCATGTGTACTTAAAATTAAATTTGAGAACAATTTTATTAAAAAAGTTTTTCGAAATTCCTACCGGAAGTAGATCTTTTACTCTTATCGAAAATCAGTTTTTTGCAAATAGTTTGCAAGTCATGCTTTTTGGACAGGTAAGTTACGAGTATAAAAGATTTAGTACTTAATTTTCAATACCCTTTTATTATAAAAAAAAATCGGACCGGAACTAACACTTTTACTATTACCGAAAAGCTGTTTTTTGCAAATATGTCGTAAATTATGCATTGTATATATATTTATCAAGAGTACAAAAGTATTTAGAGTTGCATTTGGAATGTTTTTTGTATAAATTAAATTTCAAAATTCGGACCGGAATTAACACTTTTACTCTTAGCGAGTAGTACTTTCTTTCGATTATCTCGCAAAGTATGCATTCTATAGAGATTTATTAAGAGAATAGAAGTATTTATAATAGGATTTTTAATGATTTTTTTTATAAAATTCTATAATTTGAAACTCTCATACGTATAAGAAGGTCGTGTGGTGGCCACACCTCATTATTTCTCTTGTATTTTTGCGTGAACTTAAGACCACATCTCCGAATCGAACGATGGATATGAGTAATTCTTTTTTTTTGTTTTGTTTGTTCTGGAAATATTTTTCGGGAAAAAAATCAGGACAATTATAAAGGAAAGTCGGAAAATTCAGACCATCTACCATAATTTTGATGTTTGTATGCAGTCTCGATCATAAGTGATTGTTTTATTCGTTACGCTCCTGGGACGGAAATATTTCAATTGAATGTTTTCGATTGACAACAAATAAAATTACATTTGTTTTTATTTTCGTGTTGTTTCGCGATATTTCGAACAAATGTAATTATTTTATTTCTAATTATTCAATTTTTCGTCATTATGTAATCGACTAGCTTGATTCACAATTTGACTATCCGCTTTCAGACGACATATGGGCATGCAGCGAAATAAATTGGAATAGAAGTATAATAATCCATAACTATGCTAAAACCCGATAGGTGGCGCTGTAATCAAGTTATTAAAAAATTCTATATTTATGGACTAAAAATTGGTTTAGTGCTATACAAGAAAATCACAAAAACTGGCCCCGATAGGTGGCGCTCTGGGCGGCTCATAGCACCACCTACCCGAAAGGAGAGAACAATGTCTGTCGGGCCAACTATCATAGTAGGGATATAAAAATGCAATTTCTTAATATTTCTAAAAGTACTAAAGGTGACCCTAGATCGACAAACACTAGAATTTACTTTAAAAATAGAAGTGATTTTTTACATTTACTATTATATATGTAGGTGCTTGCTTCGGCAGATAATGCCTTCGATTGTGATTATTATTATTAAAATCCGAAAAATTTTTGTTCCAGTTGAATTAAATACATAACTGTTTACGTGAGTTATAGGGATATCAAAATGCAATTTATTAATATTCTTGAAAAGTACTGTTTTTTTTTTTTAGAATATGCTGTGCAACTCTGTGTTAAGCTCATGCCAATAATAAGTCACACTGTATTTCACAAATTATTTATTGAAATAACTGAATATACAGTGTAGATATCCTAGAATATATAATAATGTTAAGCTCTTATGTTTGTCAAGACGACTATATACTTTATAATGTAGGTACGTTGGTACATAACCTCTTCTACTTCTGCACTGAGTTAAAGTTATTCATTGTAACAAAATGCTGCGAAAATCATTTACCTTTCACTTCTCTTTATGTCTTTGATTACGGTTATATAGCCTGGTTTATGAATATTTTACATATTCAGCTACTAGCATTTTCATTTATGATGTGTTTGATATCTACTACATATATAATAGATATTGCTCTGTGTCATACGAGATTTAAAACACACGCATATAACCAAAATTGATAACTATAAAAAGGGTTCGTATTTATATGAGGTCCTTATCTTAACAGGGTGTAATCACTCTGCTCATAAACAATGCATATACTTCTTTTCTGGGCAAAAACATGATACTGTGTACAAAATAAGACAATAATTATAGTTTTAAAATCCAAAGAATTGTAGATTATTTTTATTCTGACTTCACAGAAATACTCTCCAGACTATGGCAGAATTTCCTGAAAATTTCATCAAAATCGGTTTAGCGGTTTCGGATTCTATAAGAAACCTACACACCTACCCACACACATACATACACTTTGAATCTAACCACTGAATAATAACAAGTGATCCAATGTAAAAAAGATCATTAGTGCAACTTCATGGGTTAGTACTAATCTAACCATGGAATAATCACAGGTGATCCGATATCAGTATGATTAAATGATGGAAAATGTTTTTATTTTTATTCCGACCGGTACCAAACTTCACAGGACCACGCTCCAGACTACGCTAGAGTTATCCTGAAAATTCCATTAAAATCGGGATCTATAGGGAACATACACACCCACCCACACACATATATACAGTTTTATATTGTATAAGATATTCACTGCGAGCATACCACTAGATATAACGTCATCAGACAGGAACCTAATAAATGCATCCGAGAAACTACAATCTCACGTCAATTAGCAAGAAAATTGATTTAAACAATGGAAATCAATATCAACACCGTGTTATTTGACCTGAATTACACTCATCACAAAAGAAAAATGCACTACGGTACCAGTTAAAACGGAAGTTACATATCTTGGATACAACATGCATAAGAATTTATCTTGGAATGTACATATCAATATCAAAAGATGTCAACTTGACTTACAACTCAAAACGATCCATTGGCTATTAAATCGAGACTGCCAGCTATCCTTAAGCATTAAATTAGTTATTCATAAAACTATTATTGTAAAGCTCATCTGGACATAGGGAATCTAATGGTGTGTTTCCCTTAAGCAATCAAATACATAAATTATTTAAACATATCAATACAAGAGCGTTCGGTTGATAACAAAAGCTCCCTGGTACCAGTGGCAGCTGGTGAGTACCTTTTGGTGGAGCACGTACATAGACAAGACTGATTTGTTTATTATCGGTGATATACTCCCATAATATATAATAATAAAAGAACGAGTCTTGTCTATGTACGTGCTCCACCAAAACGTACTCACCAGCCGCCACTGCCTGGTACGTCAATAATCCGGACATTGCATATCATATGTAACCGAGGTTCGAGTAATTAGACCACACTCAATTAAATAGAGGAATCGTAGCACTAACAACAGTAATCAACATGTAAGAAAACCATTCAGCAAACCCATGAATATTGGTCGGAAGACCTCAGTTATAGGCTTAATACCATAGAAACATCACTGGACGCCACCTGACTTAGACCCAAATTGTTACTCATATTTAGTGTAGCGTATTTTGTAAATATGCAATAAATACCATATAAAATAATAATAATGAAATAAGTAAAAATAAGATTTTGATACTTATAGGTAAACGAGAAACAGATCATGATTATGACTGCTGACCATGTTTTCATATAACTTAAATCTCATATGATTAAGAGAAAGGCGCACCCAGATAAAGTTATTTCTTATGATCTAAATTCTGACTGTTTTTTAAACAAAGTGAATGGAAAGAATTAAATAATATTACAATGTCGCACAGTATTTAACAAGGTTAGTCGTACTTCTGTCATTCTAGAGGCGTGACTTCTTCAAAAACCAAGTAAAGATTATTATTATCATCATCATGTTGCATTATTGCAATCCTCTAAAGCAATTCACTAAATGGTCTTCTAAATTTTGAACACACAATCAAATAAAATAGAAAAGAATTAGGTCGAGCTGCTATAAATTGGCAAGGGAAACTTTAGTATTACCAACGTGACAAATATTCGGAAAATTTCCACCACTTACGGCACTAATTGTGAAGTTTAAAGCTCACAGTGTTCGAGTGCGCGGAAGTTAAAAGCGCAAATAGTCTAATATAGACCCGGAAGTAGTCCTCCATTTCTACTAAGAGCCCGAGCGCATTATAACAGCATACGAGACTCAAATATCTTTATTTAATCTAATAGAAATGAATTTAAGTGTACGTTTTATGTTTATTAAACTCTTACACCAATCTGAACGATCGATTTGTATGGTGGTTTTTATGACGTTTACTGGATTTTGACCGGAAATTAATACAGTTGGCAATAAAACTTATAGAAATATTTTACTTCCTCTTTGCGATCTATTCGTCAAATACAGTCTTATTGCATATACTTATAAACGTGATTACTTACTTATATCGGCAGTATTAAATTTTTCTTGCAAATTTTATATTATGTTGGAAGGTTTCTTTACAAAGTTAGTTTCTATTGACTTTGATGTTCACCGTAATTCACTAGATCAGGAGTTTTCAAACTTCTTTAGTGCGAAGAGCTCTTTTTAAGCAACTTTTTTTTTTGCGGAGCTCATCCAGGCTTTTTACGTCTTTCTTGAGATATTATTTCTGGCTCAATAATCTCATAGGCACTATATTATAATAAATATTGGTAAAAATGTATCGCTGGCTATTTTAATAAATAGTCTTGAGCATTTACAGAAATGAACATTTTCATTAGAATATAAAATAAAAATACAAAAGGAGTAATAAAAAGAGTTAAAAATGTAACAAATAATAATTCATTAAACTCATACAAACGTTTCTTGGTCAAATATTGGTCAAAATAGATAGAAGTTTTCTTGCTCGTGATTGTGCGTGCATTTTTACTAGACCTCTCACTTTCCTTTTTGATTTAATAATAATAATAATAATAATAATTTGCCTTTATTTGAGAAAGTAAACCATTGATGAAAACTGGCGAAGTCTAGCTAAAGCTACTCATACTCAACCAGAAAATTTAGCACTTAAAACGTCTGCTTTTCCTGAGTGCTGGAAAATAACCAAACTATTTCCAATTCACAAAAAAGGTAACACAGCCTTGATCGAGAATTACCAACCGATAGCTATTCTTAAGAATTTTGGTAAAGTGTTCGAAATGTGCCTTTACACGAATGTTTACTCACAGATTCGGTCCAGACTTTCGGAGGAGCCGTATGGTTCTATGAGTAAGCGATCTACGACATCCAATCTTGCAGTGTTAACTCAATTTGTCTGGGAGTGGCTGGATGATAATGAGCAAGTTGACATCATCAATACCGACGTCTCTGAGGCTTTTGATCGTATCGATCACGCCATATTGATATGTAGAGTAGATGCTATTGGCTTTTCACCTCGGTTGAAGTCATTATTTAACACTTACCTGATGGGTTCAGTACGTCAGTTATGCTAGTCACAAATCACCTTACTTTACTGCCACCTCAATAGTTCCATAGGGTAGTAATCTAGGTCCCCTATATTTGCAATATTTATCAATGACATCTGTTCTGAATTGCTCTGCCATAGACTTTTATTTGCAGATGATGTCAAGTTGTTCCAGAAAATACGTACCATTACGGATTGCTTGTTCCTGCAGAGGCAGGTGGATGTCTTGCGAGTATGATATACTGTGAATAATTTGCCTCTGAATATCTCTAAATGCAATTTATTAACTATCAGTCAGAAGCAGAAACCTCTCTGTTTCAATTACGCCTTTGATGGGATCCCTATTCGTCGTTGTACAGTGAGTGGTAAGGCATGATGTTTGACTCTAAATTGACGCGTTCTGACCGCATTAATAGCACTATTTCGTCGGTATTGAAAACATTGGAATTTGTTATTAGAAATATCAGGCAGTTTGTCATGTGTTTTGTCTTCTTTTCATTTATTTCCAGCCCCATTTCCGCCGCATTTTGTTCCAAACGTAGCAATACTTCTCGCAGCTCCTGTTTACTTCCCGTTATTATAACAATGTCGTCTGCAAATGCCAAGCACTGGTCTATCTGATTGACAGTCTATCCATTCGGTGATCGCCAAGTTCCCTTACATATCTCCTTTCTTTGATAGTAGGTGCTTTTGATTCTCATATCTTTTCTTTTGCGTAATCTTTTAATAGTCATCCGTTTTCATTTTTACTGAATTTCCCTATTGTCGGTTGGTAAATTACCTCCTTGCCAGTCTTCGCATTTGCGTCTCCTAAGGCTATCTTCAGATCGCATTTTCTAATCTTTTCATACTCCATGTTTAATTCATTATAAAATTCCTTTTTAGCTTGCATGTCTTTTTCTTCACTAGTAGCATGCATATTTAATAGAGATATTTTTTGATATTTTCCTCTCATTCTCAATGAACACATTCTGTCAGAAATAGCCCTAAATTCGACTATTGCAGCCTTTAATCTTTTATGTACAATAAACCCTGTACCCAATAACCTATTTTCCCCACCACTATTAAAACACAAATATTCGCCTATTTCCTTTATTTCGTTTTCTTTTTGCTTTGCTTCCTGCAGGGCCACTATATCAAATTTAAATTTCTTTATTTCCCGTACTCAATATTTAAGTGCCCCTTCTTGACTAGTAACTCTAACATTCCAAGTTGCAATTTTTACCCCTTGCTTCACCTTGTAATTTTTCATTTCCTGATTTTCCGTCCACTTCTTGTCCACGCTCCAGTTTTCATTTGCCTCCCTCATCGTCGCCTTCCTACTTGCTTCATCAAAGCTTCTTTCACACTTTGTCATTGTGTCTGTTTCAATCAGTCCTCTGATATTCCAGGTTCCCAACGTCCAACCTATTTTGCTGCCCACCTTTTTAGAATCCTGATTATTTACTTTTCTTTTTTCCTGATTCATTGCCAAAGTCGTCATCGTCTTTCCACACCCATTTGTTTTGCTTAGTTTTTTGTTTGTGGCATTCCTCTTTCTGCTATTTCTAGCCCTTTTGTCTCTTTACACCACCTGTATTCCACACCATCTCTCATCATTTTTTGATACCCTGAGAGGCAATAGCTTTATTTAATTTAATAATCGACGAAGGAGATACATGTTGAAACTCCATTATATATATATATATATATAATAAAACACAAGTGTATAGTTTCAAAATTATTATAATGTTTAACACACTACATATGTTTCGCCACACTGTGGCTTCATCAGGTGGATGAAAATACAATTTCAAAATACAAATTAGCTCCTATATATATCATTACAAATTACAAACATAATCTCATTCTAAGAGGGGGTGGACATGTTTAAATTTTAGATTTAGTAGGGGGGAGATATTTAAATCTAGTTGATCATTTAATATTATAAATTTAAACTTTCTAGCATATTAAGTTTTTTACTTTTTCCTAAAACATGTAAAGTTGTAAAATTAGTACCTATTGAATTTATGATTATGTTCTAAGCAATGATTAGCAAACGTTGAGTCTGACTCAACTTTTGCTAATCATGTGTTTTATTATATATATATTTATTTAATTTATTTACCGGATAGGTATTAGCATTTTAGCAAATTTTGCTTTTTACAGTTTCTAGAAAACTGCTTTTCGGACACTTTGTAAAATTAATTTAAATTGCCAATGATTTGGAATATTAAATACAATCGATAAATAAGAGCATACCTTAGCGTAATGTAAATAAATATTATAGACGAAGCGTTGTAATATAACTTTAATATAAAATACATGAGTCACCCTATGTTATTAAATATACTTACACACGATATAAAATAATACCTATTTAAAATTCGTATTACGTAAACCTACAGAGAAAACCCTATTGTAATTTTGGCTGTCAGCCTTACATTTTCGAATAAAAAAAATTAATAACGAACTACATTGGAATGTTCTAATTTTCTGAAATGACCCTTAATAAAGAACACTTATAAATTTGCATGAAAATATAAAAGAAATCCCGTTAGGTATTAATAATGGCTCTGCCTCCTTGCATAACCGCAAATTCAGCCAGAAATTTGACGACTTTCCTTTTCAAAATGTAATAATTTCAATGCAATATACACGCACGAATTGATTAATGTTCTCCCCCATACTTAACGTTTATTGTTTAAAGGAAACCATTTTATTACGTCAATTATCATACAAATTTACAATTAAAACCCGGTCGAAACTGTTAGAACACATTACATAACACAACCCGACCTAAACTATATAATATACCCACACTTTATTCGATTGCATATTCTACAATAAGGGGGCCTTTCATTTTTAGTAATAGTATGTAGTAGCAATAGCATTGCGTGCCGTACGATTAACTCAAATATAATAGTAAGCGGGCATGTATGTGTATATATGCCTCATGAATGGTAATAAATTCTTAATATCTGAATTAATGTCTGCATATCCATAGGAGTGTAATTATCTTTTTATTTGCCCAGATGAAAAATACTTTATTACTCTTACTGTTGAAATATTCATGGACATTTTGGCCTTTTCTGATATGTGTGTATAACAGGGCCGTTATATTTTATGTATCTATCATTATATTCGCGATATCATGATAAAACTATCGGTTAAGGTCTTGTAAAATTAAATATACATGAGAATAATAAAACGGAGAAATGTGTACACAACATACATACATTTAATAAATCTCGGAAAATGTCGCGCAGTACATTTAATTGTAGTTTTGATCTTTCTCAATATTTTATGATCATATTTTATTTAAATGTACGGGTACGCATGTTTATTAGAATTAAAAATAAAATAAGCAATACCCACGGTAATTTCTTAAATTGCGTGGGAGAGTCGGCATCGATTTAAATGTGCAACAATTATGTCCTTTTAATATATAGATGGGTATGTATTATATATAACCGTGGAATATTGAAAAAATGTCAAAAGGCAAATATTATACCTAGAAAAATGTTGTGAAATATAGAAATGTCAGTTACTAAAAGTTCATATTTTTCGAATAAAAAAATTAATAACGAACTACATTCGAATGTTCTAATTTTCTTCTTTTACGGGGAATATAGAAAAAATGTCCAAAGGCAAATATTATACCTAGAAAAATATTGTGAAATATAGAAATGTCAGTTACTAAAAGTTCATATTTTCCGAATAAAAAAAATTAATAACGAACTAGGTACATTGGAATGTTCTAATTTTCTGAAATGACCCTTAATAAAGAACACATAAATTTGCATGAAAATATAAAAAAAATCCCGTAAGTTATTAATAATTAAATACATATTATGCATTTATATATTTCCATAATTATGTAAAATATACTGTAAATGTTTGTAGTATATAATTATATATTATAATTTTATACTACAAACATTTACAGTATATTTTACAAACTACAACAAAAAAATGAAATATTGCAATTAACAGAGTGTGACAAAATTAGAAACCAAACATAAAATATTTATACAGCATGTGTCAATTTTCATTAGCCATAGGCGATTAATTCATGCAATACGTGACAACATGGCACCCCTACTTTCCTCTCCAAAGCGAGCGCGACCGATACAAGCTCAAGTTATACTTATAGCAGTAACTGTTGGACCACCGACTTGGATGTTTTTAATGCGTTCAGAAATAATATTTACGCGTTGCAAGGATTTGTTTTTCTTTTTCCTTTCAGTAAATGCAGAGAATTATTAAGCTGCGTTCACGCTGCATGACACAAACAAAAGCGTAATTCTAATAAAATTAAAAATAAGGTAAATAAAAAAGGATTCTGAAAATAATAATAAACTACTAGATCCGGAGATCGCGGCGGCCATTTGATGTTTCCCGTTCCAGTAATAAGACGGCTTTTATTGCAGACTAGTTCGCAACGTGTTCGCAGCTGAAGATTGAATGTAAAATCTGGTGGGGAGATCGGAGAAAATCGTTGTAATGCCGATTGTTGCCGGGATTGGTGACGGACGGTAGGGGTGACACACGTTGCCATGTATTATTTGTATACGTATAAATCGCACGTAACATTGAATCCCTATACCTAATGAAAATTGACACACACGGTATATTCGTTAAATATAAAATGAATAAAATAGTTTCAACCAAGTACGCGTTAAGCAATGGTTATCTGTGAAACTAAATAAGCAAAATTAGTGTTCTTTCTTAAAATGTAAAATAAAAATCCAGTCAGATGAAAAGCTGACCTTGAAGATACTTTCCGAAATAATAGTCAAAAAGACTTTGGAAATACTTGAGAGATATTTACAATTAAGAAATTAAATCGGAAACTGACTTGACACTAACACCAAAATATACTAGAACACCGTTACCGTAAAATGCTTACAAAGCTAAATAAGTTATTTGACAAGTATATTGTAATCATCAGTAGCACTGATTAAAACCACGTTGACTGTGTAGCGTATATAGAATAACACTGATTTGAAATTTACTGAGATGGCTTATTTAAACCTAGACTTATGCTATTAAAATAAATGTTTCAGATCATTAGCGGTACATCTTCAGAATACTGTAAATTCCTCTAAATCTAATTATAATGTTCCAAGAACTTAAAGGTACCTATAAACGGTATTGTTGTATATACATCCTACAAACTTATATAAACACGACTAAGGTATTGAATCCGTTATCAGAATTATTACTCTATTTCTGTTTTTGTATAATTGTCTCATAGCCTATTAAATTTTCTATAATTATACACGTGTTAAGTTTGAGGTAATTTGCTGTAACATCATGGCCTGTGCCCAAAATATGTCGAGTCACGCTGGACTTATATGCCCTATTGAACCAGAAATGACAGATCTATTCTTTATAACGAGTTGTCTAGTCTACCCGATATAGTTTTATCGCATTGATTTTTAATTTTGTAAATTCTAGATCTTTCTTCTACCCAAAATTTATCTTTATAAGATATGAAATTTTGCTAAAGTTTTTTAATATTGCACTAGTGGAGGGGATAATATACTTGCAACACATCTTTATTGTAATAAATAACATTTTAAGTATACACAACTGTTCTTTTTTAGTTTAAATATTTTAATTTAACAGTCACAAAGAAAAATTAGTAAAATTAAATAATCCTTCCAACTTGTTCAAAAATATACAGTGCCAAACATCAATATTGTTACTCAGCACATATGCCCCTTTTAAAAAATGTAAATTTTCAACTCGAATCAAAATTTATATTTATTAAACAAAATCTGATAATTCACATGTTTATCAATGTGCTCAAAACAATTATTTTAATCTACTAAATCCTTTAACAAATTTCAAATGAATCTTCTATTATTTGGTAATATCATATAACATTTATTTATAACTATCTGTACATAACAGTGTTTAAATTCAAAATTATTTGTGACACTCATAACTATAAAACTCAACTTTCTTATAAGTCCAAAAGTAATATAAGGCTTTTCTTTATTTTCATTTTAATTATAAAAGTATAAATTTATTTATTTAAATGGATGTCTATGACCTGTATAAGAAATTTTTGTTCCATTATTTATCGTACTATGTATTATAATCTTTCTTAATGTTCCAATACCTTATTAAAAAATCTATATTTTTATTAATTGCCATCAAACTTTTTAACATTACTTGCATATATGTTTTTCTGTGTTTCCTTACTCAAACTCCTTATAAAAATATTATCTGTACTAACTTTTACATAAATAGGTGAATAACATATTCTTTTTATCTGTCTATGCCTCAGTTACTTATTTGCCTCTTTTAAAATGATTCACTATGCTTACTAATTATATATTATTTTCATTATATACTGTTCTCATTCGAACAAATTCCCTTTTTACCTATAATTGACATTTTCGTCATCCCCTATACTTTCATTTATGGAAAGTCCATATTTTTTTAACTTATCGTTTTTAAAGGCTTACGTTACCTATATAATTCATTTTTAGACACTTTTGGACCTATATTTTATATCATTTTGGGTATTTTTCACCCTTTTATACATATTCACTCTATAATAATTCCATATTCTTATGGTACTTTTAATATTTACTATTTATTGTAAGCATTTACTTTCATCTAACATATTTTATTTTTAAGAGGCTCTTCTTAACTTCTTTCTTTTCCATTTCTTCATCACCTAACATGTTTGTTACATCTTGATAAATATTTTCTAACTTTCTTCAGTGCTTTACTTATTCTGATACATTCTTTTTATTTTTATAAAGCTCAAGGTTATTGATCCTCTATACAACTTCTTTATCCACTTCATTCCATTTAAATACTCAGGCAAATCTATTTACTAGTCAGATTACTTATATTACCTTCTCTTATGATTATTTACAAATTTATATACAATATGGGAATGAGGATATAACTTATTTTTTTTAATTAATCAATACTTTTTTTTTTTTTTAATAACTAATAATTGTAACAGTCCTATAACTAAACTAATCTAATATAATACCGGAATACTTTATGTACATTCTTTATCTGAAAATCTCTCTATAAATTCAAATTATTTCTCGATAAACATGAACTTGTCTGTATACATGTATATCTGTTTCATCATTATGTCTTTTATTCATTTTAAAGAAAACGAAATCCAATATGCCCCTTTCTTATCAATTTGTTATCTGTATCTGGTCATGCCCCTATCTTATTATAAGGTATTTATGTCCTCCTAATACTTCATTACTATATAATTATTTATTTTCTAATAAACTCCAGGTCTCTATTTTTCAAAAACTTTTGAAATTTTGAGATCTACATGTTACTTGGATAAGCAGGTGTTGTAAGTACCTTCAGAAGACGATCTCCTTTCTTATCTTCTGTCCTGACTAACATTTCCTAGGTATGAATTAGCATGATTCAGAGAAATAATGTCATTTCTCCTTTTACAGTTTAATCTCCCAATCTTTTTCTTACTTATGAAGTTGATGTGGATTATTTGTCATAATTATATCGTCGTCAATGATTTGTCGTTTTATATCGTTGTGGATGATTTCTCTTATTAAATCATTGTGGATGATTTGTCGTAACTCAGATTCAGGAAGTGTCGTTACTCACTTACACAATACAATCTCCCAATATTGTGTCTTACCTATAATTTCGGAAGATTTAATATAACTCAGATTTAGGAAGTGGCGTTAATCACTTTCACAGTACAGTCTTCCTAATACTGTGTCTTACCTATATTTTACGCCGTCTGAATAATCATCTAATCGTCTAAGTATGTTGATCAACCCATTCATATCTGTTACATTTTGACAAATAATTGCATGTGTATCAACAGGAATAAAATGTTGCAACAAATGTTGAGATATGGTCTGTTCGTCTAAATGTGAGATGTATCTACAATAATTAAACATTCTTTGTGCATAAGCCTCCCTCGAAGATTTACCTGGCTGATATCTCCCTGTTAACAGCCTCTGATGTGCTCTGCTTTGCTGCGTCTCACTCCAGTAATTGTTTTTAAATAATTCCACAAACTTACTTAAATCACCGCAACTGTCTTCAACCCTTTGAAACCAATCCGCTGCACCATTGTTTAAAGTCGCTCGAATAATATTCATTTGGCTCCTAAAATCCTGTATCTCTTCTATGTATCTTAAGATGTTAGTTAAATATGCCATGGGATGTGTCGTCATTTTATCTCCGCTAAAATGAGTAATATTTTCAATTCTTATACCGTTATTCAATATATGATAAGACGGTGTACAAGTAGCTTGTGGTATTTTAATATTTTTAGATTTCAACAAAAGTTCTTTCAACTCTAATTTCTGAACCTCGCACTCTTTTAAAACCTCTTCTATTCCAGATTTCTGAACACTCGTAGACATTGTTAATACTTTAATATCTTTCAAACACTTATCCTCAGTATTTTCTATCTTCTTATTAAAATTCTCCGCCAATTTTTCTATCTTGTCCGTAACATCTTTGCTAACCTGATCAACTTCCTCTCGTATGCGTTTAGCTAACTCCTTATGTATCTCACTATTGTTCTTTTCTAATTGTTTAACGTTTTCTTGTACTACCTTTACTTTACCTTCAACCTCTTGTACTTTCTTTGTAATAAGAGTTTTAACTTCAGTATCCTTAATCTTCAGTTTGTCATCCATTTCTTTGCGCATTTTAACTTCCCTATTATCCATTTCAATAGTAAGCTTTTTAACCTTTTCTTCTATATCTCTCAGTAAAGTTTTTTTTAATTCTTCAAGATTTCTTCTATTCTCTTCTCTAATATCAACGCTCGCCTTCTCCAATTTATCCATTTTTCCACTTAATTCTTCCTTCAAATCAATTAAATTCTTCTTATTTTCTTCATTAATTTTTTCGCTTTTCTTAATATCTTCCTCTCTATTTTTCTTAGCTTCCATTTTATCCTCATCCCTATTTTTCTCGCTTCTCTTAAGATCCTCCTCTCTATTTTTATTATTATCTTCATTCATTTGTTTTAATATTTGTAAAATTGGTCCAAAATCTACTACTGGGGTCGACATTTCTATTTTCGAAGTCTCTCCTTGAATTTCCACCTTATCACCTCTATCCTGTTTTTCCCCTGTCTGTTCAATACCTTCCTGAACTTGTAATGTAAGTTCTCCTCCCTCTGGTACATTCACATCCTGACCTACTTCCTCTTCACTGTCACTAGATGATTCAGATCTATTTAATCCAAAGTTACTCTTAGATCTGGTATTCATTTTAAATAATTATAATACACAATTTCTTATACCTTAATATACTTTAAGCTGATTTAATTACCTTTGTAAAATATATACTAATGTTACCGCTATTACTATGATTAATAAAATATTTGAAATATGTTGTTTCGAGTCTTATTTTAATTTCTTCACGTTATATACGTCATAAAATGAGCTAAGGAGGGTAATACAAATTACAAACACCTAATCAAAATTAATAAAATAATCAAAATACTATTTGCGAGTCTTATTTCAATCGCCCCACGTTGGGCACGCCATAAAATGCACTAGTGGAGGGGATAATATACTTGCAACACATCTTTATTGTAATAAATAACATTTTAAGTATACACAACTGTTCTTTTTTAGTTTAAATATTTTAATTTAACAGTCACAAAGAAAAATTAGTAAAATTAAATAATCCTTCCAACTTGTTCAAAAATATACAGTGCCAAACATCAATATTGTTACTCAGCACAATATATTGTGAAACATATTTCGTAGCATTAGTGTTTGGAGATAGCAATTGGTGGGATTTAGAACTACATTCATACTTTGTCTGTTTCTGATAATACTGTTAACTAAATGTAATGGAAAGGCAATATACTTTTGCAATATCATTAATGAGACTTAGTTCTTGTTCATATCTATCGCTTGTAATTTGGAAACTTAACAAACGTTGGACTAAGAAAACAATTTTTTGAAGGCAATGATTTGAGTCAGCTGTAACGAATCCGTTTGCGTTGACTTTCTTTATTTATTAATGTATTTAATAATGCTATTTGTCCATTTTCTTTTTTACTTTTCGAATGTAATTTTAATCGTAAATAGTTCTGAATATAAATAATTAATTAAGAAGCAATTCTGTATCATACATTTTTTTGTCAAAAATCGCGAAAATATCATCGACATATCTAATTCATGCTTTACGAAAATATTTGAAGTTCTTTTTGAATTCTCTTTCGAAATTATTTATAAATAAATTGGCAATAAATGGAGAAAATCAATTTGCCATTGCAGTAACATGTCGTTGTTCATAAATAAATGTATAGAAGTTAGGGGAGATTACATTGAAAAATAAAAATTCTTATATTGTTCCAAGTTTCTTTTTTGTATATCAGGCCGAGAATTTATGGCGCCTACCTCGTATACATAACCTCCCATTGAATTTAGTGTGCGTAACTAATAAAAAACGATTTGTTGGCCTGGTGAAGGAATAAATTATTAATTTGTCCCATGCTCAATGAGAGGTTTCATATGAAGAAAATGAGCAAAGTATTGGTTCCTTTCTTACCTCCTCGCCTTTATGATGCGATGGTAATTTATGTTGATATATTTATGTGCAAGTTTTTATTAAACATACTTGTATTAATGTGCATTGACTTTTGTGTTTTTTAGGTGTTTGCGATTTCAATAGACATATTAAATCGGCATATCTATGAATTTAAAAACTTTATCGGCAAAGAGTTTGCTGCCGATTAATATTAAACCAAATTGTGTGGGGCGATGGTAATGTCGCTGTTGACATACTGCTCCACCATTTATCACCCTGCAATAGATAACATTACGAGTAATCATATTCAAAAGTTGCAGAACTCATGTCTGAGAGATATGTATATATTTGGGTCAGGGAAATATGAATATATTTCTCATAGATTAAGTGATGTTGACTGGTGGAATATGAGGAATAGGCGGGAGTTGGAAATGCTAGCCTTTTTCAAAAAATTATGTTATTTAGATCACCCCCGCATCTGTACCAAAAACGGCAGTTACAGAAAAAGAAATTGCTCTTATTTGGAATATGATTATAGAATACCGGTATACTACTGTCAGAGGCATTCAAGCAACTTTAAAGATTGGTGTGAAACAACTAACGTTATTTTACACAAACATTTGAAGGTCCGTAAACTTTGGTGCAGATCTACACTAGATCGCTTTAACCGTGGATCGTCCCGTTTGGTGTACAACATCATCATGATATAACATGTGTATACTGCTATGATCTCGGAAAAGAGCAACAGTTGACAGGTTGGGTCTTTGAAAATGACTCGGCTCCAACAAAAGTTGTTCGTGAAAAAAGTCGAAACAAGAAGATGGTCGCCACATTTTTTGGAATTACTGAGCATGTTTGCACTGTAGCACTGGTGAATAGACGTACCATTAATTCAGAATGGTGCATTACAATATGTTTGTTTCAAGTTCACCAAAATGTTCGCGATAAACGTCCAAGAGGAAGGATCATCTTGCATCAAGATAATGCTCAAGCCCTCACTGTCGCTCGAACAACTGAGTATTTGAATTCCCAAAACATAGAAATAATGGGTCATTCACCGTATAGTCTAGACCTAGCACCTAATGATTTCTTATTTCCGCGGGTAAAGTATAAATTACGTGGTTAACGTTTTAACTCGGCCGAAGAAGCGGTTGATGCCTTTAAATAAACAGACTACAACCAGAAGATTGGAGACGATGTTTTCAAGATCGGTTTTCACGGCTGTAAAAGTGCATTGACTGTGGAGGAGAATACAAAAATTATAAATAATTTTTTTTGGAAAATAAATTGTGTTTTACTTTACCATGCTCATCGGAAAGAGAACAGCTCTCGTATTAGACACCGAAATTAAGCTTCTATGTAATTGTGACTCGATATTAATAAATCATCATAAATGATCAAAAAACATACTTCAAACATTCACTAGCACATATTTTATATTCTCAAAACAATGAGTACAATAACTGAAATTTCCATTAATCCATTATTATTACTACAATAATAGAGTAACTTTGAATTAAATTAATTATTGCGTATTTGCGATAATTGCATAAAAAAGTACTTAAACTTAATTACAACTTATCACAACATGTACATTTAAATGTTTTGTAATAGTTAGAAACCGTAACATTTACATCTAATTTCAAATCCGCTTGCATTAGCACAAACGGAAGACTTTCGGTTTTTGCATCGCTTGGAATGGAGGCAACAAAAAAAACTGTAACTGGAAATGAGATTGTGGGTGTGTTCGACGGGTGCGTTAAAGTAATTTCCAATGTTGCTGTGTACAGATAATATATTATGTATATACACATGTTATATATGTGTACAACTAGTAAGTAAACGGAGACCAATTAAGCAAGTATAACCTTCGTTGTCGACTTTGAACTTGATCACCCTATTATTATAATAATGCCGTAATTTATTCAAAGTTATTCCGTAGTCAAATAAGAGGTTACAATTAAAAAAAAATAACACGAGAGTTGAATTAAAATACACTAGATCAGTGCGGCTCTAGGACAGTGAATGTGTAATTAGAAAATAAGCTAATTGATAAATTATAATATTTTTTTTTCGCTTATTTGAACGCAATAATTGTCTGTATAATATAGATGTTTTATCACAACATAGACTATAAAATGAACGTGTTTCCACAGTTTAATTATGTAATAGGGTATAATATTTAACGTTTAGAAGAGTTTAATTACAAGCATGCTCGCAAATTACGAAAACGAATGGCCTATCAGTTCGTAATAGTAAGTATATGTATATAAGCGATGTTGTTTTCTGTAAAATTACATAGCTTGAACGATATTTAATGCACTTCATTATTAAAAGCTTAAGACGGTCTTTAGAAATATATATAATAAATAAATCAAGTAATTAATAATAAAAAAAATTTAGAATGACCGAAATTAATATACTTTATAAATTATGTAGGCAGAATAAAATAAAATATAGAAATTAGCAAGTAGCAAAATAGACAACTTTTATGTATAAATTTATGAGATTAATGTGTAATTAATGGGAGTTTAAACATTTAAATTTGATAGAGGGAAATTACTGACACCCAATTTCTCATTTAAAATAAAACTCATGTGCCTATTAATATCTAAACTCTATAAAAGATTAATTTTTTCCTTTATCCTGTATACAGTGTGCACGCGATCTTCCTGCGGATGAATATACTAGACAAGCTGGTCGACTATAAGTGGGGGAATAAGGGGGTAGCCTCTGTTACTAACATAGAGCCGCACGTTAAAGTCGACACCCAGACATCGTTACTACGTTAGTTCGTGAAAATTCCTACTGTTACTGTTTATAACAAATTCTTTAACTTTTACTGTACTGCTTTAGAGAAGATGGAAATAATATTAAACAATAAAAAGCACTACCTAGATAATTTATAAGTAGGGACTTTTTGAAGCATCAGATAATCGCACTAAATAATTTTAGTTACGGATTTCATCACAGCTTCCCAAATTGTATGAGTAAATAAAAAAAATGATCATCAATTGTAAAAACTATCAAAGATATGAAATATAGCTGATATAAAAAACGAAAACGTAACAATAGCAAAACTCTTATTAAGATAAAAAGTAAAACAAACTAGAATTCTGAAAGTAAACAATAAATTTGAATGAAACTAAACAAAATGTTTCAGTAAGTATAAACGCAAAAACAATTAATTTAATTGGAATTTAAGAATGGAATTATTAAAGAAAAATAAATTGCTACAAGTACTTAATTATTTATTAAACGCTCAAATAAGTCTCCCTCTTGAGCTGAGCAGTAACCCAGCCGATTATAAAAATTTCGACGGACATTTGTTAACATTTCCGGGGTAATATGATTCGAAAATTCACTAATTTTGGCGCGTAATTGGTCTAAATTAGATGGACGAAACGCGATTTAAAAATGTGCTAGTTGACTAGACATCGACCGTTAACAAAATTCAAATGAAATGCGCAAGTACAGCTGCTATCCTTGTTGCACTGATTCAACGCGAGTCAGTCTAGCCTTAGTTAGAATTCCCCACTACACTCAACCAAAAAGAACAGTTTGTATATTGCTTTCTCGTACTAACTCATAGAAACTCTCGGTGTCGTCATTATATCACACAGTAAATGCATCCGAAAATTGCAGGCAAGCAATTGGTACATATCAAAATTAGTATTGAACTTGTGTTTGAGTTCTAGGCAACAGTTCACGTAGGTAAACTCATTCTTTGTAGTTGAGAGCTTCCCTCACTTTTTTCTATGCTTTACTTTACGTATGTGGGGTATGCATTTTTTTGTATAGATCTTTTAACAAAAGAGGAGACTGTCTATGGCGTGAGGGAAGACTCACGTCATAAACATTAAATTACATTAATACCTAATAATCCTAGTAATACTCTCACTTCAGTGAACATACTACGTTACCAGAACTGTACGTGGTTGCAACATATAAGTTGGTAGCATTTTTGCTTTCTTACACGTATAGTATAAGAAAGTATAGTGATATTTTCGACCTCGACATGTTTGAAAATGTCCACGTTTAGAAGTCCTCCGATTCCGAAACAGTGGTTTTTAAAAAATGTCTCTCTGTGTGTGTGTCAGTCTGTGTGTGCGCTACAGATATCAATTCCAAATTTTATATTTACGAGTATAATCGGGAGATTATACTCGTAATCGGATATCAAGAGGGATCTTGATATCCGATTCGATTTTCAGTATAATCGGCAGACCAAAAGTAGTAGTTTAATTCAGTGAAAAAATCGATTTTTGCCAATATTTCGTCAACTATTAAATTTAAACAAATTTATAAAGAATTCATATGCATTCAGAATTAAATTTGAACAGAATTTTATTATGAAAGTTTTTCGAAATTACCTTACTCTTATCGAAAATCAGTTTTTTTGCAAATATTTCGCAAGTCATGCTTTTTAGACAGGTACGTTACGAGTATAAAAGTATTTAGAACTTAATTTTCAATACCTTTCGTATAAAAAAAATTTCAAAATTCGGACCGGAAGTAAACTTTTACTTCAGGTCCTTTTTTTTATAAATTATGCAGTCTATATACATTTAGCAAGAGTACAAAAGTATTTAAAGCTAGATTTGGAATATTTTTTGTATAAATTACATTTCAAAATTTGGACCGGAAGTAACACTTTTACTCTTAGCGAGTAGCACTTTCTTTCGAATATCTCGCAAAGTATCCATTCTATAGAGATTTATTAAGAGAATAGAAGTACTTACTATAGGCTTTTGAATAATTTTATATGAAAAATTCCTAAAATTCTGCTTATTTTTCTATGAAATAAAACCATTTGGAACAATTTTGTATAATTTGAAACGCTCATACGTATAAGAAAGTTGTGTGGTGGCCGCACCTCATTTTTTGTGTTAAATGTCATCCGTGATTAGTTGTTTACAACAAGCTAATTTTGCATATTTATTAATTCCGTTTCACTATATTTATAGGTCGATATTTTGCCTAATAATAATCATGCCTAAACTCTTAAGGTTAAAAAAAAGCAATTATTTTCTGTAATATTTATTTTTTATTATAAAGAGTAGCAATTGCTTTAAATATTCATATTTCAAAAGTTAATAAAATCTTGTCTACGTCATATCAGAGGTTGGAGTCAAAGCTAAAACAGCTGAGAATTAAGCCTGTTGTACCTACATGTTGATGATTTTGCTGGATGTTTGTGCAATTAAAAATACAATATATGATATGTATAAAATGTGTAATTTTAAAGTAATTTAGTATTTACATTTAAAGAATCATTATATCAATTAATTAATTAATTACAGAACAGAATTACACTGTCAGAAAATAACTTCTTCGTTTTTTATTTATTTATTGAATTCAAATACTATTTAATTTTTTTATAATATAGATTAACTCCACTTTGTGTTTGACATTTACAAGCAATTATATAACACAATCTTCTCCAGTTATTTATGCAACATTTTCCACTGTGTAGGTCAAACAATGCATGTAGATCGCTCTAAACTTTTGGAAATAAAAATATTTATGACACTCACACCGATTGTGGCAATGTTACGATCCAGAAAAGTGTTCAATATACATACATATTACCAATAGCGTTAACCTTGACATAAACGATGATGCAAAGAACAGAGATCTCGCACAGGGTTCTCAGGTTTCTATTTTGGTTGTAGTAGCATAAGTGTTATTTCCACAGTTGAAACTAGGATGATTCACAAAAAATACACATGATTTGGACAAGAGCTGGCTGAAACCGCTTGTGTAATCCTTATCTAAGAATAGTTTGCAGAAGTGAGTATATTTTGTACATATACCATATATTTTACTATTAACCTATACATATGATATACATCATTATCTATTTGTGTATTTTTTGTTAATTTGTATTCTCGTGTTTCTTTTTCAGCTAAGTTACCATCACCATATATTTATACAAACAAATGCAAATAAATGCAATTATGAATTATAACATATGATTTCATATTATAAAGAGGTATATTAATATCTCTTTCGCAATGTTTTGTCTACATAAAATCCGTAAATCAATATTAATTGATTTACGGATTTTATCTCGACAAAACATTGGGAAACAGTCATTTAAATTTAGCAAAATTGTGCAAAAACATTCTACTGTTAATTTTCCTTCAAACTGCGTAATAGGGTAATTTTACGCTCTAAGAGTAACAGCTCATCAATACGAAGCTGTCAGTTGTTAGCTGTCAGATGAACCAAAAAAAAAGTGCAAACTAAGATAGAATTGTAATCGTACTAATTCACTTTTTATATAGATTGGTAGTTGCTATTGGCACTGAATGTAAATTCCAGCTATTATTAATCAAAAAGAAATGTAATAACTTTTAAAATATCTCTACATATAATACTAATACTAATCACAAGGACATTTAGAACGAAAATCATAATTAGGTGCCTGCGTGGTGCGACTTAAGTAGATCCTTCTTTGCATTCGCCATGGAATGAGGAAAATCACAACACGAATGGAGTACGTATAATACAATTCAATATACACACAAGACACAGTAGATGATTAGTATAAGGACCCATATCTGTTTCTTTCTATTTATTAATATCTCAACACTTTTTCTAACACTCCAGACGTACTTTTACTCAATTTTATTATTTTGAAAAATTCTTGATATTTAAATTAATATATTTCTAAGATTTTATCACACTTTTTTAAAGATTAATTTAATCATGAATATATAAAACAATCTTTTTCATTACCTATGAAGATGAATGATCTAATACTATATCTAGTCAGCATAATAATCTCGCATTATAGTAGTATGTAGTATGGTAATGTGCCTTTTATACAAAACTGATATTCCAACAACAATCCACTCAGTGATTAGCACTTCCGCGATATAATTGTAATCCCAAAACGGCCTTAATTTGGCCAGCAATGGTATTTGAGCCAAGTATAGCAGTGGTTATTTACAAAATGGCAAATAAAAGTGAACAAGTTAAAATACAACAAATAAAGTAGTTTTTTTTGAACAACACCCAAATCCCTCAAACCAAATTACAGATATTTAGTCATCTACCTAAATTGAATGTGTGATCGTGCGATGATAAAACGGGTGTCTCAACTACCTTTGGTTATAAACTTATTTATATAGATCTGACTTACGACTTAACACCTGTTGGCATACCAATCAGAGTACCCTTCCAATCCGTGTGTCACATCATAAATTATTTATGTCGCAAAATAGACACGTAATTGTGACCCCAATATAACCATTGTTCAAGCGGAAATAACCAGAAATAAAACTTCCATTCAAACAGTCTGACAGCAAAGCTTTCGGAGAACTTACAAGAAGCAAGAGATGTAAGTTTAAGACTTCAATATTTAAGTGATTTTGACTTCACGCATGCAGTTCATAATATGAACTAATTTAACCTACTTGCTTATGAGGGATGAAAAAGACAATTTCCTCTCAAAACTATCAATAGCCCAATTCCTGCTCATGATATTATAAAAAATATGTTAATAAATAAAAAAAAATATATGTTGAAGTGGTGAACAAACATATGGTGATGAATACAAACAAATACAAAGCACAAGTATCTAACCCATTAAATTAGAATTGCAAAATGGGTGAGCTTCAATGTAATTCATTATTTAGAATGTATCTTCCAGAGTTATGTTTAGATTTCAGTTGATATCATTGTAATACTCCTTTTTACTTGAATATATTAAGCAAACCTAAAATTAATACTTTTGCTTTGCAGTTCTTCTAAACCATACTGGTACATTTTCCTCAAGATTATGTTGTGGTTTACCGTGTCGAAAGTACGTGTCAAGTCGCAACATATCAGTGGTGGATATTGACGGTTAAATTGTCTAATTCATCTAGAGAATACTTAGATATATCAATTATTTCAGTACTTGTTGGTTTTTTTTTTATTCGTATTGAGCATATTCACTTCTTTCGAGATAATTGACCAATCTGGTTGTAATAACATGCTCGAATATTTTAGAAATTGCACCAGAATTGATTATGGTTGGTCTGTAATTATTACCATCATTTAGCCTTCTTATATATAGGTATGATCCTGGCAATTTTTAATCATTTTTGTTCTTCCAATAAGTAGATGATGATTAGGTACTTTACTGAAGAAACTATTCCAATCTAATCGCCTTCAACACTGTCGTCAGTACTTCATAACAGTCTATCTTTGCTTTGACTGTCATCCTGTTAACTATTAAATTAATATAGGTTTTTAGTTAAATAGCAAAATTCATTATTTTGATGTTTACTTTTGTGAGATATATGTACTTCAAACACTGCGTCACTTCTTTCATTTGTTGTAGGAGTCTTTCTTTCTGTGAAGATATACTTCAATGTGCTAGCATATAGTGCAGGAGTGTGTATTTCTCTTTTCCTTCGCTTCAATTCTTTGCTGATAATTTTCTATATAGTTCCTTTTCTTATCTGAGTTGCTTATTTACATCATATAATTTTTATTTAAAACACTTTTATATTTCTCCTTATACGAGCTATGTAAATTAACTAATGAGACTGATTTTCTAGTATTGGATTTGGCAATACTGGGGACACGGAACGTAGAGGGGCAGGCAGATAAACATCTGATACGCGTCTAGTACAAGTTTGAACACGCTATCGTTGCGCTGTCCGTAGTAAATTTTTTTGGAAGAAAGGTTTTTTTAGTGCGTTCTAAAAATGAGTGACATCAATTTCGATCAACGTTGTGCTTCAGACTTGGACACAGTGCAACGGGAACATTTGAAAAACTGCATCAGGTCTATGGAGACAGTGTTTTGTCGAGAGCCCAGGTTTTTAGGTGGTTTAAGGCATTTTCAGTAGGAAGAGATTTAATTGAGGACGAGCTTTGCAGCGGAATGCCTTCATCTTCAAGAAGCAATGAAAATGTTGATAGAATCCGCGATCTAGTGCTTTCAGATCGTCGTTTGACAGTCCGAATGATTGGTGAAGAGTTGAATTTGACTCACACAACCGTTCATCAAATTTTAACCAATGAATTGGGGATGAGAAAAATCTGTGCAAAAATGGTTCCGAAAAATCTTTTACAAGAGCAAAAAGACATCAGGAAGGAAAGGTGCCTTGACTTTTTCGGAGCGATTGAAAACGATCCCCATTATCTGGAACGTGTCATTACAGGTGACGAGATTTGGGTGTTTCAGTATGACCCGGAAACCAAGCCCCAGAAGTAGGGTACTTTGGAGAGTTCTGGGACACCTCCTCCCCCTCTCACCCAGCTCCCCCTCACCCCCCCTCGCCCTAGTGGCGCCCTCTGCCAACCCAACTGATGTGGCGCCCCCTCGCGGTCGCCAACCCAACTAAAAATTACAGATTTCATCATTACCAACCCAACTAAAATTACAGATTTCATCATTACCAACCCAAGTGATGTGGCGCCCCCTCGCGGCCTCCAACCCAACTAAAAATTGCAGATTTCATCATTACCAACCCAACTAAAAATTGCAGATTTCATCATTACCAACCCAACTAAAAATTGCAGATTTCATCATTACCAACCCAACTAAAAATTGCGGATTTCATCATTACCAACCCAATGTGGCGCCCTCTGACGGCCACTAACCAAACTAAGAAATGGCAGATTTCATCATTACCAACCCAATGTGACGCCCTCTCACAGCCACTAACCAAGAAATGGCATCTCTCATGATTACCATAATGCAGCATCCTCCCACGGTCACTAGCCAAACTAAGGTGACGTCAGACAAAATGGCGGACCATCAAGATGATCTTTGTTTCTAGAGAATTCCTGAATAAATTACCAGGCTTGCTATCGCGCTTCTCAATGTACTTCAAACAGGTCTAAACATGTTTCCAGCGGAAACCACAACGGCGGTCTGCTTCTGTGATAATCGCATGCGCAGAAAATATAAGAAGCACCCCCTGATGGATACTACCCCAACTAAATATTAAATATATAAGAATTTCGAATGTAATATCATCAGTATCAATTGCAAAGCTGTGTAGCACCTTCTATATAGTATAATGGCGGCGCAATATGAGAAATATGATAACTTTTTGTCTGCTAATGGTATTGAAATACCTATCATAGTGCGAGATTGGTTACTATCTTCGGAATTAACGCAAAGCGAGTGTTTATTCATAGCGGCATTCGCATATCAAAACATGCAATATTTCGATATCGATGAATTAATGAACGTTTTGGAATATTGTAACCCAAATATGACCCAACTTAAGAAGTGGTACATTTATAGTGAGTATGAATATATATGTGAACCTGATTTAGATCTTCATGCAGAAATTTGCGTATTCGACATAGAAACATCGACTGTATTGACTTTACACAAGAATATACCGAAGATGTTAATGAGTTGGTATCCTCAATATAATCATCCTGAATTGAACTATAATGACGAGCTTGCCGCGACTGGTGGTGGATATATAATATTTGCCAGTCAGAAGCTTTCGCAAGTAGCTAACATGTACAGACCCGCCTAAACATGTCTAGACTTGCTGGAAATACATCAGTCGACAATGTCCGTTGAAAGCAGGCGGAGGGCTCTTAGACAGAAGAAGGACTTGTTGAACATTAGAATTATGAGGTTTATATCCGAAATTGAAAAAATCAAATCTGATTTAGAAATGTATGCGTTGGTGACAAATATTAGTAAAATAAAGCTATAAAATGGAGAATATGGAAAAATATATGATTAGGTCTTTTGTTGTACACTTTATATAATTTTATAAATAAATGTATGTAATATACATTATTAAATAAAGAGAATATAACATCCAACATTTTTTCCTTAAAATACCCCTTTTAGTTATATATAAAGTGCATCTCACTTAAAGAAATGCGTAGACATAGAGGTCATATTTTTTTAATGTTAGTATATAAGAATAATGTTTTGCAGCTGAACGTTTATACCTTCTCACGATTAAAAACTTCTTATATTGTTTTATACAGGATGTTAGGATACAGATATGTAATTCACCTTAAATAAAAATGCGTGCATGTATAGAATTAATACTTTTTTATTTTTATATAATCATAATATACAGTTTTAATAAAATTACAAAACATTATCCTCGTCAATCCAGCTATTATGCGAATTATCGAACCCTAACCATTTTACATAAGCTTTTCCGTCCTTTACACGTAATACTTTTTCAATCAGATATACATCTTTATGTTTAGTTTTCTGCAATTCATGTTCGTAGAAACAACCCAAAATCGGATCTCCATTCATATCCTCCAGCATATATGTTGGCGGATTTGTAGCATTAGCTTTAATAATCTTGAACAATTCACTACCCCAGTTCCTGAGATAGCCTTTCGAGAAAACACTTTTGAATTTACTTATCCGCACGATGTCACCAACTTTATATTTCCGCTTCACAGCTGTTTGCACATCATTGTAGATAGTAGAAAGCAGGAGCTTCTCATTCTTTTTAGTCACATCGCAAGGTCGCATTTTAATTGTTCGATGCTTTGTTTTATTATACATATCAGTCACGGAGGGTAAAATATCTATCCACTTATAGCTACCTCTCATTGTAAATTCCTTATATAATCTACCCTTTAGCGTACGAATAACACGTTCGGCAATAGACGCTTTCATTGTACTATATGTTGAATAATGGTTTATACCATATTTCTTCATGAGATTTTGAAATCGAGTATTATAAAACTCTTTACCATTGTCGGACTGTATATTTTTCGGCTGTCGAGTGTCTTGTAGAATGCCTTCCATAGCATTACATACATCCAGACCGGTTTTCGATTTAAGGGGTTGAGTCCATAAAAATTTCGAGAAACAGTCTATAACCACAAGTATATATCTATACCCGCCATTCTCTCGTGCATGAGGTATAAATTCGGCCAAGTCAATCTGCCAAACATCGTCAAACCCTCTAATAATGACGCGACGTCTGGGAAAGAATCTACGAGCCGGCCTATGCAGCTCATCAACTAAATGACGCTTAATACTATTCATAATTAACAATTATTGTTCAGCGTGTTAATACATCATGTAGGTAGAACAATGCGATGGTAAATGAATTAAAATTATGTTTCGTCTCTATTGTCTTGGGAGCGGTCGGGGTGGTGGTGGTGGTTGTGGGGGTGGGGAATTCCCTGATTTCTTTTCAAGTTTTTTTCTTATAGCTTCCAGTTTAGCATTGAGTTTAACCTCAATTCTACTCTCAACACTTTTTTCCATTCGATACAGCTTTTGATCAGTTTCAGCTTGTAGAGTATTTGCACTAACTTCGACAATCCCTTTGATTGTATCCAAGTTAACGCCCTTATTTAAATTATTTTTCAGTGCAAGTATTTCACCATCCAATTCCTTCTTAATTTTTTCAATCTTCTTACTAACTTCAGAATTTGTGGCATGGTTTTTTCTTAAAACATCAAATTTAGCATCAATCTTCTTCTCAACACTAGCTTGCATCTGGTTTAATTTTCCATTAATCGACTGTTGCACATTATTTACACTAACATTAACAATACCCTTAAATATATCCAAATTAACAGTTTTATTTAAATTAGTTTTAAATGCATTCAAGTTCTCATCCAATTCCCTCTTAATTTTATCGATCTTGTCACTAACCCAGGTGTTTGTTGCGAGATTGTTCCTTAAATTGTCTAGTTCATTTTCGATTCTATTCTCAACAGCAGTCTGCATATGATGTATGATATCACTAATATCCTCAGCCACTTTGGAATTTGAGGCGTCTATTTTTATTTGAATATCACTCACCACATTATCAATCCTTAGATCTATTACGCCAAGTATTCTAGATAGGTGACGCTTATTAACAGAATCTTGATCGTGTATAGGATCTGCTACACGACAAATACGTTTACCGCCAATATCAACATCACCTCCCTCTGTTAATGGTAGAGATGGTTTTTGACGTTTAACGCTAGCTTTACCGATGCTAAGATATCGGCCAAATTTGTCTACACTCATGATGATACTGAGGAAAAGAATGATAGTATTAAATATTTATTCAATTACGCCGCATTCTCTAAGCTCCTCGATGATCGACTGCATTTCATTATGGGTACTTTCATTGCCAGAATCCCGAGAGGCCTTCAAAAGTTTAAGACGATCCACGAGCTCGTTTATGTCGTCCCAATAGACGTATTGATATCTATCATGGGTGTTGGAAACAAGCATGCTGCCTATATCTCCGCCAGACCATGTTTCTGAAGTCGAACTGGAATATTTAGCAAGAAGAGGTTTTATTATTTCACGCCATTTGTGGCCTTTAGTCCCCCTCAAGTGATTTTTGGGTTCGAACAGTTTGCGATGCACATTGGTTTCGTGTAAAATATCATAGTAATGTGATAAATCCTCCTCATTATATCTACTTGGGTTAGTTTTAAATATTAATTCATAAAGACCACGAGAACCCGTAAACAGCTTATTATTGATTATTATGTCTTTACCATCTAGATATAATGTATGCCCACCCAATTTCAATCTATTTGTTTCGGGTTCGAATGTAACACCATACGTTGTATCATATACATTGCTTGTATCTTGAAAAAGACCTCGCACAAACTCTCTCGGTAAAGGATTAAGATCTCCATAAAACGTGTTATGTGAATGCGGATCCTCTTCCACCAATGGATTAGACTGCTCATCGAATGGATTAATCGAAGAGCTCTTTTCTACCTCTTGTTTTTTTATCAGCTTTCCTCTATTTTTCAAAGTGTTTGTAATATTCATTATGGGCTCCTTAATTGTTTGTGTTTCCTGTTTTATTGTTGTGTTCAAACCTTCTAGGTTCTCAGTAATGGGCTTAAACATTTTTCGTATTAAATAATCTTCATCGGAACGATTAAGCTTCAATTGCATATACTTATTCCTAATAACTTTACTTGCCTTAATAATATCACGCTTCAATTTCTCATAATCCATTTTTCTACTATTAACTGCCTGCCTGCGCATGATTATTTGCAGACAGATATATATTAACTGAATAAAATGAATAATTCACCAGCATATATAGCAATCAAAACCCTTCCTATAACGACCATTATGCAAATCACTATCCTTGTCTATCACCAGGAATCCGTATTTATCTTTCCAACACTCACCACAAACCGATTTAAACCGCTCAAATGACATGTCAACTCCAACATGATCGTTGTAAATATGTTGTAGATTTGTATTATCCTGCTTAAATAATACCAAAAAATTAGCATTATCCCTAACTAGCTGTTTCGGAATACTAGTATAAGTTTGACATAAATAAAAGCTATCAACACACTTATGTCTACCCATGCAAAAATATTTTCTAATATTGTTTTGCTTATCGCACGCCACATCGTCAAAAATGAATATCGAATTTCTCTCAGCATCCATGGGGTCTATTATATCATCATTCTCCTTACAAGGAAAATATTTCACATCTTTAACATTATTTAAAACATTCTCCAACAGCTTATATTTAGCTTGATATAAAGACTTGGAATAAATGTATACGTTTTCGAACTTGAGACCATTTTCATTGAATAATAACGATAGCATGAGATTTGTTTTCCCAGAGTTTGATGCACCGCAAAGTAGCGCTCTAATGGAGTTCGGTAGTAGGCTGCTATGTTTCCGAAATTTGCCCTTTTCATCAACGTCCAAATCCAAGTTGATTATTTCAAGGGCATCCTTCTGCTTCACAAGTCTCATGGTGAATGAATTATATATAAATTGTTGGATGTTTATAAAGCTAATTCATTTCGATGCTAACTTTTAAAGAGGGCGGAGGTGTCGTGAACTCGATAATCAACAAGTTGCCTATAGAGCTTCACCTGCCAGGTGGGTACATGTATTGTGGTCCTGGTACAAAGCTCCAGAAACGTTTAGCACGAGGTGATCCCGGCATTAATCCATTGGATGCGGCTTGTCGGGAACACGATATCGCATATTCACAACATAAAGATTTAAAAGATCGACACGAGGCAGATTTGATATTGCAAGAAAAAGCTTGGAATCGTGTAAAGTCAGCAGACGCAAGTGTTGGTGAAAAGACAGCAGCCTGGTTGGTGACTAACGCAATGAAGACCAAAAGAAAATTTGGTATGGGCTTAAACAAAAAAACTTTTAAAAAAATAGTGTGCACCAATGTTAAGAAGACTCTTAAGCGATTCGGGGGTGATATTAAACAGGGTGCTAAATCATCATTGGCAGCAGCTAAGGTTGCAATCAAAGAGGCTGGAGGTCGAAAACATATTAAAACCCCCAGAATAATCCCCATACCGAAAGTTGGAGGCGTATTGCCACTCATACCAATATTCGCCGGGCTAAGCGCTCTCGGCTCACTGGCAGGCGGTGTAAGTGGTATAACACAAGCAGTACTCAAAGCGAAAGCGGCTCGAAGTCAATTACGGGAAGCTGAAAGGCATAATAAAACTATGGAAGCTATCGCATTAAAAGGTAAAGGATTATATCTGAAGCCATATAAGCGAGGCTTAGGTTTATATCTAAAACCATCAAAAAACTAATAAGTCGACTGCCTCAAAGAGCATTAACCGATCATGATATTTTGAAATATGCGAAATATATTCACCATTTTAGAGGTGTATTTATGAGGGATACTCTACCAAAATCACCCAACAAAAATGAAAGTGCAGTCGTTAATTTGGATAGCATTAAAGGATCGGGAACACATTGGGTCTGTTATAAGAAGAGAGGTTCTAATATATACTATTATGATTCGTTTGGCAATTTAAAGCCTCCACCGGAATTGATAGAATATTTTAATAGAAAGGGACCTAATAAAATAATGTATAATCATAAACGATACCAAAATTTCAATACATTCAATTGTGGTCACTTATGCTTAGAATTCCTACTAAATAATATATAATCGTATGTTCATATATCAATATATTAGTCATGTCGTACACTTTCACCCTGAAGGGCACAAAATCAGTGCTTTCTGTTGATTATTATCCGCCTATTGAATTGAATCCCCACTATGAATATGTTCTGGGTCTAATAGGATTTAATAGCTACAATTCGATTCCCAACATTGTAGAGGGCTGTAACAAATTTTATTATGATAATGACAAAGTTATTACAATTCCCACAGGATCTTATGAGATAAGTGATATCGCCGATTTCTTGATGAATGCGATGCCTAGAGGTGCAATATCCCTCAAACCAAACAACAATACAATAAAGTGTGAAATTAAAAGCAAATATGAAATAAATTTTGGACCTAGAGACTCTATAGGAAGCATATTAGGTTTTAGTGGGAAGCTATTACCAGCCGATCAAAAACATGAATCGGATTTACCTGTCAATATTATAAAAGTGTCGACAATAAGAATTGAGTGCAATATCACAACATCAGCCTACAACGATAGTCGTTTATCCCACACGCTCTACGAATTTTCTCCACAAGTTGAAGCTGGGTTTTCGATTAATATAGCGCCCGAGCATATAATATATCTACCAATTAATTCTAAGCGTATCGATAATATCACATTAACACTGCTCGATCAAGATGGTGATGCCGTAAACTTTAGAGGCGAGCAAATCATTGTTAGATTAGAATTAAAAAGAGTTTCATAATGGGCCTTTCATTTCGTAAACGTTATATAACTTCCTCACCCCCACAACGGAAGATCACTTCAACATCTAAACTCAAGCAGTTAACATCGGCCAATATAATATTTTTACAATCGTTAGGCTTTCGAGTAAAAAATGGAGGAAAAGCTATCAATATTTGAAGGTGTGCATTTTGACGAAGTTATAACGAAAGAAGAGTATCACACATATTATCCGAGAACACACAATTTCAACTTAAATGATGAAGTTCGCATAAGTATTCAAAATCAGGATATATACACACTACCTTCCGAGAGTTATATATACATAGAGGGGAAATTTAAACCTGATGATAATGGTACGGGTCTACCTGAATTAACAAACAATGCATACGCTTTTTTGTTTGATCAGATTCGATATGAGCTTAATGGTGTAGAAATCGATCGCGCAATGAAGCCAGGAATCAGTTCTACGATGAAAGCATTAGTTTCATATAATGAAGATGAAAGTCGAATGTTGTCGATTGCTGGGTGGGGACCATTCGCACAGCGGCAAGCGACACTCTCCAATAACAAGTTCAACGCATGCCTTCCATTGAGCATGCTTTTAGGCTTCTGTTCCGATTACAGGAGGGTTATTATTAACGTCAGTCAAGAATTAGTCCTAATTAGAAGTAAAACGGATGAAAACTGCTATCAAAACAAGACCGCTGATGGTACAAAAAAGGCCTCAATCGAGATTGAAAAGATTGAATGGCGGGTGCCACATGTAAGCGTAAATGATCAGACACGCTTAAAGTTCTTAAACACCCTTAAAACCAATAAACCGATATATTTAATATTTCGTAAATGGGAATTATATGAACTTCCAGCTTTGCGTGCAACGAAAACTGACATTTGGCCTGTTAAAACTAGCACTAATCTAGAGAAGCCCAGATATGCTATTATAGCGTTTCAACGCAACAGAAAAGATAATTTTCAGCAAGATGCATCAAGCTTTGATCACGCTTCAATCACAAATATTAAATTGCATTTAAATTCAGAATATTACCCATATAGCGATATGAATATAGATATGAGTAAAAAACTATATGCCCAAGCATATCTAATGTACACAAAATTTCAATCGAGCTATTATGGAAGCACTCGGGGACCTCTCATGAGCTACGAGAAGTTCCACGATTCAGCACTTTACGTAATAGATTGTTCGAAGCAGAATGAGAGCTTAAAATCATCCACCGTCGATGTTAAGCTTGAGATGCAGTGCCAGGAGACGTTTAGCGAGGACACCTCTTGTTTATTGTTAATTTTACAAGATTGTGTCGTTGAATATAGTGCACTGACAGGCGCTGTTAAGAAAATTATATAACATTCAGTCAATCGCGAGACCTCATGGCTAAAAGAGGTGCAATTGACACTCGAGATCAACTTCAATCATTCCTTATTATAGACATACAAGGTTATGCGATTCAACATTTCGATCCAAAAGAGATGAGCATAAGTGACGGAGAAAGGAGCATCCATTTTTTATTTAAACCTAGCATTGAATTCCATCTATTATCGAAGAAAGATCAGAGGACCGTTCGATGGCTTGAAAATAATTATTTAAATATAGAATACTCTACTGGTTATGTATATTTTAAGGACATTATTAACTTGTTAAAAAATATCTGTAACTCATATAATAGAGTGTATGTTAAAGGACATCAAAAAAAGGAGCTACTTAAGCAATATGTTGATATTGACATAATTAACTTGGAATATTTTAATGATGTACCAAAGCTTATTAAAAATGTCAATCATTGTTTTTATCATAATAATAAAACTAATGAAGAATGTATATGCACGCAAAATAATATTATAACTCTATGCAATTATCTAAAAAATAAAGAATTATTTTAACCTTATTATTTTTATTTCAATCCACCTATACATATTAATACTAATATAGCAAAAATAGTATACGTATAAACATGTCTATACATGTATAAAAGGCCCGCCGAGACGGCGCCAATCCGAGGTAGGTATGTAAGCGAGAGATTTTTTATACATTAATTAACCATCGCCTGCCCTAAAAAGGGCCACCCGGACGACCTCCATTCGATGCAGGTATGCAACGTTAAAAATTTAAGTGCATTCCTTAGAACACGGCTAGAGCGTGGGATCGGAATGCAGCAACTCTTAATTATATCCGTTCACACGGATATACGTATGCGTGGGGAAAAAAGGGTCGTCGCAGCTGTACATAGACCACACACACTCACCCATGGGAACAGAATGCAGCCGCGCTTAATTGCATCTGCCCGCATACGTATATATGTATATATATGTATGCGCGGGAAAAAAAGGGTTTTCTCTAATTGATTAACATATCAATTGGTGTGGGAACCTGACGCAGATGGATGTATACGTCACGAATGAGTATCTATATATGCGTAGATCGACATCTTTAATTTCATTATAATCAGTATCTTCGAACAGTCAACATCGTTTTTAGTGCTTGTTTGTGTTTTACTACAAGGTATTTAGAAAGCCTAATTTATATAATATTAACTCGCAATATTTTACATTAGTTTTAAAATTTTATGCGACTTTTAAAAATTGTTTTTTCTCAATTATAAGGTTATTTTTTTAAATAATTTAATGGTATATATTTTATTAATATTTTATTAATATTTTATTTTTATATACAATTATCCAGGGTGCTTCAAAGTATTTTATTCGTATTTAGTAGCTTCTTTATATTGTTTTTTCCTTCTTTTTTTAATTTTTATAAGGTTTTAACGGGTTTTATCAATAAATTTTCAATAATACAAGTATTTTTTAGTTAAATATAAGCTGATCATAGTTTTTCTACTACTCTAAAATTTTATGGGACTTTTAAAAATTGTTTTTTCTCAATTATAAGGTTATTTTTTAAATAATTTAATGATATATATTTTATTAATATTTTATTAATATTTTATTTTTATATACAATTATCCAGGGTGCTTCAAAGTATTTTATTTGTATTTAGTAGCTTCTTTATATTGTTTTTCGTTCTTTTTTTTTAATTTTTATAAGGTTTTAAAGGGTTTTATCAATAAATTTTCAATAATACAAGTATTTTTTAGTTAAATATACGCTGATCATAGTTTTTCTACTACTCTAAAATTTTATAGGACTTTTTAAAAATTGTTTTTATCAATTATAAGGCTGTTTTTAATAATTTAATGGTGTATATTTTATTAATATTTTATTGAATATTATTTTTATATACAATTATCCAGGGTGCTTCAAAGTATTTTATTTGTATTTAGTAGCTTCTTTATATTGTTTTTTTTTTTAAATTTTTAGGTGCGTAAATTTATATTATTAAATTGATTATTTTATAAGGTTTTATCAATAAATTCTCAATAATACAGGTATTTTTTAGTTAAATATATGCGGATCATAGTTTTTCTACCACTCTAAAATTTTATAGAACTTTTAAAAATTGTTTTTCTCAATTATAAGGCTAGCGAATCAGTCAAATAAATTAGCAATTTAGATATATTAAAAATTAGGCTTCAATACCTTTTTATTCTTTTAAATTTATTATATTAATTATTTTTAATTCGCTTTTTCATAGAATGAATTGCATCATATGTGGGAAGTCCTTCACCCGGCGCGACAACATGAAGCGGCATGTGAATACCCTCCACCGCAATTTTGTTTGCGGCATTTGTGGAGAGGGTGTGGATACATGTGAGCATGTTGCGGGACCACCTAAGAAGGTGGCCAAAGTAGATGTTACACCATCCACAAGTTCTAATAGACCTGTGGATGCTGCACCATCTACCAGTCGAGGTGCGCCTCAGAGAAGCTGTTGTGGGTTGATGTTCCCTAATAATTCTCTGTATAGGGGGCATCTTCGCACACAGCAGCATTTGAATAATAATACATTTATGCTGCCTGATGGAGTGTTCAAAATTAATTCCTCATTTAAAAGCCGGGTCGCGAGTTACAAAATTTTAGGTGATGAGAGTGCTGACATCACAAATTTTTTATCGAATTTGAAAATGAAAGTGTGCGGCCTGATTAACGATGTTCTAGCCAAGGTCGTATCGGGTATTAAGGTACAGTTAGAGCTATTTGCTCATTATGCTAAAACCGTAGCTGATGAGGAAATAGTCGACTTAAAGTCCTTCAATACTCGGTACGTCATTGTCACCGGGTCTTCAGACTTAGAGGACGTTTTTGATCAGGCTGCTGCCATCATAAAATCGAAAGCTGAAGAGTTTTCGGATAGGGGGAGCAATTGGACACTTAAGATGGTCTCGCATTTAGAGGTTAACATCAACAGCTACCAACCTCTTGGGGGATCATCTTATTTGGAACTACCGCCCTCTATCCGAAACAGGAAAGCATGCATCAATATTAAGAACTCGGACGATGCATGCTTGTGTTGGTCGATTGTAGCAGCACTCCACCCGGCAAACATACATGCAGAGAGAGTTAGTAATTATCCTCATTACTCCAGCGTCCTAAATTTAGAAGGTATTCAATTCCCGGTTAAAATTAAAGATATTTCAAAAATTGAGAATATGAACAATTTAAGTATTAACGTTTACGGTTTGGCTATTAATGATGAAACAAAAAATCATGAGGTGGTGGGGCCAATTCATTTCACGAAAAACAGAAAAGATATCCACATCAATTTACTCCTAATTGATGATGGGAAAAGAGCCCATTATGTTTTAATTAAAAATCTGTCCAGGCTAGTCTCATCTCAAATCAATAACCACAATGGTGAGACTTATATCTGCGATGGGTGTTTAATTAATTTCAGAACATCCGAACAATTAAACGCCCATCAACAACACGATTGCAACCATGTGTATACGGTACTACCCTCAACCGACGCGCGTAAAACAAAATTTGGAGATATGCTGCCCGAAAACATTTTACGTTTCGATAGTCACCATAAGAAAATGTCCGTTCCGTTCGTCGTTTATGCGGATTTTGAAAGTATCCTCCAACCGATTCACACATGCAGCCGTGATCCAGCTAGTTCGTATACGAATAAAACATTCAAACACGTTCCATATAGTTTTGCATATCAAATTGTATGTTCGTTTGATGCAAAGTTGAATAAATTTGTCACGTATGCCGGTTTAGATTGCTCAACGGTGTTTGTCCAAAAATTGATAGAAGATGTTAAGCTAATCTATGAAAATTATTTAAAGACTATCGTGCCGATGAAAACTTTAAATAATAGCGAGCGAAAATTATATAATGAGGCCGTGATTTGCCACATTTGTGAGCTGTCTCTCAACGGAGATAGAGTGAGAGATCACTGCCACATTACGGGAGCGTTTCGAGGGGCCGCTCATTCTAATTGTAATCTAAACTTCAAAATTCCGAAATTTGTCCCTATCTATTTTCACAATTTGAGCGGGTATGATAGCCATCTATTTTTAAGAGATTTGGCACAACAAAATTTAGATATTGACGTAATTCCTATTAATAAAGAAAGATATATCAGTTTCAGCGCGAAAGTTTTGGTTGGTGACTACACAGATAAAAAATCGGGCGAGAAAAAAAATGTTTATATAAAACTACGGTTTTTAGATAGTTTTCGATTCATGGCGTCTTCTATCGATAAGCTTGCACAAAATTTGAGCCCGCAAGACTTTGTCAATGTTAGGCGGGCGTTTCCACTAGATTCACATTTCCATTTAATTAGAAAGAAGGGTGTATTCCCCTATCAATACATAGATACCTTTGGGCGATTGAACGAATCGACCTTACCGGCAAAACGCGATTTTTTTAATTCATTAACGAATGTTGATATTTCGGATGTTGAATATCAACATGCGCAAATTGTATGGGATACGTTTGGATGTCAAAATTTATTAGAGTACTCAAACTTATATTTAAAATCAGACGTTTTACTTTTGGCAGATATTTTTGAAAATTTCAGGAAGATTTGTCGGGATACATACAGTCTGGATCCGGCTCAATATTACACCAGCCCGGGCTTGTCTTGGGATGCTATGTTGAAGCATACCAAAATTGAGCTGGAGCTACTCATAGACATCGACATGCATCATTTTGTTAAGCAGAGTATCAGGGGTGGGTTGTGTCAAGTATCATTGCGGCACGCTACGGCAAATAATAAGTATATGCCTAATTATGATGCGAGTGCTCCTAGCTCGTATTTAGCTTATTGGGACGCGAACAATTTGTACGGGTGGGCAATGTCGCAGTATCTACCATTCGGTGGGTTCAGTTGGGCTAGTCAGGATGAAATTGACAATCTAAATATATCTGGGGTCGCTGATGATTCGCCGATTGGCTATTTTTTGGAGGTAGATGTCACGTACCCTGTAACTTTGCACGATGAGCATAACGACCTACCTTTTCTGCCCGAAAACATGGTGCCTCCCACGTCTAAATTTCAGTATAAAAAGTTGATCGCGAATTTACAGAACAAAGAGAAATATGTCATACTCTATCAAACGTTAAAGCAAGCATTACATTTCGGCCTTAAAATCACCAAAATTCACCGCGTTTTAAAATTCAACCAGTCAAACTGGCTTCAAACTTATATCGACCTAAACACCAGCCTACGTCAGCACGCTAGGAACGATTTTGAAAAGGACTTCTACAAGCTTATGAACAACTCCGTATATGGTAAAACCATGGAGAATGTTGATAAGCGAGTGGAAGTCAAATTGGTCACACGTTGGGAGGACCATGGCAAAAGTCGCGGGGCTGGTAGTTTAATCGCGAAACCGAATTTTAAAAGTGTTAGTATTTTTTCCGAAAACTTTGTGGCTGTCCAGATGGGGAAGCTGAAAGTCGTATATAATAAACCTATTTATATCGGCTTCTCCGTCTTGGAGCTATCAAAGCACCTGATGTATGACTTTTTCCACAATTTTTTGAGACGCGTGTATGCAGAAAAGGTCCGTCTGTGTTATATGGATACGGATAGTTTTATCTTAAAAGTAGAAACAGACGATATATACAGCGACATGAAAAAAAATATATCAAAATTCGATACATCGAACTTTTCGGCAAATAATGTCTACAGCATAGCACCTCAAAACAAGGCTGTTTTAGGTTTATTTAAAGACGAAAATGCGGGTAATATAATGTGTGAATTTGTCGGATTGCGCGCAAAAATGTATGCCTTAGAGGTTGAGGGTAGGGAGATTAAAAAGGTTAAGGGTGTTAAAAAGAACGTTGTGCGGGATGAGATTAGTCTGGCAGATTACAAGCACTGTTTATTGAACAATGATATTTTATTAAGAGAGCAAAATCTTTTTCAAATCAAACTACATGAGATTTATACCGTCAAGCAAAATAAATTGAGCCTATCACCTCACGATGATAAACGCCGGATTGATGAGGATGGCATTCATACTCTCGCCTGGGGGCATTATAAAATCGACTCACCAGCTCCTTAGATGGTCGCTGCACATGCCTCGGGTGCAGCTGCTCTACCGCTTCAAATTGGGTAAGTACCCCCACCCTTTTTTGTGTAAGTACCCCCACCCTTTTTTGTGTAAGTACACCCACCCTTTTTTGTTTGCTTCTCACTGTAATTTTCTCCCACTAAATCAGTATTAGTTTGTTTGCATTCGAGTTCACACATATTCTTTTTAACCTCTAAGATTAAAATGGAAGCTAGTAAGAATACAAAATTATTATGTACATAAACTTATATCTATATATTTTTTAATTCTTTTCAGAAACTTATAATGAATTTATTGGCGATTCGCTTAAAATGATTGATGATAATATCGTTAAGGAAAAGCAACTGATTGGGCAGTCATCATACTTCCTCAACAAATGCGGTTCGAAATGGGTGAATATCGGCCTTAGTCCGGCGGCTGGATTCGTGCCCATCATCCAGATTCGATCGCCTGCAAGCTGCGTATTCTTCACATTGGACGAGTGGGAAGAATTTTGTATGACGGAAGGTTGCAGTCCGAATCATCAAATTCGAACGTCAACATTTAGAGATACTAGCGTAATTGTATTAAGCATTCGCAATCAGCAACTGGTATTGTCCTCCGATACCTATAGCAATTTGTTTAATTTGCGACTGCTCATTAAGAGTAAATTAGAATTTTTAGTAAATAGTAATTTCATAACATTTTATAAAATGATCTTAACCGCCTGCATGGCATTAACTGGAGATTTATATACGAATGTATCAAAATTACTTGTTGATCATTGTAATTCATTTAACGCTTTCCTTATGATGGAAGTGCTACATATTAGCTATAATTCGCTTTACTATGACTTTGAGCTCATGAAGCTTGGAAATATTGTTAATTTAAAATAATATTGTTAATTTATAAATAATAATAAATAAATTGTTTTCTTAAAAATATATTGTTTGTTTTATTTTATTTTATAAGTAGGATATACATTTCAAGCATGCGGCTATCACAGAAGCAGACAGCCGTTGCGGTTTCCGCTGGAAACATGTTTAGACCTGTTTAAAATACGTTGAGAAGCGCGATAGCAAGCCTGGTAATTTATTCGGGAATTCTCTAGAAACAAAGAGCATCTTGATGGTCCGCCATTTTGTCTGACGTCACCTTAGTTTGGCTAGTGACCGTGGGAGGATGCTGCATTATGGTAATCATGAGAGATGCCATTTCTTGGTTAGTGGCTGTGAGAGGGCGTCACATTGGGTTGGTAATGATGAAATCTGCCATTTCTTAGTTTGGTTAGTGGCCGTCAGAGGGCGCCACATTGGGTTGGTAATGATGAAATCCGCAATTTTTAGTTGGGTTGGTAATGATGAAATCTGCAATTTTTAGTTGGGTTGGTAATGATGAAATCTGCAATTTTTAGTTGGGTTGGTAATGATGAAATCTGCAATTTTTAGTTGGGTTGGAGGCCGCGAGGGGGCGCCACATCACTTGGGTTGGTAATGATGAAATCTGTAATTTTAGTTGGGTTGGTAATGATGAAATCTGTAATTTTTAGTTGGGTTGGCGACCGCGAGGGGGCGCCACATCAGTTGGGTTGGCAGAGGGCGCCACTAGGGCGAGGGGGTGAGGGGGAGCTGGGTGAGAGGGGGAGGAGGTGTCCCAGAACTCTCCAAAGTACCCTACTCCCAGAGCATGGAGCGGCATACTTCAACCTTTCCAAAGGCAGAATGAGTAAGTCAAAAATCAAATGCATGCTAATTTGCTTATTTGATAGCCAATGAACCATTTACAAAGCGTTTGTGCGTCAAGGCCAAATGATTCATCAACATTTTTACCGAGGAGTTCTTGAGAGACTTCGAAAAAGGGTCATGCGTGTGAGATCAACCATCAAGAACATGTGGGTGTTGCACGCCAATGCTCCATGTCACACCGCGATTTCTATCACTGAGTTTTTGGCCAGTAAAAACATTCATGTGGCTCCTCAGCCTCCTTATTCACCCGACTTGAGTCCATGTGATTTCTTTCTGTTCCCAGGATTGAAAATTCACCTCAAAGGACGTAATTTTGTGACATTGGGGAATATTCAAACAGTCGTAACCTTCCAACTGAAAACCATTCCAGTATCCGAGTTCCTGCACTGCTATGAGGAATGGAAGAATCGTCTCCAGCGCTGTGTGACTTCCCAAGGTAGTTACTTTAAAGGAACAATTTGAATTTGTAATTTTATTTCAATAAAAAAAATTAGAAAAAATCAGTCTCATTAGTTAATTTACACACGTCGTACTTATATATTTCTTGTTACACTACAATAGTTCACAGAGCATCAAAAGTGTTTTTCATTTTCATTATTTCAGGAGAAATTTCTTGTTTATTTTTAGTGACGACTGTTACTTTCCTGTTGGAAGAAACTAGGCCGTAGTAATTGCAATTGATGCGGAATAATCCTTTACTAGAATCCGTTGCAGATTTGCCATAAAAAAACACAACATATAAAATTCTATGACTCCAATAGGTTCAATACAGTATTTTGCTGTATATAGTCCTATTATTGAAATCTATTTTATTAAATTCTGATTTTCTAAAAATGTCTTGAAGAAGATTTTTCTAATTAAATTCTATATACATTGCATATGCATGTAATTTTCTTTCTCATATTTCAATTCGAGTCTTGCAGATTACTCCTCTGTAATATTGGAAATTGCAAAACAACGTCCATATATATGCACATACATATTTTAGTTATACAATCAATTAGCAATTGTAATTTCAATATGTCGATGCCAAATTAATATTGTCTCGCAAAGTAGGACGTGCAATAACTATTTCTTATGTAACATGCAGCCCAGCATTGACTAGCGGAACAACAGAGAGAGATACCTCGCCAGACATAAATCATACATGTAGGATACGATGTTGAATGTTTTTCATTCGCATATGAGTAATTGTATTTGCTTTTGCAATGAATAATTCATTATATCTGATATGTTCCGCTATATGGAGGTTATTACATATTATTACTATTATCGTCGGGTATTTTAATATTTTGTACAACGTCTTGTTATATTTCAGTACCTTTTTAAAACTTAATTAATATCAAATTTAAATTTCACAACGAATGTTCAAGTATAACATTCGTTACCAAGCCTTCTTTTTTCAATTTAATTATTATGGAAATTATTTCTTATTCAGGTCTATCAACATATTTATATCTTTGAACATGTTATTACTTTATGTACACTGCCTAAAGCAATTAGAATTATTATATAGTCAAGTTTAATATATGTATGTGAATATTAAAATGCAGAGAAAGCTACTGATATACGTAGTAGTCCTAAAGGTACCCGAACTGACGGGTAGATGTCGGTTGTTGTATGAAATAAAGTACTATGGTAGAAAGTACCAATCTTATAAATTTAAGTTTGAAGTTTGAAGACGATGCGTTGTTTCGTTTCTTTTTTTTTTTTTTTGACAGCCTTCAATAGTGAACGCTGTCAGTGAATTTACAAACATAGAAAAATTGGTCGTCGTTATGTGATGAAAATTATTAGTCTGTTCCTTTGTTTACAACAATAAAGTATTGGATAGCAAAGTTTAAACGAGGAGCCGTACGGACTACGAAATCGAACATCGCAGTGACGAAACAAATGAGTTGACCACGCAGAAATCTTGAAGAAATTCATTAAAATGGTATTGAATGACTGTCGACTGAATGTACGCGGGCTAATAGACATAGTAGACATTTCAAAAATGTTGTACATTGCATATTAACTGAAAATTTGGATATGATGAAGCTGCGGGCAAGATCGGTGCTGCGTTTGCTCACAATGGAACAAAAACAAAGACGTGAAGGAACGTTTTAATTGAGTGCTTGGTGATGTTTCATAGCAGCAAAGGAAAAATTAAAACTTGAGGTGTAGGAATAGTCAAAACAATAGACTGGAAGGGAAGAATCGGCTTCAAAGAGAGCGAAGAGTGTTCCATCTGCAGACAAAGTCACGGCCAGTGTTTTGGGATTGGCGTGAGATAGTTTTTATTGATTATGATCACAGAGGAAAGGCAAACAGCGGCGAGTGTTGTGCAGTATTTGAGTGATGAAATCAAGACAAAAACGACCACATTTGGCAAGAAAGAAAGTATTGTTTCATCAAGACAATGCACCAGTTCTTACATCCGTTATTTGGGTAGCCAAAATCAAGGAGTTAAAGTTCATATCGCGTTCTCACACACCCTGTTCTCCAGATTTGGCCCATTCGAAATATTTTCTTCTTCCAGACTTGAAAAAAGTAGAATATTTACTTGCAAGGAAGGAGTGAAGTCTGTCGTGATGGCTATTGTGAAGAGCTTGACTGTTCTCGCTATAAACAAGGCAATCAAGCTCTTGAATATCGCTAGGCAAAGTATATCGAGATAAAAGGAAACTACGTAAAGAAGTAAAAATATTTTCCCCCAAGTTTGTCGCCTTTTCTTTGTTAGGTCTGGTACTTCTGAGACCACCCTCATATTAGGCGGTTGGATGATGAAACTGTTATAAAATTATACTAATAACGGTAGTTCAAATAAATTCACTATATAACTCTATATTCAGGGGTTAATAAAACACATCAAATAAGAATTTTTAAGGTTTTTTAAAACGAAAAGTCAAACATATCAATGATCAAAATAAATGATTTTGTAAGTAGTACTGTGTTTTATTCTGAATAAAATTATCTGCAAATTTAATAGACAAATGTAACTATTCTGCAACTATATTTAATTATAATTTATATATCTAAAGAAAATTTATGTAACTTAACAAGCAAAATACTCTAAGGCAATATATTATATTCATTTCTCAATGTATCTTCAAAACGAATATCAGAAACATAGTTCTTGCTAAATAAGTATTACCTAGCATATACCAAGAAAAATATTTTTTGCATAATTCTCTTGCGGAGGGAAAATAATATCTTCCATGAAGTAAAAAGTATCAGTAGGTATAGTATTCTGGTTATTGAAAAATTACCTTTTCTTGGCCCAATGTAACTTTTCTTTGACCAAAATAATTTTCTGTCGAACATGAACGCTAGACAAATATAGAACACTCATAAAACCATGGGAATTAGAGAAAGGAAACTCAATACGAAAGGCAAAGGAAATGCAGTTAGAAGTCATACATAATAAAATAGCAGATGATAATTGCAGTGGTCGGATAGATCAGGCATTATTATGTGCCAAATTTACTCCTCGCTTAATGTTCATATAAAAAGTTATAAATATCAACAAAAAGATTTTTTTCCAAAATATATGAGACAACGCAATGTAGTATCCATTAGAAACAAAGCGAGAATGTTTAACATAACATAACCATAACACCATAACTAATAAACTGTTTCTCTTGTTTTCGCAGTGACGAGCACAGAGCTTTAATTTCATAAAAATACCACGTTAATGGCTTTTGTCGATCTGGTAATATTTCAGTAGTAAAGTTTTTGCTTCTAACAGCCATTTTCAACAAAAGAGATAAAATATAAAATGTTTCCATAACACATTTTTTTTTCTGTAATAAAAATTTGTTGAAAATAATGTTAATAAAAAATTAAATTCAATACTGAAGGAGGATTAAAACAACAAAGAGGTGATTCAAGCTGACTAAATAAAACACTAGGTAGTAGGGAATATTTCAACACTTCATGCAATCAATAAGGTTTAAATTGAAATTAAAGGTAGACATTCTCAGAAATTATTAATAGTGTAATCTAAATTTGAGTTGAAAAGATAAAGCTGTTCAACTCAAACATAAATTATTATACAACTCCTAAATACATGTACATAGATTATTCCATGCTAAAAAGTCATACCTAAAACTATAACAAGTAAAATACATATATAAGTGCGCCATTGAACAAGTAAAAGAAATTAGAAAATAATAATAATGTTATACCATCTTTTATATCGATACTAATATGACTTTTATACTTATTTATAAAAAAAATTTTTTCTTCAATATTCAAAGACCCGTTAATTAAAAACGAATTTATTTAGGAACTACCTCTATATGAACTTTTTGTCTTAAAATAAAGTAAGTAAGAACATCCTGAAGTTTGGGTACATACTTAGTTATCACCCTGTATGTGTATTTTGTATTGTGTCGAATGTACACTTACATAAAAATATAAAGTACAAATAACTAACATCCAAACAAATTAAGAAAAAAATGCACCTCAATCTGTCTTGTACCTATACTGTAGGAAAACACGGAGGATTAAATAAGATGACCAGTCTTTTTAAATAATAATTCTTATATCATGAAGAAAAATATTAAGTATAAATATTTATGTGTAATATCTTACATCTGTAACATTAAAACCAGTATTTATAAAAGAAAAAGAAACAATATAATCAAAACCGTAACAAATTGGCGGACAATTGGCTACATCTTAAATACACACGTTATTTTCAACTTCAATTGGGCATAAAAACATGACACTGCCATATTCGAAACATCTCTTTAAACGAAGAAGAGATTTTTGTATTTTATCACGGACACATTCGAGGCGTAAAGATTTTCTTCTTGAAGGCATAATTAAGAATAGCTTCTGCGTTTTTTCCCTTTCTTTCTTCTTTTTTTCTTCCCGTGTATTCGAAAAAGCCAATGGCTTTCCTCGTCACAATGTCCTCATTATAAATACGAATAAAATGCACAATGAAAAGAGTTAATTATCTCCTGCTGGGAGTATTTTGCATGCCGTGTTTTGATATGAAAACAGTTCGAGTAACGAAAACAACTGTAGCATTTCTTTTCTTCCAAGTTGAACTATGTTCCAAACAGGTTAATGCAAAATCAGATGCGGCGTTTTGGATAAATTGTTTCTTCGATACCTTCAAACTTTAAATAGAAATTAATCTCTAATAATAGTAATAAACAAACAGAACTCGCTAGATATTCAATATTATACATTGACTTATGGCATCTTTGCATTTATTGATTTAAGTTCTGAGTATTCCTCATTTTGCTTACAATACATAATAGATACTTAATGACTTATACCTCAAACGTTCATTCGAAAGCTCCTCGCATTATTTGCCATTGAATGAATCTGTCACTGAGGATAACCTTTGCATTGTCAGAATGTTTTTCGTGGGTCTAAATTTTTCCTACGATCTCTTACAGTTGATTATGGATTCTGAAACTTTGTCTAAATTGGTTGACAACCATTTCAGTATACATATAAACAGAACTAATGCTCAATTATACAAAAAATTCTTTTGTTACTATCATTCCGAATCTTTTTGGCTGTATTTTCGAATACATTCTATATTCAGAAAATATCTTCCAAACCAACGAGGCACTTGAAGAAATAAATTAACCACGAATATTGCGTGAGATTGAAGTAGTGGAGTTATTACGCCAAATAACTCAGTCAAGCAATAAAAATAATATGATTTCCAAAAAAATTAGTTTAATACTCCCTGAAAAAGCATGGTAAAATTAACATAACTAATTAATGCAGCCTATTATTAATTGCAAAGTCAAGAAAACCTGTCAATAATATTTGCCTATCTTACTGCTGCCACTATTGTCTAAATTATTTGAAAAATTATTATTGAGACGCCTGAAGAAAATATATAGAAGAAAAATAGCTGGATCCCAATGACCACTTTGAATTCAGAGACAAGCATGCTACAGCCGATCAAGTACACCAATTAGCAATTGTTGCAGAAACATATCCTGAAGAAAAAAATATGTTTAATTATATACATACATATATTTTATAAATATTTGCGACATGAAGGTTTAATCATAAAATTACTAGTAAACAGATGTTTACCACAACGGCATGCAGCTTTTGAAATCTTTTGACTTGAGCAAAGTGAAGAATCCTCAGAACTTAAATCAATAAATGCATAAATGCCTTAACATTGAATAAACAACTGCTAGTCTCTAAAACGCCATAAGCAACATTAACACATGGATCAGGAGATGACGATCAAGTTAGATCTGTTCGTGTTAACTAGAAACATAAAAATGAACAATCATACTGTGGAATTAAGCTATAGCATAGTTTCACGTAAAGAAATAACCTTGATATATATGTATATCTAAAATGGACAAAGCATATTAAAATCTACACAGAACAACTAAAAGTAAAATATAAAAATGCGTATTGACTGCTGGGCAGAAATGTTCAGCTATCTGTCAAAAACAAAGAATTGATATAACAAACCAGTATGCGTATACGATATACGGTCTTCAGCTGTGGCGTGGTATGAAAGAGGGCAATTACAATTATCTTCCAGAACTCCTAAACCGTGTGCTTACATGTTGATAAAACGTTGAAGTGCTTTAACTCTTATGCCGGTTTTCCACCAAACGGACTAGTCGAGTCTGTGTTTTGTACGTGTTTTTCGATACACTAATAACAGAAAACAAAACTCATACAAATTCGAAACCCTGTTTCCACCAAGCAGACATGATTTTGTTGGAGTTTCTTTTTTGTTTTCAGTGGTTTTCCACCAAACCAACTAGTGTGTTTTTCGGTTATTAAAGTATGAATTTCAAGTGTGCGAAAATCGGAATGGCTTCAAAATATGATGATTTGCTTATTCTGGCTTGTGGTTGGTTTGTTCTGCGTTGTATGCAAAAAAGTAAGTGGGCACATAATTTTCATTTAAATGTCAATATTGACTTTATCTCTATTTTAGAAGTAATTAAGGTATGTTTGTTTTAGGAGAAGGAAGCCGACAACATAGGTATTGGGTTAGATCTCTGTTATCAAGGAGAGTAAATTATGGTGCTACAAAACTGATGAGAGATTACCAAAATGATGATATTCAGTTATACTGCGTTCATCATGTCATAATTTTGTAAGAATGTCGAGCTTCCATTTTGAAAACTTAATAAATTTAATTGGCCACAAAGTTTCAAAACAAAATACAAATGTTAGAGATTCAATATCTGCTAACAACGATCGTTTATCAATAACTTTAAGATTTCTTGCTACTGGTGATAGTTATCATAGGTTAATGTATTTATCTAAAATATCAAACACAAACTAAAAACTCTTTGTTTCCACTAGAGATTCAGATTTCGTGAACACTCCGAAACTCTTTGATCTTAACGCTTGCGATCGGGCCTCGAAAAACAAGAATGCAACTGTATCAGAAACAAACGTCAAGTTTTCAAAAAGTTTGTAAAAAGTTGCAGTTTTGTTTTCTTCGACACGAGTTTGTGTTGTGGTTTTGTTTTGTCCGTTTGGTGGAAAACCGGCATTAGATAATCGAAACTTAATGCGATGGCTGAAGAGACACAAACTCTTTGAATTTATGTGATAGGTCACTGTAAAAACAGAGTCAAGCGGTATGAAGTGTGCAAGATGTTCTAGAAAGTAAGATGGGTTCTGCGAAAACTAAGTACTTGACAGTTTATATCAAGAACAAAGTGTGTAAGTCCATTGTTTTTTATTTAAAGAAAGACATTTGAGCTTCCATAACAATTATAGATTCATATACACTTCACATACTATGGAAACCAATTAATTAATATATTTGATAAATATCTTGGCGGCAAATATTATAGCGTGATAATAATAATAATTTAATTTATCGTACATTTGCCAAACAATCCCTAGTAGCCAAGTTCGTTGGCCTCAAAGCGGGCCAATGTCACTCCAATATTCTAAGATCGGTAGAACATCAGTGACCCCCACCCAATGTCGTACGAATATAAAATTCCTATATTAAGTAAATGTCAATTTATGTCGTTGGGTTGATATCAGACCAACGTTGTCTACATTGGTGATAATATATTGGTTAAATATCTGATACTGATACTTTATTGACAACAAAGATCTACATACTATTAACATTAAAGAAAAATGTCTACATAATATCAAGTTCACTGTAATGTTGGTTGTAGGTCAGTGTTCGATATAAATTTAGATTAAAGGGGATGACGCCACAATTTGTTATTCTGCGATTAAACGTCAACATCGTACTAACTTTACAAGACAATGTTGATATAGTCTATATTAATTTATCACACAATATATTACACACTGTTCCATGAATAATTATTGGTGTGTGAAATGAAATATATAGATCGTCAAAGTTAAGTAAGCATTTGCAATAATGATTCTAACCAAATTAACATTAAAAGTACTACGCACACTTTTATAAATAATTTTAGAGACCGAACACGAGAGGCCCATGACTCATCGCCCACGGGCGCATTATTGAAATTTTGAATTTTTAAATAGTTTTTTATTTTATTAACATAATTGGCTAACAAGTGGGTTGTAATCTATCAAAAACAAAACACATTTTTGTTTGTTCATTTTGTAGTTCAAATCAAGTAAATTCTCTGTACTTTATTTGTGTTATGAAATATAAGGTAAATGCTCAAATCGGAAAAATGTTGGGCCAATATCATGCAGTGATATTTATCCAACGTTGTAAAATGTTAACACTTGTACATTGGATTGATATCAGACGCCGATGTCAGGCCGATAAATAAACGACCGACAGCCAACGTTGGCCCGATATTGTGTGCTACTAGGGATATTTGTCAAATATATTTTACAGTTGGATATTTCGGTTTCAGTCATATTTAAAACACTAAAACCGTATTACACCATCAAAATTTGTATCTATTTCAATTAATACCTATAAATTTAACAATAAAAAGATAAAGGAAATCGTAATTTTCAAAATAAGGATGCCAAGTCCTGAAAAGAGAAACTCTCGTTTGACTGATTTGATATTTCAAAATAAATAGAAAAAAATTAATGCTAATTTATGTAATTCATTAAGTCGGCATTACATTAGAATACTTTAGAGTTCAAATTCTAAATAACCTTTGACTATGTTAAAGTGATATTATAAAAATATATATATATTATATTATATTATATTATTATATATATATATTAGAAATCAATAAATTTAATAAATTATGTAAATTTTAAATGACCAACTAGATATAAAAAACTTCCCCCTACTCAATTTAAAATTCAGATCTGTCCGCCCCCTATCAGAATGAGATTAGTTTTCTGTATTTTTGTAATGATATATATAGGAGCTAATATGTAAATTGAAATTGTACTTTTATCCACCTGATGAAGCCACAGTGTGCCGAAACCTATATTGTGTAAACGTATAATTTTTGGAACTAAACAATTGTATTTTATTATACATATAGATAGTTATTATTCATATGCTTCTATGTTTAGTTGCCCTTTGTTTTCGCTAAATATAAACTATGCAAGAAAATACAGAGTCTATATAAGAGTTTATATCCATTCGCAATTTGGCCCTTGAATTAATTTAGTTCCTTCGGTCTCCATGTATTAGCCGTTGTATAAAATAGCATTATCCCAGAACAAATACAACGTCTTAATTTCAAATCTACAGTCTCCCCTAGGCATACATTATGTTGCTTAAAACTTTTCTGTAGGTAATTAAATCTATTCCAAGTAAACACATATTATAATAGAACTGAACATGCTATCAGCCAACGTAAACATTTGAACGTTTACGTACTTATTATTAATTAAAATACGCTGAACCCTTAGATCGCGCTTGTTGACGCTATAGTTTAAAGGTTTCGCCATTAATTACCCCATCACGCCTGGATATAAATTTAATTAACGCAACAATTAATGCACATGCAAAAACGTACTAGGCAGCGTTTTTGTTTGGCTTTTAAACGGAACATGATTCCACTTCGAGCAGCGCTCAAGATAATTGACCCATTTCGCGTTGTGTAAGCTTAAAGCATTAGACGGTTCGTTAGTCCAATGGGTATAATTTTTAATTATGTGCGAGTATGTGTGTTTGTGTGTGCGTAAATTATGTTTCTTAAATTCTATTCGCATATATATGGAAACCTATAATTATAAAAATTATAATAATCTGAAATGTATTATGAACTAACATACCTTAACATTCTAGTCTTCATTTCAAAGAGTAGTAATGTGCATAGTAACCACATTGTATGGAAAAATAATGAAAATTTGTCGTGTTTCTTATTTATATCTATAATATACGAGTGGTCGTTTTTGTCCTGGACTAGATATTTTTCATTTTTAATATAATATTTCATTAGTGTTTTATTATCATGCATGCCTTGGTAACGACTTTGACACATTACAAAACAATTGCAGCAGTATTAGTTTTAATATCTGTCAGTTTGTGTTGTCACGTATCAAAATGCACAAACTTAAATATCGAGCAGTTATAAAATTCTTGACAAAACAAGAAAAATCTCCAAAAATTATTCTTGAAGAAATATTGACTGTTCGGAGATGATTGTCCTTCAAAGTCGTCTATTTGAGAATGGTCAAAAAATTTTAAACATGGTCGAGAATCTCTGGATGGTGTTCCCCGTCAAGGTCGGCCTGTTGAGGTGATCACCGCCGATATTATTGAAAAAACCAAGTGTTTGGTACTGGAGGATGTAATATTAAAGAAGCGACAATTAGTAGTTTCAGAAAGCACGGTTTTCAGAGTTCTACAGGAATACCGTAGAATGACAAACGATGGGTTCCGCGAATGCTTTCGATATTCCAAATGCGTGTGCGGATGGAGATGTGTGAACAATATTTGGCGCTTTGTGGAGACAAACCAGGTTTAATTATCAATCGACTTGTCACCGCAGATGAGACTTGGGACCATCATTTTGACCCTGATTCAAAACAAGAATCAATGAATTGGCATTTTAAGGTTTCTAGCTCTCCCAAGAAGTTTAAAGTCACCCGTTCTGCATGAAAAATAGTGGCAAAGATTTTTTTGGATTGTCAAGGAATTCTAATTTTCGAAATTATACCTAACAAAAAATTCCGAAATTGGCGAAAGTCTACTGGCGCCCCCCCCCCTCTCTCTTATAATTTCCATTGTATAAAATGGGTGTGAATTGTGCTCCATTTATGCTCAATTGTGCCGTTATTAGTTTCATTTGTGCTCTTCGGTTTTCAGAGATTTTTAAAAAAATCGAGAAGGGGGTTGACGATTGCCCCCTCCCCCCCTCCACCAAAAAAAGTTGAATTTCTTTCCAAAACTCGGTGTCTTCCCAAAGCACGCCAACTGTGCTCAGTTGTGCCGTATAGTATTTTCCCCCCAACCACTCATTTTCGAAGTTATACCTAAAAAAAGATTCCGAAATTGACTAAAGTCTACTGTTGCCATTGTTATAATTTATATAGTATAAAATGTTAGTCAAATGTGCTCCATTTGTACTCAATTGTGCCGTTATTAGTTTCATTTAGACTCTACTGTACAGAAATTTAAAAAAAGGTTAAAAGGGGGTGATTGTCATTTAATGACAATAGTAGAAAAATGTAATGATTTTATGAAGCACATACTTCTTGAGAATAATTACTTACCAAAAAAGTACTTCAGTTATTTGTAACTTTAATAAAAGATTGTTTTGTTAAGATTTATTTACATTTATTTATGTTCTATATAATATTCTGCATCAGAATACACCAACTCACTACCATTGCAGTCTGCCTTGTGTTGCAGCAAATCATCGTAGACTTCCCATTTTTCGTTAATTCTGAAACAGTATTCTTTAAAATGGCCAATAACGTTCTGCTTGACGACTCCAAGAGGCCCGGAGTAAGCGATGAGGCCACCTAAGTCATATTAGAGCCCTATAGGTCTTGTCATTTTTTGAAGCATAATTTCGAAAGTGAGTGGTTGGGGGAAAATGTCATACGGCACAATTGTGTACAACTGGCATGCTTTACGAAGGCACTGTGGGACAGTAGACTTTCGTCAATTTCGGAGGTATAAATTCGAAAGTAAGTGGTTAGCGGAAAAATGCTATACGGTATAATTGAGCATAATTGGAGTGCTTTGCAAAGGTACCAAATTTTAAAAAAAAAATCAAATTTTTGGGGGGCCAATTCCCCCCACTTTTTTTTTTTCCTTAAAAATCACTGAAAATAGGAGAACAGAAATGAAACTAGTAATGGTACAATTGAGCACAAATGGAGCACAATTGACACCCATTTTATACTATATAAATTTTAATTGGAGGTGGCCAACTTGGCAGAGCTTTTATAATTCACTTTGAAGAAATATTTTCTCGCTTTGTCTAACAGATGTGATTAATATCCGCAATGTGTAAAACAAGACTGAAAACATGTTCGAACACGCATAAATGCAGGTTTCGAGGAAAGAAGGACATGTGTAAAAGAGTAATTGCAATAAAATGAGAAAACCATGATAGCACACTGACGACCACTAGGGGTAACAAAGTGACTCCCAATCAACTTTTCTGTTTTTTTCATATCAGTACATTGACTTCAACAATAAATAATCGTACTATACTATATACAATATACTCCTTTGAGTAATGTCAGAAAAAGCTAAAGAAATGAAGCTTTAAGATAAACAACTGCAAAATATATAGCAATAATATGAGTAATGAGGTCACAAAATGTCCCCACCTGTCATCCGAAGGTTAATCTAATGAACTATTTGGTGTAATTAGTATATGGTCATATACTTTGTACATTATTAAATAAATCGATACATGTTTAATATAAATGATTTTATAAGAAAATAGCAAATTTTTATGCTATATTTAATTCATGAAGCCAATTACGCACGACGGGTAATAATTGCTTATAAAATATAGCATGTTGAAATTGTACATATCGAAATGGTGATTTAGATAATTCAGAATAATTAATAAGGTATCATATACCATAATCGTTTTAAATATACAAAACTGGAATCGAAAGCGTATATGCTCTTCCACATCCACGATCTTACATACATCGTGTTTATTTCTCTTATACGTTTCAGCATTCCTAACTAGAAGAATTACAGCAACATAAAGGAGAATAATGCGCCGACCGAGTAGATTACTTCGGTATGAAAATGGAAGCAATTATTGGTGAATTGCAATGCCATTTTAGACGACGTTAAGAAGAAAACTGAAGCTCAGACGTGTATATTTACTTTCATACTTACACATATACACTACTAGCCAAAAATTACATTAATGTAATGTCGTAGATATATATTACATTTGATTACCTCTATAAGACTAATTTGTTCTTTAGTTGAAGTAGCAGTGAGGTAAGGTGACCAGATACGTACAATCAATCCTTGAGGTTATAGGTTAGAATCGCCCCGTCTACTAACTAAATAAAAATCTGCTGGACCGGAGATGGAAAGCTTTACTTAATTGGCATATATTGCCCGAAAGCCAAACTCACATGCATCGCGTTTCACATTATGATACACCAATATGGATGTTTAAGACATAGTATTTCCCCTGAACAGGAAGTTGAAATATAACAGGGCCACATCATGGAGAGATTTCTTTAAGAAAACTTAATGCCCTCACTCTTGCGTCTGTTTATATACCTATTGTAACAAAAGTTATTCATAACAGCAAGTTTAATTTTGCAACTGATAAATACATATTCCCAGAAAAAGAAATAATAAATTGTTTGAATGGGAAAAAGATTACGACATATACTTTTATTAATTTCTCAAAGCCTCGAGTAGTACATCACTGTATGAGTGCTCGACAAACTTGACAAAACAATATTTAGAGGCTTAGATAACGACTGGATAAACATTTATGCGACCGAAAACAATTTGCTTATGGTGGACGATTCTTCAGTGTCGTAGATTTTGCGAAATTACAAGGTTGGTGTACTACAATGATTATTATCCTCGGACCTCCTCTAACTTATTAAGTACGTGAATAATTTACCAGAAAATAATGTTGATTTAGTAGTGCTATATCAAGATAGCATTCCTCTTGTGATGATACTGGAAAACAATAATATTAGTCTAAACACCCAAATAACATTGATTTTAAATAACGAAAACTAGATCGTTCTACACAATGGAGAATTGTTTACCAGCATTGTCAAGAATTCCTTCCTTGAATTGAAGGTAAGATGGAGATTTGATAAGAGGAGCCACATTGACACAGAGGTCTTGGTTGAAAATTGGTTCGGGTTGTTTTTGTGTGAAGTTCCCTTTGTCTGTCTGCTTTGTATGTATTTAGTCTCGCATACGGCATTAAATGTGCTTCTAGATCAACTCGGAAAATTGCTAAAAAATATTTGGAAGGATATGGAATATTTTTATTAGTTAATAGTGTTTTACCTATATGGGTCTGTCTAAAAACAAAGAATATACTTACCATATTATTGATTTATATTAAAACAAATTACTTGAAGACTTCCAAAAATTCCGAGTAGCAATCCACTAAATTACACACTAACCTAGTATCCCCGAAAAAACACCTAACAAAAGTTGAAATCCCAGTTCTCGTAAGTTCGTATCTCACCTGCGGGTAAATTTTTATACTTAAATTTACCTGGATTATCAGTGATAAACCGAAAACTATAGTTCGAATTTTCAAAACACTGAGAATAGCTAATTTTCAATTATTTAAAATTTAGTAAATACGCCCGACTGCCGGCTTCTTAACATTTGTTAATTAATATGTTTTAGTACGATTTCAAAATATGGACCTGACTAGAGTGCAGAGGTCATGAGTTCGAATCTCACTCGTGGGTAAATCTTCAGTAATTAATCACAAAATTATTGTTGGGGTTTTAAAATACAGAAAAACTAACTTTAGTAAGCAGCTATTATAGTATTGTTGACGTATTCCATACGTTTAAATGTAATAAACGTTATGTTTACTATTATCATTACTTTTACAAATACTCAACACCGAATAAATAAAGCGCAATTCTCAAAGAGGGGGGTATGTCTGTGTACAAAAGTACGTTTAAATGTAATAAACGTTATGTTTACTATTATCATTACTTTTACAAATACTCAACACCGAATAAATAATGCGCAATTCTCAAAGAGGGGGGTATGTCTGTGTACAAAAGTAGGTATAATTTCGGTTTGCCTCAAGGGATTTTAATGTTTCTGGGCTCATTAGAATTTTTCAGAGAATAGAATGGTATGTAGTAATAAATTACGTGGTTGTCAAAAACAAATAACAGGGGCGCTGTTCTCAATTTATGTATGTTACTTGTTTTTTCTTTAAAATTTTAAATTGAACGCTATATTTTTAATATCGTAATATTAGAGCACATAAAAAAACTGAAGAGAATAATGAAAACCGGAAGTAGCTATCTTTTTTCCTGACAAAGATATAGTCATACGAAGACAATCCAGAGAAATAAAAAAAAATTAAATACATATAAATTTATTGATAATTGGGAATAATAATTTTATTTCAATTTTAAGAGAGTCACTAGACAGTGCATAGTTCGTTTTCACTTGAATTTTCATCATACTCTTCCATAAATGTATTCATTTCAATCTTCTCACCGATTTTTTAATTCATTGCATACGTTAGATTTTCTTTTTAAATGTTTTCAAATTTTCTAGCTATTTTTAAATTTCATGTCTTGTCTTTTTAGACATTGAAATAAAATAATAACAATAACAATAATAATAATATATCTTTATGTCCTAACATATATACATCTAATTATAGAAAAACAGCAAAAATTATTTCCATAACTCACGAACTAAGTAGACAATAACGAGAAAAAAAAACAATATAATATAATGCATTAGTTATAACCAAATCATTGACTCATTAGTAACGGAAGGGTATAAAAATTGATATTATTAATCCCTGCCTATAACACGAAAGTAAGTAAAAGAACTTATTATACCTAAACATAAATAAGAAAATATATTGACCAATTAATATAAAGGAAAAGAAAAATATATTTAAATCAGAAAGTACAAAAAATAAAACAAATAAAACTTCAACTTAACAAATGTTCAAAGTGTTCGCCATTATTTTCAATACACATGTTTACTTGTCGATTAGTAGAGAGCAGTTGCTTCAATTTCGGATGCAGCAATTGCTGTAATTGGCTTTTTGTGATAAACTGTCTTTTATTCTGCCCCATAAATAAAAACCAAGAACATCTGGCAAGACGAATAAAGACTCAATAATGTCTTCTTTCGTGATAATTAAGGGAATATTGCTGCAAGGCAAGAATGCATTTTCAATAAATTTAAAATACATTCTGATCATGTTATAAGCTTCCACGTTAGAATATGACATTTTACAAACTTAATAATTATGTGCAGGTGTCCAAAAATTTGCTAAATATGTACGAAAAGTATAACTATGATACAAGTGACTCTAATATTTTTACATTTCGATTTTCATGGCCCACCTTGGAAATCTCATAATAATGTAATTTAGTATCACTGTGTGTCATGTTGTATGATGGAAATTTTAAAAAAAAGCAAACTACACTATTCAGTATTATTATTATTATTTTATTTCAATATTGGAAAGGACAAGAAATGATATTTAAAAAATAATAGCTAGAGAATTTGAAAACATATAAAAGGTTTGAAAAAGTTTGAAATGAATACATTTATGGAAGAGTATGATGAAAATAGAAGTGAAAACGAACTATACACTGTCTAGATATCCTCTTAAAATTAAAATTATATTATTACTCCTCATAAATAAATAAATTTATATTTAGATATTTTTATTTTTCTGGATTATCTTTGAATGACTACATCTTCGTCAAGGTAGCAACTTCCGGTTTTTACCATCCCCCTTCAGTTTTATATGTGCTTCAATATTACGATATTAAAAAAATACCATTCCATTTAAAATTTTAAAGAAAAACAACCAATATACATTAATTTAGAACAGCGCCCCTTGTTATTTATTTCCAACCACGTGATTCAGTACTACATATCCTTCAATTCTTTGTAAAATTTTCCATCTAATGACCCCAGAAACATTAAAATCCGTTGAGGTAAACCGAAATTATACCTGCTTTTGTACGCGGACATACTCCCCCCCTCCACCCTCCCCTTCATATGGGACTTAGATCAAAAATATCAAATGAAAATTTTATAAAAACATCTGATAATATTGCTAGTAAAACTTTCAATCTATCTTAATCTAGAATTTGATGAAAAATTATTAAATTTTTAATTGATCTTGAGATTGCGCCCCCTTGCGATCATTTTGGAAACTAAAAAATATTTTTGTTGAAATTCTCGTGGTCCATTTTATTATTAACATTTTTTCCGCCAGGTTGTACGATAAATGGTTCCCGAGATATGGCCGGTGGCCGAACTTAGACACCCGGTATATAAATAACTCTTCCAGTTTATTTACATTAGTATGGTTTTTTATCGAATCCTGTATAATAAGTCTAATTCCATGACATTTCAAGTTTCTTTTTTATATTATTATTATTATTATTATTATTATTATTATTATATAATTATAATAATTGATAATACATTGTCCTGTATTTTGAGTTGTTTGGCATATATTTTTCTCTATTTATTCATTTATATACCATATATATTTTTACTACCGTCATCATTAATTGACGTTTATGTAATATTCATAGTCCTAACCAATAAATCAATATTAATTGCTATATCACAACATATTTTTTCCAGTATATTTTAGTTAAATATTGAATGAAGCACAACAACTTTCAATAATTGCAATCCTAATTTGTGCTTGTGACGTACGTTTGTAAGTGCATAAATATAGGCGTAAGTTTTGAATTTGCAATAAAGTAAAAAACGACATAATCGAGCGTCTTTTTTGCAGAGGAGGTGTATGGAGAATGAGGAGGGCGAGGCGATGCGGTGCAACGAATGCGATTTAAGAATAATTTACAGGCCACTAAAGAAAATCTCAGCATTAAAAGTGCTCTTTAATCTGACAGTGGCGGTAAAACAAATAAGATAATTGGAAATATGTGTGTTGGCATCGGTTCAAGGTCAGTTGATGTTATTTATCTGGCCGGTGTGTTGCTCTCTTCGTTTCGAATTGTAATTCTGCTCCGTAATTAGTGAGGATATATGGCCGGGACTATGCTTTATGGTGCCTGACATACTCGACCTGTCATTGAATACTTACTCGCGTCCTCTCTTCTATCCCTCTCCATCTCGCTCACTCTCTCCCGGTAAAGAGATTTTAAAATATATGGTCGGAAAACAAACTTAAATTCGAGATAAGTATATAGACGAGAGAGATCGGATGGATGGTAAAAAGGTAATGGACTTACGCCACGATGCGCTACTAGTCTGGGCATTAACTTTCTATGTCTTGTGTATTTCATTTCGGGAGTTCTCCTTTACTTTTTTTTTGCTGCTTTAAATCTGTACTGTTTATTTCGGGTAAATACCCGCAAATATGCGCGTAGGTAGTGTTTATTTACCTCTACTACAGCCGCTATTATACCACTAGACAGTGGCGTAGCTAGCTAGCATGGGTGACACCCGGTGCGGATATTGATGATGTCACCCCAAGAATAAAACTATCAAAATTAATAAAAATTCGATAAACGTAAAGTAAATTATTTATTTAATACAAATGAGAGTAATTAATTATCAAGATACAATATTATGATAATAATATTGTGATATAAAAGTGAAAGTTAGGTATGGCAAAATAAGAATGAGAGTAGAATTAATTAACCTCGTACATATTTTAACACAGCTGCAAACTCGGAAATCACATGTTCAAAATTTATATTTTGTGTTGCCTCCTGTACTGTTGTCAATATGCCAAGATTGTTAAGTCCGTTCGGGTGATTGTTGCCCGAAAGTAATTTTTAATTAACATTAGTTTGCTGAAACCTTTCTCACACGAATAAACTGATACGTAAATTGTCATAAATAACTTTAGTGCGACCATAAGATTCAGAAGAGATTCAGTAAAATCCCATTCCACTATGCCTATGTCAAGTTGGGCCCCCTATGTTACAATTTATGTACTATAAAATGGGTGTCAATTGCGCTTCATTTGTGTTCAATTGTGCCGATGTTAGTTTCATTTGTGCTCCTCAGTTTTCAGAGATTTTTAAAAAAATCGAAGCCCCCCCCCTCTAACTTGACGATTGCCCCCCCCCCCAAATTTGAATTTCTAATCAAAACTCGGTGCTTTTGCAAGGCACTCCAATTGTGCTCAATTGTGCCGTACAGCGCTTTGCCGTCAATCACTGAGTTTCGAAGTTATACTTAAAAAAAATTCCGAAATTCACAAAAGTCTACTGTCGCCTCACGTTTGTTTTAATTTACATAGTATAAAATGTGTGTCAATTGTACTCCATTTGTGCTCAATTGTGCCGATACTAGTTTCATTTGTGCTCCTCAGTTTTCAGGGATTTTTAAAAAAATCGAAGGGGGGCTAACTTGACGACTTGAATTTCTTTCCAAAAGTCTGTGCTTTTGCAAAGCACTCCAATTGTGCTCAATTGTGCCGTGTAACGTTTTTCCGCCAACCACTCGAAGTTATACCTAAAAAAAATTCCGAAATTGACAAAAGTCCCCCCTTGGATTTTTTTAAAAATCTCTGAAAACTGAGAAGCGCAAATGGAACTAATATCGGCACAATTGAGCACAAATGGAGCAAAATTGACACATAATGTTCTTATACTATGTAATTTATAATAAACGTGGAGCGACAGTGACTTTTGTCAATTTCGGAATTTTTTTTTAAGTATAACTTCGAAACTGAGTGGTTGACGGAAAAACGCTATACGGCACAATTGATCACAATTGGAGTGCTTTGCAAAGGCACCGAGTTTTGGGTAGAAATTCAAATTTTAGAGGGGGGCCAATCGTCAAGTTAGCCCCCCTTCGATGGTGCACAATTGACACCCATTTTATAGTATATAAATTGTAACTTGGGGGGGGGCAACTTGATATAGGTTTCCAATATGAATTTCAAAAAGTCTAGAGACCCCCAATTAGAAACTATAACATTGGCCGCTTTTAAATGTCTTCTCAACCTTGGCATATCTAAGAGGAGTTCCGATTCTGATACTTCATCATAAGAACCAATAAATTTTGATACAGCTAATTTCAATTCTTCAATGTTCGCCAAAAGCAAAGTATTTATCTGCACAACCTCGAACAATGAAGCTACATCTTGATTGGATTTGGATTCAGTTCGGAGTTCAGTACTGAATCGGTCAAGAAATTCCAACATATCCTTTTGAAGTTCAGCTCTCAGTCCTGCATCGGTGGCCAACTCACCGGCCATTCGTTTCTTACGACGAATTCTTCTTTCTGTTGGAATGTTGTAATCCTCCGACTTTTTCTGAGCAAAATCTATTGCCTCTTCTACAATATAGCCCCGTTTTTCTTCAATATAAAGACGAAGTGCCTCCTATTGTTATAACTAATTGATCAACACTCAAGCCTTTACTTTGTAATGCAATCTGAGCACAATTTATTTCCCTTAGTACATCATTCCAAGAGAAAAGATAGCAAAGAAATGTGAAATCACAAACAGCAGGCAAAGGCTCTGTGCAGCACCTCTGGTGCCTAAATTTGTCTTGTTTATTTGAAAGATGTCTTTTCAACTTTTTTATAATACTTAAATAAAAATAACAGCGATTCACTTCACGTCAATCACAATTCAGGAAACAAATGAGAAACGACATAATCGATAACCAAGGACTATTTCAGGGAAATACCCAACCAAGCAATAGTTAGAGCTAGGTACCAATCCGGAATCCCGGACCGATCGTGCCATAGATCTACGAAAATAAAACCAGCAGACAATATGTATGTGTATACATTGTTTTTGTGGTAATACTCTACCTACTGGAGTTTTTGTAAGTTTATATTTTTCACGGTCGGGTGTCACCCGGTGCGCGCCGCCCCCGCCGCCCCCCTCTAGCTACACCACTGCCATTAGATCTACATTCTGATTATTTTAAGGTGGAAACTTGGTCTTAATAAAATACGAGTAGATGTGATTACATTCGTCAACATGAACGTAATAATAAATACTATTATTTTAGTACAACAATTTCTTTTAGATTACATTCTAATTATTATTATTATTGTCCGAAGATTAATCTAAAAATGCAAATAATTTTTTGACGTATTAATTATTTTATTATTACAAAACACATTCTGAATGATACTTTATCTGTTTTATTATATGAAGTCATCATCTGAATCTTCTTCAAAACTTGCATATCATCCTTCAACCAACAAAACTTTCCATTTTTGGAAAAGATATTTGAAGCAGTTTTTGTACAGGGCTGCTATGACGTTGCAGGCGCTTTTAACGCAAGTTTTTTGGTTCGCAGGATTTACGCAATTGCTTCTTTTTTCTTAGTATCTGATTTAAATGAGAAATACTTTATGGAATTTTCGTGCATCTAAATAGTGATAATACCATCTGATCCTTTCTACTAAGTGGAATAAATATGAAGCCCTTAATCTATTACTTCCCAGTGGCGTACCTAGTTCTAATTACGCCCTGTATTAGAATATTTTTTTGGGGGGAGGGGTTTTCTTAACCTTTTTCTTCAAATTTATTTCTTAAAACATCCATAGCTAAACACGATTTTGGTTTTCATGATTTTCTGTATCTATGGACAGTATTGATAAACAAAATAGCCGTTCTTGTACCATTGAAGTTCTAAGATAATATTTAATTAGTTTTATATAACCGAAAGGGTCAAAAACAGGAAGCATGCTGATATTACCTCCAGAAAACTGGAGGCTATTGAAGTTTATGTGCAATAATTCTGTGAGTTCCTTAATGGAATGAATTTTCTGAATTTCAGATTTTAAACTGTCTTCAAAGCAATTAATTGTTCATAGAGAACAACTGACATATCTTTATTGTATTTGCTAGTCAGCTCTTCGGATTCCTTTTTAATTATATCGTTTGAAGGAGTTTATCCGATTGTAAAACTTCGAACATATTACTCATATCATAGAGGCCCTAAAGTATTTGTTTAGATTGAGAAATTAATATATCTAAACAGCAATCATCTTCTGATAACTTAAACTTAAAAAAGCGTTCCGTATCTTCCCTTTTTTATTCTTGAATCTCCCCCTCCCCCACACCCGCCTCACTAATTTGCTAGATTTCTGGACTAGCTTAGCAAACCATATAATGAATTTTGATTGATCTTCTAGGAAGATTATTTAGTGAAATATTAACTTTTTGTAAGGAATTATTTCCATGCTGTAAGGCTTCAGAAACAAGGTTAACGATTACAAACAGTGAAGAAAGGGGTCCCAATGGAGACGATGTTCAACGATAAGGACATCACGGCGAAGACGTTCATTCTATTCACAGCTTACAGTTCCCAAATTGTTTGGAAGAAAGTTCACGTGTTAATGCAAAAAATCAATGAATACAGCAATATATTGATCTCTTGTTACCCAAGAATCCATGATCTATAGCTTTGAATGACAACCAAGCTGCTAAGTCTAGATTTGTGAGCTTAGTATCAATAGCTGGATATCTCAACAGTTTACTGATTTCTAGCCCAATAAAACGGCCTTCCTTCAACTTTGACTCACTCAATTTGAGAAACGTTTTACTCAAATGCCTAAAACTTTGGCCTTGATAAAGTTCTTCTTCGACTACTTTGCTCCACTCAACTATGGAACACTTAGCAAATTTTCTTCTCCTGTCACGCATGATTTCCTCACAGGCCAGTCTTTGATTCTGTAGTGGTTTTAGTTGTCTCGACTGTTCCATAAACACAAATACAGCAAAAGGCACATGTAAACCAGTCAGCACTGCAACAACCTTTAAATTATAGCCAATGTGCTGCTACTTATAGTCTTTGTATTTGAATCCTTTCTGCAAAGCTGTGTTTCAATAATTTCATGCATGTCCACTACATGAGCCAACGCCACAGACGGCAAAAAGGGGTGGGGGCGTTGATAGCATTATACAGTAGCACTGCTTTCAGGCTGGTTTTATAGGAATCTATAATAAATTCGTCAATATGCTCAACACATAGCTAACCCACCAAGTCCCTCACATCTGTGCATAAACACACTGAATTTTTCATTTCAAAACATTTTTTAAACTAATTTTTCTTCTTCTAAGTATGTAATTCTTTGTACAACCTAGTAGATTCCATTGTTGCAGTCTAGAATCTAATTCTGCTTGGCAAAATCACTCATTTATTTCTGTTTTATAAGGCGAAGCGACATGATATGATATTACTATTCAACATGTTCATTTTCAGTTTAAAAGTTTAAGTTTTTTAGTTTAAAAGTCTTAACAAAATATGAAGAATTTTGAAGTAAACAGATAAAATAAAAACTGTTTCAATGCCCTTCTGATTGATAATTTTGATCTTCACACTAACAAGTACCATTAAGCGTTTCTTAGTTTTATGACAATAACGATGCCCTTTTATTAAGTATGTCAAAAAGATATTTTATTGTACAAAAAACCGCACTTAATATAATTTTTAATTTCATGTTTGTGTATCTTGAAAATATGCTCTCATTCTGGAATACCTTCGTAATTAATTTTGCAAAAGTTTAAATTTTTTTAAAGATTTGCAAAATTCATAAGAAACTATTATTAGTATGTTTGAGAGTTCATCGACCATGTTTAAAATACAGAAACTATAAATTGTCATGAACGTTGAAGGTATTGTAATGTGCCAACGTACACAAGCGTTATTTAAGTCAACTAGGTCATTCCAAATTTATTAGAAACGAAGGAAAAAAAAAAGAAGGAAAAACCATTCTAGAAGAAAATATTACTTTATTTAACATCCCGTCAAAATAAACACACGTTTCGTAATCGCGTAGTAAAAAGTTGTAAATTTACAAAATGCTGAATGACATTATTATTATTATTTTGATCTGATTTTTTGCTTAGTCACGCTCTATCTGGCAGGCTAGACATATATATTTTCCTGTAGGACTAATTTTGATAACTTTTTTGCTTCTTAAAAAAAAACGAACACGTTTTTCGTGGGTTGGTAAGAAATTGTATAAAATTCTTTATAATAAAAAAAAAATCCAAACAGGAAGTTATATATAAAATTAGTTCCACCCAAAAAAAAATAGAGGTCAACTAGCTTGTTTTGTTTAGCTTTAAAAGGAAATCTAACAAAACTTCATAAAGAAGAAAAGATAATAGTTATAGACTTGTAAGGACAGTATACGTTTGGTATCAGCAATAAACAAGTAATTGCCCAGTATATTATTGAACAAACAGAAGTAAAACTAACATAAATTTCACTACATTTTGACATTTCTGTAGGCAATTAAGGAGAAACAGCTGCTATACATATGCTGCCACTCGAATACACCTTATAACACACATGCGAAGAATTGAAACAAGGTTTAAAAATATCTACGGCAGCTATTTTGCAGGTTCCCGCATCTTAAATTATTTACGGTGTGTGAAAATATGAATGTACCGTTTAAACTTAGGTATATCTGCGTACATTGGATGCAAAATTAAATTAATAACTTCTGTTTTTGTACTAAAATTTAATAGTTGTCTTATTTGTAATATAGGAATGAATTTGTAGTAGTCATCATTTCTCTCCAATTTTATAATAAAATACAAATATAATAGTACACAGAACTTAAAATCCATACATTTTATATGTTATCGAAGCAACCCTAACCTAATTTATAAAAAAAAAAGTAATGATTGTTGAAACTATATAACTTAAAATTGTAGTAACTTTTGTAGAAAAGAATATATGGGTAGAGGAGTGTGTGTCTTCCTGACAGAGATTGTACAAATGACCGAAAGGAAGGTCCTTTCAGTATAACCGTTTATTGAAGGAATACATTAAGATGCGCAATTACATAGCACTGAGCGTAGCCAAAACTGGGTCCGAGATCTATAGCGATGCATCAGGCGTTTGGGTCCGAGATTCGAAACAACCCGAGACAGCGATGATGTTTCTCGGCAAGGGGTTTCCGGGACGACTTAACGGAAAGACACGCAATTTTACTATAGCGTTGCGCATCTTTATATATTCCTTTAATCAACGGGTAACATATGCCAAATGTACAATTCGATAAGAGTAAAAGTGTTACTTCCGGTCCGAATTTTTAAAATTTCATTTATACAAAAAATATTTCAAATCCAACTCTAAATACTTTCGTACTCTTGACAAATAAATATAGAATTCATAATTTACGAAATATTTGCAAAAATCGCTATTCCATAGGAATAAAAGCGTTACTTCCGATCCGAATTTTGAATTTTTTTTTATACAAAAGGTATTGAAAATTAAGTTCTAAATTCTTTTATACTCGTAACGTACCTATCTAAAAAGCATGACTTGCGAAATATTCCCAAAAAACTGATTTTCGATAAGAGTAAAAGACGTACTTGCGGTAGGAATTTCGAAAAACTTTTTTAATAAAATTCTTCTCAAATTTAATTTTGAGTATATATGAATTCTTTACAAATTTGTTTAAACTTAGTAGTTGACGAATAATTGGCAAAATTCGGTTTTTTCAGTGAAGTAAACTACTACTTCCGGTCTGCCGATTTTACTGAAAATCTAATCATATCTCAAGAGGGAGATTATATTCGTAAATATAAAATTTGGAATTGATACCTATAGCGGTTTGATCGCTATCGTGATCACACACACAGAGAGAGACAGACAGACAGACACACAGACAGACACACATTTTTTTAAAAGCCACTTTTTCGGTATCAGGGGACTTCAAAACGTGGACATCTGCAAAAATCTCGAAAATTTTCATCATCCCCTTTTACTACGTATAAGAAAGTAAAAGGGGATATAAAAAAACTAACTGGATCACTCCTTAGGATTTTATCAGCAGAGTTTATTGCATATTTATTATATTATGTGTGTTTGTTCCTATAAGTACTGTAAAATTATTATTAATGAATTTGTAACCACAAAATTTCAAATATAGGAATTATAGCAAGCTGACATGTGTTCTGCTTCCGCCACCAGAACTATAATCATCTAAATTTTCTTTTTTCTTTCCGTTTGATTCGCACCTGTTCACCAACTTATACATTACAACTTTTTGCAACACGTGCAATCTACATTATAATTCTTTTGCCATGACAAATCGACTCCAAAATGAAAGTTAATATCGGACTTTACATTATTTACTGCTGCATTATATTCAATAACACATGAATCATGAACTGAAAAAGAATAATGGAAAACAAAACATTATAGGTATTGTATGCGTATGAACATCTAGTACAAATGCCAGTACCACGGCCCACATGCAACCAAACAAAATTATAGTATTCGGTGTATCGTTTCGATGTACCAGGATGTATGCGATGTTTATACGAAATTATAGGAACGATTATATACTTCATTAAGTTTGTTTATGTTTCACTTTGATCGAATTAGACAGTTAAATACAACAATAAATATATACACAATCCAAAGACTTGTCTATTAGATTATACATGTAAGATATAAATAAGGATAGACAGTGAGATAAATGATTTCCGATAATCCAAGGGACTATCAATTTAAATAAATCCCCTGGAATTGAAACATTGACATAATTTTCAAGATATTGAGTAAATAACGTTGGATATGTTATTGTTGACAACTTGTTTAATTGTTTATAGATATGATCAGTTGGTAATTATCGATCTAACTCGTATCCACCTGCTTAATATGCGCAGGCAGCACTCAGGGGGTATATTGGGGTGACTAAGAATAAAATAAACAAAACAAAGCAATAATACGAAAATACTTGCCTAGTAAAACGATGGTAGCAGAAAGTAGAACACGTAGGAAAGCGAAGAATATAAAAAACCTAAGTTTTTGCGTATGGTATATTTTTTTTAAATCAAACCTGTCATCAAACTAATTATATGAATGCATGTATGTATATATTAAAAACCACCGTGTAGAATAAGTTATATTATTTAAACTGATATACACAAACTTAGATATGTTTAACGTAAGAACAGAACACTTTAATTATATAAGCCGGCACCCGATGAAACATATTCTTGTAGTATTTTTAAAATGAACCCAAAGACGGCATAGAAAATAGAAATAAAATCGAGAATCCAAATCCCTGTTAATAGAAATTTTTGGTTTCCGAAACGATCCTTAGGCTAACATAAATAATTCAGTACGCACACTATGTAATAAGAGGCACAGTCGTGAGATTTATAAGAAGTTAGTTGGAAGACAGGCAAGAGCGAGTTTATTAGGGGGAAAGAGGTGTCCGACGCAGTTGAGGTGCGGCTTGGTGTACCACAGGGGTCGATACTGGGACCGGTTTTATTTATCATATACTTTAACATCTTCCTCTTAATGTGAATTGTGACGGCGGATGATGCCTCCTTTTTAATCATTATGTATGGTATTAATGGCGAGGATGAGACTGAGAGACTGGCGAAGAAGAAGAGTGGTTCTTGTCTAACAGACTGAAAATGAACCAAATAAACACCAGTCCTTTGTGTTTTCCATTGGTGCTCCTGTGGGTGGAAGGTCTCAGGTTTCTGCTGAGTGTATTTATCGGCTATTCTTTGGTGGAATAAACATCTGGATTTCTTGCAGCACCAGCTAGCAACATCTATTTTTGCCGTGAGATAGGTCGAGCAAATAGCAGGTGCAGATGCTGCAAAAGCAGCATATTATGGCTGCATTCATAGTAGAGCAACACATGGCATAGTCCTATGGGGTTGTTGTTGAGCAGCAAGGTGAATATTCTTGCAAAAGAAACAAGCTATTAGAGCAACGGTTGGCATTACAAGATACAAAAGTTGCGGAGACTATTTCAAGAATTTAAAAGAACTTATTTTGCAGGCGATTTACCTACAAATCAAACAAATATAAAACCAACATTCACAATTACAACACAAGGGGGCGAAATAATATAGCTTATCCGTATCATCGTCTGACGTCTGAATACAGGTGGCGACAAATCATCAGGCATTACTTTGTTCAACAGGCTACACAATGCATTGAGCAGCCTTGATTCAAAACGATTTAAAGAAACAATAAAAAGTATACTACTTGAAAATGTAGTATATGACACACAAGAGTTCGTGGCCCTAAATTTGGAAAGATATTGTTAGTGTTTGAGTATGTTCAGTGCTTGTGTTTTTTATTTTGTTTTACCCGTCTATATTTTGATATAGTTTTATTTTGTATCTTTGTATTTTATTTTGTATATATTTTATATAGGGTGACTCAGAAAGAAAATCGATTTTATTTTTTGTATCTAGGGGAAACTGTCAGTGTCAGATTATTTTTATTGTCACCATTCGAATTATCGTCTTGTGGAATTTTTATCCCAATGGAACACTTTAGTGGTAAACGGAGTGCTTTTTGTGTACAAGCATTCTCTACAAAAATGCTCATTCTTAAGCGCAAGTTCAGAGAGCGTTTGAAAATCACTACAATTTGGAGTAAGCTCATCAATGTCCATTTGTAAATTTAATTAAGCAATGGATACGTAAGTAAGTGGTTCTACAGTTTGTTAAGTGCTGCTGTACGCCAAAATCCACATCGTGCGATAAGAAACCATACGTTTGATTTACATTTAAACTGGTGTAGTGCTCAAAGAATTTTGAAAAAGGATTTACATTACCATCCTTATAAAATCCAGTTGGTCCAAGATTCGAAGAATGATGATCCCCGTAGCACATTTTTATTAAGACGGGTACGTGAACAAACACAATTGTCGGTACTGGTCTGCGGCAAACCCAAGGGAGAAACATACAGTTGCTTGGCACACTTCAAAAGTAACTGTATGGGCAGAAATGTCTTCAAGAGGTATTATTGGTTTGTATTTTTGTCAGAATACTCAAGGACAATCAATCACAGTAAATGCAGAATAATATTCTTCAATGATCCGCAATTTTGTAGGACCAGCATTACAGGCATTTGAAGGGTTTGATAATCGCACATGATTCTAGCAGGATGGCTCCACAAAGTATACTGCGAATGAAGCTTTAGAGGCAGTAAGAATGTTTTTCCATTAAAAATTAATTTTTCGTAGAGGTAACATTGACTGACCTGCAAGAAGGTGTGATTTGACATCACTAGATTTCTTCTTGTGGGGATACCTTAAAAGTAACGTGTATAAAAATCTTCCGGCGAATGTATGAACTTCAAAAGCGAATACGGTACTGTGTCAACAAGTTATTCTAAAAACAATATTTAGACGACATTGTTTTTAAGGTTTAATTTCCAGATGATAGTAATTATGTTTCTAAGTACAATTTATTAAAATGTTCAAAAACCGATGAAGTATTTCAATTTTAAAATCTAACCTTTATATCATATTTTGACAATTTTCTAACCTGCCTGTACACACTCTGTACTTTTTTTGTATAAGTAAATAAAAATAAAAAAATATACATATATGTAAGTTAAAATCTCAAGTACAAGCCATGGAAATGCCATGTTTGACAGGTAAAAGAGTTAACCAAAATAGAAAATATGATGATGATTTAGCTCGAGATGAATTAGAACTAAGTTGATATAAAACAATGCACATCAGAGAAAGCAAAGATTTTGATATAATAGTGAAATATTAATAGTCAAAGATGACAAAATAAAAAATGATTTAGTTCAAGAAGAATCAAAAGTAGGGCCAGTTTCATATAGAAAAATATAAAAAACGTAAACTAACAAAAAGTTCTGCTAATCCATATAGGAGACATGAGTTCGAGTATCCAAACCAAGGCCAAGAACGTAGAACCCAGAAGAAATCAAACGTGGAAAACTGCAAGGAATTCAATTACACAATACAGTAGGACGCAATAAAATAATACTATATGCAATAGGAAAAAGTGTTGAATTTCCTTAAATCAGAAGAAAATGCTGGATAGAAACTTTCCTAACCTTTCAATCTACTACAACGTATAATACAAAGTGAATCACAACTAGTATGAATTTTTATTTGCGAAGTGACCTATACTTTCCGAGAAGATTGTAAGTACATTTGCATTATACACCGTGTTTCATGTAACTAGCACATTAGAAGTTTTTGTGCTTACAACGCGAATTGTTTCCAGAAGTTTTGCCTTCTCATATAATTGACCGCAATCTTTCAAGTTAAAATATTTTTAAACTCGTGCAACTTCCGGTTGCACCGGAAGTAGGCGCCATCTTTGTTATTTTAAATGTGACACCCTGTATTTTATTCGAGATTTGAATTGCTTATTTAAATAGAAGAACAGAGATACCGGGTTGGATTTTCGGAGTTATTCAACTGTTTTCCATTTTTAGGGCACTTGAATGTAAATTTTAAAAGTTCTTTATCTGAGACATGAAAAAAGATCAACAATTGAAATTTGTTCCTGAGATAGTCAAAGTATTGTCCTATTGGAATATCACCAGGTTTTGCAAAAATATTACACAGGCTGTTCTCTAATTAATTTACAATTATACACATTTCAAATGCAAGAAACTCAATTTTTTCAAATGAAACACCCTGTATATTTTCGCCTTTTCTGAAGCAGAAAAAAATTGTCTTTCGATCCACTATTACATTCGCTATACCTATCTCTAGAGGTTTTTGAGTTATTGGGGAGATAAGCCTGAAGGCCCGATATTTTGCCATTTATCACACACAATTTCAAGAATGCCTTGGAAGTAACAAAATGTTTAGTTCGCTGTCAGTGTTATTAATTTGATGCTTGAATATTTTTTGTACTTTGCTGAATGATTTGATTAGTGCATAATGGAAGGCTATAATAATAATTATCCAAATGAAAGTATCCTTAATTTATTTTACATACACGGAGAATGTAATCGCATAATAAGTAGAACTTGCCGTGTGTTCAATCAGAGATACCCTAATTTGCCTCCGATGAATCGATTCAAATTTGCAAAAATTGAAACACATTTTTTGCGACATTGGAATATGAACACAAAAAGAAATTGTACTAAGCCAGTAACAGGTGAAGAAAACAACGAAATTAATATTCTGGGATATTTCACAGTTCATCCCCATGCTTCGATACGTAAAGCAAAGGTGGATTTAGATATTAGTATGACGTCAATTCAACGCGTGCTAGCAAAGAACAAATGGCACCCATATGCACAAAAGAAAGTCCACGAACTGAGGAATGGAGACGCTCAGAGAAGAATTGATTTTTGTGAGTGGCTAACTATTCCTAAACAGGAAGATCCGGACATGTTACGAAAGATTTTATGGTCGGATGAATCCAAGTTTACCAGGCAAGGCGTTGTAAATAATAAAAATTGTCATTTTTGGGCAGATGAAAATCCCCACTTTTCACGAGTAAGCCATTTTCAATATCAATTTAGTTTTAATGTATTCGCCATAATAGGGTGGGGAAGGGTATTTTATCATATTTATGATGAAAGGCTAACGTCCGAAAGATATTTGCGAATCATTAGGGAAGTGGTGGCAAACATAGTCAATGATATGCCACACCAAAACTATTATTGGTTTCAACTGGATGGAGCTCCAGCTCACTCTACTCATGCTGTATATCAAGAGTTGACCCAGCTATTTGAGGATAGGTGGATTGGTCCAAATAGACCATGTCTTTGGCTTGCTAGATCTCCGGATTTAACTCCAGTTGACTTTTTTTTATGGAGTTACATAAAAAAAGAGGTCTATGCAACACCAGTTAACTCCAGGCAAGAACTAGAGGATAGGGTTCGAAGAGCATTTGACCAAATTGAAGTTCAAATGATTGAACGTGCAACGACTGACCAGCTCCAAACAAGGTTAAATAAATGCATTGAAGTAGGCGGTGGACATATTGAGCACTTGCTGTGATTTGGTTTTAGATTTGTTTTTGTTTTCTTTGTTTGACTTATACCGTGAGATCAAAAATGTTTTCGCAATTAATAAATTTTTGGTTTTGAACTAGAAGACTTTTTTTCCATGCCCATAACATGCTTACAACTGACTATTAATCCACTCCTCCTATACTTAATCTATTATTTTTTCAGTTTTATTTGGCAAAATATCGGGCCTTCAGGCTGATCTCCCCAATAACTCAAAAACCTCTAGAGATAGGTATAGGGAATGTAATAGTGGATCGAAAGACAATTTTTTTCTGCTTCAGAAAAGGCGAAAATATACAGGGTGTTTCATTTGAAAAAATTGAGTTTCTTGCATTTGAAATATGTATAATTGTAACTTAATTAGAGAACACCCTGTCTAATATTATTGCAAAACCTGGTGATATTCGAATAGGACAATACTTTGACTATCTCAGGAACAAATTTCAATTGTTTATCTTTTTTCATGTCTCAGATAAAGAACTTTTAAAATTTACGTTCAAGTGCCCTAAAAATGGAAAACAGTTGAATAACTCCGAAACGGTTGACTTTGATATAATCCAACATGGTATCTCTGTTCTTCTATTTAAATAAACAATTCAAATCTCGAATAAAATACAGGGTGTCAGATTTAAAATAACAAAGATGGCGCCTACTTCCGGTGTAACCGGAAGTTGCACGAGTTTAAAAATATTTTAACTTGAAAGATTGCGGTCAATTATGTGAGAAGGCAAAACTTCTGGAAAAAATTCGCGTTGTAAGCACAAAAACTTCTAATGTGCTGGTTACATGAAACACGGTGTATACATTCTTGCAAATTCACGATAAATATGACCTTGAATAAAAAGCACGACCTCGCTCGAAGTCACCATAAATTTTTGACGATATAAACTGGGCTATACAATACTTATGTACGTATCTTGCAGAATTTATTGCTGACCGAGGAATTTAAACATGAATGTCATCAGAGTATAACTAAAGCGAAAAGACTCACGACGATAATATTTACAAGGTTTTATCCGCCCGCAAAGATTGCATAAAGCACAAAAACACTCAAGTACGAATCTTTATCTTGGAGTACATACTAAGATATGATATATGAAATGTATGACACAATTGGCGAAACGGTGAGAGCTTTGTTTGTCCTTTGTAAAATTAGAAATTTCGAAAAGAACTTCTTGAAATTATACGGGAAATAAAGAAACACACACATTTGGTATTTGATGTGGGATTTCGTCGTGAACGAATGACTGATACTGCGGAAAATATGATAATTTAACTTTGTATTTATTTTAGGGATTCGGTATTTGCAATTCTCTCTTTTGAAGGTAACAGGATGAATTTTCATTGTTCATCTCTCATTTACGGAGGCTGTATTTTTATTCCCGCGGCTATGATTCAAACAGAATCATACGATGTATCTATCCTTGAATTAATGAATGTTCATGAATTTTAACATTGTCGGAAAGTTACAGCCAATTATGGGAATATATTTTTAGTTTTAAAACAACTGTCAGAGCTTTGTTTGAAGAACTTATAATGTGTATAATTTGTCATTGGAATAAATCTGTATCTATACCAAATGATCATAAATTATAATAATTTTCTATATTAACATGATAAAATTGATGTTGCTCAATTGACAAAGCTTTTTGGGATATATACAAGGTGTGTAAATTAAAGAATATAATTGGCAACGTAGTATTCGATCTGGCAATACTTGGGACGTAGGACTTAGCGAGGCGGAAGATGTACAAACAATACGCCTTCAGTACAAGTTTGAACTCCTTAACGTTAGTTGTCCGTGGCGATATTTTTCGTGAAACAGTAAAAATGAGTGAAATCAATTTCGAGGTCCAGTTTAGGCACAACGCATAGACACTTTTGCAAAACTTCAGCAACTCTACTGTTTTTTTTTCAAAGGTATAGATAGATTTTTCGGTAGTTTAAGGGATTTTCAGAAGGAAGAGTAGACTGTTAGAATGGTCAGCAAAGAGTTGAATTTGACTTCACACCACAGTTCATCAGACTTCATCAGATCAATGAATTGGGAATGAGACCTTTCGCAGAACCAAAAAAAACATCAGGAGGGAAAGGTGCCTTGACTTTTTGAAACCGATTTAAAATTATAATATTTTGTGGAACGTGTCGTTACTAGTGACAAGCCTTGAGTGTTTGAGTACAACTCGGAAACCAAGTGTCAGAGCTTGGAATGGCAAACTTCAACCTATCCAAAGCACAAACTAGCAAAAATAAGCAAGTCGAAGATCGTATGCGTGCTGATTTGCTTTTTCGATAGTCCGGAATTTTTGACAAAGACTTCGTGCCTCAAGGCCAAAGGGTCAATTATTACATTTAACGGGAGGTTCCCAAAAAACTTTGTTAAAACATTCGAGTTGATCGTTAAACTTCTTATTCGCCTGACTTGAGCCCTTTTCTTCTTCCCGAAATTGAATAATCACCTCAAGGGACGTCATGCTCAACGATATCTGGCAGATCATTCACATAGTGTGTCCAGATTTCGATGCTCACCATTGGTATATCGGTATAACTCAAACAATGTTCAGACACTTTTAAAAACACATTTTTTGGTGTTAACAGTAACCCCTGATTTTCATTTGTTTCCAAGTTCATAGCGCTATCTATTGTTTTTCTTATGGCGGCCATATTGGATTTTTAATTAATTAGATAGTCCTTAAACATAGATTTTCAATAATGTACAACATGTAATAAATCTTTATTTATACAAGAGATATGCACATTTAAATAAAATTTTACTCTAATACGAAATTAGTTGGTTAAGAAATTAAATGTTAGTGATGTAATTACCGTTAAGTATTGAGATTAATAAGAATAGATATTGGCACACACATTTTCAAATGAAGTAATGGTTGATATCTTAGAAGTTTATTTCAAATTAAATGGAATCTCTGAAAATGCTTGCACAAAATACGCTCAACGTTTTCCGGAAGGTTTAAGCGATAATAACTGTCAGCGAAGATTACAATTTAGCAGGTAGTATCTACAAAAATGTGAAGATGATATTTATTTTCCTAGGAAAATTCTTTGGACAGATGAAACACGGTTTACCAATTGTGGAGAGTTCAATAGGCATAGCTATCATCACTGGTCTACTGAAAATTTGGTAAATCGAGGAAAATTTCAATTTTGATTTGGTTTTAATTTCTGGTGTGGTTTGATTGACACGAACTTTTATTGACATCATTTTTATTTTTTGAGTTTCTTTTTTTTTATTTTAGATCATCACTGAATAAATGCTTTGATCTTTATTTTATCTTTATTTTCCTAGGAAAATCAGTATCATCTTTACATTTTTGTAGATACTACCTGCTAAATTGTAATATTTGCTGATAGTCATTATCGCTGGTATTTGTTTTTTCTCAACGTTCTATAAACACTAGATTTCGGAATTCCAATTTCTCGAGCCAATCGACGTACTGATGTAGTTGGATTGTTCATAACATTTTGTAAAGTATTATTTTGGCGTATATCCGCATTGTTAACTTGATAGTTAGATTTTTTTGTTCGAAGCTTCCATAGTTCACTAAATTTATGATTATTCTGTTAAAAATTGTCCGGTGTGGTTGTGGTCTTTCCGGAAAACGCTGAGCGTATTTTGTGCAAGCACTTTCAAAGATTCTATTTACTTTGAAATAAACTTGTAACATATCAACCTACTTCATTTGAAAATGTGTGTGCCAATATCAATTCTTATTAATCTCATTGCTTAACGGTAATTGCTTAACCATAATTACTAAACAAAGTTCTAAATTTCCCACCAATTACACTGCACTTTTACATGTCAATAATGACAGAGCTTATTTATCATCTGTTTTACACTAACATTTAATTTCATAGCCACCTAATTTCGTATTCGAGCGAAATTTTATTTAAATGTTCTCTCGTATAAATAAAGATTAGGCATGTTGTACATTATTGAAAAAATATTTTTGAAGACTATCTAACTAATTAAAATCCAATACGAACGCCATAACAAAACAAAAGATAGCGCTAAGAACTTGGAAACAAATAAAAATCAGGGGTTACTGTTAACACGAAAAAATTTATCTTAAAAAAGTGTCTGAACAATGTTAGAGTTTAAAAGCGATCGCATTAGGCGTTATCGAGTTATTGAGGAAAATTGAAATCGGCAAATATTGGTTTTTTCAAAATATCTCAAACTTGTAAAAAGTCCGAATGAATTTGAAATAAGATTTGTTGGGAGCATTGAATTCTGCAAAATATTCCCCATTTAACCGATCCTCTATCTCTTCTAATAACCGATAAATCGTGAGCATCGATATGGGGCAGACTGTATAATAGGACGAGTCCAAGTATCAAACCATGAGGAACTCCACACACAGTGTCAATTCATGGTAATCATATATCTACCCCGACTTATCTTTGGTTGACACGAACTGCCTCCTACCAGTAAAGTAGGACTGTATCTATTTTAGGGTCAAACCCCGGAAGGCTATCCTCAATTTCTGCCCAAAAAGAACTTGATGGGGTACACTATAGAAAACCTTCGATAGATCCATGAATGTGCAAGCCAGCACCGTCCTTGTTACATAAACCATTTGATCTTGTCTAAATTTTGCATGTGAAATTAGAAACTATGACACATCTCACATATCCTTTCCTACAGCAAATGGATGAATATACAAAATAGATTCTACTTAAGGACAACATGTTGATGTCACGCCGTAGTCACTACCGGGGTTCCTACATATATTTATAGAAAAATTTGGCTAGGGCAAATCTTTCATACAACCGCTACATTGGATATTTTAGTTCGAGCGCTTCTTGTCTTACTTAATATAGACCATTGGAGTAGGTTTTATCATTGGTTTAAGCTTGTTCCATCAAATACCGCAACTTAATAAATTTTGTCTTAAGTCGATCTCACGCTCAAGATTGAAATAGAACACAATTTTGAGTACTAAAGTATGTCATATAAAACCAGTGCTTAAGAGGGGATTTGCCCTGAACTCCTGGGGTATACTTCTTTGCGGAGCGGGAGACGAGGGTGCAATAAATGACACCAATGACCACCTACCAAAGACGGTCACCCGTCTGTACTCCCCAAAATCCAACTGGGTTGTAATAGGCCCGCACTAAATATATTTCAACGGGTAGGTTACTGGATAAAAAGGAAAGTAATATTATAATTAAAAATTACAAAAATTGATTTTTATATTGATACTTTATTTAATAATAATAATAATATACAGGGTGTCCAGAAACTCTCCTGACAAACGAAGACCGGAGATTCCTCAGATAATTTTAAGACAATTTAACTCAATTCACCCTAGTCCGAAAATGCTTCCTAAGGGAGCTAGAGCTCTTTGAAGATGGCGCCTTGTAATTATTTTTTTTTAATATCTCCCGAACGCTTCTATTTAGAAAAACAAAAACCGGTATGCTTATTTATCCTCCAGAGATGAATCGATTCCATCAATTGCGAATTTATAGTACCGGTCATAGGCGGCCGTTTTGGGTAGGTAAACGGTTATTTTAACGCATAACTTTTTTGTCTTTAACTTTTAAGCATTTGTGACACTAGATTATTAAATTTTTAGGTATTCTAGTACTAAAAGGTACTCTTAATTTAAGTCGGTAGGATACACCGTTTTCTAGAAAAATCGATTTGAAAATTTTTCGTTTTTTCGTCATTAAAATTCAATTTATTATGTACCTACTTATTTTTAGCGACGAAGTTGGCTAGGACTATCAAGTCATGGATGAAAATTAATTTAATAAATCATCTTTTGTTTCAATAAATGCAGCACACAATTCGTAAAAAAAGTTTGGGAAAAGAAGCAAAAATCAATTTGAAACAAAATTTTAGCTGAAGGTTTTTAAAAACAAAGTATTTATTACAATGGAACGAAACTAACAAAAAAAGAACAAGTATCAAAGGTAGATAGTTACAAAAGATGCTCGATGTCATGACCATTAGTCTCTATGCATAAATTTACCCTTTTGCTTAGAGAACGCCGAATTCTTGCAAAAATTCCAAAGTTATTTCTAAATTCGCTGCAAGCATCTTGTATCCTTAGCCAGAGTTGTGCACGATTTTGTATCGGAACGGAATAAACAAATGCTTTTATGTATCCCCAAACACAATAATCGCAAGGATTCAAATCCGGCGGCCTTGCTGGCCAAGCAACTGGACCGCCTCTTCCAACCCAATGGTCTTCGTAGTTATTATCTAGAAAGTCTCGTACATTCCTGCTAAAGTGGGCCGGACAGTCGTCCTGTAGAAACTATAAGTTTTGCCGAATATTTAAACGCACCTCATCTAACAAATCAGGTAAAATATTTTGCAGGAAATGTAAGTAATCAACACCATTTAAACGAGCAGGTAATTCCACAGGTCCAAGTAGATAATCGTCAACTACTCCAATCCAGACGTTTATGCTAAACCTATGCTGATGCTTAAATTCTTGAACAACGTGGGGATTGTCACCAACGTACGAATAATAGTGTGCATTATGTACATTAGAAATTCCATTTTTTGAGAATGAAGTTTCGTCACCAAACAAAATGTACCTGAAAAAATCTTCATCTTGATTTATCTGATTTTGTAACCATCTAGCGAATTCTACACGAGCAGGAAAATCTCCTTCTAACAGTGCTTGCACCTTTGTAAAATGAAAAGGATATAAATTTTCTTTGTGTAAGATATTTCCTACGGAAGATTTTGAAATTGTGGGGTACATGGCAGATAGTCTTCGAACGCTAATTTCTGGATTTTCCTCAACTTCCATTAAAATAACATCTTCATGTTCTGCTGTTACATCATTATGTCTCCCTGTTTCATTTTTTTTTTTGGGACCACTGAACCTGTTTCTCTTAATCGTTGATGAAGAGCTGTAAATGTTGAGTGAGTGGGATGATGACGATTGGGAAATTTTTCAGCGTATCTCCGTTGCGCTGCTCGAGCGTTACACCTCATTTCGCCATAAACTAAATGCATATCGGCGTATACTTCATTAGTAAAAACCATTTTTTTTTAAATTGAAATCGTTGTGTTTGAATGCTACAAAGTAAAAAATTAAAAGATAAACTTCGCGAACTGACAACAATTTGACAATTAAAAACGTAGGTTTTATTTCTGTTGGCAGTTCAGAGCGAAGTGCAAAAAATAATAAACTGAATTTTAATGACGAAAAAACGAAAAATTTTCAAATCGATTTTTCTAGAAAACGGTGTATCCTACCGACTTAAAGTAAGAGTACCTTTTAGTACTAGAATACCTGAAAATTTAATAATCTAGTGTCACAAATGCTTAAAAGTTAAAGACAAAAAAGTTATGCGTTAAAATAACCATTAACCTACCCAAAACGGACGCCTATGACCGGTACTAGAAATTCGCAATTAATGGAATCGATTCATCTCTAGAGGATAAATAAGCATACTAGTTTTTGTTTTTCTAAATAGAAGCGTTCGGGAGATATTAAAAAAAAAACTAATTACAAGTCGCCATCTTCAAAGAGCTCTAGCTCCCTTAGGAAGCATTTTCGGACTAGAGTGAATTGGGTTAAATTGTCTTAAAATTATCTGAGGAATCTCCGGTCTTCGTTTGTCAGGAGAGTTTCTGGACACCCTGTATATTCTATCTTTACATACATTTTAAATAAAAAGTGAGATTCAAGAAACAAATACCACAAAATTCGATATACAAAATACACCTTAAGTTTTTAATTTATAATGCTTCAGGTGTTATACATAGATTACCAATATTATCGAAAAATAGATTCAACCAGTGGGGACTTAAATAATAAAATAATGTACTTTTAATTTATGGAAGTTAAGATTGTATGTTAATATAATTATTAACAAACAATCTTATATTCTATAAATAAAAAGCCAATTATTCATCCTATGAAGATTTATAAATTATTAAAAATGTAAAATGTATTTTGAATATCGAAATTGTATTTATTTTATAAATTATCATAAACAAATTGTACTGAATTAGCAATAAGTTGAATAATTTTGTTTTTGAACTAACTAGTAGTTATAAATTTGACCGTTAATAGAATCTGCAAAACCAAAACATAAACTAGAAACGAAAAAAAAAACGCAACTTCTGGAAGAATCAAATTTACTTTGCTAAACACGTTTGAGTAAACACAAGGCGTTCATTATCTTTATTGTACTGTTCAAAGCCAATTAGCAATTAACGATGACGTTTGCCCGCATAAGGCTAATAACTAACAGAATTTCTTTTCCTTTTCTTTAACGAAAGCGAGAACGAGACGATCTGGTACAAACACTACAACGAAATAAACACATACGTTGAACGCATATGAAAGGATGAAAGTAAAAAAATCAATTACGTCGTTTGTGCAAGGCCGACGTTAAAGAAAAATCAGCAAAGAGCGACATTACAACATAATAAATCGCTTAGAACTGGGATAAATAGTCTTCTTCTTGGTCTTACGCTATTACGGTTTTCCATTTTTATGTTTACAGAGAATTTTTATGGAAGCTAAAGTACCCCACAATAACACACGCACATATAAAACCAAATACTACAACTATTAACTAGACTCAAATAGTCAAATAATTCAACTTTATACCACTACGTCGTATAGTTCTGTTGTTAGTGATGAAACTTGAAAGGGCTCAATTCACCATTTATTTTAAATTATTGCCGTCCACTATTTTTATGTCTTCGACAAATAAACTAGAATTAGGGTGGTATTATTATTTACGATAGTACCACAAAGGTATATACAGTTCTACATATATTTGTACACACCATTACGTATGTATTACATCTGAATACACATATGTGTAATAACTTTGAGTTAATGTTACGGGATTAGCTTTGATATTTATGGCTTTCTTAATCTCTGAAACTTTTAAAATGCTCTCCAGGTTTAGTGTATGTGTGCTTTAAAATAATTAAGTAATTTACTGCACAGTAATAATAGATATACATAAAAAAATATATGTTCGTTTTATGGCATGTTATAGTACAAATATCTATATACACAAATGTACATTTATATTTCTCAAGAAGTTAATGGTATTGCTTAATTCGTGATTGCTTTTGGTTCAATAAAATTGTCCGATGTTATTATTCGAAATTGAACACTGTAATTCTGATTCTGAAAATAGAGTTTCAAGTACTAATTTAAAGTTTAATAACTTGTGCAATAAGTTAGCCAACTGAACTGTTACATTTCACTGTAAATAGTATTTATTATATTACGAGCTTCGGATTTTTGAAGTCTGAACACAGGTTTTCTGCAATATTTTAAAGAGAAGCCAACATACTTCTTTGGCAATATGCATATATTAGGGTGAAATAGCCTAATTTTTTCCTACATGTAATGGTGCAGCCCATTTCACTTTATTAATTTTATAAAATTTAATTTTTTTTTAAGGATTTAATTAAGTATATTTTTTTTATTAATATTTTGAAGGGAATAATATTTAAAATCAATGAATGTGTTATTTTATTATTAAGTAGATATTAGTCATAGGTTTTGTATATATTTATGAGTAAAAAAGGGTGACGCTGAAAGTTTATATTAACGTGATAAACACTCCAATAGCAATATACAATCCCTCGGCTAAATGAACGTGTATGTGCGTGTAAATGTGGATGGAAACCCCTGAACTTTGTGAAAGCGGGGAACCCCAGACATTCTGATATAAAAGGGAAATACGCGTGAGAAACGAGAGAGTCGACAGCAAGATACGTTAAATATCGTATCAAAAGGCTAACTCCTACGCATAAGAGTCATTCATTATTACTATAACTTCAATAAATAATTTACTACCGAGAAAACGTAGTAAAGTAGTGGTCAAAGTTGCACCTAAGAAGTAATTGTGTAACGTGTTGTATTGTTAAAATAAAGATTGTATTTCGAGTATCAGAACAAGCAGATGATGCCGTTGAAAACATCGTAGAAATAAAGAAGATTTCGTCGATAATAAGCAGCCCAAAGTTCCTGCTGGAAACAGTACAAAAAAGAAGATGAATAAGAAGAATTTAGATAAGATATTATTTAAATATTTATTGTTTAATGACTGTAATGTTTTATGTAATAAAAGAGGAGAGACTGTAGAAATAAAAGTACAAACAGAAAGGAATTAAATAAATATCGTCTAACAAATATATGTGTAAAGTAACTTGATATGTTCACAAGTATCGATATAAACACGTATAATATAGAATGTACATTGTATGTAATAAATTCTGGCGTTTATAGCTTACGATTGAATCGAACAAAAATTAATGTATAGGAGCCCCTTTTACTTAATCATTTCAATTAACTCGAATCGCCCTGAGATAATTTGAGTTGAACTGGCAAAACAAATAATTTTACATTTTATTTCTAAAGTTTAACTTTAAATTAAATATCTCAATTTAGAAATAGGGGTATCTCTACATTGTGTCACCCAACTATTGGGGTGGTACCTATACAAACATGTAATATGATTCTCTCACTCTACCTCTTGCATGTGGACAGACCTCCAAGGACTCCATCTAACGAATAACAAGGGTAATTCCAATCTTTCTTTGCCACGCTTCATTTGAATTTTATACCTACGAATCAAAACAGGTGTCCTAGTCAAATGGCAACTGAGTTACTGAGATAGGCCTATATGTGCAAACTTTGAGAAACTTATTAAATCATTTTTTATATATTACAATAAATTCAAGAAATATATATTAATAAATTTAGTTAATAATTAGGATTAAGAAGCAACCTTATATTAAAGGTTATATGCTTTTAACGCAACTAACGAAGTAATTGTAGAGTGACACCCAAATGGTTTGCTAGGCTTATCGATTCAGATGAAATACTAGAGGTTACCCAAAAGTTCCCGAAATATAACACTACATACAATCACATCATACAAGATTTTTATTCGCCACCGTCACCTTCGAAGTAGTTCCCTTGGGAGCTTAGCCACCGATCCCAGCGCTTCTTCCATTAACGGAATGCATCCTGCAAATCCTTTTTAGGCGGTGTGTTAAGCAATACTTCAATTCCGCTTGAATCTTCTTTATCGTGTCAAATCTTCGCCCCTTCAATTTCATTTTCAACTTGGGAAAAAGAAGGGAATAACACTGAGCCAAGTCGGGGTGAATAGGATGGATGAGGAAGAACCGTCGTGTTATTTTTTACCAAAAACTGCTGCACGATGAAAGCTGTATGTGACCTCGCATTGTCGTGGTGAAAGACCCAGTCATTCTGTGCCACTTCTGTGGATGTTTCTTTCTCATATCCTCCCTTAACCTCCTTAGGAAATCACGACAGAATTCTCCATTAATTGTCTGACCACGAGGTACGAATTCCTAATGGATAATCTCATTAGTATCGAAGAAACAGATCAATAAGGATTTCATGTTGCTCTGAACTTGACGGGCTTTTTTTTTTTGGCTGAGGTGAAGATGGTCTTTTCCACAGGGATTATTGCTGTTCAGTTTCAGAGTTATATCCATAAACTCAACTTTCGTCACCTTTCGACCTTAGAAAGAAAATCCGAGCCAGTTCGAAGCTGTTATTTCAGTTCCTGCAGACATTCATCCTTTTTCTGATCGTCACGTGGCACGAACTTTGCAGCAATCCTTTTTATGTTTAATTTTTCTGACAAACATGTGCCATATGATAATCCCACGATGCCACAGATGTAGTGGATGGCCCTTCATCTTCCACAATCGCATTCCGAACAGCACTGATGTTTTCTTGTGTAATGCCGGTAGATGGTCGTCTCGAACGTTAATCAACAGATGTTCGACCATTTTTAAAACGTTTAAACCAGTCATGGATTTGTGTCTGGCCAGAAGTATCATTAGCGAATGCTTGCACTAATATTTTCTGCGTATCTGTGGTTGTTTTGCCAAGTTTAAAACAGAATTTGGTAGAATAACGCTGTTCTCTCAGGTCGGTTAAAGAAAAAGTACCTATGGAAAACTGCCCGCCAACAATAAACACGTTTACTTAGGTCGAAGTCGATATGGAATAGTGACGCGTGAAACATGGATTACACTGCGTCTAGCGGCGTTTGATTGGACTACCGCCTGTAAGCGCGGGTTGTATAAATTCGGGAACTTTTGGGTATTATAGCACCTCGTATATGTAAGCTCAGAGTATTTTTCAAAAGGTAAAAATTCTGACTTTATCCGGATTGTACATACTCGTACATGAACTTTTTCATTGAAAATGACGACACCCTCTTTACCCTTTAAAGGCGAAATATACGATAACATGAAAACTCGACAATGAATGATATCTCTATTCCAGCTCATTATTCGGCTTTCTTTAAGCGGGGGTCACAATATATGGATATACAAGTAAACAATCGAAATTTCAAGTTCTAGCAACTCACGGTTTGCTAGAAGTTGCTGGAAGCAGTCCTCTGTAGTATTGGAGAGTCCTTGGACTAGACACATTACTCTTGTGTGTCTTAAGAAATTTAAAAAAATGAGGTGTGGCCACCACATGACCTTCTTATACGTATGAGCGTTTCAAATTATACAATATTACGAATTTTTTTATTCAAAAATTATTTAAAATCCTATTGTGAGAAAGAGAGATTTTTTTAAAAGCCACATTTTCGGTATCACGGGACTCCAAAACGTGGATATCTGCAAAAATCTCGAGGGTGAAAATTTGATATTATATTTTATAGTAATACAAATAAAAACTTATAATTTTCGATGTTCTTGTGCTTTTGTAGTTGTTGTTATTTATGATTGTTTGTCGCCAGAAATTGAATATTGTTCTTTACCATTTAAAATTAATCTTTTTTTGTTTTTTATATTTTTTATATTGTATGCATGTATGGACTGGCACTGTCAATGCCTCCACTGTTAAATTTTATGACGATAATGCTTTATTTATTTATTTACTTGTTAATATAAAACACTTTTTTACTATGTTTTTTACCACTTTTATTTTTGCACTGTCCGTGACTAATTTCTTTAAATCTGGTGAGTCATTTTCAAACAGTGTTTCACTAATAAATCATATGAAATTAATTATATACAGATGAAGTGCTTATTACTAATTATAATAATTCACAATAATATTATTGCTATTATAAACTATTATTTTTCATTTTTCAGACATGCAGCGTTATATTCTTCATTCGTTTCTTAATTAATATGTGCGCATGTTGCTTCACAATATAATAGATGTAAAAATAATTACGGATTACAAGATTACATATAATTATACAAATTATATAAGATTTAATTTCACGAGCAGTTTATACCGAGGAGTATATAAAAATAAACACTCATAAACATTTTTCATGCAAATTAAATGCGAACTTACTGAAAGATCATTAACAACCGCGGCGAATTATTCCATGGAATAACTTTTATTACACAGATTTTCAAATCAAAACAAATACATTAACAAATCTAATATTTACAGTAACATTATCTTTTAGCGTTTAACCTCGGCCGATCATTCCATAAAAGTCAATTGTATGAATTTAAAGCGTTATGAGATCATAAGCTTTCACGGTCGAAGCGATCGTTTTCCGTTTTCTTCCGCATTTTATTCGAATCTCGTACAGATGGAGGGAATAAAAAACATGGCAAAAATCCATTATAGTCCATATTATTGCCACTACTGTGCTGTAATGGTGACCGTTTGTCGTACTTAATAATGTCCAGGTGTAAATTGTATGGCACATTGGAATGAATTTCAAGTAATATAAACGCACATAAAATTTCTAACGCACACAAACTAAAGTGAATTAAGGTGTGTTAAAATGTCTATTGTAGGCTTGAATAGTAAAGCAAATATTGGAATAGTTTATGTGTATGTCTTTACATAGGCAGTGTAAATTATTTAACGCATGGTTTAACAATATTATTTAAAAACAGTTGAAAATGGCTTGGGTAAACGTTAGATTCTATAACATTAGTCAATAATTTATAATTCTCACAATACAGTTATGGTACGTAATACTATATTTTAAAGGCTTATTGTAAAATTTCTTCGGAGAAAGTTTATTCTGGATGAATCAATAAACTTTATTACAATTTATAATAGTAATAAGTAGGGAGCGAATACGAAAGGTTGATGACTCATCACCCATGGGTGCACTATTGAAATGTTATTTTTTTAAAGAGGTTTTAATTTTATTTATATAATTGGATAACAAGTGGGTGGTGATCTATAAAATACAAAATACCTTGTTATTTGTTTATTTTGTAGTTCAAGTCGAGTAAAGGAGTATTAATATTTAGTAGCAATACTTTCTCAAAGTTCTCTTCTGTAAGATTTGTTCTTTTTGAATGAAGCACATCCTTGTAGATATAAAACGTCTTTTCTACATCGCAACTGGTTATAGGTGCGTACTGGAAATATTCTTTTATTTCAGCGTATTTAGCAGTTAGATTTTGTGCCATTGTCTTCATACACAATTACCGCAATGTTATTAAATCAGGATTTCTATTAAAAACTGCGTCTACCTTTTGCCGAAGGCCACATCCGAAGTCACTTGGAATACTTTTGAAATTATTAATAGCCACATCTAATGTGGTTAATCCATCTTTTAATTTGAGATTTCGATTTTCAAACTATGTGATTAGTCTAGGCAAATTTCCAAAGTGTTCCTGAAGGAATGACAACTGATTTTTTAAATTTGGGATTTGTGTTAACTCCTTGCACTCAGAAATACTTCGAGCATCGTCATTTAAACATGTAACGAAATTTTGTAAACTATCGAAATTCGTTCTTTATTATTAGAGACCGGACACGAAAGGATGATGACTCCTCGCCCATGGGCGCACTATTGAAATGTTGTATTTTTAAAGAGGTTTTAATTTTATTTGTATAATTGGATAACAAGTGGTTGATGATCTATAAAATACAAAATAACTTATTATTTGTTCATTTTCTCTTCTGTAGGTAAGATTTGTTCTCGTTGAATGAAGTACATTCTTGTAGATAGAAAACGTCCTTTCTACATCGCAACTGGTTATAGGTGCGTACTGGAAAGATTCTTTTATTTCAGCGTATTTAGAATACACAATTGCCGCAATGTTATTAAATCTGGATTTCTATTAAAAATTGCGTCTAACTTTTGCCGAAGGCCACATCCGAAATCACTTGGAATACTTTTGAAATTATTAATAGCCACATCTAATATGCTTCGAGCATCTTTGTTTAAACATGTAACGAATTTTTGTAAACTATCGAAATTCTCTACATAAAAACTAGTAGCTTCCAACCATGTTCCCCATCTAGTTATTACTGGCGAGGGAGGCAGTGACAAAGATGGAAGCTTTCCCTGTAGAGCTACTCTCGATAGTGCTTTTCTGAAAACTTTTTTAAAAGCGGATACAAGTCTATCAATTTCCGGATACCTCTCTGATATATTCACAGATTCTGTGGAGAGCATGTGCTACACAAATAATCTGCCTGTTTTTAACATATATGCGACACTGTTACTAACAAATAAAAGTATTTTTCCCCTGTACGTGTCTTCCGAATGAAGCATTTTCTAAAAATTCTCGTCAATGGTTTTAGCAACTGTTTCCCCATCAATTGTATTTATAACTTTAGATGGTATTACATATGCGTTATATGAAATAGTTGAATGTAGTACACCAGCTACTACATTTACCACACAGCGTCCGTCGTCGTCGGCACTTATCCATAGGTACGGATTTAAAAGATGTCTTCTAATGCATTCTACTGTTTTTGTGAAGCACTTAGAAACAGAATATTTTCGTAAGCTGGATTCATCAAGAACATTTCTACCAGCGTATTTTTGAAGTAATGTTTTGAAAGTGGGATTCAATTTCTGTGTATGTTTTAGCGATGCTAAGTGACGTTGTACGTGGCCTTTTTGGGCATTCTGTAACGATATTTTACAGACTATGCAATAAATTTCGGAATCACTGACAATGGAGGACATGCAATCAGTATAACCCTTAATCCAACTTGCCATTGTTTTACAATGCCATTCTCGACGTTTTTCCATATGATAGTAACATAAACAATGTTCTAGTTCTAAATAAATGATAACTAAATATGTATGCGTATGTTATTGAAACTTAACGAAATCCAGTGCACACTTACGTTAAAATAATTGGGAGAAGAAAATTCAATGAAACGGTATTAAACAGGAACTATTTCAAAATTACGAAGTATGTAATTAACAGTCAAAACAATGAAAAAACGAAACTAACATAAGTATGAATAGGTATATACATATATAACTTTACTAGTATTACAAAATGTAAGGTAAATATAATAAATTTTAAAAACTCGTCACCCTTCTACCTTCGCCGCTGAAGAAAGAAAATTAGGAGTAAAATGCGACATTTTTGTTGTCGTTTTCGAGTCAACACGTCCGCTGTCTAGTAATAAATAACAATAATATCTTTATTAATACATAAACTAATATCTAAATTATTAGGCTGGTGGAGCCTAACGTCAATCTATTTTAATACGGTCGGGTCTTAAATACCCTATCCCTTAAAAAGCCCCGTAAATGGGCTGTTCCAGCATCCTGCTGGAACGATACGTTTCTCGCCTTAATCTTCGTAGTTCTCCTACCAAAAAATTCTGTAGCATATGTACGTAACGTTAATGGTGACTGCTTGATTATTTTCCTCGCAACGGTATGGTCTAACGATTCCAAAAATTGATACCCCACACCATACTGTTACTTTCCGGTTAAGTAGAGGTTTTTGATGTAACTGTTGAGGATTTTCCGATAGTCAGTACTGATAATTCTGTTTATTTATGATACACATCTTGATCTTCATTCAAAATTTCTAAGAATTCTCTGCAAAATGTCATGCGAAGTGCTCTATCGCCTTCATTTAGAGACTGCACAATCTGAATTTCAGGGCCAATAAATGTTTTTTTCGCAGATCGCATAGAACTTCGAACCCTTTCAATATTTTCTGCTGTTCGTACAGTTATAACACCGATGAAATTCTCCCATGTCCTTCGACAGTAAATTCCCATCAAAAAATTCTTTAAGCTTGGATAACGGAACCATTTCTAACAAACTCATAAATACGTTGGTTTATTGGAAATTTCTTCATTCTAATCAAAATGGCATGTATTGATATGAAGTTTAACATCAAACAAACTAGCATCACATTATTTGGTTTTTTATAGCAACCTATCCAAAATGTGTCATACCATAGTTGCCGAAGCCTGTATTTAATTCGAAAATATGGAAATATTATTTTTTCAAATTAGTTGCGCTGACTTTTAACTCAAACATATTCAAAATTACATTATAATTGAACCAAGCGACATAACAAAAGATAAAAAACTCACAACTACTAATCAAAATTATACAAATTATCACAGAAAAATTTGATACTACATAATAACACAAATTACCTACCGTCTATGAAAATAAGGGTGGGATTCTGACCGATTCTCGCATCGCTTACGGTTCACATACGCTACGATACTTAGCAACTCACGTGCTTATTGATCAATACATACAATTGCACTTTTTGAAATAGCTAGATTAATATTAATAATAATACGTATATACCTTCATATACAATCATAAATCGTGGAAGTATCTTTGATTTTGATAAATCTGTGTCGTAGTATTAGGTAATAAATTTAGAAACAGTATTTTTGCCATTATTAATTTTATGACCGGTATGATAATTTTGGCAAAGCATTTCGCTTATATAAATGAATGAACTAACCTGAAAATAACATTTTATGTGCCATATACAAAAACATACATGTGGTAATAAACACCTACGCAAATGTAGAGGGTTTTAATAAATTCTAATTTTAATAGTTCAAGTAAACATTATAAAAATATGTACCACATTGACTTGTACCATTCTTAATGAATAACTGGTCATATAACAAAATATATGTTTAAATTAAATTATTCACTAATCTTTAAAGGACAGTGAAAAAATATAAAGGTTGAATAATAAAATAAAAAGGTGATGAGTCTTATCACATAATTACCGGTTCAGTTGCATGGAAGGGGATACAGTAAACACTTCCACAAAACATAATATAAAACTTCTAAATAGAAGCTCACTCTGAAGACCAAGACATAATCCCTCCGGAACAACACGGATTTCGTAAGAATCACAGCACAGTCACGCAATTAGCCAGAGTAACCGAATACGTACAAAAAGCGTTCGACAAAAACACGGTGACAACAGCAGTATTTGTAGACATAGCTAAAGCTTTCGATCGAGTATGGCAACAGGGCCTCATATACAAAATGCTCTCTAGAAACTATCCACCGCATTTAACCAGAAATATAAACGAATACGCACACCGTAGAACTTGCCAAATAAGGATAACCAAAACTATCTCCACAACCAGATACATTACCGCTGGAGTCCCACAAGGATATGCACTGTCCCCACATCTGTACGCCGTGTACACATCTGATATTCCGAAAGGGGGAAAAATATTACTTGCCACATACGCGGACGATACCGCAGTACTAGCACAGTCACTTCAACCCAAAATCGCCATCAGGAACCTCCAGGAAGCCCTAAAAAAGATAACTGACTGGTGCCATACGTGGAGAATATCCATAAACGGTGACAAATCACTGGCTATAACATTTCAGAGATCCACGAAACCTGTCGAAGGACATTTATACATAGACCACTCAGCCATCCCTTGGTCACCATGCGTGAAGTACCTGGGGGTCTTCCTGGACAAGAAGCTACGATACACACATCACATGAAAGCAACAATAGCATACACCAAATCCGCTACAGCCAGACTATGGCTCCTACTCGGCAAGCACAGCACTTTAAAACCCGAGTTGAAACTCCGTATTTTCAATCAAGTCATCAGACCTATTATGTCTTACGCAGCCCCAATCTGGTTTACCACATATAAAACCCACAAAGAAGTCTTACAAACCTTCCAGAACGTTACCCTTCGCATGGTGGTTTAAGCACCGAGATATGTCCGAAACAATCAGATCCAAAGAGAAACCAACACAGTTCCTTTCCAAACCTACATCAACTACATCAAGGAAATGGCTATAAAGTTTTATGATCAGATGGAAACACATCCAAACCAGACAATCACTGAACAACTCAATTACAACCCAGATATATTTTACAAACATAAACGCCCCAGGTTGGCCATAACATCAGATACCTAACACAGGCAGCTAAAATATAGCACCAAACTCTCATAAGTCAGATCAGCCTCAATCAGATCATGAGTAACAGGATCAGGCCTAACTCGAGAATCCAGGCAAGAAGACGAAGACGAATTCTTTGGAACAATAAATATAATAGAATTTAACTAGTAAGAAATTTGTAATTACACGCAAAAATGTCGTATAAATTACTATAAATTTAGTCTTCGATGTATACATGGCTTTTTCTTTCATTAATCACTTCACCTAAATTTATTTTTTTTAAGTATCTCTTAATAATGTAACACCACGTTGATTATTGGCTTAACGTCTTGGTCCAATTATATGACGACATTTCAGAATATAATTGAACTCGCTTAATATTTAAAGCGAGAATCGAAAACAGTGCTCCTATAACTGATATAGTCGACGCAAAGGGGTGTGATTCCTTAATGCTCCACATGCTTTTGCGTAAAAGCATGAACACATGAATAGGGATTTTGAGCTACAGCAAGTAAACTTAAGAGTAATAATAGAGTATAATGAATAATTAAGTTGTAAAAATGTACAAATGTATAATAATATAAACAGGGAAACATCGAATTAAAATGATATATATAAGTCAACGACCTCTCTATAATAGTATAGTCTGTATAGTGAAGTATTGTGCCCAAGTTTGAATTACATGATTCATTTAAGTCCAGTACCAGCAAATAGAAGACCCTTATAAATTTCCAGGAGTAAAAAGTTTAAATATTTGCCTTTAAAAATATAGCTACACTGCAAGACAATAATTTTTATTTGAAGTTCTGAGGCAGAAGTCTCTATGCTAGCTTAAAGCATTTTGGAAAATGTTGATTTCACTTGCAAGTAATTCAAAATCTGAAACACGAGACTCAAAATTTATTTTTAACGCATTTAAAGCCTCAATTGCAAAAGCAACCGCAAATGGCTCTCAGTTTGCTGGCTGAATGTGTGGCATGTATTGAAATACGTGAAATATTTTCTCGAAAGGTCTTAATATGCTTATCTAAATCAAGAAGAACCTGATTTTCTTCTTGTAATTTTAAATTAAGGTCCTTCCTATGTTCTTTTTAAAATCTGTATAAAATAACGTTCACAACCATTCATTGTTTTGTAGCTCAGCAAGAACATTTCGATTATTGTTTAGAGCTCAAAAATTGCAATATATTTTTCCGTAACTATGCCAACCTATTGCAGTATAAGATGCCCAGGCATTTTCTTCAGTCTCTTCAATAAACTCGCGAAACTGACGATGATTGAGCGCATGCGATTTGATATAAATAACAGCTGACAAAATTGGCATTAGAACTTCTCATATATCCAAGCATTTCCCGCATAAATGCCGTTGACCAATGATTAATGATTTTGAACCTCTGTCCTTTTCCACGATATTTAACAACACCTTATTTTTTTGTGTTTTTTCATCATCAGTAGTGATAAAGTTTACGTGTTTTCATGAAAGATTGTTTTTCTATGCAGCATTTTTAACTCCTCTAAAAATATCGATCTTATATGCCGTGAATGCTATGAACAGCTCTTCACATAATTTTTATCTATCTCTCGAATAAAAACTAAACAAAATTATATTCTTGAAATAAATTAGTTTTTCTGGACACATTGCTGCCGCAATCATACAATACTTGGTTAATTTGCCATGAGTAAATGGTTTGCCATGTCCACTACTAAATGAATCACCTGGAGAAAAGCACGAGTTGCTGCTTTTGTTCAGAATTGACCTTCTTAAACAGCAATTGCTCTGAGATTTCAAGCCACCTGCGCCTTTCAAAGATTCAAAGTTTTCTAAGATCCAGGCTATTGTTCATATTTATTTATTTGGGGCGCATTAAACTCACCCTGAGCCGAGTAAGTATATGGCATTATAAGTACATTTAAATCTAGGTGACAACTCTTTAGTTGTTAAGATTTCTTTAAACCTTTATTGTCGCATATTTCCAGTCGATCTTGAGCTATAAATTAGTAAACAATTCGCTAGTGTCAGTTACTTGTGTTATTTAGTCAACGCACAGTGGTTCATTTCTCGAATCCAGCTGGACAAAATTAACATTAAAACAAAAATTACTTTTTGAGGTGTAGTTGTATTCAAAAATTATTAAAAAATGTTTTAAAAGTCTTCGCCGCTGCTGGATACTGAACTCAATTCTTTATCCGTCGCCGTCGTCTCCTCTTCTTCTGTAATGCATTCTTGCTGCTGCGATGAAAGTTTTAATAATGAAGATACTTCATCGGAAAATTTTTCTTGTTTTTTAGGGGTGAGACTTCTTAAGTTTGTGATTAACGGATCTGATGTAACTAATAACATGTTGAATAGGTCTTCGGTATTCGTGTTTCTAGACGTTTTTCTGGCATGATCGCGCCGAAATCTTCGACAATCTTTATTGCGCGCTTCTTGGGCTTCCTCAGAAAGTTGTCCAATAGGAAGAAGTGCTGATTTAACTATATCCTTTCCGTGTATTAATAATTTATGAACACTTGCCGGCATATAGTACCAGTTGTATAACTGAACGTACAATTTGGCAGTATCCATTGCATACACATTGAAAGTGTCAAGATTTATTTCGCAACCACTTGCAATTGCCTTTAAAAGAACTCCAAAACGTTTAATTAGTTCTTCATTTACTCCTGTGATCGCACTCGATAGCGACGGATTTGAAAAAAATCTTCGAGCAGTATTGCCATCATTACTTGTTCCATAACCTGGTTTTGGAATATCCACGAGTAAGCCCATTTCCTCGCGAAAGCGATCTTGAATTAATCTTTTCCGTCTATTAACATTTGCTTGATCTTTTTTTCTAACTTGCCAACTTTGCACTTCTAGTCTATATGCAATATGTAAAAGACATTCGAAGCACCTAATCCACGAATGGAGACTTGACAATCCAAAAACGAATGCCCCTTCGTCAGGTGGTGTTGATGTGTGTTTAGCCAGGTTATTTATTTCTGTAGGGGTTGCACCACAGATGTAACACTTTTGGAATGACTGTTGTGCTATAACACTGCAGACCTTTCCATCTACCATTGTCATTACCATTTTATGCTCCACGAATATGTCTTTGCCTTCTTGAGTGATTCTTGTCGGAGAAAGTACTTTTATTTGTTCTTCTACTTTAGTCACCTCTAATCGGGTTAATTCCGCAGTTTCTTTTTTAAACAATAACTTTATTGGCCGGCAGTAACGCGTGGAAGAAGGGCGTGGATTTTCCCATTTTATGGTATCATTATGTCTTAACTGTAGTGGTACTAATGAAATAATAAACAAAAAGGCGTCATCATATTGTTCATCCCCAGTCGTTGTACTATACATTTGTTTGTACGTACTTTGTCCTGATGCGCCATCACAACCCCACTTACTTAACATAGGTAGTTAACTTTGCGCCTGTATCCAAGTCTTTTTGAATTTGACTGTCACTGCTAAATAAACGTTGAATGGTACGGTCAAGCAAAGCTTGAAGCTTTACTTCAGCGGATATCTCTGTAATAACTATGCTATCTGGATAACATGTTTTCTTTGCTTCCAACAGTTTATGATATGAAGGGTAGATGTTGGCATTTTGTAATTTCGCTTGTTTACGAATTAACATATATTGGTTTTTAGTTAATTTAGCATCCACATATAGTGCCAAGGCTCTATCAGCTGTTAACTTTATTGGTACGGGTTTGTCAGGTCTTTTGTAAGCTTTTTTAATTCGTGTCGCTCTTCTAGGTGAATCTTCAATTTGCTTTACAATTTCAGCCGCATCTCTTTTACCTTTTGAGCGTAAACTCATCTGTGCTGCATAAACTAACTCTTCTGAAGTTGATTGTGCAACGACAGGTAGTAAACGTCGTTTTTTAGTTTTCTCGCTTGACTCTACAAACAACTTCTTCGGACGACCCAAATGCGTTTTTGCAGATGGAAGATCACGAGATGACCCTGGTTTCCTTACAGCAGCCGCCTTTAATACAATTTCCGGAAAGTCAACTACGCCGTTGAGCCACTTGTCATTTTTCTTTAAAAAATTGTTTAATGCATGATGACTTTTTTGCCATCTGTCTTTTAAATGGACACAAAAACTATTTATCACTTTTCTCACACATCCTGTTACGTGATCATCACAGTCTTGTAATCCTAAATTGTTTATTACATAGGTGTAGATGCTATTATTCCTATTACACACGTTTGATTCACTTCGCCAAACATCGAACAGAGCTCTTCGAGTCAGTGCGTTGTCCATTGTTTACACTGCAATAACAATTAAAGTTGGTGAGATATGGCTATAACTTTTGTTATCTGAACTCTACAATTATCATTTTAACAAAGCATTATTACCAAAAGTCGGAGACTAATGGAGAATTTTATATTTGCTTTAATAAATCTGAACAATTATTGCTATTACAATTTACGTTATTTTTTTAATGACATTGTTATAATTATATTTTAAAATGTGCAATTACTTATTGGAATATAATGTACATACCTGTAGGTTAAATGTTAGAAGTATAGAAGTGATAGGATTTGTACAAATTTTGTCAAATGTGCTGCTGAACTAACGTATAACACAGAACTAGTCACGATGCACCACTGTCGGAGACTGCATTCTACCTGCGATAGACCCGCAACCCCTCATAAACGAACAAAACCCTGGAACTTTCTATTTATATAGACATTAGAAAGTGGTTTGCAAGGGATACAGACTTATTTATAGAAAAAAGGTTGTGGGCATTTTGTCCAGCTAGAATAATAATTTGAACCACTGTGCAACGGGGGGAAAAAGTTACTAGTTGATTCGACAAATTTTACTTTTGACGGAGTTATGAAAAGTGATGAGACATCGTGGCGATATGCTGAATGTTCTTGCAGGACCAAGTTATATACATTAGGTGAGAATTGCATGGTTGTACGAACAAAACTTAGAACATTCCCATGACAAGGATTCTATAAAATTCGATCGACAAATAATTATCGCTAGTGTATAAAGAAAAGCTATGGCAGATTCTTGCAATAAGCCATCGGAAATTCATTTAGAAGTGTTAAAACAACACAGAAACTGTTCAGAAACATATTAAACATATTACTAAAGATCAAACATGTTTGTATCACTTTATACAATTATAGGAAAAAATTGTTGTTACCTTGTCAACAAGATACCGAGGAGACTATTCATGTTGTAAAGAAGATTCAAATGAAGACTGTCAAGGTGGAAGATTTTCTGTTTGTCATTGATTTAAAATCAGCAAAATTATTATATTTTCTTTTATCACAAGTATTAAAGTTTTATGTGAAATTACCATAATATACATGGACGTATTATTACATATTGCTAAGTATTATACAATATTATTGATGTATATTAATAAATAGCCATTACATTCCCTCAGCGTTTTGCTGTTACCAGATAAAAAGGAAGAAACATAATATATTCCAAATATTATGTAATAATCGTAAAAGGTTTGAATTTACGTTTAATGCTGAAATAATTGTTGTGGATTTTAAAGTTGCTATTCATAATGCTTGTCCATGGTATATGGTATAAAAGAAAAATGTAATATAGGTATAGGTTTTATTTAGCGCAAGCCTCTTCAAAAGTTGTCAGAAATATGTATTAGTTGCTGACTATAGATAAAGATAGTGAAATTGGACGTTGGTTACATTATGGATTTGGTTATCCATCCGAGTAAGGTTGGAGGTGGTTACTCATTTGACTTAAACAGCATTCAGCCCCCCGATAGGAGACATGAAAAATTCTCAGACTATTTATTCAAGAACTATATTAGTGAAGATTCCAAATTTCCACCTGAAGTTTGGTCTGAATTGAGAGATAGTATTGAGAATGTTCACAATGCCGTACAAATTTGGACTAACTGCTAATATAGTAGAACGTACCAAATACCAATAATAGATTTCCAGCAGCGTCTGTTACCCAAGCGCGACAACGCAATGTAATGATGAACTCTCAGCAGTACAACTACTATATCTGGCAACGATATACGGCATTTGGAACAGCAAGCTCGTACACTGATGAGATCTGTGTAAAATCGAAACAGCTGCCTGTTGTTGTTTGCAATGCCAGCTTAATATAGATGTGCATCCATACATTTTCATATACGAATTAATTCGTGTATGCATACTTTGAGTGATTCAATAGTGTGAGAGCTTATTCTCCAGGAATTCCTTTGTTGCATTTTACTGTATTGAAAGAAGTGCGAATGCCTGCAAAGCTCTTTACTCTAAATTTAATAGTGAGTTTTATTCTCCACATCCAGTTTTTGATTTTATAGACGTTTCACGAACTTTTCAAACTAATATCTATATTGTAATTCAAAATATGAATGAAGCTTGAGGTATTAAAGATCCATTAATACGTAAAAGAAAAATTTTGGGGTTTTATTTCGAGATTTGGCTTTTAAGTTTATTTTCGTAGGTATCTCTTTGATTCTAGGTGACTTTAATAACTACCATTTATTTATATTAAGGTGTACTATGATATGCATATATTGGAGCTTTTTTAATTCGTATTAATTTCCGTTAGTTACAAGTTAGACTGCATATAATTTTCTTTGCTATACAAATTTAACAAATTCACGTTAGTCTTGGACAGTTTTAAAATCAAGAAGACGTAAATTTAATTCACTGTGAAGTATCAAGCTTAAAAATTTTAATCACGCATTAGGAAGTGATCGCCGTCAGACAATAGACAATAGACTGATGTACGAGATAATGTTGTTTTCATGTCTTGTTGTGTTGTATGATGAAAACACATTTTACTTTATCTTTCAATGCGACTCTTAAAAATGTTAATACACAAATTCATCATCCATCGGTTGGTTCTGTGTATGTATGTATGTTGTGTGGAGTTTTGTGACTAAATAATAACAATGTAAACGAAGTTTCATCACGATATGGATTAACGGTAAACATAGATAATATAAATCTGTATATAAATGTGCATATACAATATACACATGTACAGTATAGAAATAATACGGTGATTGTTGAAAATGTCAAAGGATTAATTGATTCAATGTGAGATACGTGGCTCCGGTTGATCTTATTGTTGCTTAAATAAATCCGAAAAGTGCTAGGTCATCGGGGAAGCCTTTCCTAAGAAACTACTTTTCATGGTGTCAATTCAAACTTGCTTATAAATAAATTCGTAAAGACCCGTATTGTATGGAGATGAAGTTTTCTATTTTCAATTTGTGCATTGCGAAAATATAGGTAACGCTCCCGGAAACAAATTGAGTAAATCAATCCTAACCTGAAGATTTAATTTATACATATTTAGTACAAATTACTCCGTTATTGAGTCTGCATTATTATTGTACCTGATTACAGTACTAAGAGTTTATCGTTAAATATTTAGGAAATTGCATAATTTTGAGACAAAATTGTATAGGAATAATGTTTATTCCAAACTCATTGTTTTATATTGCCACCAATAACAAGCCGATAAGTAGTCCATTCATAAAGGAGTTATAAACATATACGGGTTGTCAACGAGATCATGCGTCAACCCGTCGTTTATTTAATACCTAAAATAAAACTGCAATTTTGACCATATGTGTGAGTGATTGGGCTTATTTGGATGCACTCAGATTTTTTATAGCACTTCCGGTCAAATCGGAGGTGAGGTTAATTTTGAATTTTTAAATAGAACATTCTGTATTTAAAGGAAGAAGAAAACATTTATTGGAATTACTATAGAAAATAAGACACATTTTTTTTAATTTTCAAATGCTCGGGACTCGTTTTTTTTAAACAGTAACACTAATTTTTTACAGCACTGCCATACTTGGTATTATTTTTGACTTCCAGGTAATATAAAATATGCTGTGATTTAGTAGTAGATAGGTAGTAGAAAATCTAAAACGTTCAAAAACTAGTCTAAATCCAAAACAACAGAACAATAAAACTTCAAATAAAAACCGCTAGTGACTAGTTTGTGTAAAGGTTTCTTCATTTAGACATTTTAGTCAAGAAAAAGAACAGTACGAATCCAAATATGATTTTATTTGAAATTTCTCTTCCTACAAAAGATGAAACAATGTGCAGCGAGATTTCTTATATTAGTTTCTCATATATTCAACGTTCTACATACATACTTCATCTCTATCCACGATTTTACAAACAGATAAAGCGTAGACGACAACAGGCATATGGTTTAAATGTTGAAAGATAAAAATGAAAAGCACCTTATATCAGTGAACACACTTCACATACTCAAGGAGTTTGATGGTTTGAAGAAGATGACTTCGAAGCTTGGTAATATTTGTAATAAATGTCTGTGTATTGTATACTTTTAAACTTGTATATTATTTTTTCAAAGAACCATACAGGTTATTAATATAGATATGAAAAATGAATTGTTCTAATTTTTGATCTTACTTCCTATTTAGTTATGTAATTTTAATCTAATGTAACTGCGAAAGGGTTTAGTTTTCTGATTCTTTGATATTGACTGACTCTATATTTCCTGGTCTCTTTCATCTATGCCACCAATCCTTTCTGTCTCTGGCCTCTCCCCTCCAGTTCCTGATTACCAACAATTTCTTAGCGCCCCCATCAAACACATCTCTCCATCTCGATTTTCGTCTATTTTCTGATCTCTCTTCTTCCACTCTTCTCTTCGTCACATCTTCTTTCAGCCAAGCCTCATGTTCAGCCTATTTCAACCTCTGAAATCAGAGTAAACATTTTTACTGGATTATATTTTATAATTTGTAATATTTTGGTATGCCAGTTAAAGATTTATGAAGATTCAAAATAAAGACCAACACATGTGAACTATTATTGCAGACTATGTAGGTATATACACCATATCCAAAGTTTAAGTTTATCAGTATTAACTTTCTTAGTATTGACAAAGAAGTTGGTTAGCAATTTAGTGGCATCTTCTGTTTTACTGAAATAGTGAGAATAGAGAATCAATTAATCCCATTAATTTCAAGGATATTTACAAGAAAAACACGTTTTTTTCGTGTATATATTATGAAAGAAAGTAGTAATGTTAAACAAAAAAAATATTAATTACTTAATAGGTACGTCGACTTTAGTGATTTTATAATTAATATTTTATTTTTTTTAATTTTGTTACAAATTTATAAAAAAGTTGTAATCATCAATTCTCAGAGAATATCTGCTCCTCTAAGTATAATCTGATAACACTTGCTCTAGCTTTACTAACGTTACGGGAGGCACGATGTGCAACGTCAGTTTTGTCATTCAAGGAAACCTAAAGCCCAATCTTAATCGGGAAGATTATTTGTAAAATTTTATAATACGCGTCCTTTTGTTTCTAAATAATTTTTCGCTGACATTCGTGTTTCTATCAAATCAAGAAGAAAACCCCAATTTGCACATTTCAGTGCAACAATCAAAAAAGCTCTTGTTATATAGAAACACTGGCCACCAAACTTTCTGCCATGTCGATCGTAATATTCATTATTAATTGTTATAACCGGTATTTTACATCTTGCAGCTGCAGCTTTCATTGCAACTTCTCCTTCAGCTAGTCTTTCAATTACTTCGTCTAGTTAACCTTGGGTATATCTTTTATAATTTTGAGATCCAACTGGTTTCGCATATTTTCTCACAATATGAATGATTATAAATAATGATTATTAGATACTATGACTAATTATATTGTTAATATTGATGGGGATAGTTTGATACCATTAGGAAGGTGAGATGAATGAATTTTTAATGCTATTCTTATGCGAAGATATATTAACATACCTTTACAATGTGTGACAGTTGTACATTTGCGGCGCCAAAAGAATACTCGTTCTCAAGGTGGTGTTAGTTAATTATTGTTAACATTACTAATAATTTAATAATAATCATTATTCAAAGTATTATTTCAATCTATGTTACACACAAGGGCAATAAACAACATTTTTTGTTTAATATATGTATGTAGTTTTGTTATTTACAATGTCTACTAATTGTCTTTAATGATTAGAAATGATATAAAATATATACAAATATATTTACAATTACAGTTGTTAATACCATTATGTACTTATTAAATTCATTTATGTCTAGCAGCACGTGTAGTATAGTAAAAAGCATGATGTTTTCAATAATTCACCATCCGATGACTTTTCAAAAACGTATGGTAGGAAAACAACTTTTTGCGATCCTTCTAGACATATACGGTATCATAATTAATACATTTTGTGGGAATGTTACCGATAATTATCAAGATGGAAATTTTATAGAAAAAATTTCCATCTCGAGCTCCTGTCAACTCAGCACCTTTCCCTAAGCTAGATTCAGGACAGTGGTGGCTTACATGAAGAATCAAGTGAAGCACTGATTCACCTTAAATTTCTGTTCAATTAATGAATATTTTATTCCGTATTTCTTAAATTTTTCGCTAGGAAAACAAGTCAAAACTAATTTCATTCGTATAAGAAAAATAATATTGTTTATACTAATAATATTACAATAAAAAACAATTTTAATATATTCATATTTTCATACTGTAAATTTTAAACAAGAGCAGAACGCTCCTACCTTTAGCAAAATCACAATGTGAATCAATTTACAATTCGCCGCAAATTCCCCTATTTATGCAGTTTCCATATCAACGACAAATAGGCCGTGGGCGAGAGGGGATTACAATACGTCATCCCTGTGAAGCAACATAGTAAGTTGCTTCACTTGTTCAGTCTGCGTCTGACACTCGTTCGGTCTGTGCCTGTTTTGTATCTCTATCTCTAGGCGTGTTTTGCATTGTCGTGTAAAATGTCATTACAACTGTACGGATCCTGTGCGTGTTTTATTGGAAAATCGTTTATCGTTGTGGCATAAAAAAGAAAAGACTTTTTAAAAAGTGAAAACCCTCTGCCAGATTTCGAGGTTAATAAAGTAGCAACATGGAAGAACACAGCACAGCGTATGTGTGAAAAGTTAAAACATCGTGGTATAATCGGTATGATGGTAGTCATTAGCTGCAAAAATTGTTGCTTCACCTGTTACTGAACTCACGAGCCGCTACTGATGAAGGATTTGGTCGACTACAAGTTCACAATTTACATTTTCTTATGCGTAGGATGGATATTCATTCTATATTTACAAAGTTGCACTCGTCGATTACTTGAAGAATTTTGTCATGAAGCAGTACGCATTTTTGATCGCATTTGTGGGGGCCTTTTTTGCTATGTAACAGTTTTCAACATTCTGACAACAATCAGAATTAGCGTGGACATCCCTTACATTGATTCTTATTTTGTCGGGCATCACAGGCATACACCCAGGATATATCACCTTATAATTTTTGAATATAGCTCTTTGTCGTTAGCCAAAACCAACAAATTTTCTTTCTAAATGTACTGCGGAGTTAGTTTTTGCTCGAAGGTAAGCAATTTCACAATCCAACGTGCTAATGTTATTTATTTCTAAATTTTTATGTAAAATTTCTAAAAAAAGCAGCTTCCGATATATCTGCTTCTTCGGAATTTATTGAAAATTTCAACTTGATGTTTGTGCTATCTCTTGTTTCAATGAGGCTTGTGTATCTTGGATCTTCTTCAACTGATTCCCTTCCCCATCGAAATAGTTTGGACTAAATTTTATTATAATATATGGGGCCACATCCTCCCAATACATACTATGCATTCTCTTATGGATATGCTTGAGTCCATTTCTCTCTCCTCGTCAACAATTTCATTATGCTTCTGTGGTCCAGATGGATTTTACTAATTTTTTTGTTAGTTAAGATTACAGAAATGCAAGAAAAAACTCTTGGGATATTAATAATATTAATGGAATCAAATGCTAATTAACATAGAAGTTAGAATATAAATGTACTAAAGATAGGTAGAGTATAATATGGACAGATGCATATATGTACATATGTTATACATATGTATATACGATATATGTGTATTCAATATGTACATACATACATATATACTATGTAGTACCAGATACATAGGTGATTATATGCATACATATGTACATACGATTATTCCATATTCTCAATCGAACACAAATGGATCATTAAATTGAATAATGCGTCGACATTTATCAAATGCTGCCTTTATTAATTAGTTAGTGTATTATTGATAGAACGACAGCCGGCCTCATTATACTAACAATACGTTTACTCGTACGCTGTAATTGTTTAATAATAAACAGTACTGTGTTGCTTATTTGTTTCCTTCGAAAAAATGATCGGGAGGCCAGTTGTCAAGACCATATTACTGAAGTTAATCAAATGCTAATTGCTCCTTGAACGCTGGTTTAGGTTGATACCGAGTTACTGTATCGGCCATGGTAATGACTAATTTCAGACTTGAAGTGCAATAGAGAGATCACAGATCGATTTTCTAATTTTATTTCTTTTAATAAATTCTTTTATCATAACGGATTATGTAGTTAATTTTCTCAAATTGAATCCGGAACAAAATTGCTCCTGTACCAAAATTGGATACGTTAGGAACCAAGTAAGATAAAATCACCCTTACCTTAGGATGCCACGGACAAAACTGCCTAAAATGACTTTAAAAGTATTGTGTTCGGCTATAATAACCTATCTTAGAACAGTATAGGTTAATTTTGACTAGTAAATCCTCGGTTAGATGTATTTTTGTCGCACCTGTCATGATGACGACGAGGTAACTAAAATCGGTTAATAAATTTGACGCAAAAAGTTGATGAAACTTAATATTAAGCTCAAGTTTGTAATTTATATCACTCATTATTTTCGTGATAAACCTATTTGATTAAACATCTAGTGGTAGATATCATATCCTTGGTACAATTTTGAAAAATTTCACTGTTGAAGTTAAATTTAACCGCATCGTAATTATAGCACAATATGCAGAATTAAAGTACACTAATTTATATAATAATAGCAACTCTTATAAAGTTGAAAAACGTGGAATATGAGAAAGTCTTATTTAGCTTTTTTATTAGTGCAATAACGGTGTTTTTAGAATATTTAGTTTAGTATTTGCAAAGTACTCCTAACAGTTTGTCAACATCGGCATTACAAGAAAGTGGAGCATCTGTCTTCATGGGAAAAGGTTTTTTGGCACTGCTTTAATTATTCGCCATTATACATTATACAAAGTTCGTCGTCTATATCGTTAATTCTTATACTCGTAATTGGAGAAGAAGAGAAAAAATATATTCTTTCATGATATATTTAACACTGCATGTTTTCTCTTTTTGTCTGTGAAACCCCTTCATTTCCGCTTTGACGCTCCTCTGAATACGCTTTCTCCCAGATACTAAGATGGGACGTCTCATCTTAGTATCATGTCAAAATATCACGAACATTCTGGTGAAATCCTTCGCCCTCCTCTTCCCAATAGACAATTTGAGAAAATGTCAAAAGTCAATATGCGAGTGTAGGAAATGGACTTTTAAGCTCTTTTTGCATCTTTGATCTTCATACGCCGTCAACATGTGTTGTAATATGGTTTTGTACAGAGAGTCTTCCCCAAAAACCAGTGCAGTACATCTTAAAAGAGTCCAACGCTTCGTTTTCTTTGCCTCCATAGTTTCCGAAAAAAAGGGAATCGGCCAACAGTTTTCGTATGTCGAAGCCAGTAAAAACCCTCTCTTTCAACTTAGCTTCTGACAGCTTGCGAACTTGGAAAACATATCTGAAGCATTTCCCACCTTCCTGCATTGATTCAATTAATAAGCTGCTTCATAACCCCCATTTTATTTGAAGAGGTTGTAATAAAACATTTTCAAGTGGAACCAACGTTGCATTATGACATTTTTGCGCCGGCTGTTAAGGCAATTCGAAATAACCGATCAGTTATCATCCAATGGAGATCTCCCACAGGCCTAGACAGCAAAGATGTTTTGTATAACACGCCTGCTGATCCAACAACATGGTTATCATTTGGAAGTCTTGACAAACCATCCAGCGATGCCCTTGATAGCAGATCTTCTCAAAAATCTTAGGCAAATCATTATAATTTTCTTCCAAATGCACCGAGTGTCTTAAAGGAAGCGATGCAAATAAATGACCATTATACAGCAAGACCGCTTTGAGTGTTTTAGACGAATCTTACTGATGTATGTGAAAACACCCCTTGTATATATGTATGTCAAAACAGCCCTTGAACATCATTACAAAAAACGAGATTTCCCCCGTCGGAGATAAACTGAGTGAATTTCTTGTCTCGGTGGCTGTACTAGGAGAATGAAGTTCAATGTGTCAGCAGATTTTTATTTTTTACTTTTGACGCTAGCAATTAGCTCCATCTTTCGAAAGGCCTAAATCACCAAATAGATCAATACTCTCGACAAAATGGTTGGGGCCCTTCATCAACAAAAGAATCATCCTTGTGATGTAATGCATATCCATCCTCAGCATCACTTCGAATACCATCCAAACTTAAAGGTGAGTGCGGAACTGGTGTTTCTGAGGTATGAGGCACTGGACGAACAGCTGAACTAAAGTTTTGGTAAAATATGTATTTTTTTAATTTTTAGTATTGAAGTCTTTTACATTTACTGAACAGAAATAGCAACCAGTAGTGTGGTTTTGCTGTTCACACCACATCATAAGAAAACCAAGCGAAATGAGATTTGCTTACCCTTAAACCACAAACGAAACTCTTCCTCACATCTTCTACACACCTTTTGAGGAGCCCATGTTTCGTCTTGATCCTCAAATTTCAATTTGAAGTTGAAGCCAAATAAAATTTCTTCACAAAATCACTTATGTGTCTTTGGTGACTTTTAACAGTATATTCACCACAAATAAAAGTGGTCTTGAAGAATTACAGAACCTCTTAAAGCCGTAATACGTGACTCAAAAACGTGCACAATCACTAGGTAAAGAATGCATGATGTAAACTGATTTTCAGCGTGAATCACCTTTCCTAGATCTATACGAGAGTAACCGTTGTCATGGTTACTCTCGTAAAGAGCATGCGCGCAGTCGATCCAAATTCTTGCACTTCAGTAGATGTGGTGTGAATCATAGTTGAACCTTGTGTCCATACGTAGCTGTACCTGCTCGTCCCAAAAATTCTTCGAATTTTCTATTTGTATTTCTCCTTAGTGTCACTCTTAGAAATATGAAATCATTATTGGATATGTTTTTTGACTTAAGAATAGGATACCAGATTTAAGGTTAGAAAGAGAAATTTTACGCTTAATTAAATTAAAAAGGAAAACATGAGGCCATGGATTTTTATTAAATATTTTCTCGGTTTTAGTGAGTAAAAATATATAAAAAACAGTCAAAAAATCCGATGCAGTTTTTTGGTTCCAGACCAGTGTTATCATTAGACTCAAAGCAAGTATAGAATTTGAAATATAAAGAATATATAATTCCGTTAAATATAATATTTTGGTTAAAACACAATCTAATAGAATCATCTAAATGGACCCAGTTTCAATATAAGTGACTTCTATTGATAAATTAAATAATAAACTAAAGAAATTCATTAGAAGTTTGGTTAAATTTGAAGACAAAGGACATGAAAATATTAAACATTCTACCTGTATCATAAATTTCTAAAGCCAGTTCTTTTGAAAGTGAAGGATACCAGAACACTTTTATCCACAACCCTACCAGGACGACTCAAAAGCTGTTAGCAAAGCTGAGCTAAGAATCGCTATGGCCAGGATTCTTCCGCCTATCAGAAGTAACATTTTACCTTTATTTTCATCACTAAAATAGTAAGATTGAAATATCTATGAATCAAAGATATAATAATATCAAACAAATTTGTTAAGACTTGAAGAGCATTGCTTTTCTATCTCATAAATTATCGAATTTAAAAGTAAGTAATTACGTAGATTTACTTCAGAAAAAGATCAGATGTAAATCGAAATTTATTAATCTATTAATTATTGTCATATCTAACGATGTAATCAAACCTTCTTCCATTTCATACTATAATAAATATTATTACGTAATTAAATAATACATATATTACATTTTAATTCAAGATTTCCTAATCTATTTACTACATGTATCATGTTAATTTCCTTAATATATATAAAAGAATAATTATAACCTACATTTATTTTCACATGTAAAAATTCAAACACTTATTTACTAGTAAATACAAAGTGTTCACTAATATAAACAATATTACGCCTACAAAATATTAGATAATCAAGTGATTAACTATATATATAATTTTAATTTGGAACAAATAAGTCTAATAAATATAAGTTATATCACGTATTTGTATTGAATGATTGGGACCACACCTGACACACCTGAGATTGCGAAAGATAGAGGTGCAGAAGTATAAATTCAATGAACATTAAGCGTACATGGTGTAAGTATAATGTGTGTTATGCCAGTTGCATTAAAAGAAGATGATTACAGGATAATGCATCTAAACATTACGTAATTTTATTTCATATTTGTCCAATCAGATTATTTAAAAATACATTATCACAAAATTTTTTTAAGGAATATTCTTATATTACATTATACATTAATCATATTTTTTAGAATATTCATTTGCGAGATTTATAAAATTCATCACATTATTAGTGCAATAACAGGATTATTCTTTTCTTTGCATCCGCACCTTAACAATATATTTGTTGGTGAAACGAAATGGTTGTGGTAAATATGTATAAATAGATTTATTATTAATTCTGTTATGGCCCAGAGATATGTTTCAACTGCATATTCTATTAGTTAGTTGATTATTACTTGAAATGTAACGAGCTGTTGCACCTTTAATGGAAATGAAAAATCGAAATTCGCCTAATAGAAAATGCGGAAGTCAAAATATCCATTTCAATGTTGTATATTAACAAATTGTATTATGATTGTAACCGGCAGCAGTTCCGTTGCTAATGCAATAATATGACATAATGATAGTTCATTAATCAATCTATATTGTATACATTTTCCATCAGTATATATATATAAAATCGCCATTAACCTTCCTCTCGTCGATGTATGCATGTAAATACAAGTATGTCGATTACACCTATTCGTGAACGGATTCAACAACAAGTTAAAAATACCTCGGCGGTAAATACACTTTAATTGAATATCAATGGATACATACGAACGCACGAGTACATACATACATAAAATCTTAAAAAAAAAAAACACGGACCGACAGATTCTAAATGTATAAGTCTAAAGGATCACCAAACAAAAGAGAAAATACAAAATGATACGAATGAGACGGCCAATAGTCAATAAATTCAGTCCAGAGTCGAAAATCTCATTTACTGCCCACGTTTGGCGTCATTTAAAAAGGATAAAAATATTTCACTCCGTATATACATATATATATATATATTATCTATATGTATGTATATAATCCGTGAAGTTATGATGACCTGCATCTTGCAAGTTGGTACAGGATCGTACTGAGTGTATGAAAATAGTTCTAAAATATTTCAATAAAAGTCAAATAAGAAGAAAAAAATTTGTCAAAAAATATGAAAATACAAATGAAATTAAAGTAACAAAAAACTACAATAATAGGGAAAAAATCAATAATTGGGTGCAGTCTTCGTCCTCTTCATCGGTCTCCAAGAGCCTATCTTCCACGTTTGGTCTAAATGACATAGATATGTACACTCATGGTGATATTGCGAAGGTACAGTTCCATTCATGCACAACTTCCTCAATTCGTGATAAACTAACTTTGCCTTTTGTATTATCTTCTGTGGCAAGGTATTACTTATATATTGGATACAAATTGGAGACATTTCAAAAGTTATTTGACAAATATTTTCCGGTAGTATTTTTCCTACAATAATGCGATGGAACTGGCGGTAGTTAGTTGATAAACGAAACGACTATATCGACGCTCGCAGCAGCAGTTTTATTTTTTGGGATATGTTTTCCGTGTTCATCAATTTTCGAGGTCTTGACATCACTTCCACCAATTTCAGTATAACAGAGAAGCTTATTGTTAGATCTAGTATATCTATAAAAGAGTCTGCAAATCTTTAATTTTCCATTAAGGTTTGACAAAGAATAATCTCTTGTAAGAGACTTTCGACTTTGCCGTTTAACCCTTTTTCTTTCGATCTCATGAATATCTATGTAGTTGAGTAAAAAGTCTCTTTGTATTTGATGACTGAATGACCAGTATCTCTCAAAAATGGATTTTCTATCATCTTTGCTGGCTTTATTACATTCATTAGGGCATCCTTTTGCGAATGGGTTCTGTTTCACCTTCTTTTTTGAATTGCCAATATATCTGTGTCCTATAAAAGTTTTCTTTTTTGTTCTCCTTCTTTCTCTTTTTGATCCCATAAGCACAACTTTCTCTGGCATTTTCAGGATTGGTAATAATATTGCTATTATTACACAGGTCTACAGAATGAAACTTTTTAAGAGATGTTTTATGTTTGATGAGTGGTTTCATATAATTTTGATGCGCTAATTCTAATTTTCTTATCCATTTCTCTGAATCAGGTAAGATATTTTTGCAAATCATAAAATAAAATAAATACAAACATTAAAATATAAATACATTTATTTTATTAACAGAATTATCATTATCATATATGATAGTTTATCCGTTAATGTACGTTACACATTCAAGTATTTTATATTATTACATTGATTTATAACTATCATTAGTGCTTCAAATATAACGAACTACGTATTTTTAGTGCTTAACTCAATGGAATCTTCGCCTTTTTGTTAGAAAGCTTTTGCGATGAATTTTACTATGAATTTTATGCGGATTATCACATTGTAACGTCCAACAGTAATCTGCGATCTTCGATACACTTCTTCGACCTTGGTAACGCCTTTCCATCCCTTTAATATACTGGTGGAAGCGTTCTCCTGGCTCCTCACTAACTACCCCAAGCTTTTCTGGAATTTGGTCTAGATTAACGAATAGAAAGTGCACTTTCAAATTCATGTTGCAGCCTAACACACGAAAATTTTCCTACATTTTTCTGACTATGTTCTCATAGCCTGGATCCTTGTTATTTTCTAAAAACTTCTCAATAACTTCTAATATCTAATTATCTGTCAAATATAGACAGTGAATGTGGACGAATACCAACTGTAGATTTAATAGACGACAATATCACTCTGATGTTAAATATCCCTAAGACTGTACAAGACGTTTAGTTATCCGTTGATAGATGGGAGCACTTCAATTTGGCAATTAGCATTATTAATTAAGTATTTAACAATTTAAAGAGGGTTTCACGTCGCAAACTTTCATTGGAGAATATTCAGAGACGATTCTTAAAGTACTTATGCTATAAAGAGCATGACGTCTATCCATATAGACGGTTTCTACATGCATTTTACTGAAGGAATTTTCAATTACCTCTCTTGAGGCTCGTCGTAACAAAATATCACGTTTTTGTATAAAATACTACATAATCAGATTGATGCTAGTCTGCTTGTTTCAAAACTTAACTTTCATGTACCTCGTCAATCTTCACCTGATTCCGATACATTTTAAATCAGGCCAGAAGTAACCTATTATCTCGCTCACCAATTTCATTTATATGCTCACTGTATAACGAAATTAGCTCAGAATGCGATATTTTTTATTGTTCCCTTCAGCAGCTTTTATGGGTAACTTTAAAATAATCCTTTGAGTTGTTTAACTACCGATCTATAACTTTATTTTTCTTTGCATGCTGCTCCTGCCTTTTATCTTTATATCAATTGTGCATTTATATTATGTTCTGATGTTATTGTATTATATTGTACTATTCTGTTATTTAAGTACTATTATGTATTATATTGAACAGGTTGCATCACAGAAAGTAACAATGTCCGCCTCCCTAACTTACTACTTCTATATATCTCTGAAATTAAAATAATTGCTACGGTATATGAAATACTAAATATATGAAATATTTACTAATACTTTTTATAGTATATAAATTTTCTATTAAGGAGAGACCTACTACTAAAACGATGTGTATATAAAAACTAGTATTATGATATTTTGCAAAAGAAGAAAGTGCTCATTGAACATTACTTTCAACAGACGTATTATCATAACGTTCTGGTTCTACATGCAATCTGTAGACATGAAAAAATGCAGGGTTGATTGCACTCAGTCTTCAAATTGAATTTTTTCATTGATAGCTGTCGTGCTTATCAAGAAGTATCCTTGTTATTAACTATTAATAATAAATGTTAATTAAATTGTTTTGTATTGAAAATTGCTCTTCTATTCATTTAATATTTTTCTTATTTTTAATATGCTAGGTTTTATCCTGATCCATATTTTGCTTATGTAATCTCTCTATAACACCATAAATAATAATACATACATAAATAATGTACTCGTAACCTTCCGGATTCCTGAAATAAACATGTGGTAATGTAAACAATAGATTATAACTAGCAATAAAATTACTGTGCTTATCAAAACTCGCAAAACAATAACTTATTTTGTTAACGTTTATTGTATAAAATGACAATATTTCAGCTTTAACCGCATACTAATTTCTAATTACAAAAATAATATGGAAATCAATGGTACAAAGTGCTCTACATATCATTCTATCCTATACGAGGGGTACCCAAAGGAAACCGAAATGATGTTGTGTGGTGGTTGGAGTTCTTGAAGTACCACGTTCTGCCAGTAATGCGTATATAGCCACTATTCCCTAGTCAGTAAGCCAAGCGTCGTTACTAAAGACGATTCCGTTCGGTTTGTGTGAACTTTTAGTAACAGGTGTTTTGTGTGCTTGCCGTTTTTGTAATGGGTGAATCTCGTAAACATTCAGTGGCCGTAAAGTTTTGTTTCTTGCTCCGAAAAATTGCAAAAAAAAAAACGCAAGTGTTTGGGTGGATTTCCCGTTTCAAAAGAGGTAAAATGTCAATTAATGCTAAACTTATAAGCCCTCTGGTAGTCCTGTCACAGGCCGAAAATTTTTACGGAAGATTTGAGGACGAAAGTGTGGCTGTCAAATTCGTGTCTCAACAAAAGCAAGGTAGCGGGGAAGCACGCTGTGCATTGAAAGAAGTTGCAAACTTTTTTGCAAAATCATCACAGGCCATGATGTTATGATTACGACCCAGAATGGTGGCGCTTTGTTTACGAAAATTAATCTTTGCAAAAATGAGGAACACACAAATAACTTCCTCCTAATAAAATTCAACTCGCGCAAAAACTTAACAAAAACAACCCCGATTGAAGATTACAGTGTTGTCAAACTATGCAGCAACTTACCTTCATAGTTTCTGGGTTGAAACCGAAAAGAGTTTTTCAAAGGCAAATTTTTCAAACGGTCATAGCATCAAAATTATTTTCAAATCATATTCCAAACTATCCGATTTCCTTTCATCTGCCGAAGACAACTAGCCTCTTGAATTCGCCAGAGTCTACCGGGTTCAAAGTGATTAGTCAGCACTGGAGTCTTCGAAGGTGAGCGCTGCATATGGTTGTTGCGCATGTTGATTGGAAACCAGACACCAAATTCAGTTCAGTTCCACAAAATCCTCTACAAGGATTTCTATTATGACAGTGGCAAAATCCGCGAATCCATTGAAAGCCAAAAGCATCCTAACAACCTAAACCGAGAAGAAGGTTGCTATTTCCATCACCGAAGAAGTCTATCATACAAACTCCACTCAACCATAACACACGCTCCATTGAACTGCAACACTAAACACAATAGAAAACCATCACCTGCCAACATATTCCAATCTATTTTGGGTTATCATACTGATTACGTCCTACGTCAAAATTGCTAGTATTGGGCTCGGGTAAATCCCATTGGATAGTTGAGTCACATGTTTTGGGCTGGGGTAGTGATTAACACTATAGTAGCGTCTTCTTTGAAGAACCCTCACAGGAGGACGATATTTAGAATTTCTGCAAAATGAAATTACAATTAACCTGACAGTTCCCATAATTTCAGCTAGATAAACCACCTAGCATGGGTTCCCAATGGTTTTTTGCGGTTTATTTCTTATGTTTTTTTTTAATGTTCAGGGTCTACGCCAACAGATCACAAAATTTATGTGAAGTAGACCATTACATTAAATATTAGATGTGCAAAAATAGGCCGAAATGATTCAGAATATACAAATAGGGTAGTAAAGGAGTTTTTGTTTATTTGTGTTAACAATAAAATTTGTTTTCTAACACGTAATTGTCATTTACTCAAAAATTTCTTGTATAAGACGGCAACGTTTTATACAGTGGCCACCACACGATTTTCTTATAATATGAGTATTTCAAATTATACAATTTTGAGAATTTTTTTATACAAAAAATATTCAAAATCCTATTCTAAGTACTTCTATTCTCTTAATAATCACTATAGAATGGTCCGAATTTTGACAGTTTACGTATACAAAAAATATTGCAAATCTAGCTCTAAATACGTTTGTACACTTGATAAATATATATATAGAATGCATAATTTACGACATATTTGCAAAAAATCGATATTCGATAAGAGTAAAAGTTTTACTTCCGGTCCGAATTTTGAAATTTTTCTTATACAAAAGGTCTTGCAACTCATGTTCTAAATACTTTTATACTTGTAATGTACCTGCTTAGAAAGCATGACTTGCGAGATATTCGCAAAAAGCTGATATTTGATAAGAGTAAAAGACCTACTTCCGGTCGAAAATTTTCATCGTCACAATACTTTCTTATACTACGTATAAGAAAGTTAAATACGAATTGCAATTTAAAAATGAGGTGTGGCCACCACACGACTTTCTTATACGTATGAAAGTGTTACTTCCGGTCCGAATTTTGAAATTTCATTTATACAAAAAATATTCCAAATCCAACTCTAAATACTTTTGTACTCTTCATAAATATATATAGAATGCATAATTTACGACATATTTGCAAAGAATCGCTATTCGATAAGAGTAAAAGTGGTACTTCCGGTCTAAATTTTGAAATTTTTTTTATACAAAAGATATTTAAAAGTATGTTCTAAATACTTTTATACTCGTAATGTACCTGCCTAGAAAGCATGACTTGCGAGATATTCGCAAAAAACTGATTTTCGATAAGAGTAAAAGACCTACTTCCGGTAGGAATTTCGAAAAACTTTATTAAAACAATTTTTCTCAAATTTCATTTTGAGTATATTTGAATTCTTTATAAATTTGTTTAAACTTAGTAATTGACGAAATATTTGCAAAATTCGATTTTTTCACTGAAGTAAACTACTACTTCCGGTCTGCCGATTTTGCTCAAAATCTAATCAATTCTCAAGAGGGAGATTATATTCGTAAATACAAAATTTGGAATTGATATCTACAGCGGTTTGACCGCTATCGTGGTCACACACACACAGACACACACACACACACACACACACACACACACACACACACACACACACACACAGACAGACAGAGAGAGAGAGAGAGAGAGAGACATTTTTTAAAAACCACTTTTTTGGTATCAGGGGATCTCAAAACGTGGACATCTGCAAAAATCTCGAGGTCGAAAATTTTCATCATCACAATACTTCCTTATACTACGTATAAGAAAGTAAAAAACAAATGTTGACTTCAATACCCAAAAATAAATTATGATTAAAAATATGTATTTTTATCATAAAAAATCAACCTGTTAAGAACATTTTCAACACAATTATAGGTACTTGGCTATTATTGAATTATTCCGTACTATCGGCGTGCACTGTATAAGTATGCCAATGATCTGAAAATCGAGAACGAAACTAACATAATAGTAATTTCCGTTTCAATGTTACTATTTACTACTATATATATATACATGTGTACATATATATGTATTTATGTATATACATGTCTTGGATACTGACAATTTCTAAGTTAACCTTGAATAATTTCATTGGCACAGGAAATGTCTATCATTAGGAACAAATAATACCACTTCTGGAATGTCCAACACGTTTCTGCTTGCCGATACATGGGTCCATATGTTACATAAAGTGTTTTCTAATTATATAATTGAATATTATATTATTATAATAATTTTAAAATCAATAAAATCTATATTTAGAATATTTACGCTTGCATTAAACGTTCACTTCTATAGCCTGCATGACAATACTTGCTCCTGTATTTGTCTGCAAAGCTGGACTAAATGCTTGCTAAATATTAGTTCTTTCGGTTAGTACCTAAGTCTTTATGCTTCACCTGCCAAATGTCACAGTTTTTATGTTCAAAATTGTCTTTTACTGCCTTATTATATTCCAAATATAGTGTGCAATTTATTTGTCGTCATTGTCGGATTAAATTTTGACTATTAAGCTAATATAATGTTAGAAACTATCCATATACAGATTTGAAGTTTATTATTATGTAGACATAAATTCACTCTTTCATATCAAGGATTCATATAGGTATCTTGATTTCTCCAATGTTGCAATGGTTCAGGAATTAAATTGCATAGTAAATTGTTACATATCATGATGTGTTCAAACGTTTTGTATCAGTTTATGAGTCAGCAATATTTATACTATACGTATGTAGTAAACACATCATTATTTAAAATAACTGTTTGTCCAGTCTATTCTCTAAGTATCTGAATAATATCAGTATGCTTCCTGTTAGTGTTTTCATCTTTCAGATACGAAAATAATATAAAAAGGTTGCTTAGTGTTATATTCTGTCAATTAGTTATAAAGGCAAATTAAATTATTATTTTATAATTACGCATACGTATATTAATTAGAAAGAAATAAAATTTTATGTAAAATAGAATATAACACAAATACGTAATACATTTCCAATGCATTCAAAGAAAATGTAAGAAGAGCAATTAGATATTTAAGAAAAATGAAATATATGAAGATTTTAAGGCTCTGCCTAGCTGTGTGTCAATTGTGCTCCATCTGTGGTCAATTGTGCCGTTATTAGCTTCATTTGTGCTCTTCTGTTTTCAGAGATTTTTAAAAAATCGAATGGGGGCTAACTTGACAATTGCCCCCCCCCCCCCGCCCCAATTTGAAATTCTTTTTAAAACTCGGTGCCTTTGCAAAGCACTCCAGTTGTGCTCAATTGTGCCGTATAGCATTTTTCCGCCAACCACTTACTTTCAAAGTTATACCTAAAAAAAGATTCCGAAATTGGCGAAAGTCTATTGCCCCCCCCCCAAATTGAATTTCTTTCCAAAACTCGGTGCCTTTGCAACGCACGCCAATTGTGCCCAATTGTGCCGTATGGCATTTGTCCGCCAACCACTCACTTTCGATGTTACCTAAAAAAAATTTTTAAATGTAAGAAGTCTACTGCCCCCCCCCTCACACCTTTGTTATAATTTACATAGCATAAAATGTGTATCAATTCTGCTGCGTTTGGGCTTAATTGTGTTGTTATTAATTTCATTTGTTATGACTTAGGACTTAGGTGGCCCCATCTCCAATGCTTCTTGCAGTGTTAAATCCCCCCTATAAAAAATCTCATTTATTGCCTATGATGTTTCTTTTGGCAGCACAAACGCTTAGCGTTACTTTTATGTAACGCAGGTGGTTGCATGACATTTAGGTAGGTAGCATAAATAAAGTCACATTATCACTGAGGTTATCATGGCTGACAATTTTACGAATGACGTTTTACCGGTTTCACTGCAATATTAAAATCAAATATTATGTAAATAATGCACTTTCAAAAACTCTTCGTATAATAATATACCAAACTAGTAAATAACACTTCATACACGTGTTTATTTGCTAGAGGGCTGCTTTGGGAACCTACGCGGAAGGAATACAACAGGAGAGAGTCTCCTTAATAATAATATTTGTCCAAAGTGGTATCTCAACATGGCCGCCGCATACATAGGCGTGCATGGATATTTTGTGTAGGGTATATGTACACTTCGTATGTTCTCGAAAATCATTTAAAATAGGTTCTTAGTCCAATAATAATTAAAGTAATATTGTGAGTGCATTATTTTTTCAATCCTTTTATTCTTTTTAATATAGTAACATTTATTCTAACTGTATTAAATAAAACATGCCTAGAATATGTATGTTACGCCACTGAACACATAATCAAACATACCGGATATATGACAAGTTATTCAAAATACTCATTTTATAAATTATGATTGGTAAAAATATTGCCATAACTGACCTGCCTTAAATACCTATTCCCCCTACCAGTTTATTATCTCTCCTGTTCTATTCTTTCTTCGTAGTTGGGAACACACAGGTGCTGCCATCTAGTTACACTTCAACTTACATAAAGGCCAAACATATTTTCATGTTGAACTCTGCTATCGTTACTTTAAAGTTACGCTAGGCGCTTAAGGGTTAATGAAAAAATTTAAAAAAAGTGGGCCCAAAGTAGAACTCTGTGGCACACCGGAACGCACATAAAAATTGTTAGACGTGAAGCAATTGTAATGGACATAATTAAGTCTACAACTAAAGTGAGATGAAAAAAGCTCCGTGAGTATTACTATATAAAAAATAACATTACAAAATATATAAGAATATAGTACCACCATTCTTTCATAGACTCTTTCGAAATTTAACTCAACCCAAAATGTTTTATAATATTTTATGTCAAAAGACCGAAATAGTCAAATTTCGTTTTGATGACTGTCAAAATTCACTTGTAGTACACTATTTTATCTAAAATTAAGATATTGATAAGGATATAATTTATTTTATAGCAATAAATCTAGCAAAATTCTACAGGAAACGATAACATTCAATTGCTACATTTACATTTAGTAATAAAAGTTTAAATCAATGATAGAATTCATCTGTTTGAACAAACAATATTTTATATTAATGTCAAAAATAATTATTATGACTTATTATTATTGAATTCTACCAAAAGTAACCGGGAGGGAATTACAGATGGTGCTGATGTTTGGTTCACTTTTTAGTGAGAGAGTAGGCCATCTATACCCTCTCTTTTATCTATGATTTATACTTGACTTGTTTGAATTCGTTGGCGTTGCCCTGGTAACTTTAAAACACGCGCGTGCTTTAATGATTGATTTATACACGCGCTGGCGTGTTTTACACAAGCAAAATGATGTACCAATAAAAAAAAAGTTATAAAATAAGTTCTCTGTTTACATAAAGATCTACCGCCAACTTAGCGTTCAATGTGTAAAGTATAATATATCTTCCTATAGAAAGTTATTTTTATGCGATTAGCGTTTAAAGAAGCTACAGGCGTCTCTACCGTCGAAGGAGGACTCCCACAAAGCACACCGACAACAGGAGGATCTTCTTCAGTGTAAGAAGATAGAAAATATATAAAAGGTACTTACAGGTTTTATTGCGTGAGTGCCAGATAAGCTTAAATGGTAAATTTGCTTCATGTAAAGACGTAAATAAATCAATATAATAATTTGAGAATGAAAACATATTTAATAATTCTCTTAGATATGATATATATATAACCCTTTTATTCAACACACATGATATATACATAGTGACATTACATCAACAGAAATATGTGGTTGAAATCCTAAGGCATGGTTCAGATGGCTGGAGAAGTTCTCCAGCCCCTGTTCTTCCACCAAAACCTTAAAATCACAAAAGCCGAAAAAGAAAACAATACTTGCCTAACCTATCCTAATCCTAATACTCTGCCCAAAAATATATATTAAACTCGGTAACACCCTTACACATATTAAAATAAGAAACAAAATAATACATATTATATAATATACCTAATATATACTGTTTATAACACTGAAAATTAAGAAACGAACTAAACCGAGCATTACTGATGCTTTAACAAATAAGAAAAAACAGCACCCCTGAACGCCGCCAAACCCATCGCCTTAAAATGTTCCGGCATGGAATTGTAAAGTGAGTAGATAACATAAGTGAACGATCTCCTAAAGAAAGTAGTATTGTATTTAGGCAAGGTAATAGCATCCCTCCTCCTTATATTAATACTATGCACGTCGCAGCGAAACCTGATCTTCCTCAACAAGTACGGCGGGCACCCAGACAAAAGTATACTGTGAAACAAGGTGAGACAATGTAAGACAATACGGTTTTGCATATTTACCCATCGCAAGGATTCGAGCTTGTGTGTAATCCTATCGTACTTGCGGATATCAAAAATGTACCTCATGCACGCATTTTGAACTTTCTGTACTCGCCTCACATCATTTGCATCCAAACAGGGCCCATAAACAGGCATGCAATAATTAAATAATGACAGCACCATGGATTCGCATAGAATCCTCTTCAACTTAATACTGAAGATTGATTTCCAAGGATATAAAATCTTTAAGTTGAGGTAAGCACGGCTTATAATTTTAGAGATGTAAGACTTGTATCTAAAAGAATTATCCATGATTACGCCTAAATTTTTTGCTTGCGTTACTACAGGGATAATGCTATCATTTAAGGTAAGGTTCACCTGACCCCCACACCTCTCAACGTCACCCACCCTTCCCAACAACATAACACAACTTTTGTTAGGGTTAATAAATATGGAATGTCTGCGGGAATAAGTACTGATATTTGCTAAATCAGCATTCATTTTGTCTATGGCATCAGCCATGTCGGAAGGAGGAAAAGACAAATACATTTGTGTGTCATCCGCATACATATGCGTTTTGCAAAATTCAATATTTTTGGGCAACATACTTGTATAAACTGAAAACAGCAAAGGCCCCAAAATGGACCCCTGAGGTACACCCCTGTGGATAGGCAACGGGGAGGACTTCCGATTACCCAACCGAACCATCTGGTACCTGTCACACAAATAGGACCGTATAAGTTCCACGCAGGAATCACCGCAACCAAGGTAGTGCAATATAGCCAAGAGAACGTCGTGACTGATGGTATCGAAAGCCTTACTATATCTCGGTATTTGTTTGGCAATGTTGTATTAAAAAGCTATTATATGGATTGTAGATATATATCAATCTCAGCATGTGTTTCTCTTAAAGCCTACGTTGTTAGTATTGATAGAAATACTAAGAGGCGGTGGAAAACAAACGATGTATAATCATTTCAGAGAAACGATAATATACAAATAAATCATAACTAATCTTTCAGTATTATATGCGCCCTGAAATTATTTTTCTAATGTATTTGTTCTAATTAAAATTAATATTATTTTGTGCATGTTTTCTTTCGTGTTTGTATTAACATATGCAAGAGTCTTGGTTTCTACTACAAATGTTATTTAAATTAATATAACTCTGTTTTATTTAATTGTGCCCATTAATGCCCGAGGAATGTGTTTTGTTGATATCTCTTAACTTGGATGGTCCTGGGAATATAAGCTAGCCAGGTAAAACAATTAAATTTTTTTATTTTATTTTATTTAAAAAATATTAAAATATAAAGGGCATTATTTTTGGTGCCGTTAATAATTCAAAAAGGGGTTCTGTTACAATATGACTCAGCAACGTGGGGCCATTGCATCAAACTCTAAACTAGTTTCTAATTCCCTGTGTGCGACATGAAGAAGCAGTTAAAGAAAGTATATTGCGTAACAAATGCACCTTGCAGTAATCTTTGCTTACATACAACTGACACATTCATCGTTTATTTCCCATACGCTGTATTAGTTTTCTGGTGCAAATATCGGCAAAGAGACATAATAAGCCGTTGTGTATATTCTTCCTGGTAGTGACATTTTAATACATGACAATACGCACAGCTCAAGAAAAATCCGTTCCATCAGATCAGAACTATCCGTTTGTCCTAACAACAGTCGCATTTGAAACGGGCCTTATATTACTTATAAGAAATTAAAAATGTTTAGGCGTTTTTCTATTTAGACTAGTTAATACAAGCATTGTTTTATAAGGTCGTAAACACATATATGTGTGCATAAATAATATAAACATATAACCACAAATTAATTTCATATCAAGCTGATTATTTATTTTTGCGTAACATTTTTAATGCGATAATAAAAATATAAACATCATATGTTTTTTACACACGTGCCGCAAAATATCTACATAAATAAATATACTTATAAATATGTTGCCTATGTATATATACGTGTAGTTCAATCACAATTCATGCGAATGGATTTTCCGAACAGCTGATGCGCAACGAAATTATAATAATAAATTAAAGCAATTCCAATTAAGTTTATTTGATACTTCAATACCAAATTACTTTTACAATTAATTATTATCTAATGGTTTGACGATTGGAATTTCCATAAATCTAAAGGAATAATGTAAGAGCAATTATTTAATATATGGAATGGGTAATTGTGTTTGTAGAAAAAACTGCTTTAGACCTCATGAACGTGAACTGACTAACAATATATTGGTGTAGTCACCACACGACTTATACGTACAACTTCCGAATTAAAAAAAAAGCTATTCAAATTTGTTCGAAATTAAATTTAGAATATCTCTTGCCATAAATTTACTTAAATTACATAATTTGACAGATGCTTGTAATTTTAGTGAAAAGTATTACTTCCGGCACGAATTTTGTAAAATATTTGTATCAAATATTCGAAATGAAATTTCTGAATACTGGTATACTACTAAAGCTGTGTAGAATGCATAATATATCTAGAAAGAACTGCCTTCCGATAAGAATAAAAATGTACCAAATTGTTTTCAATATATTTTCTCAGCTTTCTATTAAATATGTTGTACTTGCTAAAAATACGGATAATAAACTTAAAGTATTTATAAATCCCAAATATCAATTTTGACATTTCACACTAACAATTTCCAATATCAGTCCTTTATTATCGTATTATTTCCGCATTATGACGAATCCTAGTTAAATAAAACAATTTAGGACTGTTTAAAGAAATCAAATAAATAGAAATGAGTTCTTCATATAACTGAGAAATAAGATCACTGTTACATAATCAGTTAACCCGCATTAACCCTTCGGAGATCGCGGGCTAGTTTGCAGCGCGGTAGGTCGCGGTGTATCTATCAGATACATGTAGCGTTTCTATAGGTTTGGGGCTATTTTTATTTGAGTGTGTAAGCTAAAGATATTTTTAAGAAATTGAGAAAGATAAGAAAACATTGAGAAGTATTTATCCCAATTTATTCAATTAAACAGCGTACGTATTGTAAAATTAAATAAAGGTCACCTATGGGGTCACGGTATCTGACAGATACAAAGCGTGCTTTCCGATCAAACTACAACAAATAACTAAAACATGTAATTCCCTAGCAAGAAACTAAACATGGTAGAGTGTTTAGAAAGAGTAATGTCACAGCTATACGCAAGCGCAGTACGCTATCGTTTGTCATATAGGAAATATAACCTAAACCATTGCTCGTGTATCTAATGGATACACCGCGACCTCCGAAGGGTTAATAATGATTTGGCTGAAACTGATTGGGCGGAAGTAATTAAACTCGTGTCAACAAATATTACATGAATTTGAAGAAACATTGTTGCGAATCATAAACAAAACACTGACAAAGAATCAAACGCACTTACTTACATCTGAGAAAAAATGGTTAACAAAAAAAAATAAAGGTATGTTGGTAATACAAGAAAGTTATATGAAGGAGTTACAAGTTAGAATACCTAAAAATATGTACAGTCAGTGGTTATGAATTGAAACAAGAAATACTAAGCTCCAAGAAAAAAAAACTTTTTCCAGTCATATCACAAATTTAAGAAATAAACTAAAACTACCCCAGAGATAATAAGTCAAATCCAAAGACAAAAATAAATATGGCAGTGGTGAAACAATAGTAACGTTTTTAAATTAGTATATTTTAAACAATTGCATAAAAAAACAAGAAAATTACATAACTGGTTTTCTTATGAATAGAAATACATTTGCTCTATATTCACACGCAGGACACGAAATCCTAGATGCAATTAGTTCACTGAATCACACTCGTGCTGTTGATAAAGATCAAATACCAGCTGAAGTTCTTAAGGCTTGCTGTGCTAGTTTAATATTATCACTGATGCACATAATAAGTTCTTCTTTATTATATTTCCAGTTAGAGTAAAATATGCTATTGTGATGCCAGTTTATAAGAAAGAAGAAAAGTATGAAAGATGAAGTGGAAAAAATTATTTCCAGAGAAATTGTTTCTTTTTTTTTAACAAAATATAATATACTATATCTCAGTCAAAATGGTTAAAGATGTAAGACTTCTAGAGTAACATTTCAACTTTTAGAGAGAAGTATGAATTGCATAAATAAACGAAAAACCGTCTGTTCCATTTTTCCTTTCAAAGGCTTTTGACAGAGTATTATCTAATATGGCTTAGAAAACTGGAAAAACTCCCATGGTATTGTGTTAAGATGGCTACAATCATATATTACTGGAAGAGAGCAGTGCGTTTTGTTTCATCATGACAATGGAAAGAAAATCACATCACGATGATCATTGGTGTGTCACAGGGGTCTGTTCTTGAATCTTTGCTGTTCGTTTTATATGTGAGTGACCTTCTGTATATGTACCAGTGATCTCACGATCTTATACGCAAATTACACATCATCGGTAGTTGGGAGCAGGAACACTGGGTCTGGTGCCTTTAGCATTCAGGAAAATTTAACAAAATTGGACTGTTGGTTAAACACTCACAATTTAGAATTAAACATGGAAAAGAGAACATTACTTTTATTTGGTGATCTAGGTAATGAGTTCAGGGTGTCCATAAGGAGGGACAGACACTTACCAGCTTCTGTGAGGCGGCCTTCTTGGATACCAGGACCTCAGTTTTCTTGAAAGCCACACATCGGGAAGTTGATGTGCAAATTTTGCCGATATAACTGTGTGCTAAGAATGATTGTTCGTAGTGTCAGTGCCGAGGTAGCAATGAGTGTTTACTATGCGTGTGTGAGAGAGTCTTCATCCGTCAAAAGGCGTGTATAAGGATTTTATTTAATTTAGATGCCGGAGCCTAATGTAAGGACATACTTATAGACAATGAATACTTATGCTGCCATGTGTCTTCATCTTAGAATGTGCATTATTTGTTAAATTCCATTCTGACAATTTCTTTAGAAATTCAAAATCACATATATTCTCGAAACTAGAGCTTTATCAAATTATATGTTGGTTCCACTAAGACAGCACTTAAGCAAGTTCCAAAGAGGTTTGGTTTATCAATTGCAGAATGCATTTAAATATAAGTAAATGTTGTTTTATGTCCTTACACGTAAAGTAGACCATCATAATTCTACTTACTTTATTGACGGTGCTCTAGTGGATCTCTTTATGGGATCTGGGGCTTCTTTTCGATAGCAGATTAAGTTTTTTCCAGCTTAAGAATCATGTTTGCGCATCGGCCTCAAGATCTTTGGGGTTTTATTATGCGTTGCTTTGGGTTCTTCAGTAACCCATTAGTTTTGAAGACGTTGTATTTTAGTTTTGTAGTCACAGGTTTGGTCTCTGCAGTATATTTACTTGTAGCTCTCCATTGAAAAAAATCAGCGGCGATTTTTGAAGTATCTCTTCTTCAAGGTTTTGATTTGACGGGACGTATCCTCTGAGCAGCGTTGACTACGCGTTACTGTTGGAAACTCGTGGTTTCTAGTCTTTGAAATACAGACGCGATATTCATGGAGCGCGGTTTCTAAGAGAAAATTGTCTGACGGAAGGATGGACTGCCGAGATGTCCTTTTGTCTCTGAACTGTGTCACTCCCAGACTATTCGTTTTTCCCTCTTCCACATTCTTAATTCCCTTTTCGAGAACAAATTTACTACAATGATCTCCGCTCATCAGGAGGTGTCGTTTTTCAAACTTCTACTAAGAAGATATTTTTTATACTAATGGCTAATTAAATAGTTATTATTTTTCGTTGTTTTATAAATATATGTATGTGTATATTCATGATTATTATTATTATTTATGAACATTTTATTTGTTTTTTTATATATTTTGTAGTGAGGTGTTCGACATTTTGTATTATGCAATGAAGAAACTTATATACCTAATCTATGTATCTATAGAGTATGCAGATCGCATTTCATACGCCGAATAGACAGACACATGTTTTTATCTTCCTCTCTTACGTTTACCTAAGTTATATAAGATGGGTTGCGCGTTTGTATATTATAGTTATATAAATTAACGGAAAAATGGCAAAGAAAAATTGGAAAAATGGTATTGATTTATTTGTATTAGTCTATGATAACTGCTACAGTACGGTGTTGCCAAACCTATACGTCCTTTAAGCAATTCGTGGCTTAACGAAGGATCCTCCAACTTTTTGGAATCCATACTGTTGAATCAAAATTAATCATAGAATCATTCTGCCGCTATTTTTTGGCCATAATTTATAATAAGACATCCTCGTATTGGAAATACTCCATGGGAGACACTGTATACTGATTTAACTTTATATCTACCATCAGTCTGCGTACATACGCATAATACATACATACATGTATGTATATGGTACTCGTATGCCAGACAAGCTAGTACAATTAACAACGCAGCAAGTAAATCGAAAAAGGCGAAAACAAGTAAAAACCAGTCAATAGAAATACGGTTTTGCAGACAATTAAATAAATCTTGGACAATGTCACGACATATGTAATTGCGCACTAACGATTTGATATCGCATTATCCAGTTAGCCTAGGTCAGCAATTACTTATTTTCTAAGCCCACGCGCTCTCCTGAGCCTGCCTGGACAGCGGCCAACAAGATACTTTGATGTCATTAATTACATGATTTTTGTATTCATGTTTAAAGTAGGATAAAGACGGAGATAGTTCGGCAGATACAAATGTACGCGTATCACCTTAATTTTTTTTTCTTGCTGTTCTCGTTCTATATATCTTGTCGTTCGTTCCTTTCGACACCACTATGCCCATTTCGAAGAATCACAGCAACTTGTTTTTGTTTTGACTTTCTTTCGAAAAAGATATGTTCGTATATCTATTGTAGAAGGAGTAAGTACTATGCGTGCATTACAGTTACGGAGCGATCGCGTATATAAGAGTTTATTTTGAATAATATTTGAAACGTTTTGTTTTGACCTGAGTAGGTATGTGTGGCGTGATTTCTCGGAAACGTACGCATTTGGGAAAGCGCAAAAAAAACATTTAAAACGCAAATAAAATAAGCAAATAGAAGATATTTAGATTTAAGCCTGGTTATATAAGTTTAGTTAGAAACGCATGTAAAGTAAATAATTTATAGTTGACACTTGGTTTAAATTTAATTTTATTGTAAAATTCACTACATATTTGCTTATATTTTTAAAAATTTGAAATTTATATCGGTACGCCACAAAGAGTCTGCCAGATATTAATGGCACAGAATATACCTTGCTCTAATTTTTATATTCAATTTAAATTGTATATTATAACTAGGGCGCGGATACGAAAGGTTGATGACTCATCGCCCATGGGCGCACTATTGAAATGTTGTATTTGTAAAGAGGTTCTAATTTTATTTATATAATTGGATAACAAGTGGCTGGTGATCTATAAAATACAAAATACCTTATTATTTGTTCATTTTCTCTTCTGTAAGATTTGTCCTCTTTGAATGAAGTACATCCTTGTAGATAGAAAACGTCTTTTCTACATCGCAACTTTTATAGGTGCGTACTGGAAATATTGTTTAATTTCAGCGTATTTAGCAGTTAGATTTTGTTTCATTGTCCCCATACACAATTGCCGCAATGTTATTAAATCTGGATTTCTATGAAAAACTGCGTCTAACTTTTGCCGAAGGCCACATCCGAAGTCACTTGGAATACTTTTGAAATTATTAATAGCCACATCTAATATGGTTAATCCATGTTTTAATTTGAGATTTCGATTTTCAAAATATGTGATCAGTTTAGGCAAATTTCCAAAGTGTTCCTGAAGGAATAACAACTGATGTTTCAAATTTGGGATTTGTGTTAGCTTGCGCTCAGAAATACTTCGAGCATCGTCATTTAAACATGTCTATTGGATATAATAGTGTTTCATCTGTTATTACAAAACAAATATTTTCGTTAATTCTTCCGATACAAACTTACTCCCTATAACAGGCATTCAAACATAAACAGCCTAAATTTTGTATAAAATTCGATGTCGGAAAATTAAAAAAAAACTTATGCTTGAAAGCCTTTATTACTATTCATCACTTAGTGTAAGTTATCATCTTATACGCCCAGATCTGGCTTTGTCTTTAAAGCTCTTCTTTGCCACTAAATAAGACACGTGAATTTTAGCAATTGGAAAATTAGAATTGTTTGAAAACTTAAACCTGAATGACTTTATTGATGTAGATAATTTAGTAGTTACAACAGAGTATTTAAACGACACAAATACCATTTCCTCTGTTACAGATGACGACAAATCTGTAAGTGACAAAGAAGAAACAAATGAGGCTGAGCCAGAACCACCATAATTACAGCATTTACTTACCCAGTAAGCCATTAGGAGTATGAACAATATTCGTCATTTTTTTAGGAGTCTTATGGTACGCCAAACGCAATTATTAAAAATTTAAGTGAAGTTGAAACATGTTTAAAGACTATTAATAAGGGGCAAGTTCAGTCGAAAATTTTCAATTTTTATTGAAATAGAATTACATTTCTATTGTATTTTGTCTTGTTTCACTTTTGTTTAGTCTTTACATTTATAATTTTTATACATACATATTAAACAATAAAGGTCTCATAACACACTCTTGCATGTATTCTCTTATTATCGCTTCTAGCGAACATCGCATATAACGAACCTATTTCGACGGTCTCTTGTTGTTCGTTATAACTATGGATCAGAAATCGGGTTTATATTTCAGGACTGACGTTATAAATGATTAAAGTAATTCGAAATTGGTGACAGTAACAAAATAACACGTAACAATCTGTACATACAATCTGAACATTGTATATGTAATGTTCGAAAGTATATATTATACGATTTTTTTGCCCTTGCCCTAAGTAAAGATATTTGCAACTTACGATATGTATATACAACAGTAATTGCATTTGTCACAGCGAATGCCGTGGACGTGGAATGACCATGTATTACTGCGTAAATAAGTCGTGTTGAAAGGAGGATACTCAATTCCTATCCAAAATCTGCTTTGTATTACTGTCATGGCAAGTGAAAACTTACATAGTACTACGTGTCGTCGGATACACATAAAGCACGTATTGCTGGCTCTGCACCTACTTGTGAACGGCAGCAAGGATTTAATTCGAATAACTCAATGTTTTGGTTGGGGTGATGAACAGCGACACGGCAAAGTCTAAACATCTACTCCCATCTAAGAGACTCGAAAAAACTAATGCTTTGGGGTGAAAGCATGAAATAGATTTTTTTGAATTTGGTGCACATAATTTTAACAAAAGCTTTTTTAAACAAATTCTTCCTTTTGGTCGTTTTAGTTTGTCTAATAGATTTCTGAAAGTTTCGCTATACATATAATAATCCATAATTAAATGGTAATTTAATTTTGTATAGCTTCATGATAATCATACCACTAAAAAGCAACTTACAAAGAGATTCAAGCAACTTATATGTATTCTTTTAATATGTGTTTAAAATTTTTAGTTTGATTATTATTAGAAACTTTTATTTCCTTTTAGTTTCGTAAGAAATAAAATTTATATAATACAAACATAGATATAGAGCATATGTATCTATATGTAAATAGGTGGACTTTAACTTTACATATGTTCATTATAAGTTTTATATATAAATAACCCGGTTTATATTTTAGTAAAATGGATTGCACGTGCGCGAAGCCAGAAAATTATCGTGTAAAATTTAAAAACAAATGTTAATCTCAACACCCACATACACCACATTTCGATAAAGTTATGTGTTTACTGGATACCTATGTCATTATGTGTGCGTATTTGTAAACAGAATGTCAAGTGCGCTCGTTTGCATATCAAAAAGCAAATAGACACCGAAACAGATTATTTAATTTACATTATGGGGGATTTCGAAAACGTGTCATCGTTAGAGCCAATACGTTTTGTTTGACAATCATTGATTCCGTTGTGGAGTGGGCAAAAAGGGACCGTGTCCTGAATACCTACATTTTAGCTAATTTATAAGTAGAGTATAATTATATTACATAATGTATTTTCTAATTGATGGAATTTATAAGTGAATTTAGAGTACCACACTGTATAAGTGGATTATAAACAGAAAAAAAATAGTTTCAATTTGTATAAAAACCATATCCTGTGGATGAATATTTATAATACTTAGTACGTAAACTTTATACTGTAAGCATAATTTAAAATAGGGATAATTTTGATTTTATGTGTTAATATGAGGATTTTGGTACGTTAACTTTAATGGTTTTGTTCGCCCCCATAATGTTGTGTTCTTTTCTAAAGCAAAACGTAAAACATAACCACATATTCCATATGAAGCTCTTGTGCTGTAAAAATGACAAAATTATTATAATTTTTGTTCGAAGTACAGATAAACGACAATTTTATTGAATTATAAAGAAAGACTTAATTGTTAATAAATTACGTACTTCACACAACATAAGCAAAATACTAATACAACACGTGAACTTATTTGATTGCAAACAGGTAAATAGACGAAGCTTGCATCAGAAAAATTAAAAATCTTTTTCGGGTGCATGATATATGTTGTAAAATTTGTGAGAATGATAACTGTCTTCTACTATATTTAACTAGCTGGCCCGGTAGACGTTTTTTACCCTTCCGGTAGCTCTTTACTTCCCTGTTAATTTCCATCCTTTTTATGTGGCCATACCATCGGAGTCTTTATGCCTTTATGTACAGTACTTGACGATCTCTTCTCTGTTTTCTATTTTGAAGTTCATTAGCCTTTTGTATTCCTCATCTGCTACTTTCTTCAAGCCATATATTTTTCTTACAATTTTTCTTACAATTTTCCTCTCAAACCTTCTCAGTTTTTCCTGTTCCACATTTGTCATATTTATTTCTCTGCCACATACGTCACTACTTGTCGGATTGCTGCTCTGAATACCCTCATTTTTGTATTTATGTTTATCCTCTTACTTTTCAGTATGTTTTTGTATTTATAATAAACTCTATGTCCTCCATGTTTTCTATTTTTCTAACATTCTCACTGTTTATCATTGCTCCTAAGCATTTAGAGTTTTCATCTATTTCAAAATCGTAATGTCCTATTTTTACTTTTTTGTTTGTTATATCTCTATTTCTTCTGCTTATTTCCATGTATTTACTGTTCCCTGGTTTATTGAGCCCTTTTTTGCTGCTTGATCAATTTTTTGAATTGCATCTTTCAAGCGTCTTCTGTCTCTATCTAGTATAGTGAGATCGTCCGTGTCCGCAACTACTTGTATCGTCTTATTGATTATTGTTCCCTGGAAATAGCATTCCATGACCATTGGATCCAGTGGTAAAATAAACAAGGTGGTTGATAGTCCCTCACCCTGTCTTACCCCTAAGTTAATTTCAAAGTCTTCAGTTGCACCTTCGTCAGTCATTACTGCTGCTTTTGACTGTTTCATTGTCATTTCTGTCAATCTCACTAGCTTTCGTGGTATTTTTATCTCTCTTTTGTCTATCATTATATGCTCTTGCTTCAGACTATCAACTGCCTGCTTGAAGTCAATATATACTATTTGTAGCTCGATAGTATATCCACAGAACTTTTCAGTTATTTGACTATGCTATGTGTATAGCGTCTATGGTGGATCGCCCCCTTCTAAAGCCGTATTGACAATCTCCCATATGCGCCTCAGTTAGTTATTTTTATTCACTAGCATGGTTAGGATCTTACAAGCAGCGATTCCTTTATAATTTGCACATGCTTCTAGATTTCCTCTCTGTCACCATATTCCTCTTTGTTAATAATTCTTTAACATAATTTCTCCATTTCATACCGCTTATGTATGTATTTCTTTTCATATTTTGTCTTTTGATATATCTATATATGTAGTTTCGCTTGATTTGGCTAAAGTCCCTAACGTTGAAATCCAAAGAGAAAAATGATGTTAAAATAGCGCCATCTAGCAGATGGTAGCATATCCCAAAACAATTTTGTCGATCACGTGAACACATTGTGTACATATAACTTTCGGCCCATAAATATAGAATTTGTTAATAACTTGATTACAGCGCCACCTATCGAATCCTAGCATAGCTATGAACCATCCTCTCAACAAAACAAATATACTGTTTGAATATGACGTCAATCAGAAGTTGCACGATCACTACTGGATGCACCAACGACTATGTATATTAATAACTCGACCATAGCGTCACCTATCGGGTTCAGCTTTTGTAATTTTCTTTTTTGGTACTAAGCCAACATATATTGTAAATATGAGTCATTTTTGTCCATAAATATAGAATTTGTCAATAACTTGACTACACCGTCACCTATCGGATCCTATTATAACTATAAACCACCGTCTCCACAAAACAAGTATATTTTGTGAATATGACCTCAATCGGTCAAGTCGTTCAGAAGTTGCACGAGACGCACCAATAATTGTAAAGATAGTAAATTATATTTCATTTCGAGCCAGTCTGTGCAATCCCGAACGTGATAATAAAGATTCAATAATTTAAATCCAAATAATAAATTTCATATTTTATAATTTAGGTTTTTAACGTCTACTTTACTGATGATTTAGAAGTTGGAGAGGGATGTAATTAATGAATGTGTTAGTACCGTTTGTAATACTTTTATTCCTAAAATTCTTATAACCTGCTCGAAGAATAATACAAACTATTTTATGAAAATACTAGATACAAATTATGTCCATACTGACTTTAATTTAAATTTAAATTTCAAACTTTACTTTAACTTATTGATCTCTGAATGTTGTTAGCTTTCTGCATAACTATTCTCAATGTATTGAAATTAAAAACGTGAATTATACATATACCTCCTGATGTAATTATGAAAAAGTTATGATAGTATTTAGCTTTTTATTCGGCTAAACTAAACATTTAGATGTATTTTTGAAAGGCCACGTGTCTGTTTATAAAGTTTCTGTTTGAGTTCTCTTTTCATTTCCTTACATACTTAAATCAAGGCTCATCTCACAAAGGAATGGAAACATTTTCGGAAAAAAAGTGTTAAAAAAACAATTGTTCTAATTAATCATTCCCTGTTTATCTACTGTTATTGTTTATAGCCACAATAAAAAGCGCCTAAATTTGTAAGTACACACGTCTTGAAACACTTATCAAAACTCAACTAGATCAAAGTATCGTACGCATGTTTACTATTTTGCTACATTTATCACGACGGACATCCCAAAAAATTAAATCGTGGAGGCCTTGGAGCTCTCCCCGAACAGATCGGTATTATTATTCACACTGTGGTACTGACGTAACCGGAAAAATAAGATTTGGATAACGGCCATGTAAAAGCGATACGTTCGTTAAAAATCGTAATTGCATATCAAACACACGCACTTAACTGATTGCACACATCGTACATTATCTAACATATTAATGTCGAGCGTTTCGAAGTCCAAGGCATGTTTATTTCCAACATTCGAACAAACTGAAAAGTACAAATCAGTTTGATATAAGACATGCGTTATTAGGTGATTTATGGATTTTAACGATTTTGATTTAATGCATGCTTATGTGGGTAGGCAACAACTCATTTATTGATGCTAATGTACACCACTATCTTGAGAATTTTGTCGTTTCAATTTCAAAAGTTTGTTGATATCAGTTCGCGATCAATTGAACTACTCCGCATTAAGGAACGTACCACCGTTGCACAGAGGTAATTTTTTAAATTCTAGGTGGAAATAAATATGGCATATGAGAAACGCCAATTCTAAATATATTCAATATATATTATGCCAATTTTTGAAAATAGTTATTTGTATAAAGGTAGCAAATGATACTTTACTATTAGTCAGGTTCGTGGATTCATTCTAATTTTTAACAGGTATTTAACGAGTGATATTATGGTTCTTTAGATTCATCAATTATTTATGTTCTTCAGCATTCTTTTATGGTCTAACTTACTTTCAACAATTAAACTGCATGTTTTGATTGAAATAATTATAGGTTATTTATTACTTATGTCAAAACTTAGAAGGGTATGCTTGAAACATGAAAGTCTCTAATACATCAATATTACATAATAAACCCGTATCTTGAAGCTTCAAGAACCTTTGGTTTCTTACAGTTGTAACAATTTTAAATACATGTTTCTTCCTTTACGTTTATATCAGCCATACTCATTTTATATTCCAAATTAAAATATTAAATTCATAACGATTACTATTTTTACATTAAATTACTAAAATTCAATAAGTATAGTTGATTCAACGTATTAGGAAAACGTTGATTTTATATAATTACATATTTAAATTATCAAAGACATTTTTAAGATCCAACATGATAACTAACACAAAAAATGTCTTAACGAGTAACGGTCAACTTAATTAAATTATAATTTTCTCTGGAGAAAAGTGAATCTTCTAGTTCGTGCATTATTCATTTAGAGTAAGTATGCTTTTTAAAATAATTAATTCAATATGAAAATCAGTAATATTACTTAATATATACTCTCGATAATACATGTAGATATATTAATTTACCTTTGTTTCTTTTCAGTATTTGTATCAATTCACACTCGAGGATACTCCGTTTAAACTCCTGGTAGGGAGTGAATTCTTCTAGATGTTAGACAGCAGCAGCTTTCTCTGTTCACCAAGAATTGCTCGTAGAAAATACCAACAAAAATGGCCTACGAATTAAAGTTTCCCAGATTAGAATTGTTGTTTACAATCTTAATGGTTTAACACTTATTTTGATTTACTATTCATCACAGGTACTGATATTTTATTGGTTAAATAATTTAATTTTCTTATTATTTAAAAATGAACCAAGCCATTTTTATATCGATGGCATCATACTATACCCTCCATTGTTTTTCTTTTGTCCTTCTAAGCATACTCTAATTATTTCTCCATTGTATTAGTTAATATATAAAAAAGAACAATAACACTTATGAATATTAAATTATTAATAACGTTTAACTTACATTTTTACATACCAGAACTTCATGTCTCAAGATTAATAACCCTTTGTTTCTATTTTTATTCAAATAACAGCGTTTAAATTACTGTATAATTCATAAATTGAATGATTCTAATAATATGTTTTTAATTTAACAGAATTACATGTCAAAATACACTGATAGTAAAGATTTATCTTCTTCAATACTCGAATAGGAATCTATCTTTATGTACTCGTAATATTTCGGAATAGATGGTTCTTATCCTAACTAAAATATTATACTTGCAATCAAATCCTGTTCAAATCAATGTAGGGATATTTATGTTGTCTCGATAAAAGCTTATAACTGATATCACTTACAGTAAATACTCTATGATCATTATTATTATTATTATTAATATGTATTATCTCTGCTATTCCTATTAAGATGTCACTCTCCACCTACTACTGTTTAATATCATTCATGATCTTCACCTATTCACGTATAGATGCTGTGCACTAATGTATTTAAACGGTCCACACAGGTATTTGGTTTGAGCCATTCAACACAAGCGAGAGTCCTTCACACTCATGACTACAAGCATGACCGATAAAACAGCTGTTTACATTTTAACAGGCGAGTGTTTATTTATCGATAATAACAATTATCAGTGTTAATTAATATTTTAGGTTTTAGATATTAATACATAATAGTTAAGGATTGATGTCAGAAACAATTTAATATATTTAACAAGATACTATTTTGTCTTACGGATTAAATAGCCTATTCTTTGAAGACAACAAGTATTTAATGAAACAATATACACTATTTAAATGGTTTATATCAATGCAAATAGTATATGTGCTATGTTAATCTCGATAAAGGAAGTATCTTCTATGTTTTTAAACTTAAGACTAATATTCAATTTGTTTCAGTTACTACAATGTTCTTGAAATAAATGTTTGATATTTATTCACGACAATATATATATATATATATATATATATATATATATATATATAGAAAAACGTTTCGTTACTGCTTACCGCAGAATGATGGGTTTGGCTAATTAGTAAATAATACACAGTTTCATATGTGTGTGACGTTTCGATCGTATTTCACGATCTTCATCAGACCTTTAATTAAAAGAAAAAAAACCAGGATATATAATATCGTCCAACATTACGTCATTTATCGACTTACACTAACAAGTACTGCTTAAGAAAAAACGTCCAACAAAGAACACATTACAAAAATTACTCCACCACAGTTACACCCATAACATATTAAAATGTAGTATAAAATTTCTTGATATATTAAAATGCAGTATAAAATGTCTTTTAATTTAAAAATAACAACAATTTGCGTACATATTACTGCTCGCAGGTATGAAACCAAATGCGTATATTGACCGTCTGTCTCACACCGACACTTCTTCACACGTTGCAATACGTTTTTCTTGACATCTTTTTTCTCCTTTGTGTATATATTATTGTATACCTTAATTGAACAGTATTCTCATTCAACAATTTCTAAAATCTATAGTTTCATGTTGTGTTGTCTGATTACATTTTAGGAAAACAATCAAAAAAAAAAAAATTTTTAAAAATTATGTATATATAATTAATGCGATTGTCATGGATCGGGTCATCTCAGTTTGGCCTCGATCTTATGTTTAATTCGAGGGACCAATGCGGAGTAAATGTTACTGAAACTACCGCAATCACCCTTATTGTTTAAATTGGGTTGGATTGTCTTGATGGCAAGGGTTTCTAAAAATAGTCTCTTGATCAAGTTTGTTTCTTTGAATAACACTTTAGCGTTATTGAAAATTAAGTCGTGATTAGTGTGGCTCAAATGAGAAGCCAAAGCGCACCTCTCAGGATGTCTCCTGACGTCACTAGCATGTAATGTGTTGCGCTCTTTTAGGCGCTGCTTTGTCTGCCCTACGTAATAATGGTTACAGCTGCATTTTAACAAATACACCACGTTGCTATTAATAAGGGTAGTTAGAGGGTCCTTTAAAGGTGTATGTAGTCTGCTGACGGTGTTCGTAGTGGTGTATGCGATGGAAACAATATTCTGGAATAGCATTTTAATTTTGGTGGTGAGGCCAGGGATATATTGAATGCTTTTATATTTAATCAAAGAATCGTTCTTATTGGTGGTGGATATTCTAGAGTTGTTATTAGTAGTATTTATAACGTTCGCAACTTGGGTATCAGAAGAGAAAATAATCTTATTTAATATACCATTGGGATAGTTGCATTGTAATAAGATATTCTTCAACCACTTTAGGTCTTGCTGTCGGAATTCTGGATGTGAAATTTTCATTATCCGATTTTTGAAGCATTTCACCAGGTTTATTTTATATTTGGCTGGACAATTGGAAAAATAATTCAGAAACCTATTGGAATTGGATGGTTTGCGGTACCATTTCAATTTGATGGTGTTGCTATCCCGAATCACTAATGCATCCAAGAATGGTAGAGAACCATTATCTTCAATTTCACAAGTGAACTATAATTGGTTGTTAAACGAGTTGAAAAGCTTTAAGGTAGTTTCAATTTCAGTTTTTGATATTACTCAAAAAAGATCGTCTACATATTGTAGCATTATTTTAGGCTTTTCAACTCGTTTAACAACCAATTACAGTTCACTTGTGAAATTGAAGATAATGGTTCTCTACCATTCTTGGATGCATTAGTGATTCGGGATAGCAACACCATCAAATTGAAATGGTACCGCAAACCATCCAATTCCAATAGGTTTCTGAATTATTTTTCCAATTGTCCAGCCAAATATAAAATAAACCTGGTGAAATGCTTCAAAAATCGGATAATGAAAATTTCACATCCAGAATTCCGACAGCAAGACCTAAAGTGGTTGAAGAATATCTTATTACAATGCAACTATCCCAATGGTATATTAAATAAGATTATTTTCTCTTCTGATACCCAAGTTGCGAACGTTATAAATACTACTAATAACAACTCTAGAATATCCACCACCAATAAGAACGATTCTTTGATTAAATATAAAAGCATTCAATATATCCCTGGCCTCACCACCAAAATTAAAATGCTATTCCAGAATATTGTTTCCATCGCATACACCACTACGAACACCGTCAGCAGACTACATACACCTTTAAAGGACCCTCTAACTACCCTTATTAATAGCAACGTGGTGTATTTGTTAAAATGCAGCTGTAACCATTATTACGTAGGGCAGACAAAGCAGCGCCTAAAAGAGCGCAACACATTACATGCTAGTGACGTCAGGAGACATCCTGAGAGGTGCGCTTTGGCTTCTCATTTGAGCCACACTAATCACGACTTAATTTTCAATAACGCTAAAGTGTTATTCAAAGAAACAAACTTGATCAAGAGACTATTTTTAGAAACCCTTGCCATCAAGACAATCCAACCCAATTTAAACAATAAGGGTGATTGCGGTAGTTTCAGTAACATTTACTCCGCATTGGTCCCTCGAATTAAACATAAGATCGAGGCCAAACTGAGATGACCCGATCCATGACAATCGCATTAATTATATATACATAATTTTAAAAATTTTTTTTTTTTTTTTGTTTGTTTTCCTAAAATGTAATCAGACAACACAACATGAAACTATAGATTTTAGAAATTGTTAAATGAGAATACTGTTCAATTAAGGTATACAATAATATATACACAAAGGAGAAAAAAGATGTCAAGAAAAACGTATTGCAACGTGTGAAGAAGTGTCGGTGTGAGACAGACGGTCAATATACGCATTTGGTTTCATACCTGCGAGCAGTAATATGTACGCAAATTGTTGTTATTTTTAAATTAAAAGAAATTTTATACTGCATTTTAATATATCAAGAAATTTTATACTACATTTTAATATGTTATGGGTGTAACTGTGGTGGAGTAATTTTTGTAATGTGTTCTTTGTTGGACGTTTTTTCTTAAGCAGTACTTGTTAGTGTAAGTCGATAAATGACGTAATGTTGGACGATATTGTATATCCTGGTTTTTTTTTTCTTTTAATTAAAGGTCTGATGAAGATCGTGAAATACGATCGAAACGTCACATACATATGAAACTGTGTATTATTTACTAATTAGCTAAACCCATCATTCTGCGGTAAGCAGTAACGAAACGTTTTTCAATACATTAGTCAGTTGACTGAAAGCCACTTGATATCTATATATATATATATATATATATATATATATATATATAATAAAGAAAAGAAATATTGCGGATTACACTGCGCTGACGAGAACCAAGTAGTTCGAAACACGTGTCCGCAGTTGCATTTTGAGCGGAGTTACCCCATGAAATTCTATACTTTATATATATAATATATGCCGAGTGTCTTAAAAAAAGGACGTGTTAATTGGCCTTTATTTTTGGACGATTAGAATGAGCGATACACTGAATAATATGAGTGAAATAGACTATAAAACAAAATATAAACGAAATATAATAAAATATGAAGCATTATCGATAGATTACTACTTCAATTTTCATTGGCCCTAAGATCTTAAAACGCCTAAGTGTTATGAGCAATTTTTTAGTTCATTTCATAGCCTACATCTAACCATTTAATTTGGCTTTTAAATTATTAAAATCGACTTATACATAAAGCCCCTACAGACTCGTCTTTTTTATTATAAGATACCTTATAAATATTTCTGACATGTTCTAGTTGTCACTCATAAGCCCATCTTAGTTTTTTTTGAAGTTACATTTTGACCACTAAACTGATGCTTATCTGTGGAAAGTCCAGCCATGTTCTAATTTAAACAAAAGGTTAAATTTATTTGACAAATTTAACGAAAAAGTACAAAAAACAGTTTTTCGCGACCCGACAATTTGTAATGGTACAGCCTATTTTATCAATTAATATTATAATTTTTTTATATTGAATAATCCAATAAATAATAATTTATGAATATTTTAAATATATTTGAAATCAATGAATATATTACTATAATTTTAATTCCCATGAAGTCATATGTAGGTAGATAAGTTTTGTTATGTATAAGCACTGTGGCGTCGAAAGTTTATGTTAGTGAGATAAGCGCTGCGATATCTATAACTTCTCAGGGCGTAAGTAAGTTTTTGTGTGAAATGCTAGCGGGAGTGCCCAGACTATTTAGAAAGCGGGTCCCATGCGTCCAACTATAAGAAGGAAAATGCGTGTTGCAATGTATGAGTCGACAGCTGGACTTCAAGTAAGAGTCGGAAACCGAACCCTAAGAAAATAGACTCCAGGTAGTGGATCGACAACGGCCAGTAGAGTCGTTGACAAGTGAAATTTAAGTAAATTAAGTAATCAAGTTTGTATTCAAGTTACTATATCTTTTGTTATAAAGATTGTGCTACAATTAGCGGCGTATATAAATTCTCAGTGTCTTGGTCGTCGAAACCGCGCCTTAAGCATCGAAGAATAAGAAAATTCAACGTGAACGCATCGAGGATAAGAAGATGCTCATATAACAGGAAAGAAGAAGAAACCTTGCAATAAAGTATTTTTAAAAAATCATTGTATTAATGAAATAAAGAATTAAACATTATAAATCAGTTTAATTCTTTATTTCATTAATAAATTATAATATTCAACCAAGAACTGAAACCAGCGTACCACCAGAAACGCCGTACATTTGTGTACTGGGTTACACAAAACAAAGAAGTGGATGCTAATTTTTACCAAAAAATCATATGGAGCGATGAGTCCCACTTTTGTTTAAATGGGTATGTGACTGCATCTGGGGCAGTGAAAATCCACATGCTATACAGGAAAAAGCAATGCGTCCAGAAAAATGCACTGTTTGGTGTGCACTGTGCGCTGTAGGAGTTATTGGTCCGTTTTTTTTGAGGACGAAGCTAAACAACTTTTTCTCCCATGGTACCAATGATTTGAACTTAGATGACATGTGGTTTCAACAAGATGGAGCTACATGTCACACAGCACGAGAAACACTCACTTTACTTCAAACAAAATTTTCTGGCCGTGTTATCTCTCAGAGGGGCGACAATTGGCCAGCAAGGTCTTGCGATTTAACCTCACTAGACGTTTTCCTCTGTGGCTATTTGAAGGAAAGGGTCTATGTCAACAAACCTGCTTCGATTCGAGAACTAAAAGAGAACATCAGACGTACAATTACTGAAATCGAACCGCATTTATTGGAACTTGTTCCGGAAAATTTCGCTAGAAGAGTGGTATCATGTCAGCAGAGTCGTGGAGGGTATTGGGCCGTATTGTATTTCACACATAATTGCCAAGTCTATATTCAAATAACAAATCCTAAAGTCTAATTTGGATCACTCTTTACATTTAACGCAAGTTACAATTTGTATATATAAATATGAACAGTGTACGTGCTTTCAAGCAAGAAATGCCCTTATAAATAATTGATAGCCGGCATTAGGTAATACACGCGGCATTAATGAAATCAATGAAATAACAAAGCTAATCTTCTTGTGTATTGTTCGTGATTTATGGTGATCGCTTAAAATTTAACTCGACAGCTTTTAATAGGAGGAAAACACAGATGTTTAAACATTTAGTCATGCATTGAATTCATGCACAATTGAAATACAAACGTGATGTATTAATTTTGAAGTCATCACAATTAATTAAAGAGTGACTGTAAATGAAATCGAAAAGGATATGTCTGTATAAAGCATATAAATTGCACGCATAGACATGAGGATAAAAAGAGAAAGATGTATAATATAATAATGTGTTATACATATATTGTATTGTACTTTGCACGTTCAATGATGTAATATACGAATCAACACCAGCAATAAATTATGAAAAAATCAATGTGGAAGTGGATATATACATCCTTAGATATGTAATTAAATATAAAATAATTAGGCTATATGATGTCACCGTTTATAAAAAGCATCTAATATCTATAAATATAAATAATTGTTGTAAATGATAAATGTACCGTTATTACAAAATTTCAATAGTATGTAAATATTATTAGTTGATATTATTAATTTAGTAAATATAAAGAAAACATCATATCAATTGGAATATTGAGGTCGTGTCCTCTGCAAAGGACAACTGTCCCAAGTTACGATGCAAGTGCTGTAAAGCATAAGCTGTGTATACTTACTACAATTATATTTACTAGTGAAGACAATAATTTATGAAGAGGAGCCCTCTGGAAATATGAAAGGTAGTTGACGACCATCACCTAATTCTTTCTTATACGAATATTGGTAAAATGCAATTAATATCGTGCGTGGATCATAAAAACTAGGTTTTAGCGTTTATAAAAATCGCACAAATAAAAATCTAATGGTTAACAACATATTGGTAAAATTTAATTTTTTCACCGAGTTAAAATGCTACATGCAACCTATTTCAATAAAAATCTAATCAGATCTCAGGATGAAAATTGAAATGTTATTTAAAAAATTAGGTGTGACCACCACACGAATTTCATATAGGTATGTACGTTTCAAATTATAGAAAAGTTGTTCTAAATTAAGTTTTAAACGCTTTTATCTCCTTAAGAAAACCTGTAATGTGTTACTTCATGTCCGAATTTTGAGAATTTTTTTTTAAAAAATTGATCGAAATTCTATTTTAAGTAAGTACTTTTATTATCTTAATAAATCTCTAAAGAAAGCACACTTTGCAAGGTATTTACAAAGAAGTACTACTCGATAAGAGTAAAAGTGTTACTTCCGGTCCGAATTTTGAATTTTTTTTATACGAAAGTTATTCCAATTCCAGCTGTCAATACTTTTGTGCTCTTGATGAATCTATATAGAACGCATAATTTACGAGGTATTTGCAAAAAATCGCTATTCGATAAGAGTAAAAATCTTACTTCTAGTCTGAATTTGGAATTGAAAGTATTGAAAATCAAGCTTTAAATACTTTTATATTCATAATGTATCTCCCCAGAAAGCATGACTTGCGAGATATTCGCAATAAACTGATTTTCTATAAGAGTAACACACCTACTTTCGGTATGAATTTCGAAAAACTTTCTTAATAATTTTCTTTTATAAATTTGATTAAACTTAGTAGTTCACTATTGATAAAATTCGATTTTTTCCACTGAGTAATCTACTACTTCCGGTCTGCCGATTTTACTGAAAATCTAACTAGATCTCAAGAGTGAGATTATACTCGTAAATATAAAAGTTGGAATTGATGGCTTTAGTTCTTTGACCGCTATTATAGACAGCGTAGAGAGAAAGAGAAAGAGAGAGATAGAAATTTTGTTTAAAAAACCACTGTTTCGGTATCAGTGGACTTCAAAACGTGGACATCTACAAAAATCTCGACGCTGGAAGCTTTAATCATCACAATCCTTCCTTACTTTAAAAAAAATACTTAGAAAAAGAAGAATCATGACAATATTATATTGTCTGTTTAACCGGATATGTATTCCAGCATCATAGACAGGACACAAATAAATGTAGGATGGAGAAAATGTAAGGTGTATGAACACTTACAAATAATTAGCTGTTACAAATGTGCCGGGTATAATCATTTTGCCAAAAAATGTAAAAACGCAGAAACATCTGGTAATCGTGCTTGTAGTCATTTGAAAAAAATAAACTGTATAAACTGCAAACGAATAGTAGATAACAAAAATCGGAATTTAAATATATGTAATAACTAGATAGTAATTAGGCTTCATTCACTCAGTAATGTTTAACTTATAGTTTATTAAGTATTATCAACTTTAGAATATTTGAACGATTAGTCCATAAGTATATTATAGAAAATGTATTAGTTTTTAAGTAATATATTGGTATATTTTAATAGAAATTGCTAAATAAAGATTATTATTATTATTGTTATGAAAATAAGGCAGTATTATATTACGGAAGAGAACAACCATGTTGGCGTTTTGATGTAGCGGTTAACCAAATGATTGTAAAGTAATCTAAAGGAATATTTCAAGCAAACCATACATTTCCGAAATACATTTGGATTGTTAAGTTTTCAATTACTTATTATAATTAGTAAATTCGGTTATTTTCTGTTACCATAACAACGTATCTGAAAGAGGAATTTAGTTGTAAATATTTATAATTAATCACATCTATTTCTCAACTTGATATATAGTAATTTTAAGAAAAATACGCTGATTTATATAGATAAATCGAATATTTTTTATTTTATGTAAAATAAATTAATAATATCAATAGACATATAAGCATAATATTGATATTTCAAAGCCAGATAGATAGATATCAGTACAAACATTAGTAAATTGCGTGTTCAATAAATTTTATAGTGTTTGTATATTCCAAAATTCCTTATATTAATATTGTTACATATTCTGTATTATACTACGAAAAGATGGTATGTGTTAGAAAACAAATTATAATTAAATATTATATTAATACATACTTATTTGAAGTTTCTTTAAATATATTAGTACAATTGAAGAAATTTCTATATTCTTTGGAATTTTTGATCATATGACAAGTAAATTATAACCTATTATGTTTTCAAGATCAATATTGTTGAATTAATATCTTGGAAAAATAGATACAAACTATATATACGTATACGATTGTAGTACCTATTCCAATTTATCCACTTGTATAATTGAGGTGATTTAAATGTGTAATTGGTAAAATACTTAGAATAAAGAATTATAGGAATGTACTTGTATCAACTCACTCTTACTAGTTGACATATAAAAGAACATAATTTTTCAAAAAAGAAAGTAAGCTGTTATTATAGGTATCTTTGTTTGGTCTAGTCAGAATACTATTACATACTTCTAAAATTTAAGGAGTCATTTATTTAGAGCCAGCAGAGGTTAGCGATAGAGAGTGATAGTTAATTTATTTATCAAGCCCAACTGGATCTCGCTATCGCTGCCCGATATAAGACCGTCACATAACTTTGAGATACATTGTTGAAATTAATTCTGCTAACCTCAAAATACTGTCCTTAAATAACGCCATCTAGTTATAGAATAAGTAACCAAACAGAATGGTTTCTAAATTTTTATTACAATAAACTTTAAAAGAACACTTTAAACATTAACTTTACAATAATTAATATTAATAATCTTAAAATAATGCTCAAATATTACAATAAATTGATATACATGCATCATCACTTTTATCCTCTATAAAATTGTACTAATTAGGCCTGACATACCTTCAGTCCACATATTTAGACTCTTATTGTTTATATTTGTGACCAAATAACGTCTACCAAAGCTGCCTCACTTCAGCCCGGCAATTTTTTCACTGCAATTTCAAAAAGCTCTCTATACACACCTACAAATATTAACATCCAAATTTACCCTAAAAATGCAAAAAAATTTAGCTATTTACCAAGAATTTTCCTATTACTACATTTTGGCATAACAGCCAAGTTCTTTCCGTAGAAAACTAGATATAGTTTCTATTGGGACACGCCGTAACTTCCAAAATATATTATAGTAAAGATATAGCACACATTAAATGAAACGGCTGAATGCGTTAGTATTAAAACTTGTGTTTCAAAGATTCGACAAAATAAATGTCAAATCAGTCAAATGTTATTAACAATAGGCTCGATGTAATCCAATTATATTTTATATTTTTAGCAGATGATTTTAAAAATTGTCAGCGATTCCTGATTAGTTCATAATGCTTTGGATAGATGGCGTTACTTAAGAATTGTAAATAGGTGTTATTTAAATTTGGAATTATAATTATTATAAATATCTGGAATAACATCATAACAATGTATACGTACTTAGACTATTGATATGACCCATAGATTGTCACAAACCCTATGAATATCATCAAAATTTATTCATTTTATGCTTTTTTGCTGTAGAAATATTATTCCGAATAAAATTATCATGCACAATATACGGTATACACATGTACGTTATTTTCACGTATACATATATCCAGACATATACATATTTTATGGGTTTCCATCACTCCATTTATTTCAAAAAGATAAAAAATATTTGTATCGTTAACATACACCAAATAAGACGAAAAGAACAGGCGGAAATTTTATATGTATGTATGTATATCGATAATATTCGTATGCTGTACCAATTTGCATAGAGAAATATTCAGCTTTTGAGCTTTCTTTGAGGGCGAGTCGGCTTCAACCGAGACATCGCATTTAAAATTCATTATTTGTCAGCGACACATGCATCATCCGATGATCTATGTACAATTTGATCCTGGCTGAATATAAGGAACGGGCGTCGTGTTCATAAATTTATGAAATTTATATAATGAAAATGTTCCGCTGAAAATGCGCACTTCGCTTATGTAAAATTTACATTTTTGCTGGAGTAGTGAAAAAATCAGCTTTAGCGGAAAACATATCCCCGCCTGTGAACTTGCCAACATGGCCACTTGAGCCTTGGGTTATGAATTAAATTTTTAAATAATCGCAATCTGCTCTCTGTGAGTGCATTATAAAGGATAAGGAAATAACAAGTTTAAAAATAGGCAAATTTGTTTTGTTGTCGTCTGCAGGCAAGACTGCCCAACTATTCAAAAATTCCTTTCTTTAAAACAACGAACGTACATAATAAAATAAGTAAATAAAGTAAACTTAATAACACAGAATGATGCTAAAAGATGCAACTTCTACAATACATGGTACGAGTTGTCGTTTTTAAATGATGTTTTGAGGAATGGCAATAACAGGGAATTTACGCATGGGATAATTTTGCCTTATTAAAATCTGCCTTTAGAGATATAGCTACAGTGGGCCCTAAAATCATACTCCAGGAACAATTCCTTTACATTATTTTATAAAATAATGGGAACCAATTAGAAAACTAGACGTTATACGAAGAAACACAATGATAGCCGGATATGAACGAATTGTTATGAGCATCAACAAGTATAAATATAACATGAACATAGTCAACAAATTGTTTATACATGGTATATGCCGTTTGTTGTCGCGTAAAAAGTGGCAGAAGAACAATTCAAAGAATACAAGTTTTTGGTTTGCAAATTCGGAACCAATAAAATGTCCTAAAAGAATTTTTGAATGGGAAGACATTACCACCACGGAAGAACTAAACATTTGGTTTTATGTTGTGACAGTGATAGGTACATAGAAAAGCAATACTAAAGTAGGTACAAAGTTACTACCTTGCTATAAGATATTTAGATATCAAAGTTGCAGTGTGCGTCTTCTAAAAGACCATATGGTCAAACATGTGACAAAAAATAAGAAATACGATTCCCAAATGGAAGAGAGCACATGATGAGCATGGAACCATACCATGCAACTTTTACTAACTGTATGGTGTAATTATAAGCAGCTTGTTAGGCAAGAAGTAGTCCTTTTTGTCTTATCGAAAGTCAGTTTTTGCAAATATCTCGAAAATTATGCATTATATACAGATTCATTATAATTACAAACATATATTTGGAGTAATTTTTGCATAATCAAATTTTAAAATTCTGTCTGGTAGTAAAACTTCTACTTCTTTAATAAAATGCACAAAACACTTGATATAAAACACGTGTTTGAATATCCAGAAATTGCATTGATAAAAATAGGACTTGCTTCGCTCACATAAAAGTTTTCAAGTGACCTATTTATTTATTTTTTAACGTAATAAATAACACGCACCCTAATATCTAATTCACGAAGGAAATTGAAATAAATATTTCCATTAACTTCCTAGACCTGACCATAAAAAGACTAACCAATACACATGATTTTTAATTTACCATAAGCTCAGATGCACGGATTCTATAATAAATAACAAATCAAACCACCCTACACAACACAAACTAGCGGCATTTCATAACATGATACACAGGCTAATAACTATAACCCTTAGCACTAAAAATTTAAAAACTGAATTTAATTTAATTATCAAATAGCAGTGAGTAACTACTTTGACCCAAGTACAGTAGACAATATATTGGGGAAGAAATAATTAAAACAGGTTGTAAACTTTACCTTTCATACACAAAACAAAGATTAAAAATATACAAATCCATGACGTTTTCAAAGTGTATCAGTACAGTGTTAAAAAAGAAATTTAACATAAACATTTCATTTAAAACCAATAGTACCGTAGATAAGATCATCAAAAATAATAGAGGAAGAACGGAAAAAGATAAAAAATCCGGAGTCTATGAGTTGAACTGTGAGAGTTGCCAAAAATTCTAAATAGGCGCAACTTTAACACTAGAATCAAAGAACACATGAGGCCCTTCATAATAACATGTAAAGACGAGTTCAACCACAATTTTAAAATTTTGCATACACAAAATCCTCTTAAATAATGTGGATGTTTTAGAAATTTACAAATTAAAAAACGCAAACTATTATTAAACAACCAATTATCTTCTTCTTCTTCTTTGTTGATTAAGTTTAGTCAGGCCTTTGGCCTTTTACTTTATAATCTTAATGTGGTTGATCTTGCTTGTTACGGTTTGAGTGTATGAGCTCTTACAGAGGATTCATTTACAGAGTTGCGAGCCTAGGTAGGTAATTCTGCGGGTCATAGTTGAGCGTTGCTGAGAGGGAGTTGTTTACGTGGGCTTCCATTTTCTGATAGAAATCTCTTGTGACATTTTTTATGAATGTTTCTATATCATCTATATTTGAGTCTTTGTGTGTTTGGGTGTTCTTCACGTACCAGGATGCACGGCAAGCCATCCTTAGCGAAATATTTTGAAAGATTTGGATTTGTTTGATATGGGTCTGAGTATTTGGGTGTACATTCTTAGTTTCATTTTTGCTGATAGAGTGCTTGCAGCACCCAGTAATAGCTATAATATACCTCGAGTCTTTTTGGCTTCTAGGCAGGTCTGTTTTATGTGCTGTGAGTAAGTTAAACGTCTGACTAGGGTGACTCCCAGATATTTGACACTAGGCATCCATGGGATTTCGGTGTTGTTGATGTAGGTGTTTCCTGTTATGGGTTTTACTTTTCGTCTGTTTCGTGCGTTCTATGATCGCCTGGGATTTTTCACCATTAATTGCGATTCGCCAAGTGTGGCACCAAGTAATGATTTTGTTTACTGCTTCTTGTAGGTTATGGATGGATATATTAGGATTGATGGAGGAAGATAGGATAGCGGTGTCGTCTGCGTAGGTTGCTAGTAGAGATTTTTGAGATTTGGGGATGTCTGCGGTGAAAATAAGATGCGGGGAGAGTGCGAAGCCTTGAGGTAGCCCAGCTGTGAGGGTTCTGGTGGAGAAATAAGAATTTTTGATTTTGATGGAGAAGGATCTACGTTGGAGGTAGGAGTGTACGATTCTGATAAGGTAGGTGGGGTATTCTTTTGCGAACATTTTCTAGGTAAGTGCTTGGTGCCACACTCGGTCGAATGCCTTTGAGATGTCCATGAAGACAGCGGCTGTTATATTATTTTTGAAGAATGAGTCTTGTATGGTTTCTGTTACCCTAGCTAGATGGGTGATAGTGGAATGATTCTTTCGAAATCCATGTTGTTCTTCAGGAATGATGTCGTTTTGCTCGGAGAAATCTGATATGTATTTTGTTTAAGATGGCTTTATCGGCTATTTTGCTAATTGCAGAGAGAAGACTGATTGGTCTGTAATTTGAGGGGGTTTGTGGTCTTTTCCCGGTTTGGGGATCATGATGACAGATGCGTGCTTCCATATTTTTGGATACGTTTGGAGCTTGAAAATTGAATTAATTATGGTAAGTAAGAAGATGATCGCTTTGAAAGGCATGTTTTTTAACATTAGGTTTGATATGTTGTCAGGTCCTGGGGCTTTCCTTGTTTTGATGTTTTTAATGATGATTGATAACTCTGCAGGCTTGATGACTTCTGATGTCGGAGATTTGGGTTGTTTGAGTTTAGTGATAACTGATTTATTAACGTGGACTATGTGTTGAATATCTGAATTTTTCCAATTTTGGCGAACATTGGCCTTCACTTTGGTCGGCGAAAATTTCGGCTTTTTCTGCATCAGTGACGTGGGTGATGTTGTTGACTGTGAGGTGGGGGGGTATATCTTGCTTTTTCCTTAGATGTATCTAACTCCCCACTTTTATATATATTCAATAAAGCACCCCCACTAATGTCAGATGTAATACAAATATCGTAAATTCACCTAGCACCTAAGCTTAGTTAGTATTGTATACTTGATGAAGCCATTGTGTGAGCGAATCATATCATATATTTTTAATAACATTTTTGGATATTCAAACACGTGTTTTATTTCAAGTGTTTTGTGCATTTTATTAAAAATGGAATTCCAACAACTAACAACCAACTCCATCTACTTTTCTCTTCTCGCAGTTTTTTTGCAAATATCTCGCATGTTATGGATTCTATCCAAATTTATTAAGAATACAATTATCCATCTACATTTGGAATAATAATATAAAAATATTTCAAAATGTTGACTAGTAGTTATACTTCTAATCACATGTTTATTAGGAAGATGAAAATATTTAAAACTTAATTTAGAATTACTTTTGCATAAAAAAAATTGAAAAGGCACATACGTATAAGAAAGTCGGGTGGTGCCCACGCCTCATTTTCTTACAGAGTGTAATTAACTTTAATGTCAAGCATTTATAAATAAATATATCCTGACGAGATTTCAACACGTGAAGTGTATCAAATATCTCGACGATCTCTGCAAAATATTTTTTCATGCGAATCATCTCATTAGATGAATATTTGCTTTATTATACTGAGATAGCTCGTAGGTTATTACAACAGCAATATTTTCTTTCTTTCACGAGATATATCAAAATTAATTTGCTGTAGTCATTAAATCTATTAAAAAGTAACTTAAAATAACAAATATCTACCCATTCAATTAAATGAACACGCATTTATATCCCCGATATAAATATAAATAACGTGCTATCTTCAAATCTACATACATCTGATACACTTTTTCTAATGATAATAATAATAAATCAAGTCCGATATGGTAGAAGATGAAAAGGAACGCCTTGTCTAATGCGGCCTATCGTTTAAAACGCGTAAAGAAAACAGCCGTAACAAATAGGTGCAGCAATTACTGTCTTCTTTTACATTCACAGTGCATTCTTTTACACTGACACGCTGTATACATGCTGTGGATAGATATATAGTCCATGAAGATTTTTATTAACGAACATGAGTGGACTAAATTGCCGTAACTTATAAATCAATTACACGTAACACAGACAGGATGTAAGGCATAGAGGAGAAGGAAAAAATTATTGTTATCCTTAGTTTTTATCGCTTTAAGAGATAACCAGAGAAAAACTCTTAAAGTAGATTAATTCGTGTTGAGATTATAACACCTATTATTAAATAAAACATAATTCGACGAACGTGTTTCTCTTGGGCCCCCTAAAACAATGTATTGATCTCTATACTTTCTAATCTTTTGCATTGCTTCCTTGGCTAGTTTTTCAGAAAATTTATTTTTAAAATATTACTTGGAAAAAGGAGTTTTAGGAATGGTAGGTTACATTGACGACATCTGATCTCATCATGCATAGGTATGTTATAAAGCCTTTACAAAAATTTCTCCATCTAATCTAATCTGTTTTTGACAATCAGCTCCCTTCAGTATGTTCACTTATCGCGTCTCTCTTGCGTTGGTCTTTTCTGATCATGCTTATTTTGTCTACAATTAAATGACCTGATGATGTCTTCACCTTGATTCGTAATTGTATCGCCCAGCATTCCCATTTTTGACGTTGAAATTTAAAATTCTATTTAGATGATTTTTGTTCTGTCTTTTGAGCTACCATTAGGTCATAATCCTGTCAAAATATGCCCATGATATTCTTTGAACTCTCAAATCGCATTATTTCCTTAGAAAAATCCGTTAGTCAACTGAAATTACAAACATCCCCGTAATCTTAATAAAGACGATGGCTATACGTTACATCCACCATGACAAGCTCTATTAAACTCCACGACGAAACCTCACGGTCATATAACTCATGCGATTGACTCGACGGGTCCAGGCCACTATCTGATCCGATCCCTAGATAAGTTCAGCACAGTTTCTGTCCTATCATCAGTCCTAAAGGTGACCCTTGGAATAGTGGATGAAACGTCGCCATTTAAGCCAAACTTGACGGGGTTCCAATTTAGAAACCGAGATCTACAAAACAGATACCTATACTCAATAACATATCAGAGGTGTTACACCTAGAAGGAATAATTTGTTCAACGTTATTTTATTTGGCAAAAGAATCAAAAATTACTAATATCTCGTCAACTACTGAGTTTAGACGAATTTCTAAAGAATAAAAAAGTACTAAAAAGTGAATTTTAGAAAGATTCTATACAGGAAGTATTTTGAAATTCCTGCCGGAAGTAGATCTTTTTATCTTAGCGAAAAACAGTGTTTTTTATCTAGCAAATAATGCATTCTTTACAGATTTATATAGAATACAAAAGTATTTAGAGATCGAGTTGGAACAAATTCTGTATATGAAAAATAAGAACCGTAACACTTTTACTTCTATCGAATAGCAGTTCTTGCAAATACCTCACAAATTTTGCTTTTCAGTAAGATTTATTAAGTATTTAGGGGTGCATCCGGACTACTTTTTGTATATAAAAAAAATAAGTAACTTTTACTCTTATCAAATACCAGCTTTTTCCAAATATTTTTCAAAGTAAGCATTCCATAAAGATTTATTGCTAGAATAAATATACTTTGAGCTGGAGTTGGATAATTTTTGAATAAAAAATTCTCAAAATTCGAACTGCAAGTAACACTTTTACTTACAGATTTATTTTACTAAAAAGATAAAATTAGTATTTTCTTAATTTAGAACAACTTCTGTACATTGGAAACGCACTTACGTATAAGAAAATCGTGTGGTGCAAGAAAAGGAAATAAAACTAAGAATATTCACCAAATGACGATTAATATAGGTAGGTATATATTGAGAAGGTAGGCTATAATATTACATTATGAAATTTTAGTCCAAAAAATGTCAATGGTGTATAGAACCAATTGAAGGTAACCCAAGATGCGGAAAGGCTGTTGAAGCTAGAATTAATACAAATATCAATAATGTTGCCATGGTTGTCGATGAAATAGAGTTATCGAGAGCTACAGTACAAAAAAATTGGCGAAAAGATTTAGGTTTCAGCATGTTGGATTAAGAAATTGCTTACTCCCAAGCAATAACTTTGGGGGCAACATGTTCACGAAAAAAATTAATTGCTTTGGATGACGAGTTTAGCTTTTTTCGAAAATTATGGCAGGTCATGGACAGTAGTTGTATCACTGACATCCACAGACAAAACCAGAATCTATAGAGTGGGTCCAAAAAGAATGTCCGGCGCCAAAAAGACTAAAATGCAGAATTAAGTAGAAATGCTTACGGTGATCTTATTTTGTAATATAGAAGGAATCTTAATACGATTACATGGAAGAAGGCTATACACTAATAAAATAAATCTATGAGGTATGAATCAAAATGTAAAACAATCTCCTCTGGTGCATAATTCGCAATTGAACAAATAACTGAATAATTTGTTGCATTGGTTATTTTTTATATTTAAGTATTGTTTCCGCATGGTTAAAGAGATGCTTATTCAAATGTCTAAAAATACAGAATAAAAAACTTCTTAAGATTCAACGCATTACACTTAATGTTTTACATGTTGATGGTCTATGCCGCAATTATCATATTAAACTGGTCTGTTGCAACAAACTTGTCAGAAGAGTCCTTTTTAAACGAACTGTAGCTACCGACATTACATAGTAATTTAACATATCAAAACGCCTTCGTATATCCTGACTTAATTTAATTGATGTTCTTTCTATATGAAATAATATCATAAATGTCAAATTAATCACGGTCGTTTATTATCTTTTTCGTAATGTTTCAGTTCGGATTGAAGCTTTTTGATAATTTTATGGCTACTGAGTGTAATATTATAATGATATATGTTTGAATATGTACTTTCTTCCTCATTGACTCCAAAAATATAAATTCAAATAAAATTTTCGACTCGATAATGTACTGAAACATCATACTTTAATCTGTTGAAATCATTATGTGCATCGCTTAAATCAAACTTTATGGGTTATTATTTCCAGAGGAAATGATTGCCGTAATGTTGTACTACGTTCTTTCATTTTTAATGGTCTATTACAAATGTGATTAAGTTAATATGTTACTTTTGCAGACACATTTGTAAGTCTTATCTCAAATTCAAATTTAACGATATGAAAGGAACAATACTGCCACAATTATTGCTTAACATATTCTTAAAATTTAATGATATATTTAGAAAGTTATTTATATATATTTACTTTTTCGTCTGTGAATTTATTGTTCCCCAGAAACTAAAAAGAATATTCATATAATCTATTAATTTTAAAATCAGTAGAACATTATTAATCTAGACTAATTGGGGCTCTCATCCGTACGGATTAGTAAAATTTCGATTAAAAGAATAAGCTATGTTACAGTACAAACATACTCACAATAACATAGTTATTTATTATACAAGGGAAAAAAGTTTAAAAGTTTAGCTCGAGGTTGTGTTTGTCTCCCGACGCCAAGCGGAGGGAGACAAAGTACCGAGAGCTAAAATCTAATGTTTTTACCCCTGTATAATACACTATTTTTTCTGTGATGGGAAAATATTAAAGTCAGAAAATCAATCCATGTGAAATTTTAAATTTTAAATTGGTAGGCTGTTATACTTATAAGGACATTAGAGCTGCGTTGCTAAGGAAACCTTTAAATTAATCAAATATCTGTGAATTCAATTTTGTGTTTGGTTTTAAAAATCTGCGAACTTAAGTTGTTTATTAGTTATTAGCCGAATATTCAAGATTTATGGAATGGAAGGTGAAAAAGAAATGCAGTTCTTTCTCGGAAACGGTGTTATTGGCTTACATAAGTAAATGCAAGTTTTTGCATGCTTAATAAAATATTCTAAAATTAAATTTCTTCGTGTTCTCACTTATGTGTACATATCTGGGGAAAAAAGTACTCATTTTTTTTTTCGAGGAAAAAAGTAATTTCGTAAAAAGTGACATTTTGTTACCTGTTCTGAAAGATAAAATGTCAAACTTTTTTCCGTCACAGAAAATAGTTATTTATGTAACAAGTCAGTAAAATGATACTTTATCGAACGAGTCTGATTTACGAGCCAAGCGAGTGAAGCGAGCGCGGCGAGTAACAGACGAGTTCGGTAAAGGTACTTTACTGACGTGGTGCATACAAAATTTTATCGCCAACCGTGAAAATTGTTAATTTAAGAAGTAAAGATATAATAACTTATGACAGTTTATGACAGTGACAAACGATTTATTTTTAAAGTCATCAGTCATGGCTACGCTGACAGATATTAGCGGCAGGTAAAGCACTTTATTGTACAGTACGATAAAGTGTTTCTTTACCTCCGTAAAACGTTATGGTAACGCATCACTTTACTGACGGTTGGCGATAAAAAACATTTATTTTAACTTGTAAGGAAAAAACAAAAAGACCAATACCAATAACTCTATTCAAACATATTTAGTTTCTACAACCCAAGTTACAAATTGAAGTTGCTTAGAACAATAGGGTGCAAGCTCATTTCCGCTGAAGTCACTTGCCACTGTCAATATGAAGATGTTTTCATATTTATCGTCTTCCACTTATTTGATTATAAAATTCAGGTCTTCTTTAATTTCACCAAGTTTTGGTTCATGACCAACTGCCTCATCGTAGTGCTCTTCATCTCTTTCACAATCCTTTGGGGTCGTCACGCCTTTAACAATCTCTTTTTCGCTAAAAAGACGATGGCTTGGATCTCCTTGTAGCCAAAAACTCTACGTCTTCTATTGTGACAGCATTTTTAACACCTTGGCGAAATATGTCGTAAACATTTTCTGTTTCAAACTCAAGCTGTATCTGGTTTAACTTCCTTATTTTCCAGAACCTTCTTCATTGTTTAACCAAAGTTGAGGGTTTTATAATTCACAGCATCCGCAAAATGAAGAATCTTAGATCTCAAATTAGAAGATATTAGATTGTGTAACGTCTTCAGTCTTCGTCTCCTGCAGCCGATTACTTGACCTTCAGAATTACTTTTAAAGATCTTTTTATACGCGTTCGATGCGTGAGTGACACCTTGGTCATCACCCAGTACAAATAAAAGCACACACTAAACTAATTGAGAGCCTGAGGAAGGATTGACAAACTGTGATAAAAGTCTAACAGGTGTTCCTGTGTTATAAACAGTGTGTAATTACACTTTTGCCCTCATAGTTCGACTATTTATTTGCATTTGTCAGTCATTTCTTCTGTCAGAATTAAGCGAAGTAAGACATGGTGCGGTGCGAATTATAAAGTTCTACTGTACCATTGAAAAAAAATATATCTATTAAGAATATGAAAGTGCAATTTTAAATAATTATTTTGTAATAATTAGTCGATTGAAACAATCTTGAAACAACAACTCAAATGTATGCCAATTGAAAATATTTCCAAACCACCATATTATAATACATGAGTAATTATGAAACATTAGCCACAAAAACTGAAGTTATAGATCAACTGACTTAAGGTTTCCTGTAATAAATGCGAAAGAGTAAGTAGTTGATGTGAGACACAAGAAATTCACGAGATACAGATATGAGTTGTAAGCTTTTCGATGGACTTCAAACAAGTCCTTTCCGTGTACTTTACTACAGATAAACCTTACAAGTATCAGAAGGAGGAAAAAAAACGAATTAATAGATAACTAAGATTGTAGACCTTCATTACATTAAGCGTGATGAAGGAAACTTTTCAAAAACTCCGGGGTAAATACTACGATAACAGAAGATGAAGACTCCTTCAAAGACGAAGTTGATGCAAATTGTTAGCCGTCAAATTTTCGAACGGTAATCTTAGATTAATTAAATTAATTCATCAAAATTCACGACCAAACGAAAGACTGTGTGACAGTAGAATTCACTTACCGTAAATTTGGGCTGCCTAATGATCTTCAAAGTTGATGTAACGTCTCTGTCGCTTCTTCGAAATGTGATTATAAAATTTCCGTGGTTGACGTTTATAGCTCAGTAACATGAGTTTTGTCTTCTCTACAGAAGATTTGAACCCGAAATTACGTCACTTGTTTTCTGATGTAACCACGTAATTCTTTTAAACTTTTCCGAATAAAAAAAGCCAGGTCCGTATCTAGTAAAGAAACTGTCAAAAAAATTGTAAGTGTGTAAAGTCCAATCGGATATTTTACAAATAGCCAATAAGTAAAGAGAATAGGAAAAATTAAAATTCCTGAAATGAAATAGAAATGGGAGAAATAATGAAAAAACTGCAGGAAATTAACAACAAATTGGATGTATTAGATAACAAACTAGTATAAAACATACAAACAATGAAAGAAATAATAGATAATAACCAAAGATTGAAGAAGATAGTAGAGCAGTAAAAACAATGACTGGACCAATTAAAGCATAAAAGAAAATAATTATCAATGGCGGCTTAAATCAGTAAAACGAAGAAAATGACATTAAACTAGTAATACAATAGATCAGCGTAGTAAACAGAATAGGAATACAAATAAACGAACAACACGATATAACAGAAATTTGATAATTTGGGAAACCAATAAAAAATATGAAAATTTCGTAGTGAAAGCTCAGAAATGAAAAAACCAGCAATAATCGAATAGAAGGGGAGCAAAAACAAAAACGTTTAAAGACTACGTCTATGAAATGCATAATCACACAAATTGATGTTATATAAATTATTAACCACTTTTTCGATATCAGAGAACTTTAAAAGGTGGACATCCGCAAAAGCTCGAGGTCGACAATTTTCGTCTTCACAATTTCTTTATACTACATATAGGAAAGGAATGACATTTATTTTTAAGTTTTTTGAATTCCCTACAGGAAGTATTGTTGTCTTATTGCAAATATCGTTTAAATTTTATGCAAATTTATGTACAGCACAAAAGTGTTTGGAGCTCGAGTTGGACCAATATGACTTTCTTATACGTAGTACGTATAAGGAAGTATTGTGATGATGAAAATTTTCGACCTCGAGATTTTTTTGCAGATGTCCACATTTTGAAGTCCCCTGATACCAAAAAAGTGGTTTTTAAAAAATGTCTGTGTGTCTGTGTGTCTGTGTGTGACCACAATAGCAGTCAAACCGCTATAACTATCTATTCCAAATTTTGCATTTAATAGTATAATCTCCCTCTTGAGAACTGATTAGATTTTCAGCAAAATTGGCAGACCGGAAGTAGTAGTTTACTTCAGTGAAAAAATCGAATTTTTCCAATATTTCTTCAACTACTAAGTTTAAACAAATTTATAAAGAATTCATATGTACTTAAAATTAAAATTGAGAATAATGTTGTTTAAAAAGTTTTTCGAAATTCCTACCGGAAGTAGGTATTTTACTCTTATCGAAAATCAGTTTTTTTGCGAATATTTCGCAAGTCATGCTTTTTTCACAGGTACGTTACGGGTATAAAAGTATTTAGAACTTAATTTTCAACACCTTTTCTATAAAAAAAAGTTTCAAAATTCGGACCGGCAGTACCACTTTTACTCTAACCGAATAGCGATTTTTTGCAAATATGTCGTAAGTTATGCATTCTATATATATTTATCAAGAGTACAAAAGTATTTAGAATTGGATTTGCAATATTTTTTGTATATATGGAATTTCAAAATTCGGACCGGAAGTAGCACTTTTACTCTTAGCGAGTAGCACTTTTGTGATAATATCTTGCAAAGTATGCATTCTATAGAGATTTAATAAGAGAATAGAAGTACTTAGAATAGGATTTTGAATAATTTTTGAATAAAAGAATTCTTAAAATCATATAATTTGAAACGCTCATACGTATAAGAAAGTCGTGAGGTGGCCACACCTCATTTTTTATATATTGATATGGTTTTGATATCATTACCATTTATTAGTTTGTAATTGTGTTAAAACATATAATTTTTCAATTCTTAAAACTATATTTTTATCAATGGATAAAGGATTAATAATTTAAATGATACTTAAATATTCATTATTTGATGAGATTTTCTTGATGTTCTGGTTGTCGTAGAGGAAAAATAAGGTTTTCTTTCTTCTATGTTTGTATTTTTAGAATCTGTTGAGGAGAAATTAAAAAAATATTATTATTGTTGTCAAATATGATGTATTATGTTTTATGTACAAAATTGTTTAATTAACGATGATATGACAAGTATGGTAGACGTAAATAATTGATTTAGAATATAAACTAATTTGTATTAAATATCCCGCCATTATTTGAACAGGTGTAAATGAAAGAATAATTTTGACAGTTCCTGTAATGAGAATTTTTAAATTGAATGACAATTGTGTAAAATGCTTTGCAATTAGGTTTTTAAAAATGTAAGAAGAATAATTAATATACGTAGTATTTAATTTAAGGGATGTAAATATTCGAAAGTATATAGTAAAGAGATATGTTGAATTATTAAGGTAGGTGTAGATTTCTGATTGGAGAATTTGAGAAAGTTTAAAAAGGTTGCCAAGGGAATTGTTTTGAAGAGAATTTTTCTATTAAGTTGAGTGCGGATGTATTATTTTGATGTGGAGTAAATAGCATCAAAATTTATACATATTTGAATATTTGTGGGCGATAAAAGTGATTAAATATGTTAATAGAGCATAATCTAAATAATAAAGAAGATTATTAACAATTTCCAACGTCGAGTGGAATTCCAAGACAATAATATATAACTGAGAAAGCTGTAAGCGGTGTAAATTGAAATACTATAAAGAAGAAGAAAATTTGATAGTATAAAAAAAAATAACTTACCTAAAATTTATATAATCCGGATCCGAACCAGCGTGAATACATCACAGTGATTTATAATTGAATAAGAAGAAGTTTAACAAATATTCCAGTCCAATGAGCCAGAGGATTATTCAAGTTTAACTATTAGATGAGCTGTAAGCTATTGTCCAGTTTCAAGAGTCTAAGATATTTTCAAGTTTCTACAATCGATGCAATATTAGCTGTTATCCAGTCCAGGAAGTTTTCAGAAGTATTTTTCCAGTTTCGAGGAAGTGTTTTCTTATTTTAAGGTACAGCTGAATTTCAATATACAACATCCACACGTATTAGTAGCAGGCCAGTTTGGAGATACCCATCATCTGTACGCACGAAGGGAAGCGTATAACTCCAGGGTGAGACAAGAGACAGCAAACCGTAGATATTGGTTCCATCGAGGCACGTGCAAACTACAATACATAATAGGATTGTCAGATGGAAAGATCGTATGAAATGTTTGTTTAGAACTGATTCAAGGTTGTATTAGACACTTATTTATTATTACAATAACCGATTTATTTGCAAATTTAGTTTGTTCACATAAAATTTATATTGAAATCTATAAACAGAATAAGTTATAGCTATTTGAATTTAAATACAAATTAGGTAACAATGTATGAAAGGCAATACCTTATTTGTAGAAGTATTACGAATTTCATCCAGTAGAAATCTCATCAAAAATCGAATATTCACAACTAGAATTGAAAAGCATTATTTGTTAATTGTAGAAAACATACTCGTTGTTCAACAAACCTACTCGCTATCCTTGTGTCATTATCTATAATGGTTGATTTTTATATTTTCTTACATACGAAAATATATCGTTATTAAACAATTTTAATAGTATATTATTCAACAAGCGTGTAATGATGGCTATTACCCACGAAGATGAAATTGCAACACGAGCCGTCAGGCGAGTGTTGTAACATCTGAGTGGGTAATAGCCATTATACGCGAGTTAAATACTATACTTTATCCACAACTTAAATGTTGTTCAAAAAATACGAAAGATAAAGAACAATATTTCTTTCTACAAACACTGTCAGAAGTTGACATTTTGACACGGCAAACAAAAAATGCGATTTATGTATACCGCATATTCACAACTATATATGTTTGTTCAAAAATACAAAAGATAAAGAGATAAAGGAACAACATTATTTATTAATAGTGACGTTTCTAATACACAAAAAATTAATTTTTATAATAATTATTAATCGTTACATTACAGTTGCTTAAATTCATATATATATAAGTATATTTATGAAATGTCAAATTTGACACAACGGTGGAGTATAGTATATTACATACCAAGGTTGAGAAGATGACTATTATTGCCCGAGTGGCGAGATTAAAATCCGAGGCGCGCAGCGCCGAGGAATTTAAGCCACAAGGGCAATAATAGTCTTCTCAACCGCAGTATGTATACTATTTTTTGTACCAGTAGTCTAATTGGATCTTGAAACCTTAATAATTATGAATAAATTTACTCATACATGTAAGACTTCCTTTGTAATAAAACTACATATAAACAAATAAGTAGGCTATATTTTGATGTTGACAAATTAGTTTTGACATAAATGCTGAAAGTAAAAGTCAAGTAGGTATTTATTAGATTATTTTTCATTCCATTTATAATATCTGAAGAGTTTAGATTACACCGCCTGCAATGCGCGAGATTGATTCCGCATATATCTAAACACTTATACATAAAAACATATACAGAATTTAAAAAATCGTGTAATTCCAAAAATACAGTAGTAACTTCTCAAAACGTACTTCCATTAAACACACAACATTAAAAAGCCTCAACTTTATGGACCCATTATTCAATATTGAAAGCTACAATTGGCTTAACAGAGAATATTAACATATCAAAATATTTTAAATTAGTTGCCTTTTTAAAAAGATAAAATGAAAACTATAAGCCCAAAAAGTCATTAGTACTTACTAGAGGAAATTATAAAATGCCTTACTGAGGCAGCCGATACATGTTACATTGCAACTAAGGTAGTATGTTTATATATTAAAACTTCAAAATTATTGACAATTTATAACCCTGTAGACTGCTCTTGTAATTGGTGTTGCTGGTGCATGCCGAAGTGACGAGCTGTGTAATTTATTAATTTCTGATGTCATCATGAAAGCCGATTTAATTATTATTCACATCTGCAATAGCAAAAATGGTTCGTCTCTAAAGTTTGTAATAATGGAGCCACTTTGGATCAAAATAATTAAAAACTATTTAAAAATTAGACCAATTCCAGATATAGCAAAATTCTTTATTAGTGTACGTAATGGTAAATGTACTAGATAAAACATTGGACATAACACAATAGGCAGATGCCAAAAGAAATTGCCCTTCCGTAGAACCTAGGCTGCACTTTTAGCTGTCAATGGTGGTAATATCCTTCAGTTAAAACAACATGGTACATGGTGGTTGGAAATCTAGTGTAGCTGAAAGTTATGTCGAAGATTCCCTAGAAATAAAAAAAAATATAGCATATATGTTACAAGGTCTACCTACATCTACTTACACACGATATGAACCAAATTCCATCAACATCAGCAGTACAATCAGGCTCTATTTCAACTGAAGATATCGTAAATACTTATGGAATTAACACAATTAACAATACTGTCATTAATGTGCCTACAGCTCTGAATCAGAATTGAACCATCAATAAATTTGACATGCCATAATTGCACTATCAATTTTTATAAATAAATTAAAATTCTTTACATCTGTAATAGTTACGTGTTATATTGTTTCCATATTATGTTGTTACATAACCTTAAAATACAGTTTTATGTAAAGAAAGTAAAATATCTTTACATCTATAATAGTTACCTGTAGGATATTTGTTTCCAATTATACTTGTCATACATATTTTGCTATTGTTAAAATACTGTTAGTTATTTTACCTTAGAGGTCGAGCATTTATAAGTTTTAGAGTATGATTTGTGGTATAAATCTAAATAAAAATAAACTTGAATAAACAAACTGCAATGAATTTGACGGTTGACAACTTGACATACATCTGCGATTGCATGGTTGCGACATTCCCTTTATTTGTTTTCATTATTTCCCTAGGTCAATAATAGCCTCATTATTTACCTCTTATTAGTTCCAAGTCGAGAAATGACTTTTCGTGGCGCTTTGTTATGTGTAAAAATGCTATGATTTTTTACTACTGGTACAAAAAAGTATTTTATAAAGAACATTTTGTAAATTAATCGATGATAAACGATGCATAAGTTAGGTTATAAATTCTTGACATTTAATATGCAATATCCCTTCCATTTTTATAATGTATAGGTATAGGTCTCAAATAATATAGTCCTACCAGTTCAATAAAATAAATAAGGAAAAATAAAAATTGATATTTATTTAATTTGAGTATTAGCCAGAGGAATTATATTAAATAATAATAGTAGTAGGAAATTGATATTGAGCAAAATATAAAATCATTTAATATTGGTATACAGAGTGTAATAAATCATATCTACACACATAATCAATACATTATTATTGCCGAACTTAGAAAATTATATGTTGTAAATAATACTCATCTACAAGATATCGATACAATATATACAATTAATTAAATATGGAATTATGTTAGTAATTGTGAAATATTGGCCAGGAAGACTGAAGTTATAGATCAACCGATTTAAAATTTCCTGTAAGTGTACTAAGTAATTTCTTCAAACAAATTCTTTTCATATATTTAACTACAGATGAACCTTAGAAATATCAAAAGGAGTAGAAAAAATTAAATAATAGATAATTACGATTGTAGAACTTTATTACATGAACCCTGATGAAGGAAACTTTTTAAAAACACTTATAAATACTGCAATAACAGAAGATGAAGATTTCTTCAAAATGTAACTAACGTATATAAAACGCTAACTTAAATGTTGCCCAAGATGAAATTGATGCAGATTGTTAGCCGTCAAATTTTCGAATGGTAATCCTTGAATTAATTAAAATAATAAATCGGAATTCACGACAACACAGACGAGTGTGTAAGAGTAGCATTCACCCACCGTAACTTTGAGATGGTTAATGGCCTTCACAGTGTGGAGGTTGATAGCAAAATTACTTTAGGTGACGTTTTATAATCTCTACAAAAGATGTGAAACCAAAATTACGCCACAAGTTTTGTGATGTAATCACATAATGGTTCTCATCTTCGCCGAATAAAAAAAAATTAACAAACCATTCCAAAGTTTGTCCTTAAAGAAGCACAGAGTCGTACACAATCACAATATTTATTAGCAATTCAAAGAAATACAGACAGTTGACTGATTATTACAACGTGTCTTTCTTGGGTACTCCTAAGCTATAGGCAATTAAAAAGACTCACTTTCTGATTTTAACTATAAATAACTCAAAAACTATTTACTTGAACCAGCAATTATTCCAATAAAAAATATTTCCATTTTAGCGGAAAATCCATATTTCAACCTATATATAAATGTTCACTTTAAAAAAGCATTCCTTTTTGTGCCAGTGATGTATATATAGATCATCCTGTATAAATATAGGTATACCTTTTGAAATTGTGAGTAAATAGCAACTTTATCAACTACAATTCGCGAATTTTAATGACTATATTAAATATTAGATGGTTGAATCACCCGGTATATTACAAACGGAAATATTGTCCTCTATAATTTTTAGAATAAAGCAGGTGGAACATAAATTGCACAAAATTGATAAATAAAATATGATGAATATAATTACATGCCTATACCATATGAATGCAATAAAGCTGTCGCCATTTTTGAGTATCTCCCATCAACGTGTTACTTCAATAACATGTGCGTCAGTTTAACTATCCCATAAATCTATAACTTTGATCTCGCCTATTAGTTGCCTTTGAATGGCTCAGCTCTATAGAGATGTTCTGCAATTAGTGCATAAGCAGACAATGATAGATACAATGTATAATAATTCACATTTATGAAGGAAAGAATTCCGTAGTGTATATGTACTTGTTAAGTAATTTATACTTAGAAGCTACTGCAAATGATCATAAAACCATCAGTTTTTAATTGGCCGAGCTCTGTGCTTAGAGGAAACTGTAAATAATACCTTGTACTGTTGGCGTAACTCAGTGACAGTCGTAAACTTCGATGTTATTTATTGTATGGATGCAAAATGATGAGTGGGAAATTATAAAATTCCAAAATGGATGGTTTATGTGACAATTAGGTTTTAACACGATTCATTGACAATCTATTACGAGACGATGTTCCGTTGCAAAACCTGCAATTAACTCAGCTGTAAGATAAATATTACTTTTACTGTCAGTTTGAGGATGCGAAACAAGTTTTTAGAATTAGACATATTAGTTTTTATTACAAATTCAATTCGGAGATTAAGATTCTGTAATTTATAAATACCGACAGATAATTATTGTTTTTATCATAACGAATTTTTAAAAGGTTCGTATACCTTTACTTGTGACGTTAATATTATAATTGAACTGTTTAGAAATAACATAATTTAGTTCTGATAATGTTACAAACTATCCAAAATTACAGAATCGGAAAAGAGAGGTGTGTGGTCTTCCAGAAAATGCACTGCGACGTCAACTTCTCCAGTAGTGCCACTATCAACGCAAAGCTAACAATGTAAGAAAACACAGTTTCGTCACAATTTAAGTTTTAGAACACGTCAATGGCTAAATTCAAGATGAGTATTTTAACCGGAACGGCAGTGCTTTTACTCACTAGATATTATTTATTTGTTTTGCAAAATGCTGGTGTCCTAACTTATTGCTCTACAAAATAAATAATTATATTATCAAATACACCTTGTAGGGAAACTATCAAATTATTGCCCGTTATTTTTAATGTTTTCAAATAAAATGAAAACTAAATCATTTTACCTGGCTAGCTCATGTTTTCTTCTCAGGACGATTCAGGTAGAGAGATATCACAAAATAATCTTACGGCATTAAATAGCACAAATAAAGGAAACAATGGTATTCTAATTTAAATAACATCTGTATCAATACGAATACAGAAACATATGCAAAATAATATCACATTGAGTTAAAATAAACACACTATTATATTAATTTCAGAAATAATTCAATATTGACGGATTAGTTGTAATTATTTATATATTATCGTCGCTACAAAATAATACATCATTTGTTTTCCGGTGCCCTTCAGTATCTATATAAACACAAACAACATAGGCATAGATAAGATTTAAACATACAACACATATAACATTTTTAGATTATCATCGACAAGTAATTTACAAATATCGAGATATTGCCGTATCTAAGAAAACTACTAAATATGTTTTTTAATCTTAGATTACCATATTATTCGATTAAGGCTCTAAATTAAGTAAAACTTTAACATTTTAGTTTATATGGCACGCACACATTCATAACTTTTAAATACCTTTTGTATATTTTGGTCTTCTTTTCTTCTCTCGTCACTGAACAGGAGATCTTCCCGTTGTCGGTTTGCTTAGTGAGAGTCCTCCTCCGACGGTAGAGATACCAGGAATTTCTTTGACTGCTGTAGGCCCCTTATGAGTCACCCATTCCTCTTTTACAGGTGAATTTGCACTTTTTCAACTTCTTATATAAATATATATTAAACTTTGCACATTTAGTACTTTTTATTCGGTCAACCTACTTATATAAATAAAGAACCTTCTATATTATTTATAAGGTTTAGGACTTCCTCTCATATCAATCGGGCTTCGTTCTCCAGGACGCACATGCAATCTCTCTTCTCTCTTTACCTTTATAGCAGTTATAGTTCACACGCATATTCTCACGTACCAACGGTGATAAATACAAAAACTCGGAATCACAAGTCTTAAATATAATACAAACATTTTCTTATTTAAATAATGCTTATAACTTATACATAGATTGATATACATATATTTCATATAAACAACTTAAAGAAATTTATCGATTTCTAACACATTTTGAAAAGTATTTTTTTATTTACATATAAAATATAAAATATTTGAATTAAACGGTACCGTTACAACTTGAATGATCTTTTATTTAACTGCTCAATTTCGAACTCAAAATATTTAGATCGTCTTTCTTACATCACATATTTCTTCAGACGATAAAAAAATGCGTTTTTCGTATCGTATTAGGTAATAATAATATTAATAATAATAATATACACTTTTTCAATCACTTCTTTAACATGAACGTCTGTTAGTACGTGGAACGTACATAGTTTAACTGCTGGACTACGAAAAATTTGTACACTTAAATTTTCCTCTTTAATGCTCGTCTGGATTAATAGAAATACTGATAAATTTTCAAAAAAGTCAATTTGATTTAGCTAAGTGCATGTACTATAAACAAACTATGCAATCCAAGACGTCTTCCTTGAATTTTTATAAACGGATAAGCATTTTGTTCTAAACAAGCCTGACATGTTAATATAAAATATTACTGAAACTTTCGTTTAATTTGAAATTTTATTTGAGTATTTAATTTGGAAAATGTGGATCATAAGAGAATAACGTACAAATGTAATAGTATTAATAGTAATTATGTTTTTGTACTAACTGCCTGTAAAGTGACATTTGGCGCATGCATCGCTCGACCAGCAACGAGTATTTTCCGATCGATACGACTGCAAAATTTGCGAAAAACACTGGCTCTTTGGGACATCAACCCAAAAAGCGACGAATTCACTATAAATATAAGAATAAAATCGTCATGAGGAAGAATATAATAACTTACTCCAAATTTAAATGTGAGTAATAGGTACGTAGAAGAAGAAATGCTTAAATTAATTAGGTAATCTATTTTAGGTTAAGTATGATACTAATCACTTTAATAAATAATATTTTGTTAATTTAATGCTCGTACAAAAAATATTGTACGAACCACTCACGTGAAGACATCTTCCACGCATTCACGCAATTAAAAGCACTCGCTTCCTTCGGTCGCTTTCAAAGTGCGCTCATGCGGGAAAATAGTCTTCCCGCACTTGGTTCGTAAATAACTATTACTAGGAATTATAAAATGCTTGGTAGTGATTCAAATTCATGACAAAAACTGAAAAATCATAATATATTGGGAAAGAGGGGAAATTCTCTAAGTCATAGTGTATATATATATTTTTTTATTTTAGTATTTGCACGTCATCTATGTGCATGTAATTTATGATGAACTGGAAGCAGTCGCATTGTCTCGTCGGTATAGTACTAAATTATAAAGAAAAGTACTTTGTGTTTGATTTGATGTACTATCCCCTGATTTTAAAGATATGTCGTTAAAATAGTGAATTAAAACTTACGTAATAATTTTTGTTTACAAATTGTGCAACTGCTTGTGTAGTTTTAGGTAATGTAATATGTTACTGATTAATTAAATCCATTCATTTTGTTTACTATTATCTGTAAAAATACATTTTGAACTTCTGATAGCCATGTACATTCGGGTAATGCCGTAATAATATTTTGTATTTCATATGCCAGATGTTACAAGAATGGACTATCTGCATGTATACATAACTGCCTCTGGAACCTATGTTCCACGCGTGAGAGAATGATAACAGAAGTAATGGAAAGTGCCACTCCAGCCACTGTATGTGACACTTTATTTTTTTTTAAATTGGCTTACAATATTGAATGCGGAAATTATCTATAGAACCACCCACATGCTTCGCCCTCTTTTCCTCTATAAATACAACTATATACACGGCAAGATTAATACTTTAGGATTTTTTGAATATTTTCTACAGCTTTCCATATTCCACATACCATCACACCGCTCTTATCGCCTTTTTCTGCCGCACAAATACGTGAGAACAGAATGGAATCAGGAGAAGTATGTCAGCCGAGCTTCTTCATGTGTTGAAATTTGTTTTACAGGTTCGATTACATATAGAGTCGATGTCAGTCTTCCACAAAGGTGTTTGATATGGTTTTCACAGGTAATCGTTCCTTCCATGTTCAAGCCGAAGGATTATGAATGCATGGAGTCCGGATAACATTTAGTATGGAATATATTTTTTTCTGATTGTGAATTTATTTATTTTCATCAGATCATTATTGGCCCTTTTGTAGTACTTGTGCTGATTTCTTTGAAAGAGTAACCTCGTCTTTGCTCTTAGTATGACAGAGGTATAGCCAGCTTACAGACATACATCTCCATTTATCCCTGGTGTTAAGCCATTAATGTAGATAATAGAGAGTAATGGACCCAAAATCAATCTTTGTGGAACATGGTAACTCATATCAACAATCGCACACTTTTCACCATTCCACTCCATAAATTGTCGATACAAAAGGCCTATGCTGGCTGCCTCTGATCCGGTAGGACTTCAATTTATCAATTATCATCTCCTAATTAATTGTGTCATAATCTACAAATACTTATTTGCGCCATAAGTTGTTCATTCAATGCATACGTGATGTAGTTTATAACTTCTAATACTACTGAAAAATCCGTGCTCTTTGGTCGAAGTGAGATTGAATTTTTCGAAATAACTAGGCAGCCTTTTGGCAATTGGCTTTTCAAAGATCTTAACCATCGCGGGCAATGCTGACGTCTAAACGTCTCAAATTATCACAAGTGTTGTTGTTGCCATTCTTATGGATGGGCACCACTTTAGCAACGTTTCACTTACGTGGAAATAATTCCTTTTCAATACTCCTATTAAATAGACAAGAGGGAGATAAGGCATTCCGTTACTATATTCCTAAGTAGTGTTTATTCCATAAGGGGCTAAAGCAGTAGTCTTTAACTCGTGGTCCATAGACATTCTTGGCGGCCCACAACGCCCAAATTGCGATATTCATGGAGAGTAAAGGAAAACCGGCACCTCATTTCACTGATGAAGGAAGCATGGTTTAGTGATTTTTACGGGTATAACACTATATCTCAACGATTTGAACAAAATGCTTCAAGAAAAAGATACGTAATTTTATTCCTGTGTTATTTGACACTTTGAAAGCGTTTGATCTTAAGCTGGATCTATGGATAATTAAATTCCAAAGAAATACTACCACACATTTTCCTCATCTAACAAGATCTTAAAACAGAGTTTGAATCAAAAATCGTAATATTCCGAAAAAATGATAAAAACAGATTTTTTTGCTCTCTTATTTAGTGTTCTTGTCGAAGACGTTCCTGACGAAATCCATGTGGAATGGATAAAGCTGCAGTGCAACGCTGCTTTAAAAACAACTTTAATATATGTCCGGCTGTATTTAATTCGAAATATATCTTTATTGCAGAATTTCCTAAAATCAGGGATCATGCTGGCGGATGACTTCACTTTCCGGCACCACATAAGGTATTGTCGGGTAATAAGGCCCAACAGGTAATAAGGCCCAGACATGAGTTTTCTACAAAACAGTTAAATGTAATACAACTACCGGGGTGTTGACATTACAGAAGTTTATTACGTTTCAATAGTTCTCTATAGTACCGGCTTCTTTATATTCGAATGTGAAAACAAGTATCAGCCAGTGGTTGTATTAAGTTATAAGATTTTACCAGAATAGAATCAAGTTTTAGCAAAAATTTCTTGGCAGAAGTCTTCTACTTTTTGAGGTATGTATTCTTATTAGTAATACGTTGTCACAAATTTACCAGTTTTTTCTAAAAGCTCCTATAATTCATTCCGACATCAAAGCAGCAAATAAGGCCCGGGCCTTATTTCCTGCAATGATGACTGGGCCTTATTTCCTGGCAGTTATTTTTTCTAATATTTGATTTACAGACAAAATGGGAAAAAATGCCGTGGAATCCGTGCTAACTGGACGGAAGAAATGATGGAAGAAGCACTGAATCTTATAAAACAAGGCAAATCTCAAGCATACGTAGAAGAAAATTGTGGAATTCCTCGCCGAACAATATGAAACCACATTAAATCTGGAATAACTTCTCGACGTTTGGGAATAAAACCAATATTAGACGCAGAAGCTGAGGAACAACTGGAACGTAGAATAATAAAATTTGCTGAGAGAGGATTTCCATTAACTCCTAAAACAGTTCGCAGAATTGTCTACTCTTTTGTTACGAAATATAAAATTCTTAACCGCTTTAATGATAACCCAAATTGGCCGGGAGAGAATGGTATCGTTCATTCATGAACAGACATAAAAATATTTCTAAAAGAAAAGCACAACCTGTGAACCCCGCCCGAGCTCAAAAGCTCATTAAAACAATCGTAGAAGATTATTTTATAAAATTATATGCTCTTTTGGAAAAAAACTGGTTTAATGGAAACACCTGACAAAATCTCTACTATGGATGAGAAAGGGTGTCGCCTTACCCTTCATCATCAACAAACTGTTCTATCCCAAAGAGGAGCCAAGAGGGTTCACTTAGTAGCACAAGAATATGCTGAAAATATGTCCATCGTGGCATGTGCGAATGCAATGGGACATGCTGGTCCTGCCATGATTCTATTCAAAGGGCAACGGATGAAGCCTACATTTTCAGATGGATTACCTCCAGGGTCTATTGTTCAAATGACACTAAAGGGAAGCATGACGCATGAAGTGTTTGTTAAATGACTTGAACATTTTTCAAAATTTATGTCAACTCCTCCAGTAATTTTAGTCTTTGATGGAGCTTCTTGCCATCTAGATTTAAGTATTGCCAAAAAAGCTGAAGACTTAGGCATACATTTGTTGTGTTTACCCAGCAATACGACTCACGAATTGCAACCTATGGATAAATCCGTCTTCAGACCTTTTGAACATTATTGGGATGAAGAACTTCTACATTATTGGGAATCATATCCAGACAGACGTGTGAACAAAGAAAGATTCTCGGATGTTTTCACACCAGTCTGGGGGCGATCAATGACAATAAGCAACATAATGAATGGATTTAGAGCTACAGGAATTTATCCTTTCAACAAAAATGCTATTCCGGAACATGCATATGCTCCAAGTTTACCAGGTCATACAGAACCAAATAATGAAACCAAAGACAGAGAATGGGATTCAGAAGATGAGCAACCACTCACTTTATTAATAAACAAAAGAACTGAGCAACAACTTAAGACATCCACAGAGGTTTTGGTAACTCCAGAAGTAAAAAGTAAACAAAACAAGCAAGTCCGGAAAAACGCCTTAAATTATGAAGCGCTTGAAGTTACAAGAAATGTGTTTGGAGAGAAGATGGGAACTACTAAGCAGAACAAATCTGATAAACCATGTCCCTCTACTTCGACTGGAGCAGCGACTTCCCACTGTGAAGCAGAAAGGTGGTTTTGTGCAGTATGCAAGGAAAGTTTTGTGGCATATATGCGTCAATGAGTTAATTGTAACACCTGGGTACACGAGGAATGTGTTGGCTTTACTGCAGATGACGTAGAAGACCTTATCTGCCCAAACTGTGACGATTAAATTGATTTTATATTGCGGGCCTTATTACATCCTGTGCAGATAATAAGACCCAAAATCAAGTTTTTTAAAAACAGTATTAATAGAGAAAAAAATATATTTTTTTATGTTTATTTTGATATGTATTTTATACAAATTGAATATATTTTTACTTTTTCAAAAATGTTTTACTATATTTTGTTCCTTGTTCTCATAAGATTAAATAACTCTTAGGTAGGCCTTATTACCCGACACCTTATCTATGTGACCAATTGTTTTTTCGAATGAAAAACGTCATATCCAAAGTGAGAACAAGAATCACTGAAGCTCATCTTGAAAACAGTTTGAGAATTGCAAATAAAATTCTCTGGCCGGACATAGATAATTATATAAATTAAAAAATTAAATTAATTAAAATAAAATAATTAAATTTCACATTAACACCTTATGTTTATTTATTTTATCATCATTAAGAATTTTGATACTAATAGTTGTTTTTCATTTAGTAATAATCAAATATTGTTTTCCCTTGTGGTGTGGCACCAAAATTAAATGAAATTTGACCCTCAGACTGAAAAAGGTTGAAGACTACTGATTTAAACTATACTACTGTATATATCTCAAGGGTGAAGAATGTAATACATGTACATATATATAAACTGTTAATTTTGTAATAAATTTGAAAACAAGAAGATCTATGAAAAGGTGACTATTCGGTTCTATTTAAGTAACAAAATGTGTGTACATTCTTTGTATAACAAAAAGTCTGCCATTATATTTTTACAATGTATAATTTATTAATCCAGACATCTTTTATACTAAACAATTCGTATTTCCAACAGTAATAGAGTTGTCAAGCAAATAAGCTTAGGTGGCCCAAACGGTATTTATAGGTAATTTTCTAAAAAACTAAAAAGATCTAATAGGCAATGTACTAAAGCAAATTCATTTTGTATTATGTTTTCATAAATGTAAATGGATTAGTTCGAGCATGCTTTCATATTAAATAATTCAAAAGGAAATGCCTATACAAAAGTTGGAAGGAAATAACTCCCATAGTAATCAATATAAACCACAAAATTACCTTTTGAATAACTTAATTTCGTATCGATTCGGGTTTTCCCCCTCAGTCTACAGTAAAACGGCTAATCTAATAACTTAAAATTAATACGAAACACAAACGAAAAGGTTTTAAATCGGACAATCATCGCCCCAACAATAACAGGTTGTTAAACTCGAAAACACATCAATTTCCAACACCACAAAAACCAGAAAGAAGCGGCTAGCACCGTCGAAAAAAAAAAAGAATAACACACGTATTACACACAAACAAATTCGATTTATTTAAAGACCTCAAAATTGCTTCAGCCCCACGTTTTAAATGATTAATTAACTCGAACTTAATCAATCATTCCGTTTCTTTTTTGCCAACTCTTCGTCGACGTTGTCCGTCCAACGCGTACGTATGTGTACGCTCAACGCTAGCTAAATTAGTTTCTTTCTTGGTGACGGGTAAAATTTACTAATGGTATGAGTATCAGTGTGACAAGCAAATCATCAGTGCCGGCGGATTAAGGAGTCCAAAACTTAATGTGATAAGATAATATTGGATAAATGGCGACGTATCTTTAAATGATTCTTTAACGAATATTCTCTTAGCAAGTGGATTATATTAGTTAAGCCCAGATATGCCTGGCGTCCCTTATTTAGAACATTACACATAAGGTCCAACCTGTTCACATGCGCATGTGATGAGATTGAACTTGCTCAATTGTTAATTACCATTATATCCGCCATCGGAAGTGAGGTTAATGAATGATTTCTGTATTTAAAAAATACTTAACACAACTTTATAAAATGGAGGACTGGGGCATCATGTTTGCACGATAAGTTGTGTTTGTTTATAAACAATCATTTTTCAATATTGGTTTTATGTACAAACATAAATACTTTTTTCCGTCGATTCTTACGAAACTTTCCCACATATAAATCGCTAAGCATTTACGCTGCTAATGCGTTCCTTATATTATACAATTTTATTACTAAACGAAACACAAATGATAAATAATAATACTAGAGCGCGGACACGGACGGTTGATGACTCACTATTGAAATGTTGTATTTTTAAAGAGGTTTTAATTTTATTTATATAATTGTATAACAAGTGGCTGGTGATCTATAAAATACAAGATACCTTATTACTTGTTCATTTTCTCTTCCGTAAGACTTGTTCTCTTTGAATTAAGTACATCCTTGTAGATAGAACACGTCCTTTCTACATCGCAACTGGTTATGGGTGCGTACTGGAAATATTCTTTTATTTCAGCGTATTTAGCATACACAATTGCCGCCATGTAATTAAATCTGGATTTCTATCAAAAACTCCGTTTAACTTTTGCCGAAGGCCACATCCGAAGTTACTTGGAATACTTTTGAAATTATTAATAGCCACATCTATTGTGGTTAATCCATCTTTTAATTTGAGATTTCGATTTTCAAAATATGTGATTAGTTTAGGCAAATTTCCAAAGTGTTCCTGAAGGAATAACAACTGACTTTTTAAATTTGGGATTTGTGTTAGTTCCTTACACTCAGAAGTACTTAGAGCATCGTCATTTAAACATGTAACCAAATTCTGTAAACTATCGAAATTCTCTGCATAAAAACAATTTCTGTGTATGTTTTAGCAAAGATAAGTGACGAACGTGCGTTATTTTGGTATTCTGTAACGATATTTTACAGACTTTGTAATAAATTTCGGAATCACTGACAATTCATTTTCATATCAGAAAAAGTTACATAAACAACGTTCTAGACCTAAATAAATGACAACTAAAAATGACCGCGTATGTTATTGAAACTAAACGAAATCCAGTGCACACTTACGTCTAGATAATTGGGAGAAGTCGATTCAATAAACCGGTATTAAACAGACTATTACAAAAATTACTATGTACGTAATTAACAGTCAAAACAATGAAAAAAATGAGGTGTGGCCACCACACGACTTTCTTATACGTATGAGAGTTTCAAACTGTACAATTTTAAGAATTTTCTTAATACAAAACTTATTCAAAATCCTATTCTAAGTACTTTCATTCTCTTAATAAATCGCTATAGAATGCATACTTCGCAAGATATCAAAAAAGTGCTCCTCGCTAAGAGTAAAAGTGCTACTTCCGGTCCGAATTTTGAAATTTCATATATACAAAAAATATTGCAAATATAGTTTTAAATACTTTTGTACGCTTGATAAATATATATAGAATGCATAACTTACGACATATTTCCAAAAAATCGCTATTCGATAAGAGTAAAAGTGGTACTTCCGGTCTGAATTTTGAAACTTTTTTTATACAAAAGATATTTAAAAGTACATTCTAAATACTTTTATACTCATAATGTACCTGCCTAGAAAGCATGACTTGCGAGATATTCGCAAAAAACTGATTTTCGATAAGAGTAAAAGACCTACTTCCGGTAGGAATTTCGAAAAACTTTGTTAATACAATTTTTCTCAAATTTAATTTTGAGTACATTTGAATCCTTTATAAATTTGTTTAAACTTAGTAATTGACGAAATATTTGCAAAATTCGATTTTTTCACTGAAGTAAACTACTACTTCCGGTCTGCCGATTTTGCTCAAAATCTAATCTGTTCTCAAGAGGGAGATTATATTCGTAAATACAAAAGTTGGAATTGATATCTACAGCGGTTTGACCGCTATCGTGGTCACACGCACACACATTTTTTAAAAAATGAGGTGTGGCCACCACACGACTTTCTTATACGTATGAAAGTGTTATTTCCGGTCCGAATTTTGAAATTTCATTTATACAAAAAATATTCCAAATCCAACTGTAAATACTTTTGTACTCTTCATAAATATATATAGAATGCATAATTTACGACATATTTGCAAAAAATCGCTATTCGTTAAGAGTAAAAGTGGTACTTCCGGTCTGAATTTTGAAATCTTTTTTATACAAAAGATATTTAAAAGTATGTTCTAAATACTTTTATACTCGTAATGTACCTGCCTAGAAATCATGACTTGCGAGATATTCGCAAAAAACTGATTTTCGATAAGAGTAAAAGACCTACTTCCGGTAGGAATTTCGAAAAACTTTATTAAAGCAATTTTTCTCAAATTTAATTTTGAGTACATTTGAATTCTTTATAAATTTGTTTATACTTAGTAATTGACGAAATATTTGCAAAATTCGATTTTTTCACTGAAGTAAACTACTACTTCCGGTCTGCCGATTTTGCTCAAAATCTAATCAGTTCTCAAGAGGAAGATTATATTCGTAAATACAAAATTTGTAATTGATATCTACAGCGGTTTGACCGCTATCGTGGTCACAGACACACAGACACACACACAGAGACACACAGACATTTTTTAAAAACCACTTTTTTGGTATCAGGGGACCTCAAAACGTGGACATCTGCAAAAATCTCGAGGTCGAAAATTTTCATCATCACAATATTTCCTTATACTACGTATAAGAAAGTGAAACGAAACTAACATAAGTATGAATGAAAATTTTATTTCTCTTGCGAAATATAAGGTAAATATAATAAATTTTAAAAACCCCTCACGCTCCTATCTACGCCGATGAAAAAAGGATTTTACTCATAAATTCCTTATTTTATGGACATTTTTGCTCCATTCTCGGGCACTTCTCTGGCGTAAACAGATGTTGCAGTTCACCATATGAATTAGTGCTATTCAGTAAGCGTGTGTTGTTTACATTATTTCTTTGCTCCGTTGTAACTTCATCGTAGTTTAAACCGCTCATGTGCGCGCCCTATTAATCACTTTACTTACATAGTATATGCTATATTGCACTATAGCAGCCTTACCCAACCTAAGCTTAAGCTTAAGTAGCGGACTGCACTACCATAAAATAAATGTTACCTTATTTAGATGTTAGGTATTATTATTTATTTAAACTAAAACTTTCAAATTTGTTAAACTACCTTTTTTTAGAAGTCTAAGCAATTGTTATATATTTCGTGGTTGCCTTATACATCTAAATTGCCAGAACTTGAAAACGCAACTATGGCTACGTTTGCTGATGACACGGCAATCTTAGTAGTAGATAATAACATTCAAACGGCAAGAAATAAATTGCAAGGGGCATGTGACAGGATTTCGAAGTAGACTAACGACTGGAAAACAAAACTTAAGCTAAAGTCAACTAACATAAACTTTACCAACAGGAACATAATAGATACATAATAAATGGTAACTCTCTCTCTTATGAGAATGCAGCCAAATATCGAGGTGTGACGCTTGACGTTAAACTGAGATGGAAGAAGCATGTCAAGAAGGAAAAAAACTGAGCTGGATATTACGTATAGAAAACTCTCCTGAAACAAGTCTGTGTATGGTATACAACTTTAAGGGTTATGCCAAACCGCGTCGTCTTAAAAATATACAAAGAGCCAGAACAAGGTCTTACGCAGCTTGGTCGATAGACCTTAGTATTTTAGTAATGGTGACATACGTAAAGATGTAGGAATCAGGGATGTAGCCAGCAAAATAAGAAGATCTGCCGCCAAACACAAGGCAAGATTGCATGATCACACTAATATTGAAACAATCAGTCTCCTCGATGATAAAACAGAAGGCTGAATAGGATTAATCCACACGATCTATTTTAGTTTAGTGTGCAGTTTTGCAGTTCTCAGTGAAAAGCAAGATACAGTGTATTTGTTCCTGCAAAATAGAATTACCTAAAAGATGCCTTTGGGTGAATTTTAGATTATAAATTTGTTTATGTTAAGATATGTCAGAGCCAAATTAATGGTTGGTCTTAGATCAGTTTTAAAATCGAAAAAATAAATTCGTCGTAAATGAGAAGCATATTCGTGAATTGAATGTGTTATTATGAACATAATCATTTATGTCAAGTGAAGCTCTAATATGACCCACAAAAGTATATTATTTGATATAGTTCTAGTACCTACATAAACTAGGGACCGGTTGAGACTCCTTTCAGGAATAATACTTTCATGTTAGTGCGTGAACATATAAGATTTTTTGTGTTTAATTTTCACTTGTGACTATCTTTCACCTCTTTTTCTGCACTTTACTTACAACACCTGGCTCACGCTGTATAATTCAAACTTAATCTTAAGGAAAGTCGAAAAGTTGCAGACTACCGCTATCCATTAATATATTTCGTGCCGTATAAAAGCGAATGGGGTGTTGTGATTAGGTGCGGGTGTTCAATGGCGAGAAAGACGTCCACAAGCCACATGGCGGAGGTGAGAAAAAGACGAAAACACGGCCTAATGGGTTAGATTAAGTTATGACAAAGGAGGGACTCGTTATTTAGATTTATTGTGCGCGTTAATTGTTCAACACAAACGCCCTGGTTGAACCCTTCCACGAGAAATGGAAAAACTAAGAGAACGAGAGGGAAGGTGGTGAGACGGCGTATGGGAGGGAGAAAGATTGGAATGGGGGAAGCCCAAAACGGGGTCGCGGAGGGCGGGTGGGCGAGAAACAGAAGTAAAGTCTATATAAAATATTCACGACATAATTTACAAAGCTTTTCATTTCCGGCTGATTCATTTTAATAATTCCCCAGTTATTCGACGTTACCTATAATTTCATTATTTGTACTAACGACTGAAATGAATTGGGTAGTCCGGGGTAAAGACGTGGTCGTACCGAACAGGGTGAAGATCGGAAAAGTAGGTGAAATTGAACAGTTTATCGAAAGACTAACCATTACGCCTGTATGTATTCCTAAAAATTGCCTAAGGGAGGACAATGAATACATAAAGTAGTAATATGAAAGGTGTGATTAGTTATTTTTAGAATGTGTATTGGAGTGTACATAAAAAAGTTAAATGTCATGTAATAGCCTACACCAGTAGATATACATGGTGAGTTATCTCACTGTGGAAGGCAGATTGTGACTTTATGAGAAAATATATTTCAAAGTGGTTTTTATCCTATCTTTCATTAGAAGTACCTCTTAAATTTATTTGTATATATATACATTAACCAGACTTTTTATATACATCTTAAAAGTTTTTATTAAATGTATAAAGAGAAAAAAATAGTTATACATCCTATGAATATAATTAATACATGTGTTGGACTGCTGCAGTATAGCATCACCAATTTCGTCTTTTAGGCTTCAACTCAAAACAATATGAATTTAGGCAGCATTGAAATAAATGTAAGAACATCAGTTAATTCTTTATTAAAATATCTACTTCTTAATTCAAGAACATTAATGCATGTGCCCTCGCAGCAATTGGATTCAGCCCGTCCCTGCTCAAACTTCTGCATTCGTATTTGACAAATAGGTGCAATTATGTTTTTTACAATGGATTCAGGCCATTTGAGTTTATTCCCTCATCCGGGGCGCCACAGGGCTCTAACTTAGGACCTCTGTTATTTACTCTATATACCAACGATTTGCTTAAATCAATAACATGCAATGTACTCGCATATGCGGATGATATAAAGATCTACTGCTCTATACGAACTTGGAACGATGCACTTCGTCTTCAAGAAAACTTGAATCGTATATCGACTTGGTGTTCCAACTTCAATTTGAAACTAAATATAAGTAAATGTTGTTATATGTCTTACTCTCGCAAAAATAATAATATACCATCTACTTATTCTATTGAGGACAACGAGCTTAGGCGGGTGTACAGCATAATGGACCTTGACGTGTTCTTTGACACGCATTTGAGTTTCTCCAGTCATATATATTTCATTTGCAATTCAGCTTCAAAGGCTTTGGGCTGTGTTTTGCGCAGTTGTAAAAATCCACATTCCCAGGATTTCCTCTCGCTCCTCCTCCACGTTTTGGTTGCCCTTTTCGAGGACTAATCTTCTTCGAGGATCGCCACTGGTCACCATGTGTCGTGCTGCGAACTTATATTATGAAGACATATTTTTTGTTTCTAATACATCATGTAATGCATCATTCTTCAACTTTATATATAAATATATAGTTATAAATTATTTATATTACAAATAAGAATATGATTAATTTGTTATTTATTAATGTACGGTACTTCTTTGTCCTATAATTGGTTTGATACTGTTGGACTAAATAAATTATTATTATTATTATCTTCTCGGTAAAATGCGCATTCTTCTATATTATTTTTTAGTGTTATCTGTTGTCTTATTCATGGTGATACCTTGAAAGCAAAATTATTATAGGCTGCATAAGCAACTATATTCTAAATTAACTAGATATCATTTATAAATTCATAACACGAACAAATATAAGCTTTAGTATGATATAATAACAGACATCAAAAATTATATTTATTTATTATATATTAATACATATGAAAATATTCGATATTAATCGTAATTTCTTGCTAAATTATGATAAAATGGATATAACTTCCAATAATCTGCCACTACGTTAAATTCATCAATCTAGCGGGAATAGTTAATAACAACTAAATCGTTTAAATTTGGAAAAGAATTTGGCGATGTAATAATGCAACTGTGTGGAAGATGTTGAGACTAATTTATGTGCAAAATAATACAATGTAATTGAAAGGATAACATATTGGTTAACTAGTGCTTTTATTATTTATGTCAGTTAAATTTCTTGGCATTGGTGACGACAGATAAACTTATAATTGGCCCATAAATAAATGTGAAAGGGAAAATCTTCGCGGAATAGTCGTTCTTGGCTAACAGAATTCTATAGCAACAGATATTTCTCAAAACATATGATAATGTGGTGTAGTTTCTGGCTGAAGTCAGGTATTAACGTTTTCAGCAAGCGCTTGGCAACAATTAATCTAGCGGTTACCTAAATAGTCATGAACTACCAGGCAATGAACCTCGTAATCAGAGTAACAGCTCATAGAAATTCGAATTTAAGATCTATATGCACTATTCTAATGCCATTTGGCAATTTGTTATCCATCATTATTATATGAATTGTATTTATATGTTTACTTCATTAGAGTTTTTGGTGAAAGAACAAAAGTCGAGACTCCGCATGATTTTGAGCCGCATAACGTGATTCTCAAATTGCTATTGTAATTATTTATTTGCCTATTCTATATAATTTGAGGATAAATCATTTTAAATAGTACTTGAGATACTGTTTCCGTTTTTTCTAGCAAATATTCAGTATTATTTGCCATCATTAAGGGAATCGGAAAATGTCCAAATTTAAAGACACTGGGCCGTATGATTTTCCTTTCGTTAGAACTTAGAGACAGTCGTTAAGGCCTTAACGACTGTCTCTAATTTTTCTCAATGATTTCCCTTTAATTAAGCATTTAGCGACTGTCATTAGTGGTTATTTTTAAATAAAATTTTAAACAACGACAAGTGATGTTTAATATTTTCGTTAACTTGACATTTCCAAAAAAATGGCTGAATTAGATAACATTTTGGAAGAAATTGAGTTAATTGATATTGATATGAATGTTATTCCAAGAGAGAATGGCTATACGTATCGCTTACGGAAAAATCCATTTCAAGAATTTTCCGAAATTGAATTTAAAAAAAGGTATCGCTTGACAAAAGATACCGCTCAATATGTGGTAGATTTAATAAGAGATGATATAAAATCACAATCTAATAGGACAGTGGACGTCAGTCCAGAACTGCAGTTCTTAATTACTCTTAGGTATTACTCCAAGGGGAGTTATCAACTGGAATTAGGTAAGTGAACTATTATTTCTGTCAAAATAAAATCTGTAATAAATTGGTCATCATTGCATGGTTATGGGATCTGAACTGAAGCATTAGCGAATTTTCTTCCCACCCAAATAGAGACCGAAGGCAAAATACTAACTACTATTTACGATTTTTTCTAGGAGATTTGCACGGCGTCACGCAATCATCAGTTAGTAGGATTGTATTCAAGGTATCTTAGGCTATTGCAAGACAATTAAGACATTTTGTACGCTGGCCTAATAATAATAACGACTTGAAAAGGAGATTTTATGAAGTTAGAAACTTTCCTGGCGCAGTGGGATGTATAGACTGCACACACATAAAAATAAAAAATGAGGTGTGGCCACCACACGACTTTCTTATACGTACGAGCGTTTGAAACTATACAATTTTAAGATTTTTTTATACAAAACTTATTCAAAATCCTATTCTAAGTACTTTCATTCTCTTAATAAATCGCTATAGAATGCATACTTTGCAAGATATTATCAAGAAAGTGCTACTCGCTAAGAGTAAAAGTGCTACTTCCGGTCCGAATTTTGAAATTTCACATATACAAAAAATATTGAAAATCCAGTTCTAAATACTTTTGTACTCTTGATAAATATATATAGAATGCATAATTTACGACATATTTGCAAAAAATCGCTATTCGATAAGAGTAAAAGTGGTACTTCCGGTCTGAATTTTGAAATTTTTTTTATACAAAAGATATTGAAAATTATGTTCTAAATACTTTTATACTCGGAACATACTTCTCTAAAAAGCATGACTTGCGAGATATTCGCAAAAAACTGATTTTCGATAAGAGTAAAAGACCTACTTCCGGTTGGAATTTCGAAAAACTTTTTTAAGACAATTTATCTCAAACTTAATTTTAAGTACATATGAATTCTTTATAAATTTGTTTAAACTTAGTAGTTGACGAATAATTGGCGAAATTCGATTTTTTCACTGAAGTAAACTACTACTTCCGGTCTGCCGATTTTACTGAAAATCTAATCAGATCTCAAGAGGGAGATTATATTTGTAAATATAAAATTTGGAATTGATACCTATAGCGGTTTGAGCGCTATCGTGGTCACACACACACACACAGAGAGAGAGAGACACACACACACAGACATACACACACACAGACATTTTTTAAAAACCACTTTTTCGGTATCAGGGGACATCAAAACGTGGACATCTGCAAAAATCTCGAGGTCGAAAATTTTCATCATCACAATACTTCCTTATACTACGTATAAGAAAGTAAAAATCCAGATGGACACAATCCTCGACTTTATTGGGGTAGAAAAGGATATTATTCTTTAAATGTGCAAGTAGTATGTGGCCCAAATACTGAAATATTCAATGTAGTTAGCCGTTGGCGTGGAAGCGCTCACGATTCTAGAATTTTTGCATACAGTCGTGTAAAAGAGGGTTTTGAGGTAGGTAACTATCTACTTCAAGGTGAAAATTTTAAAAATCACCTTACCATAAATATAGTTATTAAATTATAATCTAAATTACTTCGTATCTATTTTTAGAATAATCGTAGACAGGGAATATTGTTAGGGGATAGTGGATACGCATGTACCCATTACATGTTGACTCCTCTATTAAACCCAAGAAGGGCAGCTGACATCGCTTATAATACAGCTCATAAAGGGACAAGAGTAAAAGTTGAATGTTATTTTGGACAGTGGAAAAACATGTTTAAAGCTTTAAGAAGAGGTCTTGAAATTAAGTTGTCTACCTCAAAAATATGCATAGTGGCTATGGCTGTTCTATATAATATAAGACTAAACAGAGATAACGATTTTGAGGATGATTCGGAAGAAGAATCAAGCAGTGACGAAGAAGAAGAGGATCCGCCAAGACCAGTTGTTCACAGGAGAAGAGGTTTGTTGTTCAGAGATCAATTTATACGTCGATATTTTGATCACCGCAGGGTATAGTTTGGATGGTCATTGGTCAATACGAAATAAGAAATAATTATTAATTATTTAAAAAATCACACAGCAATTGGCGTTTTATTTGTTAATTAGTAATTTTTCTATTTCTAATTTAAGTTTTTGAATTTCTAGATCTTTTATCATTTTTGTTTTCAATTCATTATCTATTTTCAAATTCAGTTCTTGTACTCTTAATTTATGGAGTTCTTCTTCGTTTCGCAACTTTGTTTTTGTTAGTTGCATTTCCAGGTTTATCAGATTACTGTTTTTTTCAATTTTTTCGTTAATTTGTTTTTCGTGCAGAGAAACCATTTTAGCCTGTGTCTCCGTCATCGGAATTATTTTTCTTCGCTTAACTTTTGGTGTTGTGGAGTTAGATTTTGGGGGGATGTTCAAGGGACTCTCGGGACGAGAAAGATTTTTGCTGGGAAAATAAATGAAAGTTAAAAAATGATTGAAAATTTAATTAGGTAAGTATATTAATAAATTTGTATAATAGATGTAGGTACCATCGATTGCAAAAAAAATAAGAAAATGTACAAATTTATCTGGAAACACCTATTATGTATTATGTAAGTACCTAATTGAAAATCAGAACTATGTAATTAATTTTGAAAGTGTAATTTTTTTGAAGCAGACTAAACCTATTATTATACGTGGGTCCCTCAACTTACCTGGAGACAGTAATTAGTCCAGTGCTCGGATCTACAAGTCCTATATCGTCTTCTTCGCCTGTATTATTCTAAACAATACGAAAAACGTCTAAATTATTTTATAAAAAAGACGACCGAGCTATACCTTTATGCAATTGTCGTCACAGTCAAGTACTGGTGTGTCTTCCTCGAAGTCGACATGACATATATCTGCAATTGCCCAGTCTAATTCCGTTGGCTCGGTAGCAGAGGACGGGCCGGGGTCACCTCCAGTTTTTTTAAATTTCTCTTATAAGTACCTACTACAGATTTGGCCTGTTGCTTCAATCTGTAGTACGCACTTCTGAGGTTCTTGGCATCTCTTTGAGAAATGCCAGTTTTTCTCATTTCGGCAACCAATCGCTCCCACAGTTCATTTTTCTTTTTGTTGATCTTGGGCTCCGAGCTCTTCGACTCCAGAACATGCTTATGTTCTCTGACGTAATCAATCAGAGTAATTTTTTCTTCTTCGGTAAAATTTTTTACCCTTTCCCTTTTACTCCTAGAAAGACATTAATTGTGCTAATGTTACGTGACGCAATTAAAGAATTAAAGTACTTACATTATTTTACTGCCAGTATCAATAAACAATCTCAGTAAAACTTAAATAACAGCACAAACTTTTTTAAATTTAAAATAACTTTGTAACTGACAGCGCATGTCAAATTTAATTTCTCACAAATTCCGGCGTTGCCAAACATAATTTGCGTAAAGACGTTATTTAGTTAACGAATCTATCAAACGAAGGAAATCATAACCCTTTCGTTAATTTATTCTTTAAACAGTTGTTTAGTCAAATCAATTATTTAGATAACGACGCGTTAACGAAAGTTTTAACGAAAGGAAAATCATACGGCCCATTGGGCCGTATGATTTTCCTTTCGTTAGAACTTAGAGACAGTCGTTAAGGCCTTAACGACTGTCTCTAATTTTTCTCAATGATTTCCCTTTAATTAAGCATTTAGCGACTGTCATTAGTGGTTATTTTTAAATAAAATTTTAAACAACGACAAGTGATGTTTAATATTTTCGTTAACTTGACATTTCCAAAAAATGGCTGAATTAGATAACATTTTGGAAGAAATTGAGTTAATTGATAATGATATGAATGTTATTCCAAGAGAGAATGGCTATACGTATCGCTTACGGAAAAATCCATTTCAAGAATTTTCCGAAATTGAATTTAAAAAAAGGTATCGCTTGACAAAAGATACCGCTCAATATGTGGTAGATTTAATAAGAGATGATATAAAATCACAATCTAATAGGACAGTGGACGTCAGTCCAGAACTGCAGTTCTTAATTACTCTTAGGTATTACTCCAAGCAGAGTTATCAACTGGAATTAGGTAAGTGAACTATTATTTCTGTCAAAATAAAATCTGTAATAAATTGGTCATCATTGCATGGTTATGGGATCTGAACTGAAGCATTAGCGAATTTTCTTCCCACCGAAATAGAGACCGAAGGCACTAATACTAACTACTATTTACGATTTTTTCTAGGAGATTTGCACGGCGTCACGCAATCATCAGTTAGTAGGATTGTATTCAAGGTATCTTTGGCTATTGCAAGACAATTAAGACATTTTGTACGCTGGCCTTATAATAATAACGACTTGAAAAGGAGATTTTATGAAGTTAGAAACTTTCCTGGCGCAGTGGGATGTATAGACTGCACACACATAAAAATAAAAAATCCAGATGGACACAATCCTCGACTTTATTGGGGTAGAAAAGGATATTATTCTTTAAATGTGCAAGTAGTATGTGGCCCAAATACCGAAATATTCAATGTAGTTAGCCGTTGGCGTGGAAGCGCTCACGATTCTAGAATTTTTGCATACAGTCGTGTAAAAGAGGATTTTGAGGTAGGTAACTATCTACTTCAAGGTGAAAATTTTAAAAATCACCTTACCATAAATATAGTTATCAAATTATAATCTAAATTACTTCGTATCTATTTTTAGAATAATCGTAGACAGGGAATATTGTTAGGGGATAGTGGATACGCATGTACCCATTACATGTTGACTCCTCTATTAAACCCAAGAACGGCAGCTGACATCGCTTATAATGCAGCTCATAAAGGGACAAGAGTAAAAGTTGAATGTTGTTTTGGACAGTGGAAAAACATGTTTAAAGCTTTAAGAAGAGGTCTTGAAATTAAGTTGTCTACCTCAAAAATATGCATAGTGGCTATGGCTGTTCTATATAATATAAGACTAAACAGAGATAACGATTTTGAGGATGATTCGGAAGAAGAATCAAGCAGTGACGAAGAAGAAGAGGATCCGCCAAGACCAGTTGTTCACAGGAGAAGAGGTTTGTTGTTCAGAGATCAATAATTTATACGTCGATATTTTGATCACCGCAGGGTATAGTTTGGATGGTCATTGGTCAATACGAAATAAGAAATAATTATTAATTATTTAAAAAATCACACAGCAATTGGCGTTTTATTTGTTAATTAGTAATTTTTCTATTTCTAATTTAAGTTTTTGAATTTTTAGATCTTTTATCATTTTTGTTTTCAATTCATTATCTATTTTCAAATTCAGTTCTTGTACTCTTAATTTATGGAGTTCTTCTTCGTTTCCCAACTTTGTTTTTGTTAGTTGCATTTCCAGGTTTATCAGATTACTGTTTTTTTCAATTTTTTCGTTAATTTGTTTTTCGTGCAGAGAAACCATTTTAGCCTGTGTCTCCGTCATCGGAATTATTTTCCTTCGCTTAACTTTTGGTGTTGTGGAGTTAGATTTTGGGGGGATGTTCAAGGGACTCTCGGGACGAGAAAGATTTTTGCTGGGAAAATAAATGAAAGTTAAAAAATGATTGAAAATTTAATTAGGTAAGTATATTAATAAATTTGTATAATAGATGTAGGTACCATTGATTGCAAAAAAAAATAAGAAAATGTACAAATTTATCTGGAAACACCTATTATGTATTATGTAAGTACCTAATTGAAAATCAGAACTATGTAATTAATTTTGAAAGTGTAATTTTTTTGAAGCAGACTAAACCTATTATTATACGTGGGTCCCTCAACTTACCTGGAGACAGTAATTAGTCCAGTGCTCGGATCTACAAGTCCTATATCGTCTTCTTCGCCTGTATTATTCTAAACAATACGAAAAACGTCTAAATTATTTTATAAAAAAGACGACCGAGCTATACCTTTATGCAATTGTCGTCACAGTCAAGTACTGGTGTGTCTTCCTCGAAGTCGACATGACATATATCTGCAATTGCCCAGTCTAATTCCGTTGGCTCGGTAGCAGAGGACGGGCCGGGGTCACCTCCAGTTTTTTTAAATTTCTCTTATAAGTACCTACTACAGATTTGGCCTGTTGCTTCAATCTGTAGTACGCACTTCTGAGGTTCTTGGCATCTCTTTGAGAAATGCCAGTTTTTCTCATTTCGGCAACCAATCGCTCCCACAGTTCATTTTTCTTTTTGTTGATCTTGGGCTCCGAGCTCTTCGACTCCAGAACATGCTTATGTTCTCTGACGTAATCAATCAGAGTAATTTTTTCTTCTTCGGTAAAATTTTTTACCCTTTCCCTTTTACTCCTAGAAAGACATTAATTGTGCTAATGTTACGTGACGCAATTAAAGAATTAAAGTACTTACATTATTTTACTGCCAGTATCAATAAACAATCTCAGTAAAACTTAAATAACAGCACAAACTTTTTTAAATTTAAAATAACTTTGTAACTGACAGCGCATGTCAAATTTAATTTCTCACAAATTCCGGCGTTGCCAAACATAATTTGCGTAAAGACGTTATTTAGTTAACGAATCTATCAAACGAAGGAAATCATAACCCTTTCGTTAATTTATTCTTTAAACAGTTGTTTAGTCAAATCAATTATTTAGATAACGACGCGTTAACGAAAGTTTTAACGAAAGGAAAATCATACGGCCCATTGGGCCGTATGATTTTCCTTTCGTTAGAACTTAGAGACAGTCGTTAAGGCCTTAACGACTGTCTCTAATTTTTCTCAATGATTTCCCTTTAATTAAGCATTTAGCGACTGTCATTAGTGGTTATTTTTAAATAAAATTTTAAACAACGACAAGTGATGTTTAATATTTTCGTTAACTTGACATTTCCAAAAAATGGCTGAATTAGATAACATTTTGGAAGAAATTGAGTTAATTGATAATGATATGAATGTTATTCCAAGAGAGAATGGCTATACGTATCGCTTACGGAAAAATCCATTTCAAGAATTTTCCGAAATTGAATTTAAAAAAAGGTATCGCTTGACAAAAGATACCGCTCAATATGTGGTAGATTTAATAAGAGATGATATAAAATCACAATCTAATAGGACAGTGGACGTCAGTCCAGAACTGCAGTTCTTAATTACTCTTAGGTATTACTCCAAGCAGAGTTATCAACTGGAATTAGGTAAGTGAACTATTATTTCTGTCAAAATAAAATCTGTAATAAATTGGTCATCATTACATGGTTATGGGATCTGAACTGAAGCATTAGCGAATTTTCTTCCCACCGAAATAGAGACCGAAGGCACTAATACTAACTACTATTTACGATTTTTTCTAGGAGATTTGCACGGCGTCACGCAATCATCAGTTAGTAGGATTGTATTCAAGGTATCTTTGGCTATTGCAAGACAATTAAGACATTTTGTACGCTGGCCTTATAATAATAACGACTTGAAAAGGAGATTTTATGAAGTTAGAAACTTTCCTGGCGCAGTGGGATGTATAGACTGCACACACATAAAAATAAAAAATCCAGATGGACACAATCCTCGACTTTATTGGGGTAGAAAAGGATATTATTCTTTAAATGTGCAAGTAGTATGTGGCCCAAATACCGAAATATTCAATGTAGTTAGCCGTTGGCGTGGAAGCGCTCACGATTCTAGAATTTTTGCATACAGTCGTGTAAAAGAGGATTTTGAGGTAGGTAACTATCTACTTCAAGGTGAAAATTTTAAAAATCACCTTACCATAAATATAGTTATCAAATTATAATCTAAATTACTTCGTATCTATTTTTAGAATAATCGTAGACAGGGAATATTGTTAGGGGATAGTGGATACGCATGTACCCATTACATGTTGACTCCTCTATTAAACCCAAGAACGGCAGCTGACATCGCTTATAATGCAGCTCATAAAGGGACAAGAGTAAAAGTTGAATGTTGTTTTGGACAGTGGAAAAACATGTTTAAAGCTTTAAGAAGAGGTCTTGAAATTAAGTTGTCTACCTCAAAAATATGCATAGTGGCTATGGCTGTTCTATATAATATAAGACTAAACAGAGATAACGATTTTGAGGATGATTCGGAAGAAGAATCAAGCAGTGACGAAGAAGAAGAGGATCCGCCAAGACCAGTTGTTCACAGGAGAAGAGGTTTGTTGTTCAGAGATCAATAATTTATACGTCGATATTTTGATCACCGCAGGGTATAGTTTGGATGGTCATTGGTCAATACGAAATAAGAAATAATTATTAATTATTTAAAAAATCACACAGCAATTGGCGTTTTATTTGTTAATTAGTAATTTTTCTATTTCTAATTTAAGTTTTTGAATTTTTAGATCTTTTATCATTTTTGTTTTCAATTCATTATCTATTTTCAAATTCAGTTCTTGTACTCTTAATTTATGGAGTTCTTCTTCGTTTCCCAACTTTGTTTTTGTTAGTTGCATTTCCAGGTTTATCAGATTACTGTTTTTTTCAATTTTTTCGTTAATTTGTTTTTCGTGCAGAGAAACCATTTTAGCCTGTGTCTCCGTCATCGGAATTATTTTCCTTCGCTTAACTTTTGGTGTTGTGGAGTTAGATTTTGGGGGGATGTTCAAGGGACTCTCGGGACGAGAAAGATTTTTGCTGGGAAAATAAATGAAAGTTAAAAAATGATTGAAAATTTAATTAGGTAAGTATATTAATAAATTTGTATAATAGATGTAGGTACCATTGATTGCAAAAAAAAATAAGAAAATGTACAAATTTATCTGGAAACACCTATTATGTATTATGTAAGTACCTAATTGAAAATCAGAACTTATGTAATTAATTTTGAAAGTGTAATTTTCTTGAAGCAGACTAAACCTATTATTATACGTGGGTCCCTCAACTTACCTGGAGACAGTAATTAGTCCAGTGCTCGGATCTACAAGTCCTATATCGTCTTCTTCGCCTGTATTATTCTAAACAATACGAAAAACGTCTAAATTATTTTATAAAAAAGACGACCGAGCTATACCTTTATGCTATTGTCGTCACAGTCAAGTACTGGTGTGTCTTCCTCGAAGTCGACATGACATATATCTGCAATTGCCCAGTCTAATTCCGTTGGCTCGGTAGCAGAGGACGGGCCGGGGCCACCTCCAGTTTTTTTTAAATTTCTCTTATAAGTACCTACTACAGATTTGGCCTGTTGCTTCAATCTGTAGTACGCACTTCTCAGGTTCTTGGCATCTCTTTGAGAAATGCCAGTTTTTCTCATTTCGGCACCCAATCGCTCCCACAGTTCATTTTTCTTTTTGTTGATCTTGGGCTCCGAGCTCTTCGACTCCAGAACATGCTTATGTTCTCTGACATAATCAATCAGAGTAATTTTTTCTTCTTCGGTAAAATTTTTTACCCTTTCCCTTTTACTCCTAGAAAGACATTAATTGTGCTAATGTTACGTGACGCAATTAAAGAATTAAAGTACTTACATTATTTTACTGCCAGTATCAATAAACAATCTCAGTAAAACTTAAATAACAGCACAAACTTTTTTAAATTTAAAATAACTTTGTAACTGACAGCGCATGTCAAATTTAATTTCTCACAAATTCCGGCGTTGCCAAACATAATTTGCGTAAAGACGTTATTTAGTTAACGAATCTATCAAACGAAGGAAATCATAACCCTTTCGTTAATTTATTCTTTAAACAGTTGTTTAGTCAAATCAATTATTTAGATAACGACGCGTTAACGAAAGTTTTAACGAAAGGAAAATCATACGGCCCAATTTCTTTTTACTGCGTATATTTTTTTTTCAGCATCACAATACTTCCTATTGTGATGCTGAAAATGTTCGACCTTGAGATTTTTGCAGATGTTCACGTTTTGAAGTCCCCTGATACCGAAAAAGTGGTTTTTGCAAACACGTCTCTCTCTGTGTGTGATTGTGTGTGTTAGTGTGTGTGTGTGTGATCACGATGATGGCCAAACGGCTGCAAGTACCAATGCCAAACTTTATATTTATGAATATAATCTTCCTCTTGAGAACTGATTAGATTTTCATATAAATCGGTAGATTAAATAGTAGTTTATTCTTTAAAGAAATCAACATTTACCAATATCTCGTCAATTACTAAGTTTAGACACATTTTTAAAGAATACATGTGAATTTTGAAAAGATTTTATAAAAAAAAGGTTTTTTCAAATTCCTACCGGAAGTAAATCATGTGCCTGTTTGTCGTCTTTTTAGGTTAGGTTGTTTAATCGATGTTTTTCAAATAATAATTTTTTGGACAATACTGGTTTTTGCTGTAATATTTTGAGAATTTAAGTAATTTATTTGGCTAAAATTCGATAAGATATTCACTTATTTGGTAAAATACTCTAACTAGCAACCATTATACGAATTCAATAATCCGTTTAGTTGAAAAAATACAATTTTGCATCATTTGTTTGCAAAAAATGCATTTTGTTGATACTTCCTACTTTTTTGAATCCCAAATCAATTCAGTCAGCATAACGAGTGTCCCATAAACACATAAAATACATATTTTTTGTGTACCCCAAACTAGTGCAGATTGAAACGACCTTCAAGGCCGCACAAATTTTTCATTTGTGACCTTCTTACTTCACTAGATCGATAATTAGTTAATAGTTCTTCTTTGTGTGTGTGCTCATTGCAATCGGAATAGAATTTCGGAGTAGAACTGCTTTCAAACTACTTGTGAACGAATTGATAAATAGTCTCCAGTGCAAAATTAAAACCAAACCACGGATATTATCGCAAAAAGACAATGAATTATTCTCAATTGATTTAAGAAAAATGTCGTGTCATAATGTCAAGTCGATTTTTGTGTAATTTCAATGTTGTTACAGTTTGGAGTGATGTTGGATGGTACATATTCGGATACACCTCATTGGTTTCGCCAGGAGTTCCAAAAGTTATATAATTCATGCCACGCATAACATTCATTTGAATTGTATACTTGTGGGTCCGTCCAAATCATCGGGATACCAAAAGGCATACAACTGATCTCACTTTAATTTCGTTGAGACAATTTTTTCAAGCATCCAGTAGGTACAAATGATAGACGGAGTCCACCACATCATAAAAAAATTCTTGAATAAAGTATTGGCGATATATTTCAACGATGTTCGGAGCAAAATCCCCTATTGGTCAAAAAATTACCATTTGAAAAAATTCACACACAACTGAATTCAACGAACCTGTAATCACTTTACCTAATAGGTGCCCCAGTTATTCCACAAAAAGTTCTAAATTTTGTGCATAGTTCATTATTTGAACTTCGTGTAAAATTAGATGTAAAAAAACATTCAACCAGCATTATTTTTCGCAACGCCAAAAATTATCAGAGTTACCATTCAGTTTAAGACTAATTGAGGTGATTCAATATTGCTTAAGCAAAATGATCACTCTTTATACCAACCAACTAACAAATATTGTTTTATTCCATTAGTTTCATGTGTGCAGTACGTGTAATCTGCGACATTATACATGATCAAATGTATAACATTTTAATTTCACTGACGTTTGCGTAAAAACCAATCGATTTGCTAACATTAATTTAAGTACATTTGATCAATTAAACTATACTTAAAAGTCCGCATTACAATGTACTATTATTTGTGGTTTTTCCTAATTGGGGACTTTTATGAGTAATTGAGATCACAAAGATTTGTCATAAAAATAATTGCAGTTACGAAAACATTTAATCTCTATAATACATATAATGATATGTGTCGATAATAATAAGGGACATATACAAGGTTGTACTAGAGCTAATGGAATGAAAAAAATGTACCAGGAGATAATCTCTGCTACATTTATTACCCTCCTTTTCCAGGTTTTCTATTTTATATAAGCTCCTAAAAAATTACAATAGTTCCTTAAAACATATTTACTATTAAAAATTATTTACCTTCTTAATTAACACGTATCTTATATATTATATATATAATTCGAACCTACATATTGTGATTGCCGATCACATGCTGTTTCTTAAACGTCCTTATTTTATAATGCCACAAATGACAACACATTAGCATATATAAATATGTTTGAGTCATATTCGAAAAGGAGTTTTTATAATCAAATTTTGCAATTAACATGATCAACGTTAATTATAAAGAAGGGTCTGCTGAAAAAAGGGGTTAAGTAAATAATATGGAATTTTGCAAAATTAATTTTTTTTTAATTTAATTTCTACTGTTTTTTTTCTATAATAACTCGAAAGCAAACCATATGCTGAACAACAAAAATACATGCATGTAGCATGAGCCTTCCTGCGCTTAAATATAAATTGAAGATATTTCTGCTTTGGGCAGGCGGAACTTTTGGCGTGGGCATGTGATAGCTATGGTAGTCTTTAGCTCCAGCTCTAATTGAACTCCACCTAGTACATATATGTGCATTGCGTACTTTGGTCCTTGGCCGCATCTGTTAACTGTTATGGTTAGTTGAATTATAGGGTTGAGAGAAAGACCAGGCATCTCCTGCTTTTCAGTTCTGCTATTATCAATTCAAATTTGTTTTAGTATTAGATACATAGTATGTTAGTACACCTTTCTGTTGTATTTCTAGTAGTGTATATGTATATTCTCGAGAGGAAATAAATAAATATTATTATAACAGGGTTATGATAAAGTAACGCACAAAATTCATAAAATGTTCATTTTTGAAAAAAATGCAAAAACACGTCAAACAGTTTATTTTATTCCGCGTCTTTTTACATAAGTCAAAAAAATAAAACGTCAAATTTGTCAAAGTTATGACGTCATCAATATTTTTTTTAAATATGAAGCTTGCCTTTTTTTACTTTATTTGGTAAAGCTTGTTTTTCTGCATTATAAAGAAATAATTGAAGTAGGGGTCACATAAGAAAAAACTAAAAAAAAAAAACGAATTGGACATGAAATGACTCGTATAACTCCGCAGATGATCGAAGACTCTGTAAATCAGGTCTACCATCGTCTTGGCCTATGTCAGATAGTGAACGGGAAAAATATTGATGACGTCATAACTTTGACAAATTTGACGTTTTATTTTTTTGACTTATGTTAAAAGACGCGGAATAAAATAAACTGTTTGACGTGTTTTTGCATTTTTTTCAAAAATGAACATTGTACGTTTTATGAATTTTGTGCGTTACTTTATCATAACCCTGTATATATAAACTTCTGGAAATAAAAATCCTAACAATGCACTTCTTCTGCACAGTGATGCATGAACGGAATAAATTTCGTTGAGTTTACATGTTTTTCCACCAAATTATTGATCAAGACTACTTCAGATACATAATTCTGCATTCGTTTTCTTGACTAATTGCAAATTTGCACCAAATGAAGAGAGTTTTATTGGTACTATGACAGCACATTTATCTAAAATTTTGGTACATTATTTGACTTATCCCTTTTTTGCGCCCAAGGGCTTCAATTTTTAATAATTCTGCATTAACGTCCTTATGGTTCTATGTAAGCTTAACTGAACCTCATTGATTTGATGTTAACTTTGAGAAGCATCCTTCACACAGTTTGAAGTTTACAAGAAACACATTTTTATCTGGAGTTCTCTAATATGCGAACCATTGAGGGTATTCTTTAACGGCTACTGTAACATTCTCTTTGCAGAAAACATAAACAAACACCATATTTGGCTATTCAATATGTGAATAAGTTCATGAGCTATTCCAGAGTATGAAATTATTTGACTTATCCCCCTTTGGTGATACAATATCAAATACAAAGAATTTGTTAAAAAATAGAAAATATAAAGTAGAAACAAAGTAAAAGCCTGAGGTCTATAACATCTTTTGTAGTGTTTGTCTCGAACTATTGAACAAACCAATCGTAATGAAGAAACACGTTTCAAGTAACATTTATATATTGTCATCTGGTGAAATCTGCACTTCAGCACTTGCTGAACAAATACATCAGACTGGTCACTAAATCAAACTGGGCAATTTAACTATAAAAACAACTAAAAAGATTCCAAACCATAGTAACTTCGAGAGTACTGATTTTATCAAATTCTCTTCAAAATTTACTTTCCAACTAACAGTTATTGTTATATATAGACAATATATAAAATGAAGCCCATTAGTTAAGAGAGTTTTATTCTCTAGTTACATTAACGCATGTCTACAAATATATAAGGATTTCATTTCATATATTGAAATAACTAAGGGCATTGTACCTTTGTGAATTAAAAAATGCGGTGTGGCCACCACACGACTTTCTTATACGTATGAGCGGTTCAAATTATACACTAGTTCTGAATTGTTTTAAATACTTTTATTTTAGAAAAATAAAGTTGTAAGTGTGTTACTTCAAGTTCAAATTTTAAGAATTCTTTTTTATACAAAAAATATTCAAAACCTATTCTACATACTTCTATTCTCTTAATAAATCTCTATAGAATGCATACTTTGCGAAATATTTGAAAGAAAGGGTACTCGCTAAGTGTAGAAGTGTCACTTCCGATACGAATTTTGAAATTTCATTTATACAAAAAATATTCCAAATCCAGTGCTAAGTACTTTTGAACTCTTCATAAATATATATAGATTGCATAATTTACGACATATTTGCAAAAAATCGCTATTCGATACGAGTAAAAGTGTTACTTCCGGACCGAATTTTGAATTTTTTTTTATACAAAAGGTATTGGAAATTAAGTTCTAAATACTTTTATACTCGTAACGTACCTGTCTAAAAAGCATGGCTTGCGAAATATTGAAAAAAACTGATTTTCGATAGGAGTAAAAGACCTTTCGAAAAACTTTTTAATAAAATTCTTCTCAAATTTAATTTTGAGTACATATGAATTCTTTATAAATTTGTCTAAACTTATAGTTGACGAAATATTGGCAAATTTAAAAAGATATTCATAGAAATATTTATAATACATACCTAGTTTAATTTTTTTATTAATCATGTTTTAAAGAGTATACAGTGGTACTTATGCTATTTGGTACAAACCTGACAATACCTAATAACTACAAAAGTAAAAATTTTACAGGACAATAAAAGTAAAAAGCCAAGACCGGAGATTTTTGCTTGCTTTATGACCGATTAAATTAGATTGAGAATTAAATAGAACTTCAATTTACTCGAGTTATAAAGCCGGAATTACACAGAAACGATATAGAAATTAAATGTGCTTGATAATTTAACCAAATTTAAAAAGATATTCATAGAAATATTTATAATACCTAGTTTAATTTTTTTATTAATCATGTTTTAAAGAGTATACAGTGGTACTTATGCTATTTGGTACAAACCTGACAATACCTCCTAACTACAAAAGTAAAAATTTTACAGGAGGACAATAAAACTGGTTTATATTTAAACGCATAATACTTTATTACAATTAATATTGTAATGTAAGACTAATTTATAGCGAATAACATTTACTTATTGGATTCTTTTCCAACATTTGTATAAATATTTAAAATTATATCACATAGAAGATATAACATTCAAATAATTTGAAGATAGTAGGTTTTCTCATTAATTATGGGTATTGAATTAAGGGATTTATGTTCAATGACAAAATCATTACAGTTAGGCAAATTATATTGAATAAAGGAATAGGAATATAGTTTTATAAGTAATTGAAAAATAAACTAAATAAATTTCTTAAATATTGCAAAGTTGTTATGTAAGATTTAAATTTTTCTATTTATGCATTCATTCGTATACAATTGAGTCATAAAATGAGTGGCAATCTGCGGGGATAACTTTTTTAGTTCCAGCAGGTGTTGCCACTTTTTTTTTGGTTATTTTTAAGACGGTTTTGTATCGCTTTGGATATTCTGTAATCGAGGAAATATGTGTTGGTCTCTCGGGCAATTCACTCCAGTCATCAGAAAAATCTATTTTAATTCTTAAATTTCCTTCTGAATATAAAATTGCTTTGATATCTGTAACAACTGGGTTATTAGCTTTTCTTCCGGGCCTTATGGATTTGTATATTAAATGTTCAGATAAAACAATCGGCAATTTTTCTGAAGGTTAACAATGTTTTTCTAGGTAATTAATAGCACAAGATACGAAAGTTGAAGCATTACCGTGAACCAATAACATGGTAGCTTGATGTATACCAACATTATAAATAGTAAAATTGTGAATACATAGTTTTGTTTCAAAATAAATAGCAGTAGCGTTTAAATACGGAGCCGTTTCTACCGCCTGAAGGTTCATTGTCAGCAATATATTTCTTTTTCTTTTGCGTCTTGTACATCTGTTTCTTTTTCCTGTCTTGCTTTATTTTTTCTGTCTTGATGACTCTTCCATTCTGCTTCTTCAATATTCCCATGCTGGTATCCTATGCACATATCGCACTGGTCGTTTTTCGGGGAAAATACACTCAAGTTATGTTTTTTAAAGAGTCTAACAAAAATATTTCGGCCAAGGACTACAGCTTCTGCTTCTTCACAGTAAGTTTTATAAACATCGTAGAGTTGTTTTATCGACGTAAAATGCTGCTCCAAATAAAGCTTGTTAGAATCCTTTCGAACATAATGAGATGGTTGTTTAGGCATATGGTTTAAAAAACTGAAAGATTTTGTTTTGATTCTTTGAATGCATAAACTCGTTAGTGTTTATCTTTTATTGCTTTATTCAAAACCGTTTTCTCTGGGCTCATTCTGCACGAACTATTTTTTACTCAACTTTGTACCGTAAATGGTTTTAAACCAAGGGTACTTAAAAACATTTGTCTGCAGACCGGTACACTTTCGTTTTTATTGATTAATGTGTATTGTAATAAATAAAATAATAAAACGTCTAAATAATATTTCAAAATAATCTAATTTAAAAGTACATTGTACTTACCACGTTTTCATGTTAGGTTTTCTTATGAGGCACGAAGCAGATAGGAGAACATGTAAATTTTTCGATACATAATAACATAGGAGATATTTGTTACCCTAGCTTTATTTATACTAAATAACATTTTACACATATGAGGAATTTATATGACATGCGTAGTGGCTCGTTCCATCGAAATATTTAAAAACACCATTTTAAAAGATTTCATTGCAATCATTGACATCTACTCATCTTCATCTCCTAGAGAAACACGGTTTATTACATACTATTTTAATGATTTATCCGAAACTCCTACACCAGATTAGTAAAAAAATCATAAGATTGTGCAAAGCTGATACGCTGCCTTATTTATAATTCCATTATTACAAACCATGACAGTATGCGCATAAGTAAATATCTGCAATTAGCAAATATGCATCAACGTAAAATGGTATTGAGTTAGGCCAACGGCTGTGTTATTTTTCGTTTTATACATCACATACGAATGTGAGTATACATGTGTGTGCATATCTACGTTCAAAGTGGAAAAGCAATGTCCTGTTTCTATGTATACTGCTGACATTGCGAGTCTAATCCAAAGGCTACCGAATCCATCTGTCAAGCGATGCAAATAGCCCAAGGTCCGGTAAGCTCGAGAAAACCAAACTTTGCTACGCGCGCATTCGTTATTTATAGAAAAACATTGCACTATTCGAGTGCTCGTGTATTCCACCAATGCTTTTGGCTTCGTTTCGATATTCCCAATACGAAACAGTCCAACTTAGGGTATTTACACACGATTCCCTATCCATCCATATTTTCCTTTGGCTATCTGCATATATGTATGAATGTATGTGTACGTATCTACGTATTTTACATTTCTGATACGGGGATTTTGTGTACGTGTTTAGTTTTCAGATTGTATCCGTAAACAACGATGGAATTTTCATTAAAATGCTGAAAATAAGATAAATATAAGATATACTAAAACAAGCTCTCATATCGATCGTCTATATCCTTCTGTGATTAATAAATTCACGAGATTACTTAAAACCATGGGAGGTCATAAACTACCCTTTACTCAGAACATCGTGCTGCGAAAACATAGACCAAAGTACTAGATACGTACCAGCGTATATCAGTAACATAGGTATATTCAAGATTTTCTTTTTAAATATCTCGGAAGTATATCTTCGAATATTAAATCTTTCAACTTTATATGAGACTCATCTGACCGCTTACACTAACGTACAGTTTTAATTAATTTCCTATACGTTGTATAAAGAAGTATTGCGACGATGAAAGTTTTCGGTTTTGAGATTTTTACAGTTGTCCACGTTCTGAAGTCCCCTGATAGCGAAAAAGTGGTTTTTGAAAAAGTGTGTCTCTCTCTCCTTCCCTTCTCTCGCTCTCTCTCTCTTTGTCTCTCTCTCTCTCTCTCTTCCTCTCTTTACCCCTCCCCCCCCTCTCTCTCTCTCTGTGTGTGTATGTGACCACGATAGCGGTCAAACAGCTCAGGCTATCAATTATCAATTCAAATTTTACATTTGCGAGTGAAATCTTCCTTTTGAGATCTGATTGGATCAATAAAATCGGTGTACCGGAATTAGTAATTTATTTCAGTGAAAAACTCGAATTTTACTACAGCAATTAAACTAATTTATAACGTATTCGAATATACTCAAAAGTGAATTTGAGAAAAATGTTATTACAAAAGTTTTACTCTTATCGACTAGCACTTTTTTTTGCAAATATCTCGCAAACTATATGTTCCATAGACATTTATTTAGAGAACAGTAGTACACACAGACTACAATTTGAATAATTGTTGTATAAAATATTCCCAAAATTCAGACATAAAGTAACACACTTACAACTTTATTTTTACTTTCTTATACGTAGTACCTATAAGGAAGTATTGTGATGACGAAAATTTTCGACCTCGAGATTTTTGCAGATGTCCAGGTTTTGATGTCCCCTGATACCAAAAAAGTTGTTTTAAAAAAATATCTATGTGTGTGTCTGTGTGTGACCACGATAGCGGTCAAACCGCTGTAGATATCTATTCCAAATTTTGCATTTACGTATATAATCTCCCTCTTGAGATCTAGTTAGTTTCTCAGTAAAATCGGTAGACCGGAAGTAGTAGTTTACTTCAGTGAAAAAATCGAATTTTGCAAATATTTCGTCAATTACTAGGTTTAAACAAATTTATAAAGAATTCAAATGTACTCAAAATTAAATTTGAGACAAATTGTCTGAAAAAAGTTTTTCGAAATTGCTACTGGAAGTAGGTCTTTTACTCTTATCGAAAATCAGTTTTTTGCGAATATCTCACAAGTCATGCTTTCTAGGTAGGTACATTACGAGTATAAAGGTATTTAAATCATAATTTTAAATATATTTTGAATATAAAAAAATTTCAAAATGCGCACCGGAAGTACCACTTTTCCTCTTACCGAAAAGCGATTTTTTGCAAATACATATGTCGTACATTAGTACAAAAGTATTTACAGTAGGATTTGCAATATTTTTTGTATACATCAAATTTCAAAATTCGGACCGGAAGTAGCACTTTTACTCTTAGCGAGTAGCACTTTCTTTCGAATGTGCAAAGTATGCATTCTACAGCGATTTATTAAGAGTATGAAAGTACTTAGAATAGGATTTTGAATAATTTTTGTATAAAAAGTTCTTAAAATTGTATAGTTTGAAACGCTCATACGTATAAGAAAGTCGTGTGGTGGACACACCTCATTTTTTAAGAAGATAAAACTAATTAAAACTCAGTTTAGAAAAACATTTGTGTAATTTGAAACGAACATACGACGTATAAGAAGGTCGTGTGGTAACTACATCTCTTTTTTTCATTGCTTTTGCTTTCAGGTGATAATTATAAATTTCTAGAGTCCTCCATGTGTTCCGTTGTCAACCTGTCTCCTTCCGCTGAAACAAGAATATATTTTCATTAAACACCTTCCTTATTTAATATTAGGTAGTTATTATTAATATGTCATAATATATTTTTGAATATTTAATATACTAATTTTGTTATATCATTTTCTTTCATCGTTAATTTTAAATCTTAATTATGACTTGATTTTATTTATGCTACATTGTTTTTTAATACTTTCAACGCAAACTCACAATATCAGTATTTCGATGCTATCTTGAATACATTATAATATTCATTTTAACTTATCCATGCCCATTTCAAAAATACACATAATTATTACATTTCGAGGAAATTCTAGGAGTTTTCACATTTTACCAACATACTTCCATATCTATTTTGTTTACCTTTGATATACGTATGATACGGTTATACATATATCCCACTACTCCACGCGTAAATATCTGCTTGTCTTACATTTATTTCCATACTTACAATAATCTAAAATTGCTTTTATTATCCCTCAATCATTACCTATAATTAGACGATTCTTATCTTAACAGGATGTAAAATATTCAATTTTAATATCAATCAAATTGATTTCAAAATGTTTGTAGGAAGATTAGTTTGATTAAGATTTTATTGAGCATTTTTCAGCCTCTTGTAATACCACTTCTTTTAAGTATGGGGTGTTTCTACAAAAGACTTACGAACCACAGATAGTATTACCATCTAACATCTAATCCATACAATCCAAAAATTGTCAACTAATCATTTTATTTCAAATCTCTCGTCGTAAGCTAGGGCTGGCGCTCTGCAAAACGATCTTCTCATATTGTTAAAACCTGTGTATATTACTCACTCTTGTCGAAAAACTTCTCGATCTACAATATGGCATAGCTCACCACAGCTACGCCGTTGCGGAAAAAAACTGGTTCCTGATATTTTTTAAAGGACTATCAAAAATAGCATCACCTCTCATTCACTTAGTTGAGTTCCCAAATACTATTGGTTCCTGAGAGGAAAGAAAAGCGTTTCAAAAGCGTATAACCACAAGTGAGATCTACAACCACAAGATTTATTTTTAAATTAAAAAAAACAAATTGATACAAGATAACAGTAAGTAAAATGATTCCCCATTGTATTAATGTAAGCAATTAGACGAATTTTCCTTACAATTAACAAAAATGAGGTGTGGCCACCACACGACTTTCTTATACGTATGAAAGTGTTACTTCCGGTCCGAATTTTGAAATTTCATTTATACAAAAAATATTCCAAATCCAACTCTAAATACTTTTGTACTGTTCATAAATATATATAGAATGCATAATTTACGACATATTTGCAAAAAATCGCTATTCGATAAGAGTAAAAGTGGTACTTCCGGTCTGAATTTTGAAATTTTTTTTATACAAAAGATATTTAAAAGTATGTTCTAAATACTTTTATACTCGTAATGTACCTGCCTAGAAAGCATGACTTACGAGATATTCGCAAAAAACTGATTTTCGATAAGAGTAAAACACCTACTTCCGGTAGGAATTTCGAAAACCTTTATTAAAACAATTTTTCTCAAATTTAATTTTGAGTACATTTGAATTCTTTATAAATTTCTTTAAACTTAGCAATTGACGAAATATTTGCAAAATTCGATTTTTTCACTGAAGTAAACTACTACTTCCGGTCTGCCGATTTTGCTCAAAATCTAATCAGTTCTCAAGAGGGAGATTATATTCGTAAATACAAAATTTGGAATTGATATCTACGGCGGTTTGACCGCTATCGTGGTCACACACACACAGAGAGAGAGAGAGAGAGAGAGAGAGAGAGAGAGAGAGAGAGAGAGAGAGAGAGAGAGAGAGAGAGAGAGAGAGAGAGAGAGAGAGAGAGAGAGAGAGAGAGAGAGAGAGAGAGAGAGAGAGAGAGAGAGAGAGAGACATTTTTTAAAAACCACTTTTTTGGTATCAGGGGACCTCACAACTTGGACATCTGCAAAAATCTCGAGGTCGAAAATTTTCATCATCACAATACTTCCTTATACTACGTATAAGAAAGTAAAAATATATACAAATTTTTAAGATTCCCCTGCAAAAGACATGAATTTAAACTGTGAAGATCTAGCAACAAATTCAATTTTTTTCGGAACTTTCCTGTATATTACCACAATGAATTTTATTATGAAATTAGCTAACATGTATTAATAAGATTAACTCAGATATATTATTATTATCCTCCAATTAATCGACACTTTTCCATCTCGTAATGGCAATCAGGGAAAAAATAAAGAAAGCACTAAGAATGAAACAACGACAATTCGCGTTACGAAAAGCCTACCCCGAGCGAGTTATTAATTGCCAAACCCTATCTTTTACTTTCTTATACGTAGTACAAGGAAGTATTGTGATGATGAAAATTTTCGACCTCGAGATTTTTGCAGATGTCCACGTTTTGAGGTCCCCTGATACCAAAAAAATGGTTTTTAAAAAATGTCTGTGTCTGTGTCTGTGTGTCTGTCTGTCTGTCTGTCTGTGACCACGATAGCGGTCAAACCGCTGGAGATATCAATTCCAAATTTTGTATTTACGTGTATAATCTCCCTCTTGGGAACTGATTAGATTTTCAGCAAATTAGGTCGACCGGAAGTAGTAGTTTACTTCAGTGAAAAACTCGAATTTTGCCAATATTTCGTCAACTACTAAGTTTAGACAAATTTATAAAGAATTCATATGTACTTAAAATTAAATTTAAGAAGAATTTTATTAAAAATTTTTTTCGAAATTCCTGCCGGAAGTAGGCTTTTTACTCTTATCGAAAATCGGTTTTTTGCAAATATGTCGTAAATTATGCATTCTATATATATTTATGAAGAGTACAAAAGTACTTAAAGTTGGATTTGGAATATTTCTTATATAAATGAAATTTCAAAATTCGGACCGGAAGTAACACTTTCATACGTATAAGAAAGTCGTGTGGTGGCCACACCTCATTTTTTTTTGTAGAACTGTCTCTATTGCAGAGATCTAGTTCAAATGTAGTAGCTCCATCTTATATAGTATTTTCTTTGTCTAGTGGTAGCTTGACGCATAATATTACCCCAGTACAAGGTTAGAGACACAACTGATTTTGCACTACCTGTCTTCGATCGTTTTGTTGGCAGATAATATATACCTGAAGATCTTAGTTCGATACCATGCAGTTTTAGAGATACCTTTTGCTAAACGAGCTGAGTGTCAACATTATTTCTGCTGTTTTACTTTCTTATACGTAGTGTAAGGAAGTATTGTGATGATGAAAATTTTCGACATCGAGATTTTTGCAGATGTCCACGTTTTGAAGTCCCCTGATACCAAAAAAGTGGTTTCTAAAAAATGTCTGTGTGTCTGTCTGTCTGTGTGTCTGTGTGTGACCACGATAGCGGTCACACCGCTGTAGCTACCTATTCCAAATTTTGCATTTAGTAGTATAATCTCCCTCTTGAGAATTGATTAGATTTTCAGTAAAATCGGCAGACCGGAAGTAATAGTTTACTTCAGTGAAAAAATCGAATTTTGCCAATATTTCGCCAACTAGTAAGTTTAGACAAATTTATAAAGAATTCATATATACTTAAAATTGAAATTGTGAACAACTTTATTAAAAAAAGTCTTTCGAAATTCCTACCGGAAGTAGGTCTTTTACTCTTATCGAAAATCAGTTTTTTGCAAATATTTTGCAAGTCATGCTTTTTAGACAGGTACGCTACGAATATAAAAGTATTTAGAACTTAATTTTCAATATCTTTTGTATAAGAAAATTCCAAAATTCGGACCGGAAGTATCACTTTTACTCTTATCGAATAACTTTTTTTTGCTAATATGTCGTAAATTATGCATTCTATAAATATTTGTCAAGAGTACAAAAGTATTTAGAGTTGGTTTTGAAATATTTTTTGTATAAATGAAAGTTCAAAATTCGAACCGGAAGTAACACTTTTACTCTTAGAGAGTAGCACTTTCCTTCGAGTATCTCGCAAAGTATGCATTCTATAGAGATTTATTAAGAGAATAGAAGTACTTACAATAGGACTTTTATATACAAAAATAAAACTCTATAATTTGAAACGCAGATACGTATAAGAAAGTCGCATGGTGGCCACACCTCATTTTTTAGCCTTTAATTCCTGTTAGTTTACGAGCCAGGTCTCGACCTTTTCTTGAAATTAATGACGTTACAGTCTGGCCATCCATATTTTATTTATTTCTACCCCTCTGCTAATTGCTTCAACATTATGAATTTATTGTTATGTATACTCTTTTGGTCACTACCTTAAAATTTCATCATGTTTCTACAAATGTTGCACGAAATTTTTATGGTAAAACTTTATCAAATATATCATCCAGTTTCTGTATATAATATATTCCTTATTTTCTTATTAAATTTCAGTTACCTGGGGTTTGAATATACAAAGTGTATCGCTATGTATAATATATAAAAAAAAAATTTAATTTTTAGTAGTTTTATAGTTCGATATACAGGATGTTTCACTAAAGGAGGTTTCCATTCTGTGGTATGTAAGTATTGGGCTTTTGCCAATATGATTAAATTGGTGCTTTCTATATGACACCCACCCTCTATGTCGCAAGTGCAGGAAATGGTTGGTTTTTCTTGATAGTTCACATTCAATTTAATCATTAATAAATATTTCCTTTTTATTAATTTTATGTTCATACATTTTAAGGTTTAAGACATAACCTCCAATTTATAATTTTATTTCTCTGACTTAAGGTTTCCATATTTAAATTGTTGGTTTCTTTCTTTGTATTGTTTCTATTAATGTTAATATTAGTGTGTAGTGTATATTATACCGACTGTCAATTAGAGAGCTTTCCAAATGCTTATTGTGCTATAATTTATAACAGCCGCAATTGAATCTTATTACATTGTTGTCTATGTTCTTGAATAACCATGTAAAGTTAGCATAATAATATTATATTCGAATTCAACTTGCAAATATATTTGCTTCTCATGAATGAAAAAAATTGCCATAATTTGTGCAAATTTTTGTGCCGCCTGGGTAAATAAAGCATCATCACCATTTAGTACAAGCGCTCTCCTCATTTGTTTGCAGTCGCTCTAGTTTAAAGTTCAAATTTTGTCCTTTACTCATCGAGAATCGCATTCATATGCAAATATGCAGGTTCATACATACATAGATGAATCATGTCTGACAGTGAGTATTCAAAGATAACTTGCTATAATTTAATTAAAAACCTCGACTGGGTATTATGTAAGAATAAATTCCAAAAGTCATAAAAGTAAATAACTTCAATGTGTTGGAATATCGAATATTCGTTATGTTATTATATGTGGGCGGTCTTATTAACATCTACATAAACACATGCGATTCTATTTATATGCAGAAAAGATACATAGCTTAAATATTAATAATTTATTTTATGTAGGCATGCAATTACCGAGTATCCGCTGATAAGTGAATATTTTTTTGTTGCATTCGCTTTAGTTCTTCTGGGTTTTTTTTGCCCTCAAGAACCTGTCGTGTAATGTGCTGTTTTCAAACGGAATCTTGTGACTGCTCCACATAAATCGGATGTTGTTTTAGAACTGTTTCAATTTTTTCATGCTAGTTTCTCCACTATTTACTTTCTCGGTGTGTTCCTAAAAAGCAGTTTATATAATAATTTATCATTTCCATGAGCGTAATTTGATTCTGTTCGCATGTTAACGCGATTTATGATTTCCTGTCAATTTGTCCACTAAGCTTACATAATTACATGCAATAAACCGCAAACTTAGGTCTTGTGAGAGCTGCTAATGCATATACAGGTCTTTTTCCTGTATTTTCAGTAAAATCACTAATCTCCATAAGTTTTTTTATTAAAAGAATATATTAAAACGTTTCCTGAAAGATGTAGTAAGTGTTATAAATAATTGCAATACTTCCGAAGTGATTTTCTTACATTTTCGTTGAAGCAGAAAAGGTTCCCTGAATAATTATTGCCGCAATGTACCAAGTTGATTATAATTTATGTAAATGATTAGAAAAAATTTCTCTTATACTGTTCCCATTGATTTGATTAATATAACATTATTAATAATAAAAAGTAGTTTTCTGTATATGTATTTAAATGTATTACTGCCGAAATGATGTATTTACATCATTAGAAAAGATTTCGCTTACATGTACTGATCTGACAAAATCAATATACACTGTGACCCAACTCAAATGTTCAGCATTGTTAACTTCATTGAATTTTTTTATTTTAATCAAGGTGATCCAAACTTAAAACAATTGGCAGTCTTATTTTCGTTTTTTATATGGAACAACCTGTATATTTTTATATATTCCGAAAGAAATTTTTAATGCATTGCTAATGCAAAATTATATATAACCAATTAAGAGCACTAGTCTTGTCCGGTAATTGCCAAAATAATGTGCAAATAGAAAGAGTGTAAAATTAGATTTTTCGAAAATGAAACGTTCAACAATTTTTTGTTTCATCCTCTCAATTAAAACAAAAAATGCCGCTAATTTATCTAATTTTTTAATTCCAATAGTAAACAGACGATATGTAGACATTGAGCATAGTTAAACATCTATCAACAAATTAGAATCTTATTAAATATTACTTATAAAGCAAAAGTAATCAAATCACTATATCCCTTGAATTTATTGGTTATTACTTGAAAAAGAATGCTGGAAAGAAGCCAGGTGGGAAAAATAAATTGACCCTCTATTATGCTACTAAAGCTTTCACACTACATCATTGCTTCTTCAGTCAAACATAAAAGGTTTTAGAAATTTAATATTAAAGCAATAGATAATAAAAAGTAAGTATCACTGAATAGTTAAGGCATCCTTTCTTTCACCAAACTTAATGTTAATTTTCACTTTAACTGCTCTAACAAATAATTGTTTACGTTATTTATAAAGACGCTACGAGTGCGTAGTATTTATATTAATAATTTGGCGCAAAACGCTATTATGTATTACAAATTCTTAGTTGACTCCCATGTATGTATTTCATCACACTGCAAATATTCATGCCGTAGTTCACGGTCAAACTAATATGAAAAATTCTCTCGACATTTTAAATACTTACCAAGAAGAAATTTTACAGTGATCTTTTAGGGATAACATCATTATGACATTCTTTCTTTATATATTATATGAATATAGATATTAAATCGACACATCTCTAACGTTGCGAGTTGTAGAGTGCATATCTTGCCAACACTGCAAACACACATAGACCTGACATATCAAATTAATTTTCATACGACATTGACTGGAAGTTATTGATATTCAACTGACATAGCAACGATAGTTCAGCCGACCATCTGCCAACGGCAAATAAGTGGTTTTCTATAAGAGTAAAAGTGTCCCGATACTAAAGAAAGTATAAAAGCAGCAACAGTCTAAAATTATATTGAGCTTGATAATTAAATACATTATGCTAGAGATAGTATGCGTGTGTATGTGCTCAGGGTGTGGCTACTTGCTACAAATCTAAAGATATAGGATACAAACCATGGTTGTGTTAACGCTAATGGATTTTACCTCCTAGAAAATGGACGTCGCAAGTATATGGTGAAAAATAATAATAATCTTCAGACTAATAGAAATTAATACATACATATGATTAATTTCGATAAAGAAGATGCCAAGCTGCATGCGTAAAGTCAACCTACGGAAAATAGGTTATCTGTGCTGTAAAGTCAATTATAGATTTGAATGTAATAAAAAGAAATACATAGCAAAAGAAAAGGACAGGTGAGATGATGACTTAGATCAACGTAAAACCGAGAGGCTGGGATTTAGGAGGTTTTTTGTAGACGTCAGTACTCGCAACAAGAGAAAAGAAACTTTAACTTGACAACTATTCCAAGTAAATTCTTCGACATATTTATATAATACTAGCTGGTCCGTCAGACGTTGTTCTGTTAAAATTCCTGTATAAGAAAGTCTGGACAGGAGGGGTCGTTGGTACGATTGGAGAATAGGCAAGGGATCGAAAAATAGCCGTGCCGATGAGCAAAGGCGCCGAAATACGAATAATTGCAGTTATGTCAAAATTCAGTTCTATCAAAAGAATAGCGCCAGCATATACCAAAACAATTTTGTTGACCAGGCGAACATAATGTGTACATATAAGTCATTTTGGTTTATAAATTGGGTCCAGATTTTGTGATTTTCTTTGTTGGTACTAACCAACATATATTGTGAATATGTGTCATTTCGTTTCATTAATATAGAATTTGTTAATAAAGTGACTACATCGCCACCCATCGGATTCTAGTATAGCTATGAACCATCGTATCGACAAAACAAAAGATATTGCGGAATATGACCTCAATCAGTCGTTCAGAAGTTGCACATTTACTTCGATTCCAATTTATTTCGCAACATGCCCAAATTTCGTTTGACTGCTGATTATCAAATTGTGAATCAAACCAATTGGTTACATAGAGTTGAAAAATTGATAGATAAATATAAATGAAATAACTTGTTGGACAAATTGCGAAACAACACAGTAACAAATGTTATTTTATTTTAACTAAGGCTGGAATTCGTTTTTTCAGATTTCATTTTAATTGAAAACTGAAACTTTTATTTCCATCCCGGAGGCATAACACAAAACAAAATAATGAGGTGTGGCCACCACACGACTTTCTTATACGTATGAGAGTTTCAAATTATAGATATTTAATCTACATACTTCTATTCTCTTAATAACTCTATAGAATGCATACTTGCATGCGAGATATTTGAAAAAAGGCTACTCGCTAAGAGTGGAAGTGTTACTTCCGATCCGAATTTTGAAATTTCATTGATACAAAAAATATTCCAAATCCAGTTGTAAGTACTTTTGTACTCTTGACAAATATATTTATAATGCATAATTTACGACATATTTGCAAAAAATCGCTATTCGATACGAGTAAAAGTGTTACTTCCGGTCCGAATTTTGAATTTTTTTTTATACAAAAGGTAATTGAAAATCAAGTTGTAAATACTTTTATACTCGTAACGTACCTGTCTAAAAAGCATGGCTTGCGAAATATTTGCAAAAGACTGATTATCGATAGGAGTAAAAGACCTATTTCCGGTAGGAATTTCGAAAAACTTTTTTAATAAAATTCTTCTCAAATTTAATATTGAGTATATATGAATTCTTTCTAAACTTGTCTAAACTTAGTACTTGACGAAATATTGGCAAAAAATTCAATTTTTTCACTTAAGTAAACTACTACTTCCGGTCTGCCGATTTTACTGAAAATCTAAACAGATCTCAAGAGGGAGATTATATTGGTAGATACAAAATTTGGAATTGATATCTGTAGCAGTTTGACCGCTATCGTGGTCACACACACACACACACACAGAGAGAGAGAGAGAGAGAGAGAGAGAGAGAGAGAGAGAGAGAGAGAGAGAGAGAGGGGGGGGCAGACACACAGACATAAACCACTTTTTTTGGTATCAGGAGACTTCAAAACGTGGACATATGCAAAAATCTCGAGGTCGAAAATTTTCATCACCACAATACATACTTCCTTATACTAGGTACTACGTATAAGAAAGTAAAAGGAATCGTTCTGATGATTTTTGTAGTTTGTCCTAATTTTCCGACTCTCCTTTATAAGTATTCCGAATTTTTTTTTTCTGAAAACTTTTCCAGAACCATAACGAACAAAATAAAAAAGAATTACACATATCAGATCGTTCGAATCGTCACTTATTGTGAGTTCATACAAAAATCCATTACGAATGTTTACGAATTTTCCAATTCTCCGGGCAACTTTTCCATTTTTGCTTTCCCTAAAAACCTTTTTAAACTACTTCGAACCTTTTTACTTTCTTATACGTAGTAGAAGGAAGTATTGTGATGACGAAAATTTTCGACCTCGAGATTTTTGCAGATGTCCACGTTTTGAAGTGCCCTGACACCAAAAAAGTGGTTTTAAAAAAGTGTCTGTGTCTCTCTCTGTGTGTGTGTCTGTGTGTCTGTCTGTCTGTCTGCCTGTCTGTGACCACGATAGCGGTCAAACCGCTGTAGATATCTATTCCAAATTTTGTATTTACGTGTATAAACTCCTTCTTGAGATCTTGTTTGTTTTTCAGTAAAATCGGTAGACCGGGAGTAGTAGTTTACATCAGTGAAAAAATCGAATTTTGCAAATATTTCGTCAATTACTAAGTTTAAACAAATTTATAAAGAATTCAAATGTACTCAAATTTGAGACAAATTGTCTTAAAAAAGTTTTTCGAAATTCCAACCGGAAGTAGGTCTTTTACTCCTATCTAAAATCAGTTTTTTGCGAATATCACGCAAGTCATGCTTTCTAGGCAGGTATATTACGAGTGTAAAAATATTTAAATTATAATTTTAAATATCTTTTGTATAAAAAAGATTTCAAAATTCGGACCGGAAGTACCACTTTTACTCTTACCGAATAGCGATTTTTTGCAAATATATCGTAAAGTATGCATTCTATATATATTTATTAAGAGTATAAAAGTATTTAGAGTTGGATTTGCAATATTTTTTGTATACATGATATTTCAAAATTCGTACAGGAAGTAGCACTTTTACTCTTAGCGAGTAGCACTTTATTTCGAATATCTTGCAAAGTATGCATTCTATAGCGATTTATTAAGGGAATGAAAGTATTTAGAATAGGATTTTGAATAAGTTTTTATAAGAAAATTCTTAAAATTGTATAGTTTCAAACGCTCATACGTATAAGAAAGTCGTGTGGTGGCCACACCTCATTTTTTTTTAAAGAAATTAACCAAATCGGTACAGACATTCTCAAGCTTACCAACAAACAGCATTTCTTTTTTATTTATATAAATTATTCTTGATTGAATTGTGTTGATTCTACAAAAAATAATTCATTGATTATTAGTTGTTCTGTCAACTTTTTAAAATTCATTCAATGATACTACTAATTCGTGTTATTTGACTTCTTCCTAATTATTTTTATCACATTTCACTAGATTAATGCACGTAAGAAGACTTTGAAACCCATTTATGGTATTCAAAGAAAGTGAAAATATAAAAATAAATATCTACGCTTCCTCCTCCGTATTACAGGTGGATCATAGAAACCTGAAATTTATTTTTATACGATTTCCGCATTATAACACAAGTATTTTGTTGGCAACCGCCTTACGTCTGCAACAACAATCCTCGTGTTAGTAGTAGTAGTAGTTAGTGACACGCGTAGTTTTATTCATACCTACGTACATTTCTAAAAACAAAATTGTAAATTTTTACTTGTCACATCGACTGACACGACATATAAATATTGCCATTAATAAGAAGCGTTAGTAAACATATAGAATATGCGAACTTAATTCTGTAATACAAGCTTTACTTTCATCAGCATTGTAAATTTCTTCCATATTTAAATATAACTTTTTGATTTTTTCATTAATTTTTCTTTGAATGGTTGTATTATTAATTTATTGTAGTTATGCTGGTAATTATTTGCCGGATATAAAGAGTAGGGTAAATGGTATAGTCGTTGGCACTCTGACAGTTATTGGCACACTTATCAATTTTTTATGTTTAATAAGAAATCTGTTATAGTCAGGGAATTTTAATTTTTCTTTTCTTAAAATATAGAATCTGTTCTATGTTGTGTCAAAAATTCGTTTTCTTAGGTTTGTAGCAGATCTAGTGAGACTTCTGTCAATATAATGCATCTCTGAATAGCCGCGCAACTGAGCTTATATAAACAAGTACACTAAGGTACTTGTGGTTGGTTTTAGTGAAAAACTACTTTATTTTGAATCCGAAAACACTGTGGAAAGTTTTAATTTATTTTAAAGATGTTAATTTACTGTAACAACCGCTTTACTTGCTGTAAATTACTGTAAATACTTTTATTTTGACATGCCAATTACTATATTGGTAAAAACGATTCAAATCAGTGATTGGCATCTTGGTGCCAATCACTGGCTTGGTGTTAAACATGTCAAAACAGTCATTGGCATGTGCTAATAACTATCCAATTTTTGTGTCAATAACTATATTTTTTGCGGGAAATTTAAACGTTTACCTACCTTGGTATAAATACCTTTCCATTAATCGTTTATCTAAACAAAATTTCAAAAAACTTATTTTACTTAGTGTGTAGTTAGGTAACTTAAATAAGAATTATTTCGATAAAATTTTAACTGCAGCGTAGGTATTTTTAAAAGTCTCTTTTTTTTAGATTTAATATGCCCAAAGTTGTCAAAGGTTCAAAATATAATAAAAGTTACAACGAGGAAAATGTTCAAAATGCTCTAACTGCAATAAGAGAACATGGGTGGAGCAAAAAAATGGCTTCTTATACATACGGCGTTCCTCGGGCAACACTGCAATTTCGTCTAAGTGACAAATTTCAAAAAATTGAATTTGGGCCTACTCCGTATTTAACTAAAATTGAAGAGGATGTACTTGTTAATTGGATTGTTACTTGTCATGAAAAGGGATTTCCCAGACGTAAGGACGACGTATTAGTATCGGTGAAAGATTTTCTAGACAAGACTCCTCGCCAAACGCCTTTTAAAAATAATTTACCGGGAGATGGCTGGTACAAAGCATTTTTAAAAAGACATTCGCAACTGACATCTAGAGCATCTGAAGCAGTAACAGCAGCTAGTTCCATTATTAGCGAAAGGGATATCAAGTCGTGGTTTGAGAAGATTGAAAAATATTTAAAAGAAAAAGATCTTTTTGCTATACTCAAAGATTCTAATCGTGTTTTTAATGGAGATGAAACAAATTTTCAGTTGTGTCCTAAAACGACAAAAGTATTAGCCCCTCGCGGCGCACGTAATGTTTATGAGGTGGATCAGGGACAAGCAAAATCTACTCTAACAGTCATGCTTTCTTTTTCATCATCGGGATTAATAGTACCGCCCATGATAATCTATCCCTACAAGAGATTGCCTGACAGAATTTTAAAATCTGTGCCACAGGACTGGGGAATTGGGCGGAGTGATAATGGATGGATGAAGGCTGAACTTTTTTACGAATATATTGCTAATATTTTTCATCCATATTTAGTAAAAAATAATGTCGATTTCCCAGTGATTTTGTTTGTAGATGGACACTCAACACATTTGACGTACAATTTAAGCAAACTGTGCACAGAACTTCAAATAGTACTAATTGCTCTCTATCCAAACTCTACGCGTCTTCTTCAGCCAGCCGACGTAGCTGCTTTCAAACCATTAAAATCTGCTTGGCAAAAATGTGTCCTTAACTGGCGTCGGAACCACTTGACTGAAGCGCTAACGAGAGAAATCTTTGCCGAAATTTTTGAAAGCGCTCTTCATTCAATTAAAAAAGAAACAATGAAAAATGGATTTCGAGCTTGTGGTTTGCAGCCTTGGAATTGCAACGCAATAGATTTTACTAAGTGTCTTGGAAAAGTCAGGACTGAAAAGGCTAGTGAACCTAACGATCATTTTGTTATAACTTACAAAGAGTTTAAAGACATTGTTGAGAATCAAGCAGTCACGAATGCATTTGATGGAAATTACATATCTGGAAGTAAAGATCAATCGTTGATAATGAAACAACTTGTAACCAAATTTCATCCAGTAAATTGTATTAACAAAATTAACTATGATATACCAGCTCTTCAAAAAAATGAAACTTGTGAGAATCTTTCTTCTATTTTATCCCCAGAAGAGTGGAATATTAATGAATTGGATATTATTTTTAAGAAATATGTACCTGAAAATAATTGTGATGTGGAACAAAATGTACTTGATGATAAGACTGCAACTGAATTAGTTTATGATGTTAATTCTAAATATTCTGAACGTGACACAAAGACTGACATTACTGTTATAGACTTTGTCAATATAAAGGAAAGCGAAGTACAATTAGATAAAATAGATCTAGAAATAGGGGATGAATATTATCAATATAAACAAGAAAAACAGTATTATCAAACTAAAGACAACACCAAAGAACATGAACAGTATTATTATCAAGCTAATGACAATATCAAAGAAGACAAACAGTATTACCAGTATAATGGCAATAAAAAAGAAGATAGCATTTCATTTTTGCTTAAAAGTGGATCAGACGCAAATGAAAGAAGTATGACAGATATTTTAATGTGGCCCATCACACCGACAAGAAAAGGAAAGAAGAACACAGAAAAAGAACCATTTGTAATAACATCATCCACTTGGAAAGAAATACGGGAAAACAAAAACAAAATTAAGGAAGACAATGAAAGGAAAAAGGAAGAAAGAAAGAGAATAAGAGAAGAGAAAAAAAGTGAAAAGTTGAATAAATTGAAAGAAGTTAGCCAAAATAAAAGCAAGCAAAATAAGAAAAACATTGAAAAAAATAAGGATTCTAAAAAAATTACAATTTTGTCTAACGTTCCCCTTTCATCAAGTGAAACAAGAAAACATGAAAAAAATACACCTGTTAAATCACATATTAAGTACCTATTTAAAGAGGAATTGCAAAAAGAAAATATAGAGAACAAGGAAGAAGAAAAAGTAAACGATCTGGATGAATGGAAGGAAGATAATGAAGATAAAAATAAATTAAGTCTAGACTTTAAAAACAACATTAAGGTTACTACGGGATTATGTTACACTTGTACTAGAAGTTTTATTTTTTCTAATAGAGGCATAAAATGTTTATATTGTAAGAGATCATACCACAATAATTGCATAAGGAAATTTAACAACATGCCCCCTGTTGTGAATACGTTTGTATGTAATTCATGCATAAAGAAATATGAATAGAAATAAGAAATATTGCTTTTATGAACTATGTCACTCAATATAATGTTACTTCTACTTTTGTATATTTTCAATACTACCTAGGTATACCTAGAATACCTTTTTGGATGCATTTTTAGAAAGTTCTTAAAGAGTATCGAATAAAAATTAAGAGTGCCAATCACTGTGGATAGATGTGCTAATGATTGTGTTACGTATGCCAATTACTATATTTTCTTGCATTTTTACTTATAACAATATGTAAAAATTTACTTTTAAACATGTAACAACAAATACAATTGTCATTAAATTAAGCATAAAATAAACTACTATTTGACATATTATTCTTTTTTTACAAGTTTGAAATTTATCCAATAATATCTAAAATACTTATCAAAACAGCTTAAGGTGCCAATGACTGTACTCTTTACCCTAGTCGAATTCAATATCTTCTTTTAAATCGCCTTAGGCATTACGACATTTTCTTCTTCAATTTTTCATTCAATAGTTAGACCTCTCCTTAAATAGGACATGGTTGTATGCAGGAAATATCTACATTCTAGACGCTTTTGTTTTTTTAAAGACTTTCGATTTTCTGGTTCTAAATGTATTTCGATACTTATATATTTTGCCACTTATATCACTCCCTGACCTTGTGCAACCCCTCTGTCTTAAACACATTCTTTAATTGGATATGGATTCCAAAGTCGTAAGACGTAAACTCATGCAAACGCATCTAGAATTAGTGTGCATATCATTTGAAAAAAAAATGAGGTGTGGCCACCACACGACTTTCTTATACGTATGAGCGTTTCAAATTATAGAATTTTAACAATTTTTTTTACAAAAATTATTCAAAGACCTATTCTTAGTACTTCTATTCTCTTAATAAATCTGTATAGGATACATACTTTGCAAGATATTATCAAAAAAGTGCTTCTCGCTAAGAGTAAAAGTGCTACTTCCGGTCCGAATTTTGAAATTTCATATATACAAAAAATATTGCAAATCCAGTTTTAAATACTTTTGTCCTCTTGATAAATTTATATAGAATGCATAACTTACGACATATTTGCAAAAAATCGCTTTTCGATAGGAGTAAAAGTGATACTTCCGGTCTGAATCTTGAAATTTTTTTTATACAAAAGATATTGAAAATTATGTTTTAAATACTTTTATACCCGTAACGTACTAGTCTAAAAAGCATGACTTGCGAAATATTCGCAAAAAACTAATTTTCGATAAGAGTAAAAGACCTACTTCCGGTAGGAATTTCGGAAAACTTTTTAGATAAAATTATTCTCAATTTTAATTTAAAGTATATATGGATTCTTTATAAATTTGTTTAAACTTAGTAGTTGACGAAATATTGGCAAAATTTGATTTTTTCGCTGAAGTAAACTGCTACTTCCGGTCTACCGATTTTACTGAAAAACTAATCAGATCTCAAGAGGGAGATTATACACGTAAATACAAAATTTGGAATTGATATGTACAGCGGTTTGACCGCTATCGTGGTCACACACACAGAGAGAGACACACAGACACACACAGACACACAGGCACACAACAGACACACAGACGTTTTTTTAAAACCACTTTTTCGGTATCAGGGGACTTCAAAACGTGGACATCTGCAAAAATCTCGAGATCGAAAATTTTCATCATCACAATACTTCCTTATACTACGTATAAGAAAGTAAAAGACTGTTCGGACTATGCAGTTCTGGAACTACAAATTCTGAGAACTATTAGTTCAATGTTCGGTCCTTCAGAACTCGTAATTCAAGAACCGTTTAGCACAGTTCTTACAATTCTGGATGGTGGGCTAGTATTTGCAATTCTGATATATCCGGAGCATGCGTAATTGTCATTCGTATCAGCTTTCGCATTTTTGTGGTTATATTTATCGTATTTATGTTGAACTTCAGAGTTTAGAGTTGTTGTAGGTTAGTTTTATTTTGTAGTTGTCGTTGGATTACCTATTTGTTTTTTATTTTAGTGTGTGGTATTATTAGAGTATTGGTGTGATTCGGTTCTTCAAACTTACTTTTAATTTCTTTACACTTGTTTTTATTCACACTCATTATATCAGTTTTGTAATAGCCGAAGTCAACAGCTCTAAGTATGTGATTAAACTTTCAAATTTCTTCAAATGGTGGTTTATTGTTTTAGAAATTACTTCAGTTACTACTATGTTCTTGAGTCTAGCGAATGATTCTTTCTCCACGAATAAAGTGCCTGTAATGGTACAATTATAGGAACTTTCAAACATGTAAAAAGTTAATTTATACCTAATTATATATTCGTAGACAGACATATTTGTTAAACTTAGACAATCTAGTATTTAGTATTATGTAAACTAAATTTATAATTTTTGATTTGATGTGTTCCCCTTGAGATTTAAGAAAAATAAAGAACTTCTGTGATATCAATATATTAAATATCCGAACAATCTATTACCTATATGCATGTATTTGTACCAGCATGTTACGTCATGAAAATTATAATAAATTGCAAGTTAATGTGACCCCCAGACATGTATGACGCAAAACATTCGGAGTCTTATTAATGTAAGTACCAAACATGTAGGTATCACAATTCAAATTACCAAAAAGGCTTCAATTTTTAATACTCTGCAAAATGGATTAAAAGAGTGTACTACTTCACAGATTAAAAATAACCTTAAAAAAATATACTGGGCATAATCTTTTACTTTAAATGAATAAGTAAACGAAAAGAAAAGGAGCTGACTTTGAACATTGAAAATGTATTGTAATATATTTGTTTAAGTCCATTATGATTGTTGATTCTATAGTTATGTAATACATATTTATTAATATGTGCGTGCCAATTCTTAATAATAGCTTGTCTTAAAAATCCTTGTTTTATTTACCCGGCTTATCAGAAATATCCATTACAAAATTTAGAAACATGTATTTATAAATAACTTCTTCATCACTTTTTAAATCCTGTCGCAATTCTGGTGGTTAGATGCAAATGCAGTAACATTTAAATCATATTTAATGTTCCTTACGATTGTTACTCATATACATTAGTTTGGTGTTCTGGAACGGTTCCGGAACTGTTCAGAACTGGAGGTTTGAAGAAACCTGTTGTAGAGCGGTCGCCAACGTAACACACAGTTTTGGAGAAAGTTACTAGAAAAGTAAGATAAGCAAATTAAAAGTATTGTGCAGAAATAAATGTATTATAATATTGTAGTTAACCGAGTATTTTAATCGGGATTGGAAAAACCGGCCCTTACACTAAAAACTACGCCAAAATTTACCTAATACAGAAAAACAATTTATTATTATTGTTTATTCGGTTTAATCTGTATAATTCTAACATATGGCAGTAGCAGTGGCGGCTCGGGGTGGTTCACATAGGGAGTGCATAATTTCAAAATTAAAAAGTATAATACAAGAACGCTTACCCAATCTTTATAAGTTTCACCGACATACTGTTCCAGACAGGTACTGTTCATTGTACAGTTTGTTTTGAGGGAATAGTAAATATAACACTACAGTTTGATTACATCTGACGATAAACGAAGTCCATTTTGCGTGTCTTTGACTTGCAGAACAGTTCTATCACTTTTTCATTAAAATTTGGGAAATCATTTATAAATTCCTTTTCACAAGATAACATAGTAAGGGCATTTAATCTGTCTTCTTTCATTGTATTTCTCAGGAAAGTTTTTATTCTCTTCAGCCGTGAAAACTGGCGTTCCGCTTCAGACGTTGTCATTGGGATTGTAATGACAATTTTTAAAAGCTTAACAACTTCATTAAAGGTGTCGCTTAATCCATCCAGCAGAAAGCCTAGCAGACCTACAGCACTGACTTCTATATTTTGCCTAAATTCTTCTCTAGAATATAGAACACTTAATTCAGTTCGTAGTCTGCTTTCATTGAGGCGTGGATAAAATTTTACTGCTTCTTTAAGGCAATGTTCCGGATTTTTTTTTTTGAAAAGAGGAGAACTGTTTAAAAGAAATTAAGTTTGCTAATATTAAGTGGCCTATATACCGAAATCTAGTTTTTATTTCAAGCAAAATAATATCGCACACTTCAATAGTTTCCCTCCGTCATTGGCTACCATCAGTTACTCTTCGTCGCGTTGATGGTCCAGGAGTCAGTTCTGAGTCATTTTGTTTAACCAACTGATTATCTGTGTCAGCGATTTCGGTTCGAATTTTTCCAATAGCGCGTTCAAAATTATCTAAATTATTCTTGATTTTTAATGCATCTGTATTGACATTTTGTAATTGATTAAACAATATGTCTACATGTGGCATAATTTTATGAAAGAAAGTTAACCAATAGATAAAATTTTCCTCCTCTAAAATTCGCAAATTGGCACCAGCTTGATGAATGGTAGTTTGTAAACTAGCTTCTCCCTCGATTTGTTCTAGAGGTTCAATTATTTCTTCTCGGTGCTCATATATTGTATTCACTGTCCTAGAATTGAAGTTCCATCTTATTTTTGAAGAACGAGGTAAGCTTTTTCTCTGAAGGAATTCCTCCAATCTTGCAGCTCGTTGTGGTGAAGTTGAGAAAAAAGTACATAATCCCGTCAGATTGGCAAAAAAAAAATCTGCAATTACTACTGCTCGATGTAGCATGTGACATAATAAGATTTGTCTGATGTGCGTAACAATGTACAAAATTGGCCCTTGGATACTGGTCTTGGACAAGTCTTTGCACGCCGTTAATAGCACCACTGATGACTGCTGCCCCATCATAGCTCTGTGCAATCAGTTTTTCTGGGTCATCAACAAGCAAACTAATTTCGTTAAGGATGGAGGCAGATAAAGAATTAGCATCATGTCCACTAGGCATAAGAAATTTCCAAAATCTTTCGACCGGTCTCGCTTTCACAATATATCTTAAAACAACCACCAACTGAAACTGATTGGACACATCTGTGGTTTCATCAGCTATCAGAGATATGAAGTCGGTTGCTTTAATTTCACTGGAAACTTGTTCATGATACACGTTCAACATTGCATCAAGCAGCTCATTCTGTATCGTTTTTGATAATCCCTTAAAAACCGGTGCTGCTTCGATGTGATCTCTGAGCGATTTATCCAATTCTGCCGTAAAATTTATCAATTCCCGAAAAATGCCCTTCAAACGCGCCACAAAATCTAATGCAATTTATTATTAAGTAGTATAATTTAACACATGCCTATTTTTTGTTACCTGTTCATTGTGTTGTTGAACTGCTTTTCTATATGATGAATCTAAAACATTCTGAATGTTATTTTTTCCTAACATCTTAGACTAAACATATTTTTCAAATGCCCTTCGGAATTTTCATGGTTCGTAATTTTAGCACTAAGATGAATTAAGTCTTTTATTCCGTTCTTTGACCAAGAAGGTTCACCACCAAACAAAAGACACGGAAAACAAAACAAACTATTTTTAATTTCACACCCACAAATCCAGTCATTTTTCTGAAAAATATTCATTTTGAATTTTCTTATAACGTCTTTACCTTTAACAGATTGTTTATTTTCTAAACATAATTGAGGCATCGGCCGTTTAAGATTTTTTATTGCGATTTTTTCATCATACGTTAACCGCGAAAACGTGTTATTCTGTAAAGCAGAGACAAAATTCATCTTGCAATAGCGGTGAGCAGACTGGGGATCTTGCTCACACGCTACGTATTATACGATATGGAAGTAGAACAAAATACAATTCTCCCCACCTTCAATGTAATGTTTAATGGCTTAACGAAGCGACGGTTGGGCATTGCTCATGGGTATGTTTCTCTCGGTGGAAAGGGTAAACATTCGAATAGTTTCTCGTCTTCGCTGTTAGTCGTCATTATATCTGTGACGACGATCGGTGCATATAGGTTGTTACGCGAGCCGCACACGCCACGTTCCTGTTCAATAACTATGAATACGTAACAAATAAATACTTTCAGAGTTAGTCGCCGCTTGGTTTGTTTTGTTTCAAAATTCCAGGGGGTGCAATTGCTCACTTGCTCTCATTAAAGAGCCCCCACTGGGCAGTAGTGAAATGTACCAAATGGAAAGTGATTACATAATAGTAAACGATCCTGTCCAAGAAGCACTCAATTGTTGTCAAGAGAACAGTTGGAGCGGAAACGGTCCCCGATCCGTCTGCAGAATGCGACCAATAATATAACAAGAATGTCCTTCTATCTTGCCTCATGCGTCTAATATATTTTACATAAAATTACTTTTTTGAATTGTAACAATCAGTTGAATTACTGAATAGATATTGCCGTAAAATCACTATTGCTAAAGGATTTTTAAGGCTAATGAAACATTTTATTAATTCTAAAACATATTTATAAAATGTGGTTCAGAAATACGTTCATATTTACGAACGAAATGTGTAAAGTAAGTAAGGAGGCTGATTTTTTTAATTTTTTTTATTCGAATAAAACCACAATTTTATATTATTTCTCTCAAAATAACTTCCTAATAACCACACTGCGATGGAGACAGTTCTTCCAATCCTCATAGAAGTGCTGGAATTCGGTTACCGGAAAAGCTTTCAGTTGCTCGGTTTGGGCCGTTTGAATATTCTCAAATGTCCCTTGAGGTGAATTCTCAATCTTGGGAAGAGGAAAAACTTACAAGTACTCAAGAAGGCTGAGAAGCCACAGAAATATTTTGACTGGTTAAAAACTCATTATTTAACTCATTCATTGAAATTACTGTGTGACAAGGCATATTGTCTTGACGAAATACCATGTTATTCTTGATGTTTCGTTAAATGCAACACTACCCCTAACATTATGACACTCAACAGATGATCTGAATGCACAAGATCGCGGATTCTGTCGATTTTATTATCGGTTCTTGAAGATGGAGGCCTTCTGCTGCGTGGTTAATATTCAGTCGATTTTCTTCCTTCTGAAAATTCCGTAAACCACCGAAAAACCTGTGCCCTTGACAGAACACAGTCTCCGTATTCCTGCTGCAGTTTCACAAAGTCTTAAACAAAACCTGGTAGCACACCGTTGCTCGTAATTGATCTCACTCATTTTTAGAATGCACTATAGTCAGGTAAATTTCAAATGGCTGGGTTGGTATGACGACAGTAATGGCGGTAATGGCTGATTGTCATTGGTGGATATGTTCAAATATTCTTCATATTTTTATATTATTCATCACACATCCTAATTACGTCAAGCGACTTGACAACGTTCTATGTACCAAAAAAGAATAGTTATATACGAATCATTATAAAATAGCAAAGCAGGGCTATACTCCATAAGAGCCCGTACTTCGATTCCTAGGTGGAATAGACTATAGAAAACACCGCACCACGAAAAAGACGCTACGGACAACCAAGCGAGTTTAAGGGTGCGTTTCAATCATGCCAAATCCATTTCGGTTCGGAACTAAGATTTTCCTGTATCTTAAGTACTACTAGCAATACTAGGATGTCGCCACGGTATGCAATCTAAAATTAAATAGCAATTACCTCCAAACATTTCAAGGTCATTTTACCTGCTTCTTAAATTTCTACCTCTACATACAATTTGTAAATTTGGTCGGTGCGGCTTTCTTTGCAATTTCATTTTGTGCGTATGAATCAAATCGGCACTTGTCAACTTTCATGCAGAATTAGGGAGAAAGACGCGGGAACTTTAAGCATTCATTTGAATTTATTTGTAAATTGAAAAACTTAATACATACATATATATAATATAGTTTGACATATCCTCCATAAAATGTTGATTGCATTATTAAATACATAATTTAAATTAAATTACTTTTTATACATTTACAATCAGTTACATTTATTTTATTTATAGATTTAGTTATTTTTTAACAAATTCTTAAACGCTGAATGTAAGTGACACTCATCCATTCGACTTTCTTATTTCATACAAAATTATATAATAAATAAACAGCTTTGTGTTTGCGAGGTGCCAAATAAAACATTTTCTTTTACTTGATACATTTGTAATTATTACAGGCTACTGCATCTGTGCGGTATATCATACCTTTGTTGATCATATAGAATAATAATAAGCAAAACAGAAATATAGTCATATTGTCTTCATGTACCCATTAGTTCAACATTCTATTAAATATGTTTTACCCGCTAAAAATACGGGTAAAGTTACTATTTGCAAATCCTAAATGTCAATTTGCCCGTTCATTTGATTTATATAGTGTTGCGTTTTCGGGTTCGCAATAAACAACTCGTGCAATTTATTTATTTAAAACAGTCTGTATATTCACACACGTAAAATTAATTACAATATAAAAAATGTAAAACTAATGTATCACACTTAAACTACTACGATTTAAATTAACACAGGTATTTATTTCTATTACTAATATTTATGTCCGTGTATTTATATCACTTCTATTTATATAACACCGCACCACTATATTTATTTTGTACTACTTATATTTATGTTTACTCTTCGACTACCACTCAAGGAACTATTTATTTATTTCTAATATTTATTTTTACTTTGGTCTGTTCCGCGCGACGACTACTAAGGACTTTCTTATTCCGGAATAAGAGATTCATTCAATAGTCTCGTGCGGAACAGGCAGATAAATAAATAAACATAAATAAATAGTTCCTTGAGTGGTAGTCGAAGAGTAAGCATAAATAAGTGAGTGTAGTTGTTACATAAATATTACGGAATATAAATAGAATTGATATAAATACGGTACAGTGTTACATAAATAACAGTAGTGAAATAAATACATGTGTTAATCTATTTGTAATAATTTTAAGTGCGTTACATTTATTTTACATTTTTATATTTTGATTAGTTTTATATTTTTATATTGTAATTAATTTTACGTGTGTGAATATACAAACAGTTTTAAATAAATAAATTGCACGAGTTGTTTATTTGGAACCCGAAAACGCAACAATAGTCTGAATTTTCAGTCTTTTTATTTAGTTCATATTATAACTTTTCAATTCAAATATCGCACCGAAACGCTACTATTTTTAACAGATTGTATTGGTTCCTAGGTAAGCAAATTTAACAAGGAAATATAAGTATATGCGATATCTGTTATATTTTATAACATAACCAAGCCGTAACCTGTGAACATTCTCTTGCATTTTTGTTTTGGTTTATTGTATTTTAGTGTGTTATTAAACACTATCGATATACTTATTTGATTTTATTATTTTGTGTTTTTTTTTCTGTCTTCTTTGTTATTTGTTAAGAGTGTTGTTAGTATTAGTATACACTACACTATTTATTTATACTTATCATGATCTGACAATTGTAATGCATTACAAGTTTGAGAATATTGACAATTTTATGTAACAGAGGTCTTACAAATATATAGTCTATTATTATTATTATTATTATTATTATTATTATTATCTGTAAGTGTAAGTAAGTACGTCACGAACATTAGATAAGGCGCTTCCAACAAAACCGTGAAATTCACCACCCAAACAGCGTTAAGTATATAAGTATATAAATAGACGATAAAATCAGTTTTAAATATGTACAAAATTTTAACTCTACAAAAACTAAAATTGAATAGCCTAGCAGCATTTTTCGAATTTCACCAGTGTTTTATGTTTGCACTGGGCGCAATTGAATAATATATAGAGCTATATTTCACTATAAAATTAGTTATAATAGTTATATATATAGAAATATAATTTTGTCAATCAATGTTTCTACATCTATTTTTGACCAATCTTTTGTTTGAGTACACGGTGTGTCTAGTAATTTCGCAATAAAAAATGAATTAGCCTACCTGTACTCAACTCGATTGTCTTCCTAGCCAACTTAAAACATCCGCGAAATTCGAAAGGGGAATAGCAATTGTAGTAAAATCTTCTAAACATTAAGTAAGGTAAAGGTATTATTTTAATGTTAATATATTATAAATAATGAGGCTAGTATAAGATTATTGTTATTATTAAAAACTAAAAACCCGGCGAACTGACCTCCGGCATTTCAAAGTTTTGAAAATTGCTATCAAATAAAATGTACCTATATTTACATTTTAAGTAATTAGCAACAACCTTAAAAAAATTTTGAAAAAAAATATAGAAGGTTCTTGTCAACAATTTCTTCTCCACTTCGTAAATATAAAACGGCTACTAGGCTTTTATCGGCGTAAAAAAATCCGTAGGCATCTTTCAATTAAAGATAACAGAAAACTCCATATTTTAAAATGATTCAATTTGATTAAATTGACAAATTAAACTATGTAGTTACTTTTTATGATTTGTGGTGCCAATCTGTGAGCCAACTGCTCATTGTCTATTACGTACTTTCAAATAACTCGTAACATACTAAATTTTATAATTAGTAACCGCAAAAATTGCTGTTAATTATAATTTTAAATTATAATAAATAATTAAAGTATCGTATAACACACAACTAACCTCTAAATAATTGCAAGCTAATAACGCCATCTATACTATATGTGCTATACTATAAGGCGACGTAAATGTAACAGATATCTGTAAATGTATGTAATTGCTTACAAAAATGTTACAAATTTTATTTCATGGATCACTTTAAAAATTACACATATATTTAGCTACTGTTACCAATTTTATCTACCAAATATAAATACCGAGTGTACTTGCTATATTACATATAAATTTACTGTGTAATTTTTAAATGTAGGCACTTTTTGTAGTACTTGCAAAACCACTGTCTTCCCATTTTATTTACGGCTTATATATTAACTTAATTTGAAGAAGAATACGACCGTTCACTTCGTTTAACCTTTATCTTCATGCTTAATGCATAAAATTTACATGCTTTGTTTTCTTACGCCTGAAAAAATGGAAATAAAAATGGTATTTTTTGGGTACATTTCTCTCCCGCCAAAACCTTATCAAACGCAGCCTTAAACTTGTGCTCGAGGCGGATCACATGTTTACCTGTCGTTGCTCCAAGTCCGTCGTCTTAACTGTTATCAGATCCCTGCCTACGTTGCCGGTTCGTTATTTAATTTACACACCTCGTATGTATATGAGATGTGTATTTTGCTATTTAAAATGACTCTTTAAGTGTACCTACTGATGCAAAACAAATATGACACGCAGATTTAAAATAACATTTCCAATCACTTGATTAATCTTAACAAAATATACAAACTGCATTTCTAGTTCAGAATTTGACATAAATTATCATACGCTAAAATAATATACCTACCTATATAAACTTGAGCAAAAGTTTCGAAAGCGTAAACAGTCAAGCCGCGTTCGTCTTTATCTTTTTCCAACACAGATGTCGACGTTATTTGTAGTTCGAATTACAGTTTCCTATAGAAATTAGTTATTTCGAGCGAGACTAAACACAAACATCACAATTAAAGTGTTTACGACATTAAATGGCAGACTTTATAAACTCCAGTTAGACTGGGCGATATAAAAAATGCATTGCTGAATTATTTCAATGATACTGTCAAAGATCAGACTAAATATTATTGCATATACACATTTTATCGGATCGAAAATTGAGTGGGTTGCATGTGAAATAACAAATTGTACAATACATGTATATCAGCAATTTTTTAAGCATAGTATATACGTAAGTATAAGCAATATACAGAATGAAATACTGAGTTCTATAAACAGAAAAAATATTTTCATTTTTGAAGTATTTTCTACATTACGCTCACCTATAAATTAAAAGAGATAGAAGTCAGAAATCATAATTGAAAATCCGACTATATATCAACAAATAAAACAAAGCCACTAATCAAACGCGTTTAAAAAACCGTTTCTTATATAACTAAAACATTTATTGTCCAACAAATTGCTCTATACAAAGGACAGCAAAACTATACCGTAGTGGACAAATTATAATTTCTGTTTACAGCTCTACACTAGCTATCTATCCCATGCTGAAGATGACCTTATAATATGCAGCGATGCCTGCTTTCCAACAGTGGTGGGAGAAGCAACGCATTCGGGGGATCTTCACATTTCATAGGAAACGTTTGCCGGGTGCTATATGTTTGTCTTTACTTTATTTCGCCGTTCTCTTTTCCTCTTCTACTTTCGTACCAGAAATTAAAATTTGTCGACTACGGTATATCAAAATAACATTAAGATCAAAAGAAAGAAAAAGCAGATAATTATAATAATTTTCAAAAGGTAAGAAAGAAATTTAAATATGACAGATAAACCTTTCTGGTAATAATAATGAATTATTTATCCAGAACTTCATTTGTATGCATACATAAACACATATAAACTTTTGCAATCTCCAACAAAGTATTTTATGCTCTTACATCGTTATTCTAACAATTCCATAGCTGTGCTAAGTACCTCACCAAGTTGAAGCTGATATCACAGTGTGATGCTATAGTAAAAAGTGCCGTTACATAGAAACAATTGCGAGTCTAAGGACAAAAATCATAAAATGTATAGAATGTGCGATCTTGCCTTGTTAATACTGGAGGAATAAGAAGTGGAAGCTAAGACAGTAGTGCTGGGAATGAATGTTGATAGTAGTAAATAATAAACAAATTTAATGAATTGTACAGGTAGCATCTAATCTTTAGAATTTCAAAATTAAATTTCTGGAGCAATATTTGAAATTCGTAACCTCAGCAAGGATGTGTGGCAATCTTTAAAAAGTGGTGTTATTTCAGGAACTTCCTGTATGAAATAGATTTCAAATCAAAAAAACTTATTCTAATTTGAGTGTGTATTTGAAAAAATGCAGTATTTTAAATCATAAATCCTAAAATTGTCATAGCCGATAAAATGGTAGAAAAAAATACACAAATCTTATATGGTCGGTTCTCCAGGATGTGTTCTTTTTTGGAAAAGTTATTAAATTACCTTTTGCAATATTTAAATGTCAATAGTTAAACGTACATCACCAAGTAATCATATTCAATTCATTCTGTAAGGCCAAACAATCACTTTCCGATGCCATTGCTGCAAAACTCTTACTATACTTCAGCAAAAGCACACTTGTTGCAACCAATACAGTAAATCAAATCGTTAATGAATATCAAGAGTAATAGAGGGCCCAGATTAGGTGTTTATGGCTCCTTCGAAGTTGGATAGAAAACCTGTGAATTATAATGGTAGGAGGTAAACATAGCCCTATTAAACAGGTAAGTCGAAAATTATGTTATTAACCGATTACTGAAGTCCAACAACTGTAGTTTACTCAGGAGCAAATAATGGTTAATGAGGTCAAATATCTTAGATATGGCAAAATATCAGTCAAGTCAAGTTTAAAAAAAAACTAAAAATTCTTAGATGTGTTTGGCAAAAATTATATCGGCTATTTAATCAAATTGCCTTCAGAAACTCTCGTTACTGCGGCAGTGGAGATCTATGCTATATGCGCACAAACGTAAGCACAGGATCCTTCCGTTCAGATCTTTCAATGGAAAAATATAAAAACGTAGTAGGATCAGAAAACGAAACAAGTAAATGTAAAAAATGCCTAAATAATTAATCCTAAGTTACTTCCTATGTACAAATTCCGCCCCATTTTGTTTTAAACATTGTCGACATCTCTGGGCAAACCTATATGTTACATTAGCCAACAAATCCACAGGAATCTCAATAAATTTATTTTTCAGTTCATCTTGATTTTCTGAAGATGTCGCATATACTATATCTTGAAGACACACCAAAGAAAAGTATCCATCGTGGCAATATCTGCTGACCGAGCCGGCTAAGACATGGAAGCATGGACTCCGATCCAAGAATCTCCAAACATTGTTGTTTGAAACTCCCTGTATATAATCTCATTGTGAGTAGCACTGTCCTGATGAAAAATTACTCGATGAAATTCATTAAGCGGCTACTCTTCAAGAAAATTTTGCAGATCCCGGCAGAGGATTGTGTTATACTTCAATTGATCAATTTGCTATCATTAAATACAGGACCAACCAGCATTTTATCTTTAATTCCGCACCATACATTTAAGAAAATCTCCGCTGAAAGTTCCTTTATACTATAAGGCACGGATTTGGCTCGGTCATATACAGATGATTATTCTTATTAAACATACAATTATTTGAAAAAGTGGACGACTCATTAGACCAACACATTTTTTGGAAAAAATTATAACCTCTAAATGATAATTGCAGCAATTTCTTCAGCACACAATCATTAGCATCTATTGCATGCACTATATATGATTTCAACTTATGTTTTTTCAAAACTACCTACACGGAGGATTTGAATGCTTCTACTATGCTGGTAATTTGTCTGGTCGAGGTCCAATGGTTTTCCTCAACATTCAAGTCCACGTTCAGGTCTACATTTTAGTCTCGAGTTTGAAGTTGAACTCATTTGGGTTTCTTGAAAGCCTCATATGTTCGCAGATCGTCTACCAGTCTCCGAAGTTTTGTCTGGCTTGAGTGATTCCTATGTGTATATTGTTGTTGATACAATCCTTCTGCTTGATAATTATTTCACTGCACTCATACATAAACGCGAAGCATATCAAAATGTTTTTGATTACCCGTTTTGTAAACTTTTTCACATAAAGTATGATTTCAGTTTGACAGACTGTGCGGTTGTCACTCAGTATTTTTTGTTTCCAAGCAAAAATTATAAAGCATAGATCTCATTATCATACTAACGAGACTTTCTGAAGGCAATTTGTTTTAATGGCCGATATCATTTTTGCCTAACACATTTAAATAACTTTTTTTTTCGGAAAATTTGTCATAATTAGAAAAAAGCTATAAGAATTACTCAAAAAAACTGCGTAGTCTAATTTGAAAAGAAAAGCGCTATCTGCAGAAGCTTTAAATTCCATAGGGCAAGAAACCATTTTATTAGCGCGTTTTATAATCTATTTACAATCATTTAATTTGACGTATCGCTCATTAAAATCTTCCAGTATATAAAGGCTTTATTAAATCGTATTGTTTTTCTGAGACTCTGTATATTTGTATAGACCATTAATAGGATTATTATAGAGAGAAATATTGAAATACTCCATGAGTTTAACCGTTTCTTTAAAAGTGACACTATGTCCAAAGATATCCAAAAGGTTTTAGAGATATTCGGTAGTTGTATGAGGTTACGTCAAAGGTTGTGGATCTAATGCACTTAAAATCTAAGAAACCCCGGAAATTTTCATATCACAAAATAATCCAGTAGTTATATATGATACTACGGTAGTTTTAATTAATTTTTTTGATCCTTTATAGAAAAAATGGAAATTTCAATGGTTAAATATAGTTTTGACATAATCAACAAATGCCGTATGGAAAGAAATTCACAAATTGTTTTCTAGATTCTTCTGTGTTTAGAAATAATTAATTTTATAATAGTTTCTAAATGATTTCACAAAATAAATATAGTTTATGTAATAAGTAAATACAGAATATTACTCTGAAAAATATCAAGGTAATTCTTAAGTACCATAAGTAAGTACTTGATTAATCTTACGTCAACGAAACTCATGTAATAAATATGTACCTAAGCCTATTCACACTTCGATGTTATGCTACTGAACTACACACGTGTACACGCTTAATGCGTGTATTTACAAATAATATAAATATGATACGCAAAAATAGTCTCGCAAAAACAAAACATACTTAATTCAAACTATACACGCAGTAAATTTGAATACGTTTATTTATTAATAGTAATGTATTTTAATATTTTCTTAGAAAAACGAAATACAGTCAGGCGATATAGAGATATAGGTGGTCCACCAAAAACAAAACAGAAGTTCGAAATTAATTACTTATGACGAGACACTGAAATGAATCAAAACAGTGTTCAAAGATATCCCAAGAGCAAGTGGCTGCTTGTCAGTTATATTCATTCAGGATAAGAATTCAATGATGGATTACTTATGTCATTAAATTCTCATTACAGCAATGTTCCATTTGTTTAGCTACAATTCAGTAGTAGAGTACTAATAGAAACATTTAGTTAGCTGGTTTCTAGACAACGTTTCGGCAAAATCACACTTGCCATCTTCAGGTCTGCGATAACTGCTTCTGCTTCTTGTTATTTGTAAACTTTTTTACTTTAGTTTACGAATAACAAGAAGCAGAAGCAGACAGTTATCGCAGACATGAATATGGCAAGTGTGATTTTGCCGAATTTTGCCGAAACGTAGTCCAGAAACCAGCACCGGTCATTTCATATACCAAGCAGTAGAAAGACGGAAGGAAACCCGGAATCCAGTGCCACACAGATACTACCACCCGCGGAAACTTGAAAGAGAACATATATATATGTTCTCTTTCAAGTATGTGTTGTCACTGGATTCCGGGTTTTCTTCCGCGTTTCCACTGCTTGGTCTTTGGAAAGACCGATCCTGGTTTCTTGACGACGTTTCGGCAAGAAACCAGCATCGATCTTTCCAAAGACCAAGCAGTGGAAACGCTGAAGAAAACCCGGAATCCAGTGACAACATATATAAACATATATATATATATTCATTTGTTGTCTCAAATTTCTATCGTCGAAAAACCGAAACTACATGCCGTTAACTGTTTTAACTACTCGCATATTCGATTTGCGTTATTGCAATACCTTATTAAATGATACACAGAGAAGTAACTATTTATTACGTTAGATTTGATTTTATTGGAATATATTGCAGATGTGTATTCCACATCATTAATTTGCTGAAGTTCGGCTAACGTTGAACTGGGTAAACTGCTCTTTAATGTATCTTCGTGGGTACGTTATTCGTAACTTAATTTTTATTGTTGTTTTCTTCTTTTATTTTCCTATTGCTAGATTAACATTACCAAGCGGGACAATTAACAGTTATATGGAGGATTTGTGCTGTCACGTGGGCGGCCATTTTTTCTCCATTCAAAATTTGTCATATATATTTTTTTTAGAGTAAAAGGAACGTTTCGTTTTTGTAGTCTTCCCACTCGTCTAAGGTTATACAAAAAAGATTTTTTGTTAATTACTGAACACAATTACTATTGCAATTTGAATGTTGGGTAGTTCCGGTTTGCAGTGAATTATAAAACAAATTCTAAGATAAATTTTCCAATTCAACTATAAATTTTGTATTTTAGTTTTTTTATATACCGTAGTCGTCAAATTTTAATTTCGGTTTCGACTTCTATCCCATGCAGAAAATGACCTTACAATATGCAGCAATGCTTGCTTGCTAACAGTGGTGGGAGAGCAACGCAGTGTCGCGGAACACTCACGCCTTACATTTCATAGGAAACATTTGTCGAGTGTACTGTCTTGGCAGCCTCGTATATGTTTATCTTTAGATTATTTCGTCGCGCTCTTTTCCTCTTTCTACTTTCGTATCAGAAATTAAAATATGTCGACTACGGTATATATTTTTATCTAATAATAGCCAAGGGAATTCTTAGAATTTAAACATATTAATTTGTCCAAAAAATAATTTTATTTAATATTATCTATATATTTATACAGGAAAACGTTTCACATCTTATGCTGTCACATTGACCAATTCTTAAGCTTTTAATAAATCTTGTTATTGTTGTTATTCGGATTGTGGTTAAACACCTTTGAAATCTCCTTACATTTCTCTCGTCTGAGAATACTATCAGAGAGCTCATCAATAAAGTGAATGAGTGCTGACTAAGATAGGTAGGCGCCATAAATTCTCGGCCTGATGTACAAAAAAGAAACTTGGAACAATATAAGAATTTTTATTTTTAATGTAATCTCCCCTAACTTTTATACATTTATTACAACGATTAATTAATAATTCGAAACCCTTGTAAAAATAATCTGTAGTTTTTCCATCAAAATGTTCTGTAACAGCTGCTTGCAACCACTGTCGTCCTTAAAACTACGTGACCTAAGGTCTTTTTTTAAATTAGAAAACAAACAAAAATCACAAGGAACCATATCCGGACTATACGGTGGATGTTCCAATTCTTGGAAGCCGCATTCGCGGATGGCAGATTGTGAAATGGCGACAGTATGGACGGGGGCATTGTCGTGTAATAATCGCACACCTTTTGTCAATTTTCCACGACGTTTTGCACGAATACTGCCCCTTAATTTATGCAATAAAGACGCATAATATGTGCCGTTCACACTTGTATTGCGCTCTTTAAAGTTAATTAGCAAAATGCCCTCACAATCCCAGAATATTGTGGCCATCACCTTTTTCGTTGATTGAACGACTTTTTCCTTTCTTAGACGAGGTTCATCAGCTCGCCGCCATTCCATGGACTCTCTTTTCGATAGAGGATCGTAAAACAGAACCACTGTTTCATCCCTTGTGACAATGGACTCCAAAATTGGTTTTGGGCCGTCTCCACACATGTTTAAAAACGACTGCGCACATTGGACTCGACTTTCACGTTGGAGAACAGAAAGAAGTCGCGCGGTACCCATCTAGCACTAATTTTATTCATACCCAAATGGTCATGGAGAATTCGGCGAACAGTTGTTTCAGAAATGTTTGTTATCACGGCTAATTCCTTCACTTTCAAACGGCGATCTTCTAGCACCAAATGTTCAATAATTGAAATTTGTTGAGGCGTTATCACTTCAATTGGTTGACCCGACCAATCAGCATCTTCCAGGGATTTTTATCCCAAACGGAAACGTTTTGCCCACTTCTTTTACATGTGAATACGTAGGAGATGAATCACCGTAAACGCCGTCTATACGTTGTTTAATGTGATAAGGTGTATGCCCTTCTTTGGTTAAAAATTTAATGACCGCGCGGTACTCAAATTTCGTTACTTCAGACATTTTCGTGCGCTATTCACGTTGGGTGGCTGGTTACCAAAAACTACTAGGCTTCGAACCGTCATATTTATAGTGTACACCTCGCGTATGTGCATGCATAACGTGACGGAGTTTGAACACGTTTGAATCTGTATAAGCCCGTCAAGCGGAGAATTTATGGCGCCTACCTCGTATATCTTTAAACCACCTCTTCTCCGCAACTGGAAGAGCGGCGGCGGGCTATGCTCTATTTTAGATCGTTAGGAATGTTTCGACCAGGGTGAGACGTGAGTGTCAACACATGTCAGGTATACCTATAGAGATAGTAGTACAAAAGTTTTACGATCATTATGCGAAAAGCCATACTTTCGCTCGCGTATGGAGAGGAAATAGCACATATTTTGTTTTAATGATTTATTTTTCTCTTTCACTTATTTCTAAACAAGAATCAAATATACGTATATTTATTTATTCTGAGTAAGTAATAAGTTTTGAAATGCCTTCATCCGTAAACACAGTTCTTTTATCACAGATTCACAGAAAATTGAAACCTGTAGAAGTTAGGTCCTTCATTAAAATTAGTGTAAATTTAATTGGTATATAGTGCCAATTCGTGAACTAACAAAGTGTGCAATCACAATGCGATAATATTTACTGTCATTTTTTCAAAATAAAATAATAAATATCTAGGATTCTGTTTTAAAATAACAATGATACGCTCATAATTGAAAAACATGGCACGGCACGTGTCAATTTTAAAAGGAAATGAAAATAACATTTTCACTTCGTAAATAGGACGCCGCTATCTGTAATAAATAACTAACAATTATGCGCTAGACAATTATTTTATGCGTATACTGTGTGTTTTGCAAAACTATTTATAAAACGAATTATTCTACGACTTTGGCATGCCGAAACAGTAAGGTTTCCTTCATTTAAAACGTGTTACATTACATCAGAGTTTTACGATCTGTCCCTGTTTTGTATTTGTAAAGCGAAAGAGAATTTAGTGTCCTATTTGGAGCTTTGGTCGGCCTATACCAGTTATTATTATTGAAGGCAGATTGTTGACAGAATATTAATGAGTAACGGGAAGTTTAAATGATGATTATATGAGAGGCCTTGAATTTAAAGAAAAATAGACCGCATAACCTGATACTGTACTGCATAATAAATATTAGAACACATTTGAATTCTAATTTACTGGTTGAGTATTGTACATTTGAAATTGCATGTAAATGTCTTTATATTTCTAATTTATGTACATACACCGCATGTATCAAATATCATTAGCCATAGGGAATCAATGTATACGTATATTTGTATGTACGATGTATAGGTACCGCGCTGCCACGTATTACATATGCCTAATCATATTTGACACATGCAGTATAGTTAGGATACAGTAAAATAATTGCAATATGAAGCTCGTTTTCAATGAGGCATTTAGTAGAAAGAACTTTCGATGCTGGAGATGCAATATTGATGCCCATTCGCCGTAGGCGAGACCAAGTATGGCACTTCGCAGAACGATGGTCTTGTATCACTGAAGTTTTGTGTCATGATATCTATTGACCTTACCCGTGTATACTACTCAAATCTCAGCCTGGCCAAAACACCTATAAAACAGGATAACTTACCGCCGCTACTCCCGTTGCGAAGAAGGGATGTTTCCAGGATATTTCTTAGAATTCCGATCGAAAATAGCGCCACTTCTCATTCAGTTAAAAGACGGGCGCCTCTTGATGGTATTTTCACACGAGACGAAGGTAAGGAAGTTTCAAGGGTGTTAACCACAAATCATAATTACAACAATAACAAGAATTATTCAAAATTAAAATATTTAAGATCTACTTACAAATTATTAATTTTATGATCTCCACAGCATATTAGCCATATGAAATTTAAAATGAAATTTATTAAGAATTATTAATATGGTAAGAAACTCAGATATTACATCCAGTGCTATATAATAAGAAAAAGTACGAAAGCTTTCGTGCACATCAATAGACGCAAAATGGCAATCGTCAGAGGTGCTCAATAGAACAGCTCCACAATCTGTTCATTATTTACCATGTAATATTTGAGCGCCAACCGATGAAAGTTTTATTGATAGGTATATATTAAAACCTAGAAATAAGGAGCAGTTAAAAAAATCCGAGAGTTAAAGGAATTAAAGTTCAAATGTTTGCGAATGTAACATAAACAAACTAAAAAATTGAAAGTGGTCCTCCAGATAATACGGATGTAGGTACGTCTTGTAAATTACAATACAACTAAAATGAAATTGTCATGTAAAAATTGAATCATCCCCAATTACAACAGATTAGTGACAATGGCGTGGCCACTTGACCGCAAATAATCGACAGTTTTCCGCCTCATGGTAATCGAGCAGCAAGGGAAGGAGACAAAAAGACACCTATTTAACGCTGGCCCAACACAAACTAATTAATCATCCGAAATACGCATCCGGCAATTTTCTTCCAACAAAATCAAAAAATCACCATAAATATTACACTTTGTTGGTTTCCCAATTTAATAGTGTTTTGGCAGCAGCCTGTCAGTAAATATGGGTGTATTCAAAGGGTTAACGACATTTAGAATCACTGTTCGCAGCGAAATAATATTTGACAGGACGAAACCAGAAATTCCAAATCATTTGCACTAAGAGAGTCATGTTTTGGGCCACATTTTTTGCAATGAATAGATCCGAAAGTGCTACGAGCCTTTTGAAAACATCTGCTTGCATACGTTTGCAAGCTTTCGCGAGATCTTTTGATGTCTTTGTTTGATGTTCCAGTCCTCATTATTTCATGCAAGTTATTTCGGACAAAAGCTAATCTTGCTACTAGATCCTGGAGTTGCAGTGGTGGACACACAAACATTTTTCTACGAGACAATCTGGTAACACGAAGTCTATTCCGCAAAATTGCGGATAGCAAAAAAACAATCACACCTTTGGTTGGTGACAACTTTTTATCGAGATTCTGGTTTTCTGGGTAGCAGACCAGTCTCCTCAAAACGCTGTGCACCTGCTGTACACCTCAAAGGCCCTTCAACAATTCTTGCAGTTTTATATTGTCTTCAACCAACGTTATAATTTATGAGATAAGAAAATCTACTTTATGCATTATGACCTGTTATGTAAACCTTTAAAATACACCATGCGTCTAGAAGATACGTAAAGAAATAATGTTTAAACACGCACCAAAATGGGAATTTTCAATTTAACGAATTTATGCTATTTCCTAAAACTTAAGGCAAAATCAGCCTCTACTACATCTGTATTTTACTCAAGAATCGTGCTTGCGGGAATATGCCTAGATCATGATCAAAAAAATATAAAGCAAGTGCGCAATTAAATTAAGTAAAAAACAAAAGATGTGAAGCTGATGGAATGTACAACATTTAAAAAACATAGCTGAAGAAATATAGAAACAAAAACGGAGCGGTAAGACAGCTAGTTAAGGAAATACAAATATAACACTGATTGATATCTTCCATATGATTAACTGAGTAGAACAACTAAGGGTGTCGCCAGAAATACGGCGTGATGAATCCAAAAAGTAAATAAATAATAAATTAACTACATAATGCGCAATTCTAAAGTTAAAAAAAAGGTTTTAATTTCAATTTAAGTTACACGGGCTTTCAAAATAAAAGTATCGGCAAATTTAAGACATAAAAATAACAAATCAAAATTTAAAATGTAACAATTCACAAAGGCTTTGTTGATATAGAGAAACCCCTTGATCTGACGGCAAAAATAACAGAGGGAAGGCTATAGATTTCCAGCAAAATATGTACGAGGCTGGATTATTATATCCGTGATTTTTCCTGCACTGTAAATTGAAAAGCACAACTGCTCTCGTCAACTACCATCTGTCATTAGACTGCTGTCAAAAATTGAGAAATACTATGTTATTTAGTTAAAGTTTGACAGCTATTGAAAGAAAACAACCTTGTACATTTTGGCGAAAATTACCATAAAGTGAATTTTGTATGCTCATCAAACATTATTTTTGCCAAAGAAAACCATCACTCAAACCACGGCTAAGCTCGATAAATACGCTATGCACTATGCACTATCAGAATCAACGGTAAAGAAGTGGTTTATTGAATTTTGTTATGGTCACACAACTACGAGTGACGACCAACGTTCTGAACGCCCAATTTAAATCACTCCATATGAAATAATTAAAAAAGACCACGACATGATGGATGATCGGAAATCTAACGTGTGCAAGATAGTAGAAGGCATAGGCATATCATATGGACTTCAAAAGGGAATAACAATTAACAACGAATATTACTGAAATTTATTGAACCGGTTCAACGGCGAGTTGAAGAAAAAGTGACGGCATTTGACGAAAGACGAAAATGCTCTCCCATCATGAAAATGCACGGGAACATACGTGCGTAGTCGCCATAGCAAAATTTCATGAAATGTGCTTCCAACTGGGGTGCGTTCAGAAAAGGAAAGAATATTATCCAAGTTCACTCCAATTTCACACCTGCCGTTCAGAAACAAAATGATGTCCCAAAATTATGACGTCATTGCCATTAAGAAATGATTGGTTCGATACTCGGAGTGTTCCTTCTATCACCCACCTATTTGTGATGGTTAATAGCGGGCGATTCATGGGCATTTGGGTCGGGGTATTTAAAGCGCTGTCCTGAGTGTTTTTTGATGCTATAATTTCATGTCATTTCATATCATATGGTCATATGTGTGTTTCATATGGTCATCAGTTTGGTTTTGGACAATTTTAATTTGATCCAAAATTTTTTTTCGATTATGATCCATTGTTCTAATTAGTTTTAATTTTCGAATTATTTTTTCGATGACTTTATTTCTTCATACATAACCTCTAACTCTGCAATGCTTAGCTTTGACCTTTGAATTTTGCCACAAACTAACTCGACTCACTCTACGGCGTTCAGAATTGTAAAGCGCTCCAAGTTTACTAAGTGGATGACGTCATAAAATATGACCCGACCATGTCAGTATCCTATCCAACATTTCTGAACGCACCCCTGCTCTCTCATCCACCATATTCTCTGTATTAAACAAAAACAAAACGTTTCAAATACTATTGAAATGATACTTCAAGCGACGCGATCATCTAAAAGTCGTCATGAGTATGACAGCAGAAGCTATCACCATGTGAGAACTCCAAAAGTAGAACCAATAAACGATGGAATCGTTTTCATCAGCTGAGGTCCAAAAGTTGATCGAAATTTCTAAACTTATGTAATTAAGACAATATACTAGATCTATATTTGCATACTATTACATCAATAATGTACTTAGTCTTTCTTTAACATCAAAAGCGCAACGCAAATTCTTATTACAAAGACTTATCGGCACACTCATGAAAATCCCAAGTCAAACAGAAAATATCATAAATAAGCTACATTCAGTAGATTCAGGTGTTACACAGTAAGACACGCTAACTACATGTTTACATATGCAATTACGAAGTATAAATATTTACTCAATTACGTATTAAATAACAATATTTTTGTTATACAAAGTCTATTAACTTGAATTGAAGTTTAACAACCGTAATTACACTGTATATATGTATACTCTTCTAGTTTATTTCATGGCTTCCACGTTACGAATATTTCATTAGGCGTTTTTCTATTACAAATTGCCAAGAAATATTGCCCAGTCATGCTATATTATGGAGGATTTTTATTCAATACTTGATTATCTGTTTTACTTACTGCAATATACCTCTTAATAAATGTATCACGCATAGACCGACACATGTTCATGTATAAGTATGTATGTCGGGAAATAACTATTATAAATATTAACTATAACACTATGGTCGAGACTATATAATTACTTCCTCAAGAACAGGTTAATTTATCATATTTATAGACTTGAGTCCGCGAAATAGAAAGAAAACGTACTAGGAAAAAATGGGAAGCAGAAGATGTACGAGTGTGTGGCGTTATAATTTAATATGCGCATAAGAAAGGATGATTTGAATTAAATAATAACTTTGGTATACCAATAGGTCCAGCCCGCGACGGGCCATACATAGGCAACAATATACGTATGGAACGTGCTATGTGGCAACGTGTGTACGATACCACTCCGCGTGCTCCTATTTTGAGTGACTTTCTTAATATTTGAATTTATTTTGTAGAATTATTGATTTTTTTTACTTTTATCTTTTAGAAAACGTTATTGTTTTTTTATTACTTAAAATTACTTTTCCGTAGCAGCTAAGAATACAATAATAATAATAAATTGGACCTTATTATGTCTGAAACAAATGGGCAAATTACGTATACAGAACGAATATGCAAACGACTATATCCTTGCGCGGTTTAAGTCTTATTAAATTCTTAACTGCAATGTGCTGCTGCTGCGGGTAGAGAGGTTTCGGTGGGGGTTTCGGTGTTGCCACTCATTGCTGACTATGGCCCGTTCCGAGCTGGACCTATCGGTATAAACAATGTATTATGAACTGAACTGAACATAATGTGTGAACAAGTCAAGAATGATCAAAAATATTTAAGCCGTGAATGGAGTGCGACAGGATGATATGTTGAGCCCTTTTCTTTTATTCATTGTAGGTAACAAAAAATATGACACAATAATAATAGTAATGTTGACGTAGGGTACATCAATGCTCCTTTGTTAAAAATGCAGATAAAATCAAATACATAAACCAACCTGTTTTTTATCTACTTATTTATTTATTTGATTTTATTTTCCAAAAGGTTCCACACCCAAGCACAGGAAAATATTGTTAAGAAATGCAAAACACAAAACACAGTCAGTTATGCACTATTTCATTATTAGATTCGATGATTTGTTAAATGTATCATACTATAAATCACAATCATTACATATCCTGTTATAATTTGCACAACACGTAGAGAACGGAGATTTATATGGCATCTAGTCCTATTAGCCTCACAACAGAACGTTCTATGTTGACGGAAATACGTGTATTTAGGAACGTTGATGTTAAGTTTATTTAGTAGCCATGCACAGTCAATATGATTACGTAGAAGGGTATATATGAATTTAACACTAAAATTTATTCTTCTGTCATTTAGCGAAGTGAACTTGAAACGTGTAAGTATATCTTGGTAATCGGAGCCCCTTTCATGATATTCACCATCGTCCACAAAGACCATTAATTTTAAAAATCTTCCCTATACTGGTTTTATATTGTTAATATGGAATTGGTAAATGGGATACCATACCAGTGAAACATCCTCGAATTTTGATCTAATGTAGGTGCAATACAAAATACTCAGGCATCAACTGTTAAAATCCCGACCATTCCTGCAGATAAATCCATACATGTTGTACGCATCAGACAGCATCTGAATGATATGTTCAACAAAAGACAATCTGATGCCAAAGGTAACACCCAGGTCCTTCATCGTCGTGCGTTACTGAAGTGATACATCATTCAGCTTATAGTTAAACTGGATACATCAATCTTTCTCAAGTAACTAATTGTTGACATTTGTTTGAGTTGAGACAAATGTGGTTCCTCCGAGACCACACGTCAACGGCATCCAGATTCCTCTGCAGCCCGAGGTAATCATCCACTGTGTCTACTTCATGGAATATCTTTAGATCATCAGCAAATAGAAGCGCCTCACAGTCCATCGCTTTGGTAATATCATTTAGAGAAATGAGAAAAACACAGGCCCCAGATTAGATTCCTGCGGAACGCCTGATGTGGGAGTAAATGAGGGCGATCGAATCTTGCGATATTCGACAAATTGCTTCCTATCTAATAGGTAAGATGTAAAGAATCGTATCAACGCCGGAGACACTCCAATGTCAGATAACTTGTTTAGTAGAATGAAATGATCAATTTGGTCGAAAGCCTTCTCAAAGTCAGTGTTGACTACATCAACTTGACCTCTTTTATCCAAGACCTCCGAAGCATATTGAGTACAACAACGCAGATTCGTTACTGTAGAACGTTTAGCCATAAACCCATGTTGAGATGGAGGGAGATAAGTAACTTCTGACATGATTGTAAATACGGTAACAAATAATGGTGTTAAATATTTTAGCAATATTTTGGTTGATATATATTTGATTTTAACTGCATTTTTAACAAACGAATTTCCATTAATGTACGACATCACATGTAATAAGCACCACACACTTAAGAAGATATCTTTTTTATAACCAATAACATTTCGAGACAATGGTTGGGACCAGAAATGGACAAGGAATGGAGTAAACTTCTTCAGATTGTCTACACATTTTCCAGGTAGAGCTTTACAAATAAAGACCTAAAAATTAATTTTTACAAAAAGAAGATAGGAACGAATGATGTAATTGGAACTATCTGCAAAAACAATATATAATTATAATAATAAATACGATAATAGTTTTATGTTTCTCTTTAGATATTATATTATTTTATATTATAATATATGTTGGTAAAATATGTACACAGTGGTGTAATTAGGGTGAAGTTCCTGTAGGTTTAATAAATTATAAGAGAATGATAGCAAGCATTAACCGGATAAAGTAAGGAATTCAATAAATAAATTGGAGCGAATGCAGAGAATAAACTAATAATAAAAAAATACACATCGCGTGAAAGAAGACATAATAGAGTTGGCTTATAAAACTACTAAAATAACATAGAAATATTTGAAACTCTTTAATATTAGCATTAAAAACAAATTCAAATTGTTAATACTAAAATTATGAAAATTTATCTCTAATAAGTTTAGATGCATAAGAATTAAATCTTATGCATCTAAAATATTACAAATACGAGTAACTAGGAATGATTTATAGCGTTGATTGAAGGAATATATAAAGATGCGCAACACTATAGTAAAATTGCGTGTCTTTCCGTTAAGTCGTCCCGCAAACCCCTTGCCGAGAAACATCATCGCTGTCTCTGCCTGTTTCGAATCTCGGACCCAAACGATTGATGCAGTCGCTATAGATCTCGGATCCAGTTTTGGCTACGCTCAGTGCTATGTAGTGGCGCATATTTATGTATTCCTTCAATCAACGTTTATAGTAACTAAAAGAAATCACATCTTTGACAAAAATACATATAGACTTTACGTGTGATACTAATTCGAAATCAGTTAGTATTATTTAAATAAAATTGGAATTGCAATAGGTGGAGGTGTTCTAAACATGAAGATACACCACATGGTAGAGCGATATAGCCTCAACAGACCATTTGAAGTAAGCTTTTCAGAAAGAATGGACTGGGAACGTGGTATGCAAGGTATCAGAAGGCGGGACCAGACATGGTACACAGACGGTCAACAACCGCAGTTGGCAGTGCTAGCACTGGGGCAGAAATGTACTCTGCTAGTCAGAGTAAACACTATGCACTGGGGCAGTATGCCTCTATGTTTTAGGCAGAGGAAATAGCATTGTCGTCGTCCATCCGCAGATTAAAATATTGTCTGACAGTCAGCTGCACTGAGAGTGCCAAGCCAAGAGGTGTCATCAAGAATTGTTTGGGAAAACCTTGAAGAACTAAAATCGTTGGTGGACCAGAACAAGGTAAAACTAATCTGGGAACCAGAACATAAACAGATCGAGGGTAAAGAAAAACCAGATCAATTCGTAAGGAAAGAATCAGCAACAAAACTCATAGGCCGAGAACCAGCTCTGGGGTTATCATAAAGTATAACCCGAAGCCACATCAAAGACTGGGTACATGAAAAGCTTGAGCATTAGTTGGCAACAATTTCCAGGCAAAATCATGGTATGGAATTTATTGGTCAACCATGCAACAAAAGGGCTGTAAAACTACTACATATGAGTAGAGAATAGCAAAATATTCCTTATTGCAGATTCTGCAATAAAGAATATCGTAATAACTCTGTGAGGGGCGAAGGGTAAAACCATACCACTAAAAATTTTGGCCAAGGTGTGTGGTGGTATAAAAATTAAATCGCCTTTTTAAAATTTATTTGCGTTGGTTTGCAGTGGTTTTGAGCGTGTACCACTATCCCAAAGTTGAGATTGCGCTCTTTCCTATGAGATGTCGTGCAGTGTTAGTTTTGGATACTATGTTGTCAGTTGTAGTTTGATTTCATGCGATCTAATTTTGAGGTTAGTTTTTGAAAGCAGTGAATTGCCCAACAGTATTTGTTGATATTTCGCAAATCTGGCTGTTACCGGTAAGTGATTTTGATTGTTTATTTTATAGCCAACTTCTAGTTAGTATTATACAGGGTTATGATAAAGTAACGCATAAAATTCATAAAACGTACAAAGTTCATTTTTGAAAAAAATGCAAAAACACGTCAAACAGTTTATTTTATTCCGCGTCTTTTAACATAAGTCAAAAAAATAAAACGTCAAATTTGTCAAAGTTATGACGTCATCAATATTTTTTTTAAATATGAAGCTTGGTTTTTTTTACTTCATTTGATAAAGCTTGTTTTTCTGCATTATAAAGAAATAATTGAAGTAGGGGTCACATAAGAAAAAACTGAGAGAATTAATAAGAAACAAAATAAACTTTATTCTAGTAATAACATTTAAATTAACTAAACAGTCCATTAAACCAAAACGATTTCTTACAGGAATTGTTCAAACTGTGTCCCGTTCACTACCAAGACGATAGTAGACCTGATTTACAGAGTCTTCAATCATCTGCGGAGTTATACGAGTCATTTCATGTCTAATTCGTTTTTTTTTTTTTTTAGTTTTTTCTTATGTGACCCCGACTTCAACTATTTCTTTATAATGCAGAAAAACAAGCTTTAACAAATAAAGTAAAAAAAAAAAAACCAAGCTTCATATTTAAAAAAATATTGATGACGTCATAACTTTGACAAATTTAACGTTTTATTTTTTTGACTTATGTTAAAAGACGCGGAATAAAATAAACTGTTTGACGTGTTTTTGCCTTTTTTTCAAAAATGAACATTGTACGTTTTATGAATTTTGTGCGTTACTTTATCATAACCCTGTATAATAAAGCAATCAATATTGATAGTGCTTTTTCTCCAATTTTACAAGTGTTTTCAAATTGTACCACCGCGCACAATCGTAATTGAGTACGTGTTTTTTTTTTTTAACAGATATGAGAAAATGTCTCGGAAAGTAGCAGAAATTTCGCTGTAATTAGTAGACATTACTGAAGAAGAACTTTATGAAGCTTTATATGCTAATGATGATGTAGACTATGAAACCATTCCGTCTGATGCAGAGTCGATTGTAAGTCATGATTCTGAAAACCAGACAGATAATGAATGTGAACCAGATGAAGTACAAGTTGAAGAATCAGATCACTCAGAGCAGGACCAAGAAAACCAAGAAAATGAAGATAATGAAGGAGGAGTTGTTGAAAATATCGAAGAAGAAATAGGAGAACAAATGGGCAGTGACAGCGAAATGGATATACCGCTAAGACATTTTCGGAAAAACAATTAAAAAAAAAGGTAAAATTGCCAAAAACAAGTGACAAAAGCCAGTACCAGATATCACTTGGAGCAAGGCAAACGTCCCCTCACGGGTACACATTCCTTTCATAGGAGAGTCGGGTGTTGCCCAATTTATAATTGATATGGACGATCCGTCTCCTGGCGAATTATTTAATCAATATTTTACAGAAGATTTTTGGGATTCAATTGTATTTCAAACGAATTTGTATGCTAATCGACGATATAATTGGGCAAATTTTCAGCCTACTGATAAGAAAGAAATATAACTTTTATAAGGATAAATTTATTGATGGGAATCAAAAGACTACCTAGTTATAGAGATTACTGGTCTACGGATAAACATATACATGATATCTTTATTTCTTCTGTAATGCCTGTCAAACATTTCAACTGGTTTTTATCCAACATTCATTTGAACAACAATTTGTATATGCCACCTCGTACAGACCCAATGCAATGTATGACAAATTGTACAAAATACGACCCTTGATACCACAATTGCAGACCAGATTTCTCGAATGTTTCTTACTTTCTCGAGATGTTGCAGAAACATCTCTATGCTTGTGGAACTGTATATATTGCTAGACAATTTATGCCCACATTTACTCCAGACAAAGGCTTGAAAAGAGGGGATTTTGACTTCAGCGTTAGTAATAAGGGATTGGTAGCTGTTAAATCGAAGGATAAACGAAGTGTACATTTATTATCTAATTATCACCATCATGAGGAGGTTCTGGAGTTAAAGAGGAGGAAAAAAGATGGAACTGCCGAAATGATTCCTTGTCCTAGAATGCTAGTCGATTACAACGTAAACAATTAAATCTACCTAAAGTAACCATGAAAACCAGGTGCAAATATAAATCATACTGTCCTTAAAAAAAACATAAACATTTTGTATCAAAAACAACAAGGTTGCAAAATGCGGAAACAGGCCCATTCGAACAAGTAGAAGACGCTGCGTAATTTGCAGTTCAAAAAAAAAACGACATTCGTTCAAATTCGGAGTGTTGCTTATGTAAAGTACCACTTTGTTTAAGTAAAACTAAAAATTGTTTTGAAAAGTTTCATAGTTCATAAATTGTCTTAAGTGTTCAGTGGTACATTTTGTAAACCACCTTTTTTTTCCAAAATTTTTTATAAATTTTCAAAAAATTGGCTTTCGTTTCTTGTAAATTACATAACAGTCTACACATAATCCCAAGAAAACCGACAAAAAATTTATAACAAATATTATGCCCACTTGGGGTTATTTTATCTTTTAAAGTCTGCCCCTCAGAGAGATACTGTAAGGCACTGGATCACAGGAGGCAAAGCATTTTAGGGCAACCGAATATGATGCAGAAATGATCAAGAAACCCCACTCCGGTGCAAACTGAGGACATAAGTCGGAAAGGCCTGAAAGAAGAAAAGAAGTAGAATTATTGTGTAACGCCAGATAGTATCATCCTACAAAAGAAAAATTTAACTTACAGAATTCAAACAAGAACTTTAAAACTTGCGAAACTCATTCGATGAATACTTCATTTAAAAGTTACTAAAACCCAAATAAATAATTCCATTGAATTAACATGTAAAAATATTTGTTTCAAGATTTATATTCGCGAATAGAAAGTCCAATTACTGTATGCAGTTTTCACGTAAATATGTACTAGCGAAGGTTATTTCAATGTATGTAATCAAAAACACATACGGGGGGAAAAGGCTAAGACGTTAAAGCGCAATAATAGCGGTGAGTGTACCGTGATGGAAAAGCTGTGCTCATTTATTCTTAGCCCTCCGAAATATAGTTCGTTGCTCGAATTTAACTGCTGTCTGCTCCAAGAATGTCACTGCAAAAATAATAGAAAAGTGCAGTTCAATGAACAACATGAAAGGGACTTGGCCATTGTACCCTACTTCATTATTTTTAAAAATGTCGTTTGTCATATCAGTATTTTTAGTTTTGTGCGCGAAATAAAAATGTTTACATCCGATGCAAAATAGAGCACTCGAACAGTTCGCGCCAATGTCAGTCGTCCACCTTCTCGCTTCGTCGTACTTTTTTTTTACCTCTCGACGATTTTTTTTATTTTGGAATGTCACATTCTTTCCGTTTGTTCACCGTTTCGCCAGGTTTACTTCAAAATTACCTTACTGACAAACCATAGAAATTATATCAATTGAGTCGGTGGTTAGACCACACAAGAAGTTAATTTAGCAATATATCATGAGATATTTACGAAAAAATGAAATACCGTATATGTAATTGATATATATGAACGAGTTTTATGTAAGTTTTATTCAAAAAAAGACCAGACTATTTGAATATTATTATACAATTACTGGGCCACTCCCAGTGTAATGTATGTGTATTATCAATCTGTCGCTAAACAAATTGGCATTTTATAGCGTTTTATGTTCTACTTTCCCATATTCCATCAAACTAAATATTATAATCATTTTCACTCTTACTAAAAATTCATGTAGGGCGACTACTTCGTGAATCTATTCATCTATAAATTTCTTCCATGCCAATCTATCTTTCGCTAAATTCCCTTATATGCTTATCTTTTCGTTTCAAAATTTATTTATCTAATATTGTATTACATTTTTGCTTTAAATTTCTTCTCTTATTTTTAAAGTACTAACATTCCTTATTTTGTCTTTTCTTGTCACAATTTTGACTCTTCACTTAATTTCAACAGCCTGGTTTTTGTCTCCTAGCGTATTGCTGTAGCCTCAATAATTTGAATAATTTAAATAAATGATAATTTTTATTATAGTCTTAATCATAAGCTAGTTCCTGATCAGCATAGAATTTTAAAATTTCTTATGAGTTCTTGCAGTGATTTTAGCTTCTTCGTTTTGTGGTATACCTCTTATTCAGTTTTGTTTGGGATAAGGTTACAAATTAAAAGAAAAGTCTAAATTTTACATAAAAATCATATTTATATTTCTATTAAAACATCAATCATAAATAGCATATCTATAGCAATTTTTATTTTATAAGTAATGAAAAAGAAATTATTTAAAAATAAAAGCTAAACTAAAAATTGAATTCTAAATCTTAATACAAATAAACAAATCGTGAGTCGAAAAGTAGTGTATCAACCCTACTCTCACTTTCGCTATATCAAAAATTTTGGTCTTTTTAGAAAATTTTACGTCTTTCTAGCTCGAAGTACAACATTCATCTTCGATAAGTCGATTCTTGTTTTCCGATTATATGTGAAGACAATTGACTATCGACAATTCACAGCGTTTCTCTTCTTGAATTAAATTTTAAATTGGCATCGATTTCTTGAAATACCCATAGTGATATCCCTCTTGTTCATTTTCTCCAAGTTACCACATTTACCCAATACAATGTCTTTGACAGTTCATACGCAAAAATGTTAGCACTAAAACTCTTTCACGAACTTGTTATTTTTCATCCACGGTAGGTATAATCTTCTTTTTCTTTTTCTTCTTAATATAGTCCCTCATTGTATATAAAAGTATTTCCTTTTTCATCATTTGTTATGTATTTTCTTTTCCCATTTGCTTACATTATCCTTAATTTTCTTTTAGGAATACCCCGTTTAGGTAGTATTGGGAACACGTTATACACAACTGGAATTTTCTTCACGAAGCCTGTACTACAAAGACCACTCACCTCCGTTACATTGTCTCCAAATTCCATCCATGCCCTCTCTTCTGGTAGTATGTCAATTTGCAGAATGCTGTAAACAATATTGACACTGCATTTTTCTTTTGTAGGTTTTTAAACCACACATGACCATTTCCATAGTCTATTGAAGCCCTTGCGTTATGCGTATAAAAACTTACAAATGTATTTTTGTATTCATACAGTTATTATTTATACAGAACACTGCCATCGAATATATCGTATTATAAATGTTTTGACTCATATCCTTTTACTATTCATAGATATAAGTTTAAGGTATTAGCTATATTTTTAAGTATGACTATAATAACTTTTTCATGAATTGGCACCATTATGCATGTCTGAATTTACATTTACTTATTCAATATTGTATTCTCCTCTCGAGCATACCTAATCTGATCTTACTCATATAATTTAATGGCATTTAAATGATTTATTCTCTTTACCGTTCCATCTTTCAACATAACTCTTTCTCTGTTGTTAACTTTGAGTACCTTTTTGTTTTTAAATAATAGTCCATTATTCAAGATATTTAAAGCTATTCTAACGCCTTGTAAAATATTAGGTTGTATTTCTGTATATTCAAACCATATCTCACGCTTGTCTTTTCTACAAAAATATAGATTGCATAGATTTATTTTGTGTTTGTTTTATACTTAATTTTTAGTACTTACTCAAGTTAAAATTATACTAATAAAATTATATTTGTTTTGATATGAGTTTACCTTTAAATATAGGCAACCCATTATACCCTTGTGTTACCTGTCTTGTCTAATGCTTAAAACTTAAAAACAAACGTTTTTAAATTAAAATTAATATTCTTTTTTAACAACTAAGCTAATTCTTAACATTCTTATTTTTATTTAATTTGAAGGTCACAGCAGTATGTCCCATTTCCATAGTCTATTGAAGCCCTTGCGTTATGCGTATAAAAACTTACAAATGTATTTTTGTATTCATACAGTTATTATTTATACAGAACACTGCCATCGAATATATCGTATTATAAATGTTTTGACTCATATCCTTTTACTATTCATAGATATAAGTTCAAGGTATTAGCTATATTTTTAAGTATGACTATAATAACTTTTTCATGAATTGGCACCATTATGCATGTCTGAATTTACATTTACTTATTCAATATTGTATTCTCGTCTCGAGCATACCTAATCTGATCTTACTCATATAATTTAATGGCATTTAAATGATTTATTCTCTTTACCGTTCCATCTTTCAACATAACTCTTTCTCTGTTGTTAACTTTGAGTACCTTTTTGTTTTTAAATAATAGTCCATTATTCAAGATATTTAAAGCTATCCTAACGCCTTGTAAAATATTAGGTTGTATTTCTGTATATTCAAACCATCTCTCACGCTTGTCTTTTCAAAAAAATATAGATTGCATAGATTTATTTTGTGTTTGTTTTATACTTAATTTTTAGTACTTACTCAACTTAAAATTATACTAATAAAATTACATTTGTTTTGATGTTTAAATATAGGCAACGCATTATACCCTTGTGTTACCTGTCTTGTCTAATGCTTAAAACTTAAAAGCAAACGTTTTTAAATAAAAATTAATATTCTTTTTTAACAACTAAGCTAATTCTTAACATTCTTATTTTTATTTAATTTGAAGGTCACTGCAGTATGTCTCAAAAGTTTTCGGAAAAAGTAAGTCGTTTTTTTTATTTTTTGTTATTGTACATTTTAACAACAATATTATTCTTGTATAGTCTTAATTCAACTAAACATAACATATACATGACGGATAAAAGCCCATGCTCTTCTATGTCACGTAATTTATTCCTTACATGGCCCGTCTGCCTTTGGACGGTAGCAACGTCAACTTCCCAAATTTTCTGAAAGATTCTGCGTCTTAACAGCTCCTCATTTTGGACTTCCAAATCCCCATCATATACCTTTCTGCTCATTTGAGACTAATATTCCTCAATGAGCCTCGCCTGAGTAATATTTGGAGGGTTGCCTGTCTTCGGAACAAAATTGTTGCCGTTTGTTGCTAACCAGTCTCTTGTTCTTCTGGTGTAATGGCACGAGGTTAAGTCAGACCAGACCATTATTTGGGTATGATGTGTATTTATAAAATTTCAAAGTATTGTGAGGCATTTTCGTATGTAAATGGGTTCACCTCGAACATGTCGAATATGCGGTCGTGCAACACCTGCCTCTGATATGGCACCAACATTTTATCTTCAAACTGACTTTACCTTTGAATTTAACATTGTACAAAGGAGGAGCATCTTGTACATTGTCCATATAGAAACCGTCATTAAGTTTGATCTCCGACTTGGACAACGTGAATTACTTTCATCGTCCATAACGATAACTTTTTCAACGAAAATGAATGCGTCTCAAAGCACGGCAACACCTGGGAATTCTTTCCAACTCAGCGGCGGTGTTCCTTGCCGTTCTTCTTTTACGATAATTTAGAGAGTGAAATATGGTATCTTCCAGATAACTTACGCGCTGACATTCCCAATGCGTTTCTTGCACTTTCAATCAACCTACACTCATTAAGTCGGCTTAAAACTTTAGGTCTGATAGATAGTCGAAACAGAAATATCTTACTCTTTGTAGATCCTAACAATATCGCACTTAGGTACTAGTCCAACCAACTGATAAATACTTCTACGAATATCAAGCTTGTACGACATTGTTGTTGACTTTATTTACAAAAATGATATGTCATATTAAGCATCAATCAATCAACTTCTTTCATTCCAACGGCAACCGGATCGGATCATGTTTACTATAAATTAATTTTATTAGACTTTTTTCCGAAAACTGTTGAGGCATACGTTAGTTGACTGTCTCACAGTCATGATAGGTATAGGGTAAATAATTCCACTTGTTCTATTTCTTTTCTTTCCAACCTTTTTTTTTTTAATCTCTCTGGATCTTGAATATCACCATCGCCTAAGTTTCGTTTTCTTGCTGCTTATATTTCTTCAGCATTTCTTTTCAGATATACAGATTATTCTATGAGTCTTTTTCATTTTGTGCAAAAACTACAATATCGTTCGCGAAAGTTCCTTTTGATGTAATCATTCTTTGTAGGTATAAATTCCAGACTTTAATTTTCCTTACTAAATAGGATGACGTTCATAGCCTCTCCTTGCCTGAGTTGGAAATGACTTGTGTTTCGAATATTAAACAGTTGGTACTATTTATATGTTTTGGGAATCAGTTTTTAGTACGTAGTCGACTTCCGATTTAACTTTGCGATACTTCGATTGTGTTCTCTGCTGCAGTACATAACATCGTAATTCCTCTGTAGCGTCACATTCATACTTATCTCTTTTCTTAAATATTAATAATCTCAATGCAGTTTCCTTATGATTGTTGCGTAGCTCATTTCTCCATATTTTGTTATCTAGGTTTACCAGCATCAACTTTCGTTTCTGTTCCATGTTTTTAATGATTTCGTTTTGCTTGTCGCATTCCGCTGCGTCCCCATTTTTCATCTTATTTATTGCCTCTATCGTATACAATTATTGAGGATAGAAAGATTGATATAATTTTTAGAATTTTTATTTTAAATATGTTCAAAGTAATTGCCATTTGCAATAATGCACTTAAAACCATTCTCTCCTTCCATAGTTTAAAAGCGTTCAACCAGCTGTCCTTAGGGATACTATCAAAAAACCACTTAACGGCGATGTCAATCTCTTCTTCTGTCTGGAACCTTTTCCCTCTCAAATGTTTTTTGAGCTCAAAAAATAGCCAGAAGTCACACATCGCCAAATCCGGTGAGTAAAGAGGACGTTCCATAATTTTGATTTTGCTTTCCGCTAAATACTGAACGGTTGTTCCTGATATATGGGAGGACGCGTTATCATGATGTAACATGATCCCCTTTCTGGGCACTCTACTAAACACAGTAGGCAAACAATTTTCAACATACCATTTAGCGGTAACTGTCTTCGGACCTTCTAATTTAATTGCGGCCACCAAACCCGTACTTCTAAAAAATACTGCGTACATAACTTTTTTCATTACTCGTCGTTTTTTCACCATCGTAGGGGTTTCCTCGTCTTCATGTATACAGACTCGGCTTTCTTGGCGAGTGGGAACATCAAAAAATGGTATGTACGTGTCATCGCCAGTTAAAATTTTATAAATAATTTGATGGCCTCCAGCATTCAACATATCTAATGTTATGGCAAATTCTGCTTTTTGTAAATCTGTCAGATGATGGGGTACCATCCGACATACAACCTTTTCCAAATGTAGATGTTCGTGCAATATTGATCTCACTTGCGAGGTGCCAATCTACAGATTGGAATACATCATTGCATAGGTAATGCGGTTGTCCTCTTCCACCATCTTCTTCACCGCGGCAATGTTTTCGGGGTTAACAGCAGTCAAAGAAGGGCCAGCTCCTTTTCTGTGTACCGCCGACTTGCAACCTCACTCAAATTCTTTATACCATCTATAAACAGTAGCCAATGATGGTGCGAGATCCTCAAACGCCGATTTTAAACTTTCCTCACACTCATACGCACTCAAGCTTTTCTTAAAATCATAGTAAATCATTATCCAAAAGTTCTCTCGTGATAATTCTATTTTTTCGATAATAGAAGCTATGGACTATTTCTCAGACACTATTCAACCAAATGTCACAAACTAAACTGCAATTGACAGATAAAATAGTGCACTATTTAATATACAACAATTTGTTTTGCACGGGTAACTAGATTTTTCAATTCTCAATAATTGTAGCTTATCCCTCGTAGCTGTGTGTGTGTGTATATTCATTCTTCGACGTTTTTACTTTTTTTTCTTATCCGTAGTATAAGGAAGTATTGTAATAACAAACATTTTTTATCTCTAGATTTTTGCAGATCTCCACGTTTGGACGTTTCCTGACACCGAAACAGTGGTATTAAAAGGAAACGTTTTCCCTATTCCTCTCCCTCTCTCAATGTTTTCATTCATATCTAATAACAGTTCTTTTGCAAAACATCTTGCAAATTATGCATTCTATATAGATTTATCAAGAATACCAATGTATTCAGAGCTTGCTTTTAAATAAGTTCTGTATAAAAGAAATTTCAAAACTAGGAACGGAAGTATCACTTTTACTCTTATCAGATATAGTTTTTTTGCACATGTCTCGCAAATAGTGTATTCTACTACTATTCGAAATTGTTGGTATGAGGGAAGCCGGTTTTTCAATAAAACAAATTTTCGACCGCATGAGACGCAGTGTCAACATCCAGTGTTACAGTGTTGGTCTTGGTGGTTTGAAGAAACAATCCGTAACCATCGTCATCATTTGGGGATTATGACTTTACAAGACAGAGTTTCCATAACACTGTCGATTGGAAATGCTTGGTTGGGAATTATACAACAAAGAGTCTCTATGTCAACGATATATCCCAGAAAACGCTCTATTGGGCGTCGTTCATATATACCATTTTTATGTCTCCCACTGACACCTCGACGCCGTGCTCCTCGTCTTGAGTGGTGTAACGCCAGATCAAATTGGGATAGTGAATAGAATCATATTGTGCTTTCTGGCGAAGTTCGGTTCTGTCTTTGATTATACGATGGTTGCATAAGAGTAAGACGATTTCGTGAAGAACTTAATAATTTGGTGTGGAACGGCATACGGCCCTTTCAAGAGGAGTGATGGTGATGGCTTTAACAATATATGTAGTATAAAAACTGTTGTTTTTGATCTTATTGTTGTTTTAGTTAAAGTTTTCCTATGGTTTAGCTTCCCTTTATTCTAATAATATACATAAATAATAAATTTAATATATGTACCTACACACATAATAAACGTTATCTATTTAATTAAGATCTCTTGTTTTGTGCTATTTCTTGCGCTTCACTCCTCGACGACTTTTCCTTCTTATCCAAAATTTTAGAATCCTCTGACAAGCTGACGTTTTATTCCATCAGTAATGCTGGCAGTACATTTTAAAATACTTTAGACAAAATATGACTTTCTTAATGTCATAATTGTTACAACAATCTATTATAATGTATAAATATGGATAAGTAAAACGATAAGAATAAAACGTCGAAAATCAGATGTCGTGCATAAATAAATAAAGTGCTGAATTAATAAATTTCCAATAATAAAATTGCATTAGTCATAATACAGAGCGCGGTTTACATCCGCAATAACTTACAACACCCAATTTAGTATTTTCTGTTATTTCAACATCTTACTGTATGTAATGTATGTATGTATGTTCAAGGATATTATTTTCTTTATTGAGTCCACATTTACATTTTCTATTTTAGGAGTTTATGATGCCAATCTGGTGCTTGCCTGCGCGTTGTGCTCGCTTGCATTGGCATTATTTTTAAGGGAAATCCTTCCTACTAGATCTTTATAAAACTACTCACAGTAAGGGATAAGAATGGGATTTCTTTTATTATTTCGTTTCATAGAAATTGCGCATTATCTGTCTCTGAAAAATGAAAACGTCATTCTGTATTTTCTTCTGGTTCTGCTTGTAAAAAAATGGATTTATTGTATATATTTAATATATAATTTAAGATAAAAAAACTTAATGTTGTTCAATTATTTTTTCTAATAGTCATTCATTTCGTCTATGAGCTCTTCACTTAACACATAAATATCAAATAAAACAATAACATGCTTTATAATAGTACATAATATATAAATTAAAGTTGATACCAATGTATCAACCACCATCCGTCATCTTTTTCCTTTATATTTTTCTTCCTATTTTGTTTGCATTTTCAATTTTTTTATTAGCTTTAGCGTGTTCTTACACACATATGAACGTGAAGTGCCCAGTCACCGCGAAAAGGTCCGGAGGAGCATATATCACAATATAAGAGGCCCTGGAAGAAATAATTTTCGCCACTATCCAATTTTTCAATTAGTGAAATTACATAATTAATAGTTATTGTTAAAGGTGAACTAAGAGAATCCAATGGGGCCAACTTCTGTTTAAGTATGACAAACCAAATGGTCTATATTATACACGAGTTAAGAGTAGGTATGTGTTCCAAAAGGCATACATAATAAAATTTTTGTCAGCATTTAGTAGGTAACTGTTGGGTCAGGGAATGCTAAGTACAAAAGTATGGTTTAGATGAGACGTCTAAATTCACATCAACAGCGACTGCTTTGGATTTGTCAAATAAAACTCAGTAATTACTTCCAGAAAAGGTTATTGCAGAGAGAAAAAAATTAACATCAAGAACTGATTACTATGAAATTCCATCTGATCCAGTTGTAAGTATAGAATGCTTACCTGCATGTCATCTGAAACTTGTTAAATACTGGTTGAGAGGGGTTCACATCAAATTAAAGAATTTAAGTTTCCTTTCATTATATGTAGGCATACATTTGAACCTTCGCATTATTTGAAAGTGCTTGGAATGGTGAAGTCGTTGAGAGATTGATTGATTTACTCTATTACAAATGGTGCATGTTTAACTTGTGTTTTATATTATTCAATAATTCGTCTGCCATTAGTGAATGGCTCAAAAAAGGCTATGACAGAGAAAATCTTATAAGATCCCAATAATGCGCGAACAATGTGTAAATCACAGAAATTCTTTTAGAGCAATTAAAGAATTGAACATTTGCTTAAAGCAGCTATTGACGCTGGATATCAACAATTATGAATCTGTAAATTCAGCACTGGGAGGAGATCTGTAAAAATTATGTCTATAATTAATTCATTGGCTCAACAATGCTTAGCTTTTCATAGAACAACTCAACAGTTATTTTAGTCTAATAACAGAAACTTCCTGAAGTTGGTAGAATTGCTTTCTGAGTTTGATCAAGTTACGAAAAAAACATATTAGGAGAGTTAAACGCCAGTTTAATAACTGGTGTGTGACATATCTAATCAATTATATACTAAATAAATTGATAAATTTAATAGAAAATGTAATTATAAGCAAAACTTTCTAAATATTAGAATCGCTAAATATTTTTTTTATATTCCCTGATTGTGTCCCAGATATGTTGAAATGCTTTCATTAATAATAAGAGTTGTCACCTTTAATTCCATTCAAAATAAATATGAAATTGAAGAATTCATTATTGACTTTTTAGAAACTAGTGATTTAACCAGGGAAGGTTTGACAGAACTTGTTCTGACACATTTGGAAAAAGATAGGTTGTGGAAATACATACTACTAAATGAGGAAAAAGGGGGGTACAACATATAATACTTGAAAAATATCCAAGAGCGTTTTATGTGCTCTACGCATGTCATTTTTTTAAGCCTAGTTTTGAATGACGCAGCGTCTTATTCTACAGAAACAACAAATACAACAATTTTTTTTCTATTGAATAAGAAAGCTTTTTGTCGGTTTTTCCGAAACGTTACGAAATGTTGAAAAATATGTTTCTCAATTAACACTAAAACCATTGAGTACCTCCAGGAGGTCAAGCACAGTAGATGCGTTAAAACTTTACTATTTCAAATTTAGCAGACGTCAACAGACATGAAAACTAAATAAATCTGTAACTATAAATTTTTCAGATGTGTGAGGATTAGAAACCATACAAAAATTGAACAGTTATAGACAATCTGTTAGACTACACATCTTGTTAAAGCTAAAGTTAAAAAGGTAAAACTGTAGATTGTTGTTGTTAACAGTTTGTATGATTATTTGCAGTAGTTTGTATTTTCAAAATAAAAATTGTATTTGTACATTTTGGACATTTTTCTTAAATCACCGTCGAAAGTTATTTTAAAGAAAAATCGTTTAAGGTGCGGCATTTCGAAGACTTGCGTCATATTGAAAGAATCTACCGCACTGCCCTATGGACTGACTTACGCATTGCGATTTAGAAATTTTCATTTTAGTAAATCGGCAACTTTAAAAAGGTCTTCCATGATTTGTTCTGCCATCACCGCGTCTCTAATTATTTAATTTACAAAAATAAACATCATTTTATAATCATATGGTCATTTTTGCTTGCAACTATAACTTTGTCAATATGCTGAAATAGTACAAATAGTCTGTAATTTCGAATTCATTTCTGTTAAAGTTGATTAGTTTATGTTTGTTAAGGGAACTTCCTATTTTGAAAATACCATAAATAAAACCCAATATCAGTTCAAATACACATTTATTTTCGGTGTGCGCCGAGATTTTGGGGCCGCTCTACTTCGAACATAAGATATACAGCATATATAGATCCAATAATGGTGGAGACTGTGGCTAAAAATCTGAAATAAAATGCAAAAGGAAAATCCCTTACCACAAAAAATATATATCAAAAAATCTAAATACGTATTTCGGCAACTAAGTTGCCATCTTCTGTAGATATCTGTATAAAACAAAAAAGAGTGCTAAACGTGGTATTTTTGGCTAAGGTGTAACCTTAGAAGATATGCTCTTCACCAAATCACCAGTGGGATAACACTGATTTCTTAAGAAACGACATCCCTATATATACTACTCTAATCTAAAATCTAACGGAACTATAACAGTACTCTAAAACCGTGACAGACTAATCCCCTAAATTACAATAATCCGTATAAGCTGGACTCGGGTATCGGTCCATTGTCAGAATTCATTAACTTACCTCTATTTCTATGTATGTAAATACTTTCGTAACTGTCTAATTCTCTAAAATTATTTACACTTTTAATTAATCTAAGACTATCTGTAGGCATACCATGGCCTGTATCGAAAATATGTCGAGCAACACTAGATTTTTCCGGTCTGTTGTATCTGAAATGTGCATTGTGTTCTTTGTAACGAGTTGAAATTGAACGCCTAGTTTGACCTACATATTTTTGATTAGTCTTTACAGGTTATTTCATAAATACCAGATTTTTGATCTACCTCAATTTTATCTTTAGCGTTCCCTAAAAGTGATTTTAATGAATTGCCCGATTTAAACGCGATTTGAAGTTCCTGTTCTTTAAAAATGCTGTTCAAATTTCGTGTGACTGAATGATACGGCAAAGAACCAAACTTATTACAAAGAGTTTTTTGAGGTAGCAAACATGTAGTATCCCGAATTTGTTTCTTAAATTGATGTTTCCTAATAAGCTTAGTTACTATTTCTGAATCGAAACCATTGTACTTCGCGTTCTTTTTAATTAAACCAAGTTCTTTTTCATATCTATCTTTTGTAAGTGGAAAAGTTAACAACCGATGGATAAGAAAATTAAAAGAAGCCATCTTTTGCTGAAAACTATGATTTGAATCCGCTGTTATAAACTTGTTGACGTTGGTTTCTTTTATATAGATGTGAATCGCTCGAGAAGCTATATGGCCCCTACATATACGCACATGCCAGACACTGCCATCCGTACGTATACATAGGAGGCCTTGCATCGCCTTCGGTGTACAGTCGTGTACTCGGGCTGGCAGACAATAAACTCGGCCGATGAGACTGTATACGCCCGAAACCTGCTCCGCATCAGTATGCTCACAATATTTTTAAGTAAAAAATACATTAACTGACAATATAATTAAAAGTTAACAAAAATGAAACATACATTACAAAAATATAATAACACATAAAAATAAAGAAAAACATTCATATATAGAGCAAGAAACAATAATAATACAAAATAAAATAAAATATGTTAAGTTCTTAACAATGTTGATAATTTTCATACTCACGGCTAAAAAATCTTTTAATCAGGGCTTATAAGATGTTAATGTCAAATTTGATAATTAATTTGAATGCAAGCAGGCGTGGATATTGTGAAACGTAAAAATCACTAAAATGCAAATGGCTGCGGTGGGAAACAATTACAGACACAATACAAGAGTGCTTGTATTATCTGTAATCATTATAAAATAAAATAATTGTTAACAGATATCAATAGGTGTCCCACATCATACAGGAAACCTCCTTTCCTCACAACAGCAAAATATTTTGGAAGTGTCAGTGATGGAGATAATTTTTAAATTATTCATCCTTCTTTTAATGTTTACGTCGTTTTCTAACAGTACTAAAATGAATCACATAGTAAAATCTAAATTGGGGCCCGTTAGTAGCCAAGCAACTTCCTTTCTGTTTTCTTCATATAGCATCAAATATACATACATATAATGTTCATAATAGTTCACACTAAATATGATAATTTTTATCGTCTTGTGAATCACGTGTCGTTAACACACACTTCTAGTAGTTGGTATATTTCTGCACCTAAAAATAAATAAGTGCGGAAAGGTTTGAGTCATCCTGTCTTACAAAAAAGAGAAGAGTTGTAGAGGACCGCTTTTACGTAAACCAATAACCTCGAGATATAACATGCATATGTATATGCATGTATACGTGTTACAATACATACATAATGGGGCAATAAATTTACATTTTATACTGATGTAAATTGGTTAATTAACGTTGAAACAAATAGATTTGGTAGCAGCTAGCTTACTGACAATTTACATATGCATAGATGAATAAATATTATGTACATTCAGTGGCGACGTATAAACAAACACGACGCCTTATCTCCTATACATTTTACTTTCTTATACGTAGTATAAGGAAGTATTGTGATGATGAAAATTTTCGACCTCGAGATTTTTGCAGATGTCCACGTTTTGAGGTCCCCTGATACCAAAAAAGTGGTTTTTAAAAAATGTCTGTGTGTCTGTGTCTGTGTGTGTCTGTGTGTGTGTGTGTCTGTGTGTGTGTGTGTGTGTGTGTGTGTGACCACGATAGCGGTCAAACCGCTGTAGATATCAATTCCAACTTTTGTATTTACGAATATAATCTCCCTCTTGAGAACTGATTAGATTTTGAGCAAAATCGCCAGACCGGAAGTAGTAGTTTACTTCAGTGAAAAAATCGAATTTTGCAAATATGTCGTCAATTACTAAGTTTAAACAAATTTATAAAGGATTCAAATGTACTCAAAATTAAATTTGAGAAAAATTGTATTAATAAAGTTTTTCGAAATTCCTACCGGAAGTAGGTCTTTTATTCTTATCGAAAATCAGTTTTTTGCGAATATCTCGCAAGTCATGCTTTCTAGGCAGGTACATTACGAGTATAAAAGTATTTAGAATGTACTTTTAAATATCTTTTGTATAAAAAAAATTTCAAAATTCAGACCGGAAGTACCATTTTTACTCTTATCGAATAGCGATTTTTTGCAAATATGTCGTAAATTATGCATTCTATATATATTTATGAAGAGTACAAAAGTATTTAGAGTTGGATTTGGAATATTTTTTGTATAAATGAAATTTCAAAATTCGGACCGGAAGTAACACTTTCATACGTATAAGAAAGTCGTGTGGTGGCCACACCTCATTTTTTCTCCTAAACGTCACATCACCAAGCAAGCGAACACACCAGAGTAAAAAAAAATATTATTAGTCACGTGTCCGAAAGGTCAGCAGATAATTATTTATAGTAAATTTATTACATAAAAGCGTTATCTAGATGCCATTAGCAATGCAAATTGGTTGTTAAAGAGATTAGTTATAACGCACAGCGTATGGGATACAATATTGATTATACTCAATGCGTTTGTGTTTCGTACTGAGTGTTCTGAACACGTTCACTGGAATTATGTCTAACAAACGGTAAATTCGATCAACATGTGACATATTAGTATAATATCGATTTATTACCAACGACCTGGCTCTTTTACTTTCTTATACGTAGTATAAGGAAGTATTGTGATGATGAAAATTTTCGACCTCGAGATTTTTGCAGATGTCCACGTTTTGAGGTCCCCTGATACCAAAAGAGTGGTTTTTAAAAAATGTCTGTGTGTCTCTGGGTGTGTGTGTGTGTGTGTGTCTGTGTGTGTGTGACCACGATAGCGGTCAAACCGCTGTAGATATCAATTCCAAATTTTGTATTTAAGAATATAATCTCCCTCTTGAGAACTGATTAGATTTTGAGCAAAATCGGCAGACCGGAAGTAGTAGTTTACTTCTGTGAAAAAATCGAATTTTGCAAATATCTCGTCAATTACTAAGTTTAAACAAATTTATAAAGAATTCAAATGTACTCAAAATTAAATTTGAGAAAAATTCTTTTAATAAAGTTTTTCGAAACTCCTACCGGAAGTAGGTCTTTTACTCTTATCGAAAATCAGTTTTTTGCGAATATCTCGCAAGTCATGCTTTCTAGGCAGGTACATTACGAGTATAAAAGTATTTAGAACATACTTTTAAATATCTTTTGTATAAAAAAAATTTCAAAATTCAGACCGGAAGTACCACTTTTACTCTTATCGAACAGCGATTTTTTGCAAATATGTCGTAAATTATGCATTCTATATATATTTATGAAGAGTACAAAAGTATTTAGTGTTGGATTTGGAATATTTTTTGTATAAATGAAATTTCAAAATTCGGACCGGAAGTAACACTTTCATACGTATAAGAAAGTCGTGTGGTGGCCACACCTCATTTTTTACTTTCTTATACGTAGTATAAGGAAGTATTGTGATGATGAAAATTTTCGAGCTCGAGATTTTTGCAGATGTCCACGTTTTGAAGTCTCCTGATACCGAAAAAGTGGTTTTTAAAAAATGTCTGTGTGTCTGTGTGTGTCTCTCTCTCTCTCTCTCTGTGTGTGTGTGTGACCACGATAGCGGTCAAACCGCAGTAGATATCAATTCCAAATGTTGTATTTACGTGTATAATTACCCTCTTGAGATCTGATTAGTTTTTCAGTAAAATCGGTAGACCGGAAGTAGCAGTTTACTTCAGCAAAAAAATCGAATTTTGCCAATATTTCGTCAAATACTAAGTTTAAACAAATTTATAAAGAATTCATATATACTTAAAATTAAAATTGAGAATAATTTTATCTAAAATGTTTTTCGAAATTCCTACCGGAAGTAGGTCTTTTACTCTTATCGAAAATCAGTTTTTTGCGAATATTTCGCAAGTCATGCTTTTTAGACAAGTACGTTACGGGTATAAAAGTATTTAAAACATAATTTTCAATATCTTTTGTATAAAAAAGATTTCAAAATTCGGACCGAAAGTACCACATTTACTCTTATCGAATAGCGATTTTTTGCAAATATGTCGTAAGTTATGCATTCTATATAAATTTATCAAGAGTACAAAAGTATTTAAAACTGGATTTGCAATATTTTTTGTATATATGAAATTTTAAAATTCGGACCGGAAGTAGCACTTTTACTCTTATCGAGAAGCACTTTTTTGATATTTTGCAAAGTATGCATTCTATAGCGATTTATTGAGAGAATGAAAGTACTTAGAATAGAATTTTAAATAAGTTTTGTATAAAAAAATTCTTAAAATTGTATAGTTTGAAAGGCTCATACGTATAAGAAAGTCGTGTGGTGGCCACACCTCATTTTTTCCTTGCTTCTTGTGTTATGCTTCTATATCAGAATCTCAATCATCTGTTGATATTTTAATACTGAAAATTTATACGCCGCCATAGAGAACTTACGAAAGGCGAAAAGAGGTTGTTAGGCAATATGACAATTAGAGTAAAATACTAAAAGGTTTGTTCTGGTCCGTAAAATTGTTTAAGAACTGGTCAGGAGAGGATGCGCAAATACAAAATATCCCTAGCAGTGGAAACTATCTCGGACATATGAGAAGACAAAGCGATATTGAATTATAGCGCCATAGTCAGAAAATAATTTGTAATTGTGCAAGTAGTACTGGGGCCCTTATTATTCACAATATATATAAATGACCTACATGCAGATATAGTAGCACATGCGACCTCTCATTATGCAGATGATACATCTCTCACAACCACCAAATCGACCAAAATTAGACTGCTAGAGTAACCAGAAGTGATGGATGCGTAAAACTGGTTTATATCAAACAAATTAAAATTCAATTCAAGTAACACATTTCGACTTCTCATTAAATAGAAAGGATACTAACTGCAATTACATACATATATAGTCTCAGTAGATTTACTAAGACTGTATATTATATATACAGTATATAGTTGAACGAAAAATAAGTGCAGAGCGGGGTAGCTTTTTATTCAATTTTTAATGTGAACTAAAGCAAACAAATCTGCTGCAATGGATTTTTGAGAAAACTCTTTTTAAATACTTTGACATATTAATTAATTTTCTTTAATCAGATCATATTTTTTCTAAGTTTGATTATTCAGCAGGGTGGATCAGTAAATTCTTCATAAATTGACGATGAAAGGTTTTCTCCAAATTTAAAATCAACAAAAATATGTTGCATCAAAGATATGCTATTTATCAACTATTCACAGATCCACTATCGAGGACCCTTAACACTAAAATATGAGGAAAATGTGCACTATTCCCAGAAGTGCCGCATTGTTATGTTACTATGATATGGAAGAACGTCGAGAATGGCATCGTAAAACAATGGCAAGTTAGATTAAGGGTCATCCTCATTGTATATGTCCTCCATTGTCAGTGATTCCGAAATTTATTGCAAAGTCTGTAAAATATCGTTACAGAATGCCCAAAACTCGCACGTACATCGTCACATAGCATCGCTAAAAAATACACAGAAATTGGACCAATTGAAAGCTGACAATTTTAACGAAGAACTCTGTAAAACTTTAATGGCAGCTAATATCCCATTAAAAAAACTTGACAATTCCACTTTCAAAATATTTCCTCAAAAATATGCTGGTCGAAATGTTTCTGATGAATCCACATTACGCAAATATTATGTTTCTAAGTGCTTCACGAAAACAGTAGAATGCATTAGAAGACATCTTTCAAATCAGTACCTATGGATAAGTGCCTACGAAACTGTCGATATATGAGGACGCTGTGTGGTAAATGTTGTAGCTGGTGTACTACATCCAACTATTCCACATAACGCATATGTAATAGCATCTAAAGTTATAAATACAGTTGATGCTACAACCATTTGCACAAAATGCTTTATTCGGACGACAGGTACAGGGGAAAAATACTTTTATTTGCTAGTGACAGTGCCGCATATATGTTAAAAACAGATAGACTATTAAAGGAAACATATCCTTATCTGCTGCATATTACTTTTGTAGCACATGCTCTCCACAGAATCAGTGAATATATCAGAGACTGGTATCCGGAAATTGATAGACTTGTATCCGCTTTTAAAAAAGTTTTCAGAAAAGCACCATCGAGAGTAGCTCTTTACAGGGAAAAACTTCAATGTTTGTCACTGCCTTCCTCGCCAGTAATAACTAGATGGGGAACATGGTTAGAAGCTACTAGTTTTGATGCAGAGAATTTCGATAATTTACAAAATTTCGTTACATGTTTAAATGACGATGCTCGAAGCATATTAGAAATGGCTATTAATAATTTCAAAAGTATTCCAAGTGACTTAGGATGTGGGCTTCGGCAAAAGTTTTTAATAGAAATCCAGATTTAATAACAATGACACAAAATCTAACTGGTAAATACGCTGAAATAAAAGAATATTATCAGTACGCACCTATAACCAGTTGCGATGTAGAAAGGACGTTTTCTATCTACAAGATGTACTTCATTCAACGAGAACAAATCTTACAGAAGAGAAAATAATAATCCCAGCTGTTAATAACACAATCAAATATACACAAACGCAAAAATGTAAAAGAAACGTCAACGGTTTGGTTAACAAATATCACAGACATTTCTTATGATGTTTCCATTGAAATTGCTTACTCAAAAACTAATGAAACCTATTAAGCATATATATTTTTAGCAATATTTGAATCACTTTTATTAGGAGATATATTATAATTAATATTTTGTTTATCTTTGGGTAAATAATAATACACATTTTTTAATGTAATCTTCATTACTAATAAATAGTAGTTATGGAATATTTTCTTCCAACGCAACTACATAAGATGTCTTATTACAATCAATGCTAAAGAACGTGATATGCAGAATTTTATGAAGGTTCAATGCCAAATAAACAATTATGATGCACGTCACGATTTTCTGATAAAACGGGCTAATTAATAATTAAAATTCCATTTTATCAACCCCACGAGAAGAGATCATGATCGCAATTCGAATTGCGAAGATGATATAACATTAAATGATAACCTAACACGCATATTTTAGCAGGAGAAAAAAAAAGATGCATTATCAATGTGTGTCACACATTAATGTTACTTTGAACGACACGAGGACTGTTATCGGACTTAGTATCTCATACCAGACTACGCACTGGGAGGAAGCGAACACATGACTAATGCTATCAACCGCAAAAGAACAGTTGTTTACATGTTTGTTATTTTTATATTTTTGATTAAGAGAACATTTTGTAATAAATAATTCTGTAAAATAAGGAAATATGCATTTGACATTGACTACTCAGTTTCTAAACAACAATTCAATAATACGATATAGTGTCGGTAGTTAACATCGTCTGAATTTTTACTCCTAGTGATACTTCAATGGATCCAGGTCTAAAAGGAAGATTAGAGGCACCCTTTTTCAGTAAAAAATGATGGCAACCAATTCATTTAAAACTGTCAGGTAATTTTTCTATAGTTGATTACATGAAGAACGCTAGTCCAGTATCAGAAATGTTCTGTGTTAATGTCATGGACTCAAAGTTACTATTAAAGTGAAACGAGACCAAAAACAGACATAACACCTTATTTCCCAAAAATAATCCATCATTGTGCAAGATGTTGCCTTTCAGAAAAGCTGAATACTTTCCTCATATTTCAAGGAAAATAAGATCAGCTAAATAACTGTCGACCAATCTGAATCTGATCAGCGATAAAAAATACCGTATGGTGCAGTATTGATTGACAGCGTTTGATAAACTCTTCACAAAACGGATATTTGAAGTCGAAATCTACTGCAAATGCAATAACGTCCTCATTATGACGACTGTCTTGTAGTACAAAACTGAAACTTTAGATTCTGAGCAGAAGACTGTTATGGCTTGTTCCAATCTTAGGGAAGCGTTTGGTACCGTTGGACATGATATATTGACCGTAAAACGAATTACAGAAGAAGAAGATTGAATGCAATTAGTGGAATGAAATATTAACCACTCACAAGTAGTTAAAACCCGGCGCGGCGTACCACAAGGCTTAATATTGGTGGCGTTCTATTTTTTATAAACGTAAATGATATGTCATATAATATGTAGATGATCCCACTATATTCAAAAAAGGTATATACAGAAATACCATCGGAAACAAGGCCAAATGAACCTTCAAATAACAACAATGCTGGTTCAATGAAAATTTTCTAAAAATTAACAAAACTAAAAAACATAAATTATTTAGTGACAGAAAATAAATGGATATTCTGTATGCGAGAATCGCTAAAAATCTTTGGAATGGCTACTGTTGTTTTCTCCAAAAGAAGACTGGTTCAGTTATGGTAGTCTGATATGACAAGCATCCGGTATAGCGCATGTTTTTAAAGTGCAGAGACAAGCCATTTGGGTCCTTAGCCTAACTAACTAGAGGTCACTATTTAGATCTGATAACATACTTACCTTGCCATCCATCACGCTTATCTGGAAAGTACGCAAGTAGTAGTATAAAAATGCTTCCAAATTAAATTTTAAATTTTGGTCTGGATTTCGATTTTCTTTAAAAAATGTCTGTGTGTTGCCTCTCTCTCTCTCTCTCTCTCTCTCTCTCTCTCTCTCTCTCTCTCTCTCTCTCTCTCTCTCTCTCTCTCTCTCTCTCTCTCTCTCTCTCTCTCTCTCTCTCTCTCTCTCTCTCTTTCACTACGATAGCAATTAAACTTAGTAGAAGACCAGATATTTTACCAATATCTAGTCATCTACCAAGTTCAGAAAATTGTCCAAAGAATATAACTGCACTCAAAAATAATTTTCAAAACATTTTTGAAGAAAAAAGTTTTTCGAAATTCCTAGGTCTTTTACTCCTATCAAAAAATAGTTTTTTGCAAATATGGGACAGATATATTAAAGTATGAAAATATGTATTTAATACCTAATTTTGAAAATGTATAAAAAAATGTCAAAATTTGAACAAAAAAAAAAGCATTTTCTACAAATATCTCGCAAATTGTATATTCTATACAGATTTATTAAGAGTACAAATTGTATTTAGAGCTAGATTTCGAACAATTTTGATATATATAAAAAAAATTATAATTCGGACCAGTAGTACCCGAATAGAAAGTTTTTGCAAATATTTTGTAAATTATTCATTCTATAGAGATTTATTATGAACACAAAAGTAGTTACAGCTGAATTAGGAATAATTTTAGTTTAAAAAAACACGTTCGGTGTCAGTGGATTTCAGAATGTAGACATCTGCATAAATTTCAAGGTCAAATATTTTCATCATCACAAAACTTCCTTAAACCATGTATAAGAAAGTAAAAAAGCCAGGAATCAATGAACTGCTGGGCTCTAAAGTTTTACAGCAAAACTGCCACATAACGTAAAATCTCTGCCCGACAATTGTAGTGGTTTACTGAAGAAGAAATTTTAGAGAAAATAAGATTTTCTACCCATCCAATTTTAAACTGTCGTATTTTAGTATATACATTTTAAATGATTTATCTGGATATAGTATTTAATTATTTATATTTATTACTTGGTTTTGCTATCTTAATTGTGGATGTCCTTTAAGTGTATATACAGAATTAATTTATTGTTAATGTTGTTGTTGTTATTAATCCGGAAAGCTTGTACTTATTTACGTATACTATACCATTGTTATTGATTTTCTTCGACAAATATATTCAAATAATATAAAACTAACAAGAATATCTGGATTTTCTTATTTGTTTTTCGCAACATACCTAGATTATGTGTATGTATTTCGGCAGATTACTGATTTGTTTGTGTTCACCGGTTTTATTTATGTAATAATGACCTTGGATAATAAAAATTATTATTATTACGATCCAGATGAAAACCATTTGACTATTTTTTTGTTTCTAATCCCCAAATTTAACACCTAGAGCCACAAAATGTGAAGAACATTGATGAACATATAGCATGTGTCAATTTTCATTAGCCATAGGCGATTAATTCATGCAATACGTGACAACATGGCACCCCTACTTTCCTCTCCAATGCTAGCACGACCGATACAAGCTCAAGTTATAGCAGTAACTGTTGGACCACTGACTTGGGTGTTTGTAATGCGTTCAGAAATAATGTTTACGCGTTGCAAGGATTTGTTTTTCTTTTTCCTTTCAGTAAATGCAGAGAATTATTAAGCTGTGTTCACGCTGCATGACACAAACAAAAGCGTAATTCTAATAAAATTAAAAATAAGATAAATAAAAAAGGATTCTGAAAATAATAATAAACTACTAGATCAGGAGATCGCGGCGGCCATTTGATGTTTCCCGTTCCAGTAATAAGACGGCTTTTATTGCAGACTAGATCGCAACGTGTTCGCAGCTAACGATTGAATGTAAAATCTGGTGGGGAGATCGGAGAAAATCGTTGTAATGTCGATTGTTGCCGGGATTGGTGACGGACAGTAGGGGTGACACACGTTGCCACGTATTATTTGTATACGTATAAATCGCACGTAAACATTGAATCCCTATACCTAATGAAAATTGACACATACGGTATAGCAACTGTTAGGAACCATTTGTGGAAGAATTCGAAGAATAGGTGTACACTTAGACGTAGAGTTAGAATCGTAAATGGAAAATTCTGTCGTGAGTGATTGCAATATGTACTCTGCTCTGATGTGGTCCCTGCAGTATTCACTGTATTCTAGATCGCTCAGATAACTAATAGCTTCTTTTGCAAAAGAAAAATCCTATCTGCGTCCACCGCCTGTGACCGAAAGAGATTTCAATAATCAGGAACGAGTGAAAACACGAAGTACATCGCTCTTGCTGCTTTGTATATAGCCTCATGCGGCAATTCTACTTTATTGTGTGTACAACGAGCGCCAGCCTATTAGCTGGTTATCTATATGTAATCCCCTTTTCAGTTGGAATCCATTATCAGACTCAAGAATTTGGATTTTTCACGACCTTCTAATATTTTTGTGTTTTGTAATTTGTTTGGGTATATTTTTAATTTGTCCCCAACCAGTTTTTTGCGTTTTGGATGGCCGCAACAGATTTTGCTTCTAGCTCTTCTAGTTATTTCGCCCTACTATCAACGGGGTGTGATCCGATTAAAAAAATATTTCTGTGCTTGGGACATTCCCGAGAAGGTTATCTATATATACATCGTAAATAGATTGTCCAAGTATCAATTAATACGTCGTATTTGCTTTTGGATTGATCAACAGTCTCCTCATTCCATTCACTTGCCTGCACTCTATACATGAATTAGGATTTTATTAGTTTTGGTGGAATACCATGTATGTAAACTCTTCCCGTAATATGTTAAGGCTAGCTGTATCAGAAGCCCTACTGAAGTCTATCAAAATCATTTTCGCAAATATACTCTCGTCTAAAGCCTTAAAAACTTAACCTAGAAGCGTCACCATACCAATTGGTTTTTCAAAATATCGGACTAATCCAGTATAGCTACATATAACTTGCTTGAAAATTATTTGAAATTGAAGAAAATATGAAGTGATAATTTTTGCACTTATTAGAATTCTCGTATTTGTGTATTAGAATGGATCACTATGGAAATCTTTAATTTTTCAGCAAAAAATACAGGCTATTAGAGCACATAAGATACGCAAGTTGCAGAGACTATTTTAAAAATTTTAAAATACTTACCTTACCAGCGATTTATATCCTAGAAGACGCCTTGATTCAAAGAGATGCAAAGATACAATAAAATAGTAGCACATTGTATCGGCGTTGTGCTTGGCCTACTAAGGCATATCAATGAATTCAATACCAATTTATAAGAAAAAATAGCTTTTTTATTATTGTAATATCTGTACTCACAGTTAATTGTCGAAAAGTAAAGATTATCATTTATTTCTTACTGAACTATGTTTAAAAAAATATTTTTAGGAGGCCAAAAAATAAGATTATTAAATAGGAAAGTCATGAGTTTTAATTTTTTTAAATTTTCCCCCATTAAGAATGCTCATATAACTGTCAAAATGGATAAGTACTATTTTACAAGATTGATACAAAAACAAATTTTTAACATTAGTCCTTATAAATTAGAACTGTTTGATTTATATCTTCGTTAGATATAAACCACACAACGTCAGATTAATTCAAGCAGATGAGCAGTTTAATACTGTATATAGAAGGCAAATTATTTCAAAATTTTGGCAGCGAATATCATCAAAAAATGTGCATGTATTACAAGTATGGTACATCAAATAAATAGAATAATTACAAGCAACCTTGTAAATGTACACACAACGAATATTACGATCTATTTTAATCTTTCTGTGTTTAACCTTTTCTTAAACACCAGAATACATACATTCGGTAAAGGACCGTTGCAGAATTCTGGGAATCCCAGAGAATACTCAGATCAGTACGCACTTAGTTTACATTGCCAGGGTGTAACCTCTGAAAAAATAAACAAAAAGGAATCGCAGAAAACGAAAGCGAATTCGCATTTTTATCACCAGGTTTATTGGACGCAGAGTATCGCGGTCGCACTAGCCGAAAATACCCTCGGCAGAATTGTTTACGAGCTCAAACAATTCATTATTTACCGTGTGCCCGTGTGAACAATAGATTAGGATTAAAATATACACGCTGTGCGTGGCATCGTCGTTTTTTGTTTTTATGCGAATGGAACCGATGTTTATACACTACCGTCCAGAAGTTTGAGGGCACACATTGTGCCATATTATATTAACAAAATAATAAATAGATTATCAGAGGACATCTTTTTTGAACAATTTGTGATATCCTTCTATGAGATAAAAATTCTTTAACAATTTCAGATCTGCATTTGCACAATAAGTTCAAGCATGCTTCGTAATCGATTTCTCCTTCTATAAGAAAATGTACTGAGGATGACATAAATTAAAGAGGGACAGAAATAATATTTTTGAATTTGTCTTATAGCTTATAGCTAGCCTTCCTCATGTACTTAAAAAAATTTTCATTACATAATAATAATAATAATATATTTGTCCCTTAGATCACATATACAGCGACATGGGATATGTCAAAATGTGTACATTACAATTCAAAAACCTAACTAGCAGTTACATACAAACATTCAACACACACACCTCTACATCTAATTCACAATATAATAAAAATTAGGCCTCCAAAAATTCATCCACACTATAAAAACAGTGCTGATGAAGGTACGATTTAACCTTCCGCTTGAATATAGTTATATTTATGCTGTCTTTAATTTCAGGTCCTAATTTGTTATACAGTCTAATTCCAGCATACATGGGATTACTCTCGAAGGTCGTTGTTTTGTGCCTAGGCGTTAAAAAATCACTACCATACCTTGTATGATAATTATGGTTGAAATTATTTTTTGCAAGGTTTCCAATATTACTTTTAACAAGGCACAAAACATGAAAAATGTATAAACACGGCAGCGGTAGAATGTTGTATTCTCTAAATAGCCGTCGGCAAGAAGAACGCATTGGCACACCAGCCATATTTCGTAAAGCGCGTTTCTGAATTTGAAAAACTCGTCGCGATTTCGCAGATTTTCCCCAATAAGCTATTGCATAGGTCAATTTAGATTGAAAACAAGCGAAGTAATAAGTCAACAGCACATCCCCGGTTACCAATCCAGCGAGCCTGAATAAAGCATAACAAACGGATGACAGTCCACCGCAGAGGCCATCAATATGTGTATCCCAGCCAATATCGCAATCAATGTACAAGCCCAAAAACTTGACTGATTTTTCCTGTTTCAAGGATTTCTTATTTAATTTTATTAGGTAACTGTAATTTACCGTATTAGATCTGGGCGTGAAGTTCATGAAGACAGTCTTATCTTCATTTAAACAAAGTTCATTTGAACTGAACCAACTGGAAAAATTACGCAGCATTTTCTTCACAGTTACGAGAGTTTCGTCAATACTATCACCGGCACACACATATGACACATCATCAGCAAACAGGACCAAACTACCCTCCGTACAAATGGTAGGTAGGTCATTAATAAATATTAAGAAAAGTAGAGGTCCCAAGACAGAGCCTTGCGGAACTCCACGCTCCCTGTAAAGATAGCCCGATCTTTTGCCTTCTACCTCAACCACTTGACGACGGTGTCAAAGATATGAAGAAAACCAACTGTAAATTACTCCTCGAAGGCCATAGTGATGCATTTTATTTAATAATAGTTCGTGATTAACTAAATCGAAGGCCTTGCTTAAATCCATAAAAACTCCAATTGCTTTCTTGGACAAATCCATTTCACAATACAGTTGGTTTAAAAAGTCTAACATTGCTGTGTTAGTCGAACGTTCTTTCTGAAAGCCATGTTGTTTCGGAGAAAGAATATTATATTTAATGAAAAAGTTGTAAACCCTGTTGAAGACTACACGTTCTAGTATTTTAGAAATGGAAGACAACAATGTAATGGGTCGATAGTTATGCACATACTCCCTATCTCCATTCTTGTATAAAGGAAGTACCTTACCAGTTTTAAAAATTGTAGGGAAAGTTCCTGTTGACAATGACTTGTTAATTAAAAAGGCCATACTTAAACATAATCAAATGCATGGAAAAGATTTAAGAATAAGTAAAACTAACCATATGCTTTAGTTTATGGGCTCACCATGGTAGAGCTCCCTAGAGATTTTGTGATATCGGTTAAATCTGTAGTGGTAATTTCTGGATATTTTGGGCACACCGGTGCCGCCTTTGTACAATATTCTAAGATACTTCAATCAAGGGAGTTTTAGAATTTCTAGGGTTGAAATAAAAAGATGTTGATTCAAACGTTGGGGAAATTTAAATTTACAGGTTATTTATTCAACTGAAATACTTTTAATATATAAAATATATTTAAAAGAAGAATATGTTAAAGGGAATTATTCTTATTTGAATCAACTAATTTATTATTTTATTCAACTAATAAAATTCAAATAAAGGAGAAATCTTCTTTGAAGAATAAGATGGTGTTGCTTGAATATTATTTAATTTTATTCAACAAAAGAAGGTGGACACCACATGCTTTGTTGAATTTACATTTTCATTTTTCTCAGTGCATTGGTTAAGAAATTATTCGTCAATTTCCCTGTATCACAGGATCCTTTAAAAGGCCCCAGCTTCCTGACTTAATCTCTCAGTACACCCCATTACTCAATACTTCATTTCTCGCTACCGCTAGTAGTTTCGCGATTTCTTCATGATTTTATCGGCGCCCGTCCGGTGGATCTGTACGAACCATAAACATGCAAGGATAAAAACGTATCGTTCGATACCATTGACTTTTATCTTAAATCCTCACTTTTGAACCGACTTGTAAATAATTCCTCTTTATTTACAGTTCCTCTAATTTTACCTGCCTTAAATTTAAATTGCTTTGTTTCTTTACTACTTTCTTTTAGAGCACAGTATCCTGGACTTTTCATGAATAACTATGCCAACGTCACATAATTATTTACTCATTGTTTATTATAAACCCTTTATAAACAATTTTAACCACCAACATAATACCAAGTGTAAGAGTTTGGCTCCCAACGTGAAGTGTAACAATTTGACGTCCAACGTAAAGTACAACACTGCGTACTTAAAACTTTTTAGTTATTCTAAAGCGTGTCCTTCAATGATGTTTCGTCTTTTTTCTCGGCCAACATAATTTGTTTTCAGTTTTGTATTTTTATATAATCATTCACATTTCTATTATTATAAGTTTTTTTATTTAATATTTCGAGGCTGTCTAGTGAGGATTACTGATTTTTCGACTAATGCCACTAAGCACCACCTAATTTCGTTGTCTAATCTTCCAACTTCTCCTTTTTTTATTCATAAGCATTAAAAAAAAATTTGCTTGCTCTGAACGCTATCCTTCAATGATAATGTTGTGACTTGTCTGTCGCTGATATAAGCGTTATCTTAGGTTTTTAGTGTATAATCATTCCGGTATTTATTATTTTTAGTTCTTTATTTAATATGTTGAGGTTATGTTTTGACGATCACTTACTGATTTTGTCACTACTGCAGCAACGTCAGCAAACACAAATACCACAGTCTTAACTATTTCTTATTTATAGTTTTTTTTTGCTTGTATATCTTCGTTAATGACCGCAGTAAATAATATATGTAACCGTGTTTTAAACTTACTATTCACTAGTCACTCAATAAAAACCACCAGATTCTTCTTTATTAATTGGTAAATAAATATAACAATCACCACTATTTATTTTTAATTTATCGAAACGTTGGAAGCCCACTAATTAATGAATCTATTCAGGTTTTTATGACAAGGGTTAAACTTTTGGTTGAACGTGTATGTATGTATGTTTATACATATGTTCTTATGAAATTTTAATGGCAGGAATGTTGTAATATTTCGATCTTTGAAGCAGCAGGACCAGGACGATTTTTTTACTGGCGATAATGATTTAAAATTAGCGTTAGAAAATGTGCTACACTGAAGTGTTGACATGTGTGATTTTTTTGCGCCCGAGGGAGATCTATTATTATTACTTGTAAGACTGCCATTTCGCATGTGAATGTTTTATTGGCGATGTCCATCGTCTCTTCCGGATTTTTCCGACAGAAATAAACGACTTTTTTATGTCTTTCGCTTTCAATGAAGAAAAAAGTCGCAAGGAAATATATTATATCCATGGTTCCCAAAAATATATAATACTTTTATTAAAGACATCTGTTTTCGACGATATTTTTATGGATTCATATTTCTTGCTACTAGTACCATAGATGAAACACTTCGACTACCTAAGACGCCGTCCTGTGCTGTAAAACGAGCATACGCATTTTCAGGTGGGCGTCATGAAGCGCCTTTAGTCAAAGACACTTTTAATGTTTATTTAATGTGCAAATGTTTACATTATTTTTTAATTCTAAAAGAAAAGATTTAATATTTTTGGCAAAAGTACAGTCGATGTCATTAAGAAATTAAAAAAATACTAGAAAAACTTTTGTAAAACTATCCATTAAATAGTACATATTTGCATTTTATGAAAGGTCTTCTGTTTCGTTAAACTCCTTCATATTCTTGAGTTTATCAGACCAAATAATAATAATTGAAAGTGGAAATATGAAACCAAGAAGTACCTAATGATTATTTAGATTCTCTGTAAAGTTTATATTATTATTTAGCCCTATAACAATAGCGATAGCAGATAGAAAACACGCTGTTTTAGAAACAAGTCCTCCAATTGCTTTATTAGTGAAATGGAAATATTTACTTCATAACAAAATTTATACTGAGGTTTTCAGCCTTGAGGCATAACAACAACTAAGAATACAAGTCGGTCTATTGACGCAATGCTCCAAATGAATTCTACACAAACAATATTATTTGTTGGGTACCGTATATTGGCACCAATACATTTGTCAAGAAATAATTTCCAAATATATTTACAATTTTATTAATAACTAGCGATACTCTACGTGCGTTTTATCGCCAAAAAAAGAAACGCATGGTTTAGAGCTTTAAAATTGAAATGTTTTTTCTACGCAATTGATAATGAAATAAAAGTAAAATTAATATCAACTTGAAAAAATTTAAATGCACTTTGCAATCCAAAAATTATGATAAAGCGATGAAATAATCAAAAATACCAAAAACAAAAATTTTGAAAAATGATGGAAGTTTTTTAAATTTTTAATCTGATCGGCACTAAACTTCACAAGAACACTTTTAAAGCTATGGTACAGTCCTTTGCGACAAATTTCATCGAAATCGATTCAGCGGTTTTCGAGTTTATAGGGAACATACACTCCCACACACACACATACATATACATCCACTTATACAGTATGTGTCAATTTTCATTAGGTATAGGGATTCAATGTTTACGTGCGATTTATACGTATACAAGTAATACGTGGCAACGTGGCACCCCTACTGTCCGTCACCATTCCCGGCAACAATCGACATCACAACGATTTTCTCCGATCTTCCCACTTCTCCCGACCAGATTTTACATTCAATGTTTAGCTGCGAACACGTTGCGACCTAGTCTGCAATAAAAGCCATCTTAATACTGGAACGGGAAACTTCAAATGGCCGCCGCGATCTCTTGATCTAGTAGTTTATTATTATTTTCAGAATCCTTTTTTATTTACCTTATTTTTAATTTTATTAGAATTACGCTTTTGTTTGTGTCATGCAGCGTGAACGCAGCTTAATAATTCTCAGCATTTACTGAAAGGAAAAAGAAAAACAAATCCTTGCAACTCGTAAACATTATTTCTGAACGCATTACAAACACCCAAGCCGGTGGTCGAATAGTTACTGCTAACCACGTTAACTTGTATTTACGACGAGCATGCATCGGTCGTGCTGCATTGGAAAGTAAAGAAGGGGTTCTATGTTGCCACGTACTGTATTGATTAAACGCTTATGGCTAATTAAAATTGACACATGCTGTATACATACGAGTATTTATAAAGATCTGTTAATATTCTAATATTTTAATTCATTCATGTTTATTAATTGGCAAAGATAATATCAATATTATCGAAACGTTAAATTATTATATATCACGTGATTGTCAACATTCACCGGTAGATGTTGATATTCAGTGTATGTCCGAAATATTTTGTGAAATATAATTTGGTGACATCTTGAGTTGCAAAGTAATTCCTAATTTTTGCAGCTGTACTTGTGAGTAGTCCATTTTTACCTTGCAATTGCAACGTCTATATCCCTGGCCTTCGTTTTCAAATCGACGTTAATACATTAAAAGTGACTGTTACTGAGATATTGTCACTTTTTGATATAATTTTGTCAGTTTTATGGTTTTAATTAATATAGTATAGTACTGACAAAATTATATCAAAAAGCGACAATAGCTCAGTAACAGTTACTTTTAAAGTATTAACGTCTTATATGTCTTTGATGTAAAATGTTGATGTTTCATTTAAAAAAATTGACTTTTATACAAAAAATGAGGTGTGGCCACCACACGACTTTCTTATACGTATGAGCGTTTCAAACTGTACAATTTTAAGAATTTTTTTAATACAAAACTTATTCAAAAGCCTATTCTAAGTACTTTCATTCTCTTAATAAATCGCTATAGAAAGCATACTTCGCAAGATATCAAAAAAGTGCTCCTCGCTAAGAGTAAAACGGCTACTTCCGGTCCGAATTTTGAAATTTCGTATATAGAAAAAAAATTGCCAATATAGTTCTAAATACTTTTGTACTCTTGATAAATATATATAGAATGCATAACTTACGACATATTTGCAAAAAATCGCTATTCGATAAGAGTAAAAGTGGTACTTCCGGTCTGAATTTTGAAATTTTTTTTATACAAAAGATATTTAAAAGTACGTTCTAAATACTTTTATACTCGTAATGTACCTGCCTAGAAAGCATGACTTGCGAGATATTTGCAAAAAACTGATTTTCGATAAGAGTAAAAGACCTACTTCCGGTAGGAATTTCGAAAAACTTTATTAATACAATTTTTCTCAAATTTAATTTTGAGTACATTTGAGTTCTTTATAGATTTGTTTAAATTTAGTAATTGACGAAATATTTGCAAAATTCAATTTTTTCACTAAAGTAAACTACTACTTCCGGTCTGCCGATTTTGCTCAAAATCTAATCAGTTCTCAAGAGATTATATTCGTAAATACAAAACTTGGAATTGATATCTGCAGCGGTTTGACCGCTATCGTGGTCACACACACAGAGAGAGAGAGACAGACAGACACACACACAGAGAGAGAGAGAGAGAGAGAGAGAGAGAGAGAGAGAGAGGGAGAGAGAGAGAGACATTTTTTTAAAACCATTTTTTTGGTATCAGGGGACCTCAAAACGTGGACATCTGCAAAAATCTCGAGGTCGAAAATTTTCATCATCGCAATACTTCCTTATACTACGTATAAGAAAGTAAAATGTGTCATGTAATTTTAATCCACTTTTCTGCACATGCAGCTAGTAACAGTAAAAAAATAAAACGTGCCTCTATTAGGACCTCTTATTGTAAACAATACTGCCAAATCCGTCTAAAACGTCGTTTTCAAGAAATATAATTTTATACAAACATAGAATTTTTCAGAAAAATGGGAATAAGTCAAAAACTTTAGATTTTAGGCCTATACTATCTTATTAATTTTTGCCTAAAAATTATACGGGGAATACAAAAATGCAATAATATATACCTAGGGTATTCCATTTAAAAAACTATAACTATGATTAGCCACCAAGTTATGGAACACTTTGTATAATATAAAATATGTTTGAAGTGTGATCCTGATGACCAGCTATCACAAGAAAAGAACCGCGTCGAAATATCTTCACTCATAAAGGCATAATCGGCTTTACCCCCGTAGATGACGCATCCTGTATATATTTCCTTATCTTCGTTACATATTTACTGTCTATTTAATATTTAATGCATATAATTTTTAATAAACAGTTCACCTTCATACCCATAAGATATATTTGTCTCCCTTTCATCCACTACAATTCCACTCCATATGTGTATTCTGACAGGTGATTGATTGCTTAACTAATTCTTATCAACTCATTTCATTATTGTTTTCATTAATTGTAGGTACTCCAAAATTCTCAAATAATGTATTTGCTTTTTGCTGTACTAACTCTATAATGATGAGTTTTAAAAGTATTTACTGCCTTGCCTTATTGTTAATAGTTTAGTTTATTAATTAATCACATATGAATACATATACATATTTTGTATAACACGTCAATACGAAATGCCAAAATACACTACTAAATAAATAAATACATACAATCAAATATATAAAAAGGTAAACAACAAATCATATAATATATACACAGTTAGAAATTAACATCATATGTGAACTTAACCAAAAGTGTCACTGCTTAGGAACAGCGATAAATTCTTGCAATATATGTAATTAATTTGCAGAAGCTAGAGCAGTTTCCGTTTAAACTCTTGGGTATTTTCTAAAACTTGCAATTTGTCTGGTAACTTGTTAAAGAGGTTGACCTCTTTGTAATATTCAATCTATTATTGGGCAACTTGAAATCGTTTCTTTGCCGAGTATTATATGCTTGTATTTCATAGATTTTTTTAAAAGTATACATCAAAAGTTCTAAAATGTATACACTAGGCAAAGGCAAAATGATGTATTGCTTGAAACATGGCCTGCAAGATATAGTCGAATGAATACCGGCAACAGAACGAATTACGCGCTTCTGCGCAAGAAATACTTGAATGGCATACGGAGGTGATCCTCAAAGGATGCTTACATATTGCCGTGATCCTCATAGTTTAAGCATTTTAAAATAGTTAGACAATTAAGTATTAGAATAAGAAAATAAATTTTTAATTGTAAACATAATTGCTAAAAACGAATTATGAGTTGCATTACCTCTAAGGCGCAACATTATGATGATAGGTATATAATAATTTGAGATTGAAATAAATTTATATGATAAAAGGTATAGAAATAAACACAAAAATAAATTCATGTATATTAGTAGAAAAGATGAGCACAAGGTGTGTTCTCAATATACAAAAACAGAACCAATGAAAAAGGTGAAATTAGACATGCACGACATGAAAACATCTTTCAAAGTGAATAGATGCAGTAAATAAATTTGTAAAAAGATTGTTATCTGTTAGACATTTTATGGTCACATTTAACAATACAATAAATACCTGATACTTATATTTAATAGTATTTTTAAAAGGATATACAAAAAAGTGTTCCTTATTCGAGACGGTTTAAATAAAGGAAAGGCTTCAGAAATAGCAGGATAAATCTGGTTTAATTTGTAAAAGCTTCAGAAATAATAGGGTAAATCTGGTTTAATCTGAATAAATCTACAAAGAAAAAATAATGTTAACGTTGTTGACAGCTACGTGCAAATCAACCTACACGAAGATGAGAGAAGGTGGCTGGAAGACAGGGATAAAGCTGTCAAGGTCCTGATAATGTGATCATAAAAGAAGAATCTCATCTGTATTCAATGTATTTCCGATTATTTCCAACGAAGATATCAACAAAAAGAAAATAAGGATAGTGTTAAATAATGGGAAAAGGAAGTATTTAAACAATGATGAAAGAGGCAACAAATTCATTTACAAATACAATGAGGGATGGCGTTAATAGAAGAAGAATATACCTACTCAAGACAAAGAATCGCGAATGTGCACGGACTTTAATAATAAACAATTTGTGTGTGTGCATTCTGTGCAATTTTTAACTTTCAAAAACTGTATAGGTATAGTTCAACCTGGGGGAAAACTTGAAGAAAACAAATATGAACAGGGCAACACCAACATAAACATTAGTGTGTGAGTTGTGGCGCTGCAGACGGATAGTCGTGTTTTGTTTCGAGGACCGAGGTGATAAAAGGCGCGAACGACGATAGAAGCGAGTAAGCTGCCGATCTTTTGAATTGATCGAACGTATAAAAATTTTGTTTCATACGCAAATGATTGCAGGCGTACTAATACACTGCATAAAATCATTTTAGTTGAATGTATTAAGTTATTTTGATTTCAATAAGTAATTTAGTTTTTTCACATTATAATTAATTCATTGTTACATTGTTTAATTTCATATTTCTTTTTATTATCAAAATGGTAGATATAAACCAACAGGAATTTGATAATGTATATCAATATTATAAGTAAGTTTTTCTTGAAATAAATTCATGATAGATAGTTGATGGTGTACGGCGTGTGCTAAAAATGCTACGTGCGAATGTTCATTTTTGGTAAAGCGTTTAACATCGTCAATATTTTTGAATAAAAATATTATTTTCTTTGCTAAAGTAGATTAATTTTGTAAATCATGAGAGAATTGTTAATGATGTAAAAGGGCATTAAAGGTACTACGTGAAAATTTTTGCTAGCCATGTTTACTGCGCATTATTAACAATTTATTAGATTAAATTTAATAAAGATTTCAAGCATTTTGAATACGTAAAGGTATAAGCATAGCCAATAATTCGTATGTACAACGTGCGAATATTTGCATATGGCAATTGGTGGGAGTCTTATCAAGATGTTTTTCTACTTTGCGAGGTTTTAGATCTCCAGAGGCATTACGTACAAATGAATGTTTTTTGTTGAAATAAAATTTAGCGTCGTAAGGGAAAAATTCATTTCTTTGAAATTATACGATATTAAAAGTTTGAAGATATAGCAAAAATAATATTTTTACTTAAATCCATGTAATAGATTAAAAGCAATGTGTTTTTCGCATATACCGATAGGTCCAGCTCGGAACGGGCCATAGTCAGCAATGAGTGGCGACACCGAAATCCCCACCGAAACCCCTCTACCCGCAGCAGCAGCACATTGCAGTTAAGAATTTAGTAAGACTTAAACCGCGCAAGGATATAGTCGTTTGCATATTCGTTCTGTATACGTAATTTGCCCATTTGTTTCAGACATAATAAGGTCCAATTTATTATTATTATTGTATTCTTAGCTGCTACGGAAAAGTAATTTTAAGTAATAAAAAAACAATAACGTTTTCTAAAAGATAAAAGTAAAAAAATCAATAATTCTACAAAATAAATTCAAATTTTAAGAAAGTCACTCAAAATGGGAGCACGCGGAGTGGTATCCTACACACGTTGCCACATAGAACGTTCCATACGTATATTGTTGCCTATGTATGGCCCGTCGCGGGCTGGACCTATCGGTATATATATTTTTGTTTGTGGTTGGAATAATAAGAGGACATTTTTCTTTTACAGCCACATGTTGCCAAAGGATTTTTTTTACTGTTTTTGTTATTGAATATTGGGATCAATACAAATGTTTTATGAGATTTAAAATATTTTTTTATTATTAACCTTATCGTATTTAATTTTAAATAAGAAATGTTGTTGACGAATAAAGGAAGGATCACTGCTAGAACCTACAAGAGTAATGTGAATGAAAACCTGGCAGTAATAGAACCTGACTAGGTCTTCAGTATATAATAAATGCCTCAGTACTCTAATCTGATAACATGAGCAAGTAATACTGGAGATCAACTTATCACAATGAATCCTCCAATCTGAGCACTCATCAAGCGTCACGCCAAGAAAACTAACACTAGACTGATGAGTAATACCAGTATCAAGGAAAGCGAGATCCAAGTCAAAAACCGCCTTGGACTGCCCCGTATGAAAAATCACAAAATGTATCTTTGATAGATTCAGAAATAATTTATTACTCTGGAACCAATAGCAGAGTCGCCTGGGAACTTCACGCACGCTTACAGGGTCAGAATCCGAAACCAACGCAATGGTATCGTCAGCAGAAATGTACAATGGAGCATCAACGTATGATACAAGTTCATTAATAAAAAGTAAAAACAATACTGGGCCGAGAACTAATTCCCGTGGCACACCGAGGCCCACAGGCAAAACCGAGGAATAGAAATTTATAGTCATGTACCTTGCCTGTGGGGTATCGACTCACTGTGTTTGCTCAAACAAATACGAACAAACCACTCGACACTACGCCTCTAATACCGTAGTGACACAGCTTGTCAAGCAGAATCCGATGATTCACGCAATAGAAAGCACACGCAAGGTCAGAAAATACTCCAGCAGGGTACTCTCCACGATCCAAACCATCAATTATCTCTTTAATAAAGACAGTTACAAGTTCTAACCTTTTGAAATTTTGTGCTTTTATATTATGTAAATTATATTCTATCATAAAAAAAATTACTTTAATAATTAAATTTAATTTTATGTTATATATTTCGGACAATTCACAAATAAATTCAAACGGTTCTCAAAGTTCGGGTGCTACTTTCTCACTAATTCAGTACGCCGTTATGCTGGGGAATACCGATTTGATTTGTTCGTATAAAATTCAAATCCGAAAGACTGGATAGAAAGTAATTATATGCATATTCTATACATATATCTACATAAAACTTCTCAATTGCATTTCCTGGTATGTATTTGAATTACAAGATAAAAATAAATATCGCAAGAAAACCACTAATCCGTTCATACATGCAGAATAATAACAAAATGAAATGTAATCTACGATGAGATCTACTTACTTTTGAAATTATTAGTATCCATTCATTTCAGCTGGCTTCTTCTTCGTCATTAACATCGAGCGCGCCTTTAATTCAAGATATGTTAAACTTGCACGGCGTAAATGGTAGTGTTAATATTATTTGTAATTAATAATCGTCTTGCGTATAGCAGGATATAATTAATAATAAATGTCTGGTGTGAACTTGATTCACCACCTATTTATGGTCTAGTCCGTTTAGTTACGCCATGTTTACCCTGTTATATGAAAAATTAACAAGCATTAATTATGACAATCACCACAATGTTAATTATTCATTTCGTTTCGACGCTCATGCCGAAGACTATGTGGCGTTTTAATTAGTTTAAATGAAAAGGTGAGAAAACAATTTGAAATTATTGCAACGTTCGTGTACAAATCGTTTCACTTCAGTTTTTAATGAAGTATCTTAATTAATTCATGTAATTTTGCTCCTTAGCTTTTTAGATTTAAAAATGCCGACTTATTAAGAGGAGCGTTTACCTATCGAAAATTAAGGCATCACCGTTTTGCGTTTTTTAAATTTATTTTGTAATTTTAGAATCTCTAGTTTGGCTTAGTGATGCTAAAGGCATAAACTTATAATGTCTAGGCCAGTTTTTGTACTAATTTATTTTCTTAAAAAAGTTATGTGTTTTAGAAATACATAACCACAAAAATGCATGAATTTGTCTACTAACTAAGGGCTGATACACAAAAGAAAAAAACAACCTCTACGCGCCAGCTGCACATTTGATGAACGATGTAAAAAAAACGTTATTATTTTTGAAGATAAAAAACATTAAATAGTAAACACTGCCACACACATTCCACACGAGTGTTTTTCGAAGCTATTGCGTCGTCTATCCCCACTTTACGGTATCTCTACCGGTCCTAGCGAAGACGCAAATCTATCGCAATCGCTCGGCTAGTCCAAATTTAAATCCGAGTGACAGTTTGTAATTAAAAAGAAATGTCATATATACCTATAATATTCGAGTGTATAATAATATAACAGTTATGGGCAAGCGAAAATTGGCTTATTATAAAACATCAACAATATCAACAGTTCCGTGAGTAGTCATTCGTTATACACTATGTTTCCCACCTATAGTATTCCTTTATCTATAACAGAATCTGTCAATAAAGCCAAAGCGCTGTGATCGAAACCGAATATCGTCTAGCTCCACCTACTCACATCCGCTTGCGTCTACCCGTCCAGCGAGTAATATAAGTTGCATAAGTTTCTATTTGTTGGTAAACGCCCCTCTTAAGTATTATACACCAATATTATTATTACATGTTTTAATGTATTTGAGAAAAGTACATTTTACTGTTATTAAATTTCAATTGAAATTCAAATTTATTAGTTAACGTAAAAAAATACAAAAAAAACGACAAAATATGCATATGAATTGTATATACGAGGTGTGACAATTAAATAACCGAACTTGTGTTAGAAATCGTTTTGTTGGTCACCAATTACATAAGAAAGATTATTGCCTTCAAAGTATTTTACTTGCTGATCCCTATAACGCTCCACATGAATTTTCTATTGTTTAAAGCAGTCCCCTTCTGCCAGCTTGATGAGAACCTCCACTCCACTCAGTTTTGCTTTCACCGCTTCCACATTCAAATCTTGTCCCCATTAATTCTAACTTTTACTACTTGAACTAGCATCTATTAGTAATTAAGCTCACATTAAAAAAGATATCAGTTAATTAAAATAAAATTATCTAAATATACATACTAAAACAATAACTACCGCTAACATGTATCTTGTATTGTTTATATTCTGTATGTATAATAATAATATGTGGACTGTTCCTTGAGATTTGTATTCTCACCTGGTGCATAACAAACACATAATTTATCAACTTTGCCAATATTTAACCTGCCATCTATTCCCAATAATAGGCGAAATCTCCATGGTAAAACTCGACATTTATAAGTTTTATTTAAATCAGATAAGCCAAGACTTAATTTACATATTTACCAACACCATATTTAATAGTATTTTATAAAATAGCATTTCCTATTATTCCTATACCTACGTATTTGTCTTTTTATAATTTAGGAAAATTAAAGCACGTGTTGTAAGTATAAATGCTTTAAAAATAGACACATATTCTATTAATTATTACTAACACCTTGGCACCTTGCTCAAAGATTGTATGCTGCTATGCAAAACTGACGTGAATCTAACATATTTTCAAAATTCATATTGTATAACCTATACAAAAATAACAAAAAAACAATCTTCTAGATAAACAGTCATCATATCAAACAATATATCAGATTAATTTATCATATGCTAGATTTAGGATATCACAAAACTGTTAAGTACTATTATGTATTGTTTATTAAGACACCATCTCAAAATCAAATCTCGTTTCTGGAGCCTTTTCCTGCCCAAAAAAGATCATATCATAAGAAAAGTTTTTATATCGAGGTAACAATACGTCCCCTCATCTACATATCTCTATTATTATCCATAAAATTATTTGCAATAAGTACACAGTTTTTTTTTAAAAGGGGCACTAGGTATATTAAATGCGTCGTAGATTCATATCGATTATTATATTAGAAAGAGATACATATTTATATGGCATATTTCAAAGCAGTATAGACATTTCAAGATTCATATTAAAGAAAATTATATAAATGTATATTGCTTGATGCAAAATAATGTGTAGTAATACATACAACTAAATTGATTTATTTAATGAACATGATAAAATAAATCCAAACACAATTTATATCCGGAGGAAAATGTCATTCGGTCTTTATATTTACGCCTATAGCGTTGGTCGTCTGCCTTATCTTCTCCGTCATTTAATATGCCTATTCAACGTTATAGTTGCATTCCGATTCTTTTTTTTTACTGAGCTCCATCCTCATTCAAATGTTCCAGTCTTATTAGTCATCGAAATGAGCATGACGTTTAGAAAAACTTAAATTTCTTTCTTTGGATGTCAATGGATATACAGGCTGTCCCAGAAATAAAAAGACGGAGTAGCAGATATCGGAAGCTAGATTGTGTAAAAACGTACCCTCAAAATATCAAGTCTTTATTCGTGCGCAGACGGCAAAAAAATAATAATAAAGAATTTAATTGGCCTTACGCCAACCCTGGAATAAATATCCACCTGCTTCAGTTTCACAATCAGTCCCTTTCAGGACCACCATATTACTTGTGTAGGGGGAGGAATAGATACTTCATACTAAATATCAAACCATTAATTACTTTAATTTTACACCTGCTAGAAAAAAATAATTACATTCTTGATATTTACTACGATTTATTGAATATTCTAAAATAATAATAATCAGCTGTTTCCGACTACAAACACATTAAAGAGCAACAACCTTCCTATTTTAAAAATAAAAACAATCTTTTATTGTCTGCAATAAAGTGCGTCGCCCATCTGAGTCAACAACCGACTACATAGTTGACGCATCGGGCAAAAAATGTTTTATATGAATGAGTACGATTTAACGTTTTTTTTTCGTTTTATACAAATAAAAGCGTATTTTTCTATGTATGCGTGTTCGTTTCTATTTACAAATGAGCATTCTTACGTGTATTTATAAACATACATTCTGTGCCAGGTCCGTAATGTAATTTTTTTATTTAAAAAACAACATAGAAAATTAAATTTTTAATTTTAATTTCTTTGTTATTGCGGTATATTTGGGCCTGTTTCTGTTCGGACTTTCCATACCTGCTACTCCGTCTTTTTATTTCTAGGACAGCCTGTATAAACTTGATTTTCGATGAGAGTAAATGTTACTTCTGAATTTGCGAGATATTTGCTGAAACTCCTTTTGCGATAAGCAAAAAGACCTGCTTCCGGTAGATATTTCGAAAAACTTTTTTATAAAATCTTTCTAAAATTCACTTTTTAGTACTTTTCTATTTGTTTAAACTTAGTAGTTGACGAGATATTAGTAAATTTTGATTTTTTTGATTAAGTAAACAGCCACTTTCGGTCTACCGATTTACTAAAAACGTAATCAGATCTCAAGAGGAAGATTACACTCGTAAATATAATGTTTGGTAATGATAGCTTTACCTCTTTGGTCGCTTTCGTAGTCAGAGCGACAGGGAGAGAGAGGTGCAAAAGTCACGCCTTTTGTGTCTTCGACATGTGGACATCTGCAAAAATTTCAAGGTCAAAAATACATGTCATCGCAATATACTTCAATACACTAGATACGTATAATAAAAAAAAATGCGGTGTGGCCACCACACGCCTTTCTTATACGTATGAGTGTTTCAAATTATAGAAATTTTTCTAACAAAATTAATCAAAATGCTATTACAAATACTTCTATTCCCTTAATAAATCGTATAGAATGCATAATTTGCAAGATATTCGAAAAAAAGTGCTACTCGATAGGAGTAAAAGTGTTACTTCCGATCCGAATTTTGAAATTTCATGTATACAAAAGACATTACAAATCCAGCTCTAAATACTTTTGTACTCTTGATAAATATATATAGAATACATAATTTACCATATATGTATTTGAATTTTGATTTTTTTTTATACAAAAGATATTTAAAATTATGTTTTAAATACTTTTATACTTATAAGAGTGAAATACCTACTTCCGGTAGGAATTTCAAAAAACTTTTTAAATACAATTTTTCTCAAATTTAATTTTGAGTACATTTGAATTCTTTATAAATTTGCTTAAATTTAGTAATTGACGAAACTTCCGGTCTACCGATTTTACTGAAAAACTAATCAGATCTCAAGAGGGAGATTATACACGTAAATACAAAATTTGGAATTGCGGTTTGACCGCTATCGTGGTCACACACACACACAGAGAGAGAGAGAGAGAGAGACAAAATTCTCGAGGTCGAACATTTTCGTCATCACAATACTTCCTTATACTGACGTATAAGAAAGTAAAATGAATCAACAAATAAATAAGAATTGCTATAATAATACAACTCTGCAGAAAGATTGATTTGTCTATCAGTATAACAGTATATCAAATTAATACGGGGTAGAAATACAATTTAATAATACAACGAAATAATTTAATTGACAGATGACTAAAATAATGGTATAAAACTCTATAATAACAACAACCCCAATAATAATTTTATAAATTATTATTGGGGTTGTTATACGACAACTGTTTGTTGGTTATAATAACAATTATGTTTCCGCTAGAATAGTAGAGTACAACATGCATATACACAGTTTAATTGAAAATAATTAACGATACAGTTAGCTAAACATTTATTTTGGTTGAATTTGCTCAATCTTTGAGAGTATGCTTTTTATAAGGCAGTTGTAGAAATTACTTGGATATAGAAATGTTTATTCAACTAATTTCGAAATGTACGATCGAGATTGTTAACTAAACAGAAAATGTGGGTCACCATATAAGTAAGAAGTGCTATAAACTAAAATACTTAAATTTGAAACACACAGGAATTGTTTGAAGTTTTAATTATTAATTGGATATTTTTAAAGGTTAAAGAAAAAATACTCAAGCCTTATTTTATATGTGTTTTTAATAAACAGGAATTCTTCTGTTATTTTCTTCGCTCGAAACACTTCTGCAAAGAAGATATACTAAAAGTACTATGAAAAAGTACACAATATATATTTTTACGTGAAACTACCTAAACAATGTGTTTCCTTTAGTATGATGAATGTAAAACATGTTGATGTAGTTTATTTTCTCTCAATATTGAATATTTATATATAGAGCATCACGATGTCAACGAATTTATATTATTGACAAGCGATACTTATGTTCCTTGAGAATAAAGTGATCACTTTTACTCGTTTTACCAGTACGGTATTGGTTTTTTAGTCCTTGGTCTTGGTTAGTCATTACCTGTAGCCAATACACAAAATGTACTCGTGAGATAACACAAAAAAATAATTTATTGAAAGCTCAACTAACTGTTAGCGTCGTCGTTCGTAAAATCAGTGTACATAACATACATTTAGAATAAAACAGGTTCGAACCATAGGTATAGAAACTTCTCGAAAGTGGACAAATAGAAGGCATTGAAAATTCTTGCATATAATTCTAAGATAACTAACCTAGTAACTAAAATTTAAATGTTGATTCAACAAAAGTTTTACTTGAAGAAGAAGATAGAGATCAAATAAATCAAAATATACATATTTCATTGTAAATTATGGTATTTCATCGCGTCTCCATTGAAAGTATGGTAAATAATAATTAATTTGTATGAAACTGTATGCGAAATTGCATAGGCGTCGGTTATTGCAACAGGACAATACAAGATCACATGCCGCATAAAGGACCAAGAATGTTTTAAATGAATTGCATTGGGAGTTGCTTCCGCGTCCACCCTATTTACCAAATCTGATTTCTAGTAAATATCCTTTGTTCAAAAATTTGAAAAAGCCACTAAGGGTGTTCTAATTCCGAACCTAAATAAGTGAAATATTGTAAATTTGATGAAAAGTGATGAAATAATGTATAAATCCTCATACTTTTTCTTTTCCTTAATATTTATGAAAATTCGACTCTAATTTCAGGGACAAGTTTTTTTTTTTTTTTTTTAGGTAGCTGTATCTTCTATTCTGTACCAAGAATAAATTAAACAAATACTTATTTATAATGTATTGATTATATCTAAAAATGCAATTATGGAATAATGTTTATGCGGTGCATTAAATATACAGATTTGTTGTAGTATCTCTCAAAAATTTATTTTCCTTATTTATATAAATCAAAATTAGATGCTGTTCGTTAGTAAGGGCATCAGTGGCATCACATGAGAAGAGCTGGACTGATTTGGCCAACTCTTTTTTTAAAAATGTTTGTAATACTCCGAAGAAGGTTTTTAGGGAAAGAACATGTTACTCGAAAAATTGGAAAATTCGGGAAAATCTAAATGTGCTTTTTCTATAGGACTTTGTATGAACTGAAGATCATAACTCACCATTCTAATGATGGATATGCGTAATTCTTTTTTCTTATTTTGTTTGTTATGGTCCTGGAAAAATTTTCAAGGACAATTACAAAAGAAAGTCGGAAAGTACGGACAAATTGCAAAAATGATAATTTTTGTATGCACTATCGATCATAACTGACGATCGAGACGACATATTGGGTTGATTATTTTTATGTTGCGTTCGTTATGCTCTCGAGATGAAAATAACTCAATTGAAAAAATCTGGAGGTCCTGGAGAAAATCCATCTATACATAATCGTTGGCGCGTTTGTTAGTGAAGGTGTAATTTCTGAACAACTTGACCGATTTAGGTCATATTTACACAATATATTTGTTTTGTCGAGGCGATGGTTCATAGCTACGTTAGGGTACGATAGGTGGCACTATAATCAAGTTATTAACAAATTCTAAATTTAGGGACCAAAATGACTCATATTTACAATATATGTTGATTTAGTGCCAAAAAAGAAAATCACGAAATGTAGACCCGATAGGTGGCGCTGTGGCCGAATTATTATATATATATCATCGTGCCACTTATCGGAAAAGGCAGAACAACGTCTGCCGTGGCAGCTAGTTTAAGAATAAAAAGGATTAGAAAAATAAATTTGTATGAATAACATACCAAAAATTAACTTATTTCATAGAATAATACTGAAGATGTAGAAATATTAAGCATATAAATATAATCTCATATAGCTCCAAATACTTCCGATCTATAACATAATCAAACTCAGACACGCGGTAGTACTGATATGGCTCAGACAAAATATTGCTCAAGAATTCTCACGTCAAAAAACAAGATATTTGAACAACGATTTAGTAATCAGGGTACCTTACATAGTGTAACCGATCACATCAACAAAATCCACAACAAATACAACATCAAAACTATATTCAAGCCACATTTCAAACTATTCGATTTCTTTTCGTCAGTTAAAGACCAACAACCTCTTGAATCTTTCGGAGTGTACCGGATTCCATGTTCGTGGGGCAGTGTATATACATCAGCAGACCAAACTATTGGTCACCACTCGTGTCTCCGAGCATAAGCGCTGCACCCCCTTGATGTGCAAGACCGGGTCTGCACTGGCTGAGTACAGGTTAGAAACCTGGCACCAGAACCAGTTTAATTCCACTAAAATCCTCTCCAAAGATTTCCATTATTCCAGCCGCAAAATCCGTAAATTCTTCAAAATACAAAAGCGCCCTAACAACCAACAAACCGAGACGACATACGATTACTATCTCCATCATACCTAGAAATCCATCATACAAACTCAAGTCAACAATAACATACTACACTGAACCGCAACACTAACCACAATATCAACCACCAACACCAGTAGAGAGGACGATGCGGTTTCAACCCAGAAACCAAGAAAATATTAGTATTAATCAGGTCCTTATTCTATGAATCTGTTTTTCGATTCACTTAATACGGACCTGATTAATAAGAACTACGTGCCAGTAACACAAGCAAAATCTGTAACCATAAATGGCTATTCTTACCATCAATCAAACAATAATTAACACAAAAAAATTATAAATGTATGCTCTGAATACACAAATTAAAATAAATGTTCTAATACAAATGAAAAGTAGTATACACGTTTACATATACCGGTTGTGTCAAATAACATTAGGCATAGGGAATCTCATGCATACGTATGGACGATGTATACTATGTGGGATGTATACGTATGTATATGTATGCCAACCCGGTACCAATGCCGGCGACGTATACATCATATATACGTATGCATGAGATTCCCTATGGCTAATGATGTTTGACACAACCGGTATATTTACCTACATGCGTTATATATCATATCAAATTTCTGGCTATTCATGGTAATATTGTTCACAATGAAAATACTAACATCAGGAATTTTATTTTGAATATGTGTAATTAAATCAATGACATACTAATTAACTTTATACTTTTAAACATATCAGAAATACGAATAGTAATACGGCTTGCACCTCTATCTGTTGTCCAAATCCAAATCTTGTCTTTTATTAAAAATTCTCATGGCAGCACTCAAAAAGAAAAAATAAATTGCTCTAGCAGGCTTTTATAAGACATATTTTCTTTTTCTCGTGCATTGGTGTTGCAATATTGTAAGATGGCCTCAAATCACCTATGTATCACGCCGCATCCACTAGTTTATCGCGTGTCTTATCGTTGCATATTTATTTTTAAAATTAAACAATTTATGACTGGTTATTATAAATTTGAAATTCATAATTTTCATAATTAATTTCATTAGTTAAGTTTAGGTTCATAACAATATGTAACTGCATAACATAACATGTTATTATTTATTATTATTTAATTACACGTTTGTACTTATGCGTACATACCTTTAGGAAACTTATAGAATTGATATTATAAATCACAAATCATGAATTCTATTATCTATACAAGTCCTTTTTAACGTCGTTTTCAATACAAAAACACAAGAAGTATTCAATAGAAATTAAAGGAGATAAAACGAAGATGTTCGTGATTTACCTTCAATTACACCGGACGACGAATGCGACGAAACGGAAAAAGGAGAACAGGAACAGTGCGACCAGGATGGAGAACGTGAAAAAAAGAGGTAAACAAACCCGCGACTGCAACATGTCTAAACGCAATTATACTTATTTTTATAGTTTTATTGATGTTTCAATGCCATGTATGATTGCAAAAGTCGAGTCAGTTCACTGACTGCATGTTAAAAAGCAAAACAACGTTAAAACGCGATAGCTTTATCAATTGTATGCGTGAATAGAAGAGGGACGCCCATATCCAACGCAATAACTCAAAATATTCGCTGCAATATTGACCATGAGACTGTTTGTACTCACAACTCGCACTAACACACGCTCATGTAGCATATGTGTGTCTATTTATACAGAGGATCGCGAAAAAGTTTTATTCATACTTCCCATGCTTGTATATATTTCGAGCAAAATCAAATTAATCCGTTTTTCATTCAAAGTTATATGCAAATTTTCATGTAAATAAATTAACCAATTTTGCAGGCAATTAGGTTTTCATAATAAAGGTTATAAAAATACAGTGACGTTCACATTTCATGCAAAATTCATTACTCACATAATTAAAGCATATTTCACATTAATCGTCTTGTTAGAGGAAATGTTTTTCTTAGAATAATAAGGAATAATCTGTAAACGTACTATTATAACTAGGCGATTGATAATTCGATTATAAAGATCACCGAATAGTGCTAACTGATTATTGAAATATTTAAGTTTTCCTCATCATTACCCGATGCCACAGTAACATAAGTTAATGCAGATTGTACCAGTGAATAGACCTTCAACTGATCTTCAGCACTTATAATTAGGGTGCGGACACGAACGGTTGATGACTCATCGTCCATGGGCGCACTATTGAAATTTTGTATTTTCAAAGAGGTTTTAATTTTATTTATATAATTGAATAACAAGTGGCTGGTGATCTATAAAATACAAAATACCTTATTATATGTTCATTTTCTCTTCAGTAAGACTTGTTCTCCTTCAATTAAGTACATCCTTGTAGATAGAAAACGTCCTTTCTACATCGCAACTGGTTATAGGTGCGTACTGGAAATATTCTTTTATTTCAGAGTATTTAGCATACACAAATGCCGTAATGTTATTAAATCTGGATTTCTATTAAAAACTGCGTCTAACTTTTGCCGAAGGCCACTTCCGAAGTCACTTGAAATACTTTTGAAATTATTAATAGCCCACATCTAATGTGGTTAATCCATCTTTTAATTTGAGATTTCGATTTTCAAAATATGTGATTAGTTTAGGCAAATTTCCAAAGTAATCTTGAAGGAATAACAACTGATTGTTTAAATTTGGGATTTGTGTTAGTTCCTTGCACTCAGAAATACTTCGAGCATCGTCATTTAAACATGTAACGACATTTTGTAAACTATCGAAATTCTCTGCATAAAAACTATTTCTGTGTATGTCTTAGCAAAGCTAAGTGACGAACGTGCGATATTTTGACATTCTGTAACGATATTTTACTGACATTGGAATAAATTTCGGAATCACTGACAATTCATTTTCATATCAGAAAAAGCAACATAAATAACGTTCTAGATCTAAATAAATGATAACTAAAAATGTACGCGTATGTTAATGAAACTAAACGAAATCCAGTGCACACTTACGTCTAGGGTCTATTCTATAAACCGGTATTAAACAGACTATTATAAAAATTACGAAGTACTTAATTAACAGTCAAAACAAAGAAAAAACGAAACTAACTAAGTATGAATGAAAATTTTATTTCTCTTGCGAAATATAAGGCAAATATAATAAATTTTAAAAACCACTCACGCTCCTATCTACGCCGATGCAGAAAGGATTTTACTCATAAATTCCTTATTTTATGGGCATTTTTTGCTCTCATTCTCGTGCACTTCTCGGGCCTGCACAAATGTTGCAGTTCACCATATGAATTAGTGCTATTCAGTAAGTTTACATTATTTCAGTGCTCCGTTGTAACTTCGTCGTAGTTTAAACCGGTCATCTCCGCGCCCTACTTATAATACCCTTCATTTACAACATATAAGATAATAATCCCTATTAATAGTTCTACAAACATGTTCCATTTGACTTGCCCGGCCTATGTGCGAATCTATTCTATCTCTATCTCTAACACCCAAATATTCAACACTAATCTATTGGTTATACTCTAAGGCGTAAACTGTTCTATAATAATATCCACCTGATTCCGTAACTGATATTTGTTACAAGTATCGACCGGACGTATCAGGCCGAAATTACGACCGACAAAAGAAATAATGTATAACATCACGCTCTTACTGAATAGCACTATTCATATGGTAAAATGCAACATCTGTTTTCGTCGAGAGAACGGACATGGTAGGTAGAAGCGTGAGGAATTTTTTACATTTATTCTATTTACCTTATATTTTGTAGATAAATAAAGTACGGAGGCTTTACTCGATTTGAACTACAGAATGAACAAATAATAATGTATTTTGTATTCTATAGATCATCGGCCGCTCGTGTCCGGTCTCTAATTACAAGCCACCACTGTGACTGCTGGATCATCCGCATACCACATTTGCATCAATCTGACCCTGTAGATGATTTATGGAAAAAGAGAAGATAAATGGATCGAGTTCTAAATCATATCGTTTGTATGCCAGAGTTTATTTTGTGACTTCAGATGATTATGGTCACCCTTACTCTTCTATCGCTTGTACATACATTCGAACCACTAAAGTACATTTTCTATTCCCACCGAAAACAGCATACTTAACCCAAACTCAATGTTGACGCAATTAAACACTTTTTACATAACGAGCAAAATTGTGACCGCATGATTACCCTTATCTAATAGGTTATATATTATAGCTATCACGCATTAAGTGTACAGCTTGTACATTTGAATATGAAATTTTATTATAATGTGATATTGATGTTGCTTTAAGTGCACAGTTTTCCCAATATCGTCTGGAGACAAACAATAGGAAGCACGGATGTTGTTTAGTCTTATCTGACGTAATCAGCTGATTTGTTTTTGTTTTTTGCAAAACGAATAATTGACAAGATATAACACATCTTTGTTTCCCTAAATTATTCGTGAAACATATATATGAATCTCCAAAAACAAAATCGGCAGTTAATATTTAAAAGTAGGTGATGTTTTTAAAATATAAATTACATATTCGAAATAGGAAGTCGGTCCACTTCCCTTCACGATTTTGCGCAAAATAGTCACACAACGAGTGTCATTTAATATGTGATTTTTCCAGGCAACTAATAGGGCGTTTGAGCAGTCAATCCACATAGTCAACGAAGTATACATACATAGTATTAATCTTTTTCCTATTATATTCCAAAGAAAAATTATTTTTTTGTTGAAAAATGTATCTTAATCTTCTTTTAACTGTTTACATATTGCACTTTTGGCAATTTATCAGGAAAACATATTGAAGTTTTATAGGTAATGCATAAATATGTTTTTGTTTTTGTTTTCTAAATTGTTCAGTTGGTACTATATGCAAATATACGCGGTTTAAGAAATAACATCAACTATGACTTTAAATTCTTCAAGAGTTATGGGAAATGTGATTTGTGTGACATATCAGCATTTCCCATAAAATTAGTGTTGTTTCATTTTGAATCGACTTATTGCTCTTATTTGGTCTCTGAATGATTCCCACTCGTCCAGGAGGCTTTTTGTTTGTTGTTTGAATCATCTAACATTTTTGATTTGATAATTATTTTGCTGCTTAGATTTTCCTTATATACAAGTTATATACAGTGAAATCTCTGTTAACGGACACCGCCGTTGAACGTATGCTTTTCTTGGACTGACAATTTTCTTGGTCCCTTGAACTTCCTTATTGGCAAGTTATGTTACAATGGAGTTCAAATTCCAATGTGAAGCAAAAATGAACATTTTTGAAGACAGAAGGTTTCAATACAGATAAAGTATGTTATGAGTGATTTTTGAAAGCAAGAAATAAAGGAATTCCTATATCGGGTACATTGTTAAGATCAAAAGTAAAAGAAATTGTGCTGAAAAATTGGGCTACATTAGATTCAAGGCTTCTATTGGTTGGATGCAAAAGTTTCGATTTCGTCACAATATCAGTTTCAAAGCAATTTCAGGTGAAGCTGCAATGCTAATTTAAGTAATGATAAAAATTGTATTGGAAAAGTTCCACTTCATATTGTATTTCCTTAACTAGCTGTCTTACCGCTCCGTTTTTGTTTCTATATTTCTTCAGCTATGTTTTTTAAATGTTGTACACTCCATCAGCTTCACATCTTTTGTTTTTTACTTAATTTAATTGCGCAATTGCTTTTGTATTTTTGGTCATGATCTAGACATATTCCCGCAAGCACGATTCTTGAGTAGAATACAGATGTAGTAGAGGCTGATTTTGCCTTAAGTTTTAGGAAATAGCATACATTCGTTAAATTAAAAATTCCCATTTTGATGCGTGTTTAAACATTATTTCTTTACGTATCTTCTAGACTCTAGACGCATGGTGAAGTATTTTAAAGGTTTACATAACAGGTCATAATGCATAAAGTAGATTTTCTTATCTCATAAATTATAACGTTGGTTGAAGACAATATAAAACTGCAAGAATTGTTGAAGGGCCTTTGAGGTGTACAGCAGGTGCCCAGCGCTTTGAGGAGACTGGTCTGCTCCCCAGAAAACCAGAATCCCGACAAAAAGTTGTCACCAACCAAAGGTGTGATTGTTTTTTGCTATCCGCAATTTTGCGGAATAGACTCCGTGTTACCAGATTGTCTCGTAGAAAAATGTTTGTGTGTCCACCACATCAAACAAAGACATCGAAAGATCTCGCGAAAGCTTGCAAACGTATGCAAGCAGATGTTTTCAAAAGACTCGAAGCACTTTCGGATCTATTCATTGCAAAAAATGTGGCCCAAAACATGACTCGCTTAGTGCAAATGATTTGGTATTTCTGGTTTCGTCCTGTCAAATATTATTTTGCTGCGGACAGTGATTATAAGTGCTGGTAACCCTTTGACTACTCCCACATTTACTAATAGGCTGTTGCCAAAAGTGCAATATTTATGGTGATTCTTTGATTTTGTTGGAAGAGAATTGCCGGATGCGTATTTCGGATGATTAATTAGTTGGTGTTGGGCCAGCGTTGAATAGGTGTCTTTTTTGTCTCCTTCCCTTGCTGCCCGATTACCATGAGGCGGAAAACTGTCGATTATTTGGGGAATTGCGGTCACGTGATCACGCCATTGTCACTAATCTGTTGTAATTGGGGATGATTCAATTATTACATAACAATTTCATTTTAGTTGTATTGTAATTTACAATACGTACATCTGTATTCTCTGGAAGACCACTTTCAATTTTTAGTTTGTTTATGTTACATTCGTAAACATATGAACTTTAATTCCTTTAACTCTCGGATGTTTTTAGCTGCTCATCATGAAAAAATGGTTGCAAGAATTTGATCATAAAATGGGTGAAAAATAAAGAAAAAATATACTAGTCCTGGATAACGCGGCATCTCATCCACAGAATTTCAAGTTTGAAAACATTGAAATAATATTTCTTCCGCTAAACATGACATCGGTCTCGCAACCCTTGGACCAGGGAATAATAAAATGTTTGAAAAGCTACTATAGGACAACAATTTTAAAGAACATTTAATCAAAAAATGATACTGCGTAGTCCGCTTATCAATTAACAAAAACCATAGACATTTTAGATTCTATTTTATTCACGATGCGTGGAATAAAGTTCCTTCATCTACGATACAGAATTGTTTTCGTAAATCCGCAATTTCATTAAAACCCAATGACGACGATCATTAAAGGTATGATGTGGAAAATGAGTTGCCGCTATCAGTGGTAGTAAAAATGCTCAAAGTAATAAGAGAATGTGGTTTTAATATTGATATGTCTAACAGTTAAAAATATATACATATAAGTGAGGTGATACACGGTATACGTTTTGATAAATATGGGAATTGAAATAACAATTACCATTTGTATAAGTAACATGAAACTTTGAAATTTGAAAATAAAAAGTGCTGTTTTTTAAAAAAAAGATTTATAACAACCAAAACGTTAGTGATGTCCACTTTGAAATATAAAACCATTATATATTTTTTGAAAAAGACTCAAAAGATAGAGTCGAAACGTTAAATAAAATAAAACATTTTATAATGGAATAAGTGTTTCATTTCGAAAAATGCCGAAAATTACTAAGAAACTAAATTAAATTATTTATATATATATATATATATATATATCTACATGTATAGTCATGGAAAATAGTGGGTAATTCCGCTGTAGAGCAACCGTAGACATGTGTTTCTGACTAATTAGTCGTCATCAGTACGGTGTAGCTAAGGAATAAGGTGGGATAACCTTGGAGATGTAAGCATAAACGGTAAACCATCAGGTGACAGACCGCCATTTGTAGCTTCAGTTGGAAGATCCTCGGTTTTGAGGACAACAACTAACATCGCCACGAGGAAGACATTGTCAACCTGCGTGCCAACCAACCCTGGAGAGTTAATCAAAAACGAAGATAGTGCCGCGGATTAATAATAGATATATGTATATATATATAGGGGTTTGAGAGACATAAGAAACAATGCTCAACGAGTATAACACGTTCACGTTTAGTTATTCACATGCCATATTCCGCCATATATATTTGAATCAAGGCACTAAAATTCCAAAATCGGAAAAAATGACATTTCAGTTTTAGCATATTCCACACATATAAGCATCCAAATTTCAGTTTCCCCAAAATAACTTGAACTTAATATATACTGTACTCGTACATATATAAATTATATTTTTGTCACGGACTGTATTAATCTTAAACGAAAAAAAGCATGAACATAACACCTTTATTTACCCGATGTGCAGTATGTTCCTCTGCTTGTAATAATAAGTCCTTGTCTGAGCCGCTTAGGTTCGACTGTACGATCCGTGCGGACGCGTTTGGAATGTACGATTGTCTTAGGTCGTAAAATCTTATTTAATGCGTTTGCTGATCCGATTGTAAATGGTGTTTATTTGTGTTTTATTGCGCGCCGTGCGGGCGAATTTAATGCTGCGATTTTTTTTCGTCAACGACATTCTCATGTACAACAACTTCATAATTGTCTATAAAACTTAATTAAAAGACCCATGTATTATAAGCTGGCATTGCGAAAGAAAAAAAATTTCTCTCTTTTGAGGATACATGCATAACCGTACGATTATACTTAATGAATCATTAAAATGATTTAAAAAACACCAGATAATGTTATAATAGTATGATGACTAGAGACCGGACACGAAAGGTTGATGACTCATCGTCCATGGGCGTACATTGAAATGTTGTATTTTTAAAGAGGTTTTCATTGTACTTATATAATTGGATAACAAGTGGCTGGTGATCTATAAAATACAAAATACGTTATTATTTGTTCATTTTCTAGTTCAAGTCGAGTAAAGGAGTATTAATATTTACTAGCAATACTTTCTCAAAGTTCTCTTCTGTAAGATTTGTTCTCTTTAAATGAAGTACTTCCTTGTAGATAGAAAACGTCAACTGGTTATAGGTGCGTACGGGAAATATTCTTTTATTTCAGCGTATTTACCAGTTAGATTTTGTGTCATTGTCCCCATACACAATTGCCGCAATGTTATTAAATCTGGATTACTATTAGAAACTGCGTCTAACTTTTGCCGAAGGCCACATCCGAGGTCACTTGGAATACTGTTGAAATCATTAATAGCCACATCTAATGTGGTTAATCCATCTTTTAATTTGAGATATCGATTTTCAAAATATGTGATTAGTTTTTGCATTTCCAAAGTGTTCCTGAAGGAATAAGAACTGTTTTTTTTTTAAATTTGGGATTTGTGTTAGTTCCTTGCACTCAGAAATACTTCGAGCATCGTCATTTAAACAAATAACAAAATTTTCTAAACTATCGAAATTATCTGCATAAAGACTAGTAGCTTCCAACCATGTTCCCCACGTAGTTATTACTGGCGAGGGAGGCAGTGACAAAGATGAAAGTTTTTGGCATCACATCTCGGGAATGCGATGCGAAAAAAGCGGATACAAGTCTATCAACTTCCGGATAGGTGTATCTGATACATTCACAGATTCTGTGGAGAGCATGTGCTACACAAATAATATGCAGCATATAAGGATATGTTTCCTTTAATAGCCTGCCTGTTTTTAACATATATGCGTCACTGTCACTAACAAATAAAAGCATTTTTTCCTGTACCTGCCGTCCGAATGAAGCATTTTGTGCAATTTCTCGTCAATGGTTTTAGCAACTGTTTCCGCATCAACTGTATTTATAACTTTAGATGCTATTACATATGTGTTATATGCAATAGTTGGATGTAGTACACCAGCTACAACATTTACCACACAGCGTCCTAATATATCGACAGTTTCGTCGGCACTTATCCATAGGTACTGATTAGAAAGATGTCTTCTAACGCATTCTACTGTTTTCGCGAAGCACTTAGAAACATTAATATTTGCGTAAGTTGGATTCATCAGGAACATTTCGATCAGTATATTTTTGGAATGTCTCAAAAAAGAAGATATAAAAACTCACTTTGGAACGAGCTTTTGCACCTACTCTGCAATTCAAATACTAAGAAATTGTGAAAAATGTATAAAGAACAAACAGAATTCTTTTCCAAAAACTATTTTAATCGTCACTATAATGTTGCGTTAAGAACTCATTATAGAATTCATAATTTGCTAACAAAGAGCTTCTATGAACTTCTAATGGCGGACAGACTTAACCTTCCTGTTTCCTTGTGGCTGTCAAAAAAATTGCAGTTACCTGAAGTATCGGACCAACCAGCATATTAAGCAGCTGGAAGTATTTTTTTCAGAAGTAGGACATTCGTAAATTCTTCCAGACAAAGTATTTGATAGTGTTGAAAAAGAGGTGAGAAAAACTGTTACGAGCTAAAGCCTGACCCATATATAGACATAATAAAGTTGAGGGCAAAAGTATTGAAAATAGGTGAAGACTGGAAGGTCTTCGGCTGGAAATATAGAAGTATATAAGATACTGAAAAGTAAGACAAATTGGCATTTTAAGATTAAGTCCACTATAAGATTTATATTTACAAAATCATACGCAGGCAACATTTTAGTGCATTTTTAAAGGACCGATTTGGGTGACGTCGAAGCGGTTACAAAAAATTGGAACAAGATCCTAGAGGTTCAAACTCAAAGAGGTTAAAATAAGGGTTTGGTTGACAAGACAAAGTCACTAGCATAAGCAATTTGTTGATGGCTTATTTTGGAGTTAATTGGAAAGAGGATCATCAACTCCTATTTTTTGTTGATCTTTTTAATTATAATGCTTCAACCATTCTGAGGTTTCTGACGAAGAAAATTTAGACATAATTACAGGTGCTTATTATGCCAATATAATTTCCAAATTAAGTGACTTGATAAAGGAAACACTTCGGGAGAAGTTGCGCAAAGGTATTCTCTTGCATTAGGACAATTGACCCAGTCACAGGTCTGCCACTGCAACAGCTGCAATAGCTCAAGCAGGCTTCGAATTAGCTGAGCATCCGCCATATTTGTCAGATTTGATCCCCAGTGATTATCGACTGCTTCCTAAACTTAAAGAACACTTGCGTAGTAAACGATTTCAGTTTGCAGAGGTTGAGCAAGCAAAGGAATCCACCCTCGTACATCAAAGAGTGTGTTTCCAAATACTTTCAAAATCAAAACATAACCTACGTTCCATCAGGCAAGCAGGTATCTATGAAATCTTTAGTCGTTAGTTTTTTTGTTGTTTTCTAGAAAAGAGCGTTCGCAAATTTGTCGGGTTTTGCATCTATACACCTCATTTGTATTCTGAGTCATAGCAAAAGTTTATTTTATGTTTAATCTTTAAAATATAAGGCACATTCCACATAGAACACACGTATTTTGATCAAACTAGTTTGAGTAATGTAACATAAACTTTCATACCTTAATGTCTCACAATCATTATCATTATTATTTGTGGCCAGGGCTCTTCTTGCATTGACCTTTTCATTTATATTTGTTCTGCTTGATTACTTAATTTAACAAATCTAATTAAGGACTTTATTATTGTTACTGGGAATTGATGTCGATAAAAAAAAAGTAGATATTCATAGTGTTGTTTTGACTTTGAAGAAATATATAAAAATTTCTTTTCATAATAGTTTATCTTGCGATAGTACTACTTAAATTGAATTTATAAAGCTCGATCCCTGAATACATACTACTTCATCCGTATGGTATTCATAAATATTTGGCTTCTATTTCGATCAAAATCAAAACACTGAACGTCTAATATCGGCACAGTCCAAATAATACGCCTACCTGTTTCTATCGGCCAAGGCACCTTGATTACGAGAGCTAAAGAAAGCGAAATGACGCAGTAGCGTTCGACGACTGCTGGGTAAATAGAATTTTTTCGCGAAATCTGTTTAAACACAAATTAGAATAAATATTTTTATCTCGCGCGTCTTGCCTTGTATATATGTATGTATGTATACTGTACCTTTGTATGTGCGTGTACGAGTAGTAAAAAAAAATCGCCACATGTGTATAATGTCAAAACAAATTGTTGTACATTCATACTGTACATATGTATATAACCTACGCATGAACCTCTCTGTATATATATGTATATATACATATGTATATATGTATGTGTGTGTGTCTATTGTATAAACGGTACGTTTAGCTTCAGCATGATTATCAACAGACTAATTTTTGTGTAAATATTTTCTCCTCTGAATAAATATTTTTTCTCTGTGGCTCTGACCTACCTTCAACATCAACGAGTTGAGGCAGATTCTATTTAATGTTCGAGTGGCGCACTTAAGAAAGGATATTTTAAGAGTGTATGTAGTGTAAATAACGGACTTTTCTCGGATATGATCGAACATTGAACACCTCTCGAGGTGGTACTTTTAACACATGAAGTGATCTCTCTAGAATTTTGACAGAACTATTATACCAATACGCCTGAAAAATATCAACTTTCAATGTTATTGGTATTCATAAACGATTGCCTTCGTCCTACCTACTTGAAAAATGCTGAACTTTGACAGCACTTAGGAGAGGAAAATTTAATGTTAGGAACGTTATTATATAACAACAGAACCACTTGAGAGAAGTATACATACACTCCCTATTTTTCGGATTCTCTATTATCTTTTATCTGTTTTATTTTTTATTATAATCTTAACACTAACAATATCAACGTCACATTTTACTTGAAAGAATATCTATGGTTTTTACTTTCTTATACTTATCATAAACCATGCAGAAACAAACGCCACATCGGATCGGAGACCCGAATTAAAGAACCGACGACAATTTGACATCCAGCACCGAACAATGATCCAGGGTTGCCAGATTGAGCGATTTTTCACAAAATGGGCTATTTCGTTATTGCGTTTTAGAAATTTTTTTTTAAATTGCGAAAAACGATAAATTGGGCTATTTATAAATTACGAATGCATAACGCGATTTCTTCAACTAATAGGGACTTGATAATTTTGTTCATTATATCTATCAAATTATCTATTTTTATAGTATAGTCACTTGTTCATTGCGAATCTAATTTTCTGGTGAGTTTCGCAGTTAAATAGTCACTGATAGTCACATTCTGGTTATTAATCACAAGCTTTGCAATCTTAAAACGGGGGCGAAAATAAAAAACCAGCAAGTGGGCATATAATAAACATGTATAGTTTTATTTACTGTAGTTTTTGTAAAAATTGCTTTAAACTTACGAACCACTCTAATTATGATTTGTAAATTTTTGAGATTTTTATTTGAACTTTGCGATTTTGGGCTACTTCTAGTACAGAAAAGTGCGATAAATTTCTGCCGCCATATGGCAACCCTGCAATGATCATCAAATTTCAGTCGGCTCTCAACCATTTGTCTCAAAAATGTAACCAGGGGTGCGTTCAGAAAAGGAAAGAATGTCACTCCAATTTCACACTTGCCGTTCAGAAACAAAAAGATGTCCCAAAATTATGACGTCATTGCCGTTCAGAAATGATTGGCGCGACACTCGGAGTGTTCCTTCTATCACCCACCTATTTGTGATGGTTAATAGCGGACGATTCATGGGCATTCGGGTCGGGGTATTTAAAGCGCGGTTCTGAGTGTTTTTTAAGGCTATAATTTCATGTCATTTCATATCATATGGTCATATGTATGTTTCATATGGTCATCAGTATGTTTTTGCACAATTTTAATTTGATCCAAAAAAAATTTTCGATTATGATCCATTGTTCTAATTAGCTTTAATTTTCGAATTATTTCTTTGATGACTTTATTTCTTCATACATAACCTCTAACTCTGCAATGCTTAGCTTTGACCTTTGACTTTTGCCACAAACTAACTCGACTCACTCTACGGCGTTCAGAATTGTAAAGTGCTCCAACTTTACCAAGTGGATGACGTCATAAAATATGACTCGACCATTCCAGTATCCTATCCAACATTTCTGAATGCACCCCAGCAGTGGAATCATCGAAAACAATTTAGTATCAGATCCGATTTACAATTTGATACGAATCGACTATGGAAATGACAATAATTCATCCAAAGGTAATCTGAAGTTTCCGTTGATGTCTAGCAAACGTTTAAGGAAAATTTATCATTTAAATCGTTGATCTTGGTTCACTTATGGGAGTATTGTTTCCTACCGTTTGATTTTGTTAGTGCAAAATTTGTATTTTTTTCTAATTTTTACTAGTCTAAATTCAAAAACAAACTAAAAATAAATTCTATAAAAAATAACATTTTGTAAAAAAATCTAAAAGGAATTCCAAAATTAAATGGATTTTTTGTCCTTTATCGCATTACACAATTCCTTATTGTTCACCAACTCGTATATTTAGAAAATCATTAATATTCAATTTAATATAATTTTGTGTTTTATTCCTAATATTCATTAGTCTGAAGTTGTATGACAAAAGAAAAATTCTATAAAAAAATAATACATTATCTACAAACATTGTACAAAAAAAAATTCTATCGATTTTTTATCCTTTACCTCATTACCCAATTCCTTTAATGTGGCGTTTTATTCACCATTGTTATAATAGAATCATAAATATTTTTTAAAAATATTAATTTCTAGTACTACACGATGGTACACTATTCAAAAAGCAAAGAAGGATGGAATATCTGGTAGTTTCGATTTTTGATTTTACACTAAAGCAATCCGATACAAAATAGCCATTTTCTGTCGAATCCAATCTTTCGTGATATGAAATGGAAGGTAAAGCTATGATACAGCTACTGGATCCGAATGATACTGTTTCTATTTTACATGCTCAACAAGCATTTATAGACCCAACTATTCAGGTAGATTTAGTAATATTCATGGACATTATTGCATACCACTGCCATCCGCCATCTCGAACTTACTTGGACAAATCCACTGTATTCTACAACTAAGACCATGAATATTGTATATGATCTTCGTTAATTCCATTCCAAATTATTTGGAGCTGTTGCTGATAATGTCCAACAAAAATTTGAAGCAGTTCTAAGTAATCCAGGAATTCCTACTGTACGCCAAATTGTTTACTTATTTACTGGTAAAGAACTAGATTCTTCCGAACCGGGGATAAATGTACCGGCACTAAAAATTTGTATGTACTTTAAAGTCAGCTAGTGTTGCCTCAGACTACTAGGACTTCAGTGTTAAAAGGTGCCACTTCACAAATGATTAAAGTGTACAATCATCTGCCTATATCTGTCAGAAATTTAACCCCGAAACTTTTTAAGCAGCAGTTCCATCGTATATTATCGGAGAATGTGATTTATACAATCAACGACTTTTATAATTTGAAATTTTAATATGTTTTAAGATACTTTTATTGTATTGTTTATATACTTTTCTGTATTTTTTTTGACGTGTTTTACGCATTTTATGCACTACACAGAACAAAATAAATTTATTATTATTATAAATATGCCCCTATTAGAACGGTAGATATGGGACGGCTGGTTTCAATGTATAAATGTACCGTGATATCATAAAGTATTTAAGACAAAGATGGCACTGAAATAAAAAACATATGTCTGAACTTAAGCCTTATTATCATACTCGTAAAACAGCATTAACTTTTGAAAATTATTTTGACAGTGTCATCGTGACATCATCAAGATCATCAAGATACAGTAAAACAGCAAGCTCAGCTGGTATTCGAGATATTATTAATAAAAAAGGGAGATATTAAAGCAAATGTTGAAATTGTTCTCCATTATATTCAATTCTCAAGTTTATACGCAATATTGGTTCTGAGGAAGATATTGTCTTAATATTGTATGACCGTTATGCCTCTACGTTGGGCACCAAAATGTCTTACTATTGTTGTCCCAAGTTGGGCCCCAAATGTATTAGTATTGTTGTCCCAAGTTGGGCCAGCCAAATGTACCTGTATAAGGGTTGGATGATCGTTATTTTCAACAAACTATCCTCTAATAATGTTCCAAGTTCGGGCACTAAATGTACTTATATGTGTGTTGGAAGAGTGTTATTTTTAACACTTAATTTTTTTTACTACTAATATTATTTTTTTAAAATGCCTCGGCTAATACTCAAATTTAATAAATATAAAATTTTATTTCTCCTTGTTTTATTAATTGAACTGGTAGGACTATATTCTTTGAACCCTATACCAATACATGATAAAAATGGGAGGGATATTTCACATTACATGTCAAGAAATATAACCTAACTTATGATTCGTTTATTATCGATTGAATTGCACGTGTTCTTTATAAAATACTTTTTTTATATATCATCAGGGGTGTTTATGGTCCATTGTGACTGATTATTCGCTTGTACATTGTAGAACTACGACTAAACACGTAAGTATTCCAAATTTTGATGGGTCTTTTTCAGGTTAAATTAATTCAATATTATTATGATTTTAGTGTTACACAATCTTGTAGATCAGTTGCTTTGATTGAAAAAACACATAAATAATGCTACAAATGAAAGAAAACAAACAGCTCAAGCTAATAATGGTATAATGATGTGTTGATCAGATACACAAGTAAAAATAAATATTATTGGAAAATTGTTTAACAACGATGCATTGACGTTGGTTAGAAAATATCCAACCATGAGAGATAATGACATAACTGTAGCGAGTAAGTTTGTTGAACGACAACTCGTGTTTTCTTCGATTGACTAATAATGTATTTTATTTATGGTTGTAAACATTCAATTGTTGATGAGATTTCTATGGAATGCAACTTGTAATATTACTACAAATAAGGTATTGCCTTTCTTATTCTTAATTCAATACATTCTGGTGTAAAAGTGAATAACTTTCCTAAATATTAATATAAAATATGTTATTTTTAAATCGAATAGTACCAATATAATTTATATTACTTCAAATGTTAAGGTATATTTACTTGTAGATGCTGTTGCTACTATTGTATGACCTGGACTTGATATCTTGATGATGTTCTCCGATATCCTCCGATCTTCGACGTCCTTCTTGTACTCCTTTATAATGGACTCCTTTGGATATACACGTTCTGACTCAGAAAAATTCTCTTCGAAGTTCTCTGCACAACATAATACTGCTACTCTAGAAGAAATGATTCCTACTTGTTCGGACTAATTTGGAAATACACGTTCGGTCTCAGAAAAATTCTCTTCGTAAGCCTATACACGATAAAATACTGCAACTCTAGAAGAAATGATTCCTACACGTTCGGTCTCCTTTGGAAATACTAGGAACTTCGTCTATGGTTAATCTTGAAAATACACATTGGAATTCGTCTATGGATAATCTTCTATTTATGTAAGTACTCGTGATAAATTATGATTCAACCTTTTTAAATATTCCTTTCCTTTATCTATCAATTTTGCTACCTATGTTTTATAGATATCACATAAATTATGTATGTTTCTTTCACTTTTAACTGTGTTATTCACTCTGACTTTGTTAAATTAATAACTTTTAACGCTTTTAAGCACAAAATTCGCTGTATTTGAGAAATTATCAATGAATTATTTTTTATTCAAAGATAAAAATAACCGCGTCGTATGAAAATTATTTTTCATCTCCCCGTTGTTTTTTTTTTCAATAACCAAATTCCTAAGCAACCCTTTTACAATTTTTTTTAAATTCTCCAATCAGAAATCTACACCTACCTTTATAATTCAAAATATCTCTTTACTATTTACTTTCGAATATTTACATCCCTATAATTTATTACTACGTGTATTAATTATTCTTTTTACATTTAAAAAAAAACCTAATTTCAAAGCATTTCATACAAATGTCCTTCAATTTATAAATTCTCATTTCAGGAACTGTCAAAATTTTCCTTTCATTAACACCTGTTCAAATTATGGCGGGAAATTTAATTCAAATTAGTTTATACTCTAAATCAATTATTTACGTTTATAATACTCGTCATATCATCGTTAATTAAACAATTTTGTACATAAAATATAATACATCATATTTGACAATAATAATAATGTTTTTTTTAATTTCTCTTTAACAGATTCTAAAAATACAAACATAGAAGAAAGAAAACCTTATTTTTCCTCTACGACAACCAGATCAACATGAAAATCTCATCAACTTATGAACATCAAATAATCATTTAAATAATTTATTGTTTATTCATTGATAAAAATATACTTTTAAGAATTGAAAAATTATATGTAATAACACAATTGCAAATCAATATATTGTATGGATATTAAAACCATAACAATATGTTTATATACTGCGCTGAAAAGTTTTGAGCTTGTGTTTAGTTTTGGAAGTTATAAAGTTTCAAAAATATTTTTAAAATCATGTAAATTTTATATTTATTTCTTAAATTGCGAAATTTCGAAGGCGCCGTGTATTTTTCGAGCTATCGAAGCCGATTTTATCAGTAAAGTAACCTTGGCATATACTCTGAAGTTGACCACTGCCGCATTTGCTTATTTAAGTTCATGATAATAAGAAATTTACTTATATAATTATGGTTTCTAAGATGGAAATACACTCCGTCATTTCTTACTGTTGTGCTTACGGTCACTTACCAACGAAGTACTCGTCTCTGTATAGGTATTTTGATTTGCGTGTGAAGAATATCAAATAGAGATTCTTTATGTCCTCGATGCGTTCCTGGATTTGACGTCATATAAGCTTGACCTCCGATCCCTACAATAACTCTTTTTGTTTACATTTCATAATAACCATATTATTTTTGTAGATACATAAATTAATTTTACTTCCTCAAACTTATTTAAACACAATTCATTTAATTTAAAAATAATACGTACTTACTTAACTTCTAATATTATAATCATCCTCTAAATAAATCATGCGAATTTATATTTTAAAATTTTATACTACCAGATATCAGTAGATCATGAGTTGCTACGGGTCTTTGAAAGAAGTCTGTATTTCACGTAATAAATGAAATATTATTCTACCAATTGTACATTGCTTTAATGACATGAAGATATTCTTTTAATCATTTTTTCGTTTTCATTTGAAAGTATTTCGAACCTAATTGAGTGACGAAATCAAGGTAACTTAAACATTTTATTTATGCCTGATGACAAGCGAAATGACAAGTATGTGAATTTACGAAGAAATTGTCTGTATAAGCAGTTGCAGAAAGAGTGGAAATTGTTACGGCATGTATCCAAGGGACGTCCTACAGAGATACTGTTGACAAATTTCCTGCAGCATATCCTAATCGGCCAGTTTTAAGTATTTCGACAGTGTCTCAAATTTATAATGAATTGCAGGCGTAAATTATGACCACAGGAAACGTATTAGAAATTCATCGACCGTTGCAGAAGAAACCATATAACCAATAAACGTTGGTTTGATGGTTGAACACGAGGGCTTCACAAGCGTAAATATGTTTCCAAATTGCATTTTGCCAAAAACGTTCACAAATTATTTCCAACCGATTTCTTCCCAAGAATAGAATTTTGCCAATTTTGGATGGGAAAAGTAAATAATGATCCAAACGTGTTAACATGAATCCTGTTTTCTGGCGAGCGCACATATGCTTTGGATGGGACGGTACATAAGTAAAACCAAAGAATTTTTTTTTATATAACTCGGTTTTACAACGTCCGTCGTCTTCCGATTTACAATCTCCTCTCGTTTCTATTCGCCCACAACTCGTCATCCAGACTCCTAAACCTCATTTCGCTGTCTATTCCTTCTCTCCAGCTCCTCCGTGGTCTTCCTCGTTTTCTTCGCCCATTTGGATTCCATTGTATTACTTGTTTAGGTAGTCTTTCGTTCTCCATTCTCTGCACATGCCCGTACCATACCAGTTGTTTCGTTCTTATCTCGTCCACTATCGAGCGTTCACCCACTGTCATAATTTCTCTTATTCGTTGATTTGTAACTCGTTCTCTTCTTGATCTCCCCGCTGCTCTTCTCCAATAATCCATTTCCGTAGCGGACAGCATTTTCTCTGTTCTGTCCTTGATTGGCCAAACCTCTGAATTGTACGTAACAATACTCTTTACTCTTTACTTAAACCAAAGAATTTGCGCACGATAAAATCCTTACAATAGTCGAGAGGCTAACATACAGAAAGATGATGTTTGAGTGGGAATAGTGGGAAATAACTTGTTGGAGCCATATTTTATCGACGGGAATTTAAATCAACAGAAATATTTAGATGTGCCTCAGATCGAAATAATTTTCCAGCAAGATCGATTACCAACTCATAGTACTTTCTTAATCACCGAATTTTTTAATCAAAGTACCCCCAACATTTAGATTTTGCGATATGGACCATTTAGATGGCCCGCCAGAAGCCCAAACCTTACCCCCACTCGTTTTTTTTTGGTACGACAATTCCGAAGGAAATCTGAAAACTTAGAAAAGCTGAGAGGAAGACTCGCAGACGGTAGAAATTTTTCCGATCGGTTAGGGGATATTGTTCAGCGAAGGCAAACATTTTGAACAATTTCTATAAATTATTTTTGAATGAATTTATTATTTATACCGCAATAAAAGTTAACATGGAATAAGCACTCAAGTCCCTATGATCCGCGTTAAACAAAAGGCCCTGTATAATACATTAAAGTATTTTATAAATAGAAAAATCTTTTCCTAAAGATGCAAAGGAAATTAAAGTTAACTTGACCCATCCACCTTTTACTAAATTAAATGCTTTTTTTTAAATTAATGTAGGTAGGTAATTCTATGGCAAAACCAAAAGTTGAAATTTGGTGGCGTTATAGACAAAGTTTTTCTATGGGGGATTAAAAATTGTACACTCGTATTCCTACGAGAATGAATTTTACACAGATAGAGATCATATTTCATCAATTTTCCAGGAAAGTTGTCATCTTAATTTATTTTCCCAATTAAGTTAATGAAGGCGAAATATTATCTAACACCTAATACGTCTTCCGAGTAGTTCCATAACAATCACAATTAATTATGTTCATATATTGCACGCTTATGTGTAATAGACTGCCGACAGTAAGTCAGCAAATTGTGAGTGTAGAGATCAATTGGAAAATAAAACCGGCATTAACATTATAATTACAATTGAATTTATATTCTAGTAAGTAATGAGTCGGAACGTAAACCAGGCGAGACCGGCGTGTAAAGGAGAGCGACAGAGATGGAACAAATAAAGATGCATTTAGCATCTACACTGACCTATCTTAACCTCTCCATATAACTATATATTTTGCGTAGTACTTTATGGCCGCGCATCGCGTGTTGTTGACTTTACGTCTGAATGTCGACGGTCGGAGTGTCCCTATCTCACTCCGACAAGGCAAATTTAAACGTTTAAGCGGGCGACGTGGCATTGGCGGAACCTTAAACCGCGAACTCATTTATATTTAAGGTCACACGTCATTGTAAAATTTTATGATCTACACGAATGTGTTTTATAAATATTTGCTGGTGATATGCTTTTTTTCTCTCTAGAAACTGCCAAGAACGTTTGTATCCATTTATTTTTCTTATAGATGGGAATATTCCAAGTGATGGCAGAAATTGGAATTTATCATGTACGCCCCAAATTTTATAAAATTTTATTTGTGCCACCAATCTGGGGTAATTGTGTAATTTCACTGTTTATCCTGAAACGGAAACTTTTCGAGTTCGTTTATACATACCTATACAATAGACATTCTATTTGAAAAGTGAGGTTTGGCGGTTAATTTGCAAAGACTGGATTAAAAACCACCAAAAGAACCAGAAGGCACTTAAAAAGGCATAACATTTTGACAAAAAAAACAACTTTTAAAAAAAAATTTCCTTTTTTAAGTGCTTTTTAGTCCGGTTATTATTGATATTATTTCTTGATGATTTTCAAACACATTTTCACACATGTTTTGTATACAGTGTGCACGCGATCCACCAGCGGATGAATATACTAGACAAGCTGGTCGACTATAAGTGGGATAATAGGGGGGTAGCCTCTGCTACTAACATCAGAGCTACTTTAAAGTCGACACCGCAGAACGCGTTACTGCGTTAGTCCGTGAAAATTGCTACTGTTACTGTTCATAACAAATTCTTTAACCAAGAATAAAGTAATTTACTGCTGTACGTAGATAATTTATAAGTAGAGACTTGATGAAGCATCAAATAATAGCACTAATTAAATTTAGTAACGGATTTCATCACAGCTTCCCAAATTGTATGAGTAAATAAAAGAAATGATCGTCTATTCTAAAAACTGAAAAATAATATTTTTTTTCTTAAAATTAAGAAATATAGCTGATATAAAAAACGAAAACGTAACGATAGCAAAACTCTTATTAAGACAAAAAGTAAATAATTCCAAAAAGTATTATAAAATAGAAAAGGAAACAAACTAAAACTCTGAAAGTGAACAATAAATTTGTATGAAACTAAACAAAATGTTTCAGTAAGTATAAACGCAAAAACAAGGAATTTTATTGGAAATTAAGAATGGAATTATTAAAGAAAAATGAAATTCTACAAGTACTTAATTATTTACTAAATGCTTACAAAAGTCTCCCTCTTGAGCTGAGCAGCTGATTATAAAAATTTCAACGGACGTTTGTTAATATTTCCGGGGTAACATGATTCGAAAATACAATAATTTTAGCGCGTAATTTTTCTAAATTAGATGGACGAAACGCGATTTGAAAATGTGTTAGTCGACTAGAGATCGAGCGTGAACAAAATTCAAATGAAATGCGCAAGAACAGCTGCTAGCTATCCTTGTTGCACTGATTAAACGAGAGTCAGTCTAGTCTCAGCGTAAATGTACTCGAATCCCTTCTTTTCTAACACTACACTCGACCATAAAGCAGTTTGTATTATACATTGGCGAGATAGAGGAATACGGTAGAGTTTCACTCAGACTAGACCGAGAGCCGACAAAACACGTGTCGGTCTAGTCTGAGTGAAACTGTACCGTATTCCCCTATCTCGCCCATGTATAGTTTGTATATTGCTTTCTCGTACTAAATCATACAAACTCTCGGTGTCGTCGTTTTATCACACAGTAAATGCATCCGCAATTTGCAGGCAAGCAATTGTGTCATGTGATTATTTTTCCATATTATGACTTTATTAAATTTATAACTCCATTTTATAAAAATGACTATTAGGTACATATAATATTTTTAATTACTAAAATAGAGCAAGCAAGGTTAATTCTACAGTTTTTTTCCACTAATTTTTCCTAATTTATTTATATATTTCCTTTATTACCTTTTTATAGGATAAGGAAGTATTGTAATGATAGTAATTTTGGAGGTCGAGTATTTTGTAGTGTCCAAGTCATAGTAGAAATACATAAAGTGTGTTCCGACACAGACAACGTTGTTGTTTGTGAGGTAAGAATGATAACTATTGACATTTTAAGCAAAAGTAGATTACTAATGAATATGGACCGAACGTACATCAGGTCTATATTACGACGGACAAAAGAAATAATGTATAACATCTCGAAGTTACTGAATAGCACTATTTATATGGTGAACTGCAACATCTGTTACAATAAAGTCCATTTCTCTGTTAAATTCCTTTCTTGATCGGCGTAGGTAGAAGCGTGAGGAGTTTTTAAAATTTATTCTATTTATATTTCGTAAGATAAAGAAAGTTTACTCGATTTGAACTACGAAATGAACAAATAATATAGTATTTTGTATTTTGTAGATCACCACCCACTTTTTATACAATTATATAAATAAAATTAAAAACTCTTTAAAAATACAAAATTTCAATAGTGCGCTCGTGGACGAGAGCCATCGGCCGCTCGTGTCCGGTCTCTACGAATAACCATAGATGTAGTAGTATATTGGTACATGAAGAATAATAATATCGTGAAAGTGAGGGTAGAGTGGCAGAGTCTCCCTTTAAGTGATTAAAGTATTATATCCGATTTAATAAATACGAAAAAATGAACTGTGGGCACCACACGACTTTGTTATACGTATGTGCGTTCCGACCTGTGTATACAGAAGTTGTTCCAAATTAAACTTTACATTTTCTATTTCTTAATAAAATAAACTGTGAAAGAACACTTTACTTCCGTTCCGATTTTTGAAAATTTTTTTAAACAGAAATTTTATCAAATTCGGCTCAAAGTACTTTTTTTCCCTTAATAAATCTCTATAGAAACATAATTTCAGAAATACATATTTGCAAGAAATGCTATTCGATAAGAACAAAAGTTTTACTTCCGGTCCGAATTTTGAAATTTTTGATATATAAAAATTGTTCAAACTCGAAGTCTAAATCTGTATAGAATGCAAAATTTGCAAGATATTTGCAAAAATCTGCTTAATGTGTCTTTTTGATTTCATATATGTAATTTGTCATATGTATATGTATATGTATACTTTGTATGTATATGTATACTTTATTTTTTTGTAATTTAACCATTACAGAAAATTGTCATAGTGTTTTTTACAAGTCACAAAGACTATAGTTAATATAATAGATAAAATATGTGAGTGTATATATACACCCTGTCCAGTTTAAAATGCAGTACATGGGGATATTGGAAACCGTTGGAGATACAACGTCGGTTAAATGGGAGAAAAGTTGCGTATTCATTTGTCCATGAATAATTCGACATCAGATTTTGAAATTTTTGTTTCATTGGGCAGATACAGGGTGAAAAAGAAAAAAATGCATTTTTGAAAATCTTCCATATTTCGTTTCCTAGAAGAGATAAATTTACAAAAGTTGTAAGCTAGGGATAACAAGTCATGAGGATTTTAAAAATGATTAAAAAAAAAATCTAGGTCTACTAGATTTTGCGTGACAATAATCAACTTTTGTTTTTCTTATGGCAGCCATATTGGATTTTGACGCTTTTAATATCTTCAAAAAAAATGCTATTCAATGATGTATAACATGTTTATGTTCAATAAAGTAAAAACATGAAAAATAGAGAAAGTAAGATTTTAACATAGTAGGCCGTGATAATAAATGTGACATTTGTATTAAACAACTCTAAAAGCTGTGAAGTTTATTCTGAACTGTCAGTAATCCTATTGTTAATCTCATTGCATTGTTATAAGTATCTGTACTGTGCAAACCTAAGATGGATCGTTTTACAAATAGTGACAAATATCAAATGCTGGAGTGTTTTATTTTGTGTGGAAGAAATGATGAATTAGCTGCAGAAATGTATTTCGATAGATACCCTGAAAGGCGGCAGCCAGAAAAAAGCATTTTTCGCCGATTGCGTGATAATTTGATAATGCATGGAAGTTTTGTCAAACCCAAAAAAAGGCAAAACAATGAAAATAATGAAAATATTGTTCTTCAAGCAGTAGTTGAAAATCCCCGTACGTTTTTACGGGTAATTGAAAATACACTTGGCGTCGCTAGGTCAACAGCTGGTATCATTTTAAAGCGTGCCAAATTCAAACCTTATCGTGAAAGAGCCAGTCAAGGGCTTCAAAATGGTGACGAAATACGGAGAGCACAATTCTGTCATTGGTTCATCGAAAAACATAATGAAAATCCAAACTTTTTTGCGAAAATTTTATGGTCTGATGAGAGTCGATTTACTAACTCTGGAATGTTTAATCGTAAAAATACTATCTTTTGGTCCGATGAAAATCCACACCTGGTTCGTGTGTGTAGATTTAATGTTTGGATCGGCGTTATTGATACCCATGTTATCGGTCCATTCTTTTTCAATGATAATTTAAATTCTGAAAGGTATTTAGAACTTTTGCGCACACATGTTGTTGAACGAATTGAAGAACTTCCACTTGCCACGTTGCAAAATATGTATTTTCTGCAAGACGGAGCGCCTCCACACAATTCTTTGTTGGTTACAAATTATTTAAATAATCAATATTACAATAACTGGATTAGTAACCGAGGACCAATAGGGGGTGGCCTGCTAGGTCCCCGGACCTCACACCTCTTGATTTTTTTGTATGGGGCTATCTGAAAAACAAGGTGTATTCGAGATCTTATGAAAATGTGGAAGAATTACGTCAAGCAGTTGAAGAAGCAGTGAATGGAATGACACCGAACATGGTTAGACAATCTTGTGAGGCAGTACTAACACGATGTAGATTGTGCATACGAATGAACGGTGGCTTATTTGAACAGTTGTTACATTAATTATTCAGCTACCTAACCACCTTTATTTAATGAATCCTAATAAATAAAATGTTAAAGATATTTTAACAGTACTTGGAGACTTGTTATTTTTTGTTTTTTTATCAGTATACACTTAAGATATCCACAGTTCCATGGTCTACTATGTTAAAATCTTACTTTCTCTATTTTTCATGTTTTTACTATCTTGAACATAAACATATTATACATCATTGAATAGAATTTTTTTTGAAGATATTAAAAATGTCAAAATAAAATATGGCTGCCATAAGAAAAACAAAAGTTGATTATTGTCACGCAAAATCTAGTAGACCTAGATTTTTTTTTTAATCATTTTTAAAATCCTCATGACTTGTTATCCCTAGCTTACAACTTTTGTAAATATATCTTTTCTAGGAAACAAAATATGGAAGATTTTCAAAAATGCATTTTCTTCTTTTTCACCCTGTATCTGCCCAATGAAATAAAAATTTCAAAATCTGATGTCGGATTATTCATGGACAAATGAATACGCAACTTTTGTCCCATTTAACCGATGTTGTATCTCCAACGGTTTCCAATATCCCCATGTACTGCATTTTAAACTGGACACCCGGTATAAAAATGTATAAGACACTACTAAAAATATTAGACAAACAACACCTATATACATATATGAATTAGACTAGTCTATTTAAAATTCCCCTATGGTATAACACTCTCGCTCTAACAGTAACTTTTTTACTTCTTTTTTAAATCTTCTGGGTGGTAATTTTCTTATGTCGCTCGGAATACGGTTATATAATTTAGCTCCCCAATAATCCATTGATTTTTGCGTGCATGTTAATCTGTGGTATGGTATTCGAATATCATCCCTGCTGCGTGTTTGATGTTCGTGGAGATGGCCGTTATTTGGGAAAATATCTTTCTTGCTGTGCACGTATGTGACGACGGACAAGATGTAAACTGACGGCAGTGTAAGAATTTTTGCTGATGTAAAATGTGTCCTGCAACTTTGATTAATTTCTAGGTCAAGAAGGAACCTGATAGCGCGTTTTTGCAGGACAAATATTCTACTTGCCTCCGTCGCTATTCCCCAGAAGAGCACTCCATAACTCATAAGAGAGTGAAAGTAGGAGAAATATGCAGTTTTGGCAGCTTCGTAGGTTGCCACGTGTTTCACCCTCTTTATAGCATATAGTGCTGATGATAACTTGGTTGCTAAGCTATCAATATGCTGTTGCCATTTCATATTAGTGTCCATAGTGATCCCCAAGAATTTGGCTTCAGATGGTATACCAGTTGTTGCGAATGTCAGAATTTGCGTCTTATTAAGGTTGACTTTTAGCTTGTTTGCTGCGAACCAGTTATTGGCTTCTCTTATAACATTTTCTGATGTCTGCTTAAGAGTCTTGCAATCATTCGCTTTTGTAAGTAGAGATGTATCATCTGCATATAGGCAAATTTCAGCTCTGTCAACGTTTGATGGAAGGTCGTTAATGTATAATATAAACAACAGTGGGCCAAGAATTGAACCCTGGGGAACTCCACATGTTGTTTTCCTAAATTTTGATTGTGATTTGTTCCATTCAGTTAACTGGATTCTATCACTGAGGTAGGACCTTAATAAGTTGAACGGTTCGCCTCTTATTCCGTAGTATTTTAGTTTACTCAGTAGTATGTCATGATTCACTGAGTCGAAGGCTTTTGTTAAGTCTAGTATATTCATTTCCGCCCACATACCAGAATCAAAAGCTTGGTATATGTGCTTGACCATATGTGCGATTCCACTAGACGTTGAGTGTTCTTTTCTGTAGCCATGTTGTTCAGGTGACAGATATTTATTACTTTCTAAGTAATTAATTAACCTTGTGAAAATAGCCCGCTCAAATACTTTCGAGATCGTCGGTAAGATGCTGATGGGGCGATAATTTTCACATTTATTTATGTCGTCTTTTTTAAATATCGGTAAAACTTTTCCTACTTTAAGTATCCTTGGGAACACTCCTTCTTCTAGGCATTTGTTAAAGATATCTGCCAAGGGTGTGCTTAATTCCTGACTTAATTGTCTCAACAAGTTAGTTGAGATTTCGTATATATCTGTTGTGTGTTTGTCCTGAAGTTGACTTATAATTTTCTGAACTTCCATAGCAGTAACAGGAGAAAAGAAGAGGGATTGTGTGTTATCCAAGTTAAGGTTTCGTAGAAAATCTTCAGAAGAATACGATGATTGTATAGTATTTGCTGTATATTCGCCTATTTCGCAAAAATAATCGTTTAATTCATCGACTAACAAACTGGATTCAGCTACTTGTTTGCCTGAGCCAATGACTCTTGTTTCGCTGTTAATCAACGTCCATATTGCTTTGACTGTGTTACTTGATCTTTCAATATAAGTTGCATTAGACTTTTGTTTCAGTTCTTTTATTTTCAACAAGTACTTTTTCTTCAATTGACGATAGATACTATAAGACTCCTCGTTTTTGGATACTTTCGCTACAGTTGCCCAAGCGTCTAAAGCATTTCTTAACTCAATAATTTCATCACTTGCCTCATATTTGCCATTTGATTTATTTCTAATTTTTACTTTTGTCTCAGGAAAACAGCTGTTGAACATTGTCATGAAGCGTGAAAACTTTTAAATAGACTGTCAGCGTCATATGATATGTGAGACAATTCAAGTCTTGTCTCTAGTAAATTTTTGAAAGTATTGATACTTTTATTGTCAATCCTTCTAATAGTTTTAATTTTATTTTCAGTCTTTGCTTCCCGATAAAATCTGTACCTATCCATTCTTTATGATTTCAGAATATATTCTTTATCTTATTTAAGTATTATTGTCTAGGTGAAAGATGATGCCCGATACTCGTTATCGGGTAAATGTAATTTAACTTAGGTAAAATAACAGCAAATAGCCACCTGGGGAGGAGAGGTAGTTATCCCTGTAAGGCATCAGAATAGAATAAAAGTGTATAAGCAATCTGTTATTAGTTGCTCTCTTGTGGAATTTGTTATTAACCAAACCTGGCGTTTTTTAAAAGTATAAAAAACCCATCGAAATGGAAGTAACATTTTGTACCATTGAAAAAGGAAAAACTTTGTGAGTGATTGACGGCTATTCTTTTAGCTTTCAAAAAATGTTAATCGAAGATACAGTGAAACGGTAGCAGTAGAGCAAACGTACGTGTAAGACCTCTGAAAAAGCTTAAGCATGAAGTTTCGCTGAAATAAGTTTTAATAAACATGGTTATGCTTTGTGACTGATTAATTTACTAAACCAAATTGCTCAAGAAACTTGGCAACCTTGTTTCAATTATTCATAACTGATCATCGAAGATAACAGAGCCTTATCTAGTAAGGGTGGAATTTCGTTGTGACCTTCTTCAGTTCAAGTAATAATACCCCTCTAAGGATACAATTTCGAATGGGCCATCAGTTTGTAAGGTACAAATTCGCAGATTATACCGTAAAATATACATCTTTTACTTTTCATTATGCTAATGAAGTAACCCATCCGGAGGACTCTCTCACATGAAATCACTGCTACTGGAAATACCGTTTTAGTGAGCATACGTCAATGAATACGGTGTACCTCTTAAGGCAATAATTTAAAGTTCAAACTGTAATTCAAGATTATAATTTTCGGTTATATATGTGTTAAAAGACTCCATATTTTATACTCTCATATATTATTCATTTTACTGTACTTGAAGTTTCGTTAAGTTAAAACACATATTTTCTATTATTAGTAATAATTTCTAGATGTTAACTTTAGTCCTATAATATGATGTATACATATTTGTTAATTTATATTCAGGCAAAGACTAAGTTTAAGTCCGACAAAACTTTACGTAATATCTTGCGCATCACCTTCAAATACTAGTAAAAGTGCTTTACGAAGAAATGTTAATTTATTGCGTCAAAAATAGGTGAAAGGCAATCATGTATTTAAATTAATCATGGGATGTAGTGTTTGATGACACATTATGTTTAACTGGGTTTTTTCAAGAGTAAGAAATGTGGTCAAATTTAATGTTTCGCTTTAAAGATATTGTGAATAATAAATAGATCTCGAATTTTCGAATTCTATGCCGAATTTCTAAAGGTAAAGAAATTAACAGAATTCTGGTATTATAGATAAACTGAAGCGTAATCGTGACAAGTAGATATTGAAATAAAATATTTGTTTATAACGTAAGCAGCTTTGTGCATACCTCTATGTAAAGTTAACCTCTCTTTCTTCGAAAATCTGACTGTTGTTCCAGGTTGCACTAAGTTTATTCTGAATTGTTCCAAAGTACTTATTTAAAAAAAATAGTTAAAATTGGCCGAAATAATTGAAAAAACAACATTTCTACCCATTTCCCTTGAAATTGAAAATCTGAAAGTTGTTCTAGTTTAAATTTGGCTGAGATAATCAGTAAAACGAGTGTCTTATCAGTCTTTCCATTTTTTGAACGTCGAAGTTTTGACGATTGTTCTAGGTTGTTCTACAGTTGTTCCAAATTCTTCCATGTGTTTAGAAGAAAAAAATCAAAATCAGTTGAGAAAATAGGGAAAACTAAAGCCAGTAAGTATTCAATCAGACTCCAATTTCCCAAAAATTAACATTTTGACGGTTGTTACAAGTTGTTCTACGTTTGCTCTAAACATGGTTCTAATACTTCAAAACCGTATCTCATATACCGGGTGTCTGTTTAAGCTCGACCACCGGCCATATCTCGGCAACCGTTTATCGTACAACCACGCGGAAAAAATCTTGATAGTAAAATGGATGACGGAAATTACAACAAAAATATTTTTAAGTTTCCAAAATGATCGCAAGGGGGCGCAATTCTCAAGATGAATTAAAAATTCGATAATTTTTCATTAAATTCTAGATTAAGATAGATTAAAAAATTTACTAGCAAAATTTTTAGACGTTTTTATACAACTTTCATTTGAAACTTTTCGATCTAACTCCCATACGAAAGGGAGAGTGGAGGGGGGTATGTCTGCGCACAAAAGTAGGTATAACTTTGGTTTGCCCCAACGGATTTTAATGTTTCTGGGCTCATTAGAAAGAGAATTTTACAAAGAATTGAAGGATATGTAGCACGAAATTACGTGGTTGTTAAAGAAAATAACAGGGTGTGCTGTTCTCAATGTATGTATATTTCTTGTTTTTTCTTTAAAATTTCAGATGGAACGGTGGAAGAGAATGATGATTTAATTTTAATATGATCTCTGGACAGTGTATAGTACGTTTTCACTTGAAATTTCATCATACTCATCGCTAAATGTATTTATTTCAATCTTTTTATCGATTTTTTAATTCATTTCATATGTTACTTTAGATTCTCCTTTTAAATGTTTTTAAATACTCTAGCTATTATTTTTTAAATATCATTTCTTATCCTTTCCAACATTGAAATAAAATAATAAAAGTGAACAGTGTAGTTTGCTTTTTTTTTTTAATTTTCATCATACAACATGGATGCACAGTGATACTAAATTACATTATGATGAGATTTCCAAGGTAGGCCATGAAAATCGAAATGGAAAGATATTAGTGTCACTTGTAGTTAAACTTTTTGTACGCATTTAGCAAATTAAGCCTTTTTGGACACCTGAACATAATTATTATGTTTGTAAAATGTTGTATTCGAACGTTGAAGCTCATGATATGATCAGAATGTATTTTCAATGCTTTGAAAATGCATTCTTGCTTCGGGGAAATATTCCCTAAATTATCCCGAAAGAAGACATTATTGAGTTTTTATTCATCTTGCCAGATGTTCTTGATGTTTATTTATTGGGCAGAATAAAAGACATACATAGTTTATCACAAAAAGCCGAGTACAACAATTGCTGCCTCCGGAATGGAAGTAACTCTGCTCTCTAATAATCGAGTGGTTTGAAAATGAAGGTGAACACTTTGAACATTTGTTAAGTTGAAGTTTTTTCTTGTTCTTTTTTTGTACTTTCTGATTTAAATATATTTTCTTTTCCTTTATATTATTTGGTCAATATATTTTCTTATTTATGTTTAGGTATATAATAGGTTCTTTTATTTACTTTCATTTCAGGCGGGGATGATTTAGACATCAATTTGAGTACCATTTCGTTACTAATGAGTAAATTATTTGATTATAACTAATGCATTATACATATTATATTGTTTTTTTTTCTCGTTATTGTCTACTTAGTTCATGAGTTATGGAAATTATTTTTGTTGTTTTCCTATAATTAGATCTACCTATATCAGTTGGGTGATAAAGATATATTATTATTATTATTATCATTATATTATTTTATTTCAATGTCTAAAAAGGCAAAATAGATAGACAATTTGAAAACATTTAAGAAGAGAATCTAATGTAACATATGCAAGAATTAAAAAATCGATGAGAAGATGGAAATAAATACATTTATGGAAGACTATGATGAAAATTCAAGTGAAAGCGAACTATACACTTTCTAGTGACATTAAAAATTAAAATAAAGTTATTGCTCACAATAAATAAATAAATTTATATTAAAAATTGTTTATTTTTTTTTGGATTGTCTTCGTATGACTATATCTTCGTCAAGAAAAAAGGTAGCAACTTCCGGTTTTCATCATTCTCTTCAGTTTTTTATGTGCTTCAATATTACGATATTAAAAATATACCGTTCCATTTGAAATTTTAAAGAAAAAACAAGAAATATACATACATTGAGAACAGCGCTCCCTGTTATTTTCTTTGACAACCAAGTTATTTCGTGCTACATATCCTTCAATTCTTTGTAAAATCTCTATCTAATGAGCCCAGAAACATTAAAATCCGTTGGGGCAAACCAAAGTTATACCTACTTTTGTACGCAGACATACCCCCCTCCACTCTCCCCTTCGTATGGGAGTTAGATCAAAAAGTTTCAAATGAAAGTTGTATAAAAACGTCTATAAATTTTGCTAGTAAATTTTTTAATCTATCTTAATCTAGAATTTAATGAAAAATTATCGAATTTTTAATTCATCTTGAGAATTGCGCCCCCTTGCGATCATTTTGGAAACTTAAAAATATTTTTGTTGTAATTCCCGTCATCCATTTTACCATCAAGATTTTTTCCGCGAGGTTGTACGATAAACGGTTGCCGAGATATGGCAGGTGGCCGAGCTTAAAGAGACACCCGGTATATCAAAAGGTACTGTAAAAAGACGAAATCCAAAAGCACAAATCATTTCGACAATTATTATTAAATCGTTTTTTCCTATTATTTCGGTCGATTATGACTCCTTATTTGAAATACTCTACAAATCTAGAACAGTCTGGAACAACCGTCAACTTAGATTTTCGAAAAAAAGGAGATAAACTTCTGTATTTTGAATGTAGGTTTTTCCAATATCTGTTGATATATAAAATATACGGTTTTGATATATTAGGACAATGTTTAGAACAAACATAAAACAACCGTCAAAATTTTAATTTTTGCAAAAACGGGGCCTGACTTCATACTTTTGGCTTTCGTTTCTCTCCATGTTATCTACTGATTGTGATTTTTTTAAAACAAACTTAGAACAAACCTGGGATAACCTAGAACAATCGTCAAAATTTCGATTTTCAAAAAAGGGGGCTGAGAAAAACCTGTTTTCCGATTATATTGGTCAATTTTGAAACTTTTCGAAATTTTTGGGAACAGTGTTTAGAACAATTGGAACAACCCGGAACAACCTTCAGAATTTCAATTTTCGATAAAAAGAGTTTTTTTCAATATCTCGGCCAATTTTTTTTTTTTAAATACTTTGACACAATTTAGAAAAGGCTTTATTTAAAAAATATTGTTAGTTGAACGTTTCTGCATCCATTGAATTCCTAGAGAGTAGTCGTATAATTGTTCCTGATTTTCTGTTCCTAAGTTTAAGTATATTAAAGCAAAATATGTTCCAGCAAAGGACAGTTATTTAATTCTGAGATATTCCATGGAATTGTTCGAGACCAAAGCACAGCCAGTCCAAAGCTTGTTTGAGACCTATATCAGAGTGCAGCAGTCCCACCTTAACATTCCGATTATATATCCTTGATTAATTCTTTAACATTATTATATTGATAATATAAATGCGATTCAAATTTATAATATTATAAACTATAAACCGTGTATGTCAAAATCATACTAATTACTAATGAACAGTCCTAAACTTCTTAATAGAGTCATTGTTAAGAATAGGATAACCTCAAATTCAACTTTTTAAATGATACTATGTCAAGCTGTTTTATCACATATTCAAATCAATAGACCCAGTGCACAGAAGAAACGATAATACGAAAATAGAAACTAAATAGAGTGTGTGAAGTTAGCCCCCCTTTTTTCGAATATCGGAAATCTGACGGTTGTTCCAGGTTGTTCTAGGTTTGTTCTAAATTGTTCCAAAGTATTTCAAAAAAAAAGTCAAAATTGGCCGAGATAATTGAAAAAAACGACTTTTTCACCCAGCCCCCCTTTTTTCGAAAATTGAAATTCTGAAGGTTGTTCCAGGTTGTTCTAGTTGTTCTAAACATTGTTCCAAAGAATCTCGAAAAAAAAATCAAAATTGGCCGAGATAATCGGAAAAAACGAGTTTTTGCCAGCCCCCCTTTTCTTGAAAATTGTAATTCTGATGATTGTTCTAGGTTGCTCTAGGTTTGTTCTAAATTGTTCCAAAGTATTTCATAGAAAAAATCAAAATCAGACGAGAAAATGGGAAAAAACCAAAGCCAAAAGTATGAAGTCGGACCCAGTTTTCGCAAAAATTAAAATTTTGACGGTTGTTCTAGGTTGTTCTAGGTTTGTTCTAAACATTGTTCGAATACGTCAAAACCGTATCTCTTATATATCAAAAGATATGGCAAAAAAACCAAATCCAAAAGTGTGAAGTTAGCCCCCCTTTTATCGAAAATCTAACTTCTGACGGTTGTTCCAGGTTGCTCTAAGGGTGTTCTCAATTGTTCCAAAGTATTTCAAAAAATAAATCATAATTGGCCGAAAAAACGGCAAAAAACAAATTTTTTCTGGCGGCCCATTTTTCGAAAATCGAAATTCTGACGGTTGTTCTGGGTTGTTCTAAATTGTTCCAAAGGATTACAAAGAAAAAATCGAAATTGCCCAAGATAATAGGTAAATCGATTTTACCTATTATCTATATTTTAAAATGAATAATAATACTCATTTGTGATTCAGAATAAAGCAGAAGCAGTAAATATACATATATTTTCCCAAGTAATATTCATTTGTTTGAAAACAATATTGTTACTAAATGCTGATGCTCCTAACATAAAATAATATTAGAACAGTGACGTTAGTTACATTATTAATGTAGATTAAAAACTACCTCATAAACATATTGAGAATGATTATACCTTGCTCATAAAAAGATTAGTGTTTTTCTCATGAGCTGCTAGGTTGATGTTTCTTTGTTTATTTTTATTAGAGTTCATGCTTTAGTTTATCCCTAAAATCTAAAATATATATTTTTTCTGTAAAATTTATTTATTGATATTATTATATTATTTGATAACATTGACATAAATAATATATTTTTTTATCAATTTGGTATTGTAAAATAGCCTTTCCCAAATCGGCTACTCTTTGACGGATATACTATCTTATATTATCTAAATAGGTACCTATATAATATTTTTTCCAAATAAAGTAATAGTAGCCTTTGAATCGTTTTAGTGAGAAAATTAGACAGCATATTTCAACATGTTTACGAAGAGGGGCTACAAAAAATAAGCATACTTGATAGGAATGTCTACACGTGCTTGCATTCCCGGAGCAAAAACCATGAAAAAAAGTGGCCAGACCACGGCTAGACAAAATAACGTTGTAGTGGTTTACTATAATTAAAATTTTCAAACTTCAAAATCAGTATTTTATTTTTATTATTACTAGACAAAATAAAATAACAAAGGGAGCCTGATAGACTTCCCCATTTTGTTTGATTTTAGTTGGGTACCCATATCCAGCGCTTTTTTTTTTTTGAAATACTTTGAAACTGTAAGAATTTCGATTTTTAAGAAATAGGGACTGGGGAAAAATATCGTTTTTTCATAACCGGTTTTGATTTTTTCTTTGAAATAGTTCATCAGCATTTGGTAACAATATCGTTTTGTAATAAATGAACATTATATTTCTTGCGAAAATATATATTTATTGCTATATTAGATGTTTATTTCTTTAAATAGAACTGCATCATACAAAAACTTCCTTCAACATAGTAATGTTCGGAAAGTGCATTCCGCCCATTGTAAAATCGTTTTTTCCTATTATCTCCGCCAATTATGATTTATTTTTTGAAATACTTTGGAACAATTGAGAACACACTTAGAGCAACCTGGAAAAACCGTCAGAAGTTAGATTTTCGAAAAAAGGGGGGATAACTTCACACTTTTTGAAAAAAGTTTTTTGCAATATCTTTTGAAATATAATAGATACGGTTCTGATGTATAAGAATAATGTTTAGAACAAATCTAGAACAACCTGGAACAACCCTCAGAATTTCAATTTTCGCAAAGAGGGGGTCCGTGGGAAAATCATTTTTTTCTATTATCTCGGCCAATTATGATTTTTCTTTGAAATCCTTTGGAACAATTTTAAACGAACTTAGAACAACCTAGAACAACCGTCAGAATTTCGATTTTCGAAAAAAGGGCCGCCAGAAAAAAAAAGGTTTTTGCCGTTTTTTCGGACAATTATGATTTATTTTTTGAAATACTTTGGAACAATTGAGAACACACCTAGAGCAACCTGGAACAACCGTCAGAAGTTAGATTTTCGAAAAAAGGGGGGCTAACTTCACACATTTTTAAAAACGTTTTTTTGCAATATCTTTTGAAATATAAGAGATACGGTTCTGATGTATAAGAATAATGTTTAGAACAAATCTAGAACAACCTGGAACAACCCTCAGAATTTGAATTTTCGCAAAAAGGGGGTCCGTGGGAAAATCGTTTTTTTCTATTATCTCGGCCAATTATGATTTTTTCTTTGAAATCCTTTGGAACAATTTAAAACAAACTTAGAACAACCCAGAACAACCGTCAGAATTTCGATTTTCGAAAAATGGGCCGCCAGAAAAAAAAACTTTTTTGCCGTTTTTTCGGCCAATTATGATTTATTTTTTGAAATACTTTGGAACAATTGAGAACACACCTAGAGTAACCTGGAACAACCGTCAGAAGTTAGATTTTCGAAAAAAGGGGGGCTAACTTCACACTTTTTTAAAAACGTTTTTTTGCAATATCTTTTGAAATATAAGAGATACGGTTCTGATGTATAAGAATAATGTTTAGAACAAATCTAGAACAACCTGGAACAACCCTCAGAATTTGAATTTTCGCAAAAAGGGGGTCCGTGGGAAAATCGTTTTTTTCTATTATCTCGGCCAATTATGATTTTTTCTTTGAAATCCTTTGGAACAATTTAAAACAAACTTAGAACAACCCAGAACAACCGTCAGAATTTCGATTTTCGAAAAATGGGCCGCCAGAAAAAAAAAGTTTTTTGCCGTTTTTTCGGCCAATTATAATTTATTTTTTGAAATACTTTGGAACAATTGAGAACACACCTAGAGCAACCTGGAACAACCGTCAGAAGTTAGATTTTCGAAAAAAGGGGGGCTAACTTCACACTTTTTTTAAAAAGGTTTTTTTGCAATATCTTTTGAAATATAAGAGATACGGTTCTGATGTATAAGAATAATGTTTAGAACAAATCTAGAACAACCTGGAACAACCCTCAGAATTTGAATTTTCGCAAAAAGGGGGTCCGTGGGAAAATCGTTTTTTTCTATTATCTCGGCCAATTATGATTTTTTCTTTGAGATCCTTTGGAACAATTTAAAACAAACTTAGAACAACCCAGAACAACCGTCAGAATTTCGATTTTCGAAAAATGGGCCGCCAGAAAAAAAAAGTTTTTTGCCGTTTTTTCGGCCAATTATGATTTATTTTTTGAAATACTTTGGAACAATTGAGAACACACCTAGAGCAACCTGGAACAACCGTCAGAAGTTAGATTTTCGAAAAAAGGGGGGCTAACATCACACTTTTTTTAAAAACGTTTTTTTGCAATATCTTTTGAAATATAAGAGATACGGTTCTGATGTATAAGAATAATGTTTAGAACAAATCTAGAACAATCTGGAACAACCCTCAGAATTTGAATTTTCGCAAAAAGGGGGTCCGTGGGAAAATGGTTTTTTTCTATTATCTCGGCCAATTATGATTTTTTCTTTGAAATCCTTTGGAACAATTTAAAACAAACTTAGAACAACCCAGAACAACCGTCAGAATTTCGATTTTCGAAAAATGGGCCGCCAGAAAAAAAAAGTTTTTTGCCGTTTTTTCGGCCAATTATGATTTATTTTTTGAAATACTTTGGAACAATTGAGAACACCCTTAGAGCAACCTGGAACAACCGTCAGAAGTTAGATTTTCGATAAAAGGGGGGCTAACTTCACACTTTTGGATTTGGTTTTTTTGCCATATCTTTTGATATATAAGAGATACGGTTTTGACGTATTCGAACAATGTTTAGAACAAACCTAGAACAACCTAGAACAACCGTCAAAATTTTAATTTTTGCAAAAACTGGGTCCGACTTCATACTTTTGGCTTTCGTTTTTTCCCATTTTCTCGTCTGATTTTGATTTTTTCTATGAAATACTTTGGAACAATTTAGAACAAACCTAGAGCAACCTAGAACAATCATCAGAATTACAATTTTCAAGAAAAGGGGGGCTGGCAAAAACTCGTTTTTTCCGATTATCTCGGCCAATTTTGATTTTTTTTTCGAGATTCTTTGGAACAATGTTTAGAACAACTAGAACAACCTGGAACAACCTTCAGAATTTCAATTTTCGAAAAAAGGGGGGCTGGGTGAAAAAGTCGTTTTTTTCAATTATCTCGGCCAATTTTGACTTTTTTTTTGAAATACTTTGGAACAATTTAGAACAAACCTAGAACAACCTGGAACAACCGTCAGATTTCCGATATTCGAAAAAAGGGGGGCTAACTTCACACACTCAACTAAATAACCTAAATAAGGGATTAATGAAATACATTATCTGAGCATTAAAACAAAAATTAAATATTCATGTTAATTTTCACCATAATTTATAATTTATTATGTCTTTCCCCGTAAAAATATGTACATATATCAAACTACACTAAATTGTCATCTTGACTTGGTGGTTTAGTTGACAAACAAAACAAGTTGCTGGCATTTGCAGCTCCTGTCAGAAAGTCCCCAATTTAGTGAGAACAACAAATCACTTCATTATATAATTAATCAGAATAATGTTCGACCGGTGTCGTGGTCACACGCACACTGACACACGCACACACACACACAGAGAGAGAGAGGGAGAGAGACACGCTTTTTAAAAGACACATTTTCGGTGTCAGGAGACTTATAGGAGAAAGTCAAATGAGAAAAACAATACAATATGCAACTAAGAGTATTAAGTTTTTTCATTATTATAAGAACATATTGTACGTGTAATATGAACCATCTCATGAGAATCTCCGTACAACAGCGAATAGTCACGTAGCAGATAAGAAAAGCACAGAGAAGCCTTCGGACAATACATTCATTCTATTTGTAATACTAGCATAGTACACATCGTTTAAAATTGTATTTTTGAATAATAAATGTTTTTAAAAATATAAAGTCTTTTCTAAATAACAAAATTGGCGCAGTCAGTAGGATTAGTTCTACAAGTGATTACAAAGTTTGTGATTAGTTCTACAAGTGATTACAAAATTTGTGATAGAATTTGGTGTGTTTCAACACTTCGAGAACTTAACCGAAAGTAGGAAGGACGCAAGAGGACCGTAGTGTTAGGGAAAATATAGGCAGGTCACGGCACCTTATCGAGCAAGGTGGACTACTATATTCGCTGTACCTAACATTCCAACGTTCTGAAAAACGAAGACAACTTGCCAACCAAGAAGGCAAAGTAAGTACTATCAAATATTACAAATACGTCTCGCTTCCTGACTATTGAAGTCCCATTTCATTATTTGAAATACATATCCTAGTAGATATATCCCTTGAAAGAAATCCCGTGAAAAGTGACAATCCTGTCAATACTATTGTAGTAAAACCCGAACGAAGAAAGCAAGCAAAATAGACGAATTAACCGAAAGACTTCAAAACTTAAACATGGCAATTAACTATTCATTATTTAAGATAGAATTAGACGCAATACCAACGTTTAATGGCGAAGTTAGTTGTATAAATTTATTTGTAAATACATGCGATCAAATTTGTAATAAATACGCAAACTCTCCCGAAGTGAAAGATTTAATATTCAACACAATATTAGGCAAACTCAGAGATAGAGCGAAAACACTTATCTGTTCGCGAAATGAATTAAATACATGGAATAAGGTAAAGAGTGCAATTTATAGTTATTTTTCGGATAAACGTGACTTCGGTCAATTAATTCAGGAATTTAACAATACCAGAATGTTTATTAAGGAGGACCCAGTTTCATTTGGCTATCGCGTACAAGACCTTTTATCGAGAATTATGACTAAACTCGCGCAAACACCAGAAATTACACATAAAGCGGCTAGAGCGGAAATATACGCGGACGCTGCACTGGAAATATATTTATTAAACATGCCCGAAGACATACAGGTACATGTGAAACCATTACAACCAGACGATTTAGAAGAAGCAATAGGCCACGTTCAAGATGTAATAAATTTCAAATCCAGAGCAAATTCAATAAGAGGGAATAGAATTCCACAAAAACCATTCATACACACAAAGAATATATCACAAACACATTCACAACAATACCCCTTACCCAATTATCGACATCCGCAACAAACATTAAATATACCTGTCATGAAAACTCCATCGCAACAAGCATATTCATTCCCAAAAGGTCCCATACCAAATTTCCCTAAACCCCAGTTTAACCAACAACAAACGAAGTTTCCAACAAATCGTCAAGTTTTTGGACCACCACGAAATGTATGGGCACCTAATCAAAGCAAATCATCAGCCGTATTACTAAAACCGACACCGATGTCAGGAATATCAACTACTGTTACCAAACCGATGAATTACGGATACCAAGATAATTCATTTAGACAAACAAGACCACCACAAGCAATACCTGAAGAACTCTATGAGATGCAACACAATGATGAACATTACGAAGATCCACAACCATTGTTTAACGAAGATGATGGATTATGGTATGTCCCCATGAGAACACCAGAACACGCTTTGGAGATCCCTAATGAAGAAAACCTATATAACCAAGAAGAAGATGAGGAAGAAGAAAATTTTATTATACATGCCTCGCAGGAGAACTCGGAAACGTAGCATCCAACGAACTACCATATATTCACATTAAGAATCCCCCATTAAAGTTACTAGTAGACACCGGTAGCACAATTTCCATGATAGATCCCGCGATTGTAAAGAAATATTATCCTAACAATATATTTACGGAACAGTTAGAAATAAAAACAGCAAAAGGTATCATACAAATTAATAAAATTGCCAAAATACCATGTTTTAAGGAATTAAAATCAAATGGTCACTTGAATATGGTAATGTTTAAATTTCACAAATTTTATGATGGCATTATTGGATTAGACGATTTAAGATCAATGAAATTTAACATAGACTTATCAAAAAGTATGCTTTTTAGAGAAAATTACGAATTACCAATTCACTTTAAAAAGTTAGAAACTATTAAAATTCCGGCAAAAGAAAAAATTCTAAAAAGGGTATTTGTAAATTATATACAGGGTGATGTGATGATTAACGAAATAACACAAAACGAAATTCACATACCTAGTTGTGCGACAACAGTAAAAAGGGGTCAAGCATTGTTAGAAATCCAAAATTTATCAGATAAAGAACAAACTATTCAAATTAAACCTTTGAAGGCCATTCCATTAGAAAATTACCATATTTATCAATATCGTATTCACGACGTAGAATCATTAAAGAAATTAAATAATAGGCTTAGAATAGATCATTTAAATGAGGAAGAAAAATCCAAAACATTACAGTTATGTAAAAATTATGTAGATGTATTTAAACAACCAGAAGATAAATTAACTTTCAACAGTAGTATAAAACATGAAATTAAAACGAAAGATGAACAACCTAGTCTCATTAAAGCAAGACGTTTTCCACACGCATTAAAACAAGAAATAGCGGATCACATAAATAACCTATTAAATGACGATATTATTAGGCCAAGCCACAGTCCCTGGGGCTCACCCGTAAATTTAGTAGAAAAAAAATTAGATGCAAGTAAAAAGAGAAAAACCAGATTAGTAATCGATTATAGAGCGGTCAACGAAAAAACAATTGATGACAGATATCCTATTCCTAATATTGAGGATATTCTGGATAAATTAGGTCGATGTCAGTATTTTAGCACCTTAGATTTGGCATCCGGTTATCATCAGATACAAATGCATCCGGACTCAATAGCTAAAACAGCCTTTAATACAGAGCATGGGCATTTCGAATTTTTACGTATGCCCTTTGGGCTCAAAGGAAGTCCTGCTACATTTCAGCGTGTCATGGACAACTTATTTAGAGACATATTAAATAAATTCTGTCTTGTGTATCTAGACGATATTATTATATTCTCACCATCACTCGATGAACATATAAAACACCTAAAGGCAGTGTTCGATAAATTACGGACAGCAAACTTAAAGTTACAATTAGATAAATGCGAGTTCCTTCGCAAAGAAACAGAATTTTTAGGTCATGTAATAACACCTAATGGTATTAAACCTAATCCAAAAAAGATAGAATCAATTAAAAACTTTCCAATTCCTACAAATCAAAGAGAAGTAAAATCATTTTTAGGCTTACTAGGCTATTACAGACGTTTTATAAACAATCTGGCAAAAATTACTAAACCACTAACGAAATGTTTAAAGAAGGGTGAAACTGTAAAACACACTCCTGAATTTATTGAAGCTTTTGAGAAATGTAAAATTCTGTTATGTAACGATCCTGTCTTAAAATACCCAGATTTCACGAAACAATTTGAATTAACCGTAGATGCATCCAATTTTGCAATCGGCGCAATTTTAGCACAAAACGATCATCCAATTGCGTACGCATCAAGAACATTAAACCCGGCAGAAATTAATTACGCAGTTATAGAAAAAGAAATGCTTGCAGTTATTTGGGCGTGTAAACATTTCAGGCCATATTTATATGCAAGAAAATTCATAATAAAGACAGATCACAGATCCTTACAGTGGCTATTTTCAGTAAAAGATCCGAATTCAAGATTAACTAGATGGCGCTTAAAACTAAGTGAGTATGATTATGAAATTTTATACAAAAAGGGAAAACATAATCAAGCAGATGCATTATCGAGAATAAAATTAACAGAAAATTACGTAAATACTCTAGATAACGATTTAGAATCTTTGATAGCTAATAACAATGACCCACCTGGCCAAATAAACATGGATGAACTAGATGAAATATTAAATAGCTTACCCCAAGAAAGTAATTTAGAACAGGTAAATGATCAAAGTAGTACTCATAATACAATACATTCAGATAGTGGTCAAATACAAATATCAATACCATATTCAGAAAAACTATTAAATGTAGCTGAACACCAAATCATATTAGACGCGACACGTAATTTAACAACACCTATAATTAAGACTATTAAAATATTTGAAAAAAATAGAATAATAATCACTTTACCACTAACAGCCCCTAGGGAACATATTGTTAAAGTACTAAGAGAATGTCTAATTTCAGAAAAGAAAAATGTACTATATTTTAAACACAAAAACATAGAAAGAGAAATTATTAATATTATTCAAGAATCCTTTACAAAATTAAAAGTAGAAATATGTAACAAAGTAGTAGAAGATATTGAGGATGAGAATGAACAACAACAAAAAATCAAATACTATCACGAAGGAAAAGCTGCACATAGAGGTATTAATGAGGTTCACCAATCACTAAAACGAAATTACTATTGGCCAAATTTAGAGAAGTCAGTAAGTAAATATATAAATAACTGTGAAACTTGTCAACTCGCGAAGTATGATAGAATGCCCCAAAAACAACCTATATCACATACATATACCCCTAGAAGACCATTCGAACAACTACATATTGATCTGTTATATATGAATAACAGAATAATGTTAACGTTAATCGACCATTTTTCTAAATATGCACAAGCGTATTTAATACCTGACAAAAATGCCACTACCATAATAAACGGTATCACAAAATTTACCAGTCATCATGGATTACCAAGTACAATCATTGCTGATCCAGGTAAAGAATTCGATAATATATTATTGAAAGAATTCTGTCAATTACATAAAATCAAACTACATATTACATCAATAGGAAATTCAAAATCAAATGGTATCGTAGAAAGATTTCACAACACATTAGTAGAGTCAATACGGTGTAAAATATTAGAAAGACAAAGTACATTCGAGACTAATTTATTGACAGCAATTTTAGGATACAATAATAGTTTACATTCCAGTACGAAATTTACCCCTTTTGAAATTATTAATGGACATAGCGAAAGTAATTTACCTTTTGATATCAGTGAAGAACAAATTACACAAGAGTTTATTAATAATAGAGCCGACCAAATAAAAGCAATAAACGATCAGGTTCACGATAGACTAGAGAAAACAAAAGAGCAAATATGCGAAAAAATAAATAAAAACAGAAATGATATTGAAAATGTGGAAATAGGTCAAGAAATTTATGTGAAAAAGAAACATAGAAATAAACTAAAACCAAAGTTTGACAAAGAAAAAGTGGTTAAGGTAAATGACAAAACTATAGAAACACAAAGAAAAGCGAAATATTCCAAAGAAGTAATAAAGAAGAAAAGAAAATTCACAGATCAATCTTTGTTGCAGAATGAAGAGGAGATTACTCACGATGATACTAACAACGATAGGTTTAGCAGTCAGCCAACTACAAGTTCAACAAATTGAAAATTACATTCTACCTTATAAATTAGGACAAGCCCGAATTATTCAAGGAAATCACAATTTTATCTACAAAATTAAAGCATATGATTTGTTCCAAAATATATTAATATTAAAAGAAGAGATTAACCAGGTCAACACAACACATGCTAAAAAGATGTCACCGCATGGGACAACAACCTATACTTATCTAGATAACATCCATACAGAGGATCAATCAATTTATGATTCCATTCAACAAACAGCCTACAGTATTTCCCGAACAGAATTAAAATTCCACAATGTATTCCCCGAATACTTAAGAAATAAAAGGTCACCATTGAATATAGTAGGAAGTGCATCAAATTGGTTATTTGGAATAATGGACAACGAAGGAAAGAAACGAATAGATAACGCACTCGATATATTAGCCGAAAACCAACACAGCATACACAAACAACAAGAATGGAGTGTTTCCGTGATAAAATCAATGTCAGAAGAATTAAATAATACATTAACCAAGTTAAGTAAAAACCAAGAAATCATTGATACAAGGATCAACAACTTAAAAGGAATTTTGGAAGCCGCAGAGCATTATCACATGTTAGTAAACACAATCGAACAGATAAATCAAAACGATCGCATGATATCGGAGAAGTTCACCGACATTGAACAAGCAATAATGTTTGCTAGTATGGGAAAACTGCACCCCTCTGTAATACCTACAAGAATTATTAAGGAAATAAATAATCAACTAAAAACTCTTTACCTACCGAATCAGATATTGACATTAAGAAATACTTTTAATTATTATATGTATTTTAGCATACAGAATTTTGTAGATGATAAAGAAATAACATTCAAAATATCCGTTCCTATATTATTTAATCATAATTATAACTATTACCGCATTTATTCTATTCCTTACAATAATAATTTAATCCCATTTCCCCAGCCGTATTTGCTAATAGATGATAGTACCTATGCGTCAACGACGAATACCTGCCCGAAGATAGAAGATGTGTTTATATGCAAAGAAGAACCGTTACCGTTAATAGAGAATTGCCTTTTAAATCTCATGATAAATAAAGATATTTGTAATAAAATTCAAGTACGAATGCACGAAACATTAGTACAACAGATAGGACCCGGAGAAATGTTAATGCATGCACCTAATCTTGTTGAAATATTTTATAATTGTAATGAAACCGGCATTGTACAAATTAAAAATAATGCGTTAATTAGATTAACTCCAAATTGTTCGATCACTGTAAATAATGAAAAATTTAGTTATTAGGAAGATATGATCAAAGGAGAAATATTTCATTTGCCGAAAATAAAAATTAACACACTCAATGTTCAAGACAACAATCCTATACATTTAAATAAAGTCAACTTGGGAAATTTCAATCGTATACAAGAAGATATGGAAAACGCAAGAATTCCTGAGCTACAAAGAATCAATAGACATCATTCGAATTGGAACTCAATCATTATTGTTTCTATTATAACAATTATGTTATGTATTACTATTTACAGACTTTTAAGAAAACTTTATCTAGTTAAAACAAGGAAGCCAGTTGCAGTTCGAGGAAACGAGACGTCGGTTCTTTCCGAGAATCGCCAAGAGCCGTTCTAACAAGGGAGGTGTAATATGAACCATCTCATGAGAATCTCCGTACAACAGCGAATAGTCACGTAGCAGATAAGAAAAGCACAGAGAAGCCTTCGACAATACATTCATTCTATTTGTAATACTAGCATAGTACACATCGTTTAAAATTGTATTTTTGAATAATAAATGTTTTTAAAAATATAAAGTCTTTTCTAAATAACAAAATTTACGTATTACATTAGTTTGGCGCCGAATCCACAAATCCACTTCTTCTTGTACTGGATATGTCATGCATGTGTTAATCTGTTGCAAGTATTATGTATATGTATCTATATCACATAAAAAGTTGTGTATATTGTGTGTAGTTGGTAGCCCGCAGAAGAACGTATCGCATTACTGCGGTAATGTGATATTAGACGGATACAGTTATATTAAACGTTCGCTGGATGTGTTTATATGTATGTACATAAAAAAGGTTGAAAACAACTCCTAGGAATTTAATTGGGAGTTGAATCGGTCGAAAGTGCGTGCTGTCGCCACGTCGTCGGTCGCCATCTCCTGGTCCGGTTGAATTTTCTCCTCCATCTAGACGCACACCGTAAATACAACCGTTACTGGCGGCGTTTACATAAATCTTTAAGCTCTCCGCTAATTAATAACTGGGACTCTCTACAGCAGGAGAGCGAGGGCTTCCAAGTTCATTTTTCATTTCTTTTTCTTCTACATTGCTTTATACCATAAGACCGCGTGCGTCTGCATTATCGCGATACCTGTAGAGTAAGCGAAACATATAGAGATGTCTGTGTATTAGAATTTAGAACGGTAAACAAGTGGACGCAGTGTTATACTGGATTACAACAGAGCTAGTATTTCGCATATGCCTATGATGCACTCGTATTTGTCCAAAAAATCTACATTTATACGGTGTAGTCGGGCAGTCGCATTCGCCGTCGTCGAACATTTTTTTTAGCTAATTACAGGTTAATTGCAATGTTGAATTACAATTCTGTTTTAAGAAGTAAATATTTTATGTTTCAGTATTTTATTATAGTTGAGTTTTTAGATTATAATATTTGTTGAAAAATATTATTTTAGTTAAGAAGTTTTTTTTATTTTAAAGTCTAGGAGTTATTTATTATTTATTTTTGCTCTTTTATGTTGTTTATGAAGCTGTGATGAGTTACTTCACTGACATATTATCAGTGATTATCTGATGCTTCAAACAACTACAAATAATTACTTACAACGGGAACGCAATACCTATTACACTGCTTTTCACTTGATTTGCCTACGAATACATTTATACGTATAACTTATACGCCCGCTGTGTGTGTGGCAATTCAAGTTGGCACGCCCATTTATAGTCGACCAGTAGTTACTAATACATGCATCGCGCTATGAACGGCGGCCAAACGGTATATAAAACTATCATAGATCGTTGACTACAGTCGCGTACAAACTTATTTTTTTCTTCTTTTTTGAAACAGAAAATTTATCGCCAAAACTTTGAAAAATTAAACGAGTTTTCTATTGCAATTCATCGAACTTTTGTGATGATAACTAAATATAATAACTGTGAAATAATTCTGTAAATATAATAATTTAGGTTTATATGTCAGGGTGAATTTTTATATATCTATATGGTTCAGACTTATAAAAGGCATTTGTCCTCACAGATGATATTTTAAAACACAACACTCTATTATTTTGTGACATGTTATAATAATAATAATAATAATAATAATAATAATAATAATAAAAATAATAATAATAATAATAATAACTAGGACTCAGGCTTATATTACAGGCCTGGATTTAAATGAATAATATAATTTGAAATTGGGTATACTACAGTGCGTAACAATCTGTACCTACATTATGCGAAGCGGCACACCTTGCCTCTATAAAGATGTTTACAAATTAGGATATTGCATATTGGTGATGTAAATGACAGCGGAGGGGAATACGAGTACATCATTTTCAATGAAGTACGAAACACGGATTTGTCCGAGAGCCGACAAAACACGAGTCTGTCTAGTCGCACTGAAAATTTACTCGTATTGCCCATCACTGATGTATATATATGTTAAATTACTAGCGCCTATCGCAGTAAATGTAGCTGACGTGGAAGGACGGGTTTTTGCGCCGAAACTATTTTAGTTAAATCGTAAGCGCAATTTGTAGCGGGTCGTCCTCTTGTTCGCTTGTGTTGTATTGCTTAAGTATGTCGTGCACACATCCGTCGCGATATACTGTTGAAAGGTAGATAAGATATTTGCCTGTGCTAGAATTTGACGGTAAAGCATGTGTCGCCATATACACATGAAGCACGTATTGTTGGCTCTGTAACTGTTTATGAACGGCAGAAAGCATTAATTCGGATCTACTTAAAGTGCTAATAGCGTGTAACATTGCATGGAGCACGGTGAATCATCCTGACTTTACTTCGTGTTTCAAGTCGTTATGGGGTAAAAGCATGATAAGAATAAATAAAACGTGGTATTATTTGTAACAGATGGAACTGCATATATGAAAACGGATGGTCGACTCTTACAACAAACATCTAGTAGAATGACGCGTATTTGTTTCTACACCGAGTATCAGAGGACGTCAGAACATGCTACCCCAATTCAGATAAATTAAATCTTCTGTCAAGAAAGTGCTTGTGAAGCACCTTCACGCAAGCATTTATTCTGTGAAAAGCTGCCACGTGTGTCACTACCACCAAAGTCTGTTATCATGTGCTGGAGCATACGGATACATGCAACATCCTATTCACATACATTTTGACGACATTATGATACAGGTACTGGATACGCATGATGCTGTTTCTATATTGCATGCTCAACAAGTATTTTTGGAAGCAACTATTCAGGTAGATTTAACCAATCCTCATGGACATTATTCCATAATAACTCTAGCCATCTATAACTTACTCCGAGCAACGCACAGTATTCAATAACTAGCGTGATCTTTGTCAAATCCTTTCCTAATTATCTGGAGCTACTGCTGATCATGTTAAACAAAAATTTGAAGCAGTTCTAAATAACATTCCAGAAAATCGTACTGTACGGCGAATTGTTGAATTATTTGCTGGTAAAGTAGTAGATTTTTCCGAACCGGGTATAAATACGTCGTTTTCAATGTATAAATGTATTTCCGGTGACAGACAATTATTAACACCTGACCTTATGGAACAATTAACGGTGATTTACTTCTTTCAATGTGAAAAGTGAACAGTCGGCATGTGTGATATGTTTGATATGTTTACTAAACCCTGCAACATTCTGGAGAAGATGTATTTACTGTTACCTTAGTAAGTAGTTGTTTTTCTGTACGTACTTTGATTCGCCTGTGTAAAATAACAAATCGGGATTCATGATCGCCTCGATCCTCCTTGGAATTTACATTATGTAAACCTGACTTCCGAATTATAATAATAACAACAAATAAAAACATTTTTTAAATATTACTTTCTTAGACATAGTCTACAGCAGTATTGTGATAATAACCATGAGTTTTTTTCTGATGTCCCCGATATGAATTCTGCCCTCTCTCTCTCTCTCTCTCTCTCTCTCTGCCTGTCTCTCTCTCTCTGTGTCTATGTGTCTATGTGTGTATGTGTTGTGTGACCACGATAGCGGTCAAACGGCTAAAGATATCGTTTTCAAATTTTATATTTATGAGTATGTAATCTCCCTCTTGAGATCTGATGAGATTTTCAGCAAAATTGGCAGATTGGAAGTAGTGGTTAACTTCAGTTAAGAAATCAAATTTTATCAATATGTCGCATCTACTAGGTTTAAACAAATTTATAAAGAATTCAAATGTACTTGAAAGTGAATATGAGAAAAATTTAATTAAAGAAGTCTTTTGACATTCCTGCCGGAAGTAGGTCTTTCACTCTTGTCGACAATCAGTTTTTTGACAATATCTCACAAGTTATGCTTTCTAGGCATATTCATTAAGAGTATAAAAGTATTTAAAGCTTGATTTTCAATACTTTCGGTATGAAAAAAAAAACAAAATTCGGACCGGAAGTAAAACTTTTACTCTTATCGAAGAGCGATTTTTCGCAAATATCTCGTAAATTATGCATTCTGTATAGATTTATCAAGAGTACAAAAGTATTTACAGCTGTATTTGGAATAATTTTTTTAATAAAAAATTTCAAAATTCGGACCGGAAGTAACACTGTTACTCTTATCGAGTAACAATTTCTGCAAATATATCTCAAAGTATACATCCTATAAAGATTTATTAACAGAATAGAAGTTCTTAGAATAGAATTTTGAATAATTTTTGAATAAAAAATTATCAAATGTTAGATCTTAAGTAACACACTTACGGTATTATTTTTTAAGAAGATAAAAGTTAATTCAGAATAACATTTATATAATTCGAAGCGCACATATATACAAGAAAGTCGAATGGTGACCGCGGCTTATTTTTTTTTAATTTAAAATTTCACCACGCACCGTCTTCTTCATTGCAGACACAGTTTTCATGCTTATCATCCTTGGATTAATTTCTAAGTTAGATTTTCAAGCTTAAATTAGTGAACAATATTTTCGCCAAGTTGGCTTTCAAACACTGTGGCCAACCAGGTAATTCTATTGTAGGTTTTTTGTTACGTAAATACAAGTCCAAAATTATTACCATAGACTAGGAAGGTTCTCAGTTCTCACTACCTTCTTGTATACATCCGTTTATATTTCTTTTTTCCTATAAAATGTGTCCTTGAAAGTAGTGTAGATTATTCCCACCCATCCTACTGTCTCTGTTATTTCACGGTCTATCCCTTTATTGTCTTCTATGATTGGTACCAAGTATATGAAGCTTTTGACTTGTTCTAGTTGTCTTCTCTATACTTTTCATTTTGTTTTTCAGATTTATTTTTATGACTTAAAGCTAAACAAAAAGGTAAAAGTCAGAACTAACGCACTCCTATAATCTAGAAATCCAGCATTTTGGTGGTATAACTGTGTCGTTTTCAATTGTAAATGTGTTTCCGGTGACAGACAATTATTAAAACCTGAGAATATGGAACAATTAATGGTGATTTACTTTCAATATCGAATCGAGTTCATGATGGCCTCGATTCTTCCTGGACTTAACATCATGTAAACCTGCCTTCCGATCCTTAATAATAACAACAGATAGAAACATATTTTAATATTGATGACCTTGAGATTTTTGCATATGTCCACGATTTAAAGTCCACTAATACCGAGAAACCGGTTTCAAAAAATCTCTCTCTCTCTCTCTCTCTCGCTTTCTCTGCGCTCTCTCTTTCTCTCCGCTCTCTCTCCCTGCCCCCTCCCCCTCTCTCCCCCTCTGACCACCATAGCAGTCAAACGGCTAAAGATATCAATTCCAAATTTTATATTTAGGAGTATAATATCCCTGTTGAGATCTGATTAGATTTTTAGTAAAATCGGCATACCGGAAATAGTAGTTTAATGAAAAAATCAAATGTTATATTTCGTCAAACACAAGTTTAACAAATTTATAAAGAATTCAAATGTACTTCAAAGTGAATTTGACGAAAAATTGAAGGCCAGCTTTTTGCCAATATCTCCAAGTTATGCATTCTAGGTATGTACATTAAGGGTATAAAAGTATTTAAAGCTTGATTTTCAATACTTTTGGTATAAAAAAAAAATTCAAAATTCGGACCGGAAGTAAGACTTTTACTCTTATGGAATAGCGATTTTTTGCAGATATCTCGTAAATAATGCATTCTATATAGATTTATCAAGAGTAAAAAGGTATTTACGACTGTATTTGGAATATTTTTTGTATACAAAAATTCAAAATTCGGACCGGAAATAACACTTAATGTTATCGAGTAGCAATTTTTTGCAAATATGTATCTTGCAAAGTATGTATTCTATAGGGATTTATTAAGAGGTTTTTTTTTTCCTTCCAGGCCTGTCTGACTAACGTCTCCAGTTTGCACCGCAGCCAATAAGGCTTATTGTGCCCAACCTGTGTTATCTATGTTGTCCACTCCAGCAATGTTGTTTCCTGTACTAATCTGTACAGGTCCTTTACTGGGTGTCTCTTGAGCATCTCTGGATCTACGTTCGGTTGCCCAAAGATGCTTTGTCTCTTGTGATCTAGTGCCTCACAGTTTACCAGGATATGCCCAACTGTTTCTGGTTCCTTATTGCAGAGTTTGCAACTAAGGTCTCCATCATACAGGCCTATCCTGTTGAGATGCACTTTAACAGGTGCATGACCAGTCAAAAGACTCGTTATTGTTCGCAGCCGTTCCCTGCTCATGTGTAGTAGTTCTGCGGCTCTTTTGTTGCATGGTTGGCCAATAAATTCCTTACCATGATATTGTCCTGGAACTGTTGCCCAGTGATGCTTGTGTTTTTCACAAACCCAGTCTTTAACCCGGCTACGGGTCATACTTTTGGGTACCCCCAGAGCCGGTTCTGGGCCTATGAATCTAGCTTCTGATCCTCTCCTAGCGAGTTCATCAGCTCTTTCATTGCCCTCGATCCCTTTATGCCCTGGCACCCAGGTCAGTTTTACCCTATTCCTGGTCGCCAGCAGTTTAAGTTCTTCGATGCATTCCCAGACCAGTCTTGACGACACCTCTTGGCTAGATAACGCCTTTAGTGCCGCTTGACTGTCAGATAATATAAGAATCCGCCGGTGACTGACGTCATTCCTATTGTTTTCTGTAGCACATTGGAGTATGGCATACACCTCTGCCTGAAACACAGATGCATACCCCCCCCCCCAGTGCATAGTATTTGCTCTGGTTTTCAGAGTAAATTCCGGCTCCAGTGCCAGCTGCGGTCTTCGACCCATCTGTGTACCAGGTCTGATCCCGCCTGCTGATACCTGGCATACCATTCTCCCATTCGAGTCTTTCTGGAATGTTTACTTCGAATGGTCTGTTTAGGCTGTATTGCTTTACCATGTGGTCCGTTCTCATGTTCAAGACATCTCCACCCACAAGGTCCACAATTGCCATGTGTCCCGCCTTTTTGGTTTTTGCGGTTTTCAGCTGAAGCCTAAAGGCCCCCATCCTAGCCTCCCCCTGTATCACAAGGTGAAGAGGCGGAAGACCTAAGAGGGCCTCCATGGCTGCATTTGGAGTGGTCCGCATTGATCCGGTTATGCCCAGGCAGGCAAGTCTTTGCACCTTGCCTAGTTGTAAAATGGCCTTTCGTTGTTGTGTCTTGGGCCACCACACTAGAGAGGCATACGTTAAAATCGGTTTTACCACCATGTTGTATGTCCAGTACAACATGTCCGGTCTTAAACCCCATTGTTTCCCGTGCAAGCGTCTAGTTATCATCAGAGATGCTACCGCTTTCTTCGTAATATTTTCCAGGTGTCGATTCCAGGTAAGTCTTGAGTCCAGCGTTACACCTAGATACTTTACCTCCTTCGAGATCTCTATGTTTTCTCCCCTTAGGGTAAGCGGTCCGAGATCTCCTAACTTACGCCTTCGGGTAAATGCCACCAGGGTAGTTTTAGTGGGACTAATGTTTAGTCCCTCTCTTTCTACCCATCTAGATGTCCGGTTGAGGGCGTCCTGCATGCGCTCCCTAACCGTTGAGTTGAATTTGCCTCGTGATATTATGACTATGTCGTCAGCACACAAAGTCCTTGGACTTTGTGTCCCCCGTCGGTGAGCTCCTCCAGCAAGCCGTCCGCTACCAGGTTCCACAATAGTGGGGACAACACCCCACCCTGCGGACACCCCCGGCGCACCCGTGCTGCCAGAGTCTCGCCCGCTACGGTCGTTTCTACTACCCTTCCTCTCAGCATAGAGTCGATCTATACACAGCAGATATCCTCGACTCCCTTGTGTCTGAGGGACCTGGCTATTGAGTCAAAGGAGGTATTGTCGAATGCCCCCTCCACATCCAGAAATGCACCGAACATCACTTCCCCGCAGTCCAGCGTGGCTTCCACCTCACTGACCAGCCGGTGAAGCGCAGTCTCTGTGGAAACGCCCGTCCGATATGCATATTGGTCAGGATGAATCGGGTTACTCATCAGTACCCCGTCCCTAATATGCCTATTCATCAGTTTTTCAAGCGTCTTAAGTACAAAAGACATAAGACTGATTGGTCTTAGGGACTTCGCCGAATCCTGTCCTGTTTTCCCAGGTTTCGGTATGAACGTTACCCTAATACGCCTCCAAGCCGTTGGTATATATCCGTAGGCTAGGCTGCTCCTTAAAATGTTACACAGTATTCTGTACAGAAGGTCCGTTCCCTTTTGTAACATTATGGGGTAAATCCCGTCCGGTCCGGGAGATTTGTATGGTTCAAATGTGCTAATTGCCCACTTGACTTTCTCGTAGTCTATGACTTTTTTCGAGTTCTGCCAGTCTTCTCTGGATGCCCTTCGAAATTCTGCCTCAATCATTAATTCCTGAGTTTGATCCACTATCTGTGATCCAGGGAAGTGCACTTTTAGGAGTTCCCTAACAGTCTCTTCGCCTGTATTTATGTACTCACCGAGAGTATTCTTCAATGAGCTAATTGTGGTCTGAGGTCCTCTTGTGAGAATTCTTTGTAGTCTGGCACATTCCTGAGTACTTTCTATTTCCTCACAGTGCCTCCTCCAAGACTTTCTCTTAGATTTCCTCAACTCTCTGTTGAACCTAGTCAATGTGGTTCTGTATATTTCCCACTGGCCAGTTCTTTTTGCTTTATTAAATTCTCTCCTGACTTGTCCCCTCAATGTCGCAAGACTTTCATTCCACCAGGGCACGTTCCTGGTGGATCTCCTTGTCGTGAGTGGGCAATTGTCATGAAAAGCAGAGTTGATTGCGTCGTTAAATTGCTCCACTACCAACTCTAGATCGTCTCTGTCCCTTATGACGCTCTTGATGCTGGAAAGACTGTACTGCAAGTCTGCTTTATACGCCTCCCAGTCTGTCTTCCGAGGATTGCGATAAGTATTTTCAACTATTACACCTGTAATATTATATCTGATGTATCTGTGATCCGAACAACTAGCCTCGTCAAATACATGCCAGTTCGTGACATAGTTGCTCAAGAAATTTGAGGCTAATGTCACATCAATTACCTCCTTCCTAACTGTGTTAACGAAGGTAGGTTTATTCCCTACATTAATTATATCTAAATTATTTGCTATAATATATTGTAGTAAAGACTCACCTCTTTTATTGGTATTTGTACTTCCCCAGGTGGTATGGTGTGCGTTTGCGTCACAGCCGATGATCAGCTGAGTCTCTCTTTGCCTGCAGTGCCTCACCAGTTCTTCCATTCCCCTGGTCGGTGTTGACTCCGGATCATCGAAGGGCAAGTAGGCCGATCCGATAATAATATCCCTCGGCCCATTTCCTTCGATGAGTCTGATTCTCGCTGCCGTCAAATCCCTAGAACAGAAAGGAGTTAGCGGCAGTACATTTATGCTTTTTTTAATGAGTATGCAGGTCCGAGGCACGTCGATGGATCTACTGTATATTAGTTCTCCATCAACTCCACTCAGCCCTTTGATTTCCCCGTGGCTGACCCACGGTTCCTGTACTACTCAGAACATTTTTCCCCTTCTTTTTTCCCAAGATCCTGAAGGTCACACGTCCCAGCTTATAGTACGCCTTAAGCTGGGACCCCTCCAGGATCCTGAGGGAGTTAGCGTCTATAGAAAAGGCCAGGAGCTGTCCTTCCTTCTCTATTTTCCGACTCAGAAGAAGCCATTCCCCCGTCCTTAGACCAGGATTCAGCATCCTCAGACGAGTCCCAATGACTTCTACTGTAATCGCTTCCGGCTCAGGTATTAGAACAAGAATCCTTGCCCTTGCTGGAAGGTCCTCAGGACTCACCACAGTGAGTGCTGACCCCTCCCAGAGCTGCTCAAGAGAGTCTATGTTCCCCCTAAGCCATTCAGCAGTCCCTTGATTAGCGCAAGTCATCCATAGGATTCCTGCGCCAAAGGTTGTTCTGTTGAATTGCGGAGGAGAGCTGCTACTCGAAGGAGCAGCAAACATCTTCTCCACTAAAGCGTTTTGAATCAGGTCCGCTTGTTCCTGACTCAAAGTCACTTCCGGGTGGCTTCTTAGGACTACCGCTAAGCGGATTCCCTTCACCGCCTCGCTATAGGAACCAGTCTGCGGTGTAGCACCGCTCCTAGGTTTCTTAGCGCCCGTGTCTTTTGGTGGCGTTTGAGACTCTGATCGAGGTCTTTTAATACCCTCTACCTTCGTCTCCCTCGTCACCCCTTTCTTGTGAGGATTGCTTGCAGTCCACGTGCCTGCCGCAATCTTCCGTTCTTTCATGAGCCTCTTTCTCTGAGCCCCAGAAAGCTTTTTGCTTGCGAGTCCGATACCCTGTATCCCCTTCGTAAGCTATTCAGCATCCGTGATGTCACCTGCTGAAGATTTAGCGTCAGAGCCTCCTGTTTTACCAGGTTCTCCTTTGCTTGACTTATCAGAGTCGGCTACGTTAGTAGCTCCTATGACAGTTTTGTCGAGAGTGTCCGAGTCAGAATCTGACTCCCCACCCTCTTCATTTTTTTTCCTTGAAAAGTGTTCTTTTTCTGCATGGTGTTCCCACGAGTATAGGGGAAGTATGTGGTCACCTCCTGTGGAGCCCCCTACACAGGAGTAAGGCAAAATATTCTGGAATTTCGCCCAGTTTTCCAGAGGCTCCGTTAGCGACGGTGCATCCCCCACCGCCATGCACCCCTCGGCACGGATCGCATTACACCTTGGGTTGGGTCTGTTTGAGCTGTCCTTAGTTCACCGCTCGCGCGGCTACTAAGAGGTTAGAAGTTTTCAGAATAGAATTTAAAATAACTTCTGTATAATTTGGAACGCACATTGTATATGATGGCCACACCCCATTTTTTTTTAATTTCAACTTTCACCACGCACCGCACCATTGCAGACACAGTTTTCGAGCTTGTCATCCTTGGAATTAATTTCTTAGTTATTATTTGGATCTTCAAGGGTAAATTAGTGAACAGTATTTTCGTCATATTGGCTTTCATACACTGTAGCTAGCCAGGTAATTCAGTTGTGGCCATATTGCTACGTAATTCCAAGTCCAAAATTATTACCATAGACTAGGAAGGTTCTCACTACCTTCTTGTATATCTCCGTTTTATTTATTTTGATATTTGTTTTTCTCCTATAAATGTGCCTTTGAAAATAGTGTAGAATATTCACACCCATCCTATTATCTCTGTTATGTCTTTGTCTATCTCCCCGCTGTATTTTATGATTGGCCCAAGTATATGAAGCTTTTGACTTGTTCAAGTCGTTTTCATTTTCTTAATTTCCATGTTTATTTTTATGACTTAATGCTAGACAAAATGGTAAAAGTCAGGAGAAGTAACGCACGCACTCCTGTAATCTGGAATCCAGCATTTTGATGATTGGATGTAATGCTGAGTCCAAGGGTATTTACATCGATAAACATAGCCTGTGTAAAATCAGTACTAAGACTCAAGAAATGTATAATTTCATGTATAAAAGCCTAAATTTAATTAAACCCTGTATGCATAAGCACAACATTAGGAAGAAATAAGTATTGGGGAATGCGGTCAATTTATAGACAAATTAAGTGCTCATTTGTTCTTTATTCCTTTATTCCTTTATTCCAAATTGTAACGAAATATTAGGAATAAAGAACAAATGAGCACTTAATTTGTCTATAAATTGACCGCATTCCCCAATACTTATTTCTTCCTATATATATATATATATATATATGTATATAAAATATATTACAATTCTTTGCCAATTATACAAATGTATTGAAAAATTGAAAATCTTCTTGGTAGTAGTGGCATAAAATGAATTAAAAGTAATAACAATATGACAATTGGTTGTCAATTAGAAAACAATGACAAATATAAAATGTAAATCAAAATGTATAAATGAAAATGTAATCAATAAGCATAGGACAGTCGAGATTATTTCTATAATCACATTAAAAGGCTTGGGGTCTACCACAAACTGTTCAGTCAATCCAAATATACAAATAACAACGACGCAACTATGTAAAGAAAAATTAAGAGTAGAATTGTTGATAATATAACAATATAGAATGTAAAATAGTCAAGTATAAATGTAAATGAAAGCAAATAAGCATAGGACAATCGATAATTACTCATGTAATCCTATCAAAATGGCCTAGGTTCACCTAAACATGTACAATTCTGACTGAAATACACAAACAATTAATGATGCAACTATGTATGTGTTAAGATGTATTTGTAGCTACAGACATATATGTTTCTACCTAGTTTGGTTTCGTCAGTGCAGCATAACAAAGAAAGTGTATGTTAAAGCATTAATATGTGAATAAAAAATATAGTATTACCTTAAAATGTCAATCCAAAATGTCCAAGTGTAAAACAACTGTGAAAATACCTAATACTGTGTAATGCCTTATTTCAACCAGGCAGTTAATAAAATATATTACAATTCTTTGCCAATTATACAAATGTATTGAAAAATTGAAAATCTTCTTGGTAGTAGTGGCATAAAATGAATTAAAAGTAATAACAATATGACAACTGGTTGTCAATTAGAAAACAATGACAAATATAAAATGTAAATCAAAATGTATAAATGAAAATGTAATCAATAAGCATAGGACAGTCGAGATTATTTCTATAATCACATTAAAAGGCTTGGGGTCTACCACAAACTGTTCAGTCAATCCAAATATACAAATAACAACGACGCAACTATGTAAAGAAAAATTATTAATTGGCAAAGAATTGTAATATATTTTATTAACTGCCTGGTTGAAATAAGGCATTACACAGTATTAGGTATTTTCACAGTTGTTTTACACTTGGACATTTTGGATTGACATTTTAAGGTAATACTATATTTTTTATTCACATATTAATGCTTTAACATACACTTTCTTTGTTATGCTGCACTGACGAAACCAAACTAGGTAGAAACATATATGTCTGTAGCTACAAATACATCTTAACACATACATAGTTGCATCGTTAATTGTTTGTGTATTTCAGTCAGAATTGTACATGTTTAGGTGAACCTAGGCCATTTTGATAGGATTACATGAGTAATTATCGATTGTCCTATGCTTATTTGCTTTCATTTACATTTATACTTGACTATTTTACATTCTATATTGTTATATTATCAACAATTCTACTCTTAATTTTTCTTTACATAGTTGCGTCGTTGTTATTTGTATATTTGGATTGACTGAACAGTTTGTGGTAGACCCCAAGCCTTTTAATGTGATTATAGAAATAATCTCGACTGTCCTATGCTTATTGATTACATTTTCATTTATACATTTTGATTTACATTTTATATTTGTCATTGTTTTCTAATTGACAACCAATTGTCATATTGTTATTACTTTTAATTCATTTTATGCCACTACTACCAAGAAGATTTTCAATTTTTCAATATATATGTATATATATATATATGCCATTTTGTCAATTTTATTCGAAAATGTCCAGCGATAACATCAAAAGCATTTTTGCGCTGTACATCACGCTATCCCAGTTATTTTAATTTGAATTTTAAAACGCTTTTACATGAAAAACTATCGAAATAATTCTCGGATGTTCATATTTCAACGTCACCCGATGCTGTATTTTAATTCCTCGATAAATTTAATTTCCAACTCTATAAAAAACACACATTGCAACAATATCCTGTGCCCAATAATTTAAATAAAAGTCCGCCAATATATATATACATATACATATGTATATACATACAGATACGCAAGTGGTTTGGTATTTTTTAGATTTACATGTGCCCTAAAATATTAAACTCACATCATTATGAAGCACGCGATGTTATGCAATTCACATTCATTGAATTATAATGAATTTTACATGGGGTTAGAGTTAATCAATTTTCAATAATGGAATATCTCATAATGTATGTATGTATGCATAGGATGTTTGTATGCATATCTGTTATATTCTATCCCCAATTTTAATGTAATTTGTTTAACTGTTTAATTAAAATAAATCATTTCAAGCGATTTTATGCAATTAGGCGCTGATTTAATTTCATATAGCAATTTGTATGCGAAATGTATCACATTTAAATAATTATTGTGATATTTTACAATGACAGAACATTTCACAGATAAATTATATATAGGTAGGTACTTAGTTTAAGTTTTTAAGTTTGATTTATGATTCGGAAACTTTAAAAATTATAGAATTTTATATTTTTATGGGATGTTTTTTTTTTAATGTCGCGCAACCCACTCTTAGTCCTTAAGCTTATGCTAAGTAAGAGTACTAGAGCTGTGTACTGGAAATTGTGTTGTCAGTGTTTGTTATTTCGCCCCTAACACTATTAGAGAGAAGTGTGAATGTGTTGATAACTCCCGACATATTGTGTTGTGTGAAGTTAGCTCCTTTTCTTTGTAAATTCGAAAATCAGGCGGTTGTTCAGAGTTGTTCAGGGTTTGTTCTAAATTTTTTCAAAGTAATTCAAAGAAAAAATCAAAATTGGCCAAGATAAAGAAAAATTCATAATCGCTCGAGATAACTAAAAACAAACCAATTCTGAAAGTCTGTCTTAGTTATTTTATTTTATGAATAAGGCTAGCCAGTTTTAGTCTTTTCATGGTTTTCTCTTCCGTGAATACAAACACGTTTCCATATTTTTACCGATTATGCTTACTTTTTGTAGCTCCCGTTACGTTAACGTGATGAAATAATAAAATAGTGTGCTGTCTAGATTTCTCACAAAAAGCGTCGAAACACTTACTGTTGCTTTTTTAGTATAAATTATTGTATATTTAGATAAATGTAAGATAGTCTATGCGGCAAATAGCAGCTGTATTTGGGAAAGGCCGTTGCTTAGCAATACCAAATTGATAGAAAATACATATATTATTTAGATCAGAGTTACCAAAGGCATACGAGAGACTTTTTACTTTTATGGAATGTAATATAAAATAATATCAATAAATAAAACACAAAAAATATACCTTTATTTTAAGTATAAATTAAGGCATCAACTAATTAAAAATAAACTTCAAAAAACGTCAACCTAACAGCTCATGAGAAAACATTAATCATCTTATGAGCAAGGTATAATCATTCTCAATATGTCTATGAGGGTGTTTTAATCTTCATTAATAATGTTTTAATTAAAGTAATTAGTGTTTTCCTAATATTATTTTATGTTAGAAGAATATATTTACTGCTTGTATAGACATTTATTTTAAATCAGAAAGAAGAATTCACTTTCTGCGTCTGGATATAGAGTTGCACTGCATACGGAAACGTTCGACTACACCAGGGGTCTCCAAACTACGGCCCGAGGGCCACATCCGGCCCGCGGACAGATTTTGTCCGGCCCGCGGAGAGCTAGCATACTTGAAAACTCCTTTTAGAGAACATATTTTTTATAGCAAATTAAATTTAGTTTACTGAAGTATTCTAATTTTATGTTGAATAATTATTAATATGACATCTACATTGATATGGTCATGGGCTAACTACTCATAACATTGTTGTAGGCTTATTGTTATTGTTTTTGTGATAAGTTGGATAAAGAAACACAGAATTGTAATGAGTAAAGGCATGTATAATATGCAGAAAATTTTACTTCAGTATATAATAACTAACAAATTATTGAAATGAATCCAACTAACATTTTATACATTTTAAATAAAAACATAACTTATAACAAGCATAATGACATATGAAATACTAATGAGATTTGTGTAATTGAGATTTTCCACTGACAATAGTTTGTAGTTGTGGACTAATTTTACTTGTACCAATTATTAAAAGAGATTTAAGATGCTCATCAGTTAATTTAGATCTGTAAACAATTTTTGTGTACTTCATTTTGGAGAAGGTCTTCTCACACAAATAAGTAGCACCAAAAACAGAAAACAGCCCACGAGCAAATTTATGCAAATTATCAAATTGTGTCAGTGGAAGACTCTTATAAAATTCCAACAAAGATGAGTTTTGATATTTGTTCTTAATTATATCACTGCACTGTAGATCAATTATTTCCATTTGAAGTTCCGGGGCTAGGGTTTCAATGTCAGTATAAAAAGGATTCTGAAAAATCTTAATTTGATTCGCAATGGCATCAAAGTCCGAGAAACGAGTATCAAAATTTATTTTCAAAGCACTCAAAGTTTCGATTGCAAAATCGATAGGAAACTCAGTCTCAGTAGTGTGGCTGAATATTTCACATGTTTTAAAATGTGAAAAACATTTACTTCGTAGTTGTGATTGAAACAGTATCAATTTCTTCCGGAATGATTTGATATTAGTGTATAAATCAGGAAGATGCTGGTTTTCTCCTTGCAATCTCAAATTCAATTCGTTCACATGTTTTGTCAAATCAACATAGAATGCTAACTTCCACAGCCATGCGTTGTTTTGTAATTCAGTAAGAGGGCGAAGCTTTTCATTCAAAAAAATGTCGATCACTGCTCGAAGTTCAAAAAAGCGCTGAAGGACTTTCCCACAACTAAGCCAACGTACGGCAGTATGATAAGGTAAGTCATTTTCTCCAATCTCTTCAATAAATTGTCGGAATTGTCGGTGATTCAGCCCAAAAGATCTGATAAAATTAACAGTTGATATGACTGGTTTCAGAACTTCAGACATATCCAAACATTTTCCGCACAAAGACTGTTGATGAATTATACAATGCAAGACTAATGGTTTTAAACCACCGTCATTTTCCACAGCCTTTGACACAAGAGCGACCACTCCTTTATCTTTCCCACTCATGTTTTTGCCTCCATCAGTTGTAATACATTTCAAGTTTTTCCATCGAAGGTTCTTTTGATTAATGGCCATTTCAACTCCTTTAAACATATCTGTACCAGTAGTTGTACCATGAATACTATTCATATCAAGAAGTTCTTCATGCACTTCATAGCTTTTATCTACTCCTCGAATATAAATCAACACCTGAGCAGTATCTGACACATCCGTTGACAAAGAAAACCACTCAACATGTCCATTTTTGTCGAACAGTTGAGAGGATATATTTTCAGCGATGTTTTCTACCCTTCGAGCCACAGTGTTTGCTGACACTTTTTAATAAATTTACCTTTTCAGGGCACATTTCTTCGGCTACTGCAATTATGCATTCTTTGATAATTTCTCCCTCGGTGAATGGTTTTCCACGTTTTGCAATTTCAAGAGCCACACGAAAGCTGGCACGCGTTGCAGCCTCTTGTTCAGTTTTGAGTTTTGTAAATGAAGATTGCTGCGATTTCAATCCGCGCTTCATAGCTTCGAATTTTTCTGTCCGCAAACTTCCTGTATATTTTGAGTAATTTTGAAAATGTTTTGTTTCATAATGACGTTTAATGTTATATTCTTTGAGAACGGCTATGCTTTCATTGCAAATCAAACATAGCGCCTTCTTACTGGACTCAATTACGAAATACTGAATGTTCCACTGATCTTTGAATTTTCTGCATTCACTATCAATTTTTCGCTTCTTTTCCATACTACTAAATCACACACAAAAGCAACAATTCAAATCAAAATACTGTTACAAAGGTGTCTTAAACTTAAACACGCACAAACACGTTTTAAGGAGGTACGCACTATTTTATTTCACAACAGTGTCATAGGAACTGACTTGTGGTTGCGCCACTAGCCTTCTTATATATTCCAATTACTGCCATCTAGAAGTGAGTGGAAGACACCAGAACTTTCTCGAACCAACGAGATTATTCTGTACGTGCTATTAGCGCCATCTGTTAGCGATAGAAAGTACTACCTATTTCCGCTTGTGTCCACCAGATGTCGTGTCACGTTACTCCTCATGGCTCGTACTCTACGACTAATCTAGAAATTACAGATAATGACAGGAAAATTAATAATATGCAGTGTTGCCGTTTTGCAGCCTTTTTTAAACGTTGCGTACTTTTTCGGACTTTTTTTCATCAGTGGACTATTTCACTTTTTACCACCGGCAACAATGATAATATGGTTTTGGCCCTCGGAACTTACTGGAGTAATCAGTATGGCCCTAAGGCTGGAAAGTTTGGAGACCCCTGGACTACACTATAACGTTCGAAAAGCTCAAGTCATTCCTTCCATTGAAAAATTGTTTTCTCCTATTATCTCAGCCAGTTTTGATTTTTTCTATGAATAACTTTGAAGCTATTTAAAACAAACCTAAAACAACCTGGAACAACCGTCATAATTTGGATTTTCGGAGCAAGGGGTCTAACTTCTCACTTTTGGATTTCGTTTTTTTGCAATATCTTTTGATATATGTATAAGAGATACTGGTTTGATGTATTAGGACAATGTATAGAACACACCTAGAATAACCTGAAAAAACATTCAGAATTTTAATTTTCGCAAAAGGGGGATGTGAGAAAACTATTTTTTTCTATTATCTCGGCCAATTATGAATTTTTCTTTAAAATACCTAGGAACAATTTAGGACAAACGTAGAATAACCTAGACCAATAGTCAGAATTGCGATTTTAGAAAAAAAGGGGGAATGCGAAATTTTGTTTTTCGCCCGTTTCTCTGTAATCGATGACTTTTTTAAATATATACTTAGGAACAATTTAGAACATACCTAGAACTACCTGGAACAACTGTCAGATTTTCGATTTGCAAAAAAAAAGAGATTAATTTCACACACTGAGTGAAAGAGAAATAGAGAGATAGGGTGGGAGCGAGGGAGGAAGGGGGAGAGAGAGAGAAGGAGGGGGAGGGAGAAAGGGAGAAAGAGAGAAAGGGAGAGAGGGAGAGAGCGAGAGAGAGAGAGAGAGAGAGATGTATGCTAAAACCACTTTTTCGGAGCACATATAAATGTGGGCAACAATGTCGAAAATCTTCATCACAATACCTCCAGCATGTAAGAAGTGTCCTTCTGTAATATGTCTTTTCACATGGATATTTGCCTCTGTTATTCAGTTAGAAGAACATAATTTTAAATTTTACTACTAGCCTGTGACATATTGTGTTGTGTGAAGTTAGTTCCTTTCCTTTGTAAATTCGAAAATCAGGCTGTTGTTCCAAGTTGTTCAGGGTTTGTTCTAAATTTTTTCAAAGTAATTCAAAGAAAAAATCAAAATTGGCCGAGATAAAGAAAAAATCATAATCGCTCGAGATAACTAAGAACAAACCACTTCTGAAAGTCTGTCATAGTTATTTTATTTTATGAATAAGGCTAGCCGGTTTTAGTCTTTTTATGGTTTTCTCTTCCGTGAATACAAACACGTTTCCATATTTTTACCGATTATGCTTACTTTTTGTAGCTTCCATTATGTTAACGTTAACATAGTGTGCCGTCTAGATTTCTCACTAAAACCGTTGAAACACTTACTATTGCTTTTTTAGGATAAATTATTGTATAATGCGGCAAATAGCAGCTGTATTTGGGAAAGGCCGTTGATTAGCAATACCAAATTGATAGAATATACATATATTATTTAGATCAAAGTTACCAAAGGCATACGAGTGAATGTTTTTACTTTTATGGAATGTAATATAAAATAATATCAATAAATAAAAGACAAAAAATATACATTTATTTTAAGTATAAATTAAGGCATCAACTTATTAAAAGCAAAAAATGTCGAAAATCTTCATCACAATACCTCCAGCATGTAAGAAGTGTCCTTTTGTAATATGTCTTTTCACATGGATATTTGCCTCTGTTATTCAGTTAGAAGAACATAATTTTAAATTTTACTACTAGCCTGTAAAATATTATCACCTCATAATTATTATCATTAACTAGAACAAATTTTGGGGTGATGATATTGTGCAAACACACTCTATTATTTTCTTGTAACTTTGTAATATAGGCAAACATTCACATTGTCTCTTTTTTTGACCAAACCAACATACCGTGTCAGGTGAATTGCACAGACACATCATTCTTAAATTATAATAATAATAAGGTATGTATTTTCTTTATTTTGCGAACGTTTTAATATATTTTTAAAAACGTTTCTTTCTTAATTTTAGGAACATTTTGATACGATATTTGCAAGAAAACAAATAAAACCTTAAAATAAATTAACATTATTATTTATTAAAACAAAAACAACCACTTAACAATATGTACAATAGCAGAAGTAAATTATTATTATTGTTTGAAGTTTTCCTCCCTGGCATATTTAATAATACCCTCTGCATCAAGCTTAACAGCAGTAAAATGGTTTAACCTGCTCATTGTACCATCCTTTAACATTATCCTCTATTTGTTTTCACATTTACTGGATTATCTGATTACCATAGTCAAATTGAGGTATTCTGCAAAAAATATCCAGGGTCCTTTGCGCAGCCATCTGAAGTCTAACATATTCTCCAAACTTTCAGGTACATTATGTCTATAAAATAATTATTTTCTTGTAATCTTTTGTGCATTATTTATCGTTAATCTCCTATTATTGTTTATTGCTATACCTAAGTAACATTGTTATACAAAATAATACGTATTATGCATATTATATATTAATTTCCTTTTACTTTCTTATACGTAGTATAAGGAAGTATTATGATGACGAAAATTTTCGACCCCGAGATGTTCACGTTTTGGAGTCCCATAATACCGAAAACGTGGTTTTCAAAAAAGTCTGTGTGTCTGTGTGTTCGTGTGCAGTCAATCGGCTGAATATATCAATCCCAAATTTTATATTTACGAATATAATTTTCCCCGTGAGATTTGTTTAGATTTTCAGTAAAATCGGTAGACCGGAAGTAGTAGTTTACTTCAGTGAGAAAATTGTATTTTGCCAATATTTCGTCAATTACTAAGTTTTAACAATTTTATCAAGAATTCAAATGTACTAAAAATTAAATTTGAGAGAAATTGAATTAAAAAGGTTTTTCGAAAGTCTTACCAGAAGTAGGTCGTTTACACTTATCTAAAATCAGTTTTTTGCGAATATTCGTAAGTCATGCTTTCTAGGCGGGTACACTACGAGTATTTAGAACATAATTTCCAATAACTTTTGTATGAAAAAATTTCAAAATTCAAACTGTAAGTAACACTTTTACTTTTATCGAATAGCTTTTTTTTGCAAATATGTCGTCAATTATGCATTATATGTATATTTATCAAGAGTACAAAAGAATTTTGAGCTGAATTTGCAATGTGTTTTGTATACATGAAATTTCAAAATTCGGACCGGAAGTAACACTTTTACTCTTAGCGAATAGCACTTTTTTCGAATATCTTGCGAAGTATGCATTATATAGGATTTATTAAGAGAATAGAAGTACAGTAGAACCCCGACTATCCGTGTGCAGATTATCCGGGCTGCGGATTATCCGTGCCATACGCATGATGACGCAATATCGATATCGCCAGGAGTGTTCTAGGGGAATCCCTGGGAATCATTCGCTTTTCATCTGCTTTATGTAATAAATGCAAGTTAACCTACCTATGTAGAGTTTATTTTTTCTTATTTAGTGTAAAAGTTTACTTATGTAGAATTCTGTTTTTTATTTTGTTATCTTTGTAGTATGTATACATACATACATATAAGAAATAAATGTTCGGATTATCCGTGCTTTTCAATTTTCCGTGCCTCGTCCGGTCCCGTGGAGCACGGATAATCGAGGTTCTACTGTACTTAGAATAGAATTTTGATATTTTTTTATAATTTGAAACGCTCATACGTATAAGAAAGTCGTGCGGTGGCCACACCTTATTTTCTAGTATGTATTATGATATCCGATCCTATACGGATACTTTTTCATTTATACTTATTACAGACTTATAAATTTTTTATTTTCTTTTATTATTATAATTCTGCTCTTACAGCTATCTTATGTTGGCGGTCGCAGTCAACATTGCATTACTGAATTTTACCTTGTATCATAAATAAAATTACTGAATTATAATTAGTTTTCAAAATTGAGTTCATGGTAATATGTATGAAAAATTTAAAAATTTACGAACATTTTCAGAATAACTTGAGAATTACTAGCGTTGACCAGGTATGTTTTCCCTATCCTGATTTGAGTACCCTTTAAAAATTTTTTTGCAGCAACGTAGGTACATCAACATATTGTATGTACATATTGCTGTGACCTTCTCTACTATGGTTGATAGCCAATAGTTAAATTAATAAATTGATATTCTTTAATAATCTCAGGGTCTAAAGGTGAATTTCTTTGTTTTTCTATAACGGGGAATGTGAAAGAAGATTAACTTAATTACAGCAAATAAAAAACCTTTGATAACCGGTTTTTTATTTGCTGTAATTAAGTTAATCTTCTTTATAGGAATATACCGTCCTTGTTTCTCTAAATTTTCATTTATAACGCTGTAGTCGAGGAGCGATAATTGTGATCCACTATCGAGTAATGCTTCTATTTTTTCTTCCCCAGTTTTGATTGATATGTGTGGTAGTTCAGTGGTAATTTTCATTAGATCTTCGTATTTGTATATGTTTTGTGTTTTTATTTTCTTTTTGACTAACTTGTCATATTTGGCTAAAGTTGGAGTGGGATAGCCACGTCCCATCGGAGGTCCCCTGTTTATCCTCCGCCGTGCTCCTCGTATTTATTGGGAATCTATTTTCCCAAAATCTTGAGGCGAAAATCAATAATGTTCTTGTTATGCCGAAGTATATCCTCGATGTACGTCGTTGGTGTTCTAAGTTCCCTATCTCCTTGATTACATGAACGTGTATTTATTGAGTGGTAAAGTGTTACTTGATTTTCTTTATTTAATTACGTTGCTATTCTTATTCTTCCCTTTTCCATCAGTGCAACTTCTTCGGTGCCCCTCAGTGTGTTGACTTCTTTGTGTGTCTTTATAAATTTTCCAATTTGTATAATAAGTGCCTGTCGTTTCCATGAACCTGTATATTTTTCTGCTCCTATGAGTATTTCAGATCTCTGCCATGAAGTGTATACATGTAAATTTTCGTTATCTTCTTCTTCATATAAAAACGTATCCAAGTGTGTTCTCAAAATTTTCTTATTGGAATCTATGTATTTGGTTCTTCTCCATATATGTATTATTGTGGAGGCTTCTTTGACTTTTGTTACTGTTTGTGCATCATTTTCATGGGTTGGCATATTCCTCGTAATTTCTTCGTTGTTCGTTGTGTTGGTGTTTATTATTTTATTTTCTAATGATTCTTCTTCTTCAAATCGTCCTTTGGTTTTTTCCGTTTTGTCATTTGTTCCGTTTATCAGTGATCTGTATGTATTCTCACATTTTCTTGCATTATCCCTTATTACTTTGGTTAAACTTGACACGGACTGTGTTATTTTGTTTTCTAGATTAGCGTTTAACTGTAATGTCTCCGATCTAAGATCTTGAAATCCCTTGTCAATTTTTTGATTGATTTTATTTAGATTTTCGTTGTTTGCTTTGATTTCTTCTTTATTTTGATCCAATTTTTCATTTATCTTCTCACTGTTTTCTTTAATTTCTTCTTTCAATTTATAGAATAGATTTTGAAGCAAATTTTCAATTTTATCTTCCCATGGTTTTTCTCTTATGCTTTTAGGAAGTGCAGTTTCATCCATCGTTCCTTCAAATTTTCCAGATTTTTCGCCTTTGTTCTTTTTATTTTCATCAGCCATTTTTATTTTTATGTTTTTATTCTAACTCTTATTCACCCTGTCCCAATAGGAGAATATAGTGTGCTTATGGCGTTATAAGGAAAGTAAATTCACACAGCCTTTTATCGTTGAGTGCCAAATCAAATCTTGGCCAACGATAAGCCTACTACGTATGGGCGCCAAATCTATGCTGTGACCTTCTCTACTATGGTTGATAGCCAATAGTTAAATTAATAAATTGATATTCTTTAATAATCTCAGGGTCTAAAGGTGAATTTCTTTGTTTTTCTATAACGGGGAATGTGTCGCAGCTTTTTGCTTATTGTGAGTTCTAGCTGTGATAGTGATGTTTACTTTCCTTATGTTCTCCTTTGGGATGGGTATAAATAAGTAAATAGTGAATTTCAGCACAACTTATTTTTATTCACAGTATAAATTTACAAAAACATGGAGAATAATATTTTATTATCATATAATACATTACTTTATTTTTATTTTGATGTGTTCTCTTTTCATCAATAGTACAAGCACCTTGCAAATCCTTTGTTCCTTAAGAAAATTGTAAAAAACTACTGAATTAATTCTTCATGTATGCTGACAAATCAGGAAATTACTAAATTCACTTTCTTTACTTTTTACCGATGTATCCCCATTGGATCATCTCGACCTGAGATTCTCACGTCAAAGTCGAGATTTAAACAATGAAGAGCTTATTAGATGTTTCCCATAATATTTCAAAATTATTGTTATTCAAATGAGAGCGTTAATGCTTCGTTGAGTCGCCCTAACTCGAGATTCTCACGTCAAACTAAGGCTTACTCAAAGAAGGATTTATTAAATATTTAAATAATATTCTAAAAATCGTTGCTATTCAGGTAAAATTACTGATACTTCGTTGAATCGCCTTAACTTGAGATTCTCACGTCAACCTAAGGCTTACTCAAAGAAGAATTTATTAAATATTTAAAATAATATTCTAAAAATTGTTGCTATCCGGTAATTTTATATCATACAATATATATACAATAGTCTTAATATTAATTTGATATTGATGTCAATACTGAGCAAAACGTCATGTTAATGATGTTTCCATTCAGAATGAGATGAGAAAGAGGTTTGAATACCAGTAATTGAAATGATGGGAACTAGATGTTATTATACTTATATACTTCCTATATTCTGTACATATTGTACACACATTGTAAATTGCTGGGATATTTACAATAGACGCAAGTTAATATGAATGCATCTAATAAAACACTTAAATCTGTACATGTAGCGTTATTGCCATAGAGCGGCAAATGTAATACGTAGTATTAGACGCATTATAGTGATAAAAATGTTCGCCTTAAGATTTTTGTGAATGTCGACGCTGAAGCCCCTGTGAATGAAAAATTGGTTTTTGTAATCATGTCTGTCTGTCTGTGACCCTGATAGGGGTTAAATAGTTAAGCTATTAATACCAAACATTCATATTTTTGAATTTTTCCTCTTTTCAAATTGCCAATCAAACCGGTAAAACGGAGGTAGTAAAGAAAAATTTAATATGACTGATATCTCGTCAACAGCTAAGTTTAGACGATGACGGTCGAGTTATTTCCCAAGATTGGATATTTCTTTATGTACGGGTTGTTCCTAAATGTGTGATGTTCAGAAACTAATTAAAAGTAATTAAAGCGAAGTAGGAATCTTAAACGGAAAAGTGTTATGACCAATAACACAAATAAATCTACATAAACCCAAAAAAGGAAAAAGTATTTCCAAAAAATGTACGAAGAAGATCACGACACCCTCATACAAGATCACGCATAGAGATCAATAATACGACTGCAAAGGTAAAAAATCGAAATTAAAGTAAGCTAACTAGATATGGAGGCAGAAACTAACTACAAATCTATTATTCACAAAAATAATGAAAAAAGAAGTTTCACATGCATGGAAAAAACCCTGATATTGCAATTAATTCGTATATTTAACAAATATAACAACAGATACCTGTACTTTACATATACCACAGCATAACACTGATCAATCCACAAATACACCATTTGTCAATGTCAAAAGAATAACAAGGGTTTCATAAAGGTAGAAGTTCAACGGACACTGTATTCGTCATGAAACACATTATCGAGTATGAGAGAGATGGAGTATGTATCTATATACCTATGCTTGATCAATCTCAAGAAGACATTTGACAGAGTAAGAAAAAAGGTTTAATAAACATACTACATTAATAAATTTGATTAGTTACAAACTGGGGTAGGATAAAAAAATAGTATTAAGTGAGGGATTGAGCTAAAGCATAGATATCTTTATGGGAATTAGGCAAGAAGACATATTGACTTCTCCTTTGTTCAGTTTACTAATTCTTCGTCGTCTTTTTCTTCTTCTTCTTCTTCCTTATCCATCTAGGATTCCTTCTGTTTCTATTGTTGTTGACAGTATGTTATCTTGCCATCTTCTTTTAGTCTTCCAGCTGGTCTTTTGCTATACTGCTAATTGGTTTTGGATAGTTTGCAAGTTGGTGCAGTCTCATTCTGTCTATGTGCTTACTTTATCATACTGTTCAATTGTTGGCGTATTATATGTTACATTGCTCTCGCATGCTGCTATTTATCTTTATACCTCACTAATACGATATTTATTGATCTTAATATCTCCATTTCTACGTTGTTTTGTTTTTATTCTGTAATCTTTGTATCTGTCCTTGTTTCTGGGGTATGCGTAAACTCTCTATTGCATATTGTTGCCAATTGGTAACTCAAACTTTAAAATTTCCTATCTATTTCGCCTTACTATAAACTGTTCCTTGTATGCATGTCGTTACCTCCTGGTAAAATAACTGAATGCATTGGTACGCGCGTAAATTGATAGATGGTGCTAGGTGTTGTAAATGTGATTTTTATTTGTTGACAGCACAAAAGCAAGGTTATAGTTGTAACCTTGGTGTGTTCAACCAGCAGTTTGAAATTTTTATAGTGAAATAAAGGTAAGAACTGCTATAGTAAAAATCAAAAATGGTCACATAAATCATCACTATGTCATGTTGTATTTCTCAAATATGACTTTTGCATGAGGAAATCGAAACAATTACGTGCTCAACGAATGTTACACCGTTCGGAAACGTTATGCATTGACCAAACATTTTCATAAAATAAAATATTATATTGATACATGAAATTCTTCCAGATAATGGATCCTAAAACATTTTACGGACGAAAAAATGTTACGCAAAACTGTGCCATTCGTGATATCCCCTCTGATAGTGAGGACAGTGAGTTGTCAGGTGATGATGACACCCCTAATGAAGAGTTATTGGTGCAAGCAGGAGTTTCTTCAAACAACAATGAAGAGAGTGGTGACGAGTTCTCAGATGAAGATGATATACCTCTAATACAACTCCACAATCAAGCCCCGAATCCAGTAAACCAAAAATCCAGAGGGAAAGTAACTAAAAAACCAAAATTGAACTGGAATAATTCAGTAACGAGTATAGATAAAGCGGCTATACTGTTTTGTGGCAGTGAGTTACTTCCTGATGAAATTTTGAAATTATATACTCTTCTGACACTTTTGGGACACTTTTTATCACAAGACTTTTTCACCGAAGTCGTTCGCCAATTTTGTTTATATAGCGTCCAAACACGACCTAACAGACCGTTGCGCACTAGTATTGAAGAAATACAACGGTGTGTGGGTATGATAATTTGGATGTCGATTATCAAACTACCTAATACCAGAAGCTATTGGTCTCCTCAAACCAGAATTTCGCAAGTTACCAATGTTATGCCAGTAAATAGATTCGAGGTAATCAAAAGTTTATTGCATTTTTCAGGCAATAGTAAGAATACATGCAGTTTAGATAAAATTATGCCAGTTCTGGAAACAATCAGAAAAGCCTGTTTGACCATTCCTCTTGAACAGTATCTGTCTTGCGATCAACAGATCATCCCGTTTAAAGGAAGGATTAGTATGAAAACGTACAACCCTAAGAAACCCCATAAATGGGGTTACAAGATGTGGGTTCTTAGTGGGGTATCTGGTTTCTCCTACAATTTTGAATTGTTTGCGGGAAAGCGAGGCTATACAATTGATGATAATGAGCCTGATTTGGGGGCCGCAAGTAACGTTGTACTTCGATTGAGCAGACCTATTCCACATGACAAACACCACAACATTTTCCACGATAATAAGTTTCTTCGTTGCCGCTAATATCGTACTTAGCGAAACGGAAAATTCATTCTGTGGCCACAGTCCGCCAAAATCGATTGCCTGATTATCAAGGACAGACAGAAAAACAAATGAAGCAAAAAGGAAGAGATACCATAAATGAAAGCACAACAAAGTTTGATGGAATCGATATACATGCTGTGCAATGGTACGACAACAAAATTGTCACTCTAATTTCTGAGTATTGTGGAAGCCGACCTATCACCAAAGTAAAATGGTTTTTCAAATCCGAAAACTGCAAAAAAGAAGTAGATTGTCCAAATATAATCACAGAATACAACCGCCATATGGGGGTGCTGATTTGCAGGATTCGCTAATAGGACTTTACCCGATAAAGCTAAAAAGTCGGAAATAATATCACCGAATATTTTATCATATGATAGATGTTGTGGTGGTAAATTCTTGGCTATCGTATAGACGAACAAAAAGGCAACAAGCATCCACGGAGAAAATAATGCCGCTTTTCGGATTCAAAACTCTCTACAGGAATTCGAGCATCTAACAAAAGAGGCCAAGCGGGTCAAACAATGGAACACCAGAACCACCCAAAAAGTCACGAAGATGCCTGGAACCGAGACCAAACAATTTTGTTCAGAGTGATCATATTAGCCATTGGTCAGAATGGACAATTCAACGCGAAAGATTCAAGCTGCAAGGCGCTTTCTCGCGTGAAATGTCAAAAATGCCAAGTTCACTATTGTTGCAATTCCAAAAACAATTGTTTCTTACAAATTCATCAATAAAATTACTACATTTTCTGAACTGTAGTGTTCTTTTTAATCTTTTGTTTTGTTGTATGGGTTCATAATGTTACCATTTGGGAACCAAAAATAAAATCTTCAATTTTGCCGACCAAAATTATTCCAAACCCAATGTAAGTTATTTCAAAGGTCATCATTATCTGTTTGTTCAAATTTTTTAGAAACATAATTACAAATTTCGATAATTCATGTATTAGAGGGTTAAGATTATTCTTGTCTTATATGTCGACACTTTGCCCTTTTCTCCATATGATTTCCCTTAAGCATTTACTCACTCTCATTGCTTTAATCGATTGCCTTGTTGCTTCGTTTTCTGAAGCTTCTCTAACTGGTGATTTCAATTCCCAGGTAGTCAAACGTCATCACCTGTGATATGCTTCCCCCTCCACTTCCAGCTAACATCTACGTGGTTCTTGTTGATTGTCATACATTTCGTTTTTTCTGCTGGTTTCTTTATGTTATACTTATTTGTCTTGGTATTAAAAGAAAAAAGTTGTCTCTGTAGGTCATCCTCATTATCAGCCACCGGTACCGCGTCATCAGCGTAGCAAATAATGTTGATTTTATGGGCTGCTATTCAAAATCTATAATCGGCTATATCTAACCTTCCTTCTACTTTGTATTCTATTACTGCAGTTAGCAGCTTGAACATATTGTTCGTTAAACTGATACGTCTATAGTTTAAATAATAGAGAAGCTAGGATCACTTAGCGGATATAGAGTGAGAAACACAAGCGTTGTTATTATATGCTACGCTGCCAGCAATGAGGACGATAGCAACACATGCTGCTTAAAGTAAGACAGAAGAAAATGTAACGACACAAAGGCAAGAACTACAGAGATGAAGGTATAATATTGGGAGTATCATTCTAGGTAGAAAAATAAGTCAGATATAATGGCAGAATGCGACATCCCAGATGCCGTAAAATAGACCTGAAACAGGAGAAAACACTGGAATCAACAAGTGTAAAGAATGGGCGGAGAAAGATTGGCGAAAACGACAAGATCCGGAAACCAACCAGCGAAAGACCAATAAGCAGGCTATATATTCTAGACAAAGAAAAAAGGAGTAAATAAAGAACGAGCAGAAGAGACAGAAGAAAAAAAATAACAATAGAGGAGGAAGAATAAGAAAGGAAGAAGAACTGTAAAAGAATGGACAAAACAATTTCATTTGGGCCAAGAAAGCGTAGAAGACGAGCCACGTGCCGGTCGGCCAGTTGAGGCGCTTACGACGGGAAACATCGAACTCTTCAGGCAGGCTATGTTGCAAGACAGGCGTTTGAAGATCAAAGAATCATCAAAAATATGTGGGCTTTCTGATACAACCATACGACAAATCCTTCATGAACATCTTAATATGAATAAGGTTAGTGCGAAGTGGGTGCCATAATTATTGTCAGTATATAATTAAGAAACAGGAACGCATGACATATTGTGAGCAGTTTTTAAATCTCTGTCGCGACAATCAGGAATAATTTCTTCAATCCATTGTTACAGGAGATGGAACTATGGTTCTATACTATAATCCCATATCGAAGAGGGAAATCAATGGAATGGCGAAGACCAGATGCAAAACGGCCAAGATAGCCAATGGCGGCTCAATCAAGAAAGAAGATCGTCGCAACAATCTTTTGAGATTCAAAAGGAATCCTGCTTACTGATTTCAAAGAAAGGAACAACGCCACTTTATTGCATAAATTGCAAGACGTAATCAAAGGAAAGAGGCGTGGAATGTTGCGCCGTACTGTTCGCCTTTTGCACGACAATGCTCCTGTCCATAAGGCTACAATTGCGCAGGCTGCTGTGCAGGATTGAGGCTTTGTAGAACTTCCGCACCCACTTTGCAGTCCAGATCTCATCCCCAACGATAATTATGTGTCCTAAAAACTGAAGACGAGGAAGAAAATTTGAGAGTAATGAAGAAGTGCAAGAAGCGGTTTTAGACCATTTTATCTGCATTACAGATACCATTCCGGAGTACTTTTTTGATGGTATTAAAATGTTAATTTCAAGATCCGAAAAATGCATTGAATTACACGGAGACTATATTGACAAATAATTAATTTATCTTATTTCTATACCTTCCAGAACATATCCAGACCGGAAACTTCTGGCGCTTGCTTCGTATCTGCATCTCCTAGCTAAATTAAATCAGGTAGATAACTTTTTGAGACTGTATTTGCACGTACTTACATCACCAAAGTGTTCGTATAATTTTAATTAAAAAAAGGCTTTAAAGTGGTGCATTCTAACACTAGTATTAACAGATGGCCTATTAGATTCATATAAAATCTATCATCTTTATCCATTTCCTGCGTCTTTTGAACAAATCGCTTCAATCTCGCCATAAATACCTTTGAATTATTAGTGATTGAATTCAAGACAGACGGGAAACGGTATTTACTGTTTAACTGCAGGTTTGGATATGTTGCTTGTTTGTAATGTGAATACAAAGTACGAGATACCTCCGCATGCATAAATGCTGGTAAATTTCATATAAGTATATACATATATACATACATGAGCAGACGAGCGGTATAGCTATGCAGAGGGTATGCGAGAGGGCCTGTGTTGACCACTAATATTATCAAATAGAGATCAAGTCAACCATATCACGAATTCACGTTTGAAGTCTCGCCACAATAATAATCATCAACTGTGATCAAAGGGACTAGTGATTTTACAGGGAGTTCACATCTATGCACGTATGTATTCTAGGTACGTTGTACATACAAACAGAAGCACGCATTCAAATACTGAATGCTGTATATTACGGTTGGCTTTGTAAGTAAACTACAATATTCTATTACACCTAGTTATGGTTATTAGATATCGGATAGCCGGGATTCAGCATTGAGCTTCCCATTCAAAGGAAAATGAATGACCAGGACTTGTGTATAAACGCATTGAATTTTATTTGAAATTTAATCAACTCTGGTCCCTTATACATTTCTCTTGATCGTAGTTTCAATATACATACATATAGGTACATTATTACAAAATATTATCCCCTGCTATATTTGTATGTCCAGTGCGGTGGGAGGTCACTTCAAACGAAGATTGGATAAATAGGGACATATCCAACAGTACTGATATTTAAATCTACAAAGGCTACAAAATACATTACGATACAAAGAATCTTACGTCAGCTCTATAGTAATATATTATTTATTAAACATGAAATAAATACCAGAAGCACCGTGTGGATATTTAAAAGTGTGATTTTTAAATTTGAAATAGATCGATATTGGGCCGTGTTTTGCTACTGCTATGTGTAAACGATATTTAAATTGTTACTTTAGATGCAACTACTCATATTAACTTATGCCCTAATAATATTTCCATTGTTGTTATGGACAAGAACAAAGATACGTTTAAGTATAAACTAACTATGATTAATAAAATTACCAGTCATTTTAATTTCTTGGCGGCCAGAGGTGTCCTAACCCTCTATTGCATATTGTTGCCAATTGGTAACTCAAACTTTAAAATTTCCTATCTATTTCGCCTTACTATAAACTGTTCCTTGTATGCATGTCGTTACCTCATGGTAACATAACTGGATGCATTGGTACGCGCGTAAATTGATAGATGGTGCTAGGTGTTGTAAATGTGATTTTTATTTGTTGACAGCACAAAAGCAAGGTTATAGTTGTAACCTTGGTGTGTTCAAGTAGAAGTTTGAAGTTTTTATAGTGAAATAAAGGTACGAACTGCTATAGTAAAAATCAAAAATGGTCACATAAATCATCACTTTGTCGTGTTGTATTTCTCAAATATGACTTTTGCATGAGGAAATCGAAACAATTACGTGCTCAACGAATGTTACCGTTCGGAAACGATATGCATTGACCAAACATTTTCGTAAAATAGAAAATTATATTGATACATGAAATTCTTCCAGAGAATGGATCCTAAAACATTTTACGGGCGAAAAAATGTTACGCAAAACTGTGCCATTCGTCCCCCTGATAGTGAGGACAGTGAGTTGTCAGATGACGATGACACCCCTAATGAAGAGTTATTGGTGCAAGCAGGAGTTTCTTCGAACAACATTGAAGAGAGTGATGACAAGTTCTCAGATGAAGATGACATTCCTGTAATACAACTCCACAATCAAGCCCAGAATCCAGCAAACCAAAAATCCAGAGGAAAAATAACTAAAAAACCAAAATTGAACTGGAAAAATTCAGTGACGAGTAAAGATAAAGCGGGTATACTGTTTTGTGGCAGTGAGTTACTTCCTGATGAAATTTTGAAATTAGATACTCCTCTAATACTTTTTGAACACTTTTTATCAGAAGACTTTTTCACCGAAGTTGTTTGCCAATCTTGTTTATATAGCGTCCAAACACGACCTAACAGACCGTTGTGCACTAGTGTTGGGGAAATACAACGGTTTGTGGGTATGATAATTTTCATGTCGATTATCAAACTACCTAATACCAGAAGCTATTGGTCTCCTCAAACCAGAATTTCGCAAGTTGCCAATGTTATGCCAGTAAATAGATTCGAGGTAATCAAAAGTTTATTGCATTTTTCAGATAATAGTAAGAATACATGCAGTTTAGATAAAATTATGCCAGTTCTGGAAACAATCAGAAAAGCCTGTTTGACCATTCCTCTTGAACAGCATCTGTCTTGCGATGAACAGATCATTCCGTTTAAAGGACGGATTAGTATAAAAACGTACAACCCTAAGAAACCCCATAAATGGTATTACAAGATGTGGGTTCTTAGTGGGGTATCCGGTTTCTACTACAATTTTGAATTGTGTGCGGGAAAGCGAGGCTATACAATTGATGATACTGAGCCTGATTTGGACCTGATTTGGGGGCCGCAAGTAACGTTGTACTTCGATTAAGCACACCTATTCCACATGACAAACACCACAAAATTTTCTACGATAATTATTTTTCTTCATTGCCGCTAATATCGTACTTAGCGAAACGGAAAATTCATTCTGTGGCCACAGTCCGCCAAAATCGATTGCCTGATTAACAAGGACAGACAGAAAAACAAATGAAGCAAAAAGGAAGAGGTACCATAAATGAAAGCACAACAAAGTTTGATGGGATCGATATACATGCTGTGCAATGGTACGACAACAAAATTGTCACTGTAATTTCTGAGTATTGTGGAAGCCGACTTATCACCAAAGTAATAAGGTTTTTCAAATCTGAAAACTGCAAAGAAGAAGTAGATTGTCCAAATGTAATCACAGAATACAACCGCCATATGGGGGGTGTTGATTTGCAGAATTCGCTAATAGGACTTTACCCGATAGCTAAAAAGTCGGAAATTGTATCACCGAATATTTTATCATATGATAGATGTTGTGGTGGTAAATTTTTGGCTATTGTATAGACGAATAAAAAGGCAACAAGGATCCAAGGACAAAATAGTGCCGCTTCTCGGATTCAAAACTCTTTTGGCAGAACAGCTTTTCTCTACAGGAATTCGAGCATCTAACAAAAGAGGAAGGCCAAGCGGGTCAAACAATGGAACACCAGAACCACCCAAAAAATCGCGAAGATGCCTGGAACAGAGACCAAACAATTTTGCTCATAGTGACCATATTAACCATTGGCCAGAATGGACAAATGAGCGCGAAAGATGCAAGTTGCAAGGGGATTTCTCGCGTGAAATGTCAAAAATGCCAAGTTCACTATTGTTGCAAATCCAAAAACAATTGTTTCTTACAAATCCATCAATAAAATTACTACATTTTCTGAACTTTTGTATTTTTTTTAATCTTTTGTTTTGTTGTATGGGTTCATAATGTTACCATTTGGTAACTAAAAATAAAATTTTGAAAAACTTCGATTTTTCGATTTCACTATTTTTTGTGAGTGTGGATCAAATGAACGGGTTTCATCGATATAAAAGGCAGTACCTAGGGCCGAACCAAGATTTCTTGGTTCATGTAGATGTTGATACACATTCATGATTTCTGTGATGTAGCAACAAAGTGTATGCAAAAAATTTTCGAAGAAAGCAATGCGTGTGTAAAACAACACCAGAAAATATTATTACAGGGTAAAATTGTAATCACCTTAATGTGGATAGTCCTAGATGTCCCTTTGGAATGACCGCTTGGTTGCCCAGCGTCTTATTGTATGTTCGCCATCCCTTTTCAAACACTAACTATAAACGACCATCATTAGTACATCTCACTTCCTCTGGCTTATCTTCTTCTAACAAACTGTTACAAGAATATAACGTAGAAGAAGAAAACAAGAAATGTTAGTTATTAAAGACAAATATCAATTTGCCTGAAAATTACATTTTCGTATTATATTTTTTTAATATTTAAAATATTTCGTGTATATATATTTGCTTTGCAAATTAATTATTATAAGAGACGGACTCGTATTTATCGCATGGGCAAACCTATGGAAGTTTCATGTGATAGATGGATGCTTGTAACCGAAAGATTTATTGTGTATGCGCAAGATCCACACAGGGTATATAAAACGAGCGCATTTTCAGTAAATTTTAACTTTGAACACTGCCCTCTAGCCTGCTTCTTGGTTTACCTGGAGCTTTTTAATGCTGCTCATCAGCTGTTTTACAAGTTCCTGATTAGCTGCCAGGGATGGCCTGCTAATTACCCTATCCGCATCTGCCCAATTAGCTGCCGTAGATAAGCTGTTAATTACACATTCCACATCCACCCAATTAGCTGCCATAGATGACCTGTTAATTAAACCGTCGTTTTTTTTTTCTTTCCTATTCATTACAAGCCATCCTACATGCATTATTAACTCCATCGTAATTATTTGATATCCGAAAGATTGATGGAAATAACGACGATCACTCTGTTATTGTTCATTTGTCAAAAACAATAGAAACACCGATCTACAGTTTCAGTCACAATTTACGCCGACATCTGTGATTTCTTAGTTTTTTTACTAAGAGAATTATTTTATTTCATGATCCATACTAGATACGTTGTTTAGGAAAATAGAAACTGAATTTTGTAGTATACGTTTGATTTAAAGTTTTGTGTATATAGTCCACTAACATTAAGCTGTGTTATTGTTATTTCATTAGGGGTTAAGCAAGATAAAGAAAGGAGTAAAAGATTAAACATAGACGTACTTGTGGAAATATCCCCTTCTGAGTTATCCGAAAGGAGCACTCAGTTACTTATATGCACACATGCATTAAAATTAAAACTTAGAAAGCATTATTAGGTCACTCACAGCTGGTATCACTCGAGGTCAGTGAACGTCGCTCGGCTAGGCACCATACCAGCTTCCCGATCAGACATTCATCTGTTAGAATTCTAGGACGAAGTTTCAGAAGACGCTGTCTCGAATTCCCCTGAGGAAACCACGTTATATTACATTCTTTAAGTCTTTTTGATGTCTTGATGAAACCTCTATTCCACATCTTCACTGGCAATCCTAAGATTTGGATTCGGAAGTTGATCTCTATCACGTGATGCAACATCGTTGTTTTGAACTGTTCATTTTTTACATCTCCTAGGAACTTTGTCATGACGTCTCCCATCCATGCAGCACATGCGATGGCATTCATCATCTGTTCAAATTTTCGGTCTTTCTGAAGTTCTTATTTGCGAACCATCAAAAATGATTTATATGATGAAATATAGATCTTACCGGAACAGGTTATGTCAAACATCGCATTCAGTGCTAGTTGAGAGTAGATTTTACATTATAATCCAGAAAATCACTCTTGTACAATCGTATCATTAATGTACCTTACAGTTATTAGAAAAAATAAAACTTAAAATTGTTGACGAATTACTCAATTTTTAACTGTTTAGATGTCATATCAAATTCTTTATTACATTTTAAACTATGATAGGATATTTGAGTAATTTCTTCACCTTCTTATTCTGAGACAGAGTATAGAAAACAAAGTGATCACACTGATCACATTAAATATAATTATCGGTAAAGTCGGTAGGAAAACATAATCAGAATTAATACATATTTTAACCTCGATTTAATAATCAGAACATATCACCTCGATATATTATGTTACATAACTTTCAGTAAATTTATTTGTTCAAGAACGAGATGTTCTCATTCTCCATTTTAATGTAAGATATTCCCGATATATGCCCTCTTGGTTGAAAATCATTGTGCATAATCTATGGTATAGTTTTGTAAAATTTTCCAACTATGAATGGATATTAAGAAAGTTTGTCGTCTAAAAATTATTAATATGCAGTAACGTACTTTGCTTTGTTATCCTTGGAATCTCATTTTTGATGTATTTAATAATATAAGAGGGGATATTTAGATTATCCTCGTGTGATTGCGGTGACGATTGTTTATTTTAATATTCCAAAGATACAATATATATGTTGTACATCCGGAGAAATAAACGCGAAACTTTCTTGACGTGAAATACCAGATAGCGAGGCCAATACGATTTAAAGTTCGCTTCTTTAAACATCATTAAATAAAATCTTCGTTAATACCAGTACGTGAAATTGCACTATTAACAAAGACTAGTCCAAAGTAAATATATGTAGTATGTAAGTAATGCTAAGAGAGATTTCCAATTCAACATTAAAAGACCATAAGCTGGACCATCAAAGTAACGTAAAAATAAGGCGATTCGTAGTTTGAGAAGTACCTACAAGAATATAAAAAGTAATATCACCCTAACGTTATGAAGACTACGAAAGCAACCGTCAGCAAACTGCCCAGAACCAGACCGATAAACGTGCGCATACGAGAGACATCAAAATGAAATAATGAAAATTAGACGGACGAAATCATACGATTTATATTAATTTCTATGGATACAACACAATACATGAATCACGTTGAACAGTTATATGGGTACGCAATAAAAATCTAAGGGAAAAGACACAATGAGCGCACGAAGTGCATTGTACTCTTTACAGGCAATTCGTCATGAAGATGACGACCAACAATAAACGAAACGTAGCCGAAAGGAAAGCCGAATAACTATATTCGTATATGTACAGCATTAAAAGATTAAAAGATTAAGCGTTATTGCTACGGTCGTCTTAAATAAAACAAATTTTATTGAAGCTGGATTCGCTATTTTAAAGACTCATGTATCATTTTTATGATATGGATATTAATCTGTCTGAGGTTTTGAATTGTTATTGTTCTGTGGACGAAGTAAATATGGAACCGGGAGGAACATTTTCTTAATATGAAGTTTGTTTTGTTTAATTAAAGTATATTTTCGAAATACATTCCAGGTGAAGTGGGCAATTCATATTATTAAGGTTTCGTATCTCGATTTGATAGAAAATAAGAGATGAAAATCAAAATTAGAATTAACTTGTCTGTGTACAGACGATGTAAATAGGCTATGTGCAATGTTATGAAAAAGTACCTAAATTATAGGGTACACAAATTTTCCGATTTTTCTTTGTAATTGTCCCGAATTTTTTACCTGAAAGCTTTTCTAGGGCCATAACGAACAAAACGGAAAAGCATTACGTGTATCCATGTTTCGAATCGTGAGTTATGTTCTTAAGTTTAGACAAAAATCCTATAGAAAAAAACAATTTCAGCTTTTCCTAAATTTTCCAATTTTTCGGGCAACTTTTCCAATTCTTCTTTCCCTAGAAACTTTATTCGAACTGCTACTATTTATACTTTTATATAGATTAACAAATGCATTTACGGTGCATTATATTTAAACTAGCAGACCCAGTAGACGTTGTTCTGCTCTTTCCGGTGTAGGTGAGTCGAATTAAAATGTATTAATAACTCAACCACAGCGCCGCCAATCAGGTCAAATTTTGTGATTTTCTTTATTGGCACTAAACCAACAATTATTGTGGACATGAGTCATTTTGGTTCATAAATATAGAAGTTGTTAATAACTTGACTACAGCGCGATCTATCGGATTCTAGCATAGCTAGAAACCGTCGTTTCCACAAAACAAATATATTATGTGTATATTACGGTTAACTCGTTCAGAAGTTACACGATCACTACTGATTATAAAGATTTGGAACCAAGAGAGGCTGCTTTCTAGTCACGTCACAGGTAGGTACTACTAGGTACATATACCCCCGTGCTATAAATAAAGTAAACCAAATAATCAAGCAAGCTTTATTGAATAATATAACATATAACACAACGATTTTGAAAGTTTACAGGTGTGATAAAGTGGGGGATTTTATGTGTTATAATAACGGAAATTGTGACGATGAACGTATTCACTTTAATAGAAGGTTTCGTTGGTAAACAACAAAAAATTGAGAAAGCCAGGATAATTTATCTGCTGCCAATTGACAAAAATGTAAGCGATTATGAAAATTTCTTTCATCTAACCCTGTGTATGAATATGCCACGGGCGAATTTCATATTTCCTAATTATTCTGGATTCTCAAATTTGACTTACATCTAACTGACGACTAATTTTCGTAGTACTAGTATGGGGGTGTTTGACTATACTCGCAAGTACTATAAACGTCTTATCCTCACCAGTTATTGCTTTTCCCGCTCTTTCTTTCATATTCAATGCTTTCTGTCACTCAAACCGTCCACTTTATATTTTCGAAGGTTTCTAGCTTCAGTTGACTTCTACCAGGGATCGCTGTGCATAAAGTCTGGATGCTAGCAAAGAGTTTCTTTCAGATTCACCCAAAACGTCAATCATATCTATTAACTCTTCATAAGAATAATTCATTTGGATGATAACTATAATAGCGATGATAAGTTTGACATAAACGTATACGGACTTTCTTTAACAGTTGACTCAGGCAGTCAGCCGCATTCCAGCCTTTATTGGACGAATATTTGGGTGCATAGAACAGAGCCCGTAGTTCTTTAATTGACCGCTAATTGCTCCTATAGTGATTATCTCAAAAATTACAAAAGATAGGTATAGGACATGGTTAACAAAAATGAAAGAGAATAAAAAAAGGAACAAAATGGCTCAATAAAATACTGGGTGTTCCATTTCAAAAAAAAGTTTTTGGTATGTGAAAATTTCAGGAAGTAGGCTTTGAAAAAACAAAGGTTTTTGAGGTATTGTCGAGTGCAACTTTACCAAATGATGCAGAATTTTCTTGGTTACAAGCACCACCAAAGTTAATGTTTTCACTTTTAAAAATAATGTGAAAATGATTTTTTTCTGAACACGTGTTTTAGTCAAAGATTTTCAAAAAGAATTAATAACTCAAAAACTATTAGCCCAATTTTGAAAAAGAAAAAACTGTTGAACAGGCAATTTAAAGCAGTACAAGAAAATCCAAAAATATATAGGTTGAGTCACTTAAACAAATTAAATTTCGTGCATTTCCGGTGAAACCGGAAGTGCGCCAGCGCTTAAAGTATTTTTACAATATGCGCCACAAGCAACCGTGGATCTTCCACTAATTGTTTTTTCTTATATTTAAAACACAAAAGAGCAATCGAAGAAGCGGCTACTAATGACTCACCCTGTATATATAGGCAACATTATAAAATGGTCAGATAAAAAGCAAGCTTCATTTAATTGTACAAGAAGCAACTGAATTACAAGACATTCAGAGACAAATTGAGTTAACTAACACTGCAAGACTGTATGTCCTAAATCGCTTACTCATTAAGCCATGCTGGTCTTCCAAAAGTATGCGTCAAATTTGCGAGTAACTATCAGTATAAAGACAAATTTCGAACATTTTCTCTCAATTCTCGACTGAGGTTGTGTCATCTTTTTCACGAATAAGAAATAATTTCCAGCATTCGGGAAAAGCAGACTTTGAAAGTGCTAAATTAAAGAGGAAAGTAACAGTAATAGTCTAAGCATTCTTTAACTTTTTCGAGCTCTGGAATACTTTCGACTCCAATACAATTTATTTACACAAATCATTACTGTTGATGATGGGGAAGTATTATTCAAAACGAGCATCTCAGCGGTATAAACCCATTGGAAGAATTGCCTAAAACTATCCATCATCACGAATTTACATTTTTGGAATAATGTTAACACTTGCATTAACATTTTGATAGGTTTTAAGAAGTCATTTATTGTTTTGAATGTTAAAATACTAACTCATCGAAGAAATATGTAAGTGCGTCAGTTTGATATACTAACTACCACAGCAGATTTTATATGTGGTTGGACCCGGCGTTAGGTTAAATAAACGATCCAATACTAAAATTTAAAATTACATCAACTGCGCTTAAAATTGTAATAGTTATCAGCACGTAGTTCAAAGGAAAATTTACTTACGTGTTTATCAGAATTCACAACCCTACTGCGCCTCACATCGTCGACTAGTACAAGTTTTATAATTTAAATAGATAATTTTATTAGTTAATTAGTTCAAATCACTTAAGCTTGGTTGCAATAATTATTAATCTTGCGATTTGGTATATTGATAAAATATAAATATTTATGTGCCTGTCCAATGCACATACACGTATGTGTATGCTATATACGTCTTGTGTGGTTATTATTGATGGAAGTACGTTCCACATTTTCAAGATTCTAAGTGTGAACTGATAAAAAGAAACATAATATTTTGATAATAATTCATTTTTTAGCAAGTTAGAAGTCAAAGATGTATTTGTTTTTATTACTTTTTTACGTCAACAATTTCGCAAGATAGTTTGCAATAATTGAGAGCAATGTAAATTTTTGATAAGCGTTTTTAACGTTCATATATCACATATAGGGCAGACATAACAGAAAGCATAATTGAGACACTTTATTTCTTAAGATTGGCAAGCATAAAGGCATGAGATTAAACTTAAATTAGATAATAATTATCCATACGTGTGCTTACGTTAATTTACTGTAATATCAGAGGTCACCTGGAGCCATTTTTCACAGATTATAATTTTATACATTTCTTGTTAATTTTGCTTATATTTGATGCAAATAGTAATAATATATTCCTTTAGAAAATTATTCTTACATTGACCGTTTTCTAAATACTATAAAATTCCGTTTCAAAATTAAAACATAATAAATAAGTGTCTATTTATATATGTAACAATTTATTTAAAAATGTGAGGCCTATAGGTTGTTACGTCCAGCTTCAAGAGAAATAAATGAAAATTCGTCAGTAAAGTGTTTTGAGGAAATCCTCTGTATGGATAAGCGTTGTACTCTTTTTACCATAAGTACTTTTAAAAATTGTCTTTTTGTACCCACCGCCTGTAAAGTGACATTTGGCGCATGTGTAGTTCGACTAGGAAAGAGTATTTTCCGGTCGAGGCGACTATAAACATTGAAAAAAATACTGACTCTTTGGGACATTTAAAAAAAAAATCTAACTTGATAATAATAAAATTTAGTCTATAAAATACTATTTCCCTCGCCTATTCTTCACTAAAAGGTGGGGAAATAGGAGTAATAATTAAAAAAAATTCCAATAAATTTGTGGCGACATCTATTTCACGACATCTTATGCGACATGTAAGCGCCATCTATTTGACCACATCGACATTCATATAGGCAGTTCATAATATTTTGTAATTAAACCAACATACGCAATCTAGTACTATAAATTTATAAATATAAGAAAAAATACTTCATGTTTTCCATGTGTAAAACTATATTAACTTAATTTTAGGGAAAGGTGAGTAATAATAATTACGTACATGAAATGCTTAAATTAATTAGGTAATCTATCTTAGGTTAGGTATGATACCAATGATATTAATCAATAATATTTTTTTAATTTAATGTTCGTACAAAAAATATTGTACAAACCACTTCGCGCCATTCGATCAATTAAAAGATCAAGATTCAAAGTGCGCTCAAGCGGGAAAATAGTCTTCCCGCACTTGGTTCGTAAATAACTATTTTAACATTCTCTTATGAAAGCTTATAGCTTTCATAATATGTCTTCCATACAAGTTTATTACATTTTAGTAAAAGATTTGATATTGAAGAAGACACCCTATTAGCCACAGCTTCCACATCCTGAGCATGATGATTAAAAGTCAAATATGTAAATATATTAAGCAATTTCAGTGTTTTTACATCAACAATTACCTAAATTATTGATACGTAATATTCCTTTCTACCATCATGTTAGAATTGCAATAACTTGTGTGTGTGTGTATGTCTGTTAGTCTGTGTGTGATAACGATAGCAGCCAAACGGTTACAGCTATCAATACCAAACATAAATATACAAAATTTGATTTCATGTCAAATCGGTAAACCGGAAGTACTAATTTACTACTTTGACTAAAACAAGTTTTTCCAATATTTCTTTAATTACAAAGTTGAGACAATTATCTAAAGAATACAACAGTACTTAAAAGTGAATTTGATAACAATGTTTCCAAATTAGGACTACTATTACAATTACTCTTACCTAAAAATGTTTTTTTTTTGCTAGTATTTCAGAAACTATACATCTGTCAGTGAAACGCAGAGCTCTATCTGACACAATTTGTAAAAAAAAATTGTAATTTTTTAAAAGTGATTTTAAAATGTATATAAAAAAGCCTCCGCATTATCAAGGTCCTAGTAAAAGTTAATAATGTCCAAATTAAAATGAAGAAATAATGAAAAGATTTTGAAAATGATGTTGCAGTTTTAACATGACGATATGTATAGCAAAAAATATTGCTTTTTAACCAGGACTTGTAGATATAAAAACCTTAAAAACCACCCACTTATGGAAGGCCCTGTATAATTCCAAATAAATTTAAAAGATGCTCCTAATGGGCGGGTATCATAAAGAGAAACTCGTTCAAAAATCTGTATTTATGAAGGCACAATCTACCTTGCCCACGGAGATGGATTCACTCTGTATACGCAAGGGAATAAAGATCATTATTATTCATTTTTATCGAATAATGGCACTAAAGGTGCCATCTATGCACATTTTGCAGGCGTTGAAGAAAATTTGGTACTTTTTCTATGAAGTCTAAAAACTGTATTCTCGCTATATTATGTGTCAACAATGTTGAAAAATGTATAGTTATATTCGTCTTTTTCTATCGTACTCATCAAATTCGTATGAAATAAAAAATTGGCTACATTAGTTTCTGGAAAATTCCGTGTAAAAAGATACAAGACACGTATTCTCTACTCCTCCTCTCTGAGATCTTAACGAAATATCTATTGCATCATGCATTATGATTAATACGTGTCCAAGCCAATTAATATTACGATATCGTCCAATAAAAAGCAACTTTAATTTTAGTTTACATATATACGTGTTTATTTATATATGTAAATGGTATCGCTAATGACTAGGTATATCCATTTGTTTTTATTTTTGTTATGACTGCGATAGAGCAATAATTACGCATGATTTTTAATTTTAAAAAGTCATTTAGTGAGGCCAAACAGGGTAGTTCCAACCGGGGATAATTATCTGTTTTTGCCAGATATCGTTTAATAATAGGAGGCCACCTTTACATGTTTATTTGCACGCTCATTATGATAATGACAGACGTGTTTTTGTTAATCGGTCAATACTTCGATAACAACCTGACAAAACATCTTTGCGTCTTAAACATGATTGTTCTTTTTCATAAAAATGATTTCCTGTACAAAGAGCTTTGTTCGATAATTATCGTATAAAAAAATATAAAAGCTTTAAATGAACGTAATTAGGTAAATATTATTTTGAATAGTTATTATCATTATTTTCTCCAATATTCATTTTTACTGTAGTTAGCTTTTGCTATCCATTCGTGGCGTTATGTTATATACATAAAGATTATCGAACACGCTATTTAATATTACTGAAACATCGTGCTCCTTTAATTAGTCATTAATAATATAAACATAAAGAAATGTATTAAATATCATTTTGCAGCGTCCATATTGTTAAGCATTTACTGTAATTAATTATAATTATTTATGAAAGAGTAAAATAACAAAAATTAAATAAAAAATATATTTTTGAAAAAGCTTGGCGTAATTTTTTTTTAAATTCGGTCCATTATGGTGCCCTCATCAATTTATATCGTCTATCAGGCAACCCCCAACATTTTTGGTTTTATTTTCGTAAAATGTCGGCTGGAAGTATCATTTTACTATCATCGAAAAGCAGTGTTTTGCATATATTTTGCATATTATTTATTCTGTATAGTTTTAATAAGGGTATAAATGTATGTAGAGCATAATTTAAAACCAATTTCTTATTAAAATATCTGTGCTCACAACTTTCTTATACGAATGTCCGTTTTTAATTCAAAAGTAATTCCATATTTACTTTTACTTACTTTTAGATTCTTAAAAAATCTGTACGGTCCATCATTTGCGAAACAGAATGCTTTATGATAAAGTGACAGTGTTATACTTCAGGTCCTAATAGTATAAAACGTTATACATATTAAGGTCTATATGTATACCTTTGTAATAATTGTGTATAGAATGCAAGATTTGCAAAGTAAACATGTTACTTCCGGTACGATTTTTGATTTTTTTTGTACAAATGGAACTATCATGACTTTTATACTCTTAATAAATCTGTATAAAGTGCATATTTAGCAATATATTTTGAAAGTAAAATGCTGTTTTACGAGAGTAAAACAGTTACTTCCCGTCAAAATTTAAAAAAAAATAATATTTTCAAGTCCAAATCCAAGTTTTATCATGTAATTATAATATTATCACTTTATAAATTTTGTTAGTGATGACTAATTATTTTCATTCATCTATGTTGTTTGCTACATAGCGCTTCTATTAATTAAACAAAAGATATTACCGGTAAAAATAAAAACTCATATTTGGGAATATCTTTCTCGAGATATAGATTACCTCCCTGTTTCGGAACTGGAATTTAACCTGTGATTAAATAAAAGACCTTCTTTCTTCTTAGGTAAAATTCATTTTCTTAATCTTCATTCCCTTCTAACTAGTAAATTTTTTCTTAGTTTCGGGTTTTCTTCTTTGCAGATCGTCAGGGTAAATTCTGGGCTCTCAAATTTAATTATTTTGAAATATTTCACTTTATGTATTGAAATACTTCCATATTGATGATATTACAGGTACATATTTTAAAATACCTTGTGACTAAATGGCCGCCGGCGGTCTTACCCGTATAAACTGTGAGTTTCGGCGGTTGTAGTAACGCGTCTGCGACAAAGGCAGTATTTTGTGCACACACGGCGGAATAGGCGTATTTGTTTTGTCGATTTCCGCCGGTCAGCGGCATGTTACTATACTTCATGAAAATTCCATAGTTGTGCGTGTAAATCTTCACTCCTGTGTGTTTTAATTGTGTTTGAATTATTATTGCTACATTTTTACTTTAGTTAAAATAAGTTTTGTAACAATTAGCAGTGCGTCTACCAAAATACATAATAAACACTGGCAAAAAAATACTTTAAATTATTCTGTGAGTAATTAAGAACTATGAAAGAGGTGTTCTTTATATTGAAAGTATTATTTACGTTTCAAACTGTCAGAATAAATGTTGGAATTAGTAGAAAATGGATTTATTAGGAAATTATCCTTTTTCTTATTATACCAGTAATTGATTTTTAAGAAATATGTTTACTTATATTTTAATTATCTATTATATGTTTTATAATAATTTTTATGTAATTTGTAGGGAAAAAAAAGCAATCAGTATTTAGTAAGTTATAAGTAGTATTTATTGTGTTGAAGTAATAAAACGAGTATTTCTTAATACAAAAGTAAGTAATACAAAAAGTGTATGTTACATATAATTATATTGTAAAATAGTTACAAAGATGCATTTTATAGTATGTATTTCATTTCTTTTTAAAATCATGGAAAATAATAAGTTATTAAGACGACTTGCTTAGATGATGTATGTGCGTTAGGAATTTTTTATATAAAAATTATTCTATATTAAGTTTTAAATAGTATTATCATCTTAATAAATCACAACATAATATTCTATTTATATAATAAAGTTAGATATAACTAAAATGTCACCTAATAATTTCCCTTTGAATTCTTCGCCTCGATAATACATCCTCTGTATTTGCCGATTTTAATAAATAAGCTAATTCAAAGGCACATAAAACTAGGTTATGATCATAACCGTTTCGACAATGAGGAAATTTTCATGTTGTATATATAGTAACGCAAATTGACAAAAGAAATATGTTCATTCCGCCATGTCTGCACAAAACACCTTGTTCCAATTGTAGATTCCGCCAGACGGCGAAACTGTCAGTTTATACGGGCAAGACCGCCGGCGGACATTTAGCCACTGCGCTTAAAATATACTTTTATTCTTAGTAAATTCAATATTTATACTCCATGTGTTTCGACTTTGCCACGTGAAAAAATTTTTTATACCTTATATTTTTCACGTCAACAAATCAAATTGCTTCATTATCAATTTGCATTCTAGATTTTTTTTAACATGGATAGTTTGTATATTAAGTTGCATACTAACAATACTAATGCTTATATATGGGTTGACTGTATTAAAATTAATGTTTATGTTCAATTTCTTTATCTTAACGATTTGTTTTCATTGTTCTTGTTCACATTTTCAATATAATGGGTACTGTTATAATTATTTATACACTTAAAAACCTATTTAGATATTCTCTTCTAATTCCATTGTATTTTATTATACTTCAACGCAATTTTTATTCTAATACATTTCAAAATCTCTTTCTCTTTCTGACACATAAATAATTATTATAATATACAAGATAAATACGAGAGTCAGTCAATATCTAATGCCTCCTATATTTTTTTTTGCCTAAATAAGATTAGTTAAGTGAACAATTTGAATTTGGCGCTATTCCTTAAACCTTCTTCTACAATCTACTGCAATAGCAACTTTCTGCGTCAACAAGTGACAGCACTGCAGTCGCTTGCAAAATCGCTGACATCGAAGTTCGTATTAGATAGCGTTCTGTAATTAAATTCTTGAATGCAGAAAGTGAAACGCCCATTCGCATTATTAGAAGACTGAAAAATGTGTACAATGATGCAACAGTAAATGTCAGCAGTGTTAGACGATGATTTCGCCGCTGTAACGAAGCCGAAGGACAAACACCGTTGTCTGACAAAAAGCGGTGCGGCAGGCCGTTGACTACAGTGACTTCACACAATATTCAGCGAGTCGACGACGTCATTCATGGTGATCGCTGGATGACTGCAAATGAATTGTGTCTCATTCTCTCGCTCAGTAATGGAAGTGTGATGACAATTCTTCCATAAATCAAAGGTTTGTGGAAGGCGAGAAACAAGAAAAACAATAGCTTCACAACACTTGCAGCGCTTCCGTTTGGAGGGAGATGAGTTTCTGGAAAAAACTGTGATCGGAGACGAAACATGGGCTCATTCCTTTGAACCTGAATCAAAAATTCACCGAGGACAAAAAAGTTGTGCGATGGGCAGGGAAAGTCATGGCGACAGTATTCTGGGGTGCAGAGGGTGTGATTATGGTTGATTTGATTATCCAATACGTCATAACCCTCAAAAAGCGCGTCTTCAGCGAGTTGGCCCGACGAAATCTATGGCGGATATTCTTCTTTTGCTTGACAATGCAAGACCATAGACCAGTCGTCATATCACTGAAGAGAATGTGAAAATTCGATGGGAAGTCTTGCCTCATCCCCCATACAGACCTGAGGAAGTCGTGAAACTGTCTGTGCGGCAATGGCTTACGAAGCACCGCCGTGATTTTTACCCCATTGGCACACATGTCTGTGTTAAAAGATGAACCAAAGCTGTGGAAATGAACGGAGATTATATTGAAAAGTGTCAAATTAATCATCAATATTGTGGTTTTCAACCAAGGTATATGAAATTGTCCGTATGTTACTTTAAAGAGAACCAATAAATTGCAAACGCGTCTTTTCACGACAAGTATTGAGAGTACATTTTTTGTATTTTAACGGTTTCTATAAATTTGTCTAGAATACATAATTTGCATAAATTGTAATTCGTAAACGTCAATTCTGACTAAGACTAAAGCTTCATTTGCAATTAAATAATTAGTACTTTCAATTAGTCGTGTGACTTAGAATTAGTCGTAGTCTATTTTTACCGTTCACAATGTATAAAATTTGACAACAAATTTACTGGTTATCTATCTCTAGAAATTAACGTAAAATGTAATATATTGAAAATTTTTCTTCATTATTAACGGTCCTACTGAAGCTAATAACCCATCAAGCTGTTCTACTGTCAATGGAGTATAATTAAAAAACATCTGTTTATCACCAACTCTCATTTCTTGTATCAGGTTGTGATAGTCTCCTTGTTGCATTCTTTTTTGAAAAATCGGCCGCACCCACCAACGACTTTTCCAAATAGTGTCAAACACAAAATACAAATGACAAGTCTATTAGTGATTCGTCTAAGCTTACGTTCATTTTGAAATCAAATTTTGAGGCCAAAGCTTTATACGGTTATGTTTGATGACACTTTGACATTATAAAAGAAAAATCATATTGAACATGCGCGCGTCGAAATTACCCGACTAATTTCGCGACAAAGTTTGAAGTTTGCAAACTTTTTTGTAACGTGTACAGTAAACGCACTAATTATGTATACTCGCGGCAAAAAGTTTTGTCGGGTCGTAAGACCAGCTATATGGAAGGTATCACTGGTCAACTCTAGTAAATTCTAGCGCGAAATAAAGAGGGATTATATTTAATTTTCACGATAACATTGATGTGTCAACATTCTCAAGAAGTTGATCATGTTCGGATTCAGTCCACGCTCAATATGTCTACTACAACGGATACAAGTCCCAGAAATGTATTACCACGTCGGGAGTTCCACAGGGGTCCAATCTTGGTCCCCTGCTTTTCATAATGTTTATTAACGACCTGCTGGATATACTTAAATGTCATAAATGTATTTTTGCTGATGATTTGAAGATATTTTCAATGGTTAATTCTGCCGAAGACTGTCACTTCCTTCAGTAATGCCTTGATAGAGTAACCACATGGTGTGAGTTAAATAATTTGAATTTGAATGTGTCAAAGTGTCAAGTGGTTAGCTACACAAGGAAAATGAACCCAATAATTCCTAACTACACAATTAACAACTCGGCGTTGTGTCGCTCTTTGGCAGTTAAGGATTTGTAGTGTGTTTTGATGATAGGTTTACTTTTGCTGATCATCGAAACCGTACTTCGTCTTCTGCTCTGAAGTCGCTGGGCTTTATAGTGAGGAACTCGGAATCTTTCCGGTCCAGCACCCTCATACGGTTGTACGATACATATGTACGCTCTAAACTTGCGTATGCCAGCTTAATTTGGAGTCCGTTCTATCAAACTCATAAATTGTCCATTGAAAAGGTGCAACGTAAACTTTTAAAGTAGGTATCTATGTTTTCGAGAGGACGGTATATTCCCTCCAAGAGGTACATCTATGCATATACGTTTTACGTATAAAGGTATATATGTAAGTCACAGTAATTATTTACTGCTTGATGTTAGTTTTATTATCCATGTGTTCACACTTTTCATTTTCGTTTTGATCGGATTACAATTTATTACTGCGAAGATTTGATATGGACTCACTTGAAACCAGGCGTATGTTGGCTAGTGTGAAGTTTCTTCATAAGTTGCTGCATAACGAGGTGGACAGTTCTGATTTGCTTTCGAGGTTACAGTTTTTGGTTCCACGTGCCTCCTCGCGGCAAAGTTTCTCCTTCTACATTCCGTTAGCAAGCACTAACATCGCGATTAACTCACCAATTTCTTTTATGTGTCGAAACTTCAATGTCATTAGTTCTCACTGTGACATTAATTTCAGTTCCCTATCGCAGATGCTCAGTGTAGCTAAACAGCGTTTTGGATAACAAATAACTGTCTGAGATAGTACAGGTAGATCAAACTGGGGCTGCTGGTTTGTTGTTTTGACTGCTGTGGTATCTCTATTTTTAATCTATTTGCCGAGATATGTTCCAATAAATGCGTGTATTTGTTTACATTTATATATGTGTGTGTATGGGGATGTGTACATACAAATGTTACTACAGCTGATACTGATTATGCTGCTTATTAATTATTAGTACTAATCGAATGTATATACCTGTTATTGGGCTTTGCCTGTTGGTTAATAAAGATTTATTATTATAATTATTATTATTATTATAACAAAGAAATCTTTTTGCTGTTCTACAAATGTTTGAGGCTTTCCGAATTTATTTTATTTTTCAAGGGCGAGAATACATGCATTATTAAGATCTCGGTTTTATAGAATTTGTAATTATTTATATTGATGATATTTTCGAGAATGTATCTGTCATTAATTTTTTTCTGTAATATACATTCTATTTATTTTAAAATAGATACAAAACAATTATGGGTTTTTCATTATAATTTAATTCAAAATTCTTGACTTACTATATCTGCATTCTAAGACTTTTTTACCTGGGGCATGTTTGCCTAATATGTATTTACCTTGGTATTTACAGCGCAATTGCTAGGGGTGTTTAAATTTTGAAATATTATTTAAATCAAGATTTTTTGTAGCCCATATATCAAATACTTTTTTTTAATAGTTCAGCCACCTCTCTAAAGATCAATTATTTCACCATTCCTTGTTTTATTAGTATGGTAGTTTCTCTGCATTTTTAAAACTACATATGTTAAAACGTCCGGGGTAAGTGTAATATTGCTCTTATTTTACATTTTAAAATATTTTCCTTTAAATATATTGTCTTCAAAAGATTCTTTGTGTAATTTATTGTTTGCTTATTTATTGTTTTATTATGCTAGATGTATTTTATTTTTGACGAAATTTAATATATCTCTCAAGCGTAAACAAAAATATTACAATCCCCCTTTATGGTTTATTAAAATTTAGTGGGAAATATTATCGGATTACTAGAGTTGACCAGTGATACCTTCCATATAGCTGGCCTTAAGACCCGTCAAAACTTTTTGCCGCGAGTATACATTGTGAATGCGTACGATCAAACGCACATGTTATACTTCTCGTATTAATTGAAAATACTAATTTGGCGTTCTAATTATTCCATTGAGAATGAAGCATAAGACTATTCAATGTTAGGTTCTCAAACGCGTGTTTGATCCTTTCGTCAAGAAGGCAATGGCAAAATCCCATTATTTCTACAGATATGTATATCCAAATAGCCATATATTTTTTTCATGGACTATACTCATTGCTACATTTAAGTATTTAATTTCGCAATCAAAAGTGCTTACAGTATCTAAAATTATAGCGCTTTATCATATGATCACTGCGTCAACAAGTCTACTGAGCAATCTCTTATCTAAAGTAGGAAATTGTTATGTTAATTATTTTATTTATTATATGGACGAACTAAATCGTATTACATATATATTAAGAATTTATCTACTGACTGTGGCGTTTTTCTCATTACTTAGACGATTTCAAACGCGGAATAAAATAACAAACACAACATTTGAAGACCTCATTTGGAGTAAAGTGAATGCGTAGTAAATAAATTAGTCAAATCTGTACGTATTTGTGCATGCTTATACGAATGTCTGTACAAATTACATATTATGTGGGTATAGTAATGAAATTGTTTATAATGAAATTGTTTATACGCTTCTAGAAATTATCGCAGCTGATCCGTAGACCTTGAGAACAGACCCGATAATCTTTAAAAAAAATGCGTTTAATATGTGGACTGGAAAGTTCATATACCTCTAATATGTCAATGTGTGAATAATATTGCGCAAAAATATGTATGCTCATACTTGGAATGTCCTAATTGTTTCATTTGTATACAAAAGCTGTATTAGGCATGACACATGTAGATATTTTAATTAGCAATATATGTAAATATTTTTTGAAAAAAAGCACCAACTTATTCAAAATGTATGTATGCAGAAAGTGTTTATTAAATTATAAGGTATATGCTAAGAGATTTTTAATACTTAAAGTAGGAACCGTTTTATGCCATGATAAGTCATGATGCTGGTATTCAGGTATTTATCTTAATTTAAAATCTCTATACCCTTCAATTATACAGTGGGGTACATATTTTATTATAATTAGGGATACGTAATTTTCGTATTTACGAAATAAGTGCGAATAAATACGAAATATGGAAATAAACTTGGTATGTGTTAAAAAATGACATATGTTTCTGTGTCTTGTCCTTCACTTGATTGAAGGATCACAATATCCAGACTATCTGATACATATATTATACTTAAGTATAAAAATGTTTCTCCAATATTTTTTATAAAGTATTTCTTTTATGGGGCAATTTTATTAATTCGTTGTTGACATGAAGATTTGCTTCTGGTTTAAGCGAAAAAATGCAAAATTTTAGATTTTGGATTTATGTTTTTCCGAAATTTGATTGTTTTTTTTTGCGAAAATTACATATCACTAATTATAACTTAAATAATTTCTTTTAAAGAATTATCTCTAAATGTTTGTGGACGATATTTTTGTATCTTTTTAAGGTATATTTCCATTTGAATTGAGTATAAGGAAGTATTGTGTTGATGAAAATTTTCGACCTCGAGATTTTTGTAGATGTCCACGTTTTAAAGTCCCCTGATACCAAAAAAGTGGTTTTTAAAAAATGTCTGTGTGTGTGTCACTGTGCGTCTCTCTCTCTCTCTGTGTGTTTGTGTGACCACGATAGCGGTCAAACCGCTACAGGTATCAATTCCAAATTTTGTATTTACGAGTATAATCTCCCTCTTGAGATCTGTTTAGATTTTCATTAAAATCGACAGACCGGAAGTAGTAGTTTACTACTACTTCCGGTGAAAAAATCGAATTTTGCCAATATTTCATCAACTACTAAGTTTAAACAAATTTATAGAGTATTCATATGTACTCAAAATTAAATTTGAGAAGAATTTTATTAAAAAAGTTTTTCTAAATTCCTACCGGAAACAGGTCTTTTACTCTTATCGAAAATCAGTTTTTTGCGAATATTTCGCAAGTTATGCTTTTTTTACAGGTATGTTACGAGTATAAAAGTATTTAGAACTTAATTTTCAATACCTTTTGTATAAAAGAAATTTCAAAAATTCGGACCGGAAGTAACAGTTTTACTCTTGTCGAATAACGATTTTTGCAAATATGTCATAAATTATGCATATATATACACCGTGTCCAAAGTTATCGGTGCACTATTGCTATCTCCGTTATTTCTTGAGCTACGATTTCGGTTAAATTAGCAAATTACTAGTGTTTTTAACGCTGATTATTATGCAGTTCATGAAAAAACAATTGAATTACGTATTTCTGAGATATTTAAAAATTTATAATTTTTTTAAATGGAACACCCTGTATATTTGTACATATTTAGAAAGATAATTTTATTTGTGATATAAAAGCTCCAATACACTATTGTCCTTAAACCAATAATAAAGCAGTTGTGTTGGATTTTAGTTGATGTCAATGAAATATTATTAATAGTAGGCTTATTTCACTTTAACCCCAAAAAAATAGTATGCCAACTAAAGTTGTCAGTCACGTACTGTGTTTGATTCTCTCTCGCACGAAAAGTTATTTAAAGCAGTTGGTTTATTCTTCCATATTTATTAAAAACAATGCCGTTTACGCATTTAGAAAAATGTGATATGCTAGAGGCATATCTTATTTGTAGAAAAAATGCAAGAAGTGCGCTTCGTTACTATCAAAACACATATGTGAATCGTCAATTACCAAATCAGTTTTATTTTCTAAGACTGTATAGAAAATTTCGAAGTAACGAAGAAACATTTAAGATACGAAGAAGGAAAAAGGATTTTGTAATAGACGAAGAAACGGAAGTAAATGTATTAGCTTATTTTGAAACTAATCCAGAAAAAACCATTCGAAGTTGTACCAGAGAATTAGATTTGAAAAAGAGTACAGTGCATGGTATTTTAAAAAAGCATAAGTTGCGTCCATACAAACACCACAAAGTTCAGACATTACTTCCCGGCGATGCAGACAGAAGAATAGTTTTCTGTAATTGGCTAAGAAATTTTTATAATGAACGTCCAGATAATTTAAATTATATTCTATGGTCTGACGAATCAAATTTTTCTAATTCAGGTATGTGTAATAAAAAAAATCAACATTATTGGAGTAGAGAAAATCCTCTGAGAGTTGATCCACGCAATCCCCAGCACCGATTTAGTTTAAATGTGTGGTGCGGATTAATGGGCAACAGTATTGTTGGTCCAGTTTTCTATCAAGGTACCTTAACTGGAGACCGCTATGTGCGGTTATTAACAGAAATTCTGGATGGTCTCTTAGATAATATGCCAGTGCTTGATAGGCTCCGTATTTATTTTCAACAGGATGGAGCACCTCCTCATAATTACGTCAACACTACCAATTTGTTAAGCGAAACGTTTAACCAAAGATGGATAGGAACCAACGCCCCCATTCGTTGGCCTGCACGCTCTCCTGACTTGACACCTCTGGATTACTATCTTTGGGGTTTTGTAAAGAATGAAGTGTACAAGCAGCGATATCGAAATGTGATGGAACTTGAAAATAGTATTAGGCAAACGCTAAATAATATTTCTGGTAGAACTATTAGAAAAGCTACAGAAAACGTTATTGTGAGAGCCGGAAAATGCATTGAAGAACAAGGCAATGTCTTTGAACATTTACTAAGTTAGGCAAAATGTTGAATAGGTTATTAAAAATTAAATTTATTTCATTATTATGTTTGTTTGTACCGTGAACATTATATTTCATTATTATTTTCCATGACCTACTTATAATTAAATGTTAACAAATTTCTTAAGCTTTAAACGCTTGCCATTTGTTTACTTTTTAGTTAAAGATAGTTATGTATTTGATATTATTTGTTCAAAATATTATGCTTTTTCAAAATACGTACAAATATACAGGGTGTTCCATTTAAAAAAATTATAAATTTTCAAATATCTCAGAAATACGTAATTCAATTGTTTTTTCATGAACTGCATAATAATCAGCGTTAAAAACACTAGTAATTTGCTAATTTAACCGAAATCGTAGCTCAAGAAATAACGGAGATAGCAATAGTGCACCGATAACTTTGGACACCCTGTATTTGTCTAGAGTACAAAAGTATTTGGAGTTGGATGTGCAATGTTTTTTGTATACATGAAGTTTCAAAATTCGGGCCTTACTTAGAATAGGATTTTGAATAATTTTTGTATAAAAATATGCTTAAAATTCTATAATTTGAAACGCTGATACGTATAAGAAAGTAGTGTGGTGGCCACGCCTCATTTTTTAATATGTATCTACATTCTATATCCAATTTGAACAACAAAATAATAAATCTTTTCCACAACGTCGAACTCACTGACCTGTCATTTACTATAATTTCAATAATTGCTTTAATAAGAATTTTATTTATAAGATATTAAAATATCAGTTTCAAATTTCGTAATAATTGGGAATCTGTGTATTTTTAGAGAAACTCAAGTCTTAGCGGAGAACATAAATAACGAGATGTGACAAAGACGTTAAAAACTGTCCTGGTGTCTCGTGTACTTTGATAGTAGTGTATTTGGTTGACGAGGCGAAAGTAGTACACGAAACATCAAAGGATCCGACCATACTGTCGCTTCTCGTTGATCGTTATTTTCAGGTCTGTGTGTCACTATTTGATATAAGGAAGAAAAAGTATATATAGAGGATGTCGGCAATTAATTTACGCATTACGATTTAGAATTTGAAGCTTGGAAACGTCTAGTCTTTTGTTCTGCCGTCGGAGTCCAAATATTTAATATACAAAGCAAGCATCATTTTATAATCATATGAACACGCTCACATGGAAGTATAATATTTCCAATATGATAATATATAGCGTTAAGAATCTGTAATTTTAAATTCATATTATGTTAGAGTTGATTAGTTTACGGCAATAATGTTCAAAGTCACTGCTAAAAATCCTTTAATATGAGTTCATGGAATTATTATTAATTAAATTTGATAATTCTGTTGAATTCGTGTAGGGGCAGAAATTGTAAAACGTAAAATTTTTCTAATATTATAAAACAATTACAGATACTCGTTGTTTATTACTATGGTTCCAACTATTTTATATTGAAGAAGGTTTCAGTAATTTAGACTAAAAATTTTTCGATTGTGTCTGTCTCTGTTGTATGTATAAATTGGTTTCTTTTCAGGATTCGTATCAATTAGTTTCCATTTTCTTTTAATTGTCTTAATCTTTTAAATTTCTGAACTATTCATATATTTTCAGCTATATAATGCTTGTTTATATTTGAATTTCTTCATGCCTCGCCACAAAGTTTGGAGTATCTCTAATAGGGTAAACGGATCAGTGTCACCTTAAAATTGAATCCAGTAAATGGTCCAGCTGGGTCTGCTGCATGTTTATAGTGAAACTTTATTTTTTCAATATCATCAAAGCTTTGTCTGAAATAATTCTCAAGATTCCTTATAAAGATAAAGGTGGTGAAACCTTGGTCAAATCTCGGGGGGAGGTTTTGGAGGTACAAACCTCTTCTCAACCCCGACCTAATGAATCAAATTAACACCTCTATGCGTATGCACTTGTTCAAAGTGTTTCATTAAACATTTATACCATTTTGCGAAAGTGAACCCCTAAAATTATAAAAACTCCCGATTTTTTCCCCAGCTACGGTCTTAGGTGAAGCGGAAATTTTAAAAATAAAATTGCTTGTACAGCGCAGCGCGGTGAATTCATGCACCATGTATCAAACAACATCAATTTTGATTCCAAAATTTTACAGATGCATGATGTCGATATGGATGAGACAAAAAAAACTCTAATTAAATGGAGCTATTAAAATTGCAATTCTGTTCACATTTAACCGAATCTGTATTTGTTGTAGTTTCCGAAATCCCCATAATAAATATCGGAAAAACCTCACCCTGTATACTAAACTCTTTTAATCGTAGGAATCAGGCTAAACGTATGTAACCAAAACAGAGAGGTATAGTATTGCAGTGTTCGCTTATTCAACCATGTGCTATAAGTACTCAGAGAAATATGTATTATGTACTTCTCGAAAAATTTTGTACAAAATTGTATGCATTTTGGAAAATTTATAGAGACGCAAAACATACCTATTTAGTATGCAATAGGAAACCTGATTGCATCATATGCCGTAATGTTGTTTGCACATAAATCATGAAACTTATCAAATACAAACAATAATCCGTAAGAGATAGTATTAGAAAAACAGTAATTTATGCAGTCGAAAAACGCAATTATTTAATATGCTTTACACCTAAACGAATAAACTCATACAGCACTCTAACTAACTATAATTATTATGTCTGCATTTTAAGAACAAATAGTCTTGGGTAAACTTTTTCTAAAGTAAATATTATCCAATGTTTTTCTGTCGAAATGTATACGTGACGATACCGTACATACATGAGAAGTTTTAATAAACTTGTGAACATGCGTGGCTGATAAGGTCCGGTTATATTTGATCAGTTTGAAAAAGCAAATCTTTCAGTTCATTGACAGCAAAAGCTCAATGCATGTCAGGACAAATTTAGAATTATATATGTAGTGTGTATGTACATATTTTGTTTTTAAAGATTTAAATCACTTAAACAAACACTTTTTATGTCATGCTTAGTAAAGGATGATACATCAAGGACATCCAAATTTAACGTTTATAATATATACAGGCTGTTTATAGAACCTTCTTACATTTTGGTAAAGTAGTTTGAACCTGGAAATTTTGAAATTTTGACACCCAACAGTATTAAATTTTATTTAATTATTTTTGTTTCTCATCTTTGGATGGCAGGGTGGCTCTGTGATATGGGCGGCCAAACACTGGTGGTAGCGGTTTCAAACTGTTATTGTACGGTTAGGCCTGCAACTTAAGATCATACTAAATTTTCAGTGAAATCGGCAGGCTAGAAGACCTAGTTAACTTCAGCGAAAAATCTATTTTTACCAATATATCATCAACTAAATTGGCTGTTAGCGGAAATAGAAGTTTTGTTAACAAAATTGTATCTCTTTTGTTTTCAGAGACTAGTAGGTACTTAATACTTTCATCTCGTGTGTAAATTGTGTGAGTAAATAAGTGTCACTCTTCAATAATATCACTTCTGTGCCATTAGGGCAGAGCTGTTGATTTAAGTCTAAGTATCTGTGGTCGAATGCACAACAAAAAATTGACAGATCTGTTACATTGAGAACGGTTAGAACTTCCATGACCAGTATTGACATCTCTTAGCATAAGGTTACCTTAGAATGTTTACACTATTAATTAATTAATATATTACTTCAGCTATTGAATATTTGTAACCAAAGGTTGTTAAATCTTTTTGCCAATCCTATAAGATGGATTGACCAGAAGATTTGCATATTTTATTATATACAGACAACCACAATATACTAAGAAATATATTGAAAAGGGAATGTGGTGGGGTAAGGTGGAATTAATTGTAATCTGTTTGATTTGGTGTTAAAAATGTCTCTTAAAATAGCATTCCCTACAAATTCCGGATTTGGCCGCCATCTTGAAAAAAAAGGCAACAAACTGGTGTTTCATTATTCGTAAATATCTCACTAGTAAAATTATTAATAAAATACGTGGTTATCAAAGTAGAAAAAGGGTCAATTCTCTACAAATGAGAATTTATACATTTTTTTCCTGCAAATAATAAATGTTTCAAAGTTATAGACGTTGAAACCTGGATCCCCTCAGGGCATTTGCTAATTCTCTTATGATTCTTGACGATATGTAAATGCTTTTATAAATTATCAATGTAGTTTCTATGGCAATTAAACATAATGAATAAGACCAGTACAGATACCTCTTGTAAAATATAAAATCTACGTGTAGATATAAATGTATAATTTGCTTACTACTGAAACCAACCCAAATTTACAAATGTTTTTATGTTATGTGTCTAACTTATATTGCATTTTTACATAGTGTTTTGTTGTTTGTTTCAGACAGAGGTATAATGTGTTCCATTGGCATAATTATATTATAGTACTCGCAGCATAGAAGCAAGTGCAAGTCCCGAAAACTGTTGTATTTGTAAAAGCAGCTTCACCAATGAACAAACGTGTGTAGTAAAAACAAAAGATTTGAAAAGTTTGAGAAGATTTATTGTTGACATCGGGATGGGAAAAATACGTTATCAAAGGACTACGTCTAGTGTAATCTGCGTAATAACCTCCGAAAAATGTACTCAAAAGACAGAAGTGCAGTAGCATTATTAGAATAGATTATCAGCATCAAGTGCATAAACCATTTTAATGTTAAAAAGAAATGTCGGTTATGTGCAAAGGAAGCAAAAAAGTTTTAGGAGACTGTGATACCATGCAACAAGTTGAAACCACTAAAGAATACTATTTTGTAAATTGCAGAAAACAGAGATGACTCATAAAGTAAACAAATTGATGCGCATATTAGAACTAATGATTTAGTTGCAGCAGAAGCCCGAAACCATGCGATGCATTAAGAAATTCTATCGTGCGACAAATACAAATGCGAAATGAGGTTATACTGAACTCACCGAGAAGAATGTCGACTTCCTTACACAGATCAGAAAGTAATACGTAAGAAGAACGCGTTGAAGATTGTAAAACCATCAGGCTAAAAATTTACTATAATGAGCATTATTCGCAAACAGATGAACCACCTAAAAACTGTGGAAGAAGATGTTCCACCAACTGTTGACTGATTGATTACTCGAGACCACGATATTCAACAAAATAAATCCATCAAAAAGTGCGAAATTGTGTGTGTGACCATGGCTCATGCTATTAAATCGGGATCTCCCCTTTCATAAATCAAAAATATGGATCGAAGCAGCTCACTAATATACTTTCTGCATTCAGTTTTGTTCCAGCTACGATGAAGCACTATGTTTTCTAATATCGGCGATGTTACAACAGTCTGTGTTACTGACAAATCATTCATTTTTGCAGTTCGTGTTTGACAACGCCTGTACAATTATAATCTCAGTACATGTCATGGAATTCAATGCGTCGCTCCTCATCTTCCATCTACTCTCAACAATCAATAGAACATTATGAAGATTATGAACCAAATCGGAAATATGAGATAGACATTATTGAGAGTTATATTCTACAACCATCAACATCAAAAAGGAGGAAAAAATCCGTCTACTTCTAGATGGTGTGGAAGCTAGAACAAAGTAAGCCACTGTTTTTTACTTGAGTAATAGAAAATGTATGTAGTACCAAAAAGGAATTCTTGTGGCATCAAACGTTAATAATAATAATAATAATAATAATAAAAATAAGTGCTTGAAAAAAATGCTTGACGATTATGGGCTCGTAACAAGTGAATGTGGCAAAAATGTACAACATTTTTCGTGGAGAATTTGATAACTATGTATTTTGTTCAAAAGTTGATACCAATGCAGATTTTTTTAATACTAGGAAAAACTAAAATTTTCGGCCATTTTTAAAACATAGCAGTCCTCGCCCGGACCTGTCAAGGGGTGCAAAATTAATATTCTTTTATTTCCAATAAAACAGATTAATAGTTATTTGTATCACTATTCCAGAAAATGATATTCTGCGAGTGTGAGTGATATTGCGTAGCCGAGGCGTTTAGCCGAGGCGAAGCAACACGAGTAGTCGCAAAACATTTTCTGGATGTGCAGTCCACAAAATTTTTTATGCCAACAAATTTAAATCATTTTTAAAAAGTAAAAAAGTACCTAAGTAAAAAATTAACCAAAGTAACTGGTAACAGGTATTTAATTTTTGTGGTTGGTACCTGTCACTGATGCACATTTGATTTTCAAATTTAAAATTAAATTGACATTTACCTAGTTTTCTTTTGAAAATAGTAAAGTAATAACTAAACGAATTATGGAAACGCCAGCTCATATAAAGGAAGCAGCTGAAACAGCCATACAGAATTTATTACCTGCAAAATCTGCACCTCGATATTTGTAAGTACTAGGCCGGGAATTTAATGATCCCGGCGGATTTTGAATCCTGGAAAACCGTCGATAATGGTTGGCGGCATGAAAAATATTTTTCCAGCTTGTCCGGAATTACTTCCACTAATCATATACTTGTTTTTGAAATTTCTCGAATTTACAATTAAAATTTGTAATTTAGATCATTTATCATAATAGAAATTAGAAGCTATCACAATGCCTTACACAACTTAACCTCACGAAAGTATTATTTCTTGTGTGTGAGGACATCCATTAGCAATACAGTACAACAGCCCTCCCTATGACCCAACTAACCCAACCCCAGGTATGCACAAATAAGAAGTGTATGTAGTATGTATGTTTGAGTGTGTGAGCGTGCTTTACGTATGAATAACCGTTTGCGAGCTTGTCCTACATAAGTATGGAGGAACATCCCTTGAATGCACTATCCAAGGCAGTCTGCATCTCGGGGTTCCCAGGATCCAAAATACCTCCAAAAATGTGACAAAAACGGAAAATCTGCAAACACCAATAAATAATACATAAAATATACAAAAACTTTAATTCAAGTTAAATTTTCGAAAAAGTGCTGTGTATTGAATAGGACTGGTCCCAATATCGAGCCCTGCGTAACACCCACGTAACAATCCCCGTCTGATTCATTGTGTTCGCAATTCAATTAGACTATAAGCAGGACCACGAAATCCTTAGACTCACGGTATAAAATGCTTTTGCCAAGTACGGCGACACATTTTTAAAACATGCAAGAGTACTCCAAAGTAAAATTGAAAGTTTCTGGAAATTCCTATTCCTTTAATCTTATCGACAAAACATTTTTATGACAGTATTCGAGACATAATTTGGAACAATTTTTGTATAAAAATATATTCAAAATTAGTATCGTAAGTGTAACACTTTTATACTTTCATCAAAAACCAGTTTTTTATTGCAGATATTGAAATATATGCCGATTTGTTAAGAGTATGAAAGTATTTATAGCTGAATTTGGAAATAAAACTGTTTTAAACCAGTGGCAACTTTCTTGATGAATCACCTTAAATTTCTGTTCAATTAGTGAATACTTTATTCCATTTTTCGTTCGGAGAATAAGTTAAAACTAATTTCTTTCGAATAAGAAAAATAGTATTACTTATACTAAAAATATTACAATAAAAAACTATTATTAATATGTTTATTTTTTCATATTGAAATATTTTTATATTTTAAAGGAGAATAGAACACTGTCCTTAAGAAAAACGACAAACTCGACCAAGTAAAGTAAATTAATTCACAATTCGGTGCAACTTGGTTCCCCTGTTTATGCCACGTAAGCTGTAAGCGAGAGGGGATATTATTACGTCATCCCAGTGAAGCAACACAGTACGTTGCTTCACTCGTTCAGTCTGCGCCTGTCACTCGTTCGGTTTGTGTCTATTATGTATCTCTATCTTTAGGCGTGTTTTGCATTTTTATGTAAAATGTTACTACTATTACACGATTAATTTTTCTAAGGGAGTGGGAGATGGATTTTGCCAACATTGCTTCACCTGTTACTGAACTCGTGAGTCGCTACTGTCTTAAACAAAAATTCAAATTATGCATTTGGATAATAATTTGAATACTTAATAGAATAATTACTTTCACGAAATTCTAAAAAAACTAAACAGTAATTTTAAATTATACATAATATTACAAGAAATCCCTGTCCCTTTCCAAGAATTATTGTCATAAAAAAAACTGATAAGAATTCTACCTGAACAGGAGGAGCAGGTGAGAAAATAAAGTGAAGATGCGGCTTAATTCGTTTGTTTTCTGAATAAATTTGCACAACACGAATGTGTGTACATAAATGGCTAGACTTCAAGAGACATGTACAAACAAAAGAAATTTACGATGAAAAATATTATCTCAACAAGTGCATCGTCTAAAGCTACTGCAAACATATTATATCGGCATATATACGCAACACGCATAATACAAAAAAGGAATTAAAAATTCGGGAATTGTCATCAATTAAAACCGAAAATAACGTGATTGTTATCTGAATGAGAATCAGTGAAATTGATGTCACCGCGTTCGCGTTAACTTCCTGGATATTTACGCATACATGTCGAAAACAAACAGAAAATAAAATGATAAGTTTATTTATAACTGCGGTTAATATATGCCGACACGTGTGTTTAATGTTCGGGAAAAAAAATTGGCGAAGAAAAAAAATTATGCTGAAGATTATTATTTTGCATTGAAGAGCGCCGGTAGAATAGATAAATATGGGAAGAGGGGGGATTAGTCAAAATTAATATGATATGTTCTGTCATGCAGCGTGAATATGTAACTAAACAAACAATAATATCAAGAAGTATATACATATTATAGGTATTTATAATATTATCTGGTGCGTGTGTGTCTCTATTTATTATGATAACTTTTCGATAGTCTTAATTAAAATGATGATACTTGGAAAGGACATTCTAAACATGTTTTTGTAATGTTGTGAAAAATAAAAGAAACAGCATGCATCCTCGACTCTTCCATATTATAATTATTAATACCTAATTAATACTTAAAAAAATGCATTGATAAGAGTGGAGGATAAATTACAATGTTTGGTAGAATTTGTAGAAAATACTACTTTATATGATAGAATGATCATCCTCATGTAGCTTTTTGAAATTAAATTATACACATCTATATCTTTGCAAATATTTCTAGAATAAGCTTTACATAATGAAAATTGGTAACATGCGACAGAAATTGATTGACATGATCTTGTTCTATTTTTCGCGGACTTGACATCAATATGTACTTCTACTTCTTAATGTAAAGTTCGCGTTTTAGGAAATTACTAATTTTTTGTCATATGTAATACCAAAATTTATATATTTATATATTTTTACGACCTAAATACATCTAACGCCACACCGCAACACGCCATCTTGTCAAAAAAATGTCATTATGACGTCGAAAGCTTTAGTTAAGTCGAAGAAAATTACAGCAACGAGATTGCTATTATCTAGATTATTATAAATGAAATTCAAAATGTTATAAATCGCATTTTTTGGTTGATTTTGGTTTTTTAGACACGGTATTATTTTTGCAATTTTTAGACTGTCAGGAAATAGCCATTTTTATTTGTGTTGTTCCCGAACTGATTGTCCAGAATGCAAATCTTATATCTACGAAATATTTGTCATTAGCGTGCGGCTATATGCGATTACTGCCTCCAAGATTCATCCACACCTGCTTACGATCCGTTAGTTTATCCACAACTAATTCTGATTCAGGCAGGAACCAATAAAGTATGTAGACGTTTGTATAAGGTTGTATGAAACGTCTTTCAAAATCGTATGTATATTTATCAGTATAGAAGCATTAGAGTTGTAGTAAATATTGTTAATGAATACGAATTAGCTGTACGGTCATGTGCAATAAAAAGTAACCAATTGATCATTAGTTAAGTGTAAGTGAGAATGTAAAAATCGTATTCTATAATGCTCTTGCGAGTCGTTTTATATAAAATAAATAGGACAGTTTTTATTTCCATACGTAAATATTTACGTAACATGTAATGAATAGGAAATGTTTATTTAACTTGCCCAGGTGGCATTTCATCCGCCTCAATGCTGGCAATACATGTCGGGGATGGAACACGTTTATAAAAATATCAGATTTAACATTTGTTTTCTTGTGAGAAACCAAGCTGATTGGCCAGAATTGAAATCTTATGTCAACAAAAATTTTCATTACCGTGAGGCTATATGCGATTACCACCTCCATTGGTTTATTCAACAGTTGAAGAATTCCCACAAGCTTTGCTCCAGCATAAAATCACAAACGAATCAGATCCAATCAGCTGTCGTAAAGTCAATCAGAAACTAGTTTGTTATTTCTCTCAACCAATCAAATTGCTGCTGACTAGTTTGTGATTTGTGTTGGAACGGACCTACATATAATCCTGATTCGGATAGGAACCAATAAAGTAGACTTTTTATAAGATTAGATGAAACGTCTTTTAAAATCGTATGTATACTAATTAAGTATAGAAACATTGGAATTTTAGGAAATATTGTTAATAAATACGAATTAGCAGTACGGTCATGTGCAATGAAAAGTAACCAATTGACGATTAGTTACAGTTAAGTCGGGATGTAAACTGAATCGTATTCTATAATACTCTTGCAAGTCCTTTCATATAAAATAAATAGGACAGTTTTTATTTCTATATGTAGATATTTACATAACATCGAACGAATGGAGATGTTTATTTGACTTGCTCAGCTCATATTTCGTCTATCTCAATGCTTGCAATAACGGAGAACAGGTTTTTAAAAATATCCGATTTCATTTTTATTTTCTTGTGAGAAAGAGACGAATAAATGCTTCTTGATTCGTCATTCAAAATTTATTATATATTACAAATTAATTAAATCAAAATTGTTAAGTAGAATTTTCAAACCAAAATCTTTAAATTCAGATAAATATACAGGGTGTCCCAGAAATAAAAAGACTGAGTAGCAGGTATGTAAAGTCCGAACAGAAACAAGCCCAAATATACCGCAATAACGAAGGAATTAAAAATTTAATGTTCTATGTTGTTTTTTAGATAAAAAAATTACATTACTGACCTGGCACAGAATGTACGTTTATAAATACACGTAAGAATGCTCATTTGTAAATATAAACGAACACGCATTCATAGAAAAATACGCTTTTATTTGTATAAAACGGAAAAAAAACGTTAAATCGCACTCATTCATATAAAACATATTTTTTGCCAGATGGGCGACCCACTTTATTGCAGACAATAAAAGATTGTTTTTATTTTTAAAATAGGAAGGTTGTTGCTCTTTAATGTGTTTGTTGTCGAAAACAGCTGATTATTATTATTTTAGAATATTCAGTAAATCGTAGTTTTTCTAGCCTTTATTACAGTAAATGTCAAGTATTTATTTATTTTTTTCTAGCAGGTGTAAAATTAAAGTAATTAATGGTTTGATATTTATTATGAAGTATCTATTCTTCCTCCTTTTTTTAGCACAAGTAATATGGTGGTCCTGAAAAGAACCGATTGTGAAAGTGAAGCAGGTGGATATTTAGTCCAGGGTCGGCGTAAGGCCAATTGAATTCTTTATTATTTTTTTTCTGCCGTCTGCGCACCAATAAAAACTTGACATTTTGAGAGTACGTTTTTACACAATCTAGCTTTCGATTTCTGCTACGCCGTCTTTTTATTTCTGGGACAGCCTGTAATTTAACGATAAGACCAAAATCTAAATTTTAAAATTATGATTTTTCACAAACTTATTATAAAGTCTACAAAACTATACTTAGTGGTTAATATGAAATGAAGAAGAAAAATCTTTATTATTATTACTGCCTACCCAGAAAATACAACAGTGTGTTAGAGCTTAATAATTAGTTGGTTTTTTCGACTATAGAGATGTTAATGCAAAGCACTTTTTTTGGAAAACTAATTTTAGTTTACTTTTAAATTATTTATCCAATTCTTGTAGGCATAGAAATCTAATTATTTTTAAAATTATGTCATGTTAAAATCTATGAGAAGTGTGCGTTTGAAGAAGAAGATAGTCGTTGGCCTTTGAAGAAGTGACTAGCTACAAATTAAGTTTACAGAATTAAATTTCTGAGGTTTTGTCATTTTTGGACATATTTTTACCCACCAGGTGATGTTGTTCTTGGTTTACTTGTACTAGGTATAATTTTTGATTTAGCATAGACAGTTACTTCTTTTAGATGAACTTACCGTTCTCGAGAATAGATCAGCTTTCAAAAAATCATAAAAACTATATCGGTGTACGGGCTGTTTACACAATGCAGTCCAAATCATCTTCCTACACGTCTTCTTCCTAAACGTCATACGAGGATGTAATGATATCTAGTTAGCCTTGACCGGTTCCGTGGATAAAATAAATATTGCTATACCATAGCAACAAAACCTAACCTAGTGGAAGTGTCATTGTAGTTTCACGTCAAAAAATCAAATCAAAGTTGCGCACTAAAATTTGAAAAAAAGGATGTTGACCGCAATTGTGAAAACCGAAAAATTGGAGTATTTAGCCATCATCAAGTACCTCTATTTGAAGCGGTTAAGAGGTAAGCGGATGTACGAAGATATGCTTAATACCCTTGAAAAATTGGATTGCATGCTTTAAAAGGGGTAAATTTTCCACTGAAGATGAACACAGATCGGGAAGGCCAGTTTCTGTGTCCGTCCCAGAAAATTATGCAGTTCATGACATGATTTTGTCAGACCGTGGAATTGAGCTAAAACGAATCTGAGGAATTATATTTCATATGAACGCGTCTATCATATAGTTCATGTCGATTTGGACATGAGAAAAATTTGTACAAAATGGATCCCCAAATGTCTGTCTGTTGACCAGAAGCGTGCAACGGTGGAAGCATCGCGTTCGATCTGTGCTCGGTTTGAAGAAGATGCAGACTTCTGACGCCGTATTGTTACTATGAATAAAACTTGGGTACTCATCTACGACCCAGAAACAAATCAGCAATCGATGAAATGGTTCTCCAGGACCGAAGAAGTTTCGTGTTCAAAAATCTGCTGGAAAAGTTCTTGTTTCAGTTTTTTGTGATTGCCATTAAGTAATGATGATTGATTTTCTGGATAAGGGTAGAAAAATAACTGGGAATTACTATTCGACGTTACTGACTACGAGAAAAAACTATGGAGAGAAAACGCAGAAACTTGTCCAGAGGTGTTTTGTTTTTGCAGGATAGTGCACCTGCACAGAAATCTCATGGAAACAGTTCGTGATTTAGGGTTCGAATTACTCAAACACCTCCCTTATTCGCCAGATCTGGCTCCGTCCGACTATAATGTCTTTTCTCAACTGAAAAAAATTTAAAAGGTCGTAAATTTTCTTCCAATGAAGAGGTGATAGAAGATATGGAGGCCTGGTTTGCAGAGCAAGATAAAAATTTCCTTTGGAAAAGTTTATAGGCATTGCAGGTTCGTTGTAATAATTGTATCCAATTAAGAGGAGAGTATTTTGAATAATAAAATATTTTGGCTTTAAACTTTTTTTGCTTCTATAGTAGGCCAAGAATTTTTCAATACATCCTCGTATTAACAAACCTGAATGTATTCGGCTGAGTCTCACTCTCGATTAAGGTGAAAGGTGAAATGCATTTAATGTGTTTCGGAAACGAAAGATGGCGCTGATTTTATTTCCCGTTTTTTTCCAGAAACTTGAGTTAAGTGTATTTAGAAAATATACAACGGTTTACTTTTTTTTTATAATTTATTCAATAAAAAAATATATTTAATAACTTCCAAAAAAACAGATAAAAGGAAAATTCGAGAAAGGGCGACGTTGTAGAGTTAATTTTCATGAACTTTAGTGTTTTTATTCTTTTTCTACCGTGAATATTAACGTCCGAAACACATATTTTCATAATCTTTCCGTCCTCTTACACCCCTCACCGCTCCCGAACGCGCGAGATCACGATGATCGGTCGTGACCACATGTCTTGATTCAAAACTGTCACACATCTGATGCAGTACAAGTTATCAATTTTAAGTTTTCGCATTTGTGAATTCAGTTCTGTTGTGATTAAACAGACAGGAATAACATGTATAAAAGATACTTGACCAAGGGAAGAAACCATCTTCGACTTAGTGCCAAACGTAAAAATGAGGTGTGGCCGGCCACCTTCTTCTTATACGTATGAGCGTGCCATATTATACAAAATTGCTCTAAATTGCTTTAAATAGTTTTATCTAATATTAAGAATTTTTTTATATAAAAATTATTCAAAATCCTATTATAAGTATTTCTATTCTCTTAACAAATCTTTATAGAATGCAACTGCGAGATATTCGAAAGAAATTGCTACTCGCTAAGAGTAAAAGTGTTGCTTCCGGTCCGAATTTTGAAAATTCATTTATACAAAAGATCTTCCAAAGTCAGCTCTAAATGCTTTTGTACTCTTGATAAATATATATAGAATGCATAATTTACGACATACATATTTGCAAAAAATCGCTTTTCGATAAGAGTAAAAGTGTTACTTCCGGTCCGAATTTTGAAACTCTTTTTTATACAAAGGGTATTTAAAATTAAGTTCTAAATACTTTTATACTCGTAACGTACCTGTTTAAAAAGCATGACTTGCTAAATCTTCGCACAAAACTGATTTTCGATAAGAGTAAAAGACCTACTTTCGGTAGAAATTTCGAAAAACTTTCTTAATACAATTTTTCTCAAATTTAATTTTAAGTACATATGAATTCTTTATAAATTTGTTTAAAATTAGTAATAGACGAATATTGGCAAAAACTACTTCGGGTCTACCGATTTTACTGAAAATCTAACCAGGTCTCAAGAGGTAGATTATACTCGTAAACGCAAAATTTGGAATTGATTGTTATAGCCGTCGGATCGTAATCGTGACCACACACAGAGACACGGAGACATTTTTTAAAAACCACTTTTTTGCTATCAGGTGACCTCAAAACGTGGACAACTGCAAAAATCTCGAGGCCGAAAATTTTCGTCATCACAATACTTCCTTATACTACGTATAAGAAAGTTAAAAAGAATAAAAATTACTGGCACTGTAAAAATGTGAAAGGAATTGTAATATAATAAATTTGAATTAAAATTATTTGAAAGCTATATTTTAAACTGAACTTATAGTTTGACTGACAAGCTCTTATCCATTTATTTGCTAATTCCACATCTTTCAAGAAACTAAAATATTTTATACTAGTTCTCTTAATTTTCCGGTTGTAATTTGAGCACCCAAAAATTGCACAACATCGCATTTTTAGATGATAACTAATAAGAGTAGATCGCAAAACTGATAAATTACCACTACAAACACACCTACAAGTAGCACCTGTAATAGATACCCAAACATGAAAACAAACCGCACTTGCTGCTTCGAAGATGACGTCATGACAATGAGTCAGATTTCTGACTTATATCAGGGTGTTTCTGTCATTCAATATAGTCGTATTTTAAAAATTACCTACCTACCTAATAAATGTAGTATACAACAAACATTGAAAATAAACTCTTATAAAACATACCATGACTAGTCACTAATTTTGAAAACCCGAATGCGAAAGGAACGATGGATTTTCAAAGCAGGTAATTGCTCTGACAGCCTTTATTGGACTTATTCTATCATATAACCTATTTTCCTTCATTATTTAATTAATTAATTTAAATTAATTCCATTAGTCATATTGTTCTATTTTAGTAACTCAAGACAGTTGTCCCATATTTACTTCTTTTACTATTGTATATTTTAAAAATTACGAAACTATCCATTCACAAACATTTAAGTAGACATTTCCACACCTCTCTGTCTCATAATCACACATAATGGAACAGAACCACTGCCGACCGTTCGCTATAAAAAAAGCTACATGAAAAAAAGCATGAGAGAAAATTACTATTTGCGTTTCGGGCGGTAATTTTCATCAGATTTTTCTTTTCTTTTTTGGATTATATTTAAAAATATTTTCTTCACATGCGCCCTTTCTCAGAATTTTAAAAAAACATTAAATACGGAAATTAAACAAAATATCTCAATTATTATAAAAAAGAAATAAAAAAGTAGACGTTGCATCTCCGTAGAAGAGCATTTTAAGTCATATACTACTTTAAAAAAGGAAATAGGTTTTGTAATTTGTTTATAAAAACGGAAATATTTTACCGATACTTTTATCTCTCTTGCACACTTGGCCATCACCTTTCGCCTTAATGAATGCAACGGGGAGGTATAGAAACTATTGAGAAAGATGGAATAGAGAGACATCATCTTCTTCTTCTTCTTTGCTGGGTTGATTAGTCAAGCTATCGCTTTTTACTATTAATCTTAAAATGGCTGATCTTGATTTAGAGGGATTTAATGATGTTCTCTTTCAGAGGAGTCATGAGAGAGACATCATGCCACTGTATTTTTATGCAGTCCGTTACAGTCTAGCGGAAATATGGCAAAACAGCTTCAATACTCACGAAACAACATCCTAATGATTATTATAATTATTATAATCAACTGTTCCATGAAAATATATTCTTTTAATTATAATTTAGTTTAAAAGTGGAACGTTTTCGAGACAAAATCGATTTTTTCTACATTAGTCATAGCGTTTTGATATATTTTTATTAGACACATTAACGGCGTATACATAAAGTATCGTGCACAATAATTTTTATTTAAACGGCAGACTACTCTCGCATTACATCCAGACGACACTTCTTGACACTTCTAGTTCGTTTCAGCACATTCAATTTACTTAATTCACTCGCCAGTTTTAATAATAAAAAGAGCTCGTTAAAACGAAACAACTGTTAATACATTTCGTGCATTCACATTACCATTTTTATCTTTTTATTCCCTGAAAAGTGTGCACATTTCTCGACATTTGAATATTTAATAGTTTTTAATGCAATGCTCCATCCCCCTAAGGTCCACCCCGTTGCATTCGTCACCGTCTCGCTCGCACTCGAATCGCAAATGAAGCGCCCACCTATTCGTCTTTCTCTTTTAATTAAAGATTTATGAAGATTATTCGTTGAAATAACAGCGAAAAAATGGACGAGTAAAGCAGGAAATGCGAGAAACGTGAAGTCCGCGTCATGCAATGCATTAATATATTACTGAATGCTGTTGGAGTAATGTTCGCCTTGAGGTTGAACTGTTGGAATTAAAAGATATACGAGTGACGCTTTCTAATGTTGAATAAATTAAGGGTAATTTGTGTACTTCTTTTAGTAAATAGTGTCAGTATAATCGCACCCTAATATAATTTATTTGATGTTATATAACGATAAGCTGGCTGTGTACAACATGCCTTAATAATATAAATGAAGCCACTTTTTCAAAGAACTCGTTTTATCTAGAATGTAGGTACATACGGTAATACACTAACTGCAACACTATGATTTAAAGCGTCACCGTCTAATATGCAGAAAGTAGTTACTGTTCAAAACGTCCTGTCGTGCCAAATAGATGTTTGAGTTCACAGAAATAGCTGCATATTTAAAATATTTCGTTAGAAATGTTCCTTTTCAATAGGACTTTATGTAGTATACCTCTATGGTGCAATTATATTATCCAGAGGCTAAAATTTTGCTAAATTATATACCTATTAAAATTTTACACAGAAGAAACAATTAGATGGAAAACTGCATAATGTAAAAAATACAACAGAAAAAGTAGACAGTAATTCATGAATATTAAAACCCCGGACACTTTTTCTTCTTAAAAACAGAAAAATAATGAATAGTATTGACGACGTTCGGTCAAAGGACTTTCGGTACTAAAGTTGTCACGCCTCAGGAAAGTGTCTTAGAAGCCCTGCTCTCTTTATTTTTCTATATGCGGATGATTGTTCTATTGCGGAGTTTAATGTGTATGTGTAGTGTATAATAGTAATTGGTGCTCTGTTACTAAATAAATTATTAACCATAAAAATACATTTCATGAGAGTTTTCAGTATATTCACTTCTCCCGTTAATACGCTTAAATCAACTCCGATTTACTTACCTCACCAGACATAAAGGCAGTTTGAAGGCCCTCAGAATAAGGAAGACAAGGACAGCTACAAATTACACAATAAAAAAGTCATGCCACAACCTCTCGGTACAAATGAGGAATATGCATGTATGTAAGTTAAGTAAGCTTGTATGATATACTAACACCGTTGAAAATGACTCATCAGAGATGAAACTGTTCACGGAAAGTGGAAAAAAACATAGTAAAAAATTAGGAGTGGCCACCACATAACTTTCATATACGTATTGCCGTGATCTTTATATGTTTAAGAATTATAAAAAATTAATAAATAGTTAAGTTATAGAATAAGAACATTATTTTTTCGTTTAAAACGTATATTCTGATATAATAAGCATAAGTTAAAAGTTTTACAACAAGTAAAAATGGGTTGCCTAACCTTTAAGGGGCAATGTCATTATTAAGAAAATGTATATATAAAAATTAAGCTTAAATATTAAGAATTTAGGACTAACAAAAAAAAAGGCAAACACAAAATAAATAAAGGAATTCGATATTTAAAGAGAGTAAATCATTTAAATGCCATTAAATTGTATGAGCAAGGCCAAACAAGGCATGCTCGAGATGAAAAAATCAATTTAAATGAACAAAAAATAGATTTCAGACATACATAATAATCCCAATTCATGAGAGAGTTTTATGATCATATTTAAAAACATAGTAAATACCTTATATATATATTTAAAATACATAAAAAGAATATATATGGAAAGGTACTCTTTGCCCGAGATGACACTTTAATACGTGTATGTATATACTAAATGTAGAAGTTAAAATACATTCTAGAATTTTGTAAGCATAAACACAAAAGCTTCGAAAATAGCAGAGCAAATCATGCGTGGTTTAAAACCTGCAACAAGAAATAACATCAATATTGTTAGTAGTTGTCTGCAAATCGACATACTAGAAACAGAGAAAAACTGGATAGAGGTTGCAGGCAGTGCAGTGGATGCGAGTACTCGTTATAATGCAGTTTTCATGAAGAAAATTCCAGTGGTACATAACGTGCTCCCGATTGTATTCAACAAAGGTATCTACAAAAAAAAAGAAGATAAGAATAAGTTTGATTAATGGAAAAAGAAAATACATTACCAACACTGAAGGAGGCAATACGTTTGTTACAAGTATAATGAGGGATGGCATTAAGGGAAAAAGAAGAACATACCCAATGAAAAATAAAGAATAACAAGTGTGTTTAAACTTTTAATAAACAATTTTTGAGAAACGCCATTTGTATATATATATTGACTGTCAAATGCAGGACATGTGTTGATGTGATCAAGAAAACTTAAAGGAAATAAATATGAAGCCAATTATACCAATATAAATGTTAGTTGAACAAATGTGGCGCTGCGATAAGTAGATAGCTTTTGTTTAAAATTATGTAAGGCCGCGAAAACGAACGAAGGGGCGATGAATCCTATTCTTTGAACTTGTTAGACGTATAAAATTTTGAGATCTTTTGCGATAGTAAAAAGGAATGAAAGTAGGGGTTTAATACACTACGACAAATTCATTATTAGTTTTCAATGTATTAAGTTTTGTTTTTTTTTAAATTCAAGTTTAATTTTATTTTCATATTGTTAGTTAATTTTGCATTTGATAATTTCATTTTGCGTTATATTATAATTTTGTTCAAAATGGAGGACATGAATAAAACGGAATTTGACAAAATGTATGATGAATTTAAGTAAGTTTGAAATAAACTATTCAATTTTAAATAATTGATGATGTAAGACGTACTCTAAAAGTACTATGTGAGAATATTTACTTTTAGCAAGGCGTTAAGCATCATTAATTTGAATAGATATTATCTTGTTAAATTGGTGATTAATTTTTTTTGTAATAGTAGGAAGATGGTTAATGGTGTTGAGGGCACTGAGAGTACTATGTGCAAATATTTGCTCTCAGTGAATCATTAGGCATCATTAACGATCATTTTAGTCAGTCTAAGATTTCAAATAAATAAATACGAATAGACAGGGATGTCCTTGATGGGCAAGCCCCAAGCCGTTAAACGTACTATGTGCGAATACTTGCATTTAGCGATTGGTATAGGTCATTTTCAAGACATTCACGTTGCGAAGTTTTAGATCATCAAAGGCACTATGTGTGAATGTATGTCTTTGTTGAAATAAAATTAGTTTCGTATGGGAAAGATTATTTTAAGAATTAATAAATATTGTTATATTAAATGTGAAAATAGCAATATAATGTTTTTTTTTAAATCAGTATAAAAAAATTATATGCTTTTTCTATGATATTTTATGGTAAAAGAAAATTCTTGATATAGCCACAAAATAACAAAGTTTTGTTACTGTTTTTATGAAAGTGAATTATAAACATTTTATGGAATTTATACTTGTATTTAATTATTCACCTTATCCAAATATCAACTAACTAAGAGACACACCAAAGAAAAAGAAAGAAGATCACTGCGAGAATTCATAGGAAATTATAAATGAAATGCTGTTAAGGAATAGACTTATAAGTAAAGATATGACAATTTTAATGTATCCTCAGCATACTTTTCAATATTTATGCAATCTTTGTAGCGTTAAGGTTACAGCAGTATGTGCGTTTTAAATTATACAAAAATTAAGTTTTAAAAATTTATCTTTAAAAAATAAAGCTGTAAGTGTATCACTTCTGGTACGAATTTGGAACAATTTTTTGTATATAAAAATTATTCAAAATTCTATTCTAAGTACATACTTCTGTTCTCTTAATAAGTCTCTATAGAATGCATACTTTCTGAGATATTTGCAAAAAACTGTTTTTCGATAAGACAGAAAGTCCTACTTCCGAGACGAATTTCGAAAAACTTGTTTAATAACAGGTTTCTAAAATTCATTTTTAAGTGTTTTTCTATTCTCTATAAAATTATCTAAACTTAGTACTTGACGAGATATTAGTAAACTTTTATTTTTTTATTGCAGTAAACTACTACTCACCCTCTTCCAATTTTACTGAAAATATAATCGGATCAGATATTATTAGTTTACAGGTTCGGTCTGTTTTTACCTTGCATGCCAGCTAAAGTCCATGTACTGAAACGAACGTTGTTGCCAGTATTTATACACATGTGGGCAGTGGGCATGTACTGTTCGACGCTCGAAGACTGGCCGATACGATCATAAGATTCCAATATAATGCATGTGTGCATGTTGCAGGGGTTGTTATCTTCATTTTTAGGTACTATTCCCATTCGTAATATTCTTAAAAAAGCATCTTAAGTTAATATTATAAGAATTCCTTCAGATTTATTATTTTTATGATTGAATTTAATATGGTTTCGCTAAAGGTCTACTTGTCGCCTCGCGTATATATATCTGTCAGGTAGGTACGGTTTGGCAACTCTTTTCGTGTTATGTACGGAAAGCCGCATGCAAGATAATCGTAGGTCAAACCTGTATATTACTGAATGTGGTTCCTGCATGATGCAGCACCATCACATTACCATAACAGTGTTCGTCAATGTTCCTTGCTCTGAGAGATGGATTGGCCGAGGTGTGTTCATAGTCAACGACCAACAAGAACACAGCATATGAAAACAAGAATAAGAAATGTTTGCAATGAAATATCTACCGAAACAACAGCTTTTACAAAGAATCAATCTATGTACGCTAGTGGCCGCATATCTTTGAATATTTAATATGATTTGGTTAAATCTAGTAATTTGTTACTTTGTTTCTTTAGTAAGTTTTAAATACACCATTTCGAGTAATTTTATATGTATTTACCACTTTTTCATTACTTTACAGTGAATGTGATTTTAAAAGTGGATTATTTTTTTGACTATTACAAAGGAGTGTAATTTAAAATTAACAATATATAAACTATCTTCAAGTGTACTTAACATGTGTAAAAAAAGATATTTTGTATCGGTTAAAGTAAATATTTTTTTAAAAACAACAAGGAACGTTGGAGCAACAGCAACGGCAGTAGTAATAAGTAATATTAATAGAAATCAATAACACAACGATCGTTTCTATATTTGGATGAAAATTTGACAGACTTTTAACATTTTTCTATAAATATATTTCAACAGCAACTGTGTTTTTCCATGACTAACATGGTTTTAAATGCGTCATAAATACAATTTTAAATTAATTATTAATATCTTCGAAAATGCGGAAAATAGGTATAAAACATATTTAACAAAAAAAGAGTAGCTGTCAAAGGGTTTAATATGATTCTGTAAAAAAAGTATTAGGGGTTGGTCCGTTTAAATTAAGTAGAATTTTCTTATTTCAAATTTCTTCATCTTGCCACACATTTGTGAACACTCAGTATAAATTACAGTAAGATCTGAGTATAATAACACCTGGCACACCTTGTCTGTACGTCATACCAAATTATTTCGTATTCTGTCTTGGCGTTTTTGAATTATACGCAATTAAAAAGACATCTGTAAATGTCAATTTCTGACATCATAAATAACTCTAAAAATATTAACTTAAGCAATTAATTATTCTCATTAAAAAATATTCTCATTTTAACGCCAAATTTATTTGAACTCAATTTAAAAAAATATATCTTCTTCGTGCCACTGATTTATGAATCACTTTGTATACGTATATACGTTTAAATTGTGAAGCAATAGCAGCCCTATCAACTGCAGTATGCGATTTTTTTCATTGATCAGATTGCTGAATCACCTGTATAGCATCTATGTCTAAAAGATACGTGTATATCAGGAATTTCTTACTTCAAGTCAACATTTAATTATTATTATTTCGAGATTTATTCTTAATTTAATTGCCATCAATTGGAATCGAGGATTAATGGAAACGACGCAGAAAATTCTAGCGTATAAATAAAGCAGAAGCTCGCCCATGAACTGAAAAATAAATATTTTTATGTCAGGTTTCAATTTTGTATTAGCACGGGCGTATATTCGAACGCATAAAACACTCGCCGGCCTATTTATAGAAGACGGTCAAGCACCTATCCGGGGACAGGATTGTTTATAAAAACGTTTATATTTCGTCGTTTAACAAGTTTAATTACAATTCGACGTGAGACTTACCTTTCAGATGACATTGTTGAATGTTCGACTTGATGGCGGAAAAACAATATTCAGTGAACGAGATCAAACGGAAATGGGGTGCTTGTAATTCGCCTCTTTTTTTCCTCTCCACTCCACACTCTTCTTTCTTCCTCTAATTGTATTTATTTTGCGTCAATCGAATGTAATTTGCTCCGGCCAAAAATAAATTTCTCGAATGAAGGACTTTTCTTTCCTGTTATTTAAAAAAAAAAGCTTCTCTCGAAGGTGAATGTATTTAAATTTATTGACATCCTCGCTGAAGTTATTAGCCTACATTTAATTTTAATGTGTATTTTTATCTCAATAATTAATAAACTTAATATTTTGTTATTCAAGGCGATGATATTGAAGAAAGTTGAAAAGTTTCGTTCCCTTCCACAGCTATTAAAATTAACTGGCAATGAACACAAAAATATTTGAAGGAAAATATTACTTGTGCAACTCCAACTTCAAAGATTTTTCATTTATAAGACTTTGTTTAATACTCAATGAATAGCAATGAAATTTATTCGAATATTTAATAACTTTTACAAACTTTCTACATAAAAACTAATTTTAAATTATTCAAGATCAAAACAATAACAAAATATGATAATTTATTATAGGTACATATTTGAAGTATTACAAATGATTAGGTTTCATAAATAAAGAACAATCAGGTAGTTGGACGCTAACTGGTGGTATGAGAAACTGCCTCATATATTGTAGTCTTGTTCGATTAAATAGTTCGCGAATTGTAGGAAATGGTAAACAATTAATTTGCTCGCTCAAACAGTACTGACGAGACCAAATGATCGAAATACGTATCTTCTATTGGACGATATAGATTCTTTACTTATTATCTCCATGTCGCACAGTGATCTAAAGTCCAAATAATCTGGCCAAAATATGAATGTGTTGTTTAATTTTGATAAAATTTTAGAGACTGGGGTTTTTGAGGTCTCTGATCACAAAAACGAAGTTAATTTAAAAAAAACAAAATGGCAAAATGCTTATGTAAAAAATAATAGGATTTAAACGAAAATTTGCATGTGGGGTGGTAGAGGTTGCTAATTACAAAACTAAAGTCAAATTCTGAAAAAACAAATGGCAGAATTTAAATAGCATCTACTAACATCTATGATTTTTGAACTTACCTAGCAGATAGATATTTTAATCACTTCCAATGACAACACCAAATAAAAAAAAGTTTACATTATTTGTGGCTACAGTGTATTGGCATGAATATTGAAAGTAACTAACACCAACAAAGGTCTCTGAGAAGACGCTATGCAGTCAATTACATAGGTGTGCAATATGTGTATAAAATAGTAATTCTCGTGTCCATTTAAGCAGAGGAGACAGTTTTATCCGAATCTTCCCTAATCTAACTGGTGAAAGGATTTTCTTCTGAATGTGAACTCCTACTGAAGCTAATTATTTCATGAACAATACCATTCACGAAGAATACCAATAAATATTAGTTTAAAACTTACGTAACGGCTTTTAATGAATTTTCTTTTCTTCATAGAAAAATCTGGATAGATGAATATTACTCCACGAAAATACAAAAGGAAAGAAAGCAGTTAATAACTAAAAGATGCGCAGCAAAATCGCCTTATGGCCATTTTACGAGAATAGAGCAAACATAGAGGTGCGAGTCTATGACATTTGTGGTAATACAACAATTGACATGCATATAAAAGCAAGAAGACTGCAGTGGCTAGGTCTAATTGAAAAAATGGCAGTTGAGCGAATACCAAAAAGGATGGCCTGGAAAATACCTAGTTTCAAGAGAAAGAAAGGAGGACCCAGAAAACGGAAAAGAGGAGCAGTATTAGCAGACCTAGGTGAGCAAAATGTGCAAAATCGGAAGGCCAACGCTTTAAATAGGCAGAAGGGGCCTCAAACAATTTAGCAGATGTAATGGCAAAACGTGGATAAGATGTCCTGGCCTTGTAAATTATAAATGATCATATCCCGACGAAAGAAGAGACAAAAACAAAGAATTGCTTTTACAATAAGATAACAGGACAACTTAACGAGGTATGACATAAAAATTGTAATAGGAGAAAGTTAGTGCGAAAGTTTGCAGAGAGGAAGTATGTTAGAAAATAACACTCTTGTTTTATTTAAGTTTACATGCTGACAACAATGAAAATGGCGAAAAACTAATTGAGTTCACAGCAGAAAATCCAATCAAACGGCGTAATTTTCCACAACATTATTGTCGAGGTCCAAGAGGGAACTAAAGAAAGCACTTGGACAAGTTCTGGAAGAAGCAAGAAAATACGGATGATATGCCAGATTCAAATCAGGTGAAAATATAAATTCGAAAAAGCGAGGCACTTAGAATATTTGGGTGTGAAGGTAACCAGCAATGGTCAAAAAGGGCAAGAAATTGAAGAACAAATTGTCAGAGGGAATAGAGTAGTTGGTGCTTTAACAAAAATACTGAGAGGAAGAAACGTATCTAGAACGGCTTAGATATGAAACTATAAATCGGCCACAGCAGTATTATACCCCAAGCGAAACATGGACAATAACAAAACAAGCGAAAAAAACTGAACATCTTGGAAAGGAGAGTTCTTAGAATTTGGGGGGGGGGGGTAAAAGAGGAGGATAGTAGGTGGCGACGAAGAGCAAACACAGAGTTAGAAGCAATGCAAAGAAAACCAAATATAATGCAAATAATTCGATCATGAACACCTAGTTAGTTAGGACACATCTCTCAGATATCTTGACTTACTACCAATATATATATATGTATTGAAAAATTGAAAATCTTCTTGGTAGTAGTGGCATAAAATGTTCACCTAAACATGTTTAGGTGAACCTAGGCCATTTTGATAGGATTACATGAGTAATTATCGATTGTCCTATGCTTTTTGCTTTCATTTACATTTATACTTGACTATTTTACATTCTATATTGTTATATTATCAACAGTTCTACTCTTAATTTTTCTTTACATAGTTGCGTCGTTGTTATTTGTATATTTGGATTGACTGAACAGTTTGTGGTAGACCCCAAGCCTTTTAATGTGATTATAGAAATAATCTCGACTGTCCTATGCTTATTGATTACATTTTCATTTATACATTTTGATTTACATTTTATATTTGTCATTGTTTTCTAATTGACAACCAGTTGTCATATTGTTATTACTTTTAATTCATTTTATGCCACTACTACCAAGAAGATTTTCAATTTTTCAATACATTTGTATAATTGGCAAAGAATTGTAATATATATAATATATATATATATATATATAGCAGTTTTTTAGCTTCTATATTATTTTCAAAAAAAAAGTTAAATTATTTAAACCATTTTGATAATATACTTATTTATCTTTTTCATTTTTGACATATTCTTAGCCTATTATTTATTACAACATTCTTGCATTTCTTTAATGATTATTAATTATCGAATATATAATAACATTGCTTTCACCTATATATAAGTTTTTCAATATTAATTAATTTACTTATTATAGTTGAATGTTAATTTATTTGTATTGGAACATTAATAAGTGTGTAGTTATTACACGCATGGTCATAAATATCCATGTTTTTAAATAACTCAGAGAAATTAAAATTATTATTATGTGTATGAGGCAATACAGGTGCAAAATTTTTGTAGCTATAAAGATAAAAATTATGCTCTATAGAAATATCTAATTAACATTTTGAATTTCAATGTAGGAAAGATTTTTATATCTAATTTATATACAGAGCATCGATTCCCGATTTAATAGTAAGCATTATAATTATTTATTTAATAGTAAAGTTAATAATTAATATGAAAGTACATTAGGACAAATAATTTGAAAAAGCATCCATTGAGACCAGAAATTTAATTCTTCTGCGATTTAGAGATATATAAAATTAGAATGACATCTAATAGAACAATATATAACATAATTTCTTTCAAAACTAAGTCGCTTTTATGATTTCTCGATGTTAGGTCTGTAATAAATCAAACGGAAATCCGAGAAATACTGCAAGCCTTATCGTACGAGCACTAATCATGCTGTAAACAAATATTAACATTAAATTTATGCATATTTGCATAACCGTTCGTAAATTTCTTTATTTATCTCTCACCATATTTAAAGAGGTGAATAACATATTTCCAAGTGCAATTACATTAATCGGGATCACGTTGCACCATCCAAGGTTGCATAGGCGAGCGTTTTCACGATTAGATAACATAAAACAATAATCAAACTGATAACATCTTAATCAAAGACCATTTATTACCCCACGTTCGTTCCTTTTTTTCTGCCAACAAGCAAATATAACAGCTATATAAGGCAGAATCGATTAAATAAACTATTGTTTTTTGTTATACGTGCAATAATACGGTATCTAGAATAGGTTGCCTTGTTTCGCCACCCACGAGTAAATTCTTTGTTCTTACCCTCTAACTTTGAAAATTATATCATTTTGTTTTCATATAACATTTTTTGAAAGTCATCGTTAAATATGCCGATATGACATATAGTGAATATAATTTCTGCCATTTGAATAAAAAATAAATACATTGTTTTGACAATAACCGAAACATACGTTCCAAAAGATAGTTAAAGTAATTGTATTTTTTATATTGGACTTTGAATTTAATAGAATTCATATGGATGAAAACATTTTTTAAATCTCTTTTTTGAAACTCAATAACTAGGGCGCGGACACGAAAGGTTGATGACTCATCACCCATGAGCGTACTTTGAATGTTGTATTTTTAAAGAGGTTTTAATTATATTTATATAATTGGATAACAAGTGGCTGGTGATCTATAAAATACAAAATACCTTATTACTTGTTCATTTTCTCTTCTGTAAGATTTGTTCTCTTTGAATGAAGTAGATCCTTGTAGATAGAAAACGTCCTTTCTACATCGCAACTTGTTATAGGTGCGTACTGTAAATATTTTTCTTATTTCAGCGTATAGAGCAGTTAGATTTTGTGTCATTGTCCCCATACACAATTGCCGCAATCTTATTAAATCTGGATTTCTATTAAAAACTGCGTCTAACTTTTGCCGAAGGCCACATCCGAAGTCACTTGGGGTACTTTTGAAATTATTAATAGCCACATCTAATATGGTTAATACATCTTTTAATTTGAGATTTCGATTTTCAAAATAAGTGATTAGTTTAGGCAAATTTCCAAAGTGTTTCTGAAGGAATAACAACTGATGTTTTAAATTTGGGATTTGTGTTAGTACCTTGCGCTCAGAAATACTTCGAGCATCGTCATTTAAACGTGTAACAAAATTTTGTAAACTAACGAAATTCTCTGCATAAAAACTAGTAGCTTCCAACCATGTCCCCCATCTAGTTATTACTGGCGAAGGAGGCAGTGACAAAGATGGAAGTTTTTCCCTGTAAAGAGCTACTCTCGATGGTGCTTTTCTGAAAACTTTTTTAAAATTTTAAAAGCGGATACCAGTCTATCAATTTCCGGATACCTGTCTCTGATATATTCACAGATTCTGTGGAGAGCATGTACTACACAAGTAATATGCAGCAGATAAGGATATGTTTCCTTTAATAGTCTGTCTGTTTTTAACATGTATGCGGCACTGTCACTAACAAATAAAAGTATTTTTGCCCTGTACCTGTCGTCCGAATGAAGCATTTTGTGCAAATTCTAGTCAATGGTTTTAGCAACTGTTTCCGCATCAACTGTATTTATAACTTTAGATGCTATTACATATGCGTTATATGGAATAGTTGGATGTAGTACACCAGCTATAACATTTACCACACAGCGTCCTAATATATCGCCAGTTTCGTTGGCACTTATCCATAGGTACTGATTTGAAAGATGTCTTCTAATGCCTTCTACTGTTGTCGTGAAGCCCTTAGAAACATAATATTTGCGTAATGTGGATTCATCAGGAACATTTCGACCAGTATAATTGGAAGAAATATTTTGAAAGTGGGATTGTCAAGTTCTTTTAATGGGATATTAGCCGCCATTAAAGCTTCACAGAGTTCTTCGTTAAAATTGTCAGCTTCCAACGGGTCCAATGTCTGTGTATGTTTTAGCGATGCTAAGTGACGTTGTACGTGGTCTTTTTGGGCATTCTGTAACGATATTTTACAGACTATGCAATAAATTTCGGAATCACTGACAATGGAGGACATACAATTAGTATGACCCTTAATCCAACTTGCCCTTGTTTTACGATGCCATTCTCGACGTTCTTCCATATCATAGTAACATAAACAATGTTCTAGATCTAAATAAATAATAACTAAAAATGAATGCATATGTTATTGAAACTTAACAAAATCCAATGCATACTTACGTCGATATAAATGGAAGAAGTAGAATCAATGAACCGGTATTAAACAGGAAATATTACAAAAATTACGAAGTACGTAATTAACAGTCAAAACAATGAAAAAACGAAACTAACGTAAGTATGAATAGGTATATAATAGTGTTTTCGTGGCAGATACTGTACACCTTAGGTATTGGTCTTTGGTACATTATAGGTAATTTCGACTCTACACGCTAAAAAGTACATTTTTAAATTAAGAAAAACAAATTCTCAAAAAAATTATATTCATACGAAATATAAATTGCTTCAAACGAATTATATTATCCTTATGTTAAGTATAGTCTTGCTCAAGTGAATGCAATTTTTCTCAAATTAAAACTAAATTTACTTCCCTATATTCAAAACAGACAATTCTTGATTTGAAACAGATTTACTCAACTCAAAATAATACTTTTTACCGTGTACGTAGTCATTTTTAACTGCTTTAATTAACGAATATGCTATAAGTGCAAGTGGCAGGAAAAGAGTTTTCGAAATTGTGATCGATTACTATAGTTTACCGCAGTTCTGATTTAATTAAACGAAATATTATGCAATCAATAATCATTATCACATTGGCGGATGTAAAGGATTTGAGTGTCAAATATATCCAACATCTGGTTTATTTAGTAATAAGAGTTCAGGAGTACACATGGATTTGATTGCAATGTTTACATTTCACTTATTATCACAATCATAAGATTTTGCATAACAGCCACAATAAATATGCTTTTTTAGTTGTAAGTTTTACCTTCACCTTTGCCCTCTTCAATCTTATCTAAAATTTACTAGGTTAGTTATTACAATCATTTGTCGAATTATTCAAATTTACTTATTCGCCTAGAAAAGTTTGATCATAGTCTAGCGTCTTTTAAAAAAGATCCTTGTAATAAAACACTGCAATCTCATTTTGTTGGAAATTATGAATTTTAGAGCAGATGTCGCCATATTACATTATGAAACTTATCATAAGATTTATATAAGAAAAAATCAGAATACTTAGTAGTATAGCACTTGCGAGGTAGGCTTTGCAAACTCTTCAGTCATAGAATATCATATAGGCTGCAGAATATTGTCTTCGTAATAGACATAATCTCAGAATGGTTTTATAGAGCAACTTCTCGTTGTAAAGTTCTAAAATTAACTGTCGTAAAAGAAGGACGTTAGGATTAAAGTTTTTTTTAGTGTACTGACATAAAATGAATTACTAATTAATCTCAAAGAAGCCTATTGTAACGTTTTCGAGTTCGCAATAAACAACTCGTGCAATTTATTTATTTAAAACAGACTGTATATTCACAAACGTAAAATTAATTACAATATAAATGTAAAACTAATGTATCACACTTAAACTACTACGATTTAAATTAACACAGGTATTTATTTCTATTACTAATATTTATGTAACACTACCGTATTTATATCACTTCTATTTATATAACACCGTACCACGCAAGGAACTATTTATTTATTTCTTATATTTATTTTTACTTTAGTCTGTTCCGCGCGACGAGTACTTAAGGACTTTCTTATTCCGGAATTTTTATCTTTATTTTGGTCTGTTCCGCGCGTCGACTACTTGAGGAATTCGCGCGCCGGCTGTATTATATACGCACACAAAATTCCAGAAACATTCGAGCAATCGTCCAGCGGTCTTCTCGATAGGCCTAGAAATACACTGGGAGAAACCCCAGACATTATGTCGCTTCGAGATGATTTAAAACCTCTTTTTATTGTCGCTCGGAAGTCTGCCTTTCTTTGTGCACTTGTTTCGTTACACTATGATAGTTAGAAGAATAATGAGGAAATTATAATAACAATTCTAATAAAGCTTCTCCGGATTTGGATGAAGAAGGACTCTGGGTAAGAAGATGTAATTCTAAATAACCTGACAGATTTTCAATTTAAAGCTGAAGTTGGAATAAATACGTTTCAAAATAATGAATGTAACGATTTTTCATTAGCTTCATTGAGAACTGCTTTGAGTAAAACTTATTTGTTGGAAAACTGAAATTCAATGACTTTTAACTGAATGGCGTACAATTTCGTAGAATGCCAATCAAAATTATTCTCCGACGGATATATTTCTGCAATCTTTTATCGACGGTGTTATTGATATATTTATGAAATTCACAACATGTGTGCTGTCTAGGAAGAACAGAATTATCAACATAAGTAAAACTGAAATAAAAATTTTCCTCAGAATATTAATTGGTGTGTCAAGATAATCACATGCGCTGTTCTGAATGCCATAAAGGTGCAGAAGAAATAAATGTTACGTAATGTAGCTATGCAATGCTTTATTTACTGACAAGACATATATATTTTAGGATTATGAACACTCACTCCCGTATATAATATAATTTCTCGGGAACTTTAAGGATCTCAACTATCGTGAAAAACGAGTTAACAAATTTGAAAAACGGGAGTTACTCGATGGTGTGAAATTTCATTTCTTAAATTCGCATTTGGATTACTTTCGCGAAAATCTTGGTGTTATTAGTGAAGAACATGAAGAAAGAACTGAATGGCGTACAATTTCGTAGAATGCCAATCAAAATTATTCTCCGACGGATATATTTCTGCAATCTTTTATCGACGGTGTTATTGATATATTTATGAAATTCACAACATGTGTGCTGTCTAGGAAGAACAGAATTATCAACATAAGTAAAACTGAAATAAAAATTTTCCTCAGAATATTAATTGGTGTGTCAAGATAATCACATGCGCTGTTCTGAATGCCATAAAGGTGCAGAAGAAATAAATGTTACGTAATGTAGCTATGCAATGCTTTATTTACTGACAAGACATATATATTTTAGGATTATGAACACTCACTCCCGTATATAATATAATTTCTCGGGAACTTTAAGGATCTCAACTATCGTGAAAAACGAGTTAACAAATTTGAAAAACGGGAGTTACTCGATGGTGTGAAATTTCATTTCTTAAATTCGCATTTGGATTACTTTCGCGAAAATCTTGGTGTTATTAGTGAAGAACATGAAGAAAGATTTCACCAAGATGTCAAGGTGATGGTGCGTCGACACCAAGGCAGATGGAAAGTCAATATGGATGCTGCATAGAAAAGACCCACATGATGCCTACAAGGGGCAAACTGCTAAAAGCAGCTTTCAGCAAATATAATCTGTCATATCATTTTCAATAGTATAATAGTATATAATAATTTTGTAAATAAACTATTGTCTTCATTTTATTTAATATGTAACGTTACATGGCTAATGTGTTTCTTAAACAATGTCTGAAAAATACATTGAATATGAAAAAAAGGTACAATTCTAAGATACAGTTAAATATTTTTTTCCACCATTCTCTTTGTGCTCATATAGTGAACTAAAAAAAATCTGGCATAAAACGGTTCATGTCTTTATTTTAGACACATTTTGTCTCACTATCAATTTGTGATGATACACTTGTGCAGTATGTATAATATTCAAGACAATTCGATATAAAATATTTGGTTTATCTTTTCTGATTAGTATTAATATAATGATATATTTATTATCTATGTATTTTGGTGAGTAATTTGTTATATTTTTGGGGAAAGTCCCATGTGATGTGATTATTTAAGTGTAAAACTGAAATATATTTTCAGAATCTTTTGCTAATGTTATGAAATTGGATTAAACATCTTTTGTGTTTATGAAATGACATGTATATTTCAGTGTCATGCAAAATATTATAATGAAAGTCATTAATAACACTTAATACATGACAAGTAAAACTAAAAATATTAGAAAATTTACACTATACATTAAATGAAAATTTAATTTGGCTATGTAACAACAAACGTGCTATCAAGTTGTGAAATCTCTAGTATATTTAATTTACCCCAGAAATACACTATTCCATCTTAAATATTGTGGTAAATATAGAGAGATATGTATTATCGTTTAGTTGTAATAATAAATAATTGAATTTGGCAAGTTTATACGTGGCTCGTATAAAAACAAGGTGCACTTAAGTTAGGTAATCTTGTATATTTTCTTTAAAAAAATCTTAACCATGCATTAGATTGTTTTAGACTACCTTTAGTGCTCAGTACAGATACTTTGTAATATAGGAACGACGATTTATATATGTATTAGCTTTCTAGCCGTGACGAAAACAACTGACGATCGGAAGTATTTACCGTCAAGTTGCTCAGTTATTTGTATCATCTCTGAAGAAAATTGGTTTGCATCCAGAAAGTTTTGTTGTTTTTGTGTAGTCTTAACTAACAAAAAATAAAGTGGATACCACACGACTTTCTTATACATACGTACATTCCGTTTTCTTATACAAAAGTTGTACCAAATTAAGTTTTTCACCATTCTTCTCGTCAGTTCATGTAATAAAGTAAAAGAAAAAAAAAAAACTGGCATAATTGGGTTAATGTCTTTATTTTAGATAATTCTTTTCTTATTATGAATTTGTGATGATACACTTATGCAATTTGAATTTTCAAGACAATTTTAGATAATATGCCGGGTTCATTTCTTATGGTTAGTATTACTATAATGATAACTATATATTTCCCTGAGTAATTTCGTATATTTTTAAACATAGGTATATTACTTTTGGGGAAGGTCCCACTTATAAGATAATTGCAAAAAATCTGGTATTCTATAAGAGTAAAACTGGTATTTCCGGACCGAATTTTGAAATTTTTTTTTTATATAAAACTTATTCAAATCAATCTTTAAATACTTCCCACCAAAGCGCTTTCTTTTTAATACCCAAAGAATTTTGTTTTTTCTTAAAGCGTTATTGCGAATATATAGCATGTGTCAAATATCATTAGGCATAGGGATATGTAATACTTGGCAACGTGGTACCCCTATTGTCCGTCACCATTGCCAGCGACAACCGACACCACAACGATTTTCCCCGATCCCGATTGTCCTCACAGATTTTACATTCGATGCTTACTTGCGGACACGTTGCGGTGTGCAATAAAAGCATTCAGTCAAATTAATTTATAATGAGTCTGTATACACGAAAAGCTTCAGATAGTAAAATGGTTTTATGGTAATAACTGCAATAAAGTGCATAAATATGTTTGCGCTGACTTTTGCAGACCGTCCTGTATCTTGCAAACAATCGATTTATAATGTTATTAAATTTGAAAAATGTTTCTGTGTCAATAACTGCACGAAATTCAAACCAAGAGAGATATCCGCACAAAAAATTGAAGAAAAGTGTACAGCGGAATTTATTAGTTTGTAGTATTGTGGAAATTGACAACACGATATCAACTAGAAGTGCTGCCGAGGATTTGGGTATAAGTAATAAAAATGTTTTACGTATTTGGAAACGCAATGAGTTGAAATGTTTTAAGTATTCGAAATCCCAAGAAATATTTTCGGAGGACCATTTTCGAAGAATGGAGTTTTGTCACTCCTTTATGGATGAGATACATCGAGACGACAATTTTGTTAGAAGTATTTACTTTCCCATACCACGGAAAGCAAAATCCCTATATTCTTTGATATTGGGCTACGGAAAATGAACACCGACATTGTGAAAACCGCACCCAATATCCTCAAAAAGTAAACGCTTGGACAGGTATTTTAGGTGACCATTTGATAGAAGCGTTTTTTATTGAAGGTATATTAAATACCGACAAGTACTTCGAATTATTGCAAAATAAAATATTTCCCGCCATTCAAAACACTAGAATAAATCTGGAAATCGTTTGGTTTCAACATGACGGCTGTCCGGCACAGAATGCAGTCAGGGTGAAGGAATTTCTAGGAAATACTTTCTCTGACTGTCTTATTACTGGAACGAGAAACATCAATTGGACACCGCGATCTCCTGATCAATCGCCAAATATTTTTTTTTGTGGCGTATCTAAAAAATATTGTTTATACCCATGAAGCTGGTAGAGCAGAAAACATAGTTGCCTTGAGAGAAAAAATAATTGAGGCTGCTAATTCAGTAACTGCTCACATGTTAGCATACGTAAGAGTAAATTTCTACGAGCGCCTAGGGCAATGTCCTGCTGGGCAGGGAGGAATTTTTGAGCCCCTTGTATAGTTTATTATTATTTTCAGAATCCTTTTATTTAATTTAATAGGGTTATTTTTTAATTTTATTAGAATTAGAAAAAAAAAGAAAAACAAATCCTTGCAACTCGTAAATATTATTTCTGAACGCATTACAAACACCCAAGTTGATGGCCCAATAGTTACTGCTAACTTGTATTTGCGAGAGATAATTGTTGTGGCACGGGTCGTCGCCGGCATTGGGACGGACAGTAGGGGTACCACTTTGACACGTATTACATGCATTGATCCACTATGCCTTATGATATTTGACACATGCGGTGGATACAAACGGCATTAGTAGGTTTGTTAGTATGACATCTATATTACAATTATAATTATTAAATTCGTCAATAATCTAATTCTTTTACAAATTTAAACATTTATATAGTTTTACTCTATTATTATCCCACACTATACTTAATTCTTTTAATAATCATTAATGAATACTTGTTATTCATGTGAGTTTCGCGATATAGCAATCCATTATTTGAGTTTTAATGTAGGTTTTAATCATTTTTAAAATAAGTTAGATTCTTCAAATATTTCTACTAGCACTTTTTACGCTACAGTAGTGTATATAGAAAAACGTACTTCCTCTTCAAATTCTGTTGATATTAATAATAATAATGATGTTTATTTGCTTACATCTACATTACAAACAATAATAATAATAATGTGACACAAATATTTTGTTTAGTTTCCTAATATTACCTAATATTATGACACTATTCACTAACTTAAGACAAGAAAACTTGAAGAAAATCAGTAAAATACAAATGTATTATGTGTTGAGTGATTATGCTATTATTACCAACTCCGTATAAGCCGCTGCAAGCAATAATACGCCGCATACACATACCCTCGGATATCAAATCATGAAGGAACTGTCACGGTGGCAGTATCACCCGCAAAACTAACTATACCAGATGCAATATGTGTATGAAAAATATCATTGATATACATCAGAAACAGAATTGGTCCTAGAATTGTGTCTTGTGGTACTCCACACTACAGCATTTTCGCCACTATGTCATCAATTTTTCCATTACCTCCAACTCATCTGTATGGTAAAAGAATAATGGATTTGAATTTCGCGACGTGTTACCCAATTTGCCATCATGATCTCTCATATTTATATTATGTAACAATATTTGACCTATTGTTGCAAAATGTTCATTAAATTCGTTTGCTATTTCTATTTTATCTGTTTTAATAATTCTTTTACTTTTGTGTTTCCTATATTAGCCTTTTTTTTTTTATTTTCATTACAACTAACATCAACGTACCTTCATAGATTCCTTGAATTTTTTGAAGCCCTCATAATTTTTGATTAAAAATAATCCTTTCTTGTTTTTTTTTATTAATTCATTTAACACATTACGATAGTCCTTCTATTTTTGAGACATACTTTCATCATACTGTACTCTTTTTTAATTGCGATATATATTTCATACCTTTTCTTAATAGACTTTAATAAACCTGGTGTAATACACTCCTGATTTCCGAGTGTTTGTCGGTTTATCTTTATTTGTTTAATACATTATAAGGAGTAATCTTTCATTTTCCCCATTAGAAGTTATATGTACATACATTTAGTATTCTAGATTTTATAATAAGCAATTGTATAAAAGTGCATTTTGATAATTAATTACAAATTTATGCATCCACTAAAAATTATTGATTTTTCGATATAATAAATGTAATATCCTCGGGTTTGTAATTATACTAATTATTTTATGAGATTGAAATGAATGTAATGTCAGCACTGTTAAGCACTTTTAAAGATGTACATAAGTGTGTATATATATTTTAATATGCATATCGATTTAAACGACGTATTTGAAAACTATCCCGTGCTTTGCATAATTATAATGAATTAAGTGTCGTAAGGGGAATAGTAAGTGAGCATACACGTCTGATGAAGAAATGTCACTCGTGTAGGTACTACAAAATTCTTTTATTTTTAACTCTTTTTCTTTGAACGTGACCTTTCGCGAGTTACAAGAAAAATAAAATGAAATAAGTTCAGAGAACTTCAAAACAGTGACAAACAAACAAGAATATTGTTCAATGTAAGCTGAATTACGTACAAGGGCGGTTTTGTAAGTGTGGTAAAAAGGCAAGTTATTCAAGATTTGTCAGGGAAACATTTTTTAATTTGTCAACTTAGTCTGCTTCAGGGTCGTACACTTAATCCACTGAATTTCCTAGATTTTGGTCTCGTCGGAGAATTAATTTTTCACAAAGTAACTCTGGACATTATGTAGTGATCGCAGTTATTTATGATATTGGAGTTAACTCAACCACTTTTACTATCTTATACGCAGTATAAGGAATCTCGATCTCGAGATTTTTGCAAATGTCGACGTTTTGAAGTTCCCGAATACCGAATAAGTGGTTTTTAAAAAATCTCTGTTAGTGTGTGAGTATTTAACCACGATACCAGCCAAACGGTAAAATATATCAATACCAAAATTTATATTAGGAATATAACCTTTCTCTGGAAATTTAATTAGATTTTCAGTGAAATAAGTAGACCGGAAGTAGTAGCTTACGTAAAAAAAATTAAAATTTCCCAATATCTCGTCAATGCCTCTCTTGTAAGATAAAAATCCTTTATTTCTGCATGAAGTTACCAAGCATACATATATCGTCTGCAAATGCATAAATATCTCCATCGTACATTCATGTCGAATAAATATATCATTTCCAAACATTGTATTTGTTATATTTTATTTTTTATTACTGTAGTTTGTGAGATATGTTTTAATGAGTTTACTTTCATTTTCCAATAATGGAAAATGAATTTTCCATTATTTTGGGTTACAGATATTGAGTCAAATGCTTTCTTCATATTAATAAAGAGTTTATAAGTATATTTATATATTTTACACTATTATACTCTTTCTTAATTTAATGTTTTCCATATTATTACTATCGGATGGCATTTAGTAATAATATGGAGAAAATGAAATTAAAAAAAGTTCAATAATATAGGAGATATGTAAATACATTAGTATGTTGTGTCCACCAGTTCATATAAAGTATGTGTTATTGTTTTTTTGCTTGTGTTTGTAAAGTAATTTTAACTAAAATTAAAAGTAGACAGAATAATAGTGACAAAAAAAAGTATAGATAAATCTAATTTTAATTTGTAAGTTAGATTTATATTTGAAATATAAATTGTCCTTTTTCTAAAAACTTTTTGGATTGTCAGATTAAAACATAAATAATTGTCGAAATGTCACAAATGTAGTTTTATTGGCAATTTATCAGTCGCTATTCCAAAGAAAGTTAGGTACTTTTTATTATTTTTAAATAGTACAGCAAAGAAAAAACTAATTTATGTTTTAATATTATTTATTATACATTGTATTCAAAAGAAATTGTCTTACTATTAACACATGCATATACGAAGGCCTTTATTTCTTGGCACGTGAGTAATGAATACCCATCAATCTAGAACCACATCTTTTCGGGAAAAATTAGTAATAGAAACAAATTAAAACTGCTATACCTTGTCTCAGAATAAGAAGGAGTGATTCAAATATCGCGCCAAAATGGCGTATATTTTTAAGGTATTTCATTGGTTCTTGCGTAGGCAAGTTTAACATGGGAAAATAAGTTTGACAAAACGTCATTTTATGTTTATAGTCCAACCATAACCTAGTCTCTTACAATTTTACTTCGGTTTATTGTGTTATTAAATAAAATCGACGGCTTAAAACCTAAGGAACAAGTGATCAGGCATTTGAAACTTTGAATTTGATGAATCTGTCAAAAATACTGTACGTCAGTGCAAAAGCAAACATTCAACAATTAATATCATTGCAAAAATAACTATAGATGAGTTCATACCATAAATGAACTGGACAACTCACACATATTCTAGAATTGATTCATTAATATCAAGTAAGTGTTAATTAAATACTAATTACATTACCGCATGTTCATATACATGTTATATTTCAGATATGTCAAACGTAAAGAATCCTGTACTAATAGAAAAAGGTGAAAATATCTGGTGGAGAATATGTGAAAAAGTTTGTATTGCCACAAGTATAATGAGTGCACGACAAGCTTTGTTGAAAACCTGTAGGATTAAATAGCCATACCGATAAAGATAGGCAATTAAGAATACTTCATACAGGATCTGAATTGATGCATAAGATGAAGTTGCTTCAAAAAATCTCCTTTCAGAATATCACTTATATGAGAACTTTTGACAGAAGCAATTACAAATGTTACAATAAGTATTTGGAAAAATTGTGCCGACCATGTACATTTTTAATCTTTTTAACATGATGTGAACACTAAATTATTGTTAATTTCCAATATATAGTAGAAATAAATATTTATTATACTTTATATATTTTCATAATAAATAAATTTTAATAGGGAATAATAATTATTAGTAATGTGTAGGTATATGTAATTATCTTTGCAGTTCGTGTAAACAACTTCAGCCGATGTAAATTTTTCTATTTATTACTGTTGTAAGATTCACATTTCCAAGACTAGTTGCTTGAATTTACCTCCTCAAGGTTTGTAGCAGTAATACGAATGATTTATCTGTAAGTTATTTATTGATATTTAAAATAGAAACTAATAAACAAAACCTTTTCTGCAAGTTCTTAAGGACATTTTGATAAAAGATAAAAGGTTTGATTCATTCTTGCTCTCTGATACAAATATTTAATAATAAATAGACTTGATTCACAATTTTCATGTTGATATAGCACATTCACTAAAATGGCAATCCGCCTCAAAATGCTCAGAACAAAGTTTATTTGTAAATTGGGCCTATATCTTTATCCATAGATTCTTCTAATTTTTCTTGCAAAACTAGAATGAACAGATTTGAATGTTAACAGATTTTTATTCATCAAATTGTAGATGTATTACTGTGTTTATAACTTTACTCTCCTGTTTCCAATTTCCGTGCACTCGTATAATCTATTGCTGTTTCGACTGATAGAATGAAAAGCGGCACGGCACATTTTAACGAAAGTAGTAAATGAAACACAAAACAACTAAATCCTTAATTAGAATTGATACAGTTCTTCTAACCTCAATTGTCATAATGTCATACCAAATTGTCTACTAAATTTTAAGCTATGTGTTTCATGTTTTGGCGGGATATTTGAATCACTCCTTCTTATTCTGAGACAGGGTATAGTAACTACTAACTATTGTTACAAAACTTATTTATATAATTGGCAGATATATCACTCCAATATTTTATTAAGATAATAGAATCCTATTGCCACACAAGTCATGCATGTGTAACCAATTCCAATAATTACTTACAACTTTGCGAAAAAATATGTCCGTATGCAACATTTTAGAATGAGATATGCATGCATGTTGTGTATATACATACATTGTCGAGATTATTTTCTTCTAATATCACAAATATAATAAAACAGTATTGCTCGCAACGAAATTGCGAAACCAAACAGGGCAAGATAGAATAAAGTGAGGAAAGAGAAAAGTTCATGGAGTTATTACGTAATATTAGTCAATCCAGTTTGTGTACTTCAATACAATATATACGACACAAATGACTAAATGCAACCGAAACAAAAGATTGCGCTATATGTATATGCGTATTATATAAATTATTTTCTTGCATTTCTGATAAAAATACACAATGAGTATGTTTACGAGGTTTTAGCCTAACAAGGAAGTCAAACCATAAATGATTATTTTTAATTTATATATATGTTTCATCTTAACTGTAGACAGGAACAGCTGCGCAAACAGAGAATAATAAACAGGTGCATTACTAATAATCATGATTAAAATAAGTGCGTATTAAGTAAAGTATAGCGTAATTATGAAAACAAATACTATCACCTAATAATGATATAAATGTATGTCTTTCTTTGTCTTCGTTGGTACATTGAACCAAACTAGAGCATTTTGAAATGAGGAAACGTAAACAAAATTGAAATCATCTGTGCAATTTTTTTAACAAAGGCTAATGTATAAAATAGCAGAGAGAAGTTAAGCACATAGTAGGTAGATATTTATTTTCATATGCGATTCTAAGCAATTTATCGTGTAACAAAGCTCTTCTGGCACTCTTCTTGTGGTTACTTCAGGCAAAAATAATGAGGTGTGGCCACCACACGACATTCTTAAACGTATGAGCGTTTCATATTATACATAAGTTGTAAATTGTTTTAAATACTTTTATTTTAGAAAAATAAACTTGTGAGTAAGTGTTACTTGATGTCCAAATTTTAGGAATTTTTTTTATACAAAAACTATTCTAAATCCTATTGTAAGTTCTTGTATTCTCTTAATAAATTTCTATAGAATGCATATTCTGCAAGAAATTCCTAAAAAGTACTACTCCCCAAAAGTAAAATTGCTACTTCCGGCCCTAATTTTAAAATTCCATTTATATAAAAGATTTTCCAAATCCAGTTCTAAATACTTTTGTACTCTTGATAAATATATATAGAAATGCATAATTTACGACATATTTGCAAACAGTCGTTATTCCAGAAGAGTAAAAGTATCCGAATTTTCAATTTTTTATTGTACAAAAGGTTTTGAAAATTAAATTCTAAATACTTTTATACTCCTTGACTTGTGAGATATTAGCAAAAAATTGATAAGAGTAACAGACCTACTTCCGGTAGGAATTTCGAAAAAGTTTTTTAACAAAATTCGTCTCAATATTAATTTTAAGTACATGTGAATTCTTCATAAATTTGTTTAAATATAGTAGTTGACGAAATATTGGGCAAATTCGATTTTTTCACTGAAGTAAACTACTACGCTACTACTTTCGGTCTACAACACATATCTTTCTCCGTCTCAGCATGGTTTCGTTGCAAGGCGTTCCACTGTCTCTAACCTGTGCCAATTTGTGCAAACTTTGTCTCAGGCTCTAAATTCTCGTGAACAAGTGGACGTCTTGTACACGGACTTTTCAAAAGCGTTTGATCGCACAGACCACTCCATCATTCCTTCCAAACTAAGCTCGTTCGGTTTCAGTGCGCGCCTGGTCTCGTTTTTCATGTCATACCTCTCTAACAGGCGCCAACTTGTGTTTTACAATGGTTTCGCGTCAGATGAATACATTGCTACCTCGGGTGTCCCCCAGGGGTCTATTCTGGGTCCATTAATTTTCAATGTTTTTATTAACGACATCACTGACGGCTTAATGTCCCAGAGTTTACTCTATGTTGATGATCTAAAATTGTTTCGTGAGATCTCGACTTCTGATGATTGCAGTTCACTTCAGTTTGGCCTTGAGAGTATAGCTCGCTGGTGCTCTTTGAACAACTTACCTCTTAATATTGGCAAGTGTAAGGCGATTACTTTCACTCGAGCTTCTTCTCCCTTGATTTTTGATTATAACCTGAATCAGGTGCAGCTCGCTCATGTTGATCTGATTAAGGACTTGGGTGTTATTTTTGATTCAAAGCTAACATTTGCTCAACATGTTGAGTATATCACTAAAAATGCTAGGAAAATGCTTGGTTTCATTGTTTACAACTGTGGTACCTTTTCTAATATTGTAGCCTTGAAATCCCTTTACTACTTCCTTGTGAGATCGCGCTTAGAATATGCGTCGATCATCTGGAGCCCATACTATGCTACCTACAAGCGTGAATTGGAGTTGATTCAGCGGCGGTTTGCCAAGTTCTTATGGTTTCGTGTGGATGGTCACTATCCGGAACGTAGCACTGATCACGATATTCTTTTATCACGTATTACTTTGACCTCTCTTAATTTCAGACGAACTATCGCCAGTCTAATATTTCTAGTTACGCTTTGCTGGAACTATATTGACTCCCCCGCATTACTATCAATGCTTAATTTTCGTATTCCGCATTTCGGTGTTCGGAACAGCAGCACCTTCTATTTACCGTTTGCACGCACAAATGCATTATTAAATTCCCCTGTTTACGTGATGTGTTCTCACTTTGATAGCATTTCGTCGCAGTGTGATTTGTTTCATTCTACTATTGGTGGAGTTAAGGGTGTTGCGGTGCGAACATTCAATAACTTTGCTTAGCACTGATTGTATTTGCAGTCACTATTCTTTCTATTTTCATATTTTTATGTTTTTCATTTTTCAGCTACTTCTTCACTGTTCAATTTTTAAGAACTCATTATATATTTGTTATCTTGCAAATTGTCCTGTAATTGGAATATGTATGTTCTGTTGGGCAATAAAGTGAATTATTACTGATTTTACTGCAAGTTTAGGCGGATCTCAAGAGGGCGATTATACTCGTAAATACAAAATTTGGAATTAATAGCCATAGCCGTTTGATCGCTATCGTGATCACACGGCTGGGTTTTAGCGTAACAAAAAGCATAATAATATAAACAAACTTATTGTTGACATGTTGAGAACTTTCGGTCAACGAATTTCACTGAAAATCAAAAATCGGATTTTTAGATAAAGATTGTACTGTTAAATATATAGTATTGACAGCTTTACCCGTTCGGTCGTTATCGATCTCACATACAAGAAGATCCATACACAGACAGACACAGAGATATACAACAAAATCTTTCCAAACAAACACATTTTTGTTATCAAGAAACTTCAAAACCAGAAGATTTTACGAAAATCTCTGGGTTGAATTTTTTTTACATACAGTGTGGAAATAAAGTAACGGATAAAGGCATTAACTTCGTTAATATTAATTTTTTGAAAAAAATCTCGAAGTGGTATAGCGATTTTAACCAAGGAGATTATTTTCATCGAATTTCCAATTTCTTACGTCATTTGTTTTTCATGTTATGTCGTCGCCGACTTTTTTTTTTAAATGACAACCTATAATATTTTTAATTGATTTCGATAGTACTTTCAATTCCCTATCCAACTCTATAAAGCTTTTAATAGATTACATTTGAAAAATATTGAGAAAAAGAGTCTTAAAGTTCAAAATTTAAAATTCATTATTTTGGCAAAATGAATTTAGTTACCGGTGCATAAAACAAAAAAACATTAGTTACAGCTGTCAGAATAAGTTAATTTGTCAGTCTCATAATAAAATAAGTGTTATTCCCTTTTCTAAATTAGAATAATTTACCGTTTGCAAACTATTTTATCAATAAAAATAGTACTATTGAGCAATAACCTCAGAAAGTTGAGGTACGGACAGGAATTATTGGTGACAGAATTCTAAATCCCTTCTTTTTTGCTAACAATTTGACTGGGGAGAGATACTTGCAATTTTTACAGTTCGAATTGATAGCTGCATTATTTCCTAATGCAAACAGCCCTAACCTACAAATAATAGTATATGGTTAGATGATGGTGCTCGGCCGTATTACGCAATTAAGGGGGCTTACGCAGAGGTGCCGACTAACTGCCGTGAGGTAGGACGTAAGGGGGTGGCGCTATATGCGCTAATGTAAATTCTGGACTTTACAAGATTTCGTTAAAACAATAGTACCACTTTTATTTACGAAATATCAAAACGAAATTTAAAACACAAATAAACAAAGGCTCAATGCATGCTCGACTGGAATTAGTTTTTAAAATAAAGTTTCTTAAACTGTGTTATGATGATGTAAATTTTGCCAACTTTGAGAGTGAAATGTAGGAGTAAATAATATGAATTATAAGAAAGTACTCCCAACGAAGCTTTAATTAATCCTTTGTATTCAATCTAATACAAAAACATAAAAAAAACAAAAATTTCTGCTGTTTGTTTTATTTTAACGAATACCTTACATCGGCGGAATTTACATTAGCGCATATGGCGCCATCCCCTTACGTCCTGCCTCCGGCAGTTAGTCGACACCTCCGCGTAAGCCCCCTTAGTGTGCGACGCCACTCGGATCAAGTTCTCCCAGGAAGATGGATGGGAAGAAGAGGTTCGATGGAATGGCCGGCTTGGTCTTCTGATCTAGCGCCATTAGAGTTCTTTCTATGAGGGTACTTGTAAAGTGTATAAAAATCGCCCTAATAATTTAGAAGATCTCAAGCACAGAATTCGACATGAAATTGGATTAATATCAACTCAAACTATTCAGAATGTGAGAAATGAGTTCATAATCTTCTTGGATATTGTCAGAAGGTACAGGGTCGTCATTTTGAACATTTAGTGTGAATTTAATTTAAAAAGTGTTATTTCATAACATAAAAAACAAATGACTAAAAGTGAAAATCCGTTACTTTATTTCCACACTGTATATAAGAAAGCAAAGTAAATCTTTCATTGAGTAAATGCTTATTTTGCAGAAGTTTGTGTCCGGGAAATGTTTTTGCATAGAAAACTATTGTTGTAATGCCCAAATTTTAAAATAATTTATAAACATGAACTGTTAAAAGCACAGTGAATGAGAGAGAACATCATAGCTCGATAAAGACTAACTTTTAAGATATCTCAATGTAATTAGAATCTACCAATATATTACCAGTAATCAAGAAACTTGAAAGCCAATGGCGTTAAGTCATAATCAACCCTATACTTTATACGAAATATTCTGTTTATTAACTAATAATGCAGCTATTTTATAATAATATTTACATATATACATAGATATGAAGCTCTGTAATATCAGTTGATAATTTAATTCTTTAAAGAAATCGGCACCATTTTAAAAATCTCATGAAATATGTATTGACTTGTTCGCATTTACACACAATCGATAATTGTTACATCATTTAAATTAAATATTTTCCTGTTTGCAGAGAACGCAAACATAAACCGAATATTAATTATCAATAATGAGCTTAGTTTAAATACGACAGAGCAAATATTTTGAATTTGATATCTTCTAGTATTTATGTTGTATTGGGAGTATGTTTCCCGCACAAATAATATAGATATTTGATTTAAATGGACATATGTAGATATCCGATAACAACTTGATTACCGGATGTTTGATTACTAGTTGTGGACACAATTCTAATGGTCCTATCTCACATTATGCATTACATGATGTGGGAATATTATTGATCTTGTGATTTCTTAGAACAACATTTTAGTTTGATGTTAGTGTTACATAAACAAATGTTATATAGTGGTTAATCTTTACTGAAGTTACTTATAAATACAACGTGTTTTAAAAAGAACTTCATTTTAGTAAGGTACTGAGTAACTAGTACTTGCAAATAACAATAAGCTGCTTGCCTTTTATTTATAAGTAATTATTTATCTGTCATTTTGACATTTGTCATTTTATGACTATAGAGCGTCTCAACCGTAGTATTCAGTCCACCATTGAGGAAAAATACTATGAAGACGCTGTAAAGCATGTTTGCTGTACTCTCAGAACGGGAGTATTGGGCGGGGCTAAGTTTGGGACCAATATGGCTGCCCCACCTAGTCCGGGCTACTCAAAATTATAATCTGTCATCCCACACCTGTCAGGCCAAGACTAACCTATTAAATGCTATTCCAGACGAATTCTTCTTATCAACGCCGTATCTGCCGTTGCAGCTACGTAGAGCAGAAGACACCATAATGTTTTTTAATATTTAACTTATTATATAACTCTATTGGGCGGGGCTAAGTTTGGGACCAATATGGCTGCCCCACCTAGTCCGGGCTACTCAAAATTATAATCTGTCATCCCACACCTGTCAGGCCAAGACTAACCTATTAAATGCTATTCCAGACGAATTCTTCTTATCAACGCCGTATCTGCCGTTGCAGCTACGTAGAGCAGAAGACACCATAATGTTTTTTAATATTTAACTTATTATATAACTCTAATATACGATGCACTTACCAACATTCCACTTTTTACCAACACTACCTGTTTGAAGTAAGTGTAGTATCAATATGGCGCACCTGTACCCGGTTTGAACACGTGGCGTCGTCTTCCTACCTTTTCTTTCTCAGTGCAGTCCAGTTTCTTATGGGATATATATCTCTTCTACTACCGTAAGCAATCTGTTATAAACTGTCTTTTTTTATTTCAAGGCAATGTTGTCATTTCGATTTATTATGTTTGTGGTTGTTGGTATTGTCGATCTGGTGTAAGTATCACAACATAACGTTCTTGTCAAGTGTCAAATTAATAATATAATATAATAATATATTAGATTATTTCCTTCACCTGTCAAATTTAAATTTTGTCCAATCACAATCAAAACTGAAGTTGAAATTAACCAATGAAAGGTACCGGTTCTTGATATCAGCGACTATTACAAATCGACTATTTTAAATGTAGGTAACAAATCAAGTATGTATTTTTTCATTAAGTGGCATACGTGTCAAATAGATGAAAATGTCCGACAAAAAGAGATTTAGCGATGTTTCGGATGAAATTATTGATAATCACATCGATTTGACAACTCATTTTTTATTATGAAACTTGGTTTAGGAAATAATCTTAACAAATATAGCTCGAGCTTGATAAGTAGTCGACTATTACATTGTTTCAATTTTTCTCGTGTGCCTCCCAATTTGACTTAACCAAAATTGGCATTAATAATTAAAGACTAAAGCCCTCGAGCTAAAGCTCTCGTGCTCTAGTCAAATTATTAATGCCAATTTTGGTCTCGTCAAATTGACAGTAGCGCACACTCGAAAAATTGATGACAATGAAATAGTCGACTATTTGTCAAGCTCTCGTTATATTACCTTTGATTATTTCCTTCACCTGTCAAATTTAAATTTTGTCAAATCACAATCAAAACTGAAGTTGAAATTAACCAATGAACGGTACCGGTTCTTAATATCAGCGCCTATTACAAATCGACTATTCAAATGTAGGTAACAAGTCAAGTATGTATTTTTTCATTAAGTGGCAAACGTGTCAAATAGATGAAAATGTCCGACAAAAAGAGATTTAGCGATGTTTCGGAAATAATCTTAACAAATATAGCTCGAGCTTGATAAGTAGTCGACTATTACATTGTTTCAATTTTTCTCGTGTGCCTCCTAATTTGACTTAACCAAAATTGGCATTAATAATTAAAGACTAAAGCCCTCGAGCTAAAGCTCTCGTGCTCTAGTCAAATTATTAATGCCAATGTTGGTCTCGTCAAATTGACCGTAGCGCACACTCGAAAAATTGATCACAATGAAATAGTCGACTATTTGTCAAGATCTCGTTATATTATCTTTGAATAATATCCCAACCAACAAATATTTAAAATGTCGTGTCATTATAATTAGTTACCAACCTAACCTGTTATTGTCGAATTGACAACTATGTTGTCTGTCTGTGTAAGATACATAAGATACGCTCTATAGCAATATAATTTTTTCTGACAAATAAGTGTTTTACTTAATAAACAATACTACTAAATAATGTACACATTGCAAGAATATATTTTTATTGTTGAGGCATATTTCTGAAGTGCACAATTTATTAATGGAGAATGGCAATATTTCTACGCACAACGTAAACGACAGTTCTGGTAGACCAGATACACTGCAAAATATTGTTGACCATATGCAAAACCCTGTTGGAGAAAAAGACATGCATCAGTTTATCGTTTATCACTATACCTTTGATTACGTATAGTATAGATTTACAACTGAAGGTTAGTTCGGGACAGTAGCCACCAGAGGGGTTCGGCAGTAGGACGTGCCGATTCATTAATTTTTCATTCATTTTCCCCGCTAATACATTGTAGTAAAAGTTGAAGTTGCTACGAAGATACCGAATACAATCGGTTTTCATCAGAGTACAGAGTACACCATTGTATGACCACATCCCTTCGCCCTCCTGTTTACAGTTTTCTATAGGTTGTATAACTATAGTATTAATAAACAAGGACTATACCTTATTCCAAAAAGAGAGAGACGAAATTCTGAACAGACCCAAGTGAGAGCCATTTCTTATTGGTTGGTAATAAATATTGTTGAATTATTTTGTGTAGCACTTTCAAGGACAACTAACTTTGAATCTACTAAATTAAATTTTATTTACAAAAGAAAAAATCGAAAGAACAAATTAAAGGTATATGAATCTTTATCTGCATATATAATTTTTAAAGTTTTTTCTTTGCCGTGTATTTAAATAATTTAATTTTGCTTCTTAGTAGTTTTCGGCATTTTTGAAAATTAAAACACATTAAAACTCATACCACCCTAAAATATAATTTGAAATAGAAACAGAAAAAAATCACACAATTAATTTTGTGGATCTAACATTAATACGCTCACAAAATACAATTCTCTCCAAATTATATCAAAAACCAACAACATCAGACAGATTCCTTAATTTCAACTCATGCCAAACAATGTCATTAAAACGAAATATAGTAACAGATGCAGTAAAAAGAGCTATAACTTTAACAAGTCACATCTACAGACCAGAAATTACTAAAGACTTAAAAATCATGTTACAAAAGAATCATTATCCAGAGCGATTCATTAATAGATTATAAAAAACCAACTACATTCATTCTACAATTCCAAAAATAGAAACACCAAAAATGAACCAAATAACTATAAATATTACCTATACCATACATTAATAATGTATCAGAAAAATTAAATAATATCCTATTGCTATTTAAAATAAAAATCGCACATACAAATTACAACACCCTTAACCCCTTTTACACAAAACTAAAAGACAAAACACCGAAATTAAAAAAAAACCATACTGTATATGAAATCCATGTAATGACTGCGAAGGCGTTTATATACATAGGACAAAGTATTCAACATCTTAAAGATAGGGTAAATGGACATAAACTTGCGAACAGAAGTACGGCATTAAAAAACATACTATACAAACTAAACATACATTTAATTATGATAGAACAAAAATACTAACAATAGAAACAAAAAACAAATCAAGAATATTTTTGGAAAGTATAAAAATTAAGAAAAATAAAAATTCAATTAACGACAGAACAGACACAGATAATTTGTCATCTATATATATATATACATCATTATTTTAAAATAAAACATAAAAATAACAACTATAAACTTACCCACAAAATAGACATACCGCATGTGTCAAATATCATTAGGTATAAGGATTCAATGTTTACGTGCGATTTATACGTATACAAGTAATACGTGGCAACGTAGTACCCCCTACTGTCCGTCACCAACCCCGGCAACAATCGACATCACAACGATTTTCTCCGATCTTCCCACTTCTCCCCACCAGATTTTACATTCAATGTTAAGCTGCGAACACTTTGCGATCTAGTCTGCAATAAAAGCCGTCTTCTTACTGGAACGGGAAACATCAAATGGCCGCCGCGATCTCCTGATCTAGTAGTTTATTATTATTTTCAGAATCCTTTCTTATTTACCTTATTTTTAATTTTATTAGAATTACGCTTTTGTTTGTGTCATGCAGCGTGAACGCAGCTTAATAATTCTCTGCATTTACTGAAAGGGAAAAAAACAAATCCTTGCAACTCGTAAATATTATTTCTGAACGCATTACAAACACCCAAGTCAGTGGTCCAATAGTTACTGCTAACTTGTATTTTCGAGCATGTATCGGTCGCGCTGGCATTGGAGAGGAAAGTAGGGGTCTTAGGGGTGCCACGTTGTCACGTATTGCATGAATTGATCGCCTATGGCTAATGAAAATTGACACATGCTGTATACATGCACCACATGTAAATGTGAAAAATACATCGTTAGAACGATACTGTTAGAAATAAATACACACAAGTGAGGTTGTACGCAATATACATTTTGATAGCTATAAAAATGAAAATAACAATTACCACTGATATAAGTGATATGAAACTTTGGAAGTTGGAAAGAAACAAGTGCTGTTTTTTAAAATGTTTTAAACAAAAAGTATTTATGACAATCTAAACGTTGGTGATGTCCACTATAAATTCTAAGCGTTTTAATTTTTTACCCTCTAATTTTAAAATAATTTACATTATAATCTAGATCAAAACATTATATATTTTTTGAAAAAGGCTCGAAAAAAAGAGTCGAACCGTCAAATATAATAAAACATTTTATAATGAAATAAGTGTTTTAATTTTCAAAAATACCGAAGAATACTAAAAAGCAAAATTAAATTATATGCATGTGTGTATGTAAAATATTGCTGGCGCTGCTGAAATTCCGGTTAAAGCGCATATTATGTATGTACCTGTGTATATATCTTAACACATCCAAGTATTAATATCTTGTACAGCAATAAAATACACAGATAATGTTGATCGTTATCATGTAGAGTTTATGGTGTTAAAGATGAATGCGTTTGAACTATCATCGGCATTTGTCCGTAAGTGTATGAGGGGGTGGTGTGGATCAGGTGACGGGCAGGGGTAGATTTCTGAGAACACGGCCGGTGAACCCGAGAGAGAAAGACCTTGGGCCAACAAGTCACGCCGAAGCCGCAGCCGGCGACTCCGCGGTTTGGCCTTCTAACATCCCGTGTCCATGCCCCGACCGGCCAGTTCTGCCCCATTATGGCCATCCATGTCCTAAGGCTTACTCACCGTATTTTATAGTGTTGTGCGGTTTCGACGTGATTTTATAACCGCTCGCAACATTACAATTACTAAAGTAATGATCGTACATAGTTAACTTACACACATACATACCTTATCGTGGCGTATATCTGCGCTTTGCTTTCACCTCATGCCAGTGAGGAATATGAGATAATAAACGCATCACTTTCAATGTAATGCCCGTCTAAGATACACGTTGAGGTGTGTACAGAACCTGCAACGGGCACGAGATCGATAGATCAAGATTAGTTTTATAGGAAATTCATAAAACTCGGACGGTCTTCGCATTTTATATTTAGTTTTCTGTAAGTTGTTTTAGTTGGATTTTTCAAAGTTTATGGGTGTGTGATTAGAGCAGAAAACTATTTATTTATATAAATGTTCAGTAATAAACCCTTTAAGATTCCGTAAAATAGTAAATTTATATACCTACTACTTACGGAATTGACCAAAGAGAAAAATTAAAACGAATAAAAAAAGGCTCAAGAAATGAAACTCCAAAATAATGTATATTATTCCAAAAGTATGTGATAAGGTAATTGCGATACAAAAATTAATAATGAACTAATTTGTTTGGTTTGTGTCAAGCGAGACACTAGTTTTACTTTCTTATACGTGGTATAACTCGAAATTTTTGCAGATGCCTTGAAGTCCCCTGATACCGAAAAAATGGTTTTGAAAAAAAAAATGTCTGTCTCTTGCTCCGTCTCTCAGACCACGATAGTGGTCAAACGGCTATAGCTATGAATTCCAATTCTTATATTTACGAGTATAATCTCCCTCTTGAGATCTGATTAGATTTTTAGTAAAATCGGTAGGCCGGAAGTAGTAGTTTACTTCAGTAAAAAAATCGAATTTTATATTTCGTCAACTACTAAGTTTAAACAAATTTATAAAAAGTTCAAATGCACGCAAAAGTAAATTTCAGAAAAATTTTGTTAAAAAAGGATTTTTGAGATTCCTACTGGGTAGGCCTTTTATGGAAAATCAATATTTTGGGAATATCTCGCAAATCATGCAAGTCAGTACCTGTTGTATAAAAAAATTCGGACCGGAAGTGACACTTTTACACTTAGCGAGTAGCACGTTTTTTATGCATTCTAATGAGATTTATTAAGAGAAATAGAAGTACATAGAATAGCAGTTGGAATAATTTTTGTATAAAAACATTCTTAAACCTTGAACCTGATGAATTAACACACATATCCATAGGGTTATTATATTAAGAAAATAAAAGTATTTAAAACTTAATTTAGAACACTTTTGTATAATTTAAACGCTCATACGTATAGGAAAGTCGTGTGGTGGTCACACCTCATTTTTTCTTTTGTTTGGGTGATAATAGAAGGACCATTTGTTGTGTATTCAGTTAAACACCTGTAACACTTAAAAATTATTTATGAAAATTAATGTATACAATACACTAATTAAACTAAACACATAAGATTTGTTGGCTTACTAATTACCGCTTTTAGTTTATGTTCTTATTCGTTCAACTGTCTACTGACCTATTTTATCTATAGCGGTGGTTGTACATATATATTTTAATAAATTATATCGGCTTTAAAAACCCTCATTTTGAATTGAGTATTCTTCCACTTAATTTGGATTGTTTTGTAAGGTATAATTTTTCAAAGTTTCAAAATTGATCCTTGAATGTAGAATTATTTGACTACCCTTCAATTGAAGTCGTACCACGTTACGTCGATAACCTTCAAATCCGTGCTTTGAGTGGGTATGGTTGTTTTGGCATTATTTTTATTATCACTATCGTACATAAATCGGAGGTTTTAAACCGGATAGAACTGTTTTCTAAAGTCGCATAACAGTTTCTCGGGATGAAAAACACCACGAAGGAACCCCTTCGATGCTTCCTACTAGGTATAATGCAAATTGGTAAGTATATTTATGGTTTGTGATGCTTCCTACTAGGTATAATGCAAATTGGTAAGTTTATTTATGGTTTGTGATTCTTGACGCAGCCTAGTTGAATTTCATTCCTATTTCTGGTGATGTGTTATTGCTATTGATGCCTACCAGTAGCTATAGTAATTTCACTTAAGACAAAAATTCGAACTAACAACTTCATCAAATAAACATTGCGAGCTTAAATTTTATACTATTTGAATTTTTATACATAATTTTAGTATTAATTAACAGTGCTTAGGTAAGTATTCTCCACTTACGCAGTTTTTGCAAGTCTCTTGGTCTCTTGCCATGTTTATCATTTCCCCTATTATTGTCCGGTTTCCTTCCATTCCCTCTATTTTTATTATATATTACTTCCTAGGTCATCCTATTCTTTTGGTTAGGTTTTCTGATTCCAACACTCTTTTAATTAACCTTTGCTCTTCGATTCTGATCGCGTACTCGTATAATTTTAACTGCTACTTTTATTTTTTCATTAGTGCCTCTTGTTGGTTTTCTATCCCCTTTACTTTTCTTAGGAATCTCATTTCTTCTGGTGTCATCAGTTTATTGATATCTTTTATTTGTTTGTTTACTTTTCTAAATATTAAAACTTTTACGTTCTTATACGCAGTACAAGGAAATATTGTGATGACGAAACTTTTCGACCTCGAGACTTGTAGATTTGACTGCTATACCGAACAAACTGTTAAAGTTACCAATACCAAACCTTGTATTTAAAAGCTGATTGGATTTTCTGTAAAATAGGTAGACCAGAAGTAGTAGTGTACTTCAGTGAAAAAATCAACATTATTTCATCGTCTATGAGGGCGTATTTTTATGTTATCTACCTAGCCATGAAACAAACGAGTGACGATGTCAAACAAATTATTGAAAAATTGCTGTCACTGTTAGAAGTACATGTGCTAAGTTGTGTTTAGTTTATGCTGTGTATAGAGATTTGAGGCGGTCCCTTTCTCGATACAATGAATGAAACTAAAGTTGAACATCGCAGTGCAATAAAGTTCCTGACAAAGGAAGGCAATGGTCCAAAAGCAATTCATGAAAGAATGGTTGCTGTATATGGGGAAGACACACCATCTTATTTCCAAGTAAAATATTGGTCTAAACTCTATCGACGTGGCCGAGAGTCAATCAATGATGACCCAAAGTCCGGACGACCTGTTGAAGTTCGAACTGAAATCATTGTGCGAAAAGTCGAAAATTTGGTACTGAAAGATCAGCGTGTAAAGATCTCTGTCATTGCCAATGAAGTCTGTATATCCGAAACAAGTGTTCTCAAAATTTTGCATGACGATTTGGGTATGAAGAAGGTGTCTGCACGGTGGATACCCATATTGCTTACACCTGAACAAAAACTGTGCAGAAAAGAAGTTTCTCAAGAAAATTTGGTCAAGTTGGAGAGGGACAAAACATTTTTATCTCGAATTATTACCGGGGATGAGACTTGGGTATATTACTGGGACCCTCCTATTAAACAAGAATCCATGTAGTGGGTTCAAAAGGGCTCCCCACAACCAAAAAAGGCCAAGACACAATTTTCTGGAAAAAAAATTATGGCAACTGTTTTCTGGGATGCTGAAAGAGTTTTGCTTATTGAATATATGCCGAGAGGGTCTACCATAAATGGAGAGGCCTACGGAAAGAAAATTAAAAATTTAAAAACTGCTCTGGAGGAAAAACGCCCGCATTCTTATCCACAAAAAAACTTGTTGCTGCACGACAATTGTCGGGTTCATAAGGCAAACAAAGTTCAGCAGATAATCAATGACTGTGGGTTTATAGAGTTAAGGCATTCACCTGATAGCCACGACCTAGCTCCGTCAGACTTCTTTTTATTCAAAAATTTAAAAAAGCATCTAAGAGGAAAGCGTTTTGCTTCTGATGAAGAACTCAAAGAAGTTGTTGAAGAATATTTTGCGGGGTTACCGAAGCAATTTTTTTCTGAGGGTATGGGGCAACTGGAAAAAAGATGGAATAAGTGTATTAGTGTTGAAGGGAGTTATGTAGAAAAATATTTTTTTTGTTCTCTTATGTGCTTTTTTTCATGGCTAGGTAGATAACATAAAAATACGCCCTTGTATATACTAAGTTTAAACAAATTTCTAGAGTATGCGAAAACATTTAAAAGTAAATTTGAATCATCTTTTATAAAAAAAAGTTTTTTGATATTCCTACGAGGTAGGCGCCATACATTCTCGGCCTGATATACAAAAAAGAAACTTGGAACAATATAGGAATTTTTATTTTTCATTGTAATCTCCCCTAACTTCTATACATTTATTACAACGATTAATTAATAATTCGATAGCTTTGTAAAAATAATCTAAAGGTTTTCCGTCAAAATTCTATAACAGCTGCTTGCAACTCAATGTCGTCCTTAAAACTACGTCCCCCTAAGGTCTTCTTTTTAATTAGAAAACAAAACAATATGACAAGGAGCCATATCCGGACTATACGGTGGATGTTCCAATTTTTAAAAGCCGCATTCACGGACGGCAGCTTGTAAAATGGCAGCAGTATGGACGGGAGCATTATCGTGCAATAATCGCACACCTTTTGTCAACTTTCCACGACGTTTTGCACGAATACTGTCCTTTAATTTATGCAATAAAGACGCATAATATGTGCAGTTCACACTTGTATTGCGCTCTTTAAAGTCAATTAGCAAAATGCCCTCACAATCCCCAGAATATTGTGGCCATCATTTGATTGAACGACTTTCGCCTTTCTGAGACGAGGTTCATCATGTCGCCGCAATTCCATGAACTCCCTTTGCGATAGAGGATCGTAAAACAGAACCATTGCTTCATCCCCTGTAACAATGGACTCCAAAATCGGTTTTGGGTCGTCGGGTTGCAATACCTCTATTTCCCTCTTAACCATATTTTTAGCAAATTATAGTGTTTTTAGAGATTATAAGCCATTACGAGAGCCATAGGAAAACAAGTACCTATCTCTAAACCACACTGACGAGATCAATTTCGTTCAAAATATATTATTATAGTACATATCGTAGTATAATAGTATTAGATCATTGGTTTTTATATCATTTCCCATATTCATGATTAATTTTCATGGAAAACTACATGTAAAATGGAGAAAATATTATTAGTTGCACCAACATTTTCAAACTAATTGTTTATTAAATATCAATTAATGAAGTTTTTCATACTGTTAACCAAAATAAATATAATATTATACAGGGTTATGATAAAGTAACACAAAATTCATATGCATGTTCATTTTTGAAAAAAATGCAAAAACATGCCAAACAGTTTATTTTATTCCGCGTCTTTTAACATAAGTCAAAAAAATAAAACGTCAAATTTGTCAAAGTTATGACGTCATCAATATTTTTTTTAAATATGAAGCTTGGTTTTTTTTTACTTTATTTGATAAAGCTTGTTTTTCTGCATTATAAAGAAATAATTGAAGTAGGGGTCACATAAGAAAAAACTGAGAGAATTAATAAAAAACAAAATAAACTAGTTTTTGAATTTATGAAAAGAAACTAAATATTAAAAGAATTAAAACTTAAAGTTACCTAGTAATAAAACAACTGTTTGTCAGTGTCAGTCTTACAATTAGTGTCATACCAATTTTATTATGATGGCTCCTTAAACGTAAAGAGAAAGGATAGAAATTCTAATGATGGTAGGTTACGGCGATAGACTTCGAAGTCATGAAGAAGCATGTGTTTTATTTAACGAAACACATTTTGAAAGACCTCCAATTGCTAGAAGCACAGTAAGCAGAATTGTTGCAAAATTTAATGAAACAGGACCGTAAGTGATGCTCCAAAATCTGGAAGACCGGGAATTAGCGACGATGCAAAGTTAGATATTTTGCTGTCATTAGAAGACAGCCCTCACGCAACTACAGCAGAAATTGCCTTACAACAAGATGTTAGTCAGTCGTTTGTAGTAAAGTTTTTAAAAAAAGAAAAACTGCACCCATACAAAGTTCAACTTGTTCACGAACTCTCAGAAGATGATCCGGACAGACGTTTGGAATTTTGTGAAATCTTCATGAGACATTGTGACGAAAATCCAAATTTGCTTAATAGTGTAGTATTTTCAGAGGAGGCAACGTTTTATTTAAGTGGTACAGTAAATTGACACAATTGTCGCTACTGGGCTCGGAAAAATCCCAACTGGATTCAGACAAAATACACCCAGCACCCCAAAAAATTAATGTATGGGTAGGAATCGTCAGGGGAAAATTTATTGGTCCTTATTTCTTTCGTGGGAATTTAACAGCTTTAACATCTTCGTATGGCAGTGCTTCCGGATCTAATTGCGGCATTTCCTGATCCAAATAATAGGGAAAACTTGAATCCCAGTATTTGGTTCCAACAAGATGGTGCACCACCACATTATGGTCTTAATGTTCGAAGGTTTCTGGATAACCAGTTTGAAGGAAGGTGGATTGGAAGACGTGGACCAATGGAGTGGTCACCTGATCTCACCCCCCTTGATTTCTTTCTGTGGGGACATTTAAAAAGTCGGGTCTACGTTAACCGACCAGACAATTTAGAAGACTTAATGGAACGAATTAGACATGAAAGGACTCGTATAACTCCGCAGATGATCGAAGACTCTGTAAATCAGGTCTACCATCGTCTTGGCCTATGTCACATAGTGAACGGGACACAGTTTGAACAATTCCTGTAAGAAATCATTTTGGTTTAATGGACTGTTTAGTTAATTTAAATGTTATTACTATAATAAAGTTTATTTTGTTTTTTATTAATTCTATCAGTTTTTTCTTATGTGACCCCTACTTCAATTATTTCTTTATAATGCAGAAAAACAAGCTTTATCAAATAAAGTAAAAAAAAAACCAAGCTTCATATTTAAAAAAAAATATTGAGGACGTCATAACTTTGACAAATTTGACGTTTTATTTTTTTGACTTATGTTAAAAGACGCGGAATAAAATAAACTGTTTGGCGTGTTTTTGCATTTTGTTCAAAAATGAACATTGTACGTTTTATGAATTTTGTGCGTTACTTTATCATAACCCTGTATATACTATATTACATAAAATCACTATTAAATTTTGAATAAGAAGGTAGAATTATGTAGCACAGACATTAATGTTTAAAAACGTTATGTTCTTAAAAAATATTACCTCCACCCTGAATAATAAAAGCATAAAAAGCAAGTCAATTTATTTCGCTTAAATTTAGAGTGGCAGTGACAACAAAAAATATCCAGAAAGTTCATGTAGGCAACTAAATATATTTGACAATGATTTCTGATCTCATTCCCGGACTCGACGAGTGAAAAGAGTCCAAAAATTTCTCGCACAAGTGAAATTTATCGCGGCAATTACATTTACTACAACCTCACTGCTTTATCGATGCATTTTATCTCGGCAAATTAAATCTATTCTTACGGGGCACTTCTCTCTCTCTCTCTTCTTCTCTCTCGGGTGCATGCACTGCTGCTAAACGGAATGAATAGTAGCAGTAGCGAACTAGGAAACGCTTCCATCGATATTTTACATTTGCAACGGGCGGCATTATACGAAATGTCTAATTGAGAGCCACGGAAGACTGCAAACTTGGATGCAAACATGGAAATGTAATTTAATGTATTAGGGCGAAGTCTCACCTGATATAATACTCGTACGACAGTTGTGCAAGTGAATCAATATAAATTGCTAACCTGTCATTGGAGAATGTAATACTGGAATGTGGAATAGTTCGAAATTAATTGTGTTTCGAAGATAAATCCCGCAATTAATTCCAACGAGTTTATAAGAGAGTGTGTCATGGATTAATGTGGTACGAAGAATATCTTCTCCGCATTTACTTTGTTTGTACGTATATAAAACAATTTGAAGAAAGAAATTTAAAATATGTATATCTAGGACCCCAAAAATGTACTAATCTAAACGGAGAAATAGGTTACAAATTTTCAGAAACTCTTAAACAACGCTGCACAAAAATATCTAAAGATGGAAGTGCTATGTAATACCACTAACTCAGGCTGTCCCAGAAATGAAAAGACGGGGTAGCAGGTATGTAAAGTCCGAACAGAAACAGGCCCAAATATACCGCAATAACGAAGAAATTCAAAATTTAATTTTCTATGTTGTCTTTTAGATAAAAAAATTACATTACGAACCTGGCACAGAATGTATGTTTATAAATACACGTAAGAATGCTCATTTGTAAATAGAAACGAACACGCATTCATAGAAAAATACGCTTTTATTTGTATAAAACGGGAAAAAACGTTAAATCGTACTCATTCATATGAAACATATTTTTTTCCAGATGGGCGACCCACTTTATTGCAGACAATAAAAGATTGTTTTATTTTTAAAATAGGAAGGTTGTTGCTCTTTAATGTATTCGTAGTCGGAAACAGCTGATTATTATTATTTTAGAATATTCAATAAATCGTAGTTTTTCTAGATTACAGTAAATATCAAGAATGTAATTATTTTTTTCTAGCAGATGTAAAATTAAAGTAATTAATGGTTTGATATTTATTATGAAGTATCTATTCCTCCTCCTTTTTTTTAACACAAGTAATATGATGGTCCTGAGAAGGACCGATTGTGAAAGTGAAGCAGGTGGATATTTAGTCCAGGGTCGGCGTAAGGCCAATTGAATTATTTATTATTTTTTTCTGCCGTCTGCGCACGAATAAAGACTTGATATTTTGAGGGTACGTTTTAGCAAATTCACTAGTAATGCGAATTAGGCATATGTACATACACTAGCCCGATTAATTGCGAATGCGCGACAATTCTCTGACGTCATTATTGTGAGCGGTCAAAGTTCATAATCCAAACAAACCGCACAGCCATTTTTCTCCCGTGTAAATTATATGGTATGAAAGTAAGACAGTACGTCTAAGTATTTTAATAAAGAGTGTTTAAATAAATTGACTTTTTTAGTAATAGGTATGATGTGTGAAATCTGTTCTAATGAGTACTATAGTTTAACACAGAAAATACTTGTATTTTCAGATTTATAGACAATTTATATTGTCTATAAATCTGAAAATGTGTGTTTGTGTTTACAACAAACTGTGGCTGTTTTTCCTGAAAGATTTTATTTATACCTACCTAGTAATTATTTTAATCTTATCACATTTAGATTCCTCAAAAAAACATGAAATTATAATTATCAAAGAATTCTACTGAACTTGTATATGCAAAACCTTTATTAAAATAACTTTCTATGCTGGATACAATTGAAATATTGTTTCTTTCCTTGAAGTATATTGCTTTGTATTATTGATATAGTTAAACTTGCAAGTTCATAAGAATGTTCAACAGAATAATGAAGAAAAAACAGTCACTATTTTTTTTTGAAAACAGAAAGATATATTGTCTATAAATCTAAAAATACAAGTATTTTATGTGTTAAACTATATTGAATCGTTTCAAATATCATACCTAACACCAAAAAGGTCAATCTATGTACACAACTTTTATAAAATTGCTTTGAAACAACCTCTTCTTTAACTCCATATACTTTACTCGCAATAAAAAGAAGTATCCAGTTTGTTTGGATTTTGAACCTTGCCCTAGGATAATAGTGAGGTCAACAGAAAATGCCCGCATTATTGCCGCGGAATCCATAAGATGTAATCACCGTGTGAATAGGAATTAAAAAAGCACTTAATTATTATGGTATGAGATGCAAGAATATCAGGCAGCAGTCTTATCTCTAGAACATTGTAAGACGAAAAGGAGGGGGAGAAATAAATGGAACCATTATATTTCTAGAACAAGCAAAACAATTTGTGATTGGCTTCTAGATGCTAGAACAAAAAGAATCAAACCTTTTGAAAGGCTCTCGAAACATTGACGGAGATATTTGTCACCAGTACCACAAGGAAACGTCCTAACACCATCGTAAAGATGGTTTTCTAAAACATATCATCAGGAGAAGGACCGGACTGGATAGTATAGAAACAAAAGAAAGATGACGTAACAAACGCAAAAGAAGACGAAGAAAATGAAGAAGAAGAAAATGATAAGCAGGAGAAAGAGGAACAAAAACTAGACTAAGACGAAGAAGAAGAAGAACACGAGGAAGACGAGGAGTAAGGTGAAGAGGAGAGAAACGAATCAAAGAAAAAAGATAAAGAATTAATTAATTAAACTAAATAACAAAACTAATCTTTTTTTTAAAATACATAGTATCCATCTCTGATTTTTTCCTAAACTTGTTTCCACCTTGTAATTATAATCTGCTGCATAGCACTGTTAATTTAATTAGAAAACTTATCTTTGTGTGATATTTGGAGACACACTTATCAGTAAATGCATCAAATAAAATCGTTAAATCGTCCTGAATTACATCAGGCAACCGTCACTAAGAGAGAGGCTCGCAGGTGGGTGTATAATACTAAATGTTAAATCATTTAAAAATTAATTCTTTCAGTGTATGAAAATCGTAATTAAATTTTCTGCTTAGCATTGATATCTAACCAGAAAAGTTTAAATATAAAAATATATTCTTCGCTAGTCAGGTGTCCTATCCTATGCAAGTCAGAACGATTTCAAGATTCGACTTCAGACACCCTCGATTGGCCGATTGATCGTGAGTTCAATTCTTACACAAATTTTTGTAATTAAATATATGTATATCAAATTTCAAACACTGAGATTTAATTACTCAGAAATTAAATTTTATTATTATCTGTATTTAGTTATCCCATCTTCAGTGATTAACATTCGATTTTTATGTTAAGAAATTTCCAAAATATGCTTTTTTCTTTCTTATATAAGGAAATCTCCTAAATGCCCCACACACCAACATCGAATATTTTCTAATGTTCTGACGACATTAGTCATTGTTTAGAAAAAAATAATTAATGTGCCAGAATAAAATCCAAATTCGATTATGGTACAGCGGCATTTTATAGACTTCCTGGTACAAGAAGGTGAATTGCATCATACTTGAATTTTTTTGCTAAGTAAACAACTAAGAGAATCTACATTTTAGACTAGATTTAATATTTTTCATGAAATTCTAGTTCGAAATACAGGCTATAAATGTCAGTAAAGTGATACTTTATCGAACGAGTCTGATTTACGAGCCAAGCGAGTGAAGCGAGCGCGGCGAGTAACAGACGAGTTCGGTAAAGGTATTTTACTGACGTGGTGCATACAAAATTTTATCGCCAACCGTGAAAATTGTTAATTTAAGAAATAAAGATATAATAACTTATGACAGTTTATGACAGTGACAAACGATTTATGTTTAAAGTCGTCAGTTATGGCTACGCTGACAGATATTAGCGGCAGGTAAAGTACTTTATTGTACAGTACGATAAAGTGTTTGTTTACCTCCGTAAAATGTTATGGTAACGCGTCACTTTACTGGCGGTTGGCGATAGAAACTATTATAGTTTACAAGTCATATCGTTGGGATCGCAGAGCGTTTGAATGTTAAAGAAAAACTACTTCCGTAAGCTAAATATGCGTGTTCTCCCTCTTTATCTATGTTCATTATTCTATTCACACCATCAAAACTTTCATTTGATAGCTACCTATTCTTACCATATGTTTCATCAACTTTAAACTAAAATACACACATTTTTTTAATACCCACTATTTTCACCTTCGGTTGAAAATCGTAATTTTCTGCTAAATCAACATATATCCTCTTAGAATGACGTTTATTTTAAAAAAACAGATTCCTTTTCGCACTACTGGTACATCCCATATTGGTTCTCTAGCAAATTCGCCCGTTGATACTTTTGAAACTAATTTTTTCTGCGGTTGTACTACTTACTTTATTTCAAAAGCTATTTGACTCATCCATTTCAGAAAAAAATGTGTCTACCCTCGGATCTATCGTACTATTCTCCACTGCTTCATTCATCATGATTCGACATGTTGGATTATACTAGCATTTATTTCACGCCAGCCTTTATATCTACTGTCTACCATTTCCTATAATCTCTACCGCCTTCTAAAACTTCTACATTAACCTTGACTTTGAAAGCGCCTGTTCTTGTTTCAACCTTGACTTCAACACGTACTTATGACTGTAACCATGATTTGACCTTGACCTTGACCTTAAGCCTCAACCGATTCTGGAACCTCCTCATTGACCTTCATCTTTGCTGCATGCATGATTAAGGTCAACGAGGAGGTTCCAGTGTCGGTTGAGACCCTCTACTGAAAGGATCCGAAAGCTAAATTTTATGTTCATCAAGTATATTGTCGAAAATGCCAACATGGTTAGGTTTATTCTGCTGTCACTTATACCATCTTTGCTATCTCTAGGATTTATATTATTTATATTACCTGGAAATAAATAGAAGGGGGTCTGTTATATTTCAAATTTTTCATCAAAATTTTTGTTTATTTCACTCCAACAGCAATGGAAAGAATTAATAATTCATCACGATACCAGTGATGAAGTATGGAAACTGTTTAAACTTGTCTAAAAGAGGGAAAACTTGAAAACAATATCAACTTTAGATTAACTAATAATACAATTATTTTTTTTAGTTGTGTGTTTCTTTAACCGATTTATTGAACTTTTACTTATAGGAGTTAAAAAAGGTTCGTGAATTAACATTTTTTATTAGTACCTCGTGTAAATGTGCATCTTACATCTTCCTTATCGGCCATTCTACAGATATATTGGCATGCTATTAGAGTGTTTACAAACAGCGAATGAATTAAACAGGAACCAGGCCCTTTTGAAAACAAATCCCTCCATCTCATTTACACTCTACTCACCAAAATGAAACTAAAATATCGTTTTGCCGGACATAGATCCCCAATTAATCCCAGAAATTAACGAAATCAAATAAATGCTGAGTGGGCAGTCGGAACTTCCAACTTAGATTCTTCACACATCCCGGAACGGCAGTATCATAAAACGTGAAGAGGGTGGGTGACCTTGTTTTTGCTAAAACTGCGCGGATTAGATTTGGTGGAACGGTTTTCGCTTAACGAGCAGGAAAAAGGCATTCCCGAAGTGATTTCCCATTCACATAATTTATCGGAATCACTTTCACCCGACCAGCTCAAGGCGCAGAAGATATCCACTCACGAAGATCTTTCGCGAAAGGGCCAAAACTGAACTGCATTAATTAAGAGCGTATCGAGCAACATTTTCGAAAGAGGGGAAGAGAACTAAAGAGAGAGAGAGAGAGAGAGAGGGAGAGGGAGAGAGAGAGGGGGGGGGCGAAACAACAATGTGAATAAAAGGAAAATCCACGTGGTCGACATGTTTTAGGATATCCTATTGCTTATATGTTACAACATATTCCATGTTGTAGAGATGTCGCATTCAGCTTTGTTTGTTGTATATGTCTGTACCCAAGAGCAAATAGAATTTACCAGAGGCGATACGTAATGAACAGGACTAGAGATATGACGTTTTGCAGTCCTTCTGTTGTCCGCACTCTCAGCGCCAACGTGTGTGTGTGTGTACATTAAATGGGAACGTAGAGAAACATTAACTTCGTAATACATATTATCAGTATAGGTACGGCAAATTGAAAATGCATGTAGAACTGTTGCAGTAATATTATTTTAATGCTGTCCTAATGGACTTTCCTCGGAAAGTAATCCATTTTAAAAACACTTTTCTTTTCTTTATTTATCTTTCCATTATATTATTATGTGCTTAATAGAAAATAATAAAATTAAATTTTCACACGACAGCACATCGAATCGGTGATGAATATGTGTATATTCGAAATTCTTCGGAGTTTTTAAACGTGACCTAGTTTTTAATCAGGTTATGATTGTAATCATCAACAGCTGTATAAACATATTGTAACAAACTAACAGTACCTTTTCATGTTTTAATAATCATTATATTTGTAAGGGGAATTATTTTTCAAAAATTGCGATATCTTTTGTCATCAATTTAATTAGCGATGGATAAAAATAAAATGCTACATATAACCCCTCTCAGGTGATTATTTTAATCGTTTCTAAATTTAAACTACTCTCGTTCATTTAATATGGCAGCAAATGTTTCATTCCCACTCACCCGATACGTCTTCAAGATTGCGTACGTATATTGTGGGACTGGACTTTAATGATTAATTCAATTTGAAATTGTGTACTGAAATAGCAGTAATACAATAATACGTAGCAAACTGTACGTTATGTAATGTGATGTTCCAATGTATTATATATTACTCAAGTTCGTGAACACAACGCACTTGGCTTCCCCCACCTTGCTTTCAATAACGATGTTTACAAGTTACGATATGTATATATAAAATTAGTTGCCTCTATCGCAGTAAATATAGGTGACGTTGATGGACGGACTATTGCGCCGAAAGTATTTTAGTTAAGTCATAAGCGCTGTGTGTAGCGAGTCGATCTGTTGTTTACTTTTATTAGTTACATGTATTTTATTGCCTATTATGTCCTGTTCATATCTATCGTGAGACATTGATGAGAGGTAGGTAAGAGATTTCCCTGCGATACTATTTGACAGTATACAAAATTTGCAATGTATTAACATGTAGAACATGTTAATACATCGCAAAAAAACCATTTAATTCGGATCTACTTGAAGTGGTAGTAGCGTGTAACATTCTATGGAATACAATGATTCATCCTGAGATTACTCACTTTTTACAAAATTGTGTTAACTGTAAATGTAGTGACTTGCGTGTGTCCCTGGAACCCACCTTGAGAACATATTATTTTTTTCCCGATGTACGATGAAATCAAGACTTCCATTCTCATTGAATAAATATCAAATCTGGATTCACGATGTCTTCGACGCTTCTCTGGTACTGAGGTCATGTATACTGAAACCGGAGAATCAGTTAATGCACGTCATACCTAATGTATGACTTTTATTTGCAATGTTGTCAGTTGTAGGGAGCCTTAATTTGAGTTGTTATATACTTCAGGTTATGTTCATATACCGTTTGACTGAAATAAAAGTAGATATAGGGAAACACAAACACGCACACAAGTGCATGCAAACATGAAATGGAGGGGTACGATAGTAGGGGACTACAGATGAGTTCATATCGGGCGTGATATCGGGACACCGGGGTACCGAGGCTTTAGTGCACAACGTGTCTTTTAGTATGCAGTGAATTAACACAACCTTCTGTACGAAATTGTTTCACAATCTTATGGATAGCTGGCACAGAGGGAGGTGGACGATTTTCATACGCCGCAACAAATACATTTTGCACGTCTTTGTACGAATTATCCTTGGCATACCATAACACAATCTGTATTTTTTCCTCGACAGTTAAGGGCATTTTATTTTAATATTTGCGAGTCTGCTCAGATACAATGTAACGTTCACGCTCTAAAGTTACGGAACGAATGTGTTGTCCCCGCTTTCGATCTCCCCACTATCTCCCCACACCACCGGTCTTATACATAGGTACATGTTTATGTGTGTGTATTTGAAGATGCATATTAACTTTTAACTACGACAATCTGTATGTTTCAAATGACAAACTGAACGTTTAAATTTAAGTCTAGAAGAAAGGTATATCTTTATAGTAATCATGTTGAGTGTTATTAATTGCGGAGAAAAAAATAGGATGAATTTTTGTATTATAATATTGTTCAGGCAATTACACTTGTACATGTTGAAAATAATAAGAAATAACAGTTTATTAATATAGATAGTTCAAAAATATATTTAATATTTCAAATTTAAGATTACAGTAACTATAATGGCAAATTATAAACAATAATATATTTAAGTAATTATCTAGCACATTAAATTTGATATTATGTAGTATATAAAGAGACACAACAAATTAATCCGTGTCTGAATCACAAGTGGTATCACTATTATCACCTAATGTATAATTAATTCAGCAGCATCATCTTTGTCGAATCCCACTTCTCTGTACCACCATTTTTGTATTTCTTTCTCGGTATGATTAATACTACTTTCCCATACTTCTGAAGTAATTGTACTTAATGCTACCTTCCACAATGAAAGGCATTTGTCTTTTCCATATCTATCTCTTCCAATATTACGATTGTGAGAACTTTTTGTTATTCCCCATAAATTTTCAATGGGGTTGAAAATGTAGTGGTAAGGTGGTAATCTGAAAAATTTATGAATATACTGTCAGGGTTTTTATCTACTAGATACAAGATGCAATAATTACTTTTTATACATATCTTCTTCATAAGTAACATTATTTGTCAATAACCAATGATTAATACCTGCTTTATTCCAACTAGAGTTAGGTACTTTATTTTCTAATGTAGAATGGTAACTCGCATTGTCCATTATAATCATAGATGGGTTTTTGTAGTTTAGTATTAACTTATTTTCAAACCAGGAAAGAAATTTATATTGATTCATCTCCCACTGATAATTTCGTTTTAGACGAAAATAAGAATCCCGTGGTAAACCAAAAACCAACGATCTTATGTTGCCACCACATAATTTTCTTCAGACCCAATCAACTCTGCCAGGTATTCTTCCATTAATTTAGGATGATGCTATCATTAAAAAAATCAAATGGAATTTCAATGTTATTGGCATATGTAATGAGAATTTATTGTTTTCTCTAAATCCGTTAAAGTAAAATACTGCCGTCTATCGTTATATCAAAAAAGCAAGAGCTAATAAGAAATTTTCTTTGTCATATTAGTTTTTCTTAACTCAAAATTAGTAAGATTTGATTAATGAAGTGTAGTAAACATTAAAAAATATTTTCTTTATTGGGCAGTGAAATGAGACCATAGTCAAGACTGACATGTCGATTATTGTCGACATCTTAAATTTTATAAACAAAGTATTTCTTGTTTACACATTGATTTTTTAAATAATAGCGTATATCTGTATACATATATCGAATGCAAACAATCATAAATCATTATGAATCAGTATTATTAAGGAACGAATATAAATGAACAAATACAGGATATTGGCCAATATTGCGATTTCCAGACGACATGTCCCTTACGGAGGCCCTCTTCCAGTAATGTGTATCTCGGGAAAGCGTCGTTTAAAATAAATCGTATATCGCAAAATAATACACATATGACGAAGTTATCTTTGAAGGACCGTGTGAAAATCAATATTAAATGTATGATAATGGACGAGTGAAGTGATTATGCATTGTTGTACGTGTATGTATTGGTTGCTGTCGGTATATGTACGTTTAGAGTGGGTGTATAAACACGATGATAATGGAACATTCAACTTTAACTCGCCTTATCACAATAAAAATAATTGTTATCGTTTGTTAAGGCCTTTCGGAAACTATTAATGAAGCGTATGTATGTATATTATCATGCCGCAGTAATTGGATAGATTGCGAATAGTACAATCTGCATGGGAAGAACATACATTTTCAATTTAGTATCTCTATTTAAACTGGCGTCTTGTTTAAAGACAAGACATAAGTAATTTTAAAATAACATTTGTTCAGATTGTGTAGTAATTTTAAAAATACACGTCATTTAAATTTATGTAGCAATTTATAATCAACCACTAATAGTTTCCGTGAATACTTATCAAAACTTTGCAAAACGGAATGGGACATGGGAATCTAAAACAGAGAGAAAGAAGGTGATGGCAATTTTTTTTACAGCAATATTCGAGTCTGAATAAAAAAGATGTTTTTCATGGTATTCCAGCAGATGTTACTCTGTCCTGAATATACAATTTCTTTTCAGCGGCCAGTTTCTTCTGGTAGAAATGTGCATACCATCCTTATTCATAATTTTTGTCCTTGTAGTGAAATCTTCACATAGGATACAATCTGAAAAATATCTTTATTGAGAATCGAATATTGCTGTACAGAAAATGAACCTCTTACACCAATATTCGATTCTGAATGAAGATACTTTTCATGGTATTCCTGCAAATGTTTTAGTGGCCAGTCTATTCTGGTAGAAATGAGCATCACCAACCTCACCCATAGCAATTTTTGTCCTTGTAGTAAAAGCTTCACGTCGGATATAATCTGCATACCAACTTAAACAATATTTTAGGGACTCTTTTTTTTTCGTTGAGGGGAGAATTAGATGTCATACAGATTTTTTTTAAAATTTCTCTCTCTCTCTCTCTCTCTCTCTCTCTCTCTCTCTCTCTCTCTCTCCATCCCCCGTCTCTCTCTCTATCACCCTTCTTTATCTACCTCTCTCTTTCTATGTGCCAGTGTGTGTGTGTGACCACGGGAAGTCCGATTAGATTTTCATTGAAATCGGTGTACCAGAAGTGGTAGTTTCAGAGAAAAAATCAAGTTTTACAGATATTTATAAAAAAGTTTGCAGGCGTTTTGAAAACAGATTTTTTTTGCAAATATCCCGAAGGTCATACATTCTATATAGATTGATTAAACTCAGAAAAGTATTTAGAACCGGATTTGGAATAATTTTTGTCTAAAAAAATTTCAATATTCTGACCGGAAATCACCATTACTTTCAGGTTTGTTAAGAGGATAAAAGTATTCAAAACTCAATTTAGATCAACTTTTGTATAAGAAATTTGGAACGCACATGTGTATAGAAAAGTCATGTTGTGTCTACGAGGAAAGAATTGAACAGGAGAGATAATAAACTGGTGGGGGAATAGGTATTATTTAGACGGAGTTACCACTTTAAGGCAAGTCGTTATGGCAATATTGACCAATCATAGTTTATAAAATGAGTATTTTGAATAACTTGTCATATATCTGACACTACATCTGACATGTAACATACATATACTATGCATTGAGGCGGTCATATTGAGTTACCACGTTTGGACAAATATTATTATTAAGGAGACTCCCTCCTGTTCTATTTTTTACTCGTAGTGTTGTGTCCACACGTCATTTATTTTACTAAGGACTGTCATAGCAAACGTCAGATGAATTTTTTGACCCGTCAATTCTGAAGTTTTCTGTGCCGTTATAATCAACCTGACCTGGATGTACATGTGTCATCGTTAGCTGTGCTAGGCAACCTCCATACTGAATACTGAAATTTCGCGTATGCTCTTTTCTTACGGGAAAAAAACGACACAGAGATATTTTTCTCAGACTCCCCGTTTTTAACACTTCTCTTCGGAGCATCGCCCACACTTTTGCAGAGTTACAACCTGGCCTATGCGTTAACTAATTTAAGAATAAATTATAGCTGATATATAGTTTTAGTTTTATTTACATCTTAGATCATATTATTGATTATGTTTACTTCTCTTTACTTTAACATAACTTATGAATCCAAGTACAGTTTGTAAATATTATTATTATTTTGTTTATGCACGGTCATTTTTCTTATAGGTGACTGTTAATTTATCTGTATTTCAGAATTTTTTTTAGTTTGTAAATAACAAACTATTAATTAATGACATTAGTTATTTCTCAGCCCTTTTTTTTTGTATTTGGAAAAGACTGTTGAACAATAAAACGAATATAATGTAATCTGGCAATGGTGTATTGATCAATTAAACAAGTTCCCTGATTTCACATTTTGAAAAAAAAGGCATATTTGAGGGTACAAATTTTTCAAACATTTAAAACTCGATAAAACGCTGGTTTAACAAAGAAAATTCACTCTTCCCTGTCACATCTCAGTCGTTTTTTGTCTTGTATAGGTACTAACAAGTGATCACGTCTGTCATAACATAAATCGTCCAATACAAGATTGAACGTAATGCTTGATTTGGAAGTAGATGGTCTCCGCAGACCTTTTGACAAAACATTATATCCGCTCAACTGCGTTTGAACGATTGCTCATCTAAATTACAGCTGGTTACATGATCTTTTACCTTTAGCATGTCTGTTGAAGCACCAAGCATTGATTGATTATTGCCACGTCTAAGAACCAAGTAAAGGTGACCACCACCATTTCATCCAACTGATACTGATTCTGTACCTAGAGAGGTTTGCGTCAATTAGGTCTGTACCGCTCATGATCGGTTGTATTCAAATGGTCGTTGCACTTGAACAATTTGTTTGTCCTTTTCAGAATAGTTCTTCACCATTGAAAGAAGAGCAACACCGTGGCATGTAGAAGCTACTCTAACTGCATTATTGTGCATTCACTTCACTAAGATAATACCATCTTCTTTATCAATCAACGACATGAACTTTTGATTTGAGAAACACTTTTTTCTATGGTTGCGGCTATTTTTTGGGAATTCACGTATTCGGGTAATGTCATACCCTCTATTCTTCAGCTAAAATAAAAAGAAGCCAGTAAATAAGTTGTAAAGTAGAAAGAAAAGAAGATGTTTTGTATAGACCAGTAACTCATCGTATGAGCGGTGCAGCGCATTACCAAATTCATAATTTTTATTGCTCCTAGGATTTTGACTCTCATACATGTCAAAGTTTACTAAATAGCCTAAATTTGTGTTGAGACACCACAATTTATATTCGAATCTGATGACTTTTGATAAATTTTTTGCATGAACGCCTTTCGAAGTACTTGATCACTGACTCATCAAAATCCTAGTGCTCTAAAACCAAATTTATTGTAAGCATATTTTTCAATTTCAGGATCAGGTTTTGTGTTGTCTGCGCAATGCAAATATCTTAGAATCTGTCCAAACCAATGAGATCTGTTTGGACAGATTCGTAATCGTAATATTTTTAACATCATTTTGACATTCTCAATAAGAATTCCGACCATTGCGACCAGTAAGGATTAGACTAACAATGGCACACTTCATATCTTCCGTTGAAAATTTTGGATCAAATTCGTTTAAAAACAATGCATACTTTGTAGATTGCTCCACCAAGAAATCTATAATTTTATTGACTACTAGATCCATGAAGGAGTTAATTATTCGTTAGTCGTACCTCCACTTTCGCGCAGAGTAGGTTTCTTTAGAGGTTATCAATGAAGCCTGGCCCATTGTCGTCCCCAGAATTTTCATCTGACAAAGTGTTTGAATCGGGGGCTCTACAAACACTTGATCTACGTCCATATCATCGGCATAAAACATTTGAAGTGTGTCTTTTGAAGTTAACAGTAAAAGTTGGCGGTCCATTACTGGATGACGTTACTATATCGTAACATCAGGGAGAAACTGAACCCCCAGAGCCAACACGTAATCAATCATAAAAACTGAATCATATATCTCATACATAGATCAATCAGTTATCACAAAGGAATCGATACAATTCTTACTGAATAGTTTACAGTTATAAAATAGTAGTACTTACCTTAAGTAAACGTCTAAGCACTGGTGAAGGTAAAATTCAAAAAAGTTTTTTGGAAAATACTTATTGTTTAAACCTAAACCACTTCTTTAACAATCTGAGCACAAATTGACATAACTTCAACCATCTGAATTTAATATTTCGCTCATAGATTAAACTACTTTGAAAGGTTTCTGTTATCTAAATTTGATGAGAACTTTAAAAGTGGAATAATATACAGTATGTTCTGTTAAAAATAACACTAATATTGTGTACTTCCTGTCTAACAGAAAGTTTATCAAGTAATTTTAAAATGTACATTTCCTGTATTATTCCTCTTTTCTCAGTTCTAACATAAATAGAATTAGTTAAAAAATACGCCTATCTGTCTGTACATCCTGTATACAATAAAAAAGGTGGTGTGTGCAACGTATATCATGAAATAAAAAGGTGTGTACAAATGTTCGATTTCCGAAACTCGACTGCAGTCGCCAAGAAGAAAACTGAATGGTCCATACTCAGCCATATATTTCTACTTGAAATGCATGGCCCTTGAAAATAAATACGAAAGCGCTACACGGCAAAACACCAAAACTCAACGCAAATATTACAGGACAACGATTTTGCAGTCATTAATAACACAATAAATTGTATCACCAAACGACCAGCGACCAGCCGCGTAACGGGGAGTGGTCTTAACATAAATATTTTTTAATAGTTCATGCTTCGATAATTCGGGGTTAAATACAACATTTTGATTAAAATCTCCGCGTTCAATGTAACGCAGTAGATATATTGGTATAGGCGTTACTTAAGCATTACCGTGTACTTGACTTCTATATAGGAACGGTCGATTTTTATTTATTTCGTTTTTTTCCTTTACTTTTGCAATTCGAACTGAAAGGATATGTATGCGTAATATGTGATTAACTAATGTAATTATATGCTATATTTATACTAGGTTTCTGTAACTCTCTTACACGAACACAAAACTATTGGGTTATTATCCAATTAAATTATTTAACGTTAACATTAAATATTTAACTAAATTATATTTATTTGTAAGCAGATAATATCTTAGATAACAGAGCAGCAATTTTTTACGTTTTGCTTTGATAATTTAAATATTGTGAAAATATTGTACTGCTGTTGCATTATTATTGAAATTAGACACCTAACTTGAAATATATACAGTATACTCTCTTTAAACTGAACACTCGTTGTCGCCGAAATTGTATCCGCTTCTTTTAATATGCTTCACAAAATGCTGCGGTATTGGAAGGAAAAAAATATATCTTGGTATTTGTCAATTTTAGATGACGTGGATGAGATGTAGCATCATCGAGGAAAAGCAGTATTTTTAGTTTTTGTAGTCTCATTTTTTTTTTGTAAAATTGTTGCAAGTATTCAGACATTAAATCGCAGGTTATCCATGCTTTTTTATTGAGTCGTCATATCACTGACAAGCTGTCCAAACTGACTTTACAAAAAACACGAGTTCTTTCAGATTTTCCTATGACAAGCAATTTTCCGAGCCCCTGTTATGTTAACATAAGGTATAATTAAATGTTGGTCCATCTTTAGTCATTTTCACGTGCATGCATGTTTTATTGGGTAAAGCATAAAAAACTAGGTCGTTGTATCAGGGTTACAAATAAAAACTTGGACTATAGCCACATAATAATGACGGAATTTCGGAAATATAACGTTCAACGTCGCCGGGACTAATACTAGCACTTTTTCTGAAAATTGTCTGAAATGTGATGTTGTGCTTTCTTTTAAATCGCTGTAACCATCCAGACGATGCACTAAAATTTTGGTAACGCAACTGCTCAGCGATGCCTTTCGCCTTTGATCTTATTAGAGGTCCTAACAATGGAATATTTTTGTGTCTCACTTTAATAAACCATTCCATTAGTTTAGCAAAGTTAAATCCATCCGTTTTGAAAAAGCTTCAATTCCACTTCTATGAAAGTTCATTCCTTTTGCTTATAATGTTTGCCGCCTGCGTTTTCGCATGAACACTAACTTCTCTAAGAGTTAAAACTATATCCAGGAAAAACAGAGAAGCAATAACACAAACCACGGATTTCATCACCCCCAAGCAATTAAACACCATAGTAAAAGAGCTAAAACCTAAAAAAGCCCCAGGACCGGACGGAATCTCCAATAAAATGCTTAAAAATATGCATTATGTTCTTACTTAACATCATCAACGCCATATTCAGGAGTCAAACATTCCCAAAATGCTGGAAACATGCCACGGTAGTAATGATACCAAAAGTAGGAAAAAACCAGAGCTTACCGATGAACTACAGACCCGTCAGTTTACTTTCTGCAACAAGCAAAGTAGCGGAAAAGGCAATCCTGTCCAGGTTGATCCATCACTCAAAGGTACATCAAGTCATCCCAAATGAACAACATGGGTTCAAGAAACATCATTCTACGATCACCCAGTTAGCCAGAGTTACGGAACACATTCACTATGGCTTTTTCAAAAACCTCTCCACAGCCGCAGTATTTCTCGACGTGTCCAAGGCCTTCGACAGGGTTTGGCACCAGGCTCTAATCTACAAACTTTATGCAAAGACTTATCCAATTCACCTTATTAAAATTATTCAATCCTTCCTATCTCGCAGAACCTTCCAAAATCCAAAATTCTTCTTCTACTCCCAGATTCCTCACATCCGGCGTTTCCAAAGGCTCAGCTCTGTCACCTCACCTATATGCAATATTCATATCAGATATCCCTAAGACCCCAAATACTCTCCTGGCAACATACGCAGACGACACCGCCATCTTGGCGTCCTCAATAAATCAAATCACAGCAATTTCAACCCTATAATCTGCCACCGGCAAACGTATAGCCTGATGCCATACCTGGCGCATAGGAATAAATGGAGATAAGACTCAAGCCATCATCTTCCTAAGGAAATTAAAGCCGCTTCGTGGAAACATTTACATTGATCATAAAGAAACACCATAGCTACCGCACCTCAAGTACTTAGGAATCAATCTGGACAGGAGACTTACGTATTCCTATTCATTTGCTTGCTTTGATGTGAAGCAATCCTTGTCACATTCAATATCATAGTAGCTAAGTGGTTCATCTTCGTCCTCATCAGAAAGATCGAGAATGACTCCTTCAGATTCTGACAAATATGAGATAGTTCTGGACTTGTAGCAATGCTTTTTATTGCTTCTTCTTGGTACTACTTCTGTTTTTATTACTGCATTGGGGTGTAGACAAAACACCAGTTAGTTTTCAACTGGCCTTCTTTAATGTATGGCTACTTATAAATGACACTGGTGAAACCAAATCGATCGATATTCCTGGAGTAAAATTAAAAGTAGCTTATTCTCGAGTTCTTTTCTGTACAAATTAGAGCCCAGATGAGCCCGGTGTCGTTAAATCTTCTCGCTGTACAGATGAATATGGTGCTGGTTGTTGTTCAGTACCGGCTTCGACAAAACTCCTCGGACTTTATACTAAGAAAGCATGGTCAGGAATTGACTTAAGCTTAAATAGCTGTACTTTAGTGGAAATGATTATCTGCAAGCATCATAATAATACCCGCTTAATGATTTAAAAAGTAATATATCTAAGGTAGTGCGTCTTCTGTGGAGGCAAACAGAAAAGTATTATTTCATGCTCTTCTGTAACTCGGAGAGTATCGAGATTTATAAATAAATAAAATGCCCATCTAATATCAACAGCTCAACTGAAGATGGGTTTTCGGAATGTGTTTTTTCAACTAGCTGAGAAAAATTTCGGCAATAACGTAAATCAACTTTTCATTCATTCTTATGTATTGCCTCCTTTGTCATAGATAAGAACCATCATACCATTTGTCTTTGCGGTTTCTTCTTTTGAAAATACAATACAGCATGCAGCATCGTGACCATCTCCTGTACTTAGTTGGGGACATGTTCCGTCATTATTTAATACTTTTTGTTTGGCAGATAACAAATTTTTTGTCAGCTGTTGGAAAGTTTTGAAGCATGGATAATAATTACCAATATTGATTATTATAATACGGATTTTATTTTGCATTAAGTTCGAATGGCAAAAAGATAAATGTATTTGAATCTATTGATGCCAAAAAGAACCAAACTGTCTAACCGATGTAACGTTCTTCAGATTTTCACTAAAGATTATTTTTAAACATCGCCAAATATTGCAAGTGAAAACAGGCATGGACAGAATATTCCATTCCTTGATTTAAGGTCTACATGATTGTCTGGAACTAATTCCAGCCATATAAGGGATAATTCGTTTTTGTGCTAAAAATACATTATTTGTAGCAAACGATCCTCCCCAAACAGTAATGCCATGCAACAATCTAGAGTAAATATTAGCAAAATAAATCGATAGCAATGAATCAATGTCAATTATAGTTTTCAAATTACGGATCTGATAGCAAGTGGAGTTTAATTTACTTATAATATCCCGAAAATAACCATCCCAAGAAAGTGCTGCATCCATATTCATACTTAAAAACTTCCGTTCACTAACACGTTCTATTTCTTTATGTTGCGGAAAGATATGTAAATCTACCTGAGTCTTATTTTGTATTATATGAAAAACCATAAATTTTGTCGTGTCATTATTTAGATATAACTTTTCAGAAATATTTGAAACACGACAGCGCTAATATCATCAGCATATACAGTTATTTTGAAAGCCCCCAAAGAGTACTTTTTTTTCGTATATAACGTCATACTCCTACTTCAGCGGTTTCGCTGTTATAACGGTGTTTCTTCGCAGTTAGACCGTACCTCGACATTTTTTTTTTGGCAGGAACTAAATTGTCCCGGCGTTTCGGTTTCGAATTTAGGGATAGACTAAGACCTCTTCTAACTACTCCTAATTTTTTTTCAAGTGATTTATGGAAAGAAGATAATTTTTCATTAGGCTTTGAAAATAGTCATTTTTTTCTAAAATATCAAATGGGAACCATATAAAATAATTATATCGTTGGATAATCGAAATTCCAAGTTTTCCATATATTAAAAAAAACACACATTTCATTACAAAATTAAAAAGAAAAGAAAGTTGTTAGGTCAATTTGTTGAAAAACGTCTTTTTGCAAAGTCACCTGTCATGATAAAACAATAGAAGTGCAACTGTCAATGCAAACGGAAAAAATAACAATAAACTGACAGAAGCATTATTGTTATCTGATAAACGTTGCGAAAATGCCTGGAACTCAACAAGAAATTGTTGACATGTGTTTATTCTTGGAGAATGTTTCAAAAATTGTTTGTTGGCGTCACGAGTGTACTCTGAGAGATATCCTCTCAGAACGTGTCCAAATCCACGTGAGTTTACAAAGGTGTTGGATAGATTTACGTCTACTGGTACTGTTCAACGAGCAAAGAGAGTTAGACCGAAGCCAGTTTTGGCTGTAGAAAACGAGTTGAAAGTTCTGGAGGCTACTGTTGAAAATACTCATATCAGTGTCCGCGAAATTAGTAGGAACACTGACAAGTTCCATCCATTTAAAATTCAATTGCACCAGGAATTGCAATCTCAAGATTTTGAAACCAGGCAGAATTTCTGCAATTGGTCTTTGCAAATAGTCACTTTTATTCTAAAATATCAAATCAGAACCATATAAAATAATTACATCGTTGGATAATCGAAATTCCAATTGCAATTGAATTTTAAATGGATGTAACTTGTCAGTGTTCCTAATAATTTCGCGGACACTGATATGAGGATTTTCAACAGCAGCCTCCAGAACTTTCAACTCGTTTTCTCTTTGCTCGTTGAACAGTACCAGTAGACGTAAATCTATCCAACACCTTTGTAAACTCACGTGGATTTGGATACGTTCTGAGAGGATATCTCTCAGAGTACACTCGTGACGCCAACAAACAATTTTTGAAACATTCTCCAAGAATAAACACATGTCAACCATTTCTTGTTGAGTTCCAGACATTTTCGCAACGTTTATCAGATAACAATAATACTTCTGTCAGTTTATTGTTCTTTTTTCCGTTTGCATTGACACTTCTATTGTTTTATCATGACAGCTGACTTTGAAAAAAGACGTTTTTCGACGAATTGACCTAAAAAAAATTTTTTCTTTTTAATTTTGTAATGAAACGTGTTTTTTTTTAATAAATGAAAAACTTGGAATTTTGATTATCCAACGATATAATTATTTTATATGGTTCCCATTTGATATTTTAGAAAAAAAATGACTATTTGCAAAGCCCAATCAAAAATTATCTTCTTTCATTAAATCACTTGAAAAAAAATTAGGAGTAGTTAGAAGAGGTCTTAGTCTATCCCCAAATTCGAAACCGAAACGCCGGTACAATTTAGTTCCTGCCAAAAAAATGTCGAATTACGGTCTAGCTGCGAAGAATCAACCGTTATAACAGCGAAACCGCTAAAGTTAGGAGTATGACGTTATATAAGAAAAAAAAGTACCCTTTGGAACCATTCCGAATCAGCCACAAAATATACATTGTTCTATTTAAAAAAACATAGGTTTGATACACCACTGGAATACGGCACGGCACTGATGACCAAAAATATTTTAGGGAAATGGTGATTGTAGTTGTGGACAATTTTTCTCTTAGAATTTTTTCGATATATTGCATGATAGAGCAGCTACGGTCCGAGGCATCTTAGGTGCTACACCATGTATTAACGTATTGTATAAGTTATCATAAAATAGCGATATTTTATTTTGATTAGGTACATATTTAATCAAAGTTGTATATTCTGTACAATATTTTTCTTTAACATTTTACTCGTCCTTAATTTTCCAATTCGTGGCAGACTTTTTCTTCTAAGCACTACACTTACGTGTACAAACTTTAATTCTGGTCCGTAATTGCGAGATTAATATTGATCGCTGGTGACCTCGACGTAATAACCGTTAAATATTACTTAAAGTAATGTGCATCTTTTTTTAACAATAGCTGAAAGCGTAACAATAGTCTTCACTCGATTTCATGTCTTTCAAGTGTCATTTACATGTGTACGTACAAAAGAGACAAACGCACGTACATAAACCTTTATGTCAGTTTAAATCTTTAATCGACTCGAACCAAATGTCAAGTGGAGCGTGACAATCTAATTTAGAGGTTATGTCATATATTTACATGTATTATAACACAGTTCCACTGCTCGAGATACGTTACATTTATTATTTACTTCGAACATTAAAAGAATTATTTGTGTAATTTGAACAATATAATAGTCGTCATAAAGAAAATGAAATTGCATACTAATAAATAATTAATAGTTAATTTGAATATCAACGAAAAGCTAATCAACGTGCGCGATTCAAAACGATTAAGTATTTGTAAATATTGATTTTTCCACCGAGATGTGACAATATTTACTTGATACTATTTACATTAGTATTAAACATTTATGTAATTTAGTAAATATGTCTTATTGTTTTATCTTAATCACATACGTCTCTTTCAGATTTTGTCTTTTTGATTCAGTGCGAATACCAAGAGAATAAAACACATGTATCTGATTCTTTTAATACAAAAAATAGCCAAAATCTTCAAAATCAACAAAATCACTTTTATAAATAAAAAGGTTATTAGTGTTATACCAATTTCATGAAAACTGATGATGATATTTTATTATGATTATGTCATCATAAATGTTCTTTAAAATTATCCGAATATAAGATATAGTAGTTAAAGATTGACATTTGTATTTATTCAGATCATTGCAGATATTTTGACGCCCAACGTGGGGCAGTTCATTTAACTGTAATTAAAATAGAGAGAGAAGTTCAGAACAATAAGATGCAGTCCGAATGTTTTATATAACAGATTTTCGAAATTAAGCTTTATGTACGTTAATCATCTATATACATCTGTGCGAATGTATAATTCATGAGATACTTGCAAAAATTGCTTTTCAATAAGAATGTCACTTCCACTCCAAAATTTAGAATTGTTTATACAAAAATTGTTCCAAATAAATTTTAAATACTTTTATGATCGTAATAAGTCTGCATAATGCATGGTGAAAAATGCTGCTTTTCTATAAGGGAACAATTTTACTTCTGATCCGCATTATGAAAGTTTATTTATACAAGAGTTGTTCCAAATTAAATTTTGAATATGTTCATACTGTTAGTAATCTGTGTCAAGAACTGGCCTTATTCTGGCGGGCCAGAATAATAAAAAAAAGAAACAGGTATTACTGGGCGACAATTCCTGGGCCAAATTATGATAAGGAGTTTATTGACCAAATATGTAACAAAAGGGCTGTAGAATAATTACATATGAGCAAGGATCAGATACGAATCCCAATTGGTTTTGTATTCGGTCATGCACCAGTAGAAGTGCATCTGAACAAGATTGGAAAGAGGGCGAGGGAGACACAGAGAGCGAGAGAGAGTGAGAGGGAGTGAGAGAGAGAGAGAGAGAGAGAGATGCTTGTAAAAGGCAGGGTATTACCAAACGTGGACATCTGCAAAAATTTTCTTCATCACAATATTTTCTTAAGAAAGTAAAAAATGCAAGAGATTAATGGTAAAGAAGAAGAACAAAAAAGAGTTAAAAGCACAAATTCAGAAGAACAACATCTGAAAATGTTTTTTCTATCAACCTGAGGCGCATTAAAAACGACACACTAAAAGATAAAACGTTAAACTAAAACAAATAATGAAAACAAGACAAAGTTGAACAAAAAAAAAAGAAAAGAGGACAATGGAAGCTCTAATAAAATAAAATAAAGTGGATAGATTGGTTTAAAATACTGTTTCAAAAAACTATAGAAAAATTCAAATATTAAGAACTTCATTATGTCAATAAGTAGAGAATTTAATTCTCCAGCTATTTTGCTAAACTTGTTTGGTTCTTATATCCGTCAGTATTTAAATATTGACTATTTTCAAATATATTTCAGTTATTATCGCTCAATAAATAGTTTTCAGGTGACCCGATCATTGTATGCATAATAAAGTTTAATAAGTCTATATTTCCACGGAAAATGTAGTTAACATTATAATACTGAAACAATACGTTGAAACAATGTAACTTGTTAAAGTTTGTACATTTAAGAGTAACATTTTAAAAAATATTGCGTTGAAATAGAGACTTCTTATGGAAACTTCGTATTACCTACATTGTATACTAAACACTTTATAACAACATAACATGATAATCTATCAACGCACACTGTTCAGCCGAAAACGGCAAAATGCAGTTCTATGATAGACATACTCAACTAACATTTTAAACATGTTAGTAGAAATTGGAAGAATGTAATTTATACAAGTCTGTGAATTTAAATGTTACAAATTTAACAACATTTGCGTGTAAAGAAGCGATTTTTAAAATTAGTTTATCTTGTAAACAACGTATGTACCTATAGCTATTACTATACAAAAATGTCACAAACACATTGATAAGTCGCGGACGTCGAAATGCATATGTGTATGGTGCAGTGATTTTATAATAATAATAATTATTATTATAATGCTTTATTAGTCAATTAGATCCATACCGGATACAGACTTCCTCATACATAACATTATACATAGGAGTATTCACACAATAAAAATAATATAATCATAAACATGTAGTAAATATACAATACATAACTATGGTAATTGTGCATGGAGTTCTGCAACAGTGCAGAATTTGTGCTAATCAGGAAACGCCTCGACAGTTTCTTAAAATTTGCTGGATCCAATGTGTGTTACCAATTTGTTAAATATTTGACAGACAGTCAAGTGGGGCTTTTTGGTGAAACAAATGATGTTATCTGTCGGCAGCTAAGTTATTTCTATTACGACTGCTGTAATTATGCTTATCACGGATCAGAGAAAATATATGCTTGTTGTTAGAAATATAAGGCAAATCAAATATCAGTCTGAAACTACGCTTCAGCAGAACAAAGAGCCTTTGTATTATATTAGCCGTGTATTTTAAATAGGGTATTCGATAGTTAATTACTACTTTATTATTCTAAAAATGTATGATTTTAATTTTACAATGAGTTTAAACTAATTTTCAAATATAATTCTGAGTTGTACAATATTTATTTTACCTCACTGTATCTAAAATTATCATGAATATGATTCTACCTAAATTCATAGTACCTATTTGAAACGAATACGTGGGAAAATTATGCTTGTATGCAACTAAAAGTTGGTTATGTTTATTTTTACCGGCATAAATTTACTTAAAATATTATTAGCTCAGCTTAAATTTATTTGTAAGACTCTTATAAAGTATCTCAGTGTTCTAGTTCTTATTGTAGAAAATTACCTTCGTATAAAGAAAACAACAGTGAACAATCATAAGAAAAAAATATATTAAAAAGTAAAATGCATGAACTTCGTAAAAATTAGATTATAATCAAACCTTATTATGCAACAAAAAACTGTTAGTGAACTGTTACCATTGGAATTGTTATAAACAAAAACAACAGGATTCAATAAATATAAACGATATGTATCATAAATCAAATTCAGTTGAAAAAAATTATTATTAATCGAAAAATTCATTATAATGTATTTGTGAAAATTCTATATGCAACTACTATTATATTATATTAAATTGTGATGACAATTAATATAATAATTCTTACAATAAAAGTACATACTTAATACTAAATTAACTATATTAATTGTATGGAAATTATATTTTTTTACTAATTCTGATTTTTTAAGATCTCAATTTTAATAAAATATAAGAACTTAACTCGAGTTTGATACTATAATTAGTTTGTTTTAGTGGACAATTATCTCCAAGTAGCGTATCTGGTCTCTTCTTATATTCTGGTGGTCTTCTTCTTACGGGAACCGGTATCTTGGTGTAAAATTCCAAAGCTTGAGCTGCCTATACCTCAAACACTACGTTTAATTCTTCTTTCCTCAGGTAATTATTAATTTATCACTTTGATTCAAAATACTTAATTTTAATTGAATACTTGAAGATATTGGAATACAAATCAGTCGATGGAACCCTCCAACTGTAAATACTTTCACTATTTTGTGTATATCTTTCTCGTAGAAATAATAATTAATTTGTATACACTCACACAGGTATTTAAATTTTCTTTAATAATATCTTTTTAACTTAATTTTTAAGAGCGTCCTTTTCGGCGTCTCTTATCTGTGTAAAAAAAAATATTTAATTATTCAATTATTTTTTCTCACAATGCCCACTAATGATTAAGTTGATTTTTTTATATTTAAAATTTGACTTGTATATTAAGTTGTCTAATTTTGAGTTACTAATAAAAAATGTTTTTCTAATATTGTTTAAATGTTGTTATTAATCAATTTTCCCTTAATTCTTGGGGGTTTATTAACTTTTGAATTCTTTTATATTTTCTTTGATATTTAAAAATATTTACTAAAGTTGAATTATGCTATTGTAATTTTGTGTATCTTAAGTTGCATAATTTTGAGTTACTATAAAATTAGATAAATATGAATACTATCTTTTGCTTATACACATGACTTTAATATGAAAATATCGTTATAGTATATTCCTTGCTTGGCCCCAAACGGCCCTGAGTAAAGACTCAGCATTCAAGATGTTTTATAAAATATGCAACATATAAAGTGCTTGCTGAAGCTTGTACCGAGGAATTTACAATTTCTAGAAATTTCCTTACTCTGATTATTAAACGTTATGTCAATACTAGAGTGCGATTTTTTTTGTAAAATTCAACAATAACCGTCTTATTATGATTGATTATTACTTTGTTGACATAACACTAGCCCTTAAAATTTTGTTGAATTATGCTAATTCTCTTCTTGAGCTGTCGTAGAACCGAGTGGAAAACTGCTATTGCTGTATCGTCAGTATACAGAAATATTTTTGTATAATTAATGAAATTCGGTAGATCATTTATAAACAATAAAAATATTAGGAGACCTAGGACACTGTCCTGTGGAACTCCAACGTCCATATCATATTTCTTCGATCTGACATCACCTAGTTTCGCAAATATATTTCCATCTTTTAAAAATGAGGCAATCCATTTGTTTAATGCTCCGCGAATTCCTAGGTTATAGATATTACTACTAATAAAGTGACAATGAACGGAGTCAAAATCTCTAGATAAATCAACTAGAATTTTTTGCGATAATTTTAGAGATGACATTGATCAGCGCAATAGGTCTATAGTTCTGAATATTGGAACGACCATTTCTTTTATGAATAGATATTACAGCAGGTGATATCAAAGATGTAGGAAATTTGCCCGAACTAATCGATAGATTCACAAGGTAAAGGTGATATATTTTTAGTTTTCAGATCAAATCCTCAATTAATAGGAGCAAAGTTATTGAGGAAATACTCTTCAGTGACTAAACTTGTTTATTTCACCTAGCTAACTCATCTAGCAAAGTTCATGCCGTAAATACGTAGATACTCGATTGAAAACAATTCGGAGGTAAGAATTTTCGTATTAGAGCAGCAAGGACAATCATTTCGGATCGCTGGATAGAAAACTCTATTGATTTTATTATTTCTATGGCAATTAAGGTCGCACCTAATGTTCCATTTCCTTGTTTCTTTTTTTTATCAAATATAGAATCATTTATGATCTCGGAATGTCATAATGAATTTATGTACACGTGTTTCTGTCGATATTACAACAACTAATAAAAAAACCCGTGCTTTGCACATTATGATAAACATAAAACTATGTATTTCTATAACGCACGCCTGTCGTGTTGTTATACCTATACATATATGTATCTGCACATATTACACACTAGAGGAGGTACCCATATACGCCGTGTGTACCACGACCGTGTCAGATTGTGATCTTTGCGGGGAAAAACTTGACGTTTGGGTGTGAATATGCTGTTTGATAAATTTGTTCCGTGCATTCTATATCATGAAATCATGTATTGGATTTATTCGCGAGAATGTTTTCCTGCCTTCATTCTTCTGTGAAGAAAGACCATTACCAGATAAGATTTCATTTATTTAATAGGGCCACAATTTTCGTGTTAGATGTCTCTGTCTGTTGAAATACAACAATTTATTTGATAAACTGATAAGCTCGACTTATTTTTCTGTGTCTCGGCGTTGTACGAAACCGCGGTTACTGTCAAGCAATTCACAAGGTTAGGGGAATGACGGTACAGACTAAATGCCTACACAATTACTACAGCTAAAGCTTACCTCACACGCGGCCCTGTGATAATTGTAAGAGATTAAAACATTGTGATATAACGACGGATTTCAGGAAAAAGTCGTACATTTTTGTCTGTTCTAACATCAGATTGTTCCTAAATAAATAAATTGTACCAACATTCGGTTTTACGTAATGCAAATATGGCTATTTGTATCGGCCGTATTAATTATATCTTACTTATATAGATAACTAATGTTGCAATGTCTTCGCGATAATGATTATACGTGACCTAAATCACATTTTAGGCAATATCGCGTATAGTCATTGTTTTATTTTTTCAGGTCGACAGATATTTAGCACGCATATTTTCATACGGTGGTAGAAGTGTGAATCTTCAATGTTTTTATAATATAAACCACTGGTATTGTATATACAGTCTGCACGCGATCTACCTGCGGATGAATATACTAGACAAGCTGGTCGATTATAAGTGGCAGAATAAGAGGGTAGCCTCTGTTACTAACATAGAGCTACGTTAAAGTTGACACCGAAGAAATCGTTACTATGTTAGCCCGTGAAAATTGCTACTGTTACTGTTAATAACAAATTATTTAACCAAGAATAAGGTCATTTACTGTACTGCTTTAGAGAAGATGGAAATAATATTAAACAATAAGAAGCACTACCTAGATAATTTATAAGTAGAGACTTGTTGAAGCATCCGATAATCGCACTAAATCATTTTAGTAACGGATTTCATCACAGCTTCCCAAACATAAAAATAATAATTTTTTTCTTAAAATATCAAAGATAAGAAATATAGCTGACATAAAAAAACGAAAACGTAACATAGCAAAACTCTTATTAAGACAAAAAGTAAATAATTCCGTAATATAAAATATAAAAACCGTAAAAACTAAAATTCTGAAAGTAAACAATAAATTTGTATGAAACTAAACAAAATGTTTCAGTAAGTATAATTTAATTGGAAGTTAAGAATAGAATGCTCAAATAAGTCTCCCTCTTGAGCTGAGCAGTAACCCAGCCGATTATAAAAATTTCAACGGATATTTGTTAACATTTCCGGGGTAAGATGATTCGAAAATTCAATAATTTTTGCGCATAATTGTTCTAAATTAGATGGACGAAACGCGATTTAAAAATGTACTAGTCGACTAGAGATCGAGGGTGAACAAAATTCAAATGAAATGCGCAAGTACAGCTGCTATCCTTGTTGCACTGATTAAACGAGTGTCAGTCTAACCTCAGCGTAAATGTACTCGAATCCCCTCTTTTCCAACACTACACTCGACCAAAAAGCAGTTTGTATATTATTTTCTCATACTAACTCATACAAACTCTCGGTGTCGTCGTTTTATCACACAGTAAAATGCATCTGCAACTTACAGGCAAGCACTTGGTATAATAGGTATCTAAATTACCAGTTGAAGTTTATTAAGTTATAATTTGCGGTAGCAGTATCTTCATGCAATTTTTCGCAAATTTAGGGTTGGAATAAGACTGTCATAATTATATACTATCAACCAAAAAATTCGAGCCACTTTAATATTTTTAAATTTTCTGTGAAAAGTGATACAATTGTTTAAAACTTTAATAAAACCACTTTGTTATTAAATTATTTACAAATAGATGACTGGTTAGTTGATACAATTAGTAAAACATAAAAATTTGAAATTATTGACAAGCATAAGCGAGTTAAATTGCTGTGACTAAAAATAAACAACAAAGCAATTGAATATTAAGAAATTAAAACACATTTTAATAAGACGTGTTTTCCTCTCTTGCTCCTAGTACTGCCTGCATTCTTCTATTCATACCTTTTACAACTTTTTGGATAGATTCTTGAAGCATACCGTCCTACACTTCTGTTATTCCAATTTTAAGTTCATGGACATTCGACAAAGAGAATTTCATGCTCGACTGTGTTAAGATCGGAACTAAAGAAAAGTCACTCAATTGTTACTATTTGCACCTCCTGAAGATAGTAACTGTTCTTGTCACGTGAGAGCGTGCATTGTCATGCATTAAAATAAATTTATCGCCAATGAATAGGTTAGAAGGTGCAACATGTTGTTCTAGGATGTCTTTTACGTATCGATCTGCTGTAATAGTGTGTCTGTCGATAAAGACTAATCTGAATGGGCTTCAAAAAAATACCAGCCCAAACCATTACTTCACCTCCTTGAAAACTTACACTATGGGAAAAGTTACATTGAGCATAGCTCTGTCCTGGTCTTCTCTATACTCGATTCCGAACATCAGCATCAAATAAGCAAATTCTTGGGTCGTCTATAAATGAAACGGGATTCCATTGTTGTAAAGACCAGTTGTGATAAATTCGAACAAATTGAAGTCAACGTACTCGATAATGTCGGATAACTTTTGGGTCAATCGCTGGTCGGTAAGTTTTCAAGATGGCTTCCTTCTTTTTACTGTTCACTCACTTACATTGGTTTCATCTTCCTCATGGATGCTGTTACGGATTCTTACCGCAGAAATATGCATGCTTCGTAACGCAGTAGATACACAAAAGACGATAGTCTCGTTGAGAAATTGACCTTTTCCGTCCTGATTTGGTTCTTTGTTTAATTAAACCAGTCTCCTGATAGGCCTTTTGAATTTTGGAATAACTAATCCTAAGCCTTGTTGCAATACATCCTTGGCTTCGTACGTCTTCAATTAAAACAACATGTTGAACTGCTTCAGTTTCACTCATATGTCTTTAGGGTAATCAAGTAATGTAAATTTTGAAATACAGTCTTCTGTCCAAAAAAATGAGGTGTGGCCACCACACGACTTTCTTATACGTATGAGCGGTTCAAGCTATACAATTTTAAGAATTTTTTTCTACAAAACTTATTCAAAATCCTATTCTAAGTACTTTCATTCTCTTAATAAATCGCTATAGAATGCATACTTTGCAAGATATTCGAAAAAAAGTGCTACTCGCTAAGAGTGAAAGTGCTACTTCCGGTCCGAATTTTGAAATTTCATATATACAAAAAATATTGCAAATCCAGTTCTAAATACTTTTGTACTCTTGATAAATATATATAGAATGCATAACTTACGACATATTTGGAAAAAATCGCTATTCGATAAGTGTAAAAGTGGTACTTCCGGTCTGAATTTTGAAATTTTTTTTATACAAAAGATATTGAAAATTATGTTTTAAATACTTTTATACTAGTAACGTAGGTACTTGTCTAAAAAGCATGACACGAGATATTCGCAAAAAACTGATTTTCGATATGAGTAAAAGACCTACTTCCGGTTGGAATTTCGAAAAACTTTTTTAAGACAATTTGTCTCAAACTTAATTTTAAGTACATATGAATTCTTTATAAATTTCTTTAAACTTAGTAGCTGACGAAATATTGGCAAAATTCGAATTTTTCACCGAAGTAAACTGCTACTTCCGGTCTACCGATTTTACTGAAAAATTAATCAGATCTCAATAAGGAGATTATACACGGAAATACAAAATTTGGAATTGATAGCTATAGCAGTTTGACCGCTATCGTGGTCACAGACAGACACACAGACAGACATACAGAGAGACATTTTTTAAAAATCGCTTTTTCGGTATCAAGGGACTTCAAAACGTGAACATCTGCAAAAATCTCGAGGTCGAAAATTTTCATCATCACAATACTTCCTTATACTACGTATAAGAAAGTAAAAAAATAAATATAAGGAAGTGAATAAATACTTTAAAATTAAAAGGATTTAAACAATACTAATTCTGCAGTTAAAGTTGAAAGCTAAAGTAATTTTCCATAGGTCAAAGTAATTTTAATTTTTTAGTTATATTGAGGGTATAAAATGATAATTCCTTTGCACAATCGGTTACAAGCATTCGCAAAGAAAGTTGCAGAGCAGTATGTACATTAGGCAAACCTGCACTGGTCACATCCAGTTGCTGTTTGCATTTTGAATTAACATATTCTTTAGGAGAACTCATATTGATAAAATCTAGTCTTGGAAGTCATTTCTATGCTTTTCAAGCTTGTTACGTTCTCAACTATTGATTCGTGCTCAGTCAGGGAAAGTTTTTTTAGCAAAACTTAGTACATATCTTATTTTGGCCAGTTCATTTGTTTTTTATTAATCACAATAGAAAATATATTAATTTATTTGTTAGTCCTTCGAAAACAGTTTCATATTATAGACTTCTTCACCACATTAGATTTTTGTTTGGTGGGTTCTTCTTTTTTTTTATCTTCAAAGTGGTTTCTCATTTTCCTTATATATAGTACATATATAGTACAAGGGAATAATACCAGGATTTGCTTGTTCTATTAAAGTGATCCATAATTCAACTAGAAAAGGCTACACCACTACACCTTTATTTACAATTGAGGAATTTTTGTATATCCGTTTTCTTCAACTTTTTTTCTAAGGATGTCTGTTCAGAGTCATTTGATATATGCCGAAAGAGATTTTTATGTGCATATATCCACTACACACACACGTTTGTATTTATAGCGTGAAGTTGACAGTTTAGTTTCTTTATTTATCTTTCAATAAATTTTTAATTTTTACTTTCTTATATGTAAGTATTGTGTGGATAAAAATTTTCGGACCCCGAAATTCTCCCACGATACCGAAAAAATAGTTTGTTCTCTTTCTTTCACTTTTTCTCTCTCTCCCTCTGTGCGCGCACGCCTGTCTACCTGTCTATGTGACCACGATAACGGCTGAACGGCTAAGGCTATCAATGACAAACTTTATATTTTGCGAGAATAATCTTCGTCTTGGGAAATAGATGAATTTCTAAAGAATACAAATGCATTCACAAATAAATTTCAGAAAAAGAGGCTTATGGAAATGCCTACCGGAAGCAGGTAAGGCCCTTTACTCTTATCGAAAAATAGTTTTTGCAAATATCTCGCAGTCCATATTTTCTAAACAGATATATTACGATATGAAAGTATGTGTTCAAAATTCGAACCAGAAGTAACACTTTTACTCCTATTAATATCAGTTTTTTTGCAAATATCTCAAAAGTTATGCATTCTATACAGATTTAACAAGTGTAAAGGAGTATTTAGAGCCCGATTTGGAATAATTTGAGTAGAGGGTCTCAGCCGATTCTGGTACCTCCTCATTGACCTTGATCATGCACAGGGCATAGATCAAGGTCAATGAGGAGGTACCAGAATCGGCTGAGACAGTCAAGGTCAAGGTCAAGTCAAGGTCAAGTCAAGGTCAAGTCAAGGTCAAGTCAAGGTCAAGTCAAGGTCAAGTCAAGGTCAAGTCAAGGTCACGTCAAGGTCACGTCAAGGTCACGTCAAGGTCAAGTCAAGGTCAAGTCAAGGTCAAGTGAAGGTCAAGTCAAGGTTAAGGCAAGGTCAAGTCAAGGTTAAGTCAAGGTTAAGGCAAGGTCAAGTCAAGGTCACGTCAAGGTCACGTCAAGGTCACGTCAAGGTCAAGTCAAGGTCACGCCAAGGTCAAGGTCACGCCAAGGTCAAGGTCACGGTCTAGACAAGTCAATGTAACTATAAGGTTGTCAGAAGGGTATTACTTTTCTCTCGCTGAAGGGGGGTTTAGCGACTATATATTTGTGATTTTTTTCTTAAACGTTATAGTTAACGATTTCAATTGTGTGAGATAATATAAGTGAATATGTGCATCGCATTTACAAAAGATTTAAATGAAATAGATTTATTATCACCAATGATAAATGAAACTATTGATATGTTATTATCTGATGGATATGACACAGAAAATGGGGAAGAGGAGAGCGAAGAAGAGGATACGGAGGAAGAGGAGGAAGAAGAGGAAAAGGAATATATTGAATATATAGACGATATAGAGAAGATAGAACAAGATATCTTTGATAGAGAGACAGTAATCTTACTGGACGATTTCTTTTGCAATTTTAAAGATTTTAATTAATGTCAGATATATACTTTGTCAAGATGTATATAAGTAAGATATATAAGTAAAATGTAAATAAGTTCATGAAATTCATAGGTGGGGAGAATCTCAATATGTGACCTTCGATGGGAGGTTTATAAGGAGACCGTTCTTTCATCGGAATAATAGTTCACGTCCGTACATATTAAAGTGTTGTTTTGTTTATACGTATAGTTCGTGGACAGTAACTTAAAATGTTTGAATGTGACTATTGTTGTAAAAAGTTTTCTCGAGCCGATAATAGAAATCGTCATATGTCAAGTGCATGTAAAGGAAAGAGAAGAAGAATTGATGATGGTGATAATAATAAATCAGATTTAATGAAATGTGAAATATGTGACATATATGTAGATAAAAATTGTTACACTGCACATATTCGTAGTGCTATACATCGAAGTAAGGCTTTTATAATAATTGATGATGGAGTAAAGAAAAGTGTTGGAACATTCGGAGACAGAATCGTAAGTTATCAAATATCTGATAACCCTAACATATATATCGACGTTGAAGAATTTGCAAATAATATCAGAGAGAAAGTAGTGGCACTTTTGGATAGTATTCTATACATACATACTTCTATAAAGGTGAATTTTGAATTGTATGGTTTATACTACTTAGTAAGTAAGGAAAATGTTGAAATAAAATCTTTTAATACTCGGAATAAAATCATAACACAAGGAAATAATTTATATGATTTGTATATCGATTATATTGATGAGATTATGAATCAAATGAGCGAATTTCAGGAACGTGATTCAGGTAAACTTATATATTAATTTTAAAATCTTATTTTCATATTAATTTTTATTAACATTTTAGGATGGACATTGAGCAACATTTTGTATTTGGAAGTAAATATGAACAAATACAATCCAATGAGAGGTTCAAGATATATAGATTTACCACCATCGATAAAGAAAAAGAAAGCCGTTATAAATATTCAAAATTTTGACAATTATTGCTTTGCTTGGGCCATAACTTCAGCTTTAAGAGAACCAGTAGGTCTCCCACAACGAATTTCTTCATATCCACATTATGATACAGTTGCTGATTTTACCGATTTAACTTTCCCTGTAAATTTAAAAGACATTATAAAATTTGAAGAGAGAAATAATATATCTATCAATGTATACGGTGTAGAGGAATGTTTCAAAAATAATATTAAAATACATGAGGTAGTAGGCCCTCTACATTTTACAAAGCAGAGAAGAATAGCCCATATTAATTTATTACTTGTAACCGATAATGATAATTTACATTACTGCTGGATTAAGAATTTTTCACGACTAATTTCATCTCAGAAATCACTATCTGGACATCAGAAATTTATTTGTGAAGGGTGTTTAACTTTTTTCACAAGTGAAGACAAATTGCGTAGACATGAAAATGAAGACTGTAAGCAGGTGAAAGCAGTGTTTCCGGGAACAGATATAAAAATTAATAAGTATGGTGAACAATTACCAGAAAATATATTAAAATTTGATAAACTTGAGAGACAGTTAAGAATTCCATTTGTTGTGTATGCTGATTTTGAGGCTATATTAAAACCTATTGACATGTCACAGCCAGATCCATCTAAACCTTTCACTGTAAAGTGTTTCGAACATGAACCATATTCTTTTTCATATTATGTGAAATGTAGTTTTGATGATAGTCTCAGTAAATTGCGTTTATATCGTGGGGGAAATGCAGCCAGGACTTTTATCAGGGAGTTGGAAGCTGACGTAACTTTTTTATATAAAAATTATTTAAGTAAAGAGGTACAAATGATACCCTTAACTACCGAAGAGCGTATCAATTATGAACTGGCAAGAGTGTGTCATATTTGTGAAAAAGAAATACAGGTAAGCGAAGAAAAAGTTCGTGACCATGATCATATGAGTGGATTCTATCGTGGTGCAGCACATATGGTGTGTAATATAAATTATAAAGAACCTCGATATATACCTATCATATTTCATAATTTATCGAATTATGACACACATTTGTTTGTAAAAGTTTTAGCATTGGATAAAGAAGAAGTAGATGTTATTGCACAAAATAAAGAGAAATATATATCGTTTTCGAAAAGAATACATGTAGGAGACACAATTGATTGTAATGGTAAGAAAAGAAAAGTGTTCTTCAAATTGAGGTTTATAGACTCATTTCGATTTATGAATTCCTCTTTAGCGAAACTGTCATCTTATTTAGATGATGAACAATGTAAAGAAGTTAGAAGATATTATTTGGATGAAAAATTTGAATTAATACGACAGAAGGGTGTGTTCCCATATAACTACGTTAATTCTCAGGAAAGTCTCTCATTTCCAGAATTACCTAGCAAGGAATGCTTTTATGATATATTATCCGACAGTGAGATAAGTGATGAAGATTATCGTAGGGCTTTAAGAGTGTGGGATGTATTCGAATGTAAATCACTGGGGCAATATAGCGATCTATACATACAATCAGATGTATTACTACTTGCCGACGTTTTCGAAAATTTTCGAAACATTTGCATGAGCAATTACAAGTTGGATCCAGCACATTATTTTACTTCACCTGGCTTAAGCTGGGACGCCATGCTACGTATGACGGGTATAAGTTTGGAATTATTAACCGATATAGATATGTTTAATTTTTTTAAAAGGGGTATACGTGGGGGTGTAAGTATGTGCTGTAAAAGAAAAGAAATTGCAAATAATCGATACTTACCAGAATTTGATTTATCCGAAAGCAAAAAATATATATTATACCTGGATGCAACAAATTTATATGGTTACGCTATGACGTTCAGTTTGCCTATTGGTGATTTTCAATGGTTAACAAACGAAGAGCTTAGGGCAGTTGACGTACTAGACTTGGAAGACGATGCGGATATTGGATATGTATTCGAAGTCGATTTAGAATATCCTGAATCCCTCCACGATGTACACAATGACTTACCTTTTTGTCCAGAACACGTTACTCCACCTAATTCGAAATACAGTAAATTGATACCAAACCTTTCCGATAAATCGAATTATATTATACATTCTCTGATGTTGAAACAATGTATAAATAATGGTTTGAAATTATGTGGAATACGTCGTGGAATTAGATTTAAACAGAGTAATTGGTTAAAAAAATATATTGATTTTAATACAGCAAAACGAAATGAATCCACTAATGAATTTTTCAAGCAGTTCTATAAATTAATGGTAAATAGCGTATTCGGGAAAACCATGGAAAATGTGGAAAATCGTGTTAATATAAAATTGGTGTCACATTGGGAAACTATTCATAAAAAGCTTGGAGCGGAGGCGTATATCGCTAAACCTAATTTTAAATCTTGTAGGGTATTTTGCGAATCTTTAACAGCCATTGAATTGGGGCATGTGCGAGTAGAATATGTGAAACCCATATATGTAGGATTTACAATTTTGGAATTAGCCAAGAGGGTGATGTATGATTTTTTCTACAGCTTTCTAAAACCTTTATATGGCCCAGAGGTTTCTTTACTATACACAGATACTGATTCACTCATTATAAGTGTAGAAAATTATAATGTATACGATGATATAAATCATCATTTAAATATGTTTGATACATCGAATTACGCTGAAGGTAATATTCATGGAATACCTCCCTCTTTACCAATGTTAGGAAAAATGAAGGATGAATTTGCTGGTAGCATTATCGAATGTTTTTACGGAACGGGTGCTAAAGCTTATTGTGTTAAATTACTAGATAAGACAATAAAAACTGCTAAGGGTGTGAAGAAATATGTTATACAGAAAAATTTATCAGTTACTGATTATAAGAATGTGGTAGAAGGTGACGCGAATATTTTGAGGAAGATGTATGTATTCCGATCTGAGTTACATACGATGTATACTGAATTAAAAAATAAAGTTGCTCTATCATCCAAGGATGATAAGCGATACATTCTCCCTGATAAAAGTAATACTTTAGCGTGGGGCCATTATAAAATAAATGAAATTATGAGGGCGCAAAACTTAGAAAATTTAGTATTAGAAATCAGTTCTTTGAAATAATTATTTTTAAGTAAGTGTAATTTTTTGTATGTGTTTATTTATTTTTTTACATTTGTTTACTTGTATGTTTCTTGACAGTGTATAATAATGTATTAAATAAAAATCATTGTTTGAATTTTTTGTTTTTTATTTTAAACAATATATCACAACTATTTTAAAGTACATTATCTTTGGATATCCACGAGTTATGTGAGGAAGGCATACCTAGCCATTTTACGAGGACTTTATTCTTTTGTCTACGTATAATTTTCTCAACCAGATAGACATCAGGATGCTTTACTTTCAACAATTCTGGTTCATAAAACCCACCTAGAATATTTTGTTTTTGTGAATCCTGCAACACATACGTTCTAGGATTTGTATTTTGAACCTTTATTACTGTGAATATTTCGTTTGACCAATTAGGTGTGTACATTTTTGCGAATACGTGTCTATGTTTACTGATGCGAACAGGATCTCCAATTTTAAATTTTGGAATTCTTACGTCGGCAACTTTAATATTACTATAGACCATTTTTAAAATTTTTTTTTCATTTTTTTGATTAACTGCAGTAGGTTTATACCCCGTGGTACTATGTACAGTATTATTATAATCTTGAACTAATTTTTCCAACATATCGATCCAGCGATAGTTCCCATTGAAACTGAATTCCTTCCACATCTTATTCTTAAGTGTTCTATTAAAACGTTCCACAATGGAACTTTTTAAATTAGAATAGGTACTGTAGTGATTAATATCATACTTAGTCATGAGTTTCCTAAAATATGTATTATAAAATTCCTTCCCATTATCGCTTTGCAGATTTTTCGGAATATTTTTCTTCCCTTTCAAAAGTATGGATTCCATGGCTTGTGTCACTTCATTCGACGTTTTATTTTTTATTGGAATAGCCCAGGCAAACTTTGAGAATGTATTAATACATACGAAAATATATTTAAAATTATCATTTTCTTTCGCATATGGTATCATTTCAACCAGATCGATTTGAAATAAATCTCGCAATCCTTTTATTATGACTCGTCTTCGTGAAAACTTCCTCCGTGCAGCACTATGTATTTCGTTTACGACATCTCTTTTAATTGTTGACATATCCTTCGATTACTACTTCTGCAAAAACGGCTTCTGTTTGTTTCGGTGAAGGTTTGGTGCCCATATACTTCAAACTTAACTTTGTTCCCTCTGTCAGTGTGGTTGGTTTAGTGGAATCAAATTTTTCACTATCAATGTATAGTTGTGCTAATTTTCCGTTGGAATAATGAACATTAATGATCTTCCCACTATATAATTTGTTAATATATAAATAAATATCTTTTGAAAGTGATGTCTTTTTATAGAAACCCACGGGGCTAATAGAACCATCACTATGTATATGAAGAATATACTTTATTGGTGTGCTTGAGGTAGGAGCAGAAATCCTCTTAGTACACATTTTCAAAACCTCTTTAACTTTAGGGTGACCGAGAAAGTCTGTCACTACATCTCTTTCCATTAAATGTCTTTTGACGATGTGTTTATGAATATGTCTACCAAATTTATCGATTGTCATCGTTACGTATCATCAGCGTCGATATGTTAACTAGTAGAAAACCAAGATTTGTAAGGCATTTATTCAGATTCACACCGACATAACTATTTAATTATTTTTGACTCCTTCAGTTCCTGAAGTATTTCTAGTATCTCGTTGCCATGCCCCGTATGTCCCGCCTCCTTCGATGCTACCAGTAACTTTAATCTATTACACAATTCATTTACATCATCCCAGTACTTATATTCTATTTTACTCTTAGGTATAACGGTCTTTCGATTAGGAATTTTTTTTGATAAACCTAAACCAGTCTTCCAAGTTCGAGTCCACCATACTTCAGGCGCTCTTCCTTGTATTATAGGTTTTATAATAGTTGTATATTTAGAACCTTTACTAGCTGCATATTTTTTTTGAGGATCGTAATCAACTCGATGAGCACTGGTATCATTAAGGATGAATTTATAGTTTTTCGCATCTGTATATAAAAATTTTCCTGGCTTCTTTTTAAAAAGTAATTCTAGTAATCCCTTCGTAGCTTTGTAAGTAAATTTACCGATTATGATGTTCTCTTTGTCAAATCTAACATCAGCAGTTCCTAATTTTAAATTACCATCAGTTTCGTGAACGCCATACTTTTCATCGAATTCATCCTTTTCATCTATCATTAAACCGATAAGGTATGGGCGTATATTATGATGATAATCTTTCAACGATTCCTTCACAACATCTGTTTCTAAGAGTGTTTTGTTCATTGATTTGTTCCCAATTATTGACTTGCCTGGTTGTGTTTGTAACAGCGATATAGCATGAGCCATGGATTTATCTAAATTTAAACTTTCATTCGAATCCATTTCATCCTCTTCACTGCTTTTTTCTTCTTCTACTATTCTATCCAGACCACTTGGAGTGTCAGGTAAAAGCTCACCTATGTACTCATCTTCTAGAAAAGTAGGTTGATTGAATGATGTTGACAACCGAGGTTGAGGTTCAGACTCCACCCTTGTTCTTTTTTCCTTGCTCTTGGTAGGAGAAGAATGAGTTGATGGACTAAACCATGACACATGTTTCCGGGAAGCTTTAGGGGTGCCTTGTCGTATAATTGATGTTCCGGGAATAGCAGCGTACGATTTCTCCGGATAAATATCCGACCACGATTCTTCTATAGACTCAGAAATGTTTTTCAATCGCGATGTACCTCCCCTAGTGTCACTCCCATCTAATTTCATAGCAATTTCTTGCAGAGGTTTTGATATTGGGGCATACTTAATATCTATTGCTCTTTGAGAACTAGCGATATCAGCCTTTAATGTTCGTAATTTTTGTTTTAAAGCTTCGCGAGCTTTTATTAAATTATTTACTAGTTTATCATCCATATTTTACATGTATCTATGCTCTCAAATAATTACATACTAATGGTAAAACAAAAAATGATCTTATATATACACAACTCATTATAAATATATTGTGCTGAGTAACAATATTGATGTTTGGCACTGTATATTTTTGAACAAGTTGGAAGGATTATTTAATTTTACTAATTTTTCTTTGTGACTGTTATAGTAAAATATTTAAACTAAAAAAGAACAGTTGTGTATACTTAAAATGTTATTTATTACAATAAAGATGTGTGCAGTCAATTATGAAAACAGTACTTGAAGGAGTTGTAGTGGACCAGGTTCTTGGTGGCAGTAATTTTCATTGGTATCTGAAAATGGAGATTTAAATATTATAATTTATGTAAAAATGTAGTTTGAAATCTTGTAAAACTTGACTAATTAACAATAATGTAAAGTAAAATAATTTAATGTTAATTGTTGAAGTATGAAGGAAACAACTTGGTAAATAATTTCGCGGGTAAAGTTTGAATAAGCGGATCTGTCAAAATTGACATTTACAGAAAATTTTGATTAGCAATATTTTTTGAAGTACAAAGTCTTAGTAATTCATTATTATAAATTAATAGAGATTTAATAGAGAAGGTTTACTAAAGTTTGAAAAGCACTGAAACGTATCAATAAAGTTTTATAATACCATTTTGAACAAGAATTGTGAGAAAAGGAATTTAATTGGATGAAATTAGAAAACGAAAATATTGTCTTGGTGACGATAAACAAACAACGAAATTGAAAAATATTTTTCAAGAAAGGCGCGTGTACTTTTCGGAAAATCACGATTTTATTCCGAAAAGTATATCTTAAATTCACTAAAACCGCGAAAGTTGGTGCTTAAAGTGTTCTTTTCAGCATAGAAAATATTTATTGACGGTAGAATCAAAATATATTATAAAGAAGCATAAAATTATTCAATAATTTCATAGTAATTTAATTAATTGGTATCCTGTATGAATAAAGAAGATATTATATAAGGAAAATAAATATCAAAAGATTACTTACCAAATATTAACCAAGTCCGAGCGGAATATTGGATCCATCAGTTGCACTAAATGGTAAATTAATTAGAGGATCCGATAACCCATATATATTTCCGAAGAGGTCTAGTTCAGTGTCAAGTCGAGATAGAAGTACAGCTGCATTTAAATCCAGAAGATATCCCGCAGTTTTCGAGGACACAACAAGATACATCCTGTAAGATATAACCGAAGCAGTTCCAGATCCTGAAGGAGAACGAGGATACACCAAGAAGTCGTGCTAGGAGGGTTTCCAGAGAGTTACCAGTTGCACAGAACGAGTCCAGTAAGATCCTGTGGAAAAAAAAAAAGAAAACATAATTTAAACAAACCAGAGATAGAAGAAAAATATTAACAAGAGGTTGTATAATTTTTAAATAAGGAAAATTTGAATTTATTTAATTGTATATCGAGTAAAAGTCATAAATATTATTTAGAATTGATTACTAGTATAAAACAAGTATAGAAATACGTTTTGTTAAAAGATTAAATCTCTATTTTCATAAAAAGTTACAGAATATGCACATATATAAATGAATTGACATGACCTTGGTACTATAACATACCTTCAACTTGTTTAATAGTTTATAGACGAAGGTTATTTATATTTAATAAAATTGCATCGTTTTTATGCATGCTAAATTGAAAAAGATACATTGAATTGAATTTTGTACATACCTTTTGAATAAATAACATTTGCTGACATCCTTCATATAACAATAAACGTACAGGTGCGATTAGACAGGTTAACAATCTATGTACATGTCGTATAACTATTTTGGATGTATATTTTCGAATCAAGATTTTTATATTTGTTGTCATTAAACTAGTATTGTGGCGAAATTCTTCTTTTTATTTGGTAAAATAGTAACATTGTATTAGACATTTTCATTACGGACATAGAAGCTGATAAGTCAATGACCTACAAGTAAACAAAAATAAAATAGCATTATAAAGAAGATAGTGAGAGGAAAAGTATACATACCGTACTATTGTTATCCTATAAGAGGGATAATTTATTAGCAGCAATATTCTCCTCATTATAAGATTAAGTATAACAAGATTATTAGAAACATTTAAATTGTTATTTTTATGTAGCAGTGTATAACGGCAAATACCTAAGCGACATCTTTATAAAAGTAAATAAAATGCTAGTACTGCGCGGTTAAAAATAAAAACTAGCTACATTTATAGGAAAGTCATACCATAAAGAAGTGATGAATCGTAATTAATATTTGAAAGAGTAGGAGATTAATTTTTATTTCTAAATGCATTAAATAATATTATTATTAAAAAAAAAAAAGAATTAATTAAATTGATTTAGAATAAAACTGAGTAGTGTTTGGGCATAGATAAAAGAAATAAAGAAACCTATTATAGCATATGAGTATATTAATTTTGGTGCCAAGATTTTAAAATATTATATACTGAGTGATACATTATCATTATCATAGATTATAACCTGAGATTAATTGAGTAAATTTGAATGACTAGGTAAGAGAGGAGATATTATTAGCAATACAAATAACAAGATTTGAGTACATTAGGGTATATTATTTATTATATGTGTTGCAAGTATATTATCCCCTCCACTAGTGCATTTTATGGCGCCCAACGTGGGGCAATTAAAATAAGACTCGCAAATAGTATTTTGATTATTTTATTAATTTTGATTAGGTGTTTGTAATTTATATTACCCTCCTTAGCTCATTTTATGACGTATCTAACGTGAAGAAATTAAAATAAGACTCGTAACAACATATTTCAAATATTTTATTAATCATAGTAATAGCGGTAACATTAGTATACATTTTACAAAGGTAATTAATTCAGCTTAAAACATATCAAGGTATAAGAAATTGTGTACTTTAATTATTCAAAATGAATACCAGATCTAAGAGTAACTTTGGATTAAATAGATCTGAATCATCTAGTGACAGTGAAGAGGAAGTAGGTCAGGATGTGAATGTACCAGAGGGAGGAGAACTTACATTACAAGTTCAGGAAGGTATTGAACAGACAGGGGAAACACAGGATAGAGGTGATAAGGTGGAAATTCAAGGAGAGACTTCTAAAATAGAAATGTCGACACCAGTAGTAGATTGTGGATCAATTTTACAGATGTTAAAACAGATGAATGAAGATAATAAAAAGATTAACGAAGAAAATAAAAAGAGTATGGAAGTATTGAGTGGTAAATTAGACAAGACGAGCGAGGAAGCTAAGAAAAATAGGGATGAGGATAAAAAAGAATTAGGTGATAAGTTGGATAAATTGGATAAAACGAACGAAGAAAGTAAAAAGAATTTAATTGATTTAAAGGAAGAATTAAATGGGAAATTTGACAAGGTGAGTGAAGAGAATAAGAAGAATTTAGTGGATTTGAAGGAAGAATTAAGTGGTAAATTGGATAAGGCTAGTAAGGATACTAGAGAAGAGAATAAAAGAAATCTTGAAGAATTAAAGGAATCTTTATTAAGAAATACCGAAGAAAAGGTTATAAAACTTACTACAGAAATGGATAATAGGGAAGTTAAAATGCGCAAAGAAATGGATGACAAACTGAAGATTAAGGATACTGAAGTTAAAACTCTTATTACAAATAAAGTACAAGAGGTTGAAGGTAAAGTAAAGGTAGTACAAGAAAACGTTAAACAATTAGAAAAGAACAATAGTGAGATACATAAGGAGTTAGCTAAACGCATACGAGAGGAAGTTGATCAGGTTAGCAAAGATGTTACGGACAAGACAGAAAAATTGGCGGAGAATTTAAATAAGAAGATAGAAAATACTGAGGATAAGTGTTTGAAAGATATTAGAGTATTAACAATGTCTACGAGTGTTCAGAAATCTGGAATAGAAGAGGTTTTAAAAGAGTGCGAGGTTCAGAAATTAGAGTTGAAAGAACTTTTGTTGAAATCTAAAAATATTAAAACACCACAAGCTACTTGTACACCGTCTTATCATATATTGAATAACGGTATAAGAATTGAAAATATTACTCATTTTAGCGGAGATAAAATGACGACACATCCCATGGCATATTTAACTAACATCTTAAGATACATAGAAGAGATACAGGATTTTAGGAGCCAAATGAATATTATTCGAGCGACTTTAAACAATGGTGCAGCGGATTGGTTTCAAAGGGTTGAAGACAGTTGCGGTGATTTAAGTAAGTTTGTGGAATTATTTAAAAACAATTACTGGAGTGAGACGCAGCAAAGCAGAGCACATCAGAGGCTGTTAACAGGGAGATATCAGCCAGGTAAATCTTCGAGGGAGGCTTATGCACAAAGAATGTTTAATTATTGTAGATACATCTCACATTTAGACGAACAGACCATATCTCAACATTTGTTGCAACATTTTATTCCTGTTGATACACATGCAATTATTTGTCAAAATGTAACAGATATGAATGGGTTGATCAACATACTTAGACGATTAGATGATTATTCAGACGGCGTGAAATATAGGGAATTTCGACAAGTGAATGGAAGAAACGAATCTCAGAATAACCAGCAACGCTCGTCAAATATCAATGGTGCGAATAATCAATATGCACGTAACAATACATCTTTACAACAAAATGCATATCCGAGGAATAATCAACCTGGTAACAGTCAAAATAACAATTTTGGGCAAAGACAACCTTACCAGTTTAATAGTCAACAGAATAATAATTATAATAGGAACTATAATACACAAGGGAATGGTAATAACAATTGGAATAATAATCGTGGTATCATAAATGGAGGTATTGGAAGACCAAACGCAAATAGGAATAATCCATTTATAAATCAATCTGCGAGACAAGTACCTCAGCATAATAATTACCAAGATCAAAACAATAGGTATTATGGAAACTCGAGACAGGTAAATAATATACAGACTCAAGATTGGAGAAAATCAGATAGGAGGATTACTGGAAGTCAGGTTCCAGATGAAATAGAAGTTGGTCTAATAGAAGAAAAAAAAACGCCAATTTTGGAGATGAAATTGAATCCATATCAAAATGCGATACCGGGAACTTCTCATTAATAGATGATTTTGATATAAATAGAGTTAGTTGTAATATAAGTAGAAGTAGTAATATAACGGGAATGGGGAATGTACAAAATAATTTAGATATGGGAAATATAATTAATAACTATGAAAGTCTACCTTTTTGCATAATTAGTATTAGAAATGTTAATTTTAAAACTTTGTTGGATTCTGGTGCAGAAATCTCTCTTATAAAGGAAGATATGATAATGAAAATTCCTGAATATTCTAAATATATAATAAAAGTCAAAAATACGAATGTTATGTCTGCAAATAAGGGAAAAATGGGATGTATCAATAAGAGGTTATGCATAGATGTCGTTTTGAGTGGATATAAATTTATTATGCAATTTTATTTAATAGGCAATTTGTTTTATGATTGCATACTAGGAATAGATAATATGAGAATACTTGGAATGAATTTAGATTTTGAGGAAAACAAAATTAAGATAGGAGGGAAGGATATTTTATTAGAAAAAGTTGTGGATATGAAAGAAATAAACGCCTATATTGAGTATAAGGAAGATATTCAGAATGAGGTAAACAATATTATTATAGCAGATCGTACAGAAAATGATGATACACAAGAACATTTGGAAGGGGCAATGTTCGAATTACCCAGATCAACAGATATAAATGAGGAATATGGAGATACTGTTATAACTGAAGATAAGCATGAAGTTAAAGTTATAAGGAATAAAGCTGACATTCAAACTTTTATATGGCTACAAAAATTACCAGAACCATGGATTGAAGATAGTTTAGTAGAAATTCTTGATAAGAACATCAAATTAATAAATGATGAAGTCGTTTTTGCCAAAGATTATGAACACCGGTTATTGATTAATGATGATTCGCCTTTATCATGTAAAAATTATCCAATACCGTATTTTTTTCAAGATCGTGTAAATGAAGAATTAAGAAAGTTAGAAGAAGCGGATATCATAGAGAGATCGAACACATATTTTATTAGTCCTGTTGTATTAGTAAAAAAGAAAGATAATTCTATTCGACTTTGTATTGACGCGCGCTTAATTAACCTTAGGATCATGCCTGAGCACGAAATTCCACAAAACATTGATGTCCTACTTACCAAATGTGGAAATAAAAAGTGGTATAGCAAATTAGACCTTAAGAATGCTTTTTGGTTAATAAGGTTGGACGAGAATTCCAGGAAGTACTGTGGATTTAACGTAAATGGAATTACTTACCATTTCAAAGTCTGTCCTTTCGGCATTAAAAGTAGTCCTGCGGGATTGATAAGATTTCTTCACAAGATACTGGACAAATATGAAAAATTTGCTCTTCATTATTTAGATGATATAATAATATTTTCAGATGATATAGAATCGCATGTAAATCATATAGAGATTATTATAAATACTTTACAAATCAATGGCATGAAATTAAACTTGTCTAAGTGCCAGTTTTGCCAAAAAGAAGTTAATTATTTGGGTTACGTAGTAAACCAACAGAATATTTTACTAGATCCACAAAGATTAGAGGAGATCCAAAATTATCCCAGACCAAATAAACTCAAGATGCTGAGAGGTTTTTTAGGATTGTTGAATTACTATAGGAAATTTGTATCTAATTATAGTCAAAAGACAAGTACGTTGTTAAATCTACTGAAGAAAGGAACGAAATGGAAATGGACTGATGAGTGTGAGGAATGTTTTGTACAACTAAAATCTAATTTTGTAGAAAATCTTAAATTATATCATCCAGATTTTAATTTAGAGTTCATCGTTAGGACAGATGCATCAAGTGTAGCAGTTGCGGCTGAATTGATACAAATGAAAGATGGTATCGAGGTTCCTATATATTTCGCGTCAAGAACTTTAAAGCCGTGCGAAAGGAAATTTGGGATATCAGAACTCGAGATGCTTGCAGTCATATATGCATTGACCAAGTTACGTTATTACCTAATAGGGAAGAAATTCAAATTGGAGACGGATCACAAAGCTTTATTGAACATTATGACGACTAAATTAAATAATAACCGAATTTATCGTTGGACGTTGTTAATACAACAATATGACATGGAAATTGTATATAGACCGGGGAAAGAAATGATTGCTGCTGACATTTTGAGTAGAAAGTATGGGGAGACTAAAACTACGAATGTACACATCAACTTGGTGAAATTGGGATTAGAAGGTATTTTTTCATTACAAAGAATTAGGGAAGCTCAAGAGTCACCTGAGTTGGAAATAATTAAAATTAATCTACAGTCAAATGGTTCATATAAAGGTATGAGTATAAGAGAAGGGATAATTTTGAAAAAGATAGGCGATTTGGAGGTATATGTTACAGACGAAGAACATACAATTGAAATTATTCGACATCTTCATATGATGTACACACATATAGGAGCGAGAAAATGTTGGCTTATGTACAGAGAAGCTTATTATTGTAAAAATGACGAGAAGATAATTAAAAGGGAAATTAAACGATGTGAAACGTGCGTTTTGGCAAAGGAAAAGAATTATACTAATCAAAATATTAGTTTGAGCATCATAGCGGATGATAGATTACAATTAGTGGCGATTGATTTTATTTCTAATCTAATCCCGAGCACAAGAAGATATCGTAATATTTTGGTACTGTGTGACATTTTTTCTAAACATGTGCGATTAATACCTACACAGAAATGCAATACGGATACGGTTTTACAAGCTCTACAAGAGTATATAACAGAATATGGAACTCCTAGAACAATTTTATCGGATCATGCAACATACTTCATGAATCAAAGATATCATGAATTTTTAGATGAAAGAAATATTAAGTCACATCATATTTCAATACGGCATCCCCAGGCTAATCCTTCTGAAAGGTATATAAAGGAAGTATTAAAATATTTACGTATATTACTGGAAGACAACCATCATAAATGGGCAAGATATTTAAAACAATTCGAATTCGTCATGAATAATACTCCAAGTACTGTACACGAAGCATGTCCAATAACTATTTTTACAGGACAACCTGCACAAAGGCCTTGGCAAGATGATGAAACTGCTGAAATAGGAGACAGGTATGAACAAATAAAGCACAAACTTTTGAAACGCAAAATTAAATGGGAGCAGAAGAAAAAAGAAAAACAACGTAAATATAAGATTTATAATATAAATGATAAAGTAATAGTTCGCGCGTTACGAGTAACAGATAGAAAGAATAAAATTATGGCAAAACTCATAAGGCCATATTCTGGACCATTTACAGTTTATCGAAGGATAGGTTTGAATAATTACGAACTAATTGATGAGGATACTGGTTATTTTAAAGGAACATATCACATATCTATGTTACATGACTATATAGTAGAATGATAAGTCATAGTATAGGTAAGACACAGTATTAGGAAGACTGTACTGTGAAAGTGATTAACGCCACTTCCTAAATCTGAGTTATATTAAATCTTCCGAAATTATAGGTAAGACACAGTATTAGGAAGACTGTACTGTGAAAGTGATTAACGCCACTTCCTAAATCTGAGTTATATTAAATCTTCCGAAATTATAGGTAAGACACAGTATTGGAAGTTTGTATTGTGTAAGTGAGTAACGACACTTCCTGAATCTGAGTTACGACAAATCATCCACAATGATATAAAACGACAAATCATTGACAACGATATAATTATGACAAATAATCCACATCAACTTCATAAGTAAGAACAATATTGGAAGTTTAAACTGTAAAAGGAGAAATGACATTATTTCTCTGAATCATGCTAATTCATACCAAGGAAATTTTAGTCAGGACAGAAGATAAGAAAGGAGATCGTCTTCTGAAGGTACTTACAACACCTGCTTATCCAAGTAACATGTAGATCTCAAAATTTCAAAAGTTTTTGACAAATAGAGACCTGGAGTTTATTAGAAAATAAATAATTATATAGTAATGAAGTTAAGGAGGACATAAATACCTTATAATAAGATAGGGGCATGACCAGATACAGATAACAAATTGATAAGAAAGGGGCATATTAAATTTCGCTTTCTTTAAAATAAATAAAAGACATAATGATGAAACAGATATACATGTATACAGACAAGTTCATGTTTATCGAAAAATAATTTGAATTTATAGAGAGATTTTCAGATAAAGAATGTACATAAAGTATTCCGGTATTATATTAGATTAGTTTAGTTATAGGTCTGTTACAATTATTAGTTATTAAAAAAAAAATGATGATTAATTAAAGAAAAAAATAAGTTATATCCTCATTCCCATATTGTATATAAATTTGTAAATAACCATAAGAGAAGGTAATATAAGTAATCTTACCAGTAAATAGATTTGCCTGAGTATTAAAATGGAATGAAATGGATAAAGAAGTTGTATAGAGGATAAATAACCTTGAGCCTTATAAAATTAAAAAGAATGTTTCAGAATAAGTAAAGCACTGAAGAAAGTTAGAAAATAGTTATCAAGATGTAACAAACATGTTAGGTGATGAAGAAATGGAAAAGAAAGAAGTTAAGAAGAGCCTCTTAAAAAATAAAATATGTTCGATGAAAATAAATGCTTACAATAAATAGTAAATATTAAAAGTACCATAAGAATATGGAATTATTATAGAGTGAATATGTATAAAAGGGTGGAAAATACCCAAAAATGATATCAAATATAGGACCAAAAGTGTCTTAAAAAAGAATTATATAGGTAACGTAAGCCTTTAAAAACGATAAGTTAAAAAAATATGGACTTTCCATAAATGAAAGTATAGGGAATGACGAAAATGTCAATTATAGATAAAAAGGGAATTTGTTCGTATGAGAACAGTATATAATGAAAATAATATATAATTAGTAAGCATAAGTGAATCATTTTAAAAGAGGCAAATAAGTAACTGAGGCATAGACAGATAAAAAGAATATGTTATTCACCTATTTATGTAAAAGTTAGTACAGATAATATTGTTATAAGGAGTTTGAGTTAGGAAACACAGAAAAACATATATGCAATTAATGTTAAAAAGTTTGATGGCAATTAATAAAAATATAGATATTTTAATAAGGTATTGGAACATTAAGAAAGATTATAATACATAGTACGATAAATAATGGAACAAAAATTTTTTATACAGGTCAAAGACATCCATTTAAATAAATAAATTTATACTTTTATAATTAAAATGAAAATAAAGAAAAGCCTTATATTACTTTTGGACTTATAAGAAAGTTGAGTTTTATAGTTATGAGTGTCACAAATAATTTTGAATTTAAACACTGTTATGTACAGATAGTTATAAATAAATGTTATATGATATTACCAAATAATAAAAGATTCATTTGAAATCTGTTAAAGGATTTAGTAGATTAAAATAATTGTTTTGAGCACAGTGATAAACATGTGTATTATCAGATTTTGTTTAATAAATATAAATTTTGATTCGAGTTGAAAATTTACATTTTTTAAAAGGGGCATATGTGCTGAGTAACAATATTGATGTTTGGCACTGTATATTTTTGAACAAGTTGGAAGGATTATTTAATTTTACTAATTTTTCTTTGTGACTGTTATAGTAAAATATTTAAACTAAAAAAGAACAGTTGTGTATACTTAAAATGTTATTTATTACAATAAAGATGTGTGCAGTCAATTATGAAAACAGTACTTGAAGGAGTTGTAGTGGACCAGGTTCTTGGTGGCAGTAATTTTCATTGGTATCTGAAAATGGAGATTTAAATATTATAATTTATGTAAAAATGTAGTTTGAAATCTTGTAAAACTTGTCTAATTAACAATAATGTAAAGTAAAATAATTTAATGTTAATTGTTGAAGTATGAAGGAAACAACTTGGTAAATAATTTCGCGGGTAAAGTTTGAATAAGCGGATCTGTCAAAATTGACATTTACAGAAAATTTTGATTAGCAATATTTTTTGAAGTACAAAGTCTTAGTAATTCATTATTATAAATTAATAGAGATTTAATAGAGAAGGTTTACTAAAGTTTGAAAAGCACTGAAACGTATCAATAAAGTTTTATAATACCATTTTGAACAAGAATTGTGAGAAAAGGAATTTAATTGGATGAAATTAGAAAACGAAAATATTGTCTTGGTGACGATAAACAAACAACGAAATTGAAAAATATTTTTCAAGAAAGGCGCGTGTACTTTTCGGAAAATCACGATTTTATTCCGAAAAGTATATCTTAAATTCACTAAAACCGCGAAAGTTGGTGCTTAAAGTGTTCTTTTCAGCATAGAAAATATTTATTGACGGTAGAATCAAAATATATTATAAAGAAGCATAAAATTATTCAATAATTTCATAGTAATTTAATTAATTGGTATCCTGTATGAATAAAGAAGATATTATATAAGGAAAATAAATATCAAAAGATTACTTACCAAATATTAACCAAGTCCGAGCGGAATATTGGATCCATCAGTTGCACTAAATGGTAAATTAATTAGAGGATCCGATAACCCATATATATTTCCGAAGAGGTCTAGTTCAGTGTCAAGTCGAGATAGAAGTACAGCTGCATTTAAATCCAGAAGATATCCCGCAGTTTTCGAGGACACAACAAGATACATCCTGTAAGATATAACCGAAGCAGTTCCAGATCCTGAAGGAGAACGAGGATACACCAAGAAGTCGTGCTAGGAGGGTTTCCAGAGAGTTACCAGTTGCACAGAACGAGTCCAGTAAGATCCTGTGGAAAAAAAAAAAAAAAACATAATTTAAACAAACCAGAGATAGAAGAAAAATATTAACAAGAGGTTGTATAATTTTTAAATAAGGAAAATTTGAATTTATTTAATTGTATATCGAGTAAAAGTCATAAATATTATTTAGAATTGATTACTAGTATAAAACAAGTATAGAAATACGTTTTGTTAAAAGATTAAATCTCTATTTTCATAAAAAGTTACAGAATATGCACATATATAAATGAATTGACATGACCTTGGTACTATAACATACCTTCAACTTGTTTAATAGTTTATAGACGAAGGTTATTTATATTTAATAAAATTGCATCGTTTTTATGCATGCTAAATTGAAAAAGATACATTGAATTGAATTTTGTACATACCTTTTGAATAAATAACATTTGCTGACATCCTTCATATAACAATAAACGTACAGGTGCGATTAGACAGGTTAACAATCTATGTACATGTCGTATAACTATTTTGGATGTATATTTTCGAATCAAGATTTTTATATTTGTTGTCATTAAACTAGTATTGTGGCGAAATTCTTCTTTTTATTTGGTAAAATAGTAACATTGTATTAGACATTTTCATTACGGACATAGAAGCTGATAAGTCAATGACCTACAAGTAAACAAAAATAAAATAGCATTATAAAGAAGATAGTGAGAGGAAAAGTATACATACCGTACTATTGTTATCCTATAAGAGGGATAATTTATTAGCAGCAATATTCTCCTCATTATAAGATTAAGTATAACAAGATTATTAGAAACATTTAAATTGTTATTTTTATGTAGCAGTGTATAACGGCAAATACCTAAGCGACATCTTTATAAAAGTAAATAAAATGCTAGTACTGCGCGGTTAAAAATAAAAACTAGCTACATTTATAGGAAAGTCATACCATAAAGAAGTGATGAATCGTAATTAATATTTGAAAGAGTAGGAGATTAATTTTTATTTCTAAATGCATTAAATAATATTATTATTAAAAAAAAAAAAGAATTAATTAAATTGATTTAGAATAAAACTGAGTAGTGTTTGGGCATAGATAAAAGAAATAAAGAAACCTATTATAGCATATGAGTATATTAATTTTGGTGCCAAGATTTTAAAATATTATATACTGAGTGATACATTATCATTATCATAGATTATAACCTGAGATTAATTGAGTAAATTTGAATGACTAGGTAAGAGAGGAGATATTATTAGCAATACAAATAACAAGATTTGAGTACATTAGGGTATATTATTTATTATATGTGTTGCAAGTATATTATCCCCTCCACTAGTGCAATATATACGTATCAAAACCAATACGATATCGCCCTTCGTTGAACTTGCAGTCAGTATCGATAAACAGTATGTCAAATTGTTTCTTCCAACACATTCTACAAACGTCTAAAAACTGTTCATATTTTAAATCATGAATATGATCATTAAATATGTGTTTCAAATTAGTACCATCTTGTCGAAATAAAATTAAAAGATTTGTATTATCCCTTAATAATTGCTTAGGGACTGCACTGTATGTTTGAATCAGATAAAAGCAATCTAAATTGCGATGTCTACCGAAAGAAAAATATTGTTTTACAATATTTAAATCAATAGTAGGTATGTCATCAAATATAACGACTGAATAATCAGAAACTTCATCAGGTTTAACCATATTATTGACATCCGTATATTCATAATAACCTATCTCTGGTACACCGAGTAATAAATTTCTTAAATACTCATATTTTTGTTGATGGAGAGATCTACAGCAGATGTAAATATTTTTGAAGCGAAATCCATTGGGGTGCAGTAATAATGTAAGAAGAGCGTTCGTTTTACCACATCCTGAAGGTCCTACTATTAGTACTCTCTTACATGTACCACTAAAAAGATTACTGTGACGTGTAAAACTTTCCTCACTAACTACAGCATCGTAGTTATAGACAGGTAATGATAATTTAGACGTTTTTAAATGCATACTGCACATTATCACTTCAGGATATAGACTGAGAAATATGTATGTATATTTACTTAAAATACTACTTTTGAAGGTTCTGAAGTTATGACATATAAAAATAAAGCTTTATGTATTTGTTTTATGTATTTGTTTTATGTATTTTCTTTATTCTTATAATTTATGGTTTTAAACATACCATGAGATGTATGAGGAGTGTAAAATAAAAGAAGTATATCGTTTATTTTTTTTTTATTTTCTGTTTTTTTATTTTTTTTTATTTTTTTTTATTTTTTTATTAGGGAGGCAGCAGCTGTCATCACCACTCTTCCTCCTCCTCCTCCGCTGGCACTGCCGGCTCCGCTGGCACTGCCGGCTCCGCTGGCACCGCCGGCTCCGCTGGCACCGCCGGCTCCGCTGGCACCGCCGGCTCCGCTGGCACCGCCGGCGCCCTGTGCGCCAGCATTATTTTCATTAGCTCCTTGTTTGAGAGCGTTTTCCTCGGAGCCGACGGTGTCGACTTGGGTACTGGAGCCAACGGTGTTGACGGACTCCAGGACGCGCTTGGTGACGGCGGGGTAGTAGGTTGCTGTTGTTGTTGGTGGTGGTGTTGTTGTTGGTGGTGGTGGTGTTGTTGTTGTTGGTGGTGTTGCTGTTGTTGGTGGTGGTGGCTGTTGTGGTGGTGTTGCTGTTGGTGGTGGTGTTGTTGCTGCTGTGGTGGTGGTGGCTGTTGTGGTGGGGCCACCGTCCCCAATTCTAATTTATTATTATATTCAATAAAAATATTTATGTTTGCCTGCAAAAATAACAAAGTTAGAAAAAACTTGGAACTCTACATAAACACTTGGATGAATGAATGAAATTATCAGGTCCTGATGGGCGAATAGTTATCATACCTTGATGGATATATTTTGTACTTTATCAATGGATACATTTTGTACTTTATCACTTCATAGTATAGTAGGAAAATGATCAGCTTTATGTTTCCATATCAATTTTTCCGTATTTTCAGGATGTATCCCTAACTCCTAACCCCTTCCATATCTTCTACTACCACGCCCAATTCAAATAGAGGGAACACGTTCCGATTTTTTGTCAAGTGCAGAAATATCCTAACCAAGATAAAAATTCAGGAATTTCTGAACTTATCGATAGCTTCGGATATTTCTGCACTTGACAAAGCTGTCCGAATGGTTTCTAAAGCATTCCTCTTCTCTACGAGGGGTTCAACTTCCTCATTAGTAATAACACCACCGGAAATGTTATTACTAATGGCACTTTTCAAGAGAAGAAGATAGATGTCGAAGTGTGCAACAGCCGTCTGTATCTCTTCTTTTATACTGATTATTTTCTGGACAACATCACTAACATCACCCGACGAATTCCCCTCTAAGTGCGACTTGAACATGTCAGTAAGTTGTACAATTCGTGCAGGTAGGTTAAGTATGTTGCTTCGGTCTGGGACTGCAGGTATAAAACTTGGACTAGGGTTTGGTCGTTGTTGGTAAGGAGTTAGATAATATGACTGCGATGAATTGGAAATAGGAGATGAATTGGAAATAGGAGATGAAACAGGTAGGTATTCATGTTGTGAAGCCACAGGTGTAGAGGAGACGGGCAGTTGAGGTTGAGAGTCTTGAGGTTGAGAGTCTTGAGGTTGAGTGTCTTGGGGTCTCTGAGGTTGAGGTGGTAGAAAAGGTAAGAAAGTTAGTTGAGGTTGAGGGTCTTGAGGTTGAGGGTCTTGAGGTACATTATGAAGTGGTAAGAAAGATGTGGAAGGCACGTTTGACTGTGGTGGGGGTTGTGTGAATGTGAACAAGGATAGGTTTGGATCGGAAGGATCGGGATTGGAAGGATCGGGATTGGAAGGATCGGGATTGGAAGGATCGGGATTGGAAGGATCAGCTAAATGAGTAGATACAAAAATAACTGACCTATCAGCTGGTGCCACCACAGATGCTTGCTCTGATAGATCAATTACCGGTGGTTGCACTGTAGCCTCTACAATTCCACTACCAGAAATTACCCGCTTACCAAGTAGTAGTGTACGGAGTGTGCTTGAAGTATCGGTAGGTAGAAGTGGTGTGTATTGTCGTTGTCGTTTTTGTTGTTTATTATGTCGTTTGTGTTGCTTGTTTTGTCGCACTACTTGTCTAACTCGTTTAACACCCAGTTGTGGAATAGTAGTCAACTGAGATGATGCTGCAGTAGTCGAAACATGAATTATGTCGGCAGCTGTTGCAGATGCAGATGCAACGACAGTAGTCGTAACAGCTGTCGTAGCTGGACTAGCTGTCGTCGTAATTGCCGCAACAGCTGCCGTCGTAATTGTTGCTATGTTAACGTCATCAATACCTGGCATACGTATTGATGCGAATATCTCGTCTAATGCAGCATCATCAGGAAATATGTTTCTAATTTCTGAATTGGAAATGGTGTTCCCTCTTTCTAAATTGGGAGTGGTAACATTAGACATTACTTGTGAAGGGGTAGGTGTAGATAATTGTTCTTGATCCTGAAATTATTACATGTGAGCTGTAAAGTACAAGCACTGACAATTGCAAGTGTATACAATTTAAAATAAACACACGAGCATACAATAAATATGTTAACATACATAAATACACAGTGTATTTATTAAAATAAAAAAATAATAAATATTGATTGAAGAAAATCCATTGTATAAGGCAAATATAGACCAAATTTACAAGTGAAGTTATCTCGCAAAATAATTTAAGATCATCAACATAGAGTAAGTTCTGTGACACTAAGTTATTGGTGATATATTGTTAATAAAATAATCGTACACAAGTAATGACAAAATAAATATACTTCCATTATTAATTGTCGTGATAAAGTGTCAAAACGAATTACACACTCAATATATGACCATTAATACAATAAGCAGTAACGTAAAGTGTTTAATATAATAAAATAAATGCATAATGCTGTCGGTTATTAGTTAAACATGTTCTAGAGTAAATAATAAGGATGCAAGAGGATATACTGTTTTTATTTTATTATAATAAATATTGAAACAATTAATGTACGAGAATAGTTTAATATTATGATGTGAACTTACCATGTTTAGTGCTTCTGTTGAACTATAATTCGTTAAGCAAATCCATGGGGAATATATACCAAACCACTGACGTAAAAATTGACCTATACCTTGTTTTTTGGATATTGTAAATTTGCATGAAAACTAGTAATCCATGCATTTATCACGCGGACAACGTACGGTTGTCCACGTGATAAATATGTTTTCATCGTCTATTAACACCTGTGTGCATTTTAATAGATGCAATTTTTTATAAGTCTGGTGAATTTTATATTACATAATAGACATCCGGAACAACATTCATTGCCAAATTTTAGTTTTCATTTCTTGTGCATTGTGCAGTAAGATAAGTTGTACTCTGGTACTTACTTATAAATTTTAAAATAATTAGATATTTAATTATTGTGAGTAAATATTATTGTGTAAAAATGTGTAAGTACTGCCCCATATTTGATCAATTATTTTGAATTTGACCAATTAAATGAATTAGATTGTTTATTTGTTGAATCTGTTCTTATTGTATTGCTTTTCTATATGTACCGTCTCTTTAAAATGTCACTACTTTTGCTCTAGCTCCATTACTTAACATAGAACGATTTTCAAAAAGTGTCAATATTACTAATATAATCCAACTAACTACATTTTCTACTCAACATTATCCACCTGCAACCGAACAACAACCTATACACTGTCTATTCTTCGATATCACCCTCCTACCCTCAAGAATCGATTTATATAAGTATATTTTTTTTTCACTAATATTCTTATTTATTATCTTAATATAATCAATTTACATCGAGATAACTATTTCCCATCACCTCCCAATCCTTCAAAACAACCAACTACCCTCTAGATTCAATTTATATAAATGTATTTTTTTCACTAATTTTCTTATTTATCATCTCAATTTGATCAACCTACAACGAAATAACTACTTCAGATATTCTTCCTATCCGTCGATACCCTCGAACTACCCTAGAAAATTAATTTATATATCTAAATATTTCTTCACTAATAATGTACATACTCATCTCACTGCACGTTCTATTTTAATATCTACGTATGTATCTAACTAATAATAATCCGGTGCGAGAACCGAACTCTTGCTTGACCGACTTTACTGGTTGAAAATCATACATGAGAGACGGTAAATTATACAAATTTCAAATACTCATATCTCCGAAACCGCACAGTCGATTTCGACCAGATTTGAACAGCCAAACCAACAAAAAATATAATACCAAATACTAAAACTAACTATAATATATATAATACCAAACAATTTTAAATCATATATTTATTTACTCAAAACATCAACATCACACATTACAATATATTACAAAATTATTTTCTTAAGAAAACATATTTACACATTGAACAATCTCTTCTGCGAATACACCCTTCTACAGTATCTCCACTCCTTACATAATGATCCAAACATGGTCTACATCCTATTAAATCTACATCTACTTGATAAAACATTGGTAATCGAAACCACACCAATTCTAAATCAACAGTCCTTACTCTCCTCATTAAATATGATTTTGGAATAAACCTTAATTGTGCATCTTCTATTTCTACAATCGAACCTCCATCTTCATATTGTTGTAACACATCTCCAACCCTCTGCACGACATAACTAATAATGTGACTCCAAACACATCCCATTTCTAACTACTATATATAACAACCAATCATTAAATATAATAAATTTTATTCTCATTAAATCTCATATCCACTAAATAATTATATAAACCTTCCACATTAGACAAAGCACAAACAACATCATTTCCAACATGAAAACTACAACTAGGTTTTCCGCTCTTAATTCTGTCAGCATCCACTAAATCTATTATTCGTTTGTCTGTAATGCACTTCAAATAATCCAACTTTTCTCGCCCCTTCACAAATACCAAATCCACACCAATACACAACCGCTTAATTATCTCATCAAACTCACCAACAGCTACATAACCGTCTTCCCATTTCAAACCGTGATAATAACTAAAAACGTATCTTGCAACTCGTTGATCTTCTCTTGCTAATGAACCAAAACTAAAAAACGGTTTAAATAGAAAGTGACTCTTCCTAAATTCATCATCACAAGTAGCCAACTCCTTTGGAATCACATTACTATTAAATCGATACCATTGAAAATCAATAACTATAAATTTCTTTCCACCTAAACTTATCATCGTCTATCCAATAAACCGTTTACTTCCATAGAATTACATCCAACAACTAAACTTAAACACAATTCTTCTTCAATCTTGTTCATATCCAAATACTGCTTGAACTACCTCTCATACTACAACCAAAGTATTATATAACTAATACTTTCGCTGTACTACCTTATTAAATGGTGAATATTGATATAATTTATTATGTAAAATCACACAATATAAAACCGTATCTTTTGGTACATTATTTTTAGCAGTAAATTCAATTCTAACCTCTACACCACTTCTATGTAAAACATCTTCCTGATGTGAACAATCTATACCAACTAATGGACACAACTTAAACTGATTCAACTTTAACATCGGCTCACTATAATCATGTCCATAATAATTCTGTTGAAATCTAGCATACATATTATATAAAATAGCTACTCTATTATCATCAAAATCAACTCGAACATTTTCATATGGATATCTCTTGCCATTTAAATAAACTGTTACATCAGTTAAATTTATTGCATCAAATTTACTCATATTTTGATTTAACTTCCCTTTCTTCCCTGTCTGAAAACCCAAAATAATATACCTCGGTGTCTCTAATTGTGGAGCAGTTTTAATAGCCCAACTGTGTTTAGTTGTTTCTGGAATTCCTGGATTCTCGTGAATTTCCCACCCTCTAAAAAACATTTCCATCAAAGTATTCTTCGTCGTTAATTTCGTTAATGCTAAATCCTGACTCATACCAACTTTAATATGTGGTACTCGCCACACTACACAATCAATTGTTAACTTCATTTCCTCAGTTGTGACAGAATTATATATCACATCACTATCATCAGCACACCTCTTCAATACCAATTCTTGCGACACATTCATAACCACTTGCTTAAAATCTTCTGCAAAGCCCATCAGCATCTTCAAGGGAATACAAATACTAAAATTACCATTATTATCTAAAACTGGCGCCTTTCCTGTTGAAAATTCCCATCCACAATTCTCTAATTTGTTTATATAACTTGGACTATAAGAAAAATATCCCTTCATAGTTGATGTAATACCCACATTCCTAACTTCATCAACCTCTACTCCACTAATTATATATCTAATGTTACTAAACATAAATGCTGCCGCATTATGAACTAAGTATGCTGTAGCACTTGTAGCATCATTAGCTAATCGCAACCTTCCTTCAATAAGCAACTCTGACTCCGACGGTAAAGTATATTTATCTATTTCTGGAACTACAATCCTAATTTCATCATTATTTCCATACTTCGGTGAACCAAACGGTACGTGATTATGAAATTCCATCTCAGTAATAGAATTATCTACTCGAACCTTACTTAAAACATTCAACATTTCCATGCTTGAAAATCGTAACTAAAAGCACAATCAACTTTACCTAAACAATTTTCTTCTTAGACTAAACTATAATCCTCTTCTCACCACTTCTTATTAACCTCAAATACTTATTATAAATCAATACTTCTATCTTACACCAACACTCGATAACCCAAACTCTTCAAAAACTTTCTATTTTCTCTAGTTAAAAAATTCCGTATCATCCCTCCACCAATCACTCTCCACAACTTATTCGATAATCTCCGTGTACATTTTCTCGTCTTCGTTCCCTTCCACAACTTATTTACACTATTACTCCGCATATTTTTACAACAATTTTTTTATTTGCGAAACTAAGCTCACTCCTTTCTTCTTCGAATTCGTAAGTATATTGTCAATTCTTCACCTCTCAAATTAATTAACCGTCCTGTCTGATCGACTGCTCGAATAATAATGTCAGTTAACATGTTAGTATTTACCGGCATATAAATTTTCTCTTCGGGAACTTCTATTATCTTAAACCCTGGTGGAACATTCGGATAAAAATGATATAAAACATGTGATAATTCTCCATTAATATATGAACCATCCACTATATTACACATTATGTCAATAGCACTGACTTTATTTATATCAACTATTTCATCACTATAAACCGGTATATTACCTCCTATTATTTTCTTGTGAAAACCAAACATAGAACCAATCGAATTTTCTATTCCAAAATCAACATCTACTGATGCCTTCATAAACACCTTCATAGTATTACTATTACCAGACAAAATAAAATACTGTTGCTCATCCTCGTCAACTTTCAATTTTTCATCAATATACTTCTCTAAATCATGTATATCATAAGTTCCCTCTGGAACATTTATATCTTTCCAAGCATTTTGTTTATTAGGTGACATAGAATAATATCGAAATACATTATTAGCAGACGTAACATTTGGAATAGAATTATAAGTTTGTAAACTCACCATACACATTTCATAATCACCATTTAAATATAAAGGCGGATTCAATATACATCCAACCTCTGACCCCTTTCCAGTTAACACAAAAGTTAAATTATCCATATCTTATTTAATCAATCCTTTTAAAAACATCAAACATAAATGACCGCAATTCACAGTGTTCACATCTTGATATCTCTGATAGTTATATTGAATAACCCCTCCACCATTCGATAATAAATACTCTTCAACCTCAATCGGCGGTCTTAAATCACCATAGCTATCGAAATATCTTATTACATCATTATTTTTATTATATGCTACCCAATGAGTACCACCTCCAACATTATCATCCAAATTCACTATTCCTTTCTCCTTCACATATATTTTCCTCGGTAAAACGTCTCTACTAAATATACCCCGAAATTTTCCAATTTTCCACCTCTTCACAAACTTCCGTAAATCAATTTCTGTTAAAGGCCTTCGAGGTAATTCACTTAACCGTTTTTTGAAACAGCTCCATTTGGTAAATACACACCACAACCAGATTTATATGGTTTTATATACAATCCACTCCCAATAGATACACCACATCCTACATTATATGGTTTCACATATAAACCACTACCACTTCTTGATTCCATTGCCATATTATGTCGCTTTGCTTCCTCTAATTGATCTCTTTCAGTTTTTGCCGATGTTACAGCTTTTGCTATCGCTGCAGCACCCCCTCCTAGTGATCCTAAAGCACCCAAAGCTGCAAACAATGGAATTAACGGTAAAAATCCCCCTTTCTTTGGTATTGCTATTACTCTTGACCGTGGAAACAATATCCGTCGTCTTGGTTTCATCAAACTCTGATATGCAATTTTCACATTCTCTAAAATGCCTTTCCTCTTACCTACATGTCTTATTGCATTCGACGCTTTCTTCATTGCACGTAAAAATGAAAGAGCACCACCCGATCGATTTCTACCACTACTTCTTCTTCTTCTATTCTTTCTTCTTGTATTATTCTTGCTACCTCCCGCTCTCACTCCTTTTCGATATTGCCCCCTCACACCCATACCTAATGTTGTTTTCCCTTTCATAGCAACTGCAACTACAGAAGCAGCTAATTTTTCTCCCACACGCGCGTCTTTACTCTTCACTCGTTCTACAGCCTTTTGATACAATTTCTTATCAGCTACGTGCCGTTCGAACAAATTATTCGACTTTGAATAAGATATATCGTGTTCTTTGCAAGCCTCGTCTAAATTATTCACTCCTTTATCACCTCTTTCTAACCGTTTTACCAATTTAGTCCCCGGGCCACAGAACCTATAACCAGGTATATGTAACTCAACTGGAAGTTTATTTATTAAAGTATTTAATAATCCACCACCTTTCCTTTTCACTGTCCGATTCAAACTACCATCATACTTCACTGACCTTTCCATCTTATTAAACAATAACTGATAAGTGTATGTTGCGCAAATATCAACTCTCGAAATGTAACAATACACTACTAACCACAATACTTATATATTTATACCCTACACTCAAATTTAATGAAACTTACTAATACAATCAATCATCTTGTGACAATAATAAAACACATTACATTTTTTTAAATCTTTTTTTATTATATGCATTATTCACAATTACAACCGATTTTTTCTCAAAAAATCTAGATCATTTAAAATTTTGGGTAACCAATACATAGCTAACTCTATTGTTATACAAACACATTCAGATACTACTCCATTACACATTTTGTTTATAGCAGTATCTACTTCTCCTTCACTTACAACTACAGAATCCAAAAATCGCTTATAAAATACATCATATTTCAAATCTTGTAAAAACACTAAACGCATCGCCACTAGTTTCGTCAATCGCCACAATTCCGCTAAACTTTCGTAAGCTAAATATACATGTTCTCCCTCTTTATCTATTTTCATTACTCTACTCACACCATCAAAACTTTCATGTGATAGCCACATATTCATACCATTAATAACAGGAATCAGACCATTACAATACTGGTAATATTTCTTCAACTTTAAACTCTCAGTTACAAACCATTCCCATTCTCCTTTATTAAAAAACACACATTGTTTTTTAATACCCACAATTTTCACCATTGGTTCAAAATCGTGATTTGGTGCTAAGCCAACACATATCCACTTAGAATGACTTTTATTTAAAAAATAAATTTTTTCTCCCACTAATGGAACATCCCATATTGGTTCCCGAACAAATTCACTTGTTGTTACTTGTCGCACTAATTTATCTGCAGTTGCACTCACTTTATTCCAAAAATTATTTGACTCATCCATTTCAGAAAAAAAATTGGTCACTGTCAGATCTATTGCATTATTCTCCTCTTCCTCAAACAGTTTATTTACATCAATACTATTATCTACCATTTCATCCACTATCAATTCACCCTCCTCCACTATCTGTGAACAATCACAATATTTTACTTCCCCAGTTAAGCAACGCTTCGACATGCTGAATTACACTAATATTTATTTTACACAGGTCTTTCTTTATATACTGTCTACCACTACCACTACCTACTACTAGTCCCTTGAAAACCTCTAACACTGTCACAACCTTGATTTGACCTTAACCTTGCTTACCTCCTCATTAACCTTGACATGACCTTGATCTGGGTTCACCTTGACCGTGACATTTATTCACAAAACCAATGTAAATAATTCAATAATGTACTGCTTCTCCTTTTCCCATCATACTTATAATACTCATATACATCACATAAATACATTAAATTATATTTATACGTCTCATAAAACTGCTGCGCTATATTATCACTTATTATAGCCCACCCAAATTCATCTTGACTTACTTCCTCACTATTTAAAAATATCTCCCCAACATTTTTAAAACTATTAAATCTCTCTTGCACTTCCAGCAACACTTCACTTGTAAGTTCTTCATTTTCATTCATATTTAAAATGAAACTACTCCAAATCATACACATATATATATTCAAAATTAACGACCTTGACTTGACCTTGACTTGACCTTGACTTGACCTTGACTTGACCTTGACTTGACCTTGACTTGACCTTGACTTGACCTTGACTTGACCTTGACTTGACCTTGACTTGACCTTGACTTGACCGTGACTTGACCTTGACTTGACCTTGACTGTCTCTGCCGATTCTGGTACCTCCTCATTGACCTTGATCTATGCCCTGTGCATGATCAAGGTCAATGAGGAGGTACCAGAATCGGCTGAGACCCTCTACTAATTTGTATACAAAAAAAAAATGAACTATAAATGACTTTCAATCTTGTCGAAAAGCAATTTTTTGCAAATATTTGTTTATAAAAAAAAATTGAAATACCGGAAGTAACACTTATACTCACAGGATTTTTTTATTAAGAAGATACAGAATGTAAAACTTGTTTTAATATACAGAGTTACCACTAAATAGATACTAGGGTATGCGAATCTGAAGAATACGTATAAATGTTTAACTGAAAATCATAAAAGAAATTTATTTGTAACTCATCAAAAATTTCTAAATTTTTAACGCTAAAATGTAGTTAAAGTCGGTTCATAACTTTGTTTAATTCCAGTTTAAAGTTCTTCCAAGAAAACAATAAAATGCAAATAGTTACAACCTTTGAGAATGAATGGCAATTGAAAAGATTTTCAATGGCGATGTTTTTTTTTTTTGTGTGAATAGCACGCCTTCATGTGGAAAAAGTCAATCTCGGTGTATTACCATGTCTTTTTTCGTTAGATAGTACATTATTTTGAAACTTAAATTCCTCTATATAAAAATTATTGTTTGTATATTAACTGCGACAGGCTCGGACTCGAGGAAAGAAAAATCAATTTCTCTTCACTGCGTGCACATTGGACCGCGATTTTTGTTTGTACGGAAATTACACATATTTTTCTTTTACCCCCCGTTTTTTAAATAACGCTATTTAAAACTAACCCTATATAATAATTTGAAACAACTATTGTATAATTCAAAACGCACATACGTATAAGAAAGTCGTGTGGTGCCCACACCTCATTCTTTATGTTTATTATGAACTCAATTATTAGAAAACCAATATTATGTTATAACATTATTTTATATAATTGTAGATTTACATAACATTAATTAAGCGACAAACCTTCCAATATATGATAATTCATTTGTAGTTAAGCGCGTCCTTAATAAAATTTTATCATTATACACCACGTTATGTATATACTCATGCCAGTTAAGCTATTTTATTTTTATCTTGACAAATAATTCTCGTTTGGTATCAATTCTTATAATTTATTTTCTTTCGCATTTTCTACCTATCTCCTGTAAAAAAATACGATGACAGAGGCAGATTGATCCACATAATTTTGCGTTTCAAATTAAAAAGTTGTTTGTTCAGAAATGGTAGCGTATCACACAGGATGTTCCAATTTTTACAAATTTAATTTAATTACATACCTAATCGAACTGTGTAAAATTGGGCAATAATTGCCAGAAAATACGGATTTATCTTTTCTTCGAATTCGATATAAAATAAATGAATTTATAAATAGAGCAGATATTATGACAAACACATAGATAGGTAAAGCACATAGGTACATTATCAGAAGATAAGCTTGATATAATTCAGTTCAACTATATGGCAGTAATATTAGTAACTGTTATGTTATGCAGCTGGGCTTATTTTTCATTCTTAGTTGCAAAAAACACATACGTACACGTATAACTCGACTATGACTTTGTTCTGAAGGAGGTATTACAAAAGTAGTAAAAATACTTTAATTCTCTCTAATTAATATATAACTAAAAATAATTCTATATATGTAATTAGGAAGTGAAGGTAGACATAACTATTTTCTTATACGTAGCATAAGAAAGTAGAATGTGATGATGAAAATTTTCGACCTCGAGATTTTTGCAGATATCCACGATTTGAAGCCCCCGATATCGAAAAAGTGGTTTTTAAAACTCTCTCTCTCTCTCTGCGTGTGTGTGTGACCACGATAGCGGTTAAACCGCTATAGCTATCAATTCAAAATATAGAATTTACTAGTATATTCTGTCTCTTGAGATCTGATTAGATTTTCAGTAAAATCGGCAGACCGGAAGTAGTAGTTTACTTCAGTGAAAAAATCGAATTTTGCCAATTATTCGTCAACTACTAAGTTTAAACAAATTTATAAAGAATTCATATGTACTTAAAATTAAGTTTGAGACAAATTGTCTTAAAAAAGTTTTTCGAAATTCCAACCGGAAGTAGGTGTTCTACTCTTATCGAAAATCAGTTTTTTGCGAATATTTCGCAAGTCATGCTTTTTAGAGAAGTATGTTACGAGTATAAAAGTATTTAAAACATACTTTTCAATATCTTTTGTATAAAAAAAATTTCAAAATTTAGACCGGAAGTACCACTTTTACTCTTATCGAATAGCGATTTTTTGCAAATATATCGTAAGTTATGCATTATATATACAGGGTGAGTTTTTTTGAATGTTTAGCATTGGGATCTCAGAAACTACTGGAGATAGAAAAACGCTTAAATGGGGAAAGATGCGCAGTTTTACGAATTTGATTTAAAACTGCTTTTGTTTCTCCGATAACTTTCATGGCTTATTAGATATTCAAAGAAAACTAAATTTTACGTTTTTCTTTAAACATGCTTAGCATCGTTAATAGTAATTTTAGAGAAAAAGTGTTCAGACAAAAGTTTTAGATAATTTTACGCCAAATAAAACTATGTAGCTAATATTTTTTTTTCGTTCGCCATTATCGAGTTATGACACAAACTTGTGTTTTTTTAAATGGAAACCATAGTTGGTTTTGACATCATTAAAAATCTTATTTTTTGCTGATTACAATGATATAAGGTTTGATATGGTTATTTTAAAAAATAAAGAGGATATAGACATTTTTATGGTTTTTATGGAAAACAATTGAATTTCGAACTGATAAACATTGTCAAACATTGACAATTAACTATTAATTAATTTAATTGTAACCTAACTATAAGCGGTGTAAACGGCCGTTAATCATAAGTTTGCATTGGCTATGGAATTTTCTAACGTAGAAAAGCGTGATATGGTTGAATGTTACATTCAGTGCCAGAGAAATTCTACTAGAGCTGCTGAAGTTTATTTTAAAAATTATTTTGATCGATGTCAGCCGTGGCTACCTACTTTTAAGAGATTATGGGATAATTTAGCAGATTATGGTTAGTTCGTTAAACCAAAATCAAAAAAAGGGGTGGATGAAGATAGAGAAATAAACATATTAGCATGTGTCGCTCAGAATCCATCTATATCGACCCGACAAATTTTAACAGAAATGGGCTCCTCTCAACGCACTATTGTCAGAGTGTTGAAGAAGCATAAATTTCGTCCCTACAAATTATCAGTATCACAAACTTTACATGAAGGTGATAACATCAGACGAATAGCTTTTTGTAGATGGTTTAAAGATCAGTGTCAAAACGATCCACACTGCTCAATGAAAATATTATGGACTGATGAATTTCGTTTCACAAATTGTGGAATGTTTAATAGGCACAATGAGCACATAATATGGTCTCAAACAAATCCGCTTCACGTTGAACATAGGAGACCACAAATTAAATTTGGGTTTAATGTTTGGGGTGGTGTTATAGGATCAACTGTTCTTCCTCCTTTTATTTTTGATGGATCACTAACTGGCAATCGTTATCTTAATTTTTTACAAGATTTCGAGGAAATGTTAGATAATTTAAATTTAAGAACCCGAGCAATGCAATGGTTTCAACATAACGGAGCGCCTCCGCACAATCAACTGAATGTTATAAATTATTTAAATTTGAACTTCCGTAATCAATGGATAGTACGAAATGCACCCATTGAATGGCCGGCTAGATCCCCTGATTTATCAGTTTTGGATTTTTTCTTGTGGGGTGTACTAAAGGACACAGTATACAAAAGAACATATGAAACAATCGACGATTTAAGACAAGCTGTCTTAGTTGCTTTTAATAACATTGGTAGGCGTAAAGTACGCAATACTACAAATTCTGTTGTGAAGAGATGCAATTTGTGTATTAATAATAATGGAGGTATCTTTGAACATTAATAATGTTGTGTGCCCTTAATAAAAGTTCTTATAGTTTTCATTTTATTACTACATAAGATTTCAAAATAAGTTTTCGTTTGGTTTGTATTTTATCAGTTCGAAATTCAATTGTTTTCCATAAAAACCATAAAAATGTCTATATCCTCTTTATTTTTTAAAATAACCAAATCAAACCTTATATCATTGTAATCAGCAAAAAATAAGCTTTTTAATGATGTCAAAACCAACTATGGTTTCCATTTAAAAAAACACAAGTTTGTGTCATAGCTCGATAATGGCGAACGAAAAAAAATATTAGCTACATAGTTTTATTTGGCGTAAAATTATCTAAAACTTTTGTCTGAACACTTTTTCTCTAAAATTACTATTAACGATGCTAAGCATGTTTAAAGAAAAACGTAAAATTTAGTTTTCTTTGAATATCTAATAAGCCATGAAAGTTATCGGAGAAACAAAAGCAGTTTTAAATCAAATTCGTAAAACTGCGCATCTTTCCCCATTTAAGCGTTTTTCTATCTCCAGTAGTTTCTGAGATCCCAATGCTAAACATTCAAAAAAACTCACCCTGTATATTTATTAAGAGTACAACAGTATTTAGAGTTGAATTTGCAATATTTTTTGTATAAATGAAATTTCAAAATTCGAACCGGAAATGGCACTTTTACTCTTAGCGAGTAGCACTTTTTTTCGAATATCTTGCAAAGTATGCATTCTATAGCGATTTATTAAGAGAATGAAAGTACTTAGAAGAGGATTTTGAATAAGTTCTGTAAAAATTCTTTTTTAAAATTGTATTGTTTGAAACGCTCGTACGTATAAGAAAGTCGTGTGGTGGCCACACCTAATTTTTTTAAATTGGAGTGATACTGCTACTTCCGGTCTGAATTTTGAAATTTTTTTATACAAAAAGTATTCAAAACCGAGCTTCAAGTACTTTAATACTCTGAATATATATATTGAACTGGTGTTGATTATGTGACAACACCAGTCAAATACCCACAAACACATACAGTCACCCTTTAAAACCCCTTGAATACAGGCAACCATATATACATCGGCGATGCATTATGTTTGGACCCTTGTATAAGAGTACAGGTACAAATTCCTAAAAATTAATACAGATTTTACTAACAAATCTAGTAAATTCTGAGAAACCCATCAAATTTTAAATATTAGAAAGAAATTCACCCCCAAATTTAGAAAACCAAAGCAATGACTACTCTTTTCAGGAACCCCAACTGAAACCCCCGTATTAAATACTAAATATTGGAATTAAATACCGGATTAGTTTAAAATACACATTAGTCTTATTTTTATACTTATATTTAGCAAATTTCCACAATACAACAATAATTAGTTAAATGTTATATAGGCAAAGTAATTATATAAAATGAATCTGACAGCCATTACAAATGGACAATTTTAAATTACAAATTTCAACATTTATTACCACACTATGAGCATATAATTGAGTACCATTTTATAGTGTGATTTCTCAAGAGTAAATTGTCACAAAAAGTTACAGGTTCAAGGTTAAAGCAAGGTTGATAGTATCGAAAGCATCATCTCAAACTTTGGCAAAAGTATTGCACATGCATGACAAATTGTTATCTAAAAATGCATAGCTTAAAACTAAAATAAAATAATGGTGAACATAAAAAACATTTAAACCATAAACTAGTTTACAAGTTACAAGCATGGTAACAAACAATAAAACTCTTAGATGCGCACATTTAAGTTAAGCATCATTTTAATTTTCAAATTTCGATGCGCCATATTGTCAGAGGCATTGTAAATTTCAAATATTTCCAATAAGTGATCAAAGTAATTATAAATTAACTTTAGCAGTTACAAAGTCTAGCGAGACGCATTTACGTTGGAATATTTTTCAATGTCATATTTACAAGTTGAGTCCAGATATTTAAATAAGCATTTTGAATAATTTGACAGTTGTCAACATAGGTAAAAGAAAAGTTTTATAATATTAATTACAAGCTATTTAGATAATTTAAAAAAGGTGGTATAGATTAAGAAAAGGTCATAGTTTCATGTTATTACAGTAATTCGTAAATAAATTAAAAGACCATTTAGTTAGTACACTTCAAAAACTAACCACACTAATTTTTTGTATAAAGAAAGATTTTAAAAAGGATTAAAAGATGAAAAAACATTGTATGTATTTATAAGTTTAATTTGTAAAGGTAAAGTTCTACTAAAAAGGCATTTTAAGCCAAAATTCTGAAATTTAAATTTATTTTATTAGCGTCATTGACGTCATCGAACAAATGACAGTCGAAATGCTAAATTTGCCCTTTAATTTTTAAAAAATGTGTTTTTCTAAAAGAAAACGAATTAAAGTAATTTTATTGTACCGATTGAAAGACGATTTAATTTAACTAAGATAAAACATGATTCCACAAATATTCAAAAATAAACTTGCCCGTAAAAAGACTTTGTAAAATTCTACCGTATAAATTTCCATGGTTACGACGTCCACAACAGAAGATTGATATAAAAAGGCACATCCGACGAGAAGCGGGCGATTCACTTCGATTCATTCGGCCATTCACTTCGATTCATTCATTGACTTCTTTTTTTTTCGATCATGCAATCGTCAGTCGATTAAGTGTCATGCGATTTATTTTGTGATCATCCATCGAGTTGATAGACGCGTCAATTTTCATTATCGACCCATATCGATATCCAGTCGCTGTCAAAGTTGATACATCCAAATAAGCCATAAAGTGTCTGCTGAATCATTTCCACTTACGAGTCAGAAGGTCATCCATTGAAGAAGTCGACCTTAATCCGTGCCGAACTAGGTCAAGGACACACACCGTACGCCGATACCAGACAACTGGAACGACCGTAGAAACTAGGACACGAGCTGCCTCTACAGAGAATCACACCCCATTGGAACAAGTACCTGTCCTTAAACAAGACAAGGAATTAGTACACAGAAGGTACCAAGTCTGTTATTAGTTAATGCACCTGTTCCTTGACACAAATGTGGGTCAAATCTAAATCTATGTCACATTTATGTAACGTCTTTTAATTCGATCATTTCTATAAATTAATAAAATTCAAATCTTGAAACATAGCTTATATAAACACTTGGAAAATCAATTTAAAATTTCAAACAATATAATGCTTATTTAAGAAAATATCAGAATATACTTACAGTTAAATTTAATCCTATCTTATTGTCATGCAGTCCATTTTAATAGTTGGTACCTAAGGGCCATACTCGTATATTTTGCCTTGATTTCAATATATCAAATTTGTAGAACTTCTGCCTAATTAACTGCTGTTCTTGTACACAACAAAAGTATATTGTTTAATATAAAGATTTTATGGATATTGTTGTATTGTCGTAGAATTTCATTGTTATGTTTTAAATAAATTCAGATCTGTTGTTTTCAAGTATAAAGTGTTTGTTTTCATCACTGTTAAAACTCATTCTTCAATCATAAGAGGTACACATATTCTGTTGGAGCTCCAGCATTAGAGCTGTCTCTCCAAATTGACTTTATAGGTTAGTTTCTCCAAGATCGTCACCCGACAACTGGAAAGTATGGTATCCCGGACTAAGGTAAATCAAATTTCGAACCTCCGTAACGCCCTGTAGATAACACAATTAGAGTCACTTAGATATCACCCACTTAGATAATCACATAACTTTTAAAATTCTTTTTGATTACTTCAATATACACACGTACACAGTAGTTATAGCGATTTCGCGCGAAATTCAGTGTTTGTTCCACCTCTTGGATAAAAGTCTATCCCGATCTTGCGCAGTCATACGTTGAATGCCGCGAAATTTTTGAATTACTAATAACGTTGTATTTATCTATTAGAATAATTTTTGAAATACTAAATGATACATAAACTAAATAGATAATTTCTCTCCGTTGTCATAGAATGCAACCCCCTTTAGCTAGCCGGCCAAATTATAATTGAAAAGTTAATAGTTCAGTATATTATTGTGTTTAGCAGTTTTTGTTTTAGGATAAAGTAAATTAAGCGCTCTAAGTCTCATTAGCTCTCCATTCATTATCACAACTTGGGGCTTTGGTAATAACACCCTAGTACCCCTATTACATTTTAGTCACGCAATTTAGGGCCGTATAAGGGTACCTACCCCCCATTACAATATTTTAAAAGCATAACTTTGAGATATTGGCAAAAAACAGTTTTTCGATAAGAGTAAAAGACCTACTTCCGGTAGGAATTTCGAAAAACTTTCTGTATCATATGTTTTTCAAATTTATTCTTTAGTACCTACATTAGTATTTTTTCGAAATTTGTTTCAACATAGTAATTCTCGAAATACTGGTGAAATTATATTTTTTCAATGAAGTAAACTACTAATTCCAGTCTTAGTAGTTTACTTCATTGAAAAAATAAAATTTCACCAGTATTTCGTGCAGATTATATCTGTAAATATGAAGTTTGATATCGATAAGTATAGCCGTTTGATCGTTATCGTGGTCACAGAGAAAAAGAGTGAGAGAGGGGGAGATAGACGGAGAATTTTTTCAAAAACGACTTTATCGGTATCAAGGAACCTCAAAATGGGGACATTTGTAAAAATCTCGATGTCGAAAATATTTGTCATGACAATACGGGCCAAATCCACTTTGCTGGCAATTCTCGGAAATCAATCTACTCTCCACTCTATTAGTTTATGAAGTAATGCCAAACTTACGTCAGTTCATGCTCTCTGCCAGAATTAATGGAAATTGTACTGTTGTTACAGCTGGACGGTGTTCTTCTATACTTTCATATCAGTGTTCGGGAATGTGCATTTTCCAAACATATAGTGATTCACGAATAGCGAGCGAGCAGGATTTATGGATTTGAGGTTCATGGATCTGGGGAGTACATCAAAACAAAAATGCAGCCGACAACACCAGAACAGCAAAACTTAGTTGCTTTCCAAATAATAATTCTAAAACTTCTATTGAACGTTAAAAAGTGATGCAAAACCAGAATTTGATTGTGCATTGAAAGAGACGGATGGTATTTTGAACATTTGCTTTATTTGACAATAAATAATTTTTTAATGTGTTTATTTTTGGGTTTGTTGTTTTCAGGATTATTTTTACATTCTATTTTTCTTTTTTCTTTGTTGACGCAACTTAATGAGCAAATCATCTAGCTTTATGACAGGCATCACAAACAAATACGTGTGTATTTCTTTAGTGCAACTAAATAATTTGGAATAATTTTATTTGTTGAACACATAATTAAATGTTTGCTAGTCATTGAAATGAAATTGAGCGAAAAACATGTATTCGAACTTAAATAATTGCGTAGATTTCAAAAATATACAGGCTGTTTAAATTAAAGTGTAAAATTTGATGGAATTTCTGGTACAACTATAAGAGTTGGAATTAAAGTTTTAATAAAAAAAATACGAATATAAGCTGTCTACTATAGCTGAAATTTTATGCAAGCTTAGGATAATATGTAAGAAATAGTAGCAATATTGGGTATTTTACGCTTTTTATCTCCTATCCTCTCCTCTGTAAAAAAAAGAAAGACAAAATATAATATGTATTGCTTAGTACCGGTTGCTGGACGCATGATGGAAAACTTAAAGAATTACCACAAAAAATAACAAAATAACTAATAGCTTTGTGCACTTGAATAACGACAAAACAATATGTCGATTGTTTTATAGTGATTATATATTTATAATCTGGTGCCTTTTGTTAGAGATCGTGTAACTTCTGAACGACTTGATGGATTGAGTTCATATTCACACAATATATTTGTTTTGTCGAGACGATGGTTCATAGATATGTTAGGATCCGATAGGTGGCGCTTAGTCAACTTATTAACAAATTCTATATTTATGGACCAAAATAACTCATACTCGCAATATACGAGTATGTTGGTTTAATGCCAAAAAAAAAGAAAATTTCGAAATCTGGACCAGATACATGGTGCTGTGGTTGGGTTATTTATAAATTTTTTATTGAAAAACAGTATGTTCGCGTGGTCACCAAAATTGTTGTGGTATATACTGCCGTCCGATAGATTACGCTATTTTTTTGGCACGACGAATTGAATTTTCACATATGAACATCATTTCTCTTTGGATTTCGACATTAGGGACTTTAATCATATCAAATTCATCGCACCACCTATCGGTAAGGGTTGAAGTACGTCTGCCGGGCCAACTAGTACGTTATAACAATTACTGGAATATGAAATATGGTTTTATTTACTTTTACTATTAATTATTATTTGTATATAACAGGTTGTTCTATTTTATTAAAATATTCGTTCGATAGCATTTCATTTACTTTAAGATGAACCCCTAGATTAACTTATTGCAACATTAAAGACGTGAGGTATAAGAAGAATTATTTAATATAAATTGTTTACATTTCTTTGGAGACTCTCCAAACTTGGTAATTTCGAGAATAGTAAACGTAGAATGAAGATTTAAATATTTTAGGAATATCATCTTTTTGAACGATTTGCCTGGCGCTTAATTTTGACTGTTTTGGACACTACTTTTACAGAAACGTTTTTATTTATATTTGAAATAAACTTATCCCCTTTATATAAAAAAAAACTTTTATGCTTACCTACTTAAAAAATATGTGTTTCTACCGGTCCCATTGTATAAAATTAGGACAATAACTTTCTTAATATGTTAACAAATAAAAGCATATACAAACATATATGCTATATCAGAATTTAACAGACTGCTCAGGTACTACACACAATACTGCACGTAATTTTCCGCTATCCGTCTATGTAATTATTGACTTTTACATCACATTGACGCTGGATATAGAACGAAGTTTATTATTTGGGTTCCCAGAATTACAAAGCTACAACCGTATTATTACAATAATCAAAATAAACTGATTCAACATATAAATATATTTACATATATGTAACTATTAAAGTGTCAGTTATGTTCGAAATTTACCACAATAGTGTGTCGTAAATTACGGGCTTTTTCGTTTAGGCCGGTATACAAAGTATCAAAATTTCAATCTAAGAGAAAGTGTTTGTCATGTTTATGATATTATATGGAATGATATAATTTTATAATACGCGTTTAATATTAGTTATGTTATTATCTGTAGTGTGTGAAATTTCTAAAGGAAATATTACGTCAATCAAACTATGGAGAGTATATTTATGCAGCTACTTCGATTATCTAGATGACTTTTAGATTTACGTAATGTTACAAAAGAAATTAATTAGTCTGAATTTTGAAACTACACTGTAAAGGCGAGCTAATTAAATTGTATATTGTAGTGTTTCATTCCTATTTACATATATAGATATTGTAACTTCAGAAAATCGCTTTAACCTTCTTATATATTACTGCAAAAGCTAAATCATTTACAAAATTGACCAGAGAATACTTCAGCGTAGGTGCTTTTACGTCCACGTACTTAATACATTCACGATCTAATTCATCACATCACTATGGCATTACTTTGACCAAAATAAAAGATTGTTGAGTTCGTGAAGATACCAAGTGCCCTTGAATAGAGTAAAGTATTGCTGACATAGACATATAAAATGGTGTGGACATTACACGACTTTCTGATACGTATATGTATTCAACGTTTTTTAAAATAATTACCAATAAGTTTATGTTCTTAATAAATTTATATGGAACGTGTAATTTGAGAGATATTTGCAAAAATTATCTTTTGGTCAGAGTAAAAACCTTATTTGCAGGGAAAATGTACAAAAGTACCAAACAAGTTTATATTCCTAATAAATCTGTCTGAAATGCATAAATTGTTTCTGGTTCAAATTTCAAAATATCTGTTGTACACATATTCCAAGCTAACGTCGGAATACATTGGTAACCTCGGCAAATTTCAATAAAACTACAAGTTTACCACATATTCACAAAATATTACTTTTGCGCTGTAGTAAAATATTGCTGTCAGTTTGCCGACTTGGATCAAAAACTCTCCAGCTTTTCTAAAATGATAATCCTAACTTTACAATTGGGTGTTGATAGCTTCAGTTGTTCAGGCGCAATCGTGTACTGGTATAGACAGACACATAGGCACCACAGAGCAACACCAGTTTTTTGTAATAAGGTAAATCCAAAAACATGAAGATATGCACACATTTATATATACATAATTTTACAATTTGCTGTGTGTTATCGCTTTGACAGTCAATTGCCGCCATTTTCATTATTCTACTCCATCATGTTATTTCTAGTTGACTTAAGTCATCTCTGATCACGTATAAAATTGGAATCTTACACGTGATCTCCATGTTAGCATTCTTCAGACTGGTTTCCATTGCTTGTATCGGTATCTTTGGATGCTTTCGGCAAATGTGTTCGTACCACTTTATTCTTTGAGATTGTATATACCTTGTTTTAGTAGTCTTTACTATATAATGCCATGTTTCATTAGGTCTTTGGGCCATGTATTTTTCTGAAACTTTTTCCCCAATATTCTTAGACCTTGCTCGTCTTTCTTGTTAAATGTTATCATATCTATGGGGTGGGTAGTTACTGGTCTTATAAGATCTTCAGACTGGTTTACATTGCTTGTATTGTTATCTTTGGATGCTTGCGACAAATGAGTTCGTACCCCTTTATTCTTGGAGATTGTATATACTTCTCTCTAGTAGTCTTTAGTTATATAATGCCATGTTTCATTAGGTTTTTGGACCATATATTTTTCTAATATTTTCCCCCAATATTCTTAGACCTTGTCGTCTTTCTTGGTAAAGATTATCATTTTTATGGCGTAGATAGTTACTGATCTTATAAGATCTTCAGACTTGTTTCCATTGCTTGTATCGGTATCTCTGGATGCTTTCGACAAATGTGTTCGTACCACTTTATTTTTTGGGATTGTATATACGTTCCTTTAGTAGTCTTTACTATAGAATATCCATGTTTCATTAAGTTTTTGGACCATATATTTTGCTGATATTTTTCCCCAATACTTTGCTCGTCGTTTTTGGTAATGGTTTCATCTTCCTTTTGAATTTCATGCTTATTCTTAATTATATTTTGGTATCTATGATAGGCTTTATTTCCAGCCTGTATTGTGCACGATGCTGTTTATTGATGCTCCCACATATTTAAAGCTCACAAATTCTTCACTGTTTTAGATTCGCGTTTGATTTCTATAGCTCTGTTACATATTGTATACTTTGTATATAGTCCCTGTTTAGTGCTTCCTGACTTATTTGTCCGATTGCATAATACTGATACAAAAGTAGAAAAGAAATAGATTCTTCGATAATTCGGGGTGATTGCAGTGCAACATCATTCTCAAAGAACTATCATATTTTACCTGTTTGAGATTAGTGGCCTCATCATACTCTCTCCTATCTTATCATTTTGCAGACTGTTCTTACCACTGCTAGCATCTTAGATCTACATATGTTTATTATTTGGGAATAACATTCTAACATACATTTGGTTAATAACTAGATAATCGCATCGAATTTTTCAAGAACTGACTTCCAAAACATCCACATGTTTATGATATGATGTCTTTTTGAATTTTTGTTTGGTTTTCCATATTTCAACAAAGATGAAGAAGTTCTAAGAGTAGTTGAAAAGATCTTCTGGCTAGAGGTAAGTGTGTAATTTTTGTTCTAAGATTATTTGTAAATATTTTAAGAAACTCCACTTTGCAAATGACAGGTTACGGATTCGAGAGAAGGGAGAAGAATTCAGGTGAATTGGGTAAGTAAAAGAATATACTGAAAATCAAGAAAAGTCTTCGCATTAAATTGTGCAACATGCTAAAGGATTTATTATGCAATTGTTCTGATTTGTTTATAAACGTAAGACAACCATTGACTTTGTTAATAATTTATGTATGTCTTTCTATTCCTCACTCGAGTAATTTTCAATTCTCCATTGAGTAGGCCATGTATGATAATTTCCAAAACAATTGCTGTATTATGAATTTGTATCAACTGTCATTCTGTGTTGCGAAATGGCTGATCAAAATACAGACGAATGAATAAAATTTCTTAGAAAGCAAGGACAAACTATAAATATTATTCTTAAATTCGTGTAATTGCCTTCATATCAGCAAATATTTAAATAATTTATTCAGAAATTGTATGATTTTTTCAGAAATTTCGTTTTGTACATTATCGCTAAAAAGAAGGTGTAAAATTAATTTTTATTTTTTTACATCTATCATGTTTTCCGAGAATAAAGTCAGTTTATTTTTATAAACGAAAGATAGAAATTTGCACTTGTCTTGATAATGAAATCATCTAATCTTGTCTGGATCGCGCAAAAACAAGTTGATTAACTTGCTGCCATTATTTTTTTAATGTAATATTAAAATGATATATTAAAATAGCGCATATCAAGTGTAAAACTACTTTTTTTATATTTAAATTAGATGAGATTTAGTGAAAATTTCCACAATTACATTAATTCATTATTTTTATGTAACACAACTGCAAAAATTGTCTTATCTACTTACTTTATTGCTTCCACTTACACATACAATAAAAATAATCATAATGGTAGTTCCATTATTTCTCGGTTTTTTTATTTAGTCTATTACATAATATGCAGATAGCGGGTTTTTTTCACAAGTTAACTTAAAAAATGATTATGGAATGTTTACATTATTACATTCTCATATAGTGTAACTATGTACACTATATTACATTTTCGTAATTGTTATGGTGAGTTTCAGGTTTAAATATGATTTTTCTTATAGGCATTACTCCAATTACAATATATTATAAATACGTACTCCAATTACAATATATTATAAATACGACTGACAAAATCAACTGATGTATGCATAATTAATCAACTGTATACATAATTAAATAATAGGAACAGGCAAACTAAGACATTTTAAAGAAACTACTTGAATTTCATGAATAGGTATCTACAAAACACTATACCGTAAGTTTTTTTTTTAAATTAACCTCTTTGGCGATACAAAAACTATTTTTGAGGAATGGGTTGCGCAAGTATTACATAAATTTCCAGATAATGCTGCAATAGTCGTGGACAGTGCATGATATTTACGTAGAGTGGAAATGCTACCTACTTAGGAAAAAGAATGTGGGATGGATTAAAGGATGATGTAGAACCATTATTATTTGTGTAAGAAATAGTGATAATAAAAGTGACTTGTCATGGCTTAATCATTCTGCAGCGAATTTTTTATACCTATTTATAACATAGAAATAGTATTTTTGAGATATTTTCATAATAAATTTTAAGCAAGTAATTAACCTTCTATTTTAAAATTTACAATCAAAGCTGAAATAAACATCAATAATTTATGATCTATTCACATGTCACTTTCATATTTAAAAGTAAATTTTATCAAATGTTTATATACGTGAATTTAGAATTTAATAGAACAAATTATCTCAAACAACATATTTAAACCTAATTTTGAGCATATTTAACATATTAATCCAAAAACTCACTCTTGTACTATAATTTTACTAATATAAATTCTTTACACCTACATTTTAAGCCTTGTGTTCCGGTTTTTGGAGGGATATTTGAATTACTCTTCCTTTTCAGAGACAGGGTATAGACCTAATAAACAGTGAATAAAATGACCGTTAAACAACAAGAATGTCAAAAATGCAATATACTGTCTGACATTCGAAAATAATTTTAAAATGTGTAATTTATTAGTCTAGACATCTTTGGCAGTTCTCACAGCATGAAAATTATCGAAGAAATATGTTTGAGGAAAAATTCTATAAATGTTGCGTGAATGATCAGACATTTAACAAAAGTAATTGAAAGTCGGATACTTATTCTATTTAAACATAAATTAAAGTGTATTTATATGGATATAACTTAATAATCATCTCGCTAATCTGTTATGATAGATCATGTTAAATGTTTACTCTGTCAGTGTTTTCATTACATATATGTAATACTTTTCAAGGCTCGTGAAATTTTGTAAATAAACAACGTTATAAACTGTATGTTAATCTGTTTTGAGTTTGTAACCATAACGTTAATATGATCGAATTTGAATAGCGGAATATTTACCTAACATTCTTTTGTGTAATAACCATTCCGGGCACATAACAGTGCCCATAATATAACCCAGAAGAGCCTCAACTTCGAAAACGATTTAATTTGATTACATTATAATACGTAAACCGACGCATTTTTTTACATTTGGCAACAGCACCCAGACCAGGGCCTCTCGCAACTCAAATAAAATTGTCCTAGGTCATATAATTATCAGCGAATTTATTGTGATAATTTTTTTTAATCTGTCTAAAGCATCGCATTCGTTCGTGCTGTAATTGACTTTTACGAGTGTGCCCGGCTGAAACATTAACGACAAAAATATATACAGTCCCTGGCAAGAGAATTGAACGCACTAGTTAGTATCAGCAAATCTGCCAAAATTAAACAAATCAAAATTAAAATAGTAATAGTATGAACCGTCAATGTGAATAATCTAACTTATTTTGAATGCAAAGAAAATAATCATTGTATGGTCGGACACCCTTAAATCTCATCATAGAGGTTTGTTTTAGAGAATGGCATATACGCCATTATTTTCTTTGCTTGTTCTTGAGTTTTTGGTTCTTACACATAATTAAAACGACTCCAATCGAAAGGTGTGCACACTATAGAGCTATGAGGTATGATAATGCCCTTTCAAATATCAGGTGCTGTATTATTTATATACAGTTGGACATCACACGACTTTGTATACTTGTGTGCACTTCGAATTTTGTATAGAAAAGTTGTTCCAAATTAAGTTTTGAATACTTTCATCCTCATAAATCTGTGCGGAATGCATACTTTGCAAGATATGCAAAAAATATCTTAATTGCTTACTCATTTTTGTTCTGTCTCAAATTGAGGTAGGACAAAAATCTACCATTTACGAAATTACTTGTAATAAATGTGAGAAAAATATATTGGGCAGACTAGACGTTTGATTACATCTCGCTATAAAGAGTACATCGCTCACGACAGAGAGGTCTAGTGTGGCTAGGCATATTTTAAACACGGGCCATGACGTTCCAGCAAACGGCCTCAAACTTGTATTTTTTGTAAATATAATTGATAGCTGATATAATTAGAAGACTAAGTAACAGAGCAATATTCAAGTTTAGTTACCACCGCATCCAGACATAAAGACGATATATGATCGTTAAAGGAAAGGCGAGAATACAACAATACACCCAACTCCTTGATAAGATTTGCTTTAGATAGAGGTTGTCTTGAATAGTGATATGCAAGACTTGACAGTTTCTTGATATAATAACATTTAGGAATATTCAGAATCAACGTATTTTCAATGCACCACTGGTACATCAGGCTCTTTTTGCAATATTAGTGCATCATCGTGCGAGGTAAATTTTTAAATCATCAGCATAACACAAAACCAGAGATGCGAGAGTAGTTAATAGAGCATCAAAGAAAAGAATATAAAGAAGTAGACCCTAATTAGATCCCTGTGGTACATCCGAACCAGAGACATATGTCCTAAACGCATAAGCAGAATTAAACGCATAGTTGATTCCACTGTGTAAGTAGGACTGCATCAAATGTAGGAAGACAATTTTCTAAGTAGAATTACATGATCAACCATATCAAGAGCACTGGAAAAGTCAGTGAAGATGACATAAACTTGGGTGCGACCATTCCAATGCTCTAATATATTGTGTAAGTGCGACTAGGTTCGACACTGTAGACCTACCAGGTATGAAACCATGCTGATATTGAGATATATATGAGCGAACATTGTTATAAATCGCTTTGTAAATTACTTTTTCTAAGTTTTTTGCAAAGTTTGACAGAATGGCAATGGCTCTATAGTTATGAACGTGCTATGGATCATTTATCTTAAAGATGGGGCATATTCGAGCACGCTTCCAGATATCAGGAGAAACGTGCGTTTTTATAGTTAAGTTGAATAAGTGGGCAAAAGGTTTACAAAGAATATGCCTAGCATCTCTAACTAAGAAACTCGCCCGCTGTAGTGTTTTGCGGCATAAGTGCCACAATTTTGAGCAAGTCCTGATCTGAAACAGAGTGTAGTGGGAATATAGCCATCATCAGTACAATTAAAGTCAGAACTAATTTTGAAAGAGTTTGAAAATTTATCTGCAAATCTATCCACAATATTCTGAGAAGAACCCAAAAGAGAAGAGAAGGGTAGTTTGTTCAAAAAGAAAGATTTGCAAATTACAATAAGAAACAACACTATTATTCACATTCTAAAGCTAAAACATATTATTGCACTTTTACTAAGGATTACATAATAGTTCTTACTACATTGTAATTCCTTTAATTTCGAAAGATCTTTTATCAAAAAAGGTTGTTTGAGGAATCATGTTTCCAAACTGGTTTATATGATTGCAAAATAAATTATGTTACGATATGAAGTACAAATTGCACAAGACCAGAAGGCCGTAAAATATTTGTATAAACTTTTCAACTTCAACCTGCCAACCCAGTAGAAATTTATATTATATTTTTATTTATAATTTTCCAATATACTTGTAATATATTAATCACATATTTTAACCCAAAATATGTTGGAGAAAAATAATGTTTTAATAAGTACTGCTAAAAGAAAAAGGCAAATCTTACCAAACTACTGGTTAAAAAAATTTTTGAGTTAACAACAATATTAATCACTGATTGTGTTAAATAGTGTTGAAAAACTAAAATTTGCTAGTATTTTAATCAAGTATTACGTTTAGGGACATTTTAATATCGGCCCTTGCACATTTACCTGAGCAAGGGCCGGTACTAAAATGTTCGTAAACGTAATAATAATAATCTCTATTAATTGTACATAGATTGTTGTTATTATTTCAGTTACCAGGGACTGTAAATTACAAATAGATAAAAATTTAAAAACAACTTTGTTTTGAAACTTTGTCGAAAATATATCATCACCTGAGATGAGAATATAAGTATTGTATTTTAGATTGGTGTATTTGATATAATTTTTAAATTGCTAATGTTCAATTAGTACAATAATGTAACTAATTAATAGCCACATAAAAATAAATATATAAAGATAATGAACTTCCACAGTAAATGAAAAGTCATGTATATAATTTCACCTATACCAAGTACACATTTTATATAATACACAAGGTTTTCATAATTTAATTGAAATGTTATAAATTCACGACAGTCGTCAATAAGAATTATGTAATATTTTGAAAATAACTATCTAGATATTTTAAAACTTAGAATTTCTTATGCTTTCTTTGCCGTCTAGGGGCCATATAAAATCACTACATAAAAAAATAATTTTCATTAGAATAAATTCATAATTTGTAGAATTTTATTTTTTGATATTCCCAGACTTCAATTTAATGTTACATAAACATCTTTTTTACATCCATTATACTTATTACTTATACTCTTCCTCAATATAAATGATGTTGTCCTTGAGCAAAATTCAGGGACCACTATTGCTATATCTGTTATTATTGATTCTACCATATTTGTTAGAATAATAACATTATTATAGTCTTTCTGTTGACAGTAAATCCTCAATTATCAAATTAAATATATCGATGTGAGCTCGAATTCTTAAAAATATTTTATACAAAAGTTGTTCCAAATTATGTTTTAAATATTTTTATCTTCTTAATAAAATTGTAGAAAGTGTGAGTTACTTGCGAAAGACTGCAACAAGAGTAAAGCTGTCACACTTGGGCCGAATATTAATGAAAAACCTTATACAATAGTTATACCAACCCGAGTTCTAGCCTCTTTCTCTCTTTATAAATTTTAATAATAAAATGAATTTTGGTATGATTTCCGCCCTGAAATAAATTAATACCTCCGATTTTCCGGTTTGATTGAAGAAACTAATCTTACCTTCCCAGTAAGCTTATACAAACCAAATTTGGAATCCGGTATCAATCACATATATACAACCAATATCTGAAGAAACACCGTCTCTTAATCAAACGACTTCGAAACGTCGAGACCTAGAAAAATGTAAAAAACTTTCTAAAATAATCTATAATAAAGTTTAAAAAAGCAAACAAAAATCTACAAACACAATAAAATTAAAATTTCTCAAAAGTGAATATTAGATACTTCATGAACAAGTTTCTTGAAAATCCTACCATAAGTGGTATTTTACTCTTATGGAAATACAATTTCTTGCAAATATCTCACTAGTCATACACTTAATTTTTATTGAGAATTTAAACATATTTAGAACTTAATTTGGTATACAACTTTGGTTGAAGAAAACTTTCAAAATTTGGATGCATTTACTTTGACCGAAAAACAGGTTTTTACAAATACTTCGCAGACTATGTTTTCCATCCAGGTTTATGAAAGTATAACACTATTTAATGCGTCAATTGAAACAAATTTTGCAAAAAAAAAAATCAAAATCTTGACTTGATGTAACACTTGCATTAATCAAGCACAATTTTTCTATCTATCATCTATTATCTATCAAATTCTGAATTATATACAGATTTATTAATTGCATATAATATTATCTATAGCAAAAATAAAAAGGAATCCATCGACAACCCCAAATTTCTAGCATCATCAACAATGGATAACTCCACACTGGAAACCACCACCTTAGATTTTTGTCTGTTCCTAGAAGCAACATCTTAAATTGAGTTGGATTAAGCTGTAAATCAAACTTGGTCGAGATGTCATGAAGAGAGTTTTTTTTATTATGCCGGATCAACCGCGTACGCCTGATGGAATAATAAATTCTTTTTGGGCATACTGTATTGAGCTATGCCTTTTCATAAATTGCACAGGTCTTCATAAAGCTTATTTTCTTGTTTTTGTGATCTACCCGCAACGTTCTACTTTTGTTTGTTTAAACTTGGAGAGCACATAGCTGAATGTAAACATTTATACGAAATTTACTCATAACTGCTATGCTTTCGGTGAGTTTTAGACTTGATAATCGATTGTGTTTTAATTATAGATAGATGTATTTGAAAAGCAAGTAATCATTGGGATTTATACTACGTCATTACTCGTATTATTCTCTCATAAAACCTTGAGTGTTCATATTGCTGTAGCTCTTACAATTAACATGAATAGAGAAATATTTTATATGAAATAAAATATTTGATATATTATCTAAATTTCATCAAACCAGCTTACAGATATAACTACATATCTAGTGGGTTAGAAGTGGTTTACTTCTTTAGATATTCTGCTGTTCCTTATCAAATATATGAATATTTAGCCTAGACTCCGTTTCCCTGATGCAGGTCTTTATATAATTTACGTACTTATTTGCTCAGATAGATGGGGTAAAAAATAAAATCAAACAAATAATCTCATTATAGTATTATAGTATTATTTATAATAATAGATATTAAGAGTTTTAGTTACATAATACTTTTACAAAAATTGTTTACTTGAAATACTGATCACTCTGTATGCGATTTTTTTACAAATGAATTTAACAAATTATGAAACGTGAATCAGGATGCTTGAATATCAAATTTCTACAAAACTAATAGCAATTTATATTTTTCCAAAACTTGCTGTCTTTATAAGATATACTATTCAAACTTATTAGAAATATGAATAGTCCAGCTTGCATGATTTGATGATGGTAGAAAATTTTATCTAGAATTGAATTATATAATAGTCCTAGTTCAGGTATTACTATACTTAACCATGATGTTTTCACAGTCACAAACGAACATCCACTCTCTGGAATCTATTCTGAAACCAGTGAGCACAGGTCTAATTCACACAACTCTTTGTTAGAATTATAGGCAATACAATTTGGAATTGATACCTATAACGGTTTAACCGCTATCGTGGTCACACACAGACATTTTTATTTATCGTATGGCTGTTAGACACATTAAAGTACAGTACAACATAGAATATATACACATAAAGTATGAGACACAATTTAAAAGGCTACAAAAGAACATCTAATTTATTTATGTAGTCTATCGACTCTGGGGTCGCTATCATGAAATCCTCAGGTCTTCCACTGTATGATCGTATGGTACATTCTTCTGTGATATGTCTGATGGTTTGGGTTTCTCCGCAATCACAGAGGGGAGAAGGTTGCTTGCCCCATTTGTGTAGAGAGTATGGACATCTGCCATGTTGGGTTCTAATTATATTAAGCGTGGACCATGTTTTACGTGGTAGATCGAAACCCGGCGGCTTGTGTGTGATGCACGGCATATCATTGTTTTGTTGTGCGGTCCATTCTTGAGTCCATGCTTCGGTCAGATTGATTCCACAGCCACCCTTGCCGTTCTTGTTGGGGGTCGTCTAGACGGAAGTCGATTAAGGTTGGCGTCTTCGACGTCCTTATGGATGGGTAGATTTCTATTGTTCACGATCTTTTTGTATTCGTTCGTAAGAGCCGAGAAAGAGAATTTTTTTAAAACCAATTTTTCGGTATCAGGGGACTTTAGAACGTGGACGTCTGCAAAAATCTCGAGGTCGAAAATATTCATCATCACAATATTTCCTTACACTACGTATAAGAAAGTAAAAATAGTAGAAGATTATAACTTTAATTCAAAGTACTTAACGCAATACTGTAGCCTAGTAATTTATAAGTATGTATAGCAGTTTCGAATTTGCAAATGTTGCAAGATACTGTTAAGGCATAAATGATACAGGAGAATTCACGCCACACAACTGTAAATATGATTATCTTACACAGCTGCGTTGAATAAAATGAAATGAAATAGTGTTCCTGATATGTGCGAGTATATGTATATATGTATACATTTTCATTTCCTATTGTTTGTAAATTCAAATTAAATCCCTCATTCATATGAAATAACCGTTCATTGAAATTGAGCAATTCATTCTAGCGCTCGATGCAATGAAATTACCATAAATTTTAACATTTCATGCTCGTTTTCTTTGACAAATATCAAACAGTTACCGCAATACGTACACCCATAAACATATTTTACATATTCGAGTTTCCTCAAAGTACGTAGCTCCAAGAAAAATATGTCACAGGATACATTTACACGCATCGTTGACTGTTGCAAACAAAACCGAATATTGTTTGTTGTACGAGTGCATGTATAACATTCCTTCTCAATAACTTTTTAAATTAGAAAGGGCAGAATTCACAAATTTATTCTGAGACTTTTCCTAGTCGGTCTTTGTCGAAAGTCAAGAGTGAATAAAATGAAATGAAAATACAAGCAAAAAATGACAAGAAATTGTATATTACTGTTATAACAATAATATATCTTTGCGTTTGGTCCCGTCAAATTGAAGGAGTTATTAAATAAAAAGTACATTCAATAAGAAAACTGAAATATTTCTACTTCTAGGGAAACTCGTCTTAGGTGATTTGGACAAAACTGTGTAAGCGCAACAAATTATCATTCCAATTTAGGTGTGTTTGCTTATCACATAGATATATTATGAATATTCTTCTACTGCTTCTTCTTTTTAACGAGAATTATATTACCCTAAGGCGTCGAACTAGTGTTTTAAGTTACTTAACTTTAATTTGTTTCATTCTCCATAGTCCCTCGCCGGTCATTTCATCTCTCATAGTGTTTTCCTCTCCTCTTCTTTTTGTTCTTCTTTTATAGGTTGAAAGTTGTTTTTCTTCAAGTATTCATCATGGTGTTGTAGTGTAAGTGTGAGACCCAGCTGCTATCTTTTTAACGGTCTTCGAGGATATCTTTCTTACTGGTCATACGTCTCTTGCTATTTTTATCAACCTGATCTCAAGAGCCCTAAAGGTACCAACTGGATCCATGCTTTCCACGCCTTCGATTTCACATTCGTCTCTTGTAGCCTCGTTCCTAGCTTTATTTCCTTCTCCTTCTTCTTTCACATACCTCCTCAATTATTTTCCATTAAAACTATCTCGGTCTTCTTTCCTTTCTGTTCTTTTCCTTGCCAGCATCTATTGTTTTTTTTTGTAAGTCTATATATCATACAACCAAATGGGTTCAATTGCTTCCCTTCATAGATTATCTTTCCTGTAATTCTTCTCGGAAAGCTCATTTCTGCTGCAGCTTTATTTTTTTTCGATAGTACCTAAGATTCGCTTCGTATAACAGATTTGGAGCTACTATTACATTATCGACACTTGCCTTCATTGTCATCTCTCTCTCCTTTTTTCCTAATATTGGCTTATTTATGGCAGAAATATTATTATAAATATTTAATTGAAGAGTCTAAATCATCAAACAAGTTCTTTAGAAATCGCCAAATTTCTCGACTGTTAAGAACTGTGCCATCTTAAATGTGGATAAATAATTTAACTTCACATAAATGGATGAAGAAATATCATATGGATATAATAGACAAACAAGCATATAGAAGGAATATATTTTTCGTTGTTATAAGGAGTGTAGTTATGTTGCAGAAAGTTAATTAAATAAAATTGAAAGACACTTTAATTGCGTTGCAATAGAGTTCATTTGTATTTCTTTACCGATATTCTTCTAAGATATAAGGAATAGAAAGAAAAAACTTCTCAGTGTATAATAAACCTGTGACATAATTTTTAAATCTAGAAACGTGTTCGTACAGTACTTAAAGATGAAGTTACAGAACATGTTGAACAAAATTATTTGCCAGTCTAAAAAAAATCAGTAAAATGAGTTTGAGGAGTTCCATAGACCAAACTACTTCATTATCAAGACAACTGATATATAGCATGATATAAAAAAGCATGTGCTAAACTCCTTTAAAGAGGCTGTTGCCAGTGTTTTTGTCATGACTTTACAACACTTCTTTCCAATATATCTAACGTCTGCCACACACAAGGTTGAACAAATTGACATCTTGACTACAGGCTCTTAAGTCCCATGATACACCATCAAAATAGCCTGAAATATTGTACTACAAGAAGAGATTGACCAGTATTTGGAATTCGAAAGTTCCAAAATTGATCAAGTTAAAATAGGCACTCTTCAACTTGCCTTTATTAGAAGGTAATTGGCTTGGATTAACCCTTTCTACTTTATTATACGTAGTATAAGGAATTACTGTGACGCCGTATATTTTCGACCTCGAGATTTTTTTCTCCTGATACCGAAAAGCTGGTTTTTAGAAAAGTATGTTTCTCTCTGTGTGTTTGTGTCAGTGTGTGTGTGACCACGATAGCGGTCAACAGCTATAGATATCAATTCCAAATTTTGTATTTACGAGTATAATCTCCTTCTTGAGATCTGAGCTTTCATTGCACTATATCTTGAAACATATACTATACGTGGTTGCAACATATAAGTTGGAAGCATTTTTGCTTTCTTATACGTAGTATAGGGAAGTATTGTGAAATTTTCGACCTCAAAATTTTTGGAAATGTCCACGATTTGAAGGCCTCTAATTCCGAAAAAGTGGTTTTTAAAAAAACGTCCCTCTCTCTGTGTGTGTCAGTTGTGTGTGTGTGTGACCACGATAGCGGTCAAACCGCTACAGATATTAATTCCAAATTTTATATTTACTAGTGTAATCTCCCTCTTTATATCTTATTAGATTTTCAGTAAAATCGGTAGACCGGAAGTAGTAGTTCACTTCGGTGAAAAAATTGAATTTTGCTAATATTTCGTCAATTACTAAGTTTAGACAAATTTATAAAGAATTCACATGTGCTCACAATTAAATTTGATAAAAAAAATTTAAAAAAGTTTTTCGAAATTCTTACCATAAGTAGGTCTTTTATTCTTATTGAAAATTATTTCTTTGCGAATATCTCGCAAGTCATGCTTTCTAGACAGGTACATTACCAGTTTAAAAGTATTTGAAACATAGCTTTCAATACTTTTTGTAATATAAAAAAAAATTAAAAAAACGCTTTTACTCTTATCGAACAACTATTTAATGCAAATATGTCGTAAATTATACATTCTATATATATTTATCGGGAGAACAATAGTTATTTACGAACCAAGTGCGAGCGCTTTATGGACACGAATTCGCGAAATGTTTTACGCACGAAGTTTGTACAATATTTTTTGTACGAATACTTAAATAATACCTACTGTTAAATACGTTATCATTTATGACACACTACAAATTTATTCACATTAATTCAAAAATTTTGAGTTGGCAGTACTTATTATTTGAATTGACATTTGCGTGAAACTGTATGTTATGTGATATGAGTACAAAAAAGTATCTAGAGCTGGATTTGCAATGCTATTTGTATATATGACATTTCAAAATTCGGACCGGAAGAAACATTTCTGTGCTACTCTTAGCGAGTAAAACTTTTTTTTCCAATATCTTGCAAAGTATGCATTCTAAAGAGATTTGTTAACAGAATAGAGGGTACCTAGCACAGGATTTTGAATATTTTTGTATAGGTAAGAAAATTGTATAATCTGAAATGCTCATACGCGTATAAGAAAGTCGTGTGGTGGCAACACCTAATTATTTTTATTGTGAATGCTAACGTTAATATTTAGTTAGAGTTTTGGTATATACATTTTAATCTAAATGTCTGTATATGAGTTATAAAATGGTTAGTTCAAAATTTCTTCTATCCGTTTATACTAGAAATAACCGGAATATTAATAATGCACGCAAGAAGAAATCTGATCTTGATTTGATGTTTGTGAATTCGATAAAACTATTTGCGACCTATGCCAACATCGTTTTTTTCCTCTTATCGTTAGACTTAATTAGAAGGATAAACATGTTTATTGAATTGTTGAAATTGCGTTTTATAATTAGCGAGAGATAAACGAGTTCCGATAAGGTATACCTCTGTGAGCGTTTCGATTTTAAGTATGTAGACAAATAAGATATAATGGTGAAATTGCTGATTCAGCGAACATGTGACTGACTGGTTCAGAATGATTATGCAGAAATTAAATTTACTGCCGTATATTCATATTTTCACTCATACAAATAACAAATGCAAAAGAATTATTGTAAATTTCCTTATAGATTAGAAAGTAATAGGAACTGCGAAATAAATTTGGATTTTAAAAATCATAGATTTCAATTGGAAAAAAGAACAAGCTTAAACCATGATAAGGAGTCGGTGTATAGTACCTGGAAATAATAATCAATTCCAATACATTTTTAATTATTAAATAATCTGTACTTCTTATAAGTGTTCAAGATAAAATAAAGTGTTTTATATTTTTATAAAAATTATAGTGACGCTACATAATGAAGAAAAAAGTGCAACGAAATCATAAAAAATAAGAATATTTAAATCCTTGAAAACTAGCTGCGGGTACCACACAAACTTATAGTACTTATGTATTGTAGTATGCATATAGTTACAAAGTTGGCAACCAAATAGATATGTATGAAGTTAGATAGATAAGTAAGACAGTTAGCTTCATGTTATCTTTAGTTATATTGTATGAATAGTTTTAATATTTGTATTAGATTATATGTTATAAAGAAGTATAACCCAAACCGTAGTATTTTGGTAAGGTATAAAGATACCACATGTATGATCTGAATTTAAAAAAAAATAAAAAAAATGTTTGATACCGTTACAGACTTCATAATTTGAGATACATTCACAAAAACCTGTTTCTGTGATATTTGCAAGAAACAGTGACTGAATAAGACAGTAATTTGTTACGTCTGCTACGCCTTGGTTTGAAATTGACGAAGCCCCCCACACAGAGCCGCTTGTTCGTTAATAGAAAACCACCAAACATAGAGATTTTCTAAAACCCCGAGGTCATATTTACTATTTGTATAAGCAAAAAATTAGATGTGAACAGGGCATGATTTTTTATACGTGTGAGGTCCGAATTTTCGTTTTTTTTTTTTTGTAAAATAATTGCTCCAAATCCAGATCTAAATACTTTTATATCTATATATATATACAAAATGTATTTTTGTTTGTCCCGTAAGCATTCCTATACCATTTATGCGATGGTGATGAAACTTTGGGAAGTTATTGTGCGCACACCCGCAAAGGGTTTTGAATTAGTAAAACCATTTTACCATAGGTGGTGCGCGAATCGTTTCAACAAATGAGTGTATTTCATCTCGAGAGCACCATGATAGTAGCAAGTTAGTTTTCAGAAGAGGGAAAAACTCATCACAAATCTTTTATAAACCTTTTCAAGTACTAGCCCCTTTTTCTTTGCCAAGCCTGTGTACTAATCATTACCCCAATACATTTTTGGGAATGTACTACCTTTTTCAATTGTAACGTGCATGGAATCGCAATCCAAGTGAATATGCGTTTCAATCTTATTTTGTCCTAGGGGGAATGAGAGTACAGAATCAGATGCTCAACCACAAATGGAATACCCATTATGAATTTATTGACGCATACTGAGATTTCATTTTTCCCCTTTTCCCGTTAACTTCATCCCACAGGAAGCAGTAACCTTGTTTCTTAGATACTCCATAGACTCTTAAATTAAACATGGTTTTCTTTTATAAAAAATAGGATTCGCATGGTGCAACGGAGAGCAGAGTTTGTCATCAGAACAGTATAATTTGCTATTGCTATTTTTATATCGTTTTCCTTGGCTTCATTAGCGGCGTTCTTTCTCCATACATAAAGTAAATATTCATCTTTTTGCAGAAATTTTTTATCATCACTTCTTGTTTCATAATCGTGGCACCAACATTGATCCATCCTTGGTTTTACAAGCAGACCATGAATTTTTTTCAGTGCAGTAATTTATGTAGAGATCATACAATTTCTTAATACTGCTTCTAAATACTCTTTTCCAGTGTTTTTCCGACGGTAGTGGCTTAGCATTCTGGGGAAGGAATCAATGTGTTTTTCTACAATGCTATGTCGTTCATTTGAGGTTTTATTTACACGTTTGTCACACACACCCTTCTTATCTGGGCTTGCCTTTCCAAATGAGCATCGCGATGATTTATTTATTGCAACGTGTAAAAATTTTTCGGTAATAAAGAGAGTAAGTAAAAAAAAAAGGTTTGCAAACTTTGTAGGCTTGTCCTTGATAGACAAATGAATAGGTCTGAGTATACTTTCTTCGTGAATTTGTGGTTCAAGATATTGACGTTTGAAACCTCTAAACCAACTGACAAATGTTATCTCGTTTTCTATTAATACATCCCAGGGCTCAGAATTGCCTAAATATTTCACTTCTATCTTCTTCATCACATATGTGTCACATTTGAGATTGCAAGTAATGAGACATGGTGGCTTTAGGAACTTTTTTGGTCATATGACACCCTATGCACTTTGGTGTCGTTCACCAAAGGAGCGTGTCTTTTGCTAATGGATTTTACAGGCCGAAATAGCTTAAGGACATTTGAATATTCGAAAACATGAAAGTGAGATTATAAATTGTACGGTTATATCCTAAACTTCTTCTTTTACCTTTTCACAAAATAAGAAATTATGTGGTTACGCCATTTTTAAATGACAATAACTGTATACTATATACAGGGTGTCCCAGAAATAAAAAGACGGAGTAGCAGAAATCGGAAGCTAGATTGTGTAAAAACGTACCCTCAAAATATCAAGTCTTTATTCGTGCGCAGACGGCAGAAAAAAAATAATAAAAAATTCAATTGGCCTTACGCCGACCCTGCACTAAATATCCACCTGCTTCACTTTCACAATCGATGCTTTTCAGAACCACCATATTACTTGTGTTAAAAAAAAGATACTTCATAATAAATATCAAACCATTAATTACTTTAATTTTAAACATGCTAGAAAAATACGATTTATTGAATATTCTAATAATCAGCTCTTTCCAACTACGAACAGATTAAAGAGCAACAACCTTCCTATTTTAAAAATAAAAACAACCTTTTATTGCCTGCAAGAAAGTAGGTCACCCATCTGGGTCAATAACCGACTACATAGCTGCGTTATTGAGACACATCCCGCAAAAAATATGTTTTTACGATTTAACGTGTTTTTCCCGTTTTATGCAAATAAAATAAGTATTTTTCTCTATGAATGCGTCTTCGTTTCTATTTACAAATGAACATTCTTACGTGAATTTTAAACATACATTCTGTTCCAGGTCCGTAATGTAATTTTTTTTATCTAAAAAACAACATAGAAAATCAAAATTTTAATTTCTTCGTTATTGTGGTATATTTGGGCCTATTTCTGTTCGGACGTTACATATCTGCTACTCCGTCTTTTTATTTCTGGGACACCCTGTATATACTATACATGACCGCTGCCAATTCGCCCTTTTAGCAGGACGTGCATTTACTTTAGAATTACATTGTTGGTGTAAAAGGTTAATCTCTTATTAAATATTGTCACCACGAGCTTCAGGAACAGACGAGCAACGGGAGACAAGACTGCAAACCGTTCGAGTATGCGCAATGGTTAGAGTGACATTGCAACCCATGCCGGGTACAGCTAGTAGTTAATAGATGTATATAGATTTCCATAATTCGGTTTTGAGAAGAAGACTAAATATAATTTCTGGTATTGATTACTTTAGCCGTTAAGTCGTTATCGACGCCATATGATGGATATGTTTGCAAAAGCCTCTTCTTTGTTAGCTAGTGACCTCTACGATAATTCATTTCTTCGTCTTTTATAATTTAACAGATGTCCCTGTTTTAAAGTCTCCTAACAAGGACAAACCAACCTGTTTATCTCTCTCTCTCTCTCTCTCTCTCTCCTCTCTCTCTCTCTCTCTCTCTCTCTCTCTCTCTCTCTCTCTCTCTCTCTCTCTCCCTCTCTCCCTCTCTCTGTGTGTGACCACGATACAGGCCAAACGGTAGAGCTAAACCGGAAGTAGAAGTTTAACTTACTGAAAAATTAAATTTTACAAATATCTAGTCAACTACTAAGTTTAGACAAATTTCTAAACAAACAGAAATATTCAGAAGTAAACTTAACGAAAATGTTATTTAAGACCTTTTTCATGTTATAGATTTTATGCAGATTTTACTAACAGTATCAAGGTACTGATTGGAACAATTTTTGTATAAAAGAAAAATTATCATGCTATTATTATTGCAGATATAAATAATATGTTACTAAAAGAAAATATAGTCAATATACTAAATATAGTAACTGGTTTGTCGAAAGCTTCTTATTACCATTTCATTATTATTTCTATTTTATTATTATTCTGCTGTTGTATGTAATTGTTATGATTTGTAATGTTGTTTTATGTAGCCGAAAATAAATTCATTAGTTATTATTATTATTTTGTATTTAATAATGGTTTTGATGTACTCAACCATTTTAATAAAGAGTCACTTTAACAAACTTAATAAGCTCGCACATTGGCGCACAGATGTCTAGGGGGCTCCGTGTGTGACCTTGAGTACAAATTTTTATAATTTTTTGGAAACTCATATGATTGATTGTACATATGTACAATAATATAATAACAGATAAGGAATGAGGCAACCTACTAACAAGGTGTCGCGCTGGGAAACTTTCCAAGTTAGAAAACTGGCGCACAAATGTCTAGGGGCCCCTGTGTGTCACCTTCATTCAAGATTTTTATTTTCTTTTTTTGATGATAGATAATACATATTTTAAAAACATGTGACAGTTCACGTATTTCAATTGCTATTTATTGATAAATAACTTAGATTTTTCGGTATCACCGTAATAAAATAAGTGAATGAGTGTTTTATGAAATTTGATCATTTTAATCTTCAATTAATTTAGTTTATGGATTAAAAGTGATATCATTAGATTACTAATTTATTTAGTATTTTGCGCTGGAAATTTAATATAGAATCTTTCCAGACTTTTCTTTAAAATTGTTACTGTATTAAATTTAATTTCAGACGTTTTTGGATAAAACTGGGCAAAATCATTTCAATATAAGTAAGTGCATCAATATACTTAGTACTTTGCACCATTTCAAAATAAGATGAAATGTGAATCTTGTAATACACTGAATATAGAACAATTAAAAAGCTATTATTTGTTTTGATTTTCATATAATAGTTTACTATCATGATGACAGAGGTATTACATACGTAAATAATATGTAGATAATATGTTTCTCTAATTACTTGCATTGTCATTTAAGCGAGTGTTTATTGTATAGAATAACGTATTGTTTATGAAGGGGGTTGCTTTCAATTCTCCGGCGAATGCTTTACGAAATTGAAACAAACTTTTCGAAAATAGAAAGCATTACGTGTAAAAAAATTAATGCAATTTCACATGATATTATTTCTATGTTAAGGATTTAAACACTTTGTCTTCAACAGAACATGATAACGTTTCATCATATGTGATAAAATGTGCTTTACCTTTAACTTACATGATTAATCTCTCTTTCGAAAAAGGAATCTTTCCTTGTAGAATATAAATGTTATGACAGGAGTCATTGTATTGGACATTATCAGTTTGCTTTCAGTTTTCGATTTATGAAAGCATTATGTAAAACATTTGGCAAATTACTTGAATGCTTTTGGATTACTTTCTCAAAATCAACATACCTTATAGCAAAATACGAGCATTAAAAACAGCGCTTTTAAATTTTTTTAAAGGCAATTATTTATGAAACTTTAGATGCCTTTTGGTATATTATTGGCTTGTCCAAGGCGTTTGACTTAGTGAACTATAGTGCTTTGCTTCACAAGCTAGGTCAATAAGGGGCATTCCTATAATATGATGTGAATCATACTCTACAAATCGATAACAAAGTGTCAACATAGAAAATTACCAGTCATGCTAAATTAGTGTTGGCAGCGGCTTACCTCAATGGTGAATTTTAGACCCAACACAAAATATACATCAGAGACTTACCCAATTGCGACTACAACCTACCAAATACTCTTACAAATGTACAGCAAATAATATTAACGATGCTGATACTATTTTATTAATAAAGTCAACTTTAAACGAATTTAATAACACAGTGACGGGCACTGCAGATGCACGCCAAATCAATGTTGAAGAGCAATGAATTATCTCAGTATTACAAAAGCTCCGGTAGAAGTATCACTATAGACTATTTCTCTAGCTTACTCCCCTTGAAAAATTCCTTCAGAGACCAAGTGCTCACTTTTGTAGGCAGATTTGGAAGAACCAATCTCTACATCCCAAAAGAGTTGCTTCCATCGAAGGACTAATATCAACTATCTTTGCTTTTCGTGATGAGGGGACTTTAAGTTCCTATGTACCTAAGAAGAACAAAGCTGTTGTGTTGCTTTCAAGTATTCACACAACTGCAGAAATAGATGACACAGCTATATCCAAGAAACCTGAAATAGCTATGTATAATTCTAACAAAGCTGGAGTTGATCAAATGGCAACACAATAAACGACAAAGAGACGAACAAATTGATGGTTACTAGCCTTTTTCTATAACATTTTGGAGGTTGCTTGTTTGGCAGCGCACATATTCTGAAAACAGTCCACAAATTTCCTGTAAAACTAATCGGCGAAGATTATTTCTAAAAACCCTAGAAAGAGATATCTGCATACCTTCCATAATCAAAAGCAGTAAGGAATCTCTAGTCTCGCGATTATATTTTGTGAGAACTGACATGGAAAACATTTTCAGCGTAAGTAGCCACCGTACATAACCCACGACTAGCACCAACCCTCGTCTAAAACCGTTACAAGTCGCCTGATCGTCATTGGTTATCGAATTATGTGTAACACCGCGGATGAAAAGATAAAAAGGAAAATGCGCAAGAGGTGCTGAAATATAAGAATCCAGTGTGTGATTAGCACACAAATCCAAATCCTACAGTGTTTATTCCAAAATCATGCATCATCATTTACTTATCTATCTTTACTCACCTTTAAATACTTGTTGTACCAATAATAGCAAGTAAGTACTACCCAAATATGCATTTATGATTACAGAATAGTTTTGTATTCATATAAACCTTGAAGAGTACTGGGGTACTCCATACGGGAGATACTAGGTGCACTTTATAAAACTGTAAATATAAAGTGTGTACTCCCAATATTTTGATTAAAAATATGTTTTTTATAGTTAATAATATTTTGTGTAGATGTCAGAAATACTAAAAAATGGGTGAACAGACGAATAATTATGCGACTGCAAAGATGAAATAGCACCCAGCTACTCCGTGAGTAGCTGGGTGCTATTTTGGAGACACTTCTATTAGAAGTGTCTCCAATTTCATTGTTTCTAAAATTCTAGTAAGCTTGTATCAATGCTATACTCTGTTCACTGAACGAATAGAGTAGCAAAAAACGCGTGATCAACGCATGATTTTTAATACTGTCTTTCTATTGGTTCTTATAGCTACATACAAATCCTACAACACACGATATAAAGCATCTGTTTTCTGTGATTTTGTCACATGATTGTGACTAACATTGTCTGTTATTATGAAATATATGTATACCTTTTGCTTTAGTATTTTGTATTGTTCTTTGTATTTGCACTGCTTGTATTTGTTTAAGTTGTTATTGTTATTATTCTCAGTCTTTTAAAGACTCTATTAGTTATTAAAGATTTATTGAAGATAGGATCAATAGATAGTAAGCAAAGCAAATGATTTATAGGTTAATTATGTTTAAAATTCCAGAAGTGTTGAATTTAAGATACTGTTTTTACCTGTTTATACAGTACTGTGCAAAAAGCAGCCAGAACTGACGAAGAAACGAGTAAAGAGACATTTTACAGTGCTAGAAAAAGAGACTGTACTGAATATATTGAGCAAACGTCAACAAGAATGCCCAGCTGACTCTAAGACACGAATTGTTGACTTTACAGCCGAAGCTGCAGGTATCTGTTCTGCAAGTGATGCTGATATGCACAATATTATTAGACGTATAGTACACTCATTTTTCTATAAAAATGCGGTGCCAACAGTGGATAACATTTTATTCAAAGTAAATTGAAGATGAGAACTTGTCAAACCTCGAACGTAAAACATTGTGGAAGTTGTTGAAAGAAATGAACTTCTCTTTCAAAAAAAGAGCTCGTAACAGTTTATGGTTTTTTAAAGGTAAACTCTGAAATTGTTACATCATGGAGACGGCGCTACCGTCGTCAAATAAAAGAATTTAGGGAACAAAAAAGAAAAATTTATTACCTAGATGAGACATGGGTCAATGAAAGCCATACTGTGCAAAAAATATGGGTAGATAAAACGGTAACAAGTCCAAGGCAAGCATTATTACAAGGGCTCTCAACGGGTCTTAAAAATCCAACTGGAAAGGGAAGACGATTGATTGTTCTTCTTATTGGCTCAGAAAATGGATTTGTTGAAAACGGCTTATTGTTGTTTGAGTCAAAAAGGACCAATGATTACCACGAAGAAATGAATGCAAATATGTATCTTTGAGGAGTGGTTTGAAAAGGTATTGCCAACTTTGGAAGAAAAATGTGTTGGAGTGTTGGATAGTGCTTCTTATCACAGTAGAAAAATTTAAAAAGTGCCAACTACAGCCACACGGAAAGGTGATATTCAGTCTTGGTTGCAAAAGAAAAATATATCCTTTCAAAAAGATATGGTTTAAATTACATATAGTTGAGGTGCACAAAGAAAATTTCAATAAATATGTGATTGATGAACTTGCAAAAACATACAATAGAATAGTACTAAGACTACCACCATATCATTGCGAATTGAACTCAATTGAATTAATATGGGCCCAAGTTAAAGGAGAAATTGCAAGGAAAGCACTACATTTAAATTAAAGGAAGTTAAAGAGCTGTTAGACACATCGTTGAACAATGTTACAAAAGAGAGTTGGTTGAATGCTATCGAAAATGTTAAAGAAATAGAGAAGAATATGTAAGAGTTAGACGTGATTGATGAAAATTTACAATATAGTTTCATAATAATATATAGAATATATTCCATCTCCTTTGAATCTTAATTGTTACTCACAATATCATCAATTCAGTATTGAATACGTAAAATTAAAGATCATTGAGCAAGGATGCTAATTTAACAGACATTGTATCCATTCACCACATTAACCTCGGCAACATAACTGAGATAATTTGATACGCCCTGTATCTTTATTATTCATGCATCTTAAACTGTTCCAACGCAGTCATTAAACCGGCCTATTTACAAGTAAGTTTTCTTTTCTCCTTTTTATTACAGGTACGAACGTTTGTACGTATGAACATACACACATTATTATATTCAATGTACACACACGTAAAATTTAATTTTTGAGCTGCACGCAACATTTAGACCTTGTCTTTCGTAAATTTGGGCCACTTTTCCACGATCGCATTATTCTAACGATGTCGTCCTGCATTTGATTTCTGTCCATTAAAGAGGTAACTGCGGGTAACAATTATAACTGTCCTTCACTGTGATGAACTGTTATTATAATTGGCGACACGTTTAGCTGGGATTAAACAATTATGCTCGCAATGAGTGAGCGAATTCAGACGTTGCGTACGAGTGAAGTGCGTTAAAATCATAAATTAAAACTTTAGTATTTTGTCATCGTGCAGCTAGTTTGTACTCAATTTTAGTATGCCCACATCTTAGGAGAGTTAATTATGGCTGTTTTAATTATTTTCTACCATCGCGGGCATGGTGTGAGTGCTTTTTTTTTGCGCCATCTAACGGTAGTACTCGTTACATACAAGTAGGACGACAGTAAATTTTAATTAGATTAGAATATATGATGTGCTCAGGTTTAATGAATTTGGTAATTTTGGAGAAAATAAGGTGCAATAAATCACCTGGACTCTGAGAAAATTATTACAGCATTTCACATGTAGGTATACAGATTATTAATTGACGTATTGGTTATATAAAGTACAAAACTTAGCTGGACGACTATTGTATTATTCCCGTGTATACATATAGTAATGTCCAACAAATAATGAAAATAATAATAATTAACTAAAATCTCTTTGACTAGATCAACGGTTTTGCTAATATAAGTAGGATAGAAATGTAAAGATTATATATGGAAAGTTAACCCTCTAATACATGAATTATCGAAATTTTTAATTATGTTTCTAAAAAATTTGAACAAACAGATAATGACCTTTGAAATAACTTACATTGGGTTTGCAATAATTTTGGTCGGCAAAATAGAAGTTTTTCAAAATTTTATTTTTGGATACCAAATGGTAACATTTTGAACCCATACAACAAAACAAAAGATTAAAAAAATACTAAAGTTCAGAAAATGTAGTAATTTTATTGATGAATTTGTACGAAACAATTGTTTTTGGAATTGCAGCAACTTGGAATTTTTGACCTTTCATGAGAGAAATCCCCTTGCAGCTTTGCAGCTCGCATCCTTCGCGTTCAATTGTCCATTCTGGCCAATGGCTAATATGGTCAATATGAACAAAATTGTTTGGTCTCGGTTCCAGGCATCTTTGCGACTCTTTGGGTGGTTCTGGTGTTCCATTGTTTGACCCGCTTGGCCTTCCTCTTTTGTTAGATGCTCGAATTCCTGTAGAGTAAAGCTGTTCCGCCAAAAGAGTTTTGAATCCGAGAAGCATTATTTTATCCGTGGATCCTTGTTGCCTTTTTATTCGTCTATACAATCGCCAAGAATTTACCACCACAACATCTATCATATGATAAAATATTCGGTGATACAATTTCCGACTTTTTAGCTTTATCGGGTAAAGTCATATTAGCGAATCCTGCAAATCAACACTCTCCATATGGCGGTTGTATTCTGTGATTATATTTGGACAATCTACTTCTTTTTTGCAGTTTTCAGATTTGAAAAATCTTTTTACTTTGGTGATAGGTCGGCTTCCACAATACTCAGAAATTAGAGTGACAATTTTGTTGTCGTACCATTGCACAGCATGTATATCGATCCCATCAAAATTTGTTGTGCTTTCATTTATGGTACCTCTTCCTTTTTGCTTCATTTGTTTTTCTTTCTGTCCTTGATAATCAGGCAATCGATTTTGGCTGACTGTGTTGTGAATTTTCATGTGAAGTAGGTCTGCTTAATCGAAGTACAACGTTACTTGCGGTCTCCAAATCAGGCTCATTATCATCAATTATATAGCCTCGCTTTCCCGCAAACAATTCAAAATTGTAGGAGAAACCGGATACCCCACTAAGAACCCACATCTTGTAACCCCATTTATGGGGTTTCTTAGTGTTGTACGTTCTTATACTAATCCTTCCTTTAAACAGGATGATCTGTTCATCGCAAAACAGATGCTGTTCAAGAGGAATGGTGAAACAGGCTTTTCTGATTGTTTCCAGAACTGGCATAATTTTATCTAAACTGCTTGTACTCTTACTATTGTCTGAAAAATGCAACAAACTTTTAATTACCTCGAATCTATTTACTGGCATAACATTGGCAACTAGCTTCTGGTATTAGGTAGTTTGATAATCGACATCCAAATTATCATACTCACAAACCGTTGTATTTCTTCAACACTAGTGCAAAACGGTCTGTTAGGTCGTGTTTGGACGCTATTTAAATAAGATTGGCGAACAACTTCGGTGAAAAAGTCTTCTGATAAAAAGTGTCCAAAAAGTTTCAGAGGAGTATCTAATTTCAAAATTTCATCAGGAAGAAACTCACTGCCACAAAACAGTAGACCCGCTTCATCTTTACTCGTCCCTGAATTATTCCAGTTCAATTTTGGTTTTTTAGTTACTTTCCCTCTAGATTTTTGGTTTGCTGGATTCGGGGCTTGATTGTGGAGTTGTATTAGAGGAATGTCATCTTCATCTTAGAACTCGTCATTACTCTCTTCCAATGTTGTTTGTAGAAACTCCTGCTTGCACCAATAACTCTTCATTAGGGTGTCGTCATCATCTGACAACTCACTATCAGAGGAGATATCACGAATGGCACAGTTTTGCGTAACATTTTTTCGCCCGTAAAATGTTTTAGGATCCATAATCTGGAAGAATTTCATGTATCAATATATTTTTTTATTTTACGAAAATGTTTGGTCAATGCATAACGTTTCCGAACAGTAACATTCATTGAGCACGTAATTGTTTCGATTTTATCATGCAAAAGTCATATTTGAGAAATACAACATGACATAGTGATGATTTATGTGACCATTTTTGATTTTTACTATAGCATTCCTTGCCTTTATTTCACTATAAAAATTTCAAACTTCCAGTTGAACATACCAAGGTACAACTATAACCTTGCTTTTGTGCTGTCAACAAATAAAAATCACATTTACAACACCTAGCACCATCTATCAATTTACGCGGGTACCAATGCATTCAGTTATGTTACCAGGAACAGTTTATAGTAATGCGAAATAGATAGGAAATTTTAAAGTTTGAGTTACCAATTGGCAACAATATGCAATATTAACACGTGAAAATCTCAGCCTTGGTTTAGCCAGTTTTAGATTACGACATAAAATAACTATTTTATAGTACAATGTGTAACCGATTAATTCGAGTTAGTGGATTTGAAATTTTACTTCATAATCAGAAAGTGCTCAACATTAGTTTTCATCATCATATCATATATTTCATTTTTGTATGTTTCAGTTTTGTGATACAATAACTTAAGTAAAATACAACACATCATGTTAATTAGTTTTTTTTTGCATGACTATGGGGAATTATAAACCAATTTGCTAAAATAAAACACAGTAACTCGTATTACTAGGTTTTGTTGTGGTAAACATTGTGCCGACATACAAACTACTGCAATATGTCACAAAACTTGCTAGGATTTAGTACCCGCAAAAAAGTAATTGCTTGATTTAAGGTACAAGCTTTGTAACATATATATGATAGTAGGGGACTTGTGCCGATTCTGGGACCACCACCACCCCCCACTCCTACTACCCCCCCCCCTCCCCGCAAGATAGGTAGAACCCTCTACCAACCCAACTGATATGGCGCCCCCTAGCGGCCGCCAACCCAACTAAAAATTGCAGATTTCATCATTACCAACCCAACTGATGTGGCGCCCCCTAGCGGTCGCCAACCCAACTAAAAATTGCAGATTTCATCATTACCAACCCAACTAAAAATTGCAGATTTCATCATTACCAACCCAATGTGGCGCCCTCTGACGGCCACTAACCAAACTAAGGAATGGCAGATTTCATCATTACCAACCCAATGTGACGCCCTCTCACAGCCACTAACCAAGAAATGGCATCTCTCATGATTACCATAATGCAGCATCCTCTCACGGTCGCTATCCAAACTAAGGTGACGTCAGACAAAATGGCGGACCATCAAGATGGTCTTTGTTTCTAGAGAATTCCTGAATAAATTACCAGGCTTGCTATCGCGCTTCTCAATGTACTTTAAACAGGTCTAAACATGTTTCCAGCGGAAACCGCAACGGCTGTCTGCTTCTGTGATAATCGCATGCGCAGAAAATATAAGAAGCACCCCCTGATGGATACTAGCCCAACTAAATATTAAATATATAAGAATTTCGAATGTAATATCGTCAGTATCAATTGCAAAGCTGTGTAGCACCTTCTATATAGTATAATGGCGGTGCAATACGAGAAATATGACAACTTTTTGTCTGCTAATGGTATTGAAATACCTATCATAGTGCGAGATTGGTTATTATCCTCGGAATTGAATCAAAGCGAGTGTTTATTCATAGCGGCATTCGCATATCAAAACATGCAATATTTTGATATCGATGAATTAATGAACGTTTTGGAATATTGTAACCCAAATATGAGCCAACTTAAGAAGTGGTACATTTATAGTGAGTATGAATATACATGTGAACCTGATTTAGATCTTCATGCAGAAATTTGCGTATTCGACATAGAAACATCGACTGTACTGACTTTAAATAAGAACATACCGAAGATGTTAATGAGTTGGTATCCTCAATATAATCATCCTGAATTGGACTATAATGACGAGCTGGCCGCGACTGGTGGTGGATATGTAATATTTGCCAGTCAGAAGCATTTCGCAAGTAGCTAACATGTACAGACCCGCCTAAACATGTCTAGACTTGCTGGAAATACATCAGTCGACAATGTCCGTTGAAAGCAGGCGGAGGGCTCTTAGACAGAAGAAAGACTTGTTGAACATTAGAATTATGAGGTTTATATCCGAAATTGAAAAAATCAAATCTGATTTAGAAATGTATGCGTTGGTGACAAATATTAGTAAAATAAAGCTATAAAATGGAGAATATGGAAAAATATATGATTAGGTCTTTTGTTGTACACTTTATATAATTTTATAAATAAATATATGTAATATACATTATTAAATAAAGAGAATATAACATCCAACATTTTTTCCTTAAAATACCCCTTTTAGATATATATAAAGTGCATCTCACTTAATGAAATGCGTAGACATAGAAGTCATATTTTTTTTAATGTTAGTATATAAGAATAATGTTTTGCAGCTGAACGTTTATACCTTCTCACGATTAAAAACTTCTTATATTGCTTTATACAGGATGTTAGGATACAGATATGTAATTCACCTTAAATAAAAATGCGTGCATGTATAGAATTAATACTTTTTTATTTTTATATAATCATAATATACAGTTTTAATAAAATTACAAAACATTATCCTCGTCAATCCAGCTATTATGCGAATTATCGAACCCTAACCATTTTACATAAGCTTTTCCGTCCTTTACACGTAATACTTTTTCAATCAGATATACATCTTTATGTTTAGTTTTCTGCAATTCATGTTCGTAGAAACAACCCAAAATCGGATCTCCATTCATATCCTCCAGCATATATGTTGGCGGATTTGTAGCATTAGCTTTAATAATCTTGAACAATTCACTACCCCAGTTCCTGAGATAGCCTTTCGAGAAAACACTTTTGAATTTACTTATCCGCACGATGTCACCAACTTTATATTTCCGCTTCACAGCTGTTTGCACATCATTGTAGATAGTAGAAAGCAGGAGCTTCTCATTCTTTTTAGTCACATCGCAAGGTCGCATTTTAATTGTTCGATGCTTTGTTTTATTATACATATCAGTCACGGAGGGTAAAATATCTATCCACTTATAGCTACCTCTCATTGTAAATTCCTTATATAATCTACCCTTTAGCGTACGAATAACACGTTCGGCAATAGACGCTTTCATTGTACTATATGTTGAATAATGGTTTATACCATATTTCTTCATGAGATTTTGAAATCGAGTATTATAAAACTCTTTACCATTGTCGGACTGTATATTTTTCGGCTGTCGAGTGTCTTGTAGAATACCTTCCATAGCATTACATACATCCAGACCGGTTTTCGATTTAAGGGGTTGAGTCCATAAAAATTTCGAGAAACAGTCTATAACCACAAGTATATATCTATACCCGCCATTCTCTCGTGCATGAGGTATAAATTCGGCCAAGTCAATCTGCCAAACATCGTCAAACCCTCTAATAATGACGCGACGTCTGGGAAAGAATCTACGAGCCGGCCTATGCAGCTCATCAACTAAATGACGCTTAATACTATTCATAATTAACAATTATTGTTCAGCGTGTTAATACATCATGTAGGTAGAACAATGCGATGGTAAATGAATTAAAATTATGTTTCGTCTCTATTGTCTTGGGAGCGGTCGGGGTGGTGGTGGTGGTTGTGGGGGTGGGGAATTCCCTGATTTCTTTTCAAGTTTTTTTCTTATAGCTTCCAGTTTAGCATTGAGTTTAACCTCAATTCTACTCTCAACACTTTTTTCCATTCGATACAGCTTTTGATCAGTTTCATCTTGTAGAGTATTTGCACTAACTTCGATAATCCCTTTGATTGTATCCAAGTTAACGCCCTTATTTAAATTATTTTTCAGTGCAAGTATTTCACCATCCAATTCCTTCTTAATTTTTTCAATCTTCTTACTAACTTCAGAATTTGTGGCATGGTTTTTTCTTAAAACATCAAATTTAGCATCAATCTTCTTCTCAACACTAGCTTGCATCTGGTTTAATTTTCCATTAATCGACTGTTGCACATTATTTACACTAACATTAACAATACCCTTAAATATATCCAAATTAACAGTTTTATTTAAATTAGTTTTAAATGCATTCAAGTTCTCATCCAATTCCCTCTTAATTTTATCGATCTTGTCACTAACCCAGGTGTTTGTTGCGAGATTGTTCCTTAAATTGTCTAGTTCATTTTCGATTCTATTCTCAACAGCAGTCTGCATATGTTGTATGATATCACTAATATCCTCGGCCACTTTGGAATTCGAGGCGTCTATTTTTATTTGAATATCACTCACCACATTATCAATCCGTAGATCTATTACGCCAAGTATTCTAGATAGGTGACGCTTATTAACAGAATCCTGATCGTGTATAGGATCTGCTACACGACAAATACGTTTACCGCCAATATCAACATCACCTTCCTCTGTTAATGGCAGAGATGGCTTTTGACGTTTAACGCTAGCTTTACCGATGCTAAGATATCGGCCAAATTTGTCTACACTCATGACGATACTGATGAAGAGAATGATAGTATTAAATATTTATTCAATTACGCCGCATTCTTTAAGCTCCTCGATGATCGACTGCATTTCATTATGGGTACTTTCATTGCCAGAATCCCGAGAGGCCTTCAAAAGTTTAAGACGATCCACGAGCTCGTTTATGTCGTCCCAATAGACATATTGATATCTATCATTGGTGTTGGAAACAAGCATGCTGCCTATATGTCCGCCAGACCATGTTTCTGAAGTCGAACTGGAATATTTAGCAAGAAGAGGTTTTATTATTTCACGCCATTTGTGGCCTCTAGTCCCCCTCAAGTTATTTTTGGGTTGGAACAGTTTGCGATGCACATTAGTTTCATGTAAAATGTCATAGTAATGTGATAAATCCTCCTCATTATATCTACTTGGGCTAGTTTTAAATATTAATTCATAAAGACCACGAGAACCCGTAAACAGCTTATTATTGATTATTATGTCTTTACCATCTAGATATAATGTATGCCCACCCAATTTCAATCTATTTGTTTCGGGTTCGAATGTAACACCATACGTTGTATCATATACATTGCTTGTATCTTGAAAAAGACCTCGCACAAACTCTCTCGGTAAAGGATTAAGATCTCCATAAAACGTGTTATGTGAATGCGGATCCTCTTCCACCAATGGATTAGACTGCTCATCGAATGGATTAATCGAAGAGCTCTTTTCTATCTCTTGTTTTTTTATCAGCTTTCCTCTATTTTTCAAAGTGTTTGTAATATTCATTATGGGCTCCTTAATTGTTTGTGTTTCCTGTTTTATTGTCGTGTTCAAACCTTCTAGGTTCTCAGTAATGGGCTTAAACATTTTTCGTATTAAATAATCTTCATCGGAACGATTAAGCTTCAATTGCATATACTTATTCCTAATAACTTTACTTGCCTTAATAATATCACGCTTCAATTTTTCATAATCCATTTTTCTACTATTAACTGCCTGCCTGCGCATGATTATTTGCAGACAGATATATATTAACTGAATAAAATGAATAATTCACCAGCATATATAGCAATCAAAACCCTTCCTATAACGACCATTATGCAAATCACTATCCTTGTCTATCACCAGGAATCCGTATTTATCTTTCCAACACTCACCACAAACCGATTTAAACCGCTCAAATGACATGTCAACTCCAACATGATCGTTGTAAATATGTTGTAGATTTGTATTATCCTGCTTAAATAATACCAAAAAATTAGCATTATCCCTAACTAGCTGTTTCGGAATACTAGTATAAGTTTGACATAAATAAAAGCTATCAACACACTTATGTCTACCCATACAAAAATATTTTCTAATATTGTTTTGCTTGTCGCACGCCACATCGTCAAAAATGAATATCGAATTTCTCTCAGCCTCCATGGGGTCTATTATATCATCATTCTCCTTACAAGGAAAATATTTCACATCTTTAACATTATTTAAAACATTCTCCAACAGCTTATATTTAGCTTGATATAAAGACTTGGAATAAATGTATACGTTTTCGAACTTGAGACCATTTTCATTGAATAATAATGATAGCATGAGATTTGTTTTCCCAGAGTTTGATGCACCGCAAAGTAGCGCTCTAATGGAGTTCGGTAGTAGGCTGCTATGTTTCCGAAATTTGCCCTTTTCATCAACGTCCAAATCCAAGTTGATTATTTCAAGGGCATCCTTCTGCTTCACAAGTCTCATGGTGAATGAATTATATATAAATTGTTGGATGTTTATAAAGCTAATTCATTTCGATGCTAACTTTTAAAGAGGGCGGAGGTGTCGTGAACTCGATAATCAACAAGTTGCCTATAGAGCTTCACCTGCCAGGTGGTTACATGTATTGTGGTCCTGGTACAAAGCTCCAGAAACGTTTAGCACGAGGTGATCCCGGCATTAATCCATTGGATGCGGCTTGTCGGGAACACGATATCGCATATTCACAACATAAAGATTTAAAAGATCGACACGAGGCAGATTTGATATTGCAAGAAAAAGCTTGGAATCGTGTAAAGTCAGCAGACGCAAGTGTTGGTGAAAAGACAGCAGCCTGGTTGGTGACTAACGCAATGAAGACCAAAAGAAAATTTGGTATGGGCTTAAACAAAAAAACTTTTAAAAAAATAGTGTGCACCAATGTTAAGAAGACTCTTAAGCGATTCGGGGGTGATATTAAACAGGGTGCTAAATCATCATTGGCAGCAGCTAAGGTTGCAATCAAAGAGGCTGGAGGTCGAAAACATATTAAAACCCCCAGAATAATCCCCATACCGAAAGTTGGAGGCGTATTGCCACTCATACCAATATTCGCCGGGCTAAGCGCTCTCGGCTCACTGGCAGGCGGTGTAAGTGGTATAACACAAGCAGTACTCAAAGCGAAAGCGGCTCGAAGTCAATTACGGGAAGCTGAAAGGCATAATAAAACTATGGAAGCCATCGCATTAAAAGGTAAAGGATTATATCTGAAGCCATATAAGCGAGGCTTAGGTTTATATCTAAAACCATCAAAAAACTAATAAGTCGACTGCCTCAAAGAGCATTAACCGATCATGATATTTTGAAATATGCGAAATATATTCACCATTTTAGAGGTGTATTTATGAGGGATACTCTACCAAAATCACCCAACAAAAATGAAAGCGCAGTCGTTAATTTGGATAGCATTAAAGGATCGGGAACACATTGGGTCTGTTATAAGAAGAGAGGTTCTAATATATACTATTATGATTCGTTTGGCAATTTAAAGCCTCCGCCGGAATTGATAGAATATTTTACTAGAAAGGGACCTAATAAAATAATGTATAATCATAAACGATACCAAAATTTCAATACATTCAATTGTGGTCACTTATGCTTAGAATTCCTACTAAATAATATATAATCGTATGTTCATATATCAATATATTAGTCATGTCGTACACTTTCACCCTGAAGGGCACAAAATCAGTGCTTTCTGTTGATTATTATCCGCCTATTGAATTGAATCCCCACTATGAATATGTTCTGGGTCTAATAGGATTTAATAGCTACAATTCGATTCCCAACATTGTAGAGGGCTGTAACAAATTTTATTATGATAATGACAAAGTTATTACAATTCCCACAGGATCTTATGAGATAAGTGATATCGCCGATTTCTTGATGAATGCGATGCCTAGAGGTGCAATATCCCTCAAACCAAACAACAATACAATAAAGTGTGAAATTAAAAGCAAATATGAAATAAATTTTGGACCTAGAGACTCTATAGGAAGCATATTAGGTTTTAGTGGGAAGCTATTACCAGCCGATCAAAAACATGAATCGGATTTACCTGTCAATATTATAAAAGTGTCGACAATAAGAATTGAGTGCAATATCACAACATCAGCCTACAACGATAGTCGTTTATCCCACACGCTCTACGAATTTTCTCCACAAGTTGAAGCTGGGTTTTCGATTAATATAGCGCCCGAGCATATAATATATCTACCAATTAATTCTAGGCGTATCGATAATATCACATTAACACTGCTCGATCAAGATGGTGATGCCGTAAACTTTAGAGGCGAGCAAATCATTGTTAGATTAGAATTAAAAAGAGTTTCATAATGGGCCTTTCATTTCGTAAACGTTATATAACTTCCTCGCCCTCACAACGGAAGATCACTTCAACATCTAAACTCAAGCAGTTAACATCGGCCAATATAATATTTTTACAATCGTTAGGCTTTCGAGTAAAAAATGGAGGAAAAGCTATCAATATTTGAAGGTGTGCATTTTGACGAAGTTATAACGAAAGAAGAGTATCACACATATTATCCGAGAACACACAATTTCAACTTAAATGATGAAGTTCGCATAAGTATTCAAAATCAAGATATATACACACTACCTTCCGAGAGTTATATATACATAGAGGGGAAATTTAAACCTGATGATAATGGTACGGGTCTGCCTGAATTAACAAACAATGCATACGCTTTTTTGTTTGATCAGATTCGATATGAGCTTAATGGTGTAGAAATCGATCGCGCAATGAAGCCAGGAATCAGTTCTACGATGAAAGCATTAGTTTCATATAATGAAGATGAAAGTCGAATGTTGTCGATTGCTGGGTGGGGACCATTCGCACAGCGGCAAGCGACACTCTCCAATAACAAGTTCAACGCATGCCTTCCATTGAGCATGCTTTTAGGCTTCTGTTCCGATTACAGGAGGGTTATTATTAACGTCAGTCAAGAATTAGTCCTAATTAGAAGTAAAACGGATGAAAACTGCTATCAAAACAAGACCGCTGATGGTACAAAAAAGGCCTCAATCGAGATTGAAAAGATTGAATGGCGGGTGCCACATGTAAGCGTAAATGATCAGACACGCTTAAAGTTCTTAAACACCCTTAAAACCAATAAACCGATATATCTAACATTTCGTAAATGGGAATTATATGAACTTCCAGCTTTGCGTGCAACGAAAACTGACATTTGGCCTGTTAAAACTAGCACTAATCTAGAGAAGCCCAGATATGCTATTATAGCGTTTCAACGCAACAGAAAAGATAATTTTCAGCAAGATGCATCAAGCTTTGATCACGCTTCAATCACAAATATTAAATTGCATTTAAATTCAGAATATTACCCATATAGCGATATGAATATAGATATGAGTAAAAAACTATATGCCCAAGCATATCTAATGTACACAAAATTTCAATCGAGCTATTATGGAAGCACTCGGGGACCTCTCATGAGCTACGAGAAGTTCCACGATTCAGCACTTTACGTAATAGATTGTTCGAAGCAGAATGAGAGCTTAAAATCATCCACCGTCGATGTTAAGCTTGAGATGCAGTGCCAGGAGACGTTTAGCGAGGACACCTCTTGTTTATTGTTAATTTTACAAGATTGTGTCGTTGAATATAGTGCACTGACAGGCACTGTTAAGAAAATTATATAACATTCAGTCAATCGCGAGACCTCATGGCTAAAAGAGGTGCAATTGACACTCGAGATCAACTTCAATCATTCCTTATTATAGACATACAAGGTTATGCGATTCAACATTTCGATCCAAAAGAGATGAGCATAAGTGACGGGGAAAGGAGCATCCATTTTTTATTTAAACCTAGCATTGAATTCCATCTATTATCGAAGAAAGATCAGAGGACCGTTCGATGGCTTGAAAATAATTATTTAAATATAGAATACTCTACTGGTTATGTATATTTTAAGGACATTATTAACTTGTTAAAAAATATCTGTAACTCATATAATAGAGTGTATGTTAAAGGACATCAAAAAAAGGAGCTACTTAAGCAATATGTTGATATTGACATAATTAACTTGGAATATTTTAATGATGTACCAAAGCTTATTAAAAATGTCAATCATTGTTTTTATCATAATAATAAAACTAATGAAGAATGTATATGCACGCAAAATAATATTATAACTCTATGCAATTATCTAAAAAATAAAGAATTATTTTAACCTTATTATTTTTATTTCAATCCACCTATACATATTAATAATAATATTATAGCAAAAATAGTATACGTATAAACATGTCTATACATGTATAAAAGGCCCGCCGAGACGGCACCAATCCGAGGTAGGTATGCAAGCGAGAGATTTTTTATACATTTACATTAATTAACCATCGCCTGCCCTAAAAAGGGCCACCCGGACGACCTCCATTCGATGCAGGTATGCAACGCTAAAAAATTAAGTGCATTCCTTAGAACACGGCTAGAGCGTGGGATCGGAATGCAGCAACTCTTAATTATATCCGTTCACACGGATATACGTATGCGTGGGGAAAAAAGGGTCGTCGCAGCTGTACATAGACCACACACACACTCACCCATGGGAACAGAATGCAGCCGCGCTTAATTGCATCTGCCCGCATACGTATATATGTATATATATGTATGCGCGGGAAAAAAAAGGGTTTTCTCTAATTGATTAACATATCAATTGGTGTGGGAACCTGACGCAGATGGATGTATACGTCACGAATGAGTATCTATATATGCGTAGATCGACATCTTTAATTTCATTATAATCAGTATCTTCGAACAGTCAACATCGTTTTTAGTGCTTGTTTGTGTTTTACTACAAGGTATTTAGAAAGCCTAATTTATATAATATTAACTCGCAATATTTTACATTAGTTTTAAAATTTTATGCGACTTTTAAAAATTGTTTTTTCTCAATTATAAGGCTATTTTTTTAAATAATTTAATGGTATATATTTTATTAATATTTTATTAATATTTTATTTTTATATACAATTATCCAGGGTGCTTCAAAGTATTTTATTCGTATTTAGTAGCTTCTTTATATTGTTTTTTCCTTCTTTTTTTAATTTTCATACGGTTCTTTAAAGGTTTTTCTCAATAATTTAAATAAATTCTGAACAATAAGAGTATTTTTAGTTAAATATAAGCTGATCATAGTTTTTCTACTACTCTAAAATTTTATGCGACTTTTAAAAATTGTTTTTTCTCAATTATAAGGTTATTTTTTTAAATAATTTAATGGTATATATTTTATTAATATTTTATTAATATTTTATTTTTATATACAATTATCCAGGGTGCTTCAAAGTATTTTATTCGTATTTAGTAGCTTCTTTATATTGTTTTTTCCTTCTTTTTTAATTTTTAGGTGCGTAAATTTATGTAATTAAGTTGATTATTTTATAAGGTTTTAAAGGGTTTTATCAATAAATTTTCAATAATACAAGTATTTTTTAGTTAAATATACGCTGATCATAGTTTTTCTACTACTCTAAAATTTTATAGGACTTTTTAAAAATTGTTTTTATCAATTATAAGGCTGTTTTTAATAATTTAATGGTGTATATTTTATTAATATTTTATTGAATATTATTTTTATATACAATTATCCAGGGTGCTTCAAAGTATTTTATACGCATTTTGTAGCTTCTTTATATTGTGTTTTTTTTCTTTTTTAAATTTTTAGGTGTGTAAATTTATATAATTAAGTTGATTATTTCATACGGTTCTTTAAAGGTTTTTCTCAATAATTTAAATAAATTCTGAACAATAAGAGTATTTTTAGTTAAATATACGGGTATCAGTCAAAGTTTATGTATTAAAATATTATTTTTATATATGTAGGTCTATAATTAGTATTTTATATCAATTCATATACGCGGATCAGTCAAAATAAATTAGCAATTTAGATATATTAAAAATTAGGCTTCAATAGCTTTTTATTCTTTTAAATTTATTATATTAATTATTTTTAATTTGTTTTTCATAGAATGAATTGCGTCATATGTGGGAAGTCCTTCGGCCGGCGGGATAGTTTGAAGCGGCATGTAAACACAGTTCACCGCAATTTTCAATGTGAGACTTGCGGTGGGGGTGTGAATACATGTGAGCATGTTGCGGGACCACCTAAGAAGGTGGCCAAAGTAGATGTTACACCATCCACAAGTTCTAATAGACCTGTGGATGCTGCGCCATCTACCAGTCGAGGTGCGCCTCAGAGAAGCTGTTGTGGGTTGATGTTCCCTAATAATTCTCTGTATAGGGGGCATCTTCGCACACAGCAGCATTTGAATAATAATACATTTATGCTGCCGGATGGAGTGTTCAAAATTAATTCATCATTTAAAAGCCGGGTCGCGAGTTATAAAATTTTAGGTGATGAGAGTGCTGACATCACAAATTTTTTATCGAAATTGAGAACTAAAGTGTGCAGCCTGATTAACGATGTTCTGGCCCAGGTCGTATCGGGTATTAAGGTACAGTTAGAGCTATTTGCTCATTATGCTAAAACCGTAGCTGATGAGGAAATAGTCGACTTAAAGTCCTTCAATACTCGGTACGTCATTGTCACCGGGTCTTCAGACTTAGAGGACGTTTTTGATCAGGCTGCTGCCATCATAAAATCGAAAGCTGAAGAGTTTTCGGATAGGGGGAGCAATTGGACACTTAAGATGGTCTCGCATTTAGAGGTTAACATCAACAGTTATCAACCTCTTGGGGGATCATCTTATTTGGAACTACCCCCCTCTATCCGAAACAAGAAAGCATGCATCAATATTCAGAACTCGGACGATGCATGCCTGTGTTGGTCGATTGTAGCAGCACTCCACCCGGCAAACATACATGCAGAGAGAGTTAGTAGTTATCCTCATTACTCCAGCGTCCTAAATTTAGAAGGTATTCAATTCCCCGTTAAAATTAAAGATATTTCAAAAATTGAGAATATGAACAATTTAAGTATTAACGTTTACGGTTTGGCTATTAATGATGAAACAAAAAATCATGAGGTGGTGGGGCCAATTCATTTCACTAAAAGCAGAAAAGATATCCACATCAATTTACTCCTAATTGATGATGGAAAAAGAGCCCATTATGTTTTAATTAAAAATCTGTCCAGGCTAGTCTCATCTCAAATCGATAAACATGATCATGAAGCTCACATCTGTGATGGGTGTTTAATTAATTTCAGAACATCCGAACAATTAAACGCCCATCAACAACACGATTGCAACCATGTGTATACGGTACTACCCTCAACCGACGCGCGTAAAACAAAATTTGGAGATATGCTACCCGAAAACATTTTACGTTTCGATAGTCATCATAAGAAGATGTCCGTTCCGTTCGTCGTTTATGCGGATTTTGAAAGTATTCTCCAACCGATTCACACATGCAGCCGTGATCCAGCTAGTTCGTATACGAATAAAACATTCAAACACGTTCCCTATAGTTTTGCATATCAAATTGTATGTTCGTTTGATGCAAAGTTGAATAAATTTGTCACGTATGCCGGTTTAGATTGCTCAACGGTGTTTGTCCAAAAATTGATAGAAGATGTTAAGCTAATCTATGAAAACTATTTAAAGACTATCGTGCCGATGAAAACTTTAAATAATAGCGAGCGAAAATTATATAATGAGGCCGTGATTTGCCACATTTGTGAGCTGTCTCTCAACGGAGATAGAGTGAGAGATCACTGCCACATTACGGGAGCGTTTCGAGGGGCCGCTCATTCTAATTGTAATCTAAACTTCAAAATTCCGAAATTTGTCCCTATCTATTTTCACAATTTGAGCGGGTATGATAGCCATCTATTTTTAAGAGATTTGGCACAACAAAATTTAGATATTGACGTAATTCCTATTAATAAAGAAAGATATATCAGTTTCAGCGCGAAAGTTTTGGTTGGTGACTACACAGATAAAAAATCGGGCGAGAAAAAAAATGTTTATATAAAACTACGGTTTTTAGATAGTTTTCGATTCATGGCGTCTTCTATCGATAAGCTTGCACAAAATTTGAGCCCGCAAGACTTTGTCAATGTTAGGCGGGCGTTTCCACTAGATTCACATTTCCATTTAATTAGAAAGAAGGGTGTATTCCCCTATCAATACATAGATACCTTTGGGCGATTGAACGAATCGACCTTACCGGCAAAACGCGATTTTTTTAATTCATTAACGAATGTTGATATTTCGGATGTTGAATATCAACATGCGCAAACTGTATGGAATACGTTTGGATGTCAAAATTTATTAGAGTACTCAAACTTATATTTAAAATCAGACGTTTTACTTTTAGCAGATATTTTTGAAAATTTCAGGAAAATTTGTCGGGATACATACAGTCTGGATCCGGCTCAATATTACACCAGCCCGGGCTTGTCTTGGGATGCTATGTTGAAGCACACCAAAATTGAGCTGGAGCTACTCATAGACATCGACATGCATCATTTTGTTAAGCAGAGTATCAGGGGTGGGTTGTGTCAAGTATCATTGCGGCACGCTACGGCAAATAATAAGTATATGCCTAATTATGATGCGAGTGCTCCTAGCTCGTATTTAGCTTATTGGGACGCGAACAATTTGTACGGGTGGGCAATGTCGCAGGCTAGTCAGGATGAAATTGACAATCTAAATATATCTGGGGTCGCTGATGATTCGCCGATTGGCTATTTTTTGGAGGTAGATGTCACGTACCCTGTAACTTTGCACGATGAGCATAACGACCTACCTTTTCTGCCCGAAAACATGGTGCCTCCCACGTCTAAATTTCAGTATAAAAAGTTGATCGCGAATTTACAGAACAAAGAGAAATATGTCATACACTATCAAACGTTAAAGCAAGCATTACATTTCGGCCTTAAAATCACCAAAATTCACCGCGTTTTAAAATTCAACCAGTCAAACTGGCTTCAAACTTATATCGACCTAAACACCAGCCTACGTCAGCATGCTAGGAACGATTTTGAAAAGGACTTCTACAAGCTTATGAACAACTCCGTATATGGTAAAACCATGGAGAATGTTGACAAGCGAGTGGAAGTCAAATTGGTCACACGTTGGGAGGACCATGGCAAAAGTCGCGGGGCTGGTAGTTTAATCGCGAAACCGAATTTTAAAAGTGTTAGTATTTTTTCCGAAAACTTTGTGGCTGTCCAGATGGGGAAGCTGAAAGTCGTATATAATAAACCTATTTATATCGGCTTCTCCGTCTTGGAGCTATCAAAGCACCTGATGTATGACTTTTTCCACAATTTTTTGAGACGCGTGTATGCAGAAAAGGTCCGTCTGTGTTATATGGATACGGATAGTTTTATCTTAAAAGTAGAAACAGACGATATATACAGCGACATGAAAAAAAATATATCAAAATTCGATACATCGAACTTTTCGGCAAATAATGTCTACAGCATAGCACCTCAAAACAAGGCTGTTTTAGGTTTATTTAAAGACGAAAATGCGGGTAATATAATGTGTGAATTTGTCGGATTGCGCGCAAAAATGTATGCCTTAGAGGTTGAGGGTAGGGAGATTAAAAAGGTTAAGGGTGTTAAAAAGAACGTTGTGCGGGATGAGATTAGTCTGGCAGATTACAAGCACTGTTTATTGAACAATGATATTTTATTAAGGGAGCAAAATCTTTTTCAAATCAAACTACATGAGATTTATACCGTCAAGCAAAATAAATTGAGCCTATCACCTCACGATGATAAACGCCGGATTGATGAGGATGGCATTCATACTCTCGCCTGGGGGCATTATAAAATCGACTCACCAGCTCCTTAGATGGTCGCTGCACATGCCTCGGGTGCAGCTGCTCTACCGCTTCAAATTGGGTAAGTACCCCCACCCTTTTTTGTGTAAGTACCCCCACCCTTTTTGTGTAAGTACACCCACCCTTTTTTTGTTTGCTTCTCACTGTAATTTTCTCCCACTAAATCAGTATTAGTTTGTTTGCATTCGAGTTCACACATATTCTTTTTAACCTCTAAGATTAAAATGGAAGCTAGTAAGAATACAAAATTATTATGTACATAAACTTATATCTATATATTTTTTAATTCTTTTCAGAAACTTATAATGAATTTATTGGCGATTCGCTTAAAATGATTGATGATAATATCGTTAAGGAAAAACAACTGATTGGGCAGTCATCATACTTCCTCAACAAATGCGGTTCGAAGTGGGTGAATATCGGCCTTAGTCCGGCGGCTGGATTCGTGCCCATCATCCAGATTCGATCGCCTGCAAGCTGTGTATTCTTCACATTGGACGAGTGGGACGAATTTTGTAAGACGGAGGGTTGCAGTCCGAATCATCAAATTCGAACGTCAACATTTAGAGATACTAGCGTAATTGTATTAAGCAGTCGCAATCAGCAACTGGTATTGTCCTCCGATACCTATAGCAATTTGTTTAATTTGCGACTGCTCATTAAGAGTAAATTAGAATTTTTAGTAAATAGTAATTTCATAACATTTTATAAAATGATATTAACCGCCTGCATGGCATTAACTGGAGATTTATATACGAATGTATCAAAATTACTTGTTGATCATTGTAATTCATTTAACGCTTTCCTTATGATGGAAGTGCTACATATTAGTTATAATTCGCTTTACTATGACTTTGAGGTCATGAAGCTTGGAAATATTGTTAATTTAAAATAATATTGTTAATTTATAAATAATAATAAATAAATTGTTTTTCTTAAAAAATATATTGTTTGTTTTATTTTATTTTATAAGTAAGATATACATTTCAAGCATGCGGCTATCACAGAAGCAGACAGCCGTTGCGGTTTCCGCTGGAAACATGTTTAGACCTGTTTAAAGTACATTGAGAAGCGCGATAGCAAGCCTGGTAATTTATTCAGGAATTCTCTAGAAACAAAGACCATCTTGATGGTCCGCCATTTTGTCTGACGTCACCTTAGTTTGGATAGCGACCGTGAGAGGATGCTGCATTATGGTAATCATGAGAGATGCCATTTCTTGGTTAGTGGCTGTGAGAGGGCGTCACATTGGGTTGGTAATGATGAAATCTGCCATTCCTTAGTTTGGTTAGTGGCCGTCAGAGGGCGCCACATTGGGTTGGTAATGATGAAATCTGCAATTTTTAGTTGGGTTGGTAATGATGAAATCTGCAATTTTTAGTTGGGTTGGCGACCGCTAGGGGGCGCCACATCAGTTGGGTTGGTAATGATGAAATCTGCAATTTTTAGTTGGGTTGGCGGCCGCTAGGGGGCGCCATATCAGTTGGGTTGGTAGAGGGTTCTACCTATCTTGCGGGGAGGGGGGGGTAGTAGGAGTGGGGGGTGGTGGTGGTCCCAGAATCGGCACAAGTCCCCTACTTATGATAACGTCATATATGCGCCTGCTGATGATAATTTTAAATAAAACTCATGATGGTCTTGCCAATAACATATAGAAATATTCCGCATCCAATAACTTAAGCTAATTAAAATGTATGTTTGATTTGAAAATAGGAATGTCTTTATATTTGAGATGCATTGAATTGAATATTGGAATGTTTACTTCGCCGCAAAATTCAGGGATAATAGATTAAACGTAATACTTGTAAACATGGAATTTTATTGCTTGATAGATACAACTTTGTGATTATTTATTTCAATAATTCGTAAACTAATTTCAACAATATACAATAAACAAGACGAGTAAATGAATAAACATTAAAAAATCAACAATAAAAGTTAGTAACGGGTGTTACCACCCTTCGCTCTTATGCAAGCCCTCATTCTTTCTGGCATACTTCAAATTACGTCTGTTACTCGCCGCGATCGCTTCCCTCGCTTGGCTCGTAAATCAGACTCCTTCGATAAAGTATCACTTTACTGACTTGGTACATAAATAATTATTTCCATACTAATGCATAAAAAACTACATTTCGACAACTATGTTGTCATCATTGATTAATAAAAACAAACTGTTGTCTGTACAGAGTAGCGTATACAGAACAGCACTGCAGTTTGTATAGTTGATGCTTCATGGGGTCCATTTCGAATAATATTTAAATACTTTCACCCAGGCTATTCTTTTATGAAAGCTCACAAAATGAATATGCATATAATAAAAATGTCGTCTCAAAATAACGTCCTTTTTCTCTCGCATCACCAAGATTCTACGGCTTGCAAAGATTATCGTAAGCAACGACGAAAAGTGGGTTCAGAAAGTAAGATTAATATTCTATTGCTGTGAAAAGTCATAATTGCAGAATTTAGAAAGTCTTTACTTTTCACGCAGTCGTATAATCAAGAGAATTTGTGACAAGCCTGGTCTTTTAAATTCAATAAATGTTAATTAATGAAACTAATTGCCATATTGAATGGCTTGGTGCTCCCATCTACATTTAACAATAGATAACTAAATATCCTATTCACTCTTGGGGATATTAACGTTAGAATGGCTTTGTCGTCGATTAAAACTACCGTTGGCACTCATCCACCCCACTAATCTATATTTGACAGTTGATTAGTTCTTAAACATGAAAAAAAAGCATAACATTATAATAATAATTGGTGTTTTTATTGCCTATTGAATGTACATTTGCCAACAATAAATGCGCTTTTACGGGTTTGCTCAGTTTCGGAGTAAAGTTAAGGTAAATTACCATTTAGCATTTTTATTCTATCTTATTTTTTGCCTAGCTTAAAAAGAAAACGAAATATTTCAATGTCAACTCTTATATTTTTATATAAGAGGTATCTATTAATTACACATGTTTACATATATATTTACAAGACATAATTCATGAAAAAAAAAGTCAGATATGTATACTTGTTGCCCCCAAAAGTAATTAAAATCCATATATTAACATTAACCTCACATATAGTTAAATCTTATTTACATGTGACAATAAACAAATAACGGTGTATTCAACTATCAACCATAAATCATTCTGTCGTGAACATTCATTAAATAAAACACAAAATACATAACATATCTGTTTACGGTGAGAAAGATGGTATTTATACGAGTTCTGCAAAAAAAAGAAGACATATCAGCACGTACATGTGTTCGTACGTATGATATTGTTGAAGGGAAAACTTCGACAAGAGCAATATATTCAAATATTACATGAAATGAAATTACTTTAGTACATATGAAATAAAAAAATTACTCTATCTGACATGACCATAATAATTAACGCAGAGACGGAATAACAAACTTATTACCACGTAAAGACTGTTAACAAGTTTATTGCGCGGCGAGAGGACTTACGGAAAGCGAGGGTGTTCTTCTACGAAATGCCTGGAAGAACAAGGTAAATTCTCCCACAAACTGCCTGAGAGAAGTAAGTGAATTCTTTCAGGAACTGCCTGAACGAACTGATTTCCCTAATAAAATCGTGGCTTTATATAGCCCTAGACTCGCATAAATAATGGTTTAAAAAAATATCATCTTTCTCATTACTAATTGACATACACATTAGATAAATTAGACATTTATAAGAATATTAGTATAGAATTATCGAACCTATTAAGCTATAACTAAATAAAAAGCATTAACACATTTATAATTTATACAGGGACGGACTAAAGTCCGTTACAAATTTTCTTTAAATCAAATTTATTTTAGACGTAACCGAAACAGTGTTCTGCAGTGACTGTCTTCATCTGCGGCATCTTTCTATGAAGAGGGTATAGAGAAATTGCTTTTCCGCTATAACAAATGCCCCAACAGTGGTGGCAACTATGTAGAAAAATAGTTTAAGAAATGTTCGTTCATGTACAAATATATTTTGTTTTGAAGAAAATGTTTTTTTCCAAAACGGTACATTCCAGACATGCCTCGTTTTTGTGTGTTAAATTTATACTGAATCATTAGAACAAATTTCAAACATCATACCTAACACTAAATAGGTCAATGTATATCCGCAACTTTAATAAAAATTAATCTTTTGCTTCCTTACCATATAATTTACAGACGATAAAATTTAATATGGCGGTTTGTTTGGATTTCAATCTTTGGCCTGGAATTATAGTAACGTCATATTAACAGAGAATTACAATTTTCCATTCAAATGTTGCACTCTGTAACGAAGGCATTTATTATCAAAACTGGTAGTAGGTATATATATGTATGTCTATAAAGGCATGATCACACAAATACGGAATTAGTTTGATTTTTCTCTGGACACGAAACAATAAAATTACAAGTTATCGCACGTCCAAATAATAACAACACAGAATGCAATTGTGTGTCGTATGCATTTGTTCTTTGAAGCGGGCATGGAATAATGAGAGTAGGAAAAAGTCGCAAAATTACGTCGTTATTAGAGGTTTCGAGTTTCACGGTTATATTTTAAATTGCTTCCTTTACAGTCAACCATGACATTTTAATATAAAAAGCTAAGGGGTGGCTCGCTCAGGTCGTTCTCATTGTATGTGGTGTGGGTTTTGCGCGCCTCTCGTACTTCAACCGTTCTCGCTCTTTTCACCGACCGTATTCGTTCTTTCCTTCCTTGCGCGAAACAAATCCGAATTAACTTTTACTTCGTGAAAAGTTAATCGCGTACCGTTCGTGTACTCAAAACGGACGAATAAAAATCGTATCGAAGGAGAAGATATTTCTTTTGAAACGGTAATGCACTTTGAACAACAATCGCTGACTGGTCGGATTTATTGCCTCTTGATATGGGAGTGGTTTGGTACACATTCAATGATTCTGCTTGTAAATTATGTAAAAAAAAAATTGTGCTTTCTTGTGCATTTCGATGTTCGTAGAATAATTCGGCGATGCATTTACTGTTTGTAATTTTGATTTAAAGCTTTAGCTGTCTCGCAGACGGAAACTACATACAACAAATTCGTCTAATCAGTAATATTTAGTTTCGCATGTATTTACATTTAACAAATTGTAACTACCGTATATTCCGGCGTATAAGACGCACTTTTTTGGCCGAAAAGATAGGCTCAAAATCCACCTGCGTCTTATATGCCGACTAAATAAAATGAACATTTTCAGAATGCACTAAAAAAAACAAAGAACTTATTAAATATCTATTCAACTATTAATAGGTCATGTAGGTACACTATATCATACAATTTTTACTTTCTTATACGTAGTATAAGGAAGTATTGTGATGATGGAAAATTTTCGACCTCGAGATTTTTGCAGATGTACGTCACCGTGATGAATATCACCATTATCATTTTCTTTTTCTTCATCTAACCACAACAAGTCATCTTCTGTCCCGTCGAGATTATTTGAAATTGAACATTTTTTAAAAGACTTGATCACTACATCTGTTGGAATATCTTTCCATGCAGTAATTATCCATTCACAGATAATATCTAATGAAGCATGACGCATTTGACCCTCTTTGGTATAAGTTCTCTCTACCTCCAACATCCACATATTCCATTGTTTCCGTAAATTTTCTTTGAATGGGTTGTTTATGCACACATCTAATGGTTGCAACAAGAAAGTCAATCCTCCAAGAATATCGGCCATATCAGTGTTACACTGTCTTACATTTTCTTTAGTTTTTTCGGTTAAATGAGATCTAAACATGTCCCAAACTAAAAGAGACGGTTTTCCTAGAGCTCCGGGTCGGTTTTTCCAGACATGTTCTATCCACAACTCAATGCCTTTTTCATCCATCCATCCCTTTTCGTGGACATGAACAAAAACCCAAGCAGGAAATGTTAATTTCGGTAAAGTTTTCCTTTTAAAAATTACCATTGGCCTCAATTTTGTACCATCTGCTAGACAAGATAACGCAACAGTAAATCTATTTTTTTCATTTCCAGTAGTCCTTATATTAATTGTTTTAGTTCCTTTCAGGTCGACTGTTTTATTGTCGATCATGTCCATCATCACTGGTGTTTCATTCATATTGCCAATTTGAGACAATAAATAATTTTCTTTCTTTCTTGCCTGAATCACAAATGTTTGAAACTTTCGTACCTTCTCCACCAAATTGTCTGGCAATTTTTGTGAAATTTTGGTTTTTTCTCGAAGCACTAGATTGTTTCTATTCATAAATCTTCCACACGAACTTTGAGATGCCTCGAAATTTACACTTTCTTCTTTATTACATTTTGCCCATTTTAGTGCAAACAAACGAATAGAGCTTTTTGTTACAATCAATCCATTTTTACGACTTTCTAAAACCCACTGCTTGACATGTTCTTCTAATATTAGCCACTTGGCTTGTCCCTTTCCTTAATACACATTTGCTTTTTGGCATTTCTTTTATGTTCTCTTCATTTTTTCTCCACTGTCGTAATATTCTACATACTTCTATTCTCTTAATAAGTCTCTATAGAATGCATACTTTGCAAGATATTATCAAAAAAGTGCTACTCGCTAAGAGTAAAAGTGCTACTTCCGGTCCGAATTTTGAAATTTCATATATACAAAAAATATTGCAAATTCAGTTTTAAATACTTTTGTACTCTTGATAAATATATATAGAATGCATAACTTACGACATATTTGCAAAAAAATCGCTATTCGATAAGAGTAAAAGTGGTACTTCCGGTCTGAATTTTGAAATTTTTTTTATACAAAAGATATTGAAAATTATGTTTCAAATACTTTCATACCCATAACGTACTTGTCTAAAAAGCATGACTTGCGAAATATTCGCAAAAAACTGATTTTTGATAAGAGTAAAAGACCTACTTCCGGTAGAAATTTCAAAAAACTTTTAAATAAAATTATTCTCAATTTTAATTCTAAATACATATGAATTCTTTATAAATTTGTTTAAACTTAGTAGTTGACGAAATATTGGCAAAATTCGATTTCTTCGCTGGGGTAAACTGCTACTTCCGGTCTACCGATTTTATTGAAAAACTAATCAGATCTCAAGAGGGAGATTATACACGTAAATACAAAATTTGGAATTGATATCTACAGCGGTTTGACCGCTATTGTGGTCACACACACACAGAGAGAGAGCGAGAGAGGGGGGGGGAGGGGAGAGGGGGAGAGGGAGAGTCATTTTTTAAAATCCACTTTTTCGGTATCAGGGGACCTCAAAACGTGGGCATCTACAAAAATCTCGAGGTCCAAATTTTTCATCATCACAATACTTCCTTGTACTACGTATAAGAAAGTAAAAAAATGAGGTGTGGCCACCACACGACTTTCTTATACGTATGAAAGTGTTACTTCCGGTCCGAATTTTGAAATTTCATTTATACAAAAAATATTCCAAATCAAACTCTAAATACTTTTGTACTCTTCATAAATATATATAGAATGCATAATTTACGACATATTTGCAAAAAATCGCTATTCGATAAGAGTAAAAGTGGTACTTCCGGTCTGAATTTTGAAATTTTTTTTATACAAAAGATATTTAAAAGTACATTCTAAATACTTTTATACTCGTAATGTACCTGCCTAGAAAGCATGACTTACGAGATATTCGCAAAAAACTGATTTTCGATAAGAGTAAAAGACCTATTTCCGGTAGGAATTTCGAAAAACTTTATTAATACAATTTTTCTCAAATTTAATTTTGAGTACATTTGAATCCTTTATAAATTTGTTTAAACTTAGTAATTGACGAAATATTTGCAAAATTCGATTTTTTCACTGAAGTAAACTACTACTTCCGGTCTGGCGATTTTGCTCGAAATCTAATCAGTTCTCAAGAGGGAGATTATATTCGTAAATACAAAAGTTGGAACTGATATCTACAGCGGTTTGACCGCTATCGTGGTCACACACACACACACACACACAGAGACACACACACACACACACACAGACACACAGACATTTTTTTAAAACCACGTTTTTGGTATCAGGGGACCTCAAAACGTGGACATCTGCAAAAATCTCGAGGTCGAAAATTTTCATCATCACAATACTTCCTTATACTACGTATAAGAAAGTAAAATGAGGTGTGGCCACCACACGACTTTCTTATACGTATGAAAGTGTTACTTCCGGTCCGAATTTTGAAATTTCATTTATACAAAAAATATTCCATATCCAACTCTAAATACTTTTGTACTCTTGATAAATATATATAGAATGCATAACTTACGACATATTTGCAAAAAATCGCTATTCGATAAGAGTAAAAGTGGTACTTCCGGTCTGAATTTTGAAATTTTTTTTATATAAAAGATATTGAAAATGATGTTCTAAATACTTTTATACTCGTAACGTATTTATCTTAAAAGCATGACTTGCGAGATATTCGCAAAAAACTGATATTCGATAAGAGTAAAAGACCTACTTCCGGTTGGAATTTCGAAAAACTTTTTTAAGACAATTTGTTTCAAACTTAATTCTAAGTACATATGAATTCTTTATAAATTTGTTTAAACTTAGTAATTGACGAAATATTTGTAAATTTCGATTTTTTCACGGAAGTAAACTACTACTTCCGGTCTGCCGATTTTGCTCAAAATCTAATCAGTTCTCAAGAGACAGATTATACACGTGAATACAAAATTTGGAATTGATATCTACAGCGGTTTGACCGCTATCGTGGTCACACACAGAGAGAGAGAGAGAGAGAGAGAGAGAGAGCGCGAGAGAGAGAGAGAGAGAGAGAGAGCGCGAGAGAGAGAGAGAGAGAGAGAGCGCGAGAGAGAGAGAGAGAGAGAGAGAGAGAGAGAGAGACATTTTGAAAAACCACTTTTTCGGTATCAGGGGACTTCAAAACGTGGACATCTACAAAAATCTCGAGGTCGAAATTTTTCATCATCACAATACTTCCTTGTACCTACTACGTATAAGAAAGTAAAAAATGAGGTGTGGCCACCACACGACTTTCTTATACGTATGAGCGTTTCAAATAATAGAATTTTAAGAATTTTTTTATACAAAAATTATTCAAAATCCTTTTCTAAGTACTTCTATTCTCTTAATAAATCACTATAGAATGCATACTTTCCAAGATATTATCAAAAAAGTGCTACTCGCTAAGAATAAAAGTGCTACTAATTGGATCTCAAGAGGGAGATTATACACGTAAATACAAAATTTGAAATTGATATCTACAGCGGTTTGACCGCTATCGTGGTCACACACACACATACACACACACACACACATACAGAGAGAGAGAGAGAGAGAGAGAGAGAGAGAGAGAGAGAGACATTTTTTAAAAACCACTTTTTCGGTATCAGGAGACTTCAAAACGTGGACATCTGCAAAAATCTCGACGTCGAAAATTTTCATCATCACAATAATTCCTTATACTACGTATAAGAAAGTAAAAGGATACAATGAAGTATACTAAATACGAGAATAAAGAAAAATAAATACGATACAATTAAAAATGATAAATTTATAATACTATAGAAACAAAATTATTGTGAGAGTAAGTATAAAATATCAAATATTTAAAAATATTATTAATTTTGCACTACTAACAACAACAACTAATACAGACATTTACAAAATATTAATAGTGTTACATAATTTTGAACTCAAGTGTATATTTATTCTTTTATTTATTCTAAATATTTGGAAATTATGTGTGATTTGAATTGGTAGGTATGCAATAGATTTTGAAATAATGTATTCATCAGAAAAAAGTTTAAAGAAAAGGCTATTTTCACAGAATTATTGATGACTTTACATTAAAGAAAGTAACTAAAGTAATGGTATGTAGAAGGGATTTATTATTAGTTTCAAATCGTTCGTATTTTGTCATTGTAAGTAAAGTAGAATTTCCCTGACGACAGTAAACACTAGACTAGTATGATTAGTATGATTTTACTGCAAAATCATTCTATGTCATTTTTGAAAGAAATATCAAAATGCAAACTTTTATAAATTTTAATGCGTAATATTAATATTAAAGGTTGTGTATTTATCATTTGAAATATTTATATAAGGCAATAATTTTGAAATTGCACTACAATGGACATTGTCACTGGAATATGATAAAACACTCATTTCGAAAGGATTAATTTGAAGCCCTGAACCAGAAGTGTAAGCAGTATCGGTTGTTTGCTTTTTTTTTATATTTGATTAGCAGTTTGAACCAGTTTATTTTGAAGTGAATCTGCAATGTAACCTTCCTCTATACTTATACACTGCCACCCTTCGTACTTTTTCAAATTGGTTTCATCCGCTCCAGCATCATTCGGTAGTGTTGCTGAACTGCGTCGTAGACAATGTCCAGTGTAAGCCTTACGATCTGATAAGCTAAGGTAAGCAACAAGTTTACTCGGAAATCTTCCAAAGATATGAATATGTACACACTGTCAATGTCATCAACAGACATTTTCATTAACTCATCACTTTGACAAGCCCCTGCTAACCACCTTGAATAAAAATCAGATAATTAAAGTAAATTAATTCGTTGATATTTTATTTACTCTCATCATCAGGAAACCTTTACCGGGAGCTATTCTAAGAATTTGCCCAATTTCTGATCGCGAAAATGTCTTTGATTTTCTATTTAAGTATGGAGTAAACTTGGGAATATTTTTAATATCAACGTTTTCTTGAGTAACAAGGTGGATTTTAACATGGAGAAGGTTTAGTAGAGGATTTATTATTATTCGTCTTCTCTGCGAAATAAACGAGAAAAACGTCATCTTTAACTACTGTGCCTTTTTTGAATTGCAACAATCTTTAAATATTGATTATGCTTTCTAATATTCGTCTTTAGATTTGGTTAGCAGTAGATTTTCCATAGAGGCGCTGGCAGCCGCATGTACGTTCGATGGATATAGTCTTCTGCATCATTATTTTCTTTAAAGATACTCATATTTATCACACCGTTATAACTCGAAGAAAGAACCAAGAATATTGCAAAAAGAGAAGCAACAGAATCAGAACCGATTTGATTTTTCTGATCATTTTTATTGTCACTATTAATTTATTTTCTAAAATTTAATTACTTACTTGATTTCAGAAACAAAAATTGTATAAATACACATCAAGAAAGTGTCTTTACCTGACTTAGAGGTCAAAATTTTCCAATTTTGCTTCGTCAGGTGAAGTTTCGCTTTTTAGACTTTTAAGTAACTATTTTTATTATTTTCACATTTCCTTGTTTATTATGTATGGTTCATATTTCATATTATATCTTTATTTCATTTGAATGTTTAATTATTTTTGGTTAATAGTAGAATATATTATGAATTCCTGGATAGATATTGTAATACATAACCTGAAAATTGATGAAGAAATGATATATTAATTCCTAATTGTTACATACTTATCAAGTCAACAGAGTTCAAAAATGGATTTCATATTGGCAAAATAGAATACTTTTCAAACTTCACATATTTATTATAGGTTTTTAGTGATGAGCAAACCAAAAGTTGAGACGACTCAAAGGCGAGATCTAGCGGCAGTGATTAATAACAAGTGCATTTTATTTCTTTCTTAATATCTTGAAAACTATGAGTTGCATCTTCAACATTGTTGTATTTCTAAAGTTTCTAAAGTAGAGGGCCCTCAGGTTCAAAGTTCTTCAATCATCTTTTCGATCTGTTGCATTAACTGTCTGAAATTCAGCCCCCAAATTTATTATTATGAAAAATCGTAAGAGAGATGCATCAAAGATATACGTCAATCTCACCTGATTTCTAATTAAAGATCCTGCGACTTCAACTTCTTGATCCTCAAATGGTGCATATTCTTTTTCTTACTCAAGAGGTATGAAATCCAAATCCTCGTGGTCATCGATTTCATCGTGGGAGGATAGTGGCGCCCATTGAACCTTTCCCCGTGGCAATTATGAAAAATTGCACTGTATTTCAGCCCATAGCTGAACCACATCCCCCCTCCAACATTCAGCGCTGCTTGAATGAAGTGAGGGCAGATATGTCTTCCGCTGTAACTGACACTTCTAATCCAAGGTTCTGGAGGAAGTGCGTCCCCAGACAAAATTGAATTTGTTAAGATATACGAAAGGTATGCTGCCTTGCTGCTTCTTCTCCTATTGGTAGTACATAGTAGCTGGTTTAGCATTGGAAACTGATTTTGTGATCGCATTGTAACGGTGCAAGTTAAGGGTGCATTGAAAGTTAGGTTGTTGACTGCAATGCCTTCAATCTGGGATGCTTCTTAGACAATTTGAAACAGGTGAGTTTCCCTTTTCGATATGACAATAAACTGTCACACCCACTAAATAAGTTTACAAAAATTATGCTCGGTCCCATTCCTTGTAAATATTGGTTCGAACAGACTTTCCTTCGTACTGGTCTATATGTTGGAGTAACCATCAAACACAAATGTACAACTATTGCTAACATAATGTTTGAGTACCTGGGTAATATAACATGGACAGTGGTCTTGTAAAAAAGCACCAATTTTCAACGTAATATCACTCGGTAAGCTTTAGAAATGTATATATTCAATTTTGTAGCACTAGCCCAAGGCTTTTTGAGGTATTAGGGAAAAACCGAAGAAAGTATATATTCTTGGCACTGCCGCTAGAGCTCGCCACTGATTCAACAGGGCTTTGTTTATTCACCATAATTTAAAATTTCAAAAGTATTGAAATATTGCGAAGTTAGAAGCCTTCATTGACTGTATTAGACTGGGGTGCCATTTAAATTGATAATTAAGTCACAACCTGACTCTAGTGTAAGCTTTCTTTTCCCAAGGTTAGTAATTTAAAAAATCTATTCTCTATTCTTTCTAAGAAGAATTACTAATGCAAACAATAAGGTGGTCAAATGGCTAATGTGTATTCCAGCATACTTCCTACTATGCCTTGACAAAAGGTTACCACGACACGTATGTTATGAAAGCCACGCCAAAATCGTATGACAATCCAAGTATTTTTAATGCAGAGAAACATAATCTGAATATATGATCGAAAAATGCAAATTTAGGGTCAGAAAATCATACCCATGTCAAATTTTGTTTAGGTTAGAGTTGCAATTTTATAGAGTCTTGTGTGAACTTAAGACCACTTTTAAATCAAATGGAAATTGTTTAAAACTAGACTTGCAGATGTCACTCATTCGCCACCTGAATATGTTTCTCAGACCAGATTTTTGTATCACAAATATTAATACATATATTAATGATTCATTTTGAAAACCTATATCAACATTCTATACCAGTTACGATGAAAATGTCAGTAGCTTTTTTTCTCAATTTTGAAGATCATATAAGACCTCCACCATTTCATTTTGCAACACGTAATGGACGTCTCAGTTATTATCACCGATGTAACGTATATACAAATATTGACCATATGTTGTGTAATGTCAAGCAAATCATTTCTTTACAGAAGCAATAAATATCAGGTGTGAGCACCATACGACTTTTTTCATAAATCCCTACGAAATGCATAATTTGCCGGCTATGTGCAAAAAAACTTCTACTGGATAAGAGTAAAAGTGTTACTTCCAACCAAAAGGCATTGGGAGAAATGGACCGTGGACAACAAGAAAAATCTCAAGGTCGAAAAATGGTTCTAAAGCTTGAGACCCTTGTGGTATCCTTATGACGGTTTACCTAATCATAATTTCTTCATTGGATACAGCGGCAAACATAGAAGCATCTATATCTAAAAGAATAAAGCTAACCTAATGTTATTGAATGTTATTGTTTTCATGATTGTATCCTTTTGCAAAACATCTGACTACGTTTGTTTATTGCCACAGCAAACGTTTTATATTATATTCAAAATTGTTAAAAGTAATCCTTACTACTACTAACTAGAATTTAACAAACACTCCTTCATATTCACTTACGAAATGCAATCCTCAAGCAGTTTTCAAACTGATAATCTAAACGAACGTTTTACATGTGCAATTAAGCAAATTAGAATGGTTATTTTAGAAATATTTCAGATTTGACGGGACTGTGATGATGATTGTCATGCACTTGTATGCAGTCTGCTCTTTCTGTGTATATAATAAACACTACCCCCAGGCATGTTTATTTATAATAAGTCTCTGGACCGAAACGTATTGAAAGAGCGAGCGGGTCGACTTCAATTGAACACGACGAAACAGCTGAGTCTGTGTTTCCACCCACCTCACTTCAAACGGAAATGTAATGCTGTATAATCCATATATGTTTACGTATCTCTGTGCCTGTTGCCGGAATATTTCCATAATAATTTTTTTCTCTAAGAGACTAAGCGAATGTACCTCATTAAATATGTTAATCTGATACAATGAAGCGATTATGTAAGTGAAATTATTGTTAATGAAGACCGATCGTAGGCGCATATTGATCTTGGCTTGTTACAACATAATTTCGTACTCGGTGAACTCTGGTGTATCTGATCCCAGATAACTAACATATAATGTCATGTTATAAAATATTTAAATTAAAATCTACAATTTGGTTAGTTATTTCTAATGGAGAAAATATGGATGTTGGTAACAAGTTAACTTTCCAACTATAACTGAGCAGTACCGTTATATTCAAACTTTGGAGATGTAAAGTAGGCAGACTAATTTGATGGTCAAAAACCACTAACGCGCAGGGTCTATTCTCCTTACTTATAGAGATGTACTGTTATAAGCTTACACAAAATCCAAGCAAATAAAATACATTTTGGTATTTGCGGAGGAGCTGTCTTAGCTGTGGATAATGTATTATTAATTTGAATAATTCTGGTATTTCAAAGACTTTAATGGAGAAACATTAAAAATAAAATTCCAAGCTCTACTTTTAATCAGATCTTGTTTTCAAAGAGAAATGAAATAGTATGACAACTTTACTTACAAAATCCTAACATCTTTATGCACTTGTGGTTGAGCTAGGTACTGTTTAGATTATTTTTTTCGAGAATGTTTGGATAATTTCTGATACTGAGAGTTTGAGTTCTGGAGTTCCTCAAGGGTCTATGCTTAGACATTTGTTTATTTGTGCATATTTACTGTCGGAAATGGTAGGGGAAGCCGGCGTTCATTGTAACAGGTATCGAATGTAAATCGTTTTTTGATGGAATTACCAGTAAATTAGCGAATATTGCAGCTAAACGTATTTAATCGTCTACTGTTTTTAGAATATGACGCATGCTATCAGCGTTTATCAAAATCTGATGAAAGCCTGATCAGACGTGTTGGTTTCGCTACCCGTTGAGCGGGGAAAATTTTTTGATGTTAAATGCAGGGCGACATTCTTATACATAGCCCTGCATTTAACATCAACATTTTCTCAGCTCAACATGGTGTCAGAAAAGGCATATGGGTGCTGATTGTAACATAGTAACTACACAGATAAAAATCCGTTCTGATTTCTCTAATAAATATTTGTTTGGAAATTATTTATTTAAACTAAACAACATTTAGTTGAATTGAACATACTTCGTTCAACTGGAATAAATTGATTTATTTGGAACAAGTCTGCTGTTTGTTTGACGATTACAAGTTTGATTTAAATATATATTTATTTGTATTCTTCAATCGAAATCTCAATGTTTTAGGTCAAATATCTGTTTATTTGAAGCAAATAAGTGGTGTTTTGAAATGCTGAGTTGATGTTCAGCGCGTGCGTGGTATACAGTTTGTACGTAAACAGACGCCAATGTATTATGGCGTAGTGCTTGTGTTCCTTGTGTTTGCCCGAAAGGGAAATAAAAGCATCATTGGAGAAGTGGAAGCTGCCTCACTTATGGCCTTTATTTGAAGGTAAGTGTGAATTATATTTCCAAACTGTTTACTTATAGGAACGTGTACATATTCTATTATATCTGGGTAATGGCTGCCCTTATACCTATACAGCTAATATTTGGTACCTACCGTTTCTTTTATTACTTAATAGTATCAAGCTGTACAGCAATACTCTTATTGGAAAGCTTATCTATAACTTCATCTGAAATTCTAAAATCACTACATTATGATTGTCTCTCAAACATTTATTAATATAACACAAATTACATCTATATATTATATACGTAAAGGTATAATATATGTGGGATGGGTCAAGGACATGTTGTCGCTAGCATGGCGAGATGGTTCTGGTGTAAACACGCTCAAAAGTGCAAGTTAAAAATTCAATACAAGTTAACATAATATAATTGCTTTATTTGTTTGCTAAGTCCTTGCACTGAAACGGCTTTAACCCATTTCAAGTATGGGAATTACCGTGAGGAATGCATACGTACATTTGAAGTTTACTTATAGATGTATATTTGTGGCATATTAATATACTGCTTGATGTGCGTATTGCTCATGCATTTTCCAGTTTCGTTTTTAAATATATATTATATTATAGTCTTTATTTCAAATATACTTAATTATTTCTGCAATGACAGTGACTTGAATAATAGTTATTTATTGTGTATTATGTTTCTTGTTAGGCATTTAAAACACGAAAGGAAAGGGGCATGTAGGCATAATGTTAGCTCGATAGTATTTACACTTTGCTCGAGTGTTCTATAAGGCCACATGACGCAAATGCAATGCAAATTTTATCCAAGACATTCACATTTTACAATATTGATGAATACTGGCAAGTTTGACGTTGGTCACATAAATGCTGTCTAAGAGACTGTAAACTGACATAGAACATTTTTTCTTTAAAATCGTAATGTAAGTGTGGGTGATATTTAATTTTCTTATTATAAATTGTGATATATGGTTTTTATTATTTATTTTAAAGACATTATTTTGGTAAAACTTTATATATATTTTCTTTTATTTATAAATTTATTACTTTTATATTAGAAAAAATCCCCACGATTTGAAATAAGATAATTCAACTCCACCCAAAATTCATTGCTATATGCATTTATAACAATTTATGGTCGCTTAAAAGCCATACTATTTTATACTTTATTTATTAAAATTGGACAATAAGTAACGTTTCGAAAATTTAAAAATTCGCCTGATATATATGAACATGAACAACTTAGCAGTTAGTTTGAAGTTTTGATTGAAAAAACTTCTAAAAGAATTTTCATGTACTGAATAAAAAGTACCACATAAAAATGATTGTTTTTTTTTGTATTTTTTCCAGGACATAAAATTGATGAAGTCGAAGTTCTAAATGGTCTTGATATGAACGAACTAGATTTTTTTAGCAATCATATCAAAGGTGACAAGATCAGACTAAAGAAGGGCCTAGCGGAGCTAAGAAAGGTATTAAGAAATATTCATTTTGTTATTCATGCTGTGTTCAAATCTGTTTGACATATGGTAATTTTTTTTATTAACAATTTATCAACAAAATAGTTACTCATTATCAGTTTTGTGACAGAAGGTCAAAATTTGTAACTGTGTTCTATATTTTAAAAATATTTTGAACAATGTTGACATTCTATTTTTTCCATTTAGTTACATGGACTCGGCCCTGATAATGAACCTGCGACAAAGAAAGTTAAACCAGGTTGTTCACCAATGACAGAAGATGAAGGAAAATCGAAAGAAGAATATATAATTGATATCGAGGAGTCATCTGCCAACATTGCTAACAAAGATTTGAGTTATTATTACCTATTATAATATATTATTTAAGCCAGGTTTAGTTATATATTTGAATAACGAGATACTTCCGCATTTTGGAAAGATAAAAACTGTAGTTTAAAACGAAAATAAAATTAATTTTGTGGTATTAGTATTACACGCTGTTCGGTACAATGATAAGGCTCAAGCATTTAAAATTCGTGATAATAACGGCAATTCACATGTATTTTCCTATCAGTCTTTGGAAAGTTAGATACGGCCTTCAGTATATTAACACGTCCCATCACTTTATAAATGAAATCTGTCACTTCTTTTCTAACTCACTGTATATATATTCAAGAATTATCCATTACTGTTACTATATTGTTTAATTTAAATACAATATCTGCTTGAAATAATTAACTAATGCTATTATTATTGGTATTATTATTACTATTAGATATTCTCTTGTCTTCGCATCCAAGGGGCTGTGAAAAACACTTTTTGTTTCCTCACAAGCAGCCCTTTGGATGCGAAGACAAAAGAATATCTAATAGTAATAATAATATTAATTAATTATTTCAAGCGAATATTGTATTTAAATCAAACAATTATATTTATTGATGCCAAACAAATAAGAAATAAACGAGGAAATAAATATATATTTCGTCCGAATAAATTGTGGATTTGATTCAAACAATGCAACCGTTGAATCGCAACCACGATGATAACCAGAACCAAACAAATATTAGTTTGTTTTGAATACTAAATACTACGCACTAAGTAGATTGGATCAAATAAATATATATTTGAGTTGACTAAAAATAGAAACGCTGAACCGAATAAATCATGTATTTGTTTCAAAAATTGAATTTCTTTGGCTCATATCAAAACAATATTTGTTTAGATTAACTCCATATTTTTTTGATTCAAATGATTTTTTTTATCTGTGTAGTGTGGGTTGTAACATGTTGCAATCGATACCTACCGTTAAACTAAGATGGACTTTGACATTTATTTATTTCTAGCAACAAATTTAAAGGAGGTCAAACCAACGCCAAGAAAAATTGAAGAAGGATTAATTTCCCAATCCATATATGATGAGGCCGCACAATAAGTAACCGATAAAGAGCAATGGATAAAAAAATTGCCACGTTACTTTTCAATGCTATGCAATGGGGGGGGGGGGGAATAAAGTAGCGCAAAAGGGTTACAATCCTCACAACTGATAGTTTGATGAAGAATAAAAAAGGCATCTCGTTCATTACTGTAAAACTTCAGTTGGTCTATATTTTGGTTTAAGCAGAAACGATTTGATAAAGTTGGTTTTTCAGGTTACGAATTAAAATAAACTGAAATATCCTCAAAAATTAACCCAAAGCTTGCTAATAAAAATTGGCTTAAGGCATTGTTTCCGAAGAAATTCATATATTTCCTTACGTACGCACTATGTTAAAAGCATTAACCAAGCCACGAATTTTAACCAAATAAACGTAGAATAATTCTTCGATAATTTAATTACAGCAATGGAGCGATATCTTTTGAACCTCAAAATAAATATAACGCTTGCGAGACGGGAATGATAACTGTACAGAAACCATTCAAAGTCATTCCGAGGAAAGGCACTAAGCAAGTAGGATTCATAACATCCCAAGAAAGGGATATTATAGTTAATATAAAAACACCGATTTTTCCTCGATTGAAATTCAAGAATTATTTCATACGAAACGTCCATTTGGTTGAATAAGAAGAGTAAACAAGTGGATGCAGAAAACGGAATTTCTAAATTTTTGTTAAGCACTTTGCTAACCACACCAATCCAAGTGCAACTAACAAAGTACTGCTCATTTTAGATAATCGCTCCTCCCATATATATATAGTCCAGGTATTGACTTTTGTAAAGGCAACTATTATAACCCTTTTAACTTTCACGCCACATTTAAAAAACATTTTTAAAAAGGAACAGATCAATGGATAAAAACCCACCAAGGAAAATGCTTTGCAATTTATGATTTGCCAATCATAGATAGGTGGCATTTTCTTTAGCATCCACACCTAGAAATATTCTTGCGGAATGCAACTCTACTATAATTCGGCCAACTAACAGCGAAGTATTTACTGAACTTGATTATGCCCAATCAACAAACACTGAGAAGCCACATGAACAAGACTTAAATGAAGACAGCGGTATGACAGAAAAGAACAAACTCTCATCAGTATAAGTTAAAGATTCAATATCTGTTAAGACACCAGAAGTTTTCAGACCTTTTCCCAAAGATAATCTGCAGAACTCCGACAGAGGGAGAAGAGCAAAAAGAAAAATAATTATATTGACCGATATTAAAACTGTTTATAAAAATGTCTTTTCCGATTTTTCTGAAGTTGAAAATGAAATATTGTGCCTTGTATGTGAGAGTGTTTATTCTAGCAGAGTATTAGATTCATTACATTGAATATTTTTTGTATAAATTGTATTGCTACCTTCTTGTTCTAAAATGTCAATATGGTATAAACGGCCAAATAACCGCTCGGAACAAAATACAAGGAGGCAGGACGCCACCACAATATCTAACCTTCTATTAAAAATTATCAGAGACTAAATTAAAATATCTTAAGAGACGCTTGTCTATCCACTTATTGCCATCTTATGCGACACTTACGGTCTTACCTAACACTCTTTCTGGGGGCCGGTGTCAAATATGACAGATAGTAGTGCCTCCAGCTGCAGTCGGGAAGCGCAGATTCGAAACACTGACCAAGTCGAAGGTCATGGGTTGTCAGAGCGCCAGTCCGGAGTACTATACTGTCTACCAACCTGACACTTTAAACTTCGGACAAAGTTCAATATTTAAACCCCAGGTAAAATGATTGGCAAAACAAAACAAATACACATTCAGATTTGACACAAAAAATTTATTACAATGATCCGTATACTAACATTCCCACACAAACAGGTCGCAAAGAGAGAAAAAAAATAATGCGCATCAGTAATATAAATACAGTAAGTATGAAATAGTCCTGCTCAAATTTTAGCTAAACAAATCAAAATTTAAAGAAATGTTATAGTACATGAGGCTCAGCCTTGAATTAAAAAAATACAACTTAATCCAAAGGAGGTTGACAAATGGCACATGTAAAGCTAGTAGGGTCGGAACTATAGTTGCCGAACAGCGTGGTCGTAAACTGCAACACAAAATTCCATAAATAAATGTACAACCGTGTATATCAGGGGCTAACGCCAAGCTGTGTGACCACTATGCTCTAAATTCTAGATGGTATTTAATTTAGCTCAGATATCTTTGCCTTGCAAATAATAAACACGTAGTTTAATTCACCACGATTAACATCGTACAAAAATTTACACTCTTAGGTCGATAATATGAACAAAAATTACTAAATAAAATGCGATATAATCTACACAATAATATTCAGGGTGTGGCAATTCAAGTTGCACACAGAAACACAATAAATATAAATAACTAGAAAAATTTGACCATAAAACATTGAAAAATTTACTCGTAACCTCCACAAGGAGACTTAAGTTATAAGAAATATTGAACGTTAATTGACTAAATACAAGTTGAACAGTGGCGTAATCGCCATAAAATTATAATTGATAAATACGTTGACTTAGATTATGAATTGACAGCAGAACAAAATTTAAACAATCGGATGTGCTTTAGACATCTACTTAGACTGTGTCTAATTAAATTTAGCGACAGTGTACTGTACACTCGAAGTACAGGTGATTATCAATAAAATGGTTCGAATTACCTGCATCCACGCACACAAAATAAGGCAAAGAGGTTTGACATACAGATCTCCCAGTATACAGGCTTCAGGAAAAATTCCCTGGTAGTTACGGCTTCGAGGGCACGTACGGAAGCTGGTTACTGACAGGTTTCGACATTCAAACAAAACAGGATCATCCACAAAAATCTTCACAAGGGCGAAATGTGGTCTCCCATTACAAAAAAGCCGATGATAACGGATCTATTACCGTAGGAAAGTTGGAAACTAAAATCCCGGAAAAGAAAGAAAATAACGCAATTAGGATTAATGAAACAACGATAAATGTACTTACAGTACCGACATCGCTTCCAACCTACCTTACGAGACTCAACAAACGTCAAATATACTGGTATCTTGGCAAATTACAATAAAATCCCACACTCTTCGTGGTAAAAACTGACGGTAAAACTACTAAATAAATTTAATTTGGACAAGTCTGATTGTGAAACATTAACGCTACTTTGGCATCGTTGGATGTTGCTTTTTGAAACCCCAAAAATGGAAAGAAGGAAGACGCAGAACCAAATTTTGTTCTAGAAGCATCGGAAAGAAAGAAGATAAGCCCCCACTTGACAAGAGAAAATAACTGCGGCACGAAAGACTAAAACGACTATTTAGGCTTTACTAACGGCAATCTCAAAGCAGAGTAATTATATAATTATTTATAAATCCGCAAACAATACTTAAAATAAACTAAAGGTAATACACAAAAGAATTTTCGATACAAATTTTAATATAAATAGGCACACGCCATCTATAGCTGTTAAACAGAAGCTACAGCGGCGGTTAAGAAAACAGCACTCTTTGCAAGTTCGGCACTTGCCTATCTACCCTATAGATGTCGGTAATATACCCAAATCCAAGTATATCGATAATTAAAAAAAAGACATAAAGTCTACCACATATAACTTGAAAATATAGGAACAAAATAAACGTTCTCCTAAATAAGGAAATAACAAAGGAAATGATTCAACTGAATCTCAAAAATAAAAGTACTAACCAACTAAATGGTACAAGAAAATAACGAGCATTACTAACTGTTACGTGATACAAAATATATATATACAGAGTACCTTAAAATAATTTGTACAAGGACGATATACATTAGGAACGAAAATTAAATTGTAACAGTATCTAAGATATTTGTAGTGCTTTTTTCTGAAAATGCCTTTTTTGTTTGTTTTTTATATTTTATATACATTTTTAAGAAAGTTGTACCATAGCTTAGGTTTTTCTCAGAAACATATTTTATTTGCTAGTATTGACACCAACTAGATGTCAAAAGTAACATGTGTGAAAGAAAAATTATAAATTGTAAACGATTTATGCTAGAAAAAAATTATATTACAATTGACACCTGTTTTGCCTACACTATTTACATCATCGCCTTAAAAATCACTAAATTATGGCAACAAATTATCTATTAAATTTTATAAACACTGTTTCTCCTAAAAATTATAATAAAGCTGCAGCTTGCAAGTTCCATAGTTTTTATACTCTGTATATGTATTTAATTTATATCTAAGTTGACAGTTATTTAATTATTGAATAGATTGATAGATATATTATTACTTTATTACTATCGAAATGAAAGATACACAACTCCAGGATTATCAGAAAACACTTTCACAAGATAGATTGAACGTTAACCCCTATATTTTACATTTTGAATTTCATGAAAAATAAAACAAACCGTTAGCCGCAATAAAGAAAAATTGAAAGGCATCACTGGATACATACATGCATGCATTCCCAGACCGTAGACAGCTGAATCGTAGTTTGATTCATGTTGACGAAGTTGGAATATTCATCATTCTATGTTGCAGAAACTAAATCGTACAGGGAACATTACTCTAGTAAAGTAATTCTGTTTTGGCTCTATTAAATGGTATGATGCAAGAATTATTATTTTTCTGCGAATGAAAATATGGCAGTCACATTGTTTCTCGTTAATATTTCGCATTTCTTTAGTGTCCTTGATAAATAAATACTTTATATTATTACAGATATATTTAACCCATAACAGGTGACGTGCAGAATAATCGCACCACTGGTGACGTGAGTCTGTGAGACTCGTGTACGTTTTATTTTTTTTTATTAACAAGTAATTTAAATAAATTAAATAAACGTCACTCATATTTCATTAACTCGCAATATTGGGAAAATGTAAAGCTAAAAACATTGAAACTCTCATTTGTCAACGTTAAATGCTTTTTTAAAAACTACACTTTATCTTTTAAATTATTGAGGCATCGTTTATACTTTTCGGGCACATTACAGACAAATGAGTGACATTTTTCACAAACGTATTGGGTCTTCCTTTTAAGTCTAAGAAGAAACAAGCAGCACGACCTTCCTTTTTTCAATCAGTTCTTCGGATTTTGGTTCTGGCTCAATCTTCATATCTTTCTGAAGTAATTACGAATATCCAAAGGAATTCTCACTCTTCTTTGCATATGAGGTTTTACTAAATTGCTGGCCAAATCTTTCATGACGTAAAGCGCTGTGTTGGACGATTATTATTATAGCTGTTATAAATATTGGAAGAGTTGACAGCACTCATATCCAGTATCTGAAAAAATATTGTTATCAACCAACGTGGGGTTCTTCTGCTTGAACTATATACGGCACATTTACGTCAATTGAATCAACTCCGCCCTTCATTGCATTATAGTGAAGTATCATTTCTCGTTTATTATCGCTGCTATTTGACTTATAGTAAAGCATTAATGAAATTACCAGTACAGCTTTGCTCTTCTTTGGTACGTATGAGAGAAGGGTTCTCTTGTAAAACCATACAAAGAGGAGTTTACTTGCCTGATGTTGTTTGCTGAAAACTGCTGTGGAATTTCTCTCTTAGTCTTTTGCAATGTGCCATGATAAATATATGAACTTTCTAGCCTTCAACTGACTAAGTCGATCGAACTGAACCAGTTGTCACCTGTACTGTTTCGGATGGTACCGTTCAAAGGTTTAGCCAATCTAATCAGACTTTGTGTGGGTTTACTGAGCTTGTTCTCGTCCTGTGATAAAGTTAGACCTTTAGAATCTTGGCCACACTATATATACATCCGTGCATTATATATGTATACATATCCGGTACGGGCATCTGTAAGCATCATGATCTTTACGCCGTATTTTACTGGTTTTGCTGGTATAAATACCTTGGTAGGCACATCTTCCACCCAACCAACATTTTATCAACACAAGCATATTCGCCAATTATTGTAAATGCTGTCTGCGAACTTTGAATAAATTTATTGAATAACTCGCTGATTGCAAACAGCAGATTCACTTGCTTTTCGTGAAACTCTATCCTCGGGTTTGTCAAATCGAAAACATGTCAACAGTATAGCGAACCTTTTCTGGCTCATGATCAATCTGAAAATATCTCTTCATGTACCATCGGTAGCAAATACAGAGGCGATATTTTGTTAAAATGACTGTGTATATACGCAGCCCTATAAACGTTATGATTTCGATATCATCAACGAGGTTGAGTTCTGGCTTCTCAGTTTCTTTATAATATTGACCCGTTTTATTCAATTTCACACTGATCCATTTTACAATAAGTGATATTGTATCATCATATAGGAGATTCCAAACCTTTTCTGTTTTATCTTCTTTTCTCGCAGGAGCTCTTATTTCTGGAAGATGCATCACAATGTTATGAAGAGATGTTAGTGTGTTCCTTTTTGGTTCTTTCTCACTCCATTTATATAAGCTTTATCGCAGTAATATCTACTTCTTGTTCGGATTCCGTTCCATCAGATAACTCCAAAACTGTATTTTCCGTAACGTCATCGCTCTCTGAATCATTCCCAACTTCGTCAAAGTTCTATAGTGTAGTTTTAATCTTTATCTCCAAATCTAACTTCCTTCGTCGATGAAGTTGTTGGATCCATCTTGAAACGTTTAAAAGCTTAGGAAATATTCAGCCTTAACAATTCCTAATTTAAAATGTGAAAAATTTACGCTTAGGGTGATCTGGGGACCCCTTTTGACTTTTGCTAACATTTTTGCACACAATTGTAATTTGAATGCAACTAATACTGCCACTGCACGTTTATCGAGTGAGGGAATGAAGGTACATAGAATAGAGTGGGGATTTAATGCAGAATTATCAAAATATACCAAATGCAAATTTCTTAGGAGTTTAGTAAATGCCACGTTGCCTGTTAGGGGTTAAATAAGATTAGATAACTCTGTATATTAAAAAGAATCTTAAGACATTCTATAGGCTTGAAAGTAAAGAAGAAAAAAGTATATTGAATCGTTGACGAACTGCAGAGATTGATTAACTAAAGAGAAATTAATCTTCGCTATTATAAATCACAAAAACTTCCTGAGCGTCTGGCCAGAATTTATTACAATTAAAATTCGCAATGTTTTGCGAATCTTTGCCAGCGAAAAATAGAAAAATATTCGCAAACAGAAAACACAAGCGGCAAGCAAGATGCAGTAGGAAGGAATAAGGAACACAGAGACCTTCCGAAAAACGTAAAATAAAGTATAACTTGTATGGGGCAAAACGAGGAAAAAAATTCCCAAGAAAATTACTCAAAACCAACTACATATACACAGTACATGTTTTATAGTCGCTGGTGTATCCGTAAAACTTTGTCATTATTTCATGTATGGTCTTGTGGAAAAACAACGACCAATTTCCTTAAAAGTAGACAGCTTAATCAAGAAGACCGCGGCGTCGGGTGGGGGGAATCGACTGCAACTGTTTATTGCTGTAATAGAACGCGTAACTTCAAAAACAAACCAGCGGCGAATAATTCTTTCAGTTCGCGAATTTATGTTGGAAAGTTTCCTAAGAAATATTGTAATGGTTTAATATAGTTGCATTAGGAAGTTGGAATAGTAATTTGGAGAAGATATAAAATGAATTTCCATTAGACGTTAATGTTGGATCTTGGTAAAAATATTAATAAAATTATGTGCATGAGTAACAGACGATCCTCTTAAATTTACGAATACGAAATAAGAGACATTACTGGTAACTTATTTTTTTATTTTTAATATTGTATACTCATAATATAAAATTCAGCCTCCTTTAATAGAATATATCAGACATGATTTAGTATTAAATATTGCTAATTTGATTCCGTGCATATGATAATTCCTCTTTTGCAAAACCTCACTGTGAACGCAATTGTCATTTTAATTTATTATATTTTTCTATAAACTATTCCATAAAACGATAACAGTCTGCAATAACCAGTGTAAATACTGGTTGTTTCTTAATTACCTGTAAAACTTTTTGTGACAGGAGCAAAACTGCAAAAAATGAATATCCTGCGTAACGTACTTGTAATTGTATAAACTGGCTAAATCTGATAACATTAAATAACAAACAAAAAGCAAACCGCGGCTTTGATTTTCTCAATGAAACCTTTAAAACATTTTTGAAAAAGAATAACTATGTACCAAATTCTAAATATAAAATATAAATAAAGAAAACAATCGTGGACATTTATTACATGAAAAATATTTTAACTAAAATGAATTGATTTCCAACAAACATAGGTTATTTTGTTGTTTATACTTTTGGGTACTGAAATTTTTTCAAAATATAATTTGAAACAACTTTCGTCTAATTTTCTTTTCAAATTTTAATATACTGAAAACCTCATTTAATGTAACAGTGATTAGTTTGTACTATATGTCTTTCTGTATTTATCGCATAACATTCAAAGCTGTAGCCTTCACATTCTAAGCTTCATAGATCTGAGTAGTTTTAGGGTTAAATCGGCAAAACGAAAGAATCACTTTCCTCCAGCACAAAAATCGTAGCTTGTAGCGCCCTTTATTAGAAAGGGACATAAAAATAATTGTTTATTAACTTTGTATAATAGATTGTCATAATTCCAGCTCCAAGAAACAGTTCTACTCTGATCTAATATAAAAACATTTCTTCGTAAAAAGTGCGATATAAGTATGTAGTATCCTGACGTATTGTGATGATAAAAATGTTTGCTGAAAGTAGGAAAGTGGTTTTTGAAAAATCTCTCTGCCCCATACCTTTTTCTCCCTGCCTTTCCCCTCTCATCCTCTGTGTGCGACCACAATAATGGACGAGCTACTGACAAATTTTTGGACATTTAACATCTCTGAAATAAAGAATTATTATTAAATGCGGATTTTAATACAGTCACGACATCGAAGTCTGACTTTGACGGGATATTGGTTATAGCGGTAATGTGTCGCTTTTCCCACGACTCCTGGTCTGAGTAAAAGAGACGCATTCGGACGGAAATTAGCGGATTTTTGAAACGACTATTTCACGGTGCTAAAGACCTGAAAGTCGTACGTTTCTAAGGATTTGAACCAGACTCTTCCATGCCATTAGAAGGCTGAATAGAGAGTGGTGTAGGGTAGCGGACGGATTGGAGAAATAAATGAACGAGACACACACGATGGGGCCTTTATATATGTGAAAACCCCCCTACCTAGGTAGGTAAAAACTTGTTCAAAACATAACAATTTGCGCACGAAACTGACATGAACCGCGACTTTGAGCATGACGTAGACATTTGGTATTTTTCCATTAAAAATAACATGAATTATCATTACAACTGAATATATATACAGGTCCATCCAAATCACTTTATACAATATTAATATTTGAACAAAATAACACACATACATTTAATTTAATATTGGCAAATAAATTAATTATGGACTTAAAAAATGTTAATTTGTACAATTAACGAGGGACTTCGTTACAGGCCCTCCCTTAAAAGAAAACATTGAAATCCTAACAACTACATCTCGAAAGTCCAGAAACGGGAAATTAAATTTAAAAACTAACACTCGTCAGTCTATCATCATTTAAGACGTCTTTTATGCGCGCACTGTCACTAATTGTTCTGACGTTGCAGGCTTACATGATGGATCTCGGCTTCACTAGTGACGGAAGTAGTGAAAACGACAGGACTGGTGCTGGTATCACCTTGGACAACTGTATGCATCGAAAATATGAGATAGGCCTCTACTGCCGGAATTATTACAGCGGTTGCAGTGATTTTCTTCTCTGGCGGTTTCCATGTGGACAAACACTTCGTGCGGCGGATTGCACGAAGTACGAGCTCTAGATGGTGTCATGAGCAAATACTTGGTACGGCGGATTGTACAAAGTATGAGCTCCGGATGATGTCTTGAAACAAAACACCTGGTGCGGCGGATTGCAGCAAGTATTAGTCCAAAACATCCCTCACGGCCTCCGGCGGAATCGGAGGAAGGAGATCGGCTTGGAGCTCGTCGGCGGACGGAATTTTGATGTCTTTCACATGGACTCTCACTGGCTTTCGTCTGTTTGGTACCTGTAACATGAGAACAGACGGGGACAGGATCTGGATAACTTTAGAGGGACCTTTAAGTTTTGCGGTAAATTTCTTGGAGGCGTCGGATAAATTATGAGTCTGGTGGTATACCCATTGATCCCTTTAGAAGACTTTTACTTCACGCAGGTTCACGGTAGGAGAATTCTTTCAGCCCTCTCTACAGGCCAATTCTTCGGTATTCGGTCGAGCAGGATCCATTAACTGCCCATCAGCGGTTCTTCCCAGAGAGCTCGGCGGCATGAGTTCTCTACCAAAATTAAGAAAAGCAGGTGTGAATCCTGTAGACTCATGTTTAGCGGTGTTGATGGCGAACATAAACTGAGGTAGGTATTGGTCCCATTCTCTATGATCTTTGTTAATGTACTGTGCAATCATAGGTCCTAATACCCGATTTGTCCTTTCCACAGGGTTCGATTGCGGAGCATACGGAGCATTAAATTTTATCTTAACACCCAGTCCATTGAAATAACTGGTGAAACTGTGACTGGCAAATTGCGGACCATTGTCAGCCAACAGGATCTTCGGACAACCAAAACGATATATTACTTTCTCCTTCAGCGCCTGGATAACGGTTCGTGATGTGGCAGAGCGTAGCGGCTGGCACTCTACCCATTTGGTGAATCGATCATTGCTTGTTTTATTGGGGCGGTATTCGGTTGTAAACGGATCGTGTGACGCATTTATTTCTCCGACCCGGTACGGTAGTAAATTTACTCAATTCCTGCTCAAGGAATTTTTTTAATGCGGTTTCTTGGCGGTCCTGTACTTCGGAGATCCCACAGCTCGCGACAAAGACTGCATTGTCTCCCTTAAAATACAGTTTACTCAATTCCTTATTTGTGTGCAGATTTCAGCGGAAGAAATCTGAACGTTAGTGTCTACCTGCGGTGTTACAAACAGAACGTTTCCCTTATTCGCGGAACCCGTTTTACCCTCTTTCAAAAACGTGCTAATGCGTTTACGTACCTCTTCTACATTTCCGGTAGTGTCTAACCCTAAAGACTCTGCTGCGGCATTTAAGTCCTCTTTTTTCAAGGTATATATCCACCCAAGAGGGTTTGGATTTTTGCCTTTATCTGAATCAGACATATTATAATTTATAATGTACCAAATTGACTAATAAAAAAAATGTATTTTAGTTGCCCTTTACTCTCCTGCCCTTTTATTCCCTCGCGGTTAATAAAGAATATGTACGTCCTACTATCCTTTAATAAAAACTTATCTCTGTGTATGTATATAAACTGTTTCAAACTTACTATTTTTAAAATAAGTATAAATATATTCCGGCGGAAAACTGTTAAACTAGTCAAGCAGTTTTTAAAACACGGCGGAATTTAATGTCGGATTCTAATTTATCTAATTCTTGCCTGAATTAATTTTTAAATTCATTAAAACAAGGCCTTAACGTTGTAGGCCACTTATAACCTGACACTACAACAAGGCTTTAACGATAACCTGGACGTTTTTTATAGGCCCCACGTTGGGCGCCACTTATAACCTGCTCGCTTGCTTTACTTATAACATGGTGCTACTTGCTTACGTAATACCAGAGCAAGCGAACGGCATAAGACATGTCTTCTGTATGCCACCAAAATATACAGCACTTCGGGTTGCCTATATACTCAGGCATCAATATCGCGAATTACTAAACGTCTAGCGGAGTGACATCAACGTAATTTCGTACGGTCGGCTTTGTTTATAAATATAAATATGGCGGTTGAAGTGTTGTGTTTTAGAGGCAAAAGACCAAAAGCTCTTCAACTAACACAGTGGAGAAAACGTGAGTACTTCTTTTTGTTTTAATGTATCTTAATGTTCATTGAAAATACTACATTCCCTAACTCATTATTAAACGGTAAAAAAGAAACACGTGTAGAAACTTATTTGAAAAATAGAATAATTAGTCTTTATTATTACTAAAACCATATCAAAACAATTAATACACATTTTTGTTTATTCCTATTTACAATTTACAATTTTTATACACATACACAGATTTGCTTAATATCAACATAATCAAATACAAAAATAAATTCACATCAGTGACCTCTTTCAATCGTGGATAAAACTAAGATTGAACATATATTTAACTTTAGCCCCTGAATTATTATTTACAAATCCCAGTGCATTTTATCTATTAATATAAACAAAATTATACATGAAATATGATACGTGTCGGTTAATTTGAGATAAAATGGATACTCAGATCAATTTAAACTGTTCTACAAATTATTTCCATGTTACGTCATGCTCGCATGAAGAATCTTACTAATTTATCGTGAAGTAAATTATTAAACCGGTACGAGTTCGGATATTAAGTCAATAACTACACGGTGAAACCCTAATACATCTACATTTATCGTAGTTCGTATAGCGCGATAATTTATTTGAATTCACGGCGCGTTTACACATAATATTGGACATTTAACATCTCTGAAATAAAGAATTATTATTAAATGCGGATTTTAATACAGTCACGACATCGAAGTCTGACTTTGACGGGATATTGGTTATAGCGGTAATGTGTCGCTTTTCCCACGACTCCTGGTCTGAGTAAAAGAGACGCATTCGGACGGAAATTAGCGGATTTTTGAAACGACTATTTCACGGTGCTAAAGACCTGAAAGTCGTACGTTTCTAAGGATTTGAACCAGACTCTTCCATGCCATTAGAAGGCTGAATAGAGAGTGGTGTAGGGTAGCGGACGGATTGGAGAAATAAATGAACGAGACACACACGATGGGGCCTTTATATATGTGAAAACCCCCCTACCTAGGTAGGTAAAAACTTGTTCAAAACATAACAATTTGCGCACGAAACTGACATGAACTGCGACTTTGAGCATGACGTAGACATTTGGTATTTTTCCATTAAAAATAACATGAATTATCATTACAACTGAATATATATACAGGTCCATCCAAATCACTTTATACAATATTAATATTTGAACAAAATAACACACATACATTTAATTTAATATTGGCAAATAAATTAATTATGGACTTAAAAAATGTTAATTTGTACAATTAACGAGGGACTTCGTTACACATATGTCCATCTTTTGAAATCCACACCGAAAAAGTGGTTTATTAAAAGTCTATATCTCTTCCTCTCACTTTTTCCCCATCTCTCTGCCTCCCTCTATCTCTCTCTCCCCCTCCCTCTCCCTCTCTCTCCCTCTAGCTCTCTTTTTGTTCTTCCGTTCTTGCTTTTTCTCTCTTTTTATCTGAAAATAGTTTTGTGCGAATATCTCGCATAGTCATCGTATCAAAAATTCAGAATTTGCACAGGAAATACACGCTTTTTGTAATATCTACCAGAAATAGGTCTGTAGGTCTGATTGGAAAACAGTTTTGTGCGAACATCTTGCAAATTATGCATTCTATGCAGATTTATCATTACATCATCACAAAAGCATTTAGAGCTTGATTTCGAACAATTTTTGTATAAAGAAAGGTGACTACTTTGAATTGAATAAACTTTCTATTGTAATTGGTGATCAATAAAATGTTTTGTACTACCAGTCCTGTTTCTTAATTGCCATACCTCGTATACTGCGTGAATATATTTTTTCAGACTCTACAGCTTATTGCTATTGCTATTATATTTTCGTGTTATTAATATGTAGAGAAAGTATGCTAACTATGGAAACTGCAGAATAAATATCAGCCTAAGAATTGATAGAGTTTTATAGTAATAAAGAGCTAAACAATTTGGATTTCAGCACGACACGAAGATATGCTAATCTACTAGAGATTTACTCGAAAACAATGTTAGCAGATGTTAGATTCAAGATAATATTGATCTAAATTATATAGACAGTCCCGACTACTATTAGAGAATCTGACTTAGAAACCGATATTTCGTAAGCTTTTACGGAAAAGTAACAGAACATTATTAATTCTAATATAATTCAATGGCTATTGATAAGTAAAACTATCGCAAATACCTCGAATACAATTAAGCATATTTAGATGCAATATTAGCATGAATTATTTAACAATTTAATATTTTAAAATTTTGTTTATATTCGGAGATATTTATCCTCTACGTATAAGAAAGTATAGTGATGATGAACATTTTCGACCTGGAGATTTTTGCAAATATCCACGTTTTGAAGACACCTGATCCCGAAGAAGTGGTTTTAAAAAGATCTCTCTCTCTCCCCCCCCCCCTCTCTCTCTCTCAGTCTGTCTGTCTCACTCTCTCTCTGTGTGTGTGTGATCACGATAGCGGTCAAACCACCATAGCTATCAATTCCAAATTATGTATTTACGAGTATAAAATCCCTCTTTAGATCTGAATAGATTTTCAGTAAAATCGGCGGGCCGGAAGTAGTAGTTTACCTCAATAAAAAATCAAGTTTAAACAAATTATATAGAATTCATATGCACTCAAAATTAAATTCAAGAAGAATTTTATTAAAAAAGTTTTTCGAAATTCCTACCGGAAGTAGGTGTTTTACTCTTATCGATAATGAGTTTTTTGCGAATATCTCGCAAGTCATGGTTTTTGGACAGATACATTACCAGTATAAAGGTATTTAGAACTTAATTTTCAATTTTTATTTGTATGAAAAAAATTTCAAAATTCGGACCGGAAGTAACACTTTTACTCTTATCGAATAGCGATTTTTTGCAAATATGTCTTAAATTATGAATTCTATATATATTTATCAAGAGTACAAAAGTATTTATTCAGAGCTAAATTTACAATATTTTTTGTAAAGAAAATTCTTAAAATTGGACTTGAACACTTACAGCTTTATTTTTCTAAGAAGATAAAAGTATTTAAAACAATTTAGAACAACTTATGTATAATTTGAAACGCTCATACGTATAAGAAAGTCGTGTGGTGGCCACACCTCGTTAATAACGTTTTACACATAATTGTTTTGGGCAAGCACTCATTCAATAAATCGATTGATGTTAAATAGGATAAGTACTTGTGCAATCAATAAATGTGTTATATATTTTGAGGATACATTGACTAACCGTGGATGCATGGTTATGAAATCAATACAAGGGCACATAATTAGCTACGCGTTTTTCATTTAGCTTTGGCAAGTGACAGTACGAATAAGAATCGTGTTAACGAATTTATCTGTATATACTTACATTTTTCTTTATATCAAGTTTGCATCTAAAGTTATTTACGAGTAAATAATAACTTTGTAAATTTTTAAATATCTGTTTTATTTTACCTTTTCCATAAAGCAAGGCATATTTAAAAATAGAGCATATGAGGGTAAGAGATCAGGGCAACTCATAACATAACGATCATCTGAGCGGATAAAGGATTTCATAAAAGTAAACCGCTGCCAAAACCACCACATTGCAATAATATCTGTGCAATCTGGCGCATTGTTATGAGTAAAAAGGATCAACACACAATGCATTAACAAAAAACCTGACGATTAGAGTAAGTTATTAGTTTACTTCGAGACACTATGGAATTGATATGTATGTAGTAATTTATGGTAGTGCGAAATTTGTATTTTACTTTATTTTTATATTATCTCCCTCAGCATTTCTTAAAAATTTTCAAATATGATGCACACATATTCACAATTTTTTGAAAAAAGATTGTTCTACCACTAAAACCGCAGTGATTTGCAATTGCTACAATATTGATTTGGATAATCACTTATTATTAGTATTACATTTATTTGCATTTTGAGTAACTTACACTTTACAAAATGATTTCTATTACGAGTAGGGCGCGGACATGACCGGTTTAAACTACGACGATGTTACAACGGAGCAAAGACATAATGTCAACAACACACGAATACTGAATAGCACTAATTCATATAGTGAACTGCAACATCTGCTTACGCCCGAGAAGTGTCCGAGAATGAGAGCAAAAAATGCCCCAAAAAAAATAAGGAATTTATGAGTAAAATCCTGTTTTCATCGGCGTAGATAGGAGCGTGAGGTGTTTTTAAAATTTATTATATTTACCTTATATTTCGCAAGAGAAATAAAATTTTCATTCATACTTCCGTTAGTTTCGTTTTTCATTGTTTTGACTGTTAATTACGTACTTCGTAATTTTTGTAATGGTCTGTTTAATACCGGTTCATGGAATCGATTTCTCCCAATTATCTAGACGTAAGTGTGCATTGGATTTCGCTTAGTTTCAATAACATACGCGTACATTTTTAGTTATCATTTATTTAGATCTAGAACGTTGTTTATGTTACTTTTTCTGATATGAAAATGAATTGTCAGTGATTCCGAAATTTATTTCAAAGTCTGTAAAATATCGTTACAGAATGCCAAATATCGCACGTTCGTCATATAGCTTTGCTAAAACATACACAGAAATAGTTTTTATGCAGAGAATTTCGATAGTTTACAAAATTTCGTTACAGATTTAAATGACGATGCTCGAAGCATATCTGAGTGCAAGGAACTAACACAAATCCCAAATTTAAAAAATCAGTTGTTATGGCTTCAGGAACACGTTGCAAGTTTGCCTAAACTAATCACATATTTTGAAAATCGAAATCTCAAATTAAAAGATGGATTAACCACATTAGACGTGGGCTAATAATAATTTCAAAAGTGACTTCGGATGCGGTCTTCGGCAAAAGTTATACGCAGTTTTCCATGGAAATTCAGATTTAATAACAATGCGACAATTGATTATGCTAAATACGCTGAAATAAAAGAATATTTCCAGTACGCACCTGTAACCAGTTGCGATGTAGAAAGGACGTTTTCTATCTACAAGGATGTACTTAATTTAAAGAGAACAGAAGGGAAAATGAACAAATAATAAGGTATTTTGTATTTTATAGATCACCAGCCACTTGTTATCTATTATATAAATAAAATAAAAACCTCTTTAAAAATACAACATTTCAATAGTGCGCCCATGGGCGATGAGTCATCAACCGTACGCGTTCGCCCCCTAATTATAAGCGACGCTGCATGGGTTTGCTAGAATTTTGACGTGTAAAGAACCGATTCACCTATAAGAATGCAGAGATCTTGGCGTAATTTTCCAAGAATTCCTGATTAAATGCGAATACGTAATATACACCGACAACATAACCGTATAAATCACATCTGCTCATTGATAATTGAGACCAGCACCGCTGAAATTTTATCGGTTTCACATCAAATCCACGCAACGAACATAAAACTAACCCCTCCTTGCCGTTTTCGCACCGAGGTTTCCGCCAGTTTTCTCGCTCTCCATCTCACTCTACACCACCGGGCGGACGCAACATACGCACTCAATCCCATCTGGCAACGACCCCCGGCATTTTATTAAATATTAATTTATTAACTCGATCAGTCACGATAAATGAATTTGACACGAAATTGCGTGTTGAAAATTTCACTTGTATTTCCGCTCTTTTTTTTTAGTTCGCTCCCTCGCGAGGTTTTCTGCCGAAGCGAAGTGATTCTTTGTTATTGTAATGTTACAGCAGACAATGTGAAATACTACAAGTGGTAATGGTAATGACATTAAAAGTCACCTTGGAGAGTACAAAAAATAACAAAAATTTAAGGTAAAATTTATCTAATTTTAACTGGGGTGAAATGCCTATTTTTATAAAGTTGAAAAAATTTGAAGATGACAATTGCTTTATTCAACGTAGAAACTAGGTTCGAATTGTTTTAGTACTGATTATCTGCTAGTAAGAATGTCATATCTATCATAATAAGCCAGTAACAGGGCATTTATAGTAATAAGTTACTCATTAATTTTTTAACAGATTCGAGCATATTTAATGGAGACTATCGACCATTTTGCACCACAGGACTATCGATAATTGTTATGGAAAAAAACGAGTAAAAGTAAATCTTTAGCTAGAGATTCTAGAGAAAATCGACGAATGGATAAAGTTTTTCAAATTTTATTTACAGTCTTAAGAGTCTTCTATACTGGTCTATCGCATATTAAATTCCTATAACAGGGGCAATATAAATTACGAGCCAATTTTGGTTTGATCTTTCGTTTATAGAAACTCTGAACCTTTGTTTAGAAGATACCGGTGACCTTTTTTGCAATTTCTTTTCTAAAACAATATAATGATTTTTTAATGTTTTAATGTTTTGCGAGAATTTCAGTGCAAATTTTTCAACACAAAGTGCCGCGGTTAATGAAAAAAGTAAGAAAAAGGCGACCGACATAATCTCATCAATACATTCAGAAATCCATTCAACGTAAATTTAGTTTGTTATAATAACCGGGAATTGGTAATTTATTTTATATGCTATTTATTATATGTACCATACATAATAATAATTTTAATTTATAACAACAACAGTTTAATAAGTTATGCCTTGAAAGATTTATTTTACAAAGGAGTATATTTTGTGTAATAATAATAATATCTTTTTTGCGAAAGTACAGAAGTAACATACATGCCTAAATAAGATATAATTCAATTTAACATTCGCAAGTCACAGGGCGAGGTTCAGTCGAAGACTGCTCTACCACCTAAACCCTGCCTTCAGCATAAATCCTCACAAGAGATTATGCCTAAAATAAAGTGATGGTTTGTCACTGCAGTAAACCTAAAATACAACAAACCTAGTTACAGATGCATAATATACACAAATAACCTAAAAATACTTATGCTTAGCTTAGAGAGAGAAAAAAAGAGTATTATCTAAAAACACATTATTCAGTTACCAGTCACAGTCAATCTCCTCCTAAGCCCACGCTTGAAACCAGCCAAGGACAACCCTTTGAGTTCAATAGGTAATGCATTGTATTTAGAAAAGATAACATACGAAAATGCCCCTTGAATAGTGAGGTACGATGTGGTGGTGGCGAAATGAGGCCCCTGAACCGGGTTGTGATGCTGTGAACATCACATCGATATTTAATTTTTCTGTGCAGGTAAGGAGGCGTTTTAAAAAGAATAATTTTCTGAAATAAACATAGGGTCTGCAAGTCCCTCTTACTATACATGTTCAACCATCCCAAGCGACCAAGTCCTTGAGAAACGCGATCAAACTTTCTCAGACCGAAAATGAACCTCAAGCAACAATTCTGAATTTTTTGAATCCTGTATTCCGTATACTTATCGATGCATGAGTGATAAAGAGGCGCACAGTAGCTAAACTGAGATAGGACAAAAGTTTCGCATAAAGTTGTTTTAGCTTTAATGCTTAAGGTTGACCTATGCGGAAATAACTTTCTTAAATTTGCATATGCATTTCTTATATAATTATTAATCTGATGTCTATACCTAAAACTATTATCTAAGATCAGACCCAAGCTCCTCGCAGAGCCCACCACAGGCAGAGTTGAAATGCTTAGTTCAATATAAATGAACTGTTTAATCCGATCGCAAGCGGCAGGACCACCGAACATCAGAACCCGAGACTTGCTGGGATTAATCACAAGCCCTCTCTCCGATGCAAACCTTGACACAGATTCAAGATCACTATTAATTTTCCTCTCAGCTGACTCCCAGGCAGAAGGGTCAAAGGACAGGTATAGCTGTGTATCATCGGCGTATATATGGGTCTTGCAAAAGCTGATACTCTCAATCAAGTCCAGTGTATACAACGAAAAAAGAAGTGGTCCGATTATGGAACCCCGAGGAACACCACGATGTATTGGTAAGGCAGACGATTCCCTCGAATCAAACATAACACTCTGCAGACGATGCTCCAGAAAACTCCCCACAAGACGACAAGCACGGCTACCGAAACCAACGGAACTAAGTAAAGAAAGTAATATAGCGTGGTCGACCATGTCGAATGCTTTACTAAAGTCAAGCAATCCTAGGGTAGTTACGAGGCCACTATCCCCAGGTGTCAATATGTCATCTGTAATTCCGAGAAGTGCCGTCTCACAACTATAACCCCTCCTGAACCCAGATTGGGTATCAGGTAGAATACTGTACTCCTGTACATACGTTGTGATTTGGTGATGCATGATTTTTTCCAGAATTTTGGACATGATAGGAAGCAAACCTATTGGTCTGAGATCCTTAAATTCTTTAGGCTGATTGATCTTCGAAAGAGGAAGAACAAGTGCATGCTTCCATTTCTGTGGGAATACCACCTCCAGTAAGCAGACATTGATGAGATGCGCCAAGTAGGGAACAATAGCGGGACAGCACAGCCTGATCATTTGCAATGAAACACCATCCACGCCAGTGGATTTGGAGGTGATGCTACTGATGACCCCAAGCACCTGGTGCTCCTCCACATGATGAAAGGAAAAAACACTCGGGAGATTGAGAGAATGAACAGGGACCGAGTTATTCGACACAACCGCAGCCGTGCAATTTACAAAATGGTTGTTCATCCTGTCGACATCGGACATATGCGCAGGGATAGCAGGTCTATCCTTAACATTCAAGGACAGGAGCTGCACCTGCCTAAAGAGGTCATTTTTGGGTTTAGTTCTACTGATGTGATCGAAGTACGCCTTCTTCTCGTTACCGATACTCACATTGGTATAGTTGCGTAGAGTCTTATAATAGTCCCAATGCGCTGCGAGTTTGGTCCTCCGAAACTTAGCTTTCGCCTTGTCTCGCAAGTTCATTAGTAACCTTATGTTTTCGGTCAGCCATGGAGCTGGAGGTTTAGTGATCCTTCGAATTGTAATAGGTGCATGTCTATCGAAAAAATAATACCCGATTCCACAAAATATATTTAGAAATTCGAAACAACACTTTCAATTTGTGAGCAAACAGGAGCACTGAGGAAAATAAATAGAATAATGACGAAATTATGATGGAAATACAGGAAATGCCATAAGTACGGTGACCATTCGTCCCGAATTTTGCGGGACAGCCCCGGCTTAAAGCCCGTGTCCCGCATTAATATATATCCCGGAAAATGTCCCGAAGTAATAATTCATCATATCATGTGAATATTATAGTATTCGATTATATTTTATTCGCGCGTCTTTCGACATCGAAAAAATCACAACTGCATGTAGACACAGTAAAAGCAATGATAATAACGAAGTGCAATTTTGCAATGAGAATGTTTTAAAAAAGAAATAACACTTTGTAATGAGTTTCTAAAACACATTCATACTGTGAGTAAATATTAGTTTTATTTTGTTCATCTTTCCTATAGCCTTTTCTGATCACTTTTTATTCATTTTTATTTTTTTTTGTATGCCTATTTATATTCGTCAATGTTTACTATTTATATAAATATTAATAAAATTAATATTTTTTAATAAATTTTTATTTTAAAATGACACATTAAAGGATTTTTTTCCAAACAAATGTCTACCTACACATATTTACGTGTGCTTCGTACGGAATTAATGTTGTTTGCCCCGCATTATGTTACGCTAAAAATTGTCACCCAAAATGACTGGTACAGTGGAGATCTAAGAAAGTGTGGATGTTAGTTAAAAGGGGTGACAAAGTAAGACAACTATAATAAGTATTTATCTCTGAGGTCGATTTTATTTTTACACATTCCACAAAAAGAGGCAGGATATTATTTATTCATGGGTTTGGTGCGATTATGATATGTATTTGTCTGTATTTTCTTATATTATATTTATTATAAACTCTCCAAAACATAACTATACGTCAAACAAAGATTAATATGAAATCAAGAAGGACAAAATATAATATTATTATTACTGGCTACCAAAACACAACGTGTTATTTGATAATTAGTTGTTTTTTTCCAGTATTTCAGCTAAGATGTTGAAGCAAAGCACTTTTAGCGGAAATCTTATTTAAGTTTTCTTTTACATTATTTATCCTACCCTTGTACATATGGTAATCTAATTATTTTTAAAATTATTTCATGTTCAAATTTAGGAGAAGTGTGCAGTTAAATAAGATAATACCTCGCCGGTCTCAACAACAGAGTAGCTTTCAAGAAATCCTAAAAAGTATGTCTGGGTGTCGGGCTATAACTCTTGTTTTTGTAGTTGTCAAATAAATCGATTACTACAGCAACATAATCGTTATCTTTTCTGTTATCCAAATATCCGTGAATTATAGCTTTAAATAATGACCAAGCAGCTAACTCTAGATTTGTGAGCTTATAATCAAATGTTGGATCTTTCAACAATTTCCTGACTTATCGCCCAACAAAAATGTCTTCTTTCAACTTTGCTTCAAGTCAATTTGGGAAACATTTCCCTCAAATGCCTGAGACCTTGACCTTCTTTATTAAGAGCTTTACGTTTTTCATCGGATCTAATTCTATATGAAGTGAAGACAAAATGATTTTACCCGCCTCAACTATTTAAATATTTAGCACATTTTTCAAACCCTTAACATATAATGTCCTTACATGCCATGCAAAGATTTTTCTTTAAAGATGAAAGAATTAGCAAAAATAAATTGTAAAAAATTTGCCAACTAGCTCCAAACGTGTCAAAAACCTCAGCTGGCATTGAAGCAGGAATGTACTTTACTAGTCAGAGCAAATACTATACACTGGGGAAGTATGTATTTCAGGCAAAGGTGTATGCCATACTCCAATATTCTATAGAAACAAATAGGAATGCCGTGATCAACCAGAGGATTCAGGTCCGAGAGTCAAGCGGGCAATATCCAATCAAGAAGTGTAGTCAAGACTGGTTTGGAAATGTTGGTTGACCAGAATAAGGTAAAACTAATCTAGGTGCCACGGCAGAGAGGAATCGAGGGTAACGAAGGAAATGATGACTTCGCTAGAAGAGGATCAGAAAAAAAACTCTGGCCCAGAAACAACTCTGGGGGTACCAAAAAATATGACCGATAGCCACATCAAAGGCTGGTTATATGACAAACATCAGCATTACCGAGAAGCAATTCTCGAGCAAATTCATGCTACGGAATTTGCTCGAGAATTAATTGATCAACCATCCAACAAAAGGGCTATAGAACTACTATACAGCACGTGTCAATTTTCATTAGCCATAGTCGATTAATCCATACAGTATGTGGCAACATAGTATACCCCTTCTTTCCTTTCCAATGTCAGCGCGACCGATGCATGCTCGTAAGTAAATACAAGTTAGCGTGGTTAGCAGTATCTCTTCGACCAGCGGGTTGGATGTTTGTAATGCGTTCAGAGATATTTACGAGTTACAAGGATTTGTTTTTCTTTTTCCTTTTAATAAATGCAGAGAATTATTAAGCTGCGTTCACGCTGCATGACACAAACAAAAGCGTAATTCTAATAAAATTGAAAATAAGGTAAATAAAAAAGGATTCTGAAAATAATAAATTACTAGATCAGAAGATCGCGGCGGCCATTTGATGTTTCCCGTTCCAGTAATAAGACGGCATTGCAGGTTAGATCGCAACGTATTCGCAGCTAACATTGAATGTAAAATCTGGTCGGGAGAAGTGGGAAGATCGGAGAAAGTCGTTTTGATGTTGATTGTTTCCGGGATTGGTGACGGACGCTGTGGGGTTGCACGTTGCCACATATTACTTGTATATGTATAAATCGCATGTAAAATTGAATCCCTATACCTAATGAAAATTGACACATACGGTATATGAGTAGGAACCGGCTTCGAATCATAATTGTTTTCTTAACAGCTCATGCACTGGTCAAAGTATACCTCAATAAGATGAACCTGTATGACGGAGATCTTAACTGCAGGCTCTGCAATAATGACCCATACACAGTGAGGCATATCTTTCTAAACTCATGACACTGAATCACAGGAGGCAATGCATTTTTGGTTAACCGAATATAATCCAGCAAAGGACCTGGAGTGGAATCATAAGCTACACAGTCTCAACACAATTGCCATTTTAGCTGCGATGCAAAGTGGGGACGTAAGTCGGAGAAGCCTGTATATTTTTGCTTTAAATTTGGATGAGGTTAACGTGCAAACATTAATTTATTTATTAGGTGATACTAACCTTCTTAAAATAAAAATAAATAATCTTACTTTAAGCTATTTAATCTGTACAACAATAAATAGATAAATAATAAAGTTCAAATATGTGATTTAAGCCTTATTTTATCATATTTATTGCAATACATGAACGTAAACAAGTTAATTATAGTACTTGTATCATACGTACATATATCAAAATAATTGTTAAACGTAATATATACGTAACTTACTCATATACTTACACATAATGTTTTTTATCCAATTATTTTTACTCTTCTCTTTTAGCTAACTGCCCTTGTAGTGGCACTGAAAACAAACGGTTGTAATGTGTTTCTGTTGCTGTGGTCGCTTTAACGCGACGATATGTTTTTTTTTGGTGTGTTAAGTTGCAACCGAGGGAGCTAGTATTATAAACTTACATGACTTCCTGACATTACGCCTCGATTTACCACAGGGTTCTAATTTATTCAAATGAAGATAATTTCCCGCAGTATTTACGGTTTGTTCGTTTTAAAAATAGCACACACGTGCCTATTTACATTCATATACTATTACACCTACATCGTACACACCTTCATTAAAATAACACACTGTCAGTATTGACCCAAAAGAGCAGTAAAATATATATATAGGTTGCCGTCATTATTGTCAAATAATAAGAAATATTTCTGTATTTTAGCAATTTTATTTAATTTATTTACTTGTGACCTACCATCGTCCAAATAGTTTCATACAATATTTAGTTAACTCTGAAGCGCCAAAATAGATTAAATTATTTTTCGAGAAGGTCAATAAATTTAACTTTTCACCTTCAGCTACCGCATTTGTCACCATAGGGTGTAAGGGTCCGGTGATGTAATTTTGAAGGTAATTAAATTTTCGCTTTTAATTAACAATAATAATAATAAAGTGTCTTTATTGCAACAGGAAACAAGGTGTACCAGTATATAATCAACATAAACACTCTAATATACAATTTGAAAATAAAAATTAATAGTTAACAATTGCAATCGCAAGGCGAAGTTCAGCTAATGCTGCTTTACAAATTAACCTTGGATATTGAACGAGGAAAAGTTGTAATTTGATAACGAATGCCTAACTCAAAAAAATCGATAACGCACCACGCACCACTGCAAAATTGACTTACACAAGCAAACGAATATTCCAATCTGAAATTCTAACGGTTTTCAAAAATACTCAAAAAGTATCAGAATTATTAAACTTTAAACTCATTAAATTTACCAAATCTATCAATTCTTTTAAATTACTGAACCTATTTACATGCAAGCATCAACATCATGCCAACGTAATAATATGTTCCTCATAGAATTACGGAAAGATGAGCCAGAAAAGACATCTGGGGTGCGTTCAGAAATGTTGGAAAGGATACTGGCATGATCAGGTCATATTTTATGACGTTATCCACTTGGTAAACTTGGAGCGATTTACAATTCTGAACGCCGTAGAGTGAGTCGAGTTAGTTTGTGGCAAAAGTCAAAGGTCAAAGCCAAGCATTGCAGAGTTAGAGGTTACGTATGAAAAAATAAAGTCATCAAAGAAATAAGTAAACTAATTAGAAAAATGGATCATAATCAAAAAAAAAATTTGGATCAAATTAAAATTGTCCAAAAACAAGCTGTTCAAACTCCAAGAAACACACATATGACCATATCGCTCCGTTGCTAGAAAAGTGACACAACTCAAAAATATCCTTTTTTGAGATAATTACTTAAAATGAACCCAAAAACCCAATATATTTATGTGGTAAAACGACACAACTGTAGTTTTACAATTAGCCACCAGAGGGCAGAAGTGTCGCTTTACTGTTTACCAAGATCATAATTTTATTTTACGGAAAAGTGTCATTCGTGAGTTAGGTCTCGTAACGTAATGTTGAAGTGCTTAACGTTTTATAGAAAAACGTCTTATTTTGAATTGTGTCCTTTTTCTTCAAAAAGGTAAGTGTATTGTTATTAGTTTTGTTTGTTATTAAACGTCATATTACAAGATGCGCCACTTTTCTTCATAAATAAACAGTCTTTGTCGGTTTAAATAACGTCACATTTCAGGATGTGCCGTTTTTCTGCATGTTTTATGAATAGATTTGTCAATTTAATTTTGTGGCGTAACCTCACATTTTGAGATGCGACACTTTTCCTCAAATATTAAAATAATATGTTTGTGATATGACAAACCTCAGTAGTGTTTTTAGGTTATAGTAATACAGTATTTTTATTCAAGATGCTGTCTCAACGATCGCAACTCATAATGAAGCTGGTTCAACAACAGACTGACAATCATAATACTACAGACCATGCGGCCAGTTCCATTGGAAACAATAATATACTTTCTGAAGCTGTGAAGAATGATAATAGCTTTACACATGAAGCTGAACTTCCCACACTTAATGTGCACTCTTTGCAAAATTTAGACTTTGCTTCATTCAGTTCTGATGATGGGAGTCAAAGTTCGACGGTTCATCATGTAGATCCATTCCACAATTCTGATGATACTGATGAAGATCCTGATTACTTATCCGACTCAAATAGCGCAAGTTCATCGCAGTCTAACGACGAAGCTGTGGTCAGTAATTCAGTCATAGAAGTAGTACCCCGAGACATTTATAGCACAGAACATGACAATAATATTATGAAGAGAACTAGAAAACGTAAGCTTAATCCTTCTGAGTGGAAAAAAATGCAGCAAAATTAGCTAGGAATACTGGAAGGCAGTATGTGTCATGTTCAAAATCTGAAAAATTGATGAAGGCAAGAGAAATGAAACCTCCCTGTAAAAATAACTGTTTATAGCACAGAACATGACAATAATATTATGAAGAGAACTAGAAAACGTAAGCTTAATCCTTCTGAGTGGAAAAAAAATGCTGCAAAATTAGCTAGGAATACTGGAAGGCAGTATGTGTCATGTTCAAAATCTGAAAAATTGATGAAGGCAAGAGAAATGAAACCTCCCTGTAAAAATAACTGTACACTTAAATGCAATGCAAAAATTACTGAAGAAACTCGCCAACAGATTTTCGAAAATTATTGGTGTCTTGGTGATTCACAAAGACAACGAGACTATTTAGCGTCGTGCATGACACCGATTACACCCAAATATCAGTATCATCGAAACGAATCTAAACGACGTGATAACAATGCATTTCATTTTATAATTAATGGCAACCACATTCGTGTCTGCAAACTGTTTTTTAAATCTACTCTAGACATTACAGATAGACCCATAAGAACTGTGATCGCCAAACGGACTGGAACTGGAGGAATGATTTCAGTCGATCTCCGTGGAAAGCACGGGAAACATCTGAAACTGGATCCCAATATAAAGGAAGGAATTCGAAAGCATATAAACTCCATACCCAGATTGGAAAGTCACTATTCAAGAGCTCGTTCTTCTCGTGAATTTATCGAAGGTGGAAAGACTGTACGCGATCTGCACAGGGATTATGTTCAAGAATGTAAAAATAATAACTTACCTTTTGCAAAGTATTTAATGTATCATCAAATTTTTACCCGTGAATTCAACATTTCTTTTTTTACACCGAAGAAAGACCAGTGTGGAGTTTGTGCAACTTACACTAACGCTTCTGAAGAAGAGAAAGAAAATTTAAAAGATGAGTATGAAATCCATTTATCAGAGAAAGAACTCTCTCGTGCTGAAAAACAAGCTGATAAAGATAAAATTAGCCAAAACTACGTTGTAGCTTGTTTTGACTTGCAGGCGGTTTTGCCATGTCCTCAAGGGGATACTTCAACATTCTACTATAAGTCGAAGCTAGGCGTTTTCAATTTTACAGTATACGAAATTAGGCACAAAATGCAGGGAGATCAATGCTACTGTTATGTATGGGATGAAACCCAAGGACGAAGAGGAGCCAACGAAATTGGTTCTTGTCTTCTGAAGTATATTGAAGAAATATCAACAGCCAATCCTGACGGTGAAACTGAAATTATATTTTATTCTGATAACTGTGTAGGGCAGCAAAAAAATCGTTTCATTTTGACCATGTATATTTATGCTTTGCTGACGTATCCAAACATAAAGTCTATAACACACAAATTCCTAATAGTAGGGCATACGCAGAATGAAGGAGATTCTGCACATTCTGTGATTGAGCGACAGGTAAAACGTTCTTTAAAATCAGGACCAATTTTTATACCATCGGAATACGTTGGCCTGATTAAAAGCGCTAAAAAAACTGGAAGTAAGTACAAGGTACAGGAAATGTCGTATACAGAGTTTGTGGATTTAAAGAAATTAAATGAGACAATCGGAAACATTGCCGTCTATGTTTCCGATTGTGTATAGACGGCAGAAGTAATAAAGACGATAAAATGGCCGATATGAAGATAATACAAATTGAAAGGGATGATCCATTTACAATACGATACAAGACGACCTACGCACAAGAAGATTACTGCACTTTGACTATACAAAAACCTAGAGCAACAGTAAATACAAGGACTCCTCGAAGGACTCAATTAGCTTTACAGCCGTTATACAAAGAAAAAATAAAAATTCCTGAGAAGAAGAAGAAAGGGCTATTGGAATTACTAAAACATAATCACATTCCCCCCCGACATGCGGAGTTTTACAAGAACTTGTAAGTAAATTACTAGGGATTTAAATTTTTGGTTGGTGTTTTGACAATAATTATAATGTAGGTATATAAACTTATCTTTTGTACTAATAAAAATTGCGTTTCCTAATCAATCTGTTTTAATTTTACCAAAAATTTGTATTTTTAAAGCAGACATTAATGAAAAAGAAAGTATCTGCTTTTATGGAAAGGTGTCACAACTATGACAAGGGATGAAAATTTCAATTTTGTTAGGGTTGTAATCATCAAATTTTGGAAAAATATTCTAGTAGTTCAAAGAACACATCCTGATGCTGTTGCAACATGAAAAAAAAGTCAATGTAAACATATTGACTCTTCTAACTTTGACTGTCAAGTACATAAACATTTTGAAATCACTCTACTGAAAAATTAATGATTTTTAGATGTGTCACTTTTCTATCAACGTAACGATATGATGTGAAATAACATGAAATTATAATTATAACCTTAAACACTCAGAACCGCCCTTTAAATACCCCGGCCCGAATGCCCATGAATCGCCCGCTATTAACCATCACAAATAGGTGGGTGATGGAAGGAACACTCCGAGCGTCGAACCAATCATTTCTGAACGGCAATGATGTCATAATTTTAGGACATCTTTTTTTTCTGAACGGCAAGTGTGAAATTGGAATGACACTTGGATAACATTCTTTCCTTTTCTGAACGCACCCCAGTAGGTACCCCGTTATATTTACTATAAATTTGATATGAGAATGATCTTTGATATAACGCGGTGTTATGCGGTGGTGGAGAAATCCTCTAAACCTTGTGGTAAGGTTATGAACATCCGTTCTGAAGGTAAATTATTAAACTTTAAACTCACTAAATTTACCAAATCTATCAATTTTTGTAAATTACTGAACCTATTTACTAGCAAGCATCAACATCTTGCCAACGTAATAATATTTTCCTCATAGAATTACGGAAAGATGAGCCAGAAAAGACATCTGGGGTGCGTTCAGAAATGCTGGATAGGATACCGGCATGGTCAGGTCATATTTTATGACGTTATCCACTTGGTAAGCTTGGAGCGCTTTACAATTCTGAACGCCGTAGAGTAAGTCGAGTTAGTTTGTGGCAAAAGTCAAAGGTCAAAGCTAAGCATTGCAGAGTTAGAGGTTATGTATGAAAAAATAAAGTCATCAAAGAAATAAGTAGGTAAACTAATTAGAACAATGGATCATAATCAAAAAAGAATTTTGGATCAAATTAAAATTGTCCAAAAAAAAGCTGTTCAAACTCCAAGAAACACACATATGACCATATGATGTGAAATAACATGAAATTATAATTATAACCTTAAAAAAAACTCAGAACCGGCCTTTAAATACCCCGGCCCGAATGCCCATGAATCGCCCGCTATTAACCATCACAAATAGGTGAGTGATGGAAGGAACACTCCGAGCATCACACCACTCATTTTTGAACGGCAATGACGTCATAATTTTGGGACATCTTGTTTTTTCTGAACGACAAGTGTGAAATTGGAATGACACTTGGATAACATTATTTCCTTTTCTGAACGCGCCCCAGTAGGTACCCCGTTATATTTACTATAAATTTGATATGGGAATGATATTTGATATAACCTTGTGGTAAGGTTATGAACATCCGTTCTGAAGGTGATCTTCTGATATAAATATGGTGGTGCTTTCAATGTAATAATTTTGTTATACAAAGTCAAACACCGAAGCTCCCTCCTATTATGCACATTCAACCATCGGGCACAGCTAAGTTTGTGCGAGATGTGATCAAACTTCTGTATGCCATATATGATCCTCAAGCAGGCGTGTTCTACTTTTTGTATGCGATTTTGAGTTAACCTATCTAAAGCCGAGTGATATATTGGAATAGAGTATGTCAATTGAGAGAGAACAAAAGTATCGCAAAGGTTTTTCTTGATGGTTCAATTGAACACATGACTGTGATGATACAATTTCTTCAAATTTAGATAAGCATTATGGATATAGCCATAAACTTGATGTCTGTACCTATGTGTATTGTTCATAACCAGTCCCAGACTCTTCACATTTTCCACAACTGGTACCTTCGAATTATTAAAGTACGAGAAATATTAGAACAAGTCTTGGCAGAACCGAAATGGATTACTTTTGATTTATCCGAATTTAATGTAAGACAATGTTCTGTGGATACTCTATGGAGATAGCGCAAGTCTCTATTAATATTGCAACAGCATTTTTCCGGTTATTTGGTTCAAAAGAATAATAAAGCTGAGTGCGGTCAGTATGTGCATTGCCATGCAGAAGACCTGAGAAAAGATTCGAAGTATATATTGAAAACAAAATCGCACCCAGAACAGATCCTGAGGAACCCCATGCATGACAGCGATTGATACAGATGAGCTACCGCCAATAATGACGTATTGCCTACGATTGCGGAGACAATTTTCACAAAGTGATAATGATGCACCGGTAAACCCAATACTCTCCAAGATAGGAAACAATATACCATGATTTATTCTGTCAAACACTTTACTGTAGTCTAGCAAAACTAGACATGAAATCAATCCCCTATCAGTTGACTATACAAGATTATCAGTTACTTTCAATAAAGCTGTCTCGCAAATGTATCCCGCTCGAAACCCTGACTGAATAGGCGGTAAAATATCCACTTAAATATTCTTTCCGTTGTGACGAAATTACTTTTTCCAGAATTTTTGAGAGGACTGTTAGAATGCTTATAGGCCTTAAATCACAGTACACGACGGATTCGTAATCTTAGACAGCGGATGAACAGTAGCACATTTCCATTTATCTGCGAATACGCCCTCTGAAACAGGTATTAATTATGTGAGTAACATAAGCTAATATAGTGGGATAGCATTACTGTAACATAATAACAGAGAAACCATCACATCTAGAAGCAGTGCACTTCATGGGTGATGTGATTTTGGAGATAACTACTTCTTCTACAGACGTTAAATTTTTCCTGTACAAGTCAATTAAGTCAAAACATTCTATATTTAAAGGTGAAGCCACGTCAACAAAGAAATTATTTATCGAGTCTAGATTACTCATATGTTCCGGGATATTAATAGAATTTAAAATGGATATTTAGTCTTTAAGTTTAAAATTTGAAAATATACGACAAATGGAATATTTTGCGATATGTTGTAGTAGAATGAATAATGTTCATGAAATTACATGTTTATACTGCAGGTTTATAATATTAGGTACCTATTTGTTGCAAAGTTTTGTAGTGGGTATGTAAAATTGCTAAAAGGTCGAAGAAAGATTTTATTAAGGGGGAGTGCTCACTACCTCATTGAGTTTCTTCCAAATCCTGACTTTATTTTTTGAAATAGTTAGACAATTATTTTTTCGAATTACTTTAAAAAATAAAAGACATATCATAGCATAGTCCTTTTTCCGAAAATATATGTAAAAAAAAAGTAAAATTGAAATTAGACAAATATCCGAAAATTAACGATACGACAACAATTTCAAAAATATTCTGACCACGTCCTTGAAAGAGTTGAAAAAGTATTTTCTTAACTAAACTTATGATTTGGAAAATAGAATACATTCTGCAAAACTAATTGTTGGAGAAATGTTAAAGTGAAACATGGTACGGTTTCGGCTAGCAGGCGGTGTTTCGCCAGACGAGATTTATCGGTTCTGAGTACTCTAACAGAGGCATAAAGATAAGGGTTTTACGATCCTTATTCACTGGGTATTTAGAGACCAGATTTTGTGAGTGAGAAAGAAAATAGACATTGTGCGAAAACAAGGAAGATCTTATAAACTAGAAAGTATTCCACTGAGAATGAAACGGTAGTTATAAATTTTAATAAATTTAAAGTTTTATTTAGAATGTTATCGACTGATTTGCATTCTCAAAAGCAGCAATTTTTTTATAAATGTATTCGTTACGTTTTGTTGATTTGCAATAGAGATTTAAATGTAGCTGACACTCTTTTATATTTAAACTACTAAAAGAAATTACTTTGACGTCCAGGATTAGAAATTCACAAAAGAAAATTATAAGATGTAAGGCAAGATCAAATGGAAATTCCCTCTACATCTAAATGTTATGAATTATTACATTTTGAATATGAGAGTCCTACCGATGAGAGCTTCGACGAAACAAAAGATGAGGTGTGGCCACCACACGACTTCTTATACGTATTAGCGTTTCAAATTATACGAAATTGTTTTAAATTGTTGTAAATAGTTTTATTAAATAGTTTTATCTTAGAAAAATAGGCCGGATTTTAAGAATTTTTTTATATATAAATTATTCAAAATCCTATTATAATAAATCTCTACAGAATACATACTTTGCGAGATATTCGAAAGAAAGTGCTACTCGCTAAGAGTAAAAGTGGTACTTCCGGTTCGAATTTTGAAATTTCATATATACAAAGAATATTCCAAATCCAGCTCTAAATCCGTTTGTACTCTTGATAAATAAAGCCAGGGAATGGTTCCTTTGCAATGGTCTACAACTAAATGAAGGGAAAACACAACAACTTACTTTCTGTGCAAAAAACCAACCTCCGAACGGCAACGTATGCTATCTGGGTCTGACGCTGGATAGTAGGCTTACTTGGGAGGATCATGTTTCCAGTCTGGCTGATAAACTTGCAAAGGCAACATACACAATAAGACGTATGAAAAGTGTTGCAACTCACGAAGCTGCAACAACGGCTTACTACTGCAACTTCCACTCTAAGATGAGCTACGGAGTCTTGGTATGGGGCAGCTTACCATCGGCAGAGAGAATATTTCAAATGCAGAAGAGGGCTGTTCGAGCGTTGTACAGTTTGGGACATCGGGATAGTTGCAGAAAATATTTTGTAAAAGGGGCTATACTCACATTACCATCTATATATATATACAACTGCATTAAGTATGTCATTTTTAATGAGGATGAGTTTGCCGCAAATGGGGACTCCCACCAGTACAATACACGAAACAGGGATAAACTGCGAACCCCTTATCACCGTGTGCAGACAGCCCAAAGATATGTGGACTACTGGGGGCCAAAGATTTACAACAAAGTGAAGCACCTGCACACAATGAATGCTAGTACTTTCTTAAGTAAAATATTAAAACTTCTACTTACGAAAAGTTTTTATTCAATTAATGAATATTTAAATGATAATTTTAACAATATACAATTTTAATCTGTTTGTTTGTTACTGTATATATGTATATTTTGACCTTTCATGTAATGATTTTATTACACTGAATAAATATATTATATTATTATTATTATATTATTATTATAAATATATATAATTTAACATATTTGCAAAAAATAGCTATTCGATAAGAGTAAAAGTGTTACTTCAGGTCCGAATTTTGAATTCTTTTTTAAACAAAAGGTACTGAAAATTAAATTCTAAATACTTATATAGTAACAGAAACGTTCCCATCATTTATATCACTTACAGTAACAGTTACTATAGGTTATATAATGAGTTTTTATAATAGTTGTAGTTACTAATTTATAAAACCAATAGTGGTGAGTTCCCATACAGCACTTTGCTGTGATAAATATGAAACTTACTGTTCACATAGTAGTTATAGCAGCTACCATTATGAAATCTGGGTGTAATTTGTGTTTGAAAACACTTCAATAAAACTTCAATCCATATGTTATTTTCATGTTTCTAAACTCGGTTCTTCTTACAAAATTTTTGGTGAAGTACAGAGTACAGAAACGCTTTGCTACCAAGTCGAATATGTATATAATAAAGAAACGGTTATGTACTTTAGTGTTTAGTGCAAAATAGAAAAACTAAATTGGAAAAATATTAAATCCAGCGGTAGTTTTCCCCGAAATATGTAATTTGAACCGAATCCTGCATTATCCACTTACCATCTGTATCGAATTTACAGCTAACTCGAAGTGTTGACATAACCAACAAATTCGTTGTTTCCAATGTTGATGATAGTCGTCATAAAAATCATCTTTTATCTATTCCAGCTAAATATAATATTGATAGAGATGACGTTGTAGAAATAATTGGCTGCTTAAACTTGATGAAAAAAAATTATCAAGAACAATCAGCGTCCATGCAAACTTTGGAAAGTGAGGGTACGAAAGAAATATGAGGTAGTAAGAGACAGTCTAAAAATGTGGGCGAACAAATTAAATGTCTGAGACAGCGTGCTCTAAAGTCAATGTTTAAAATTCGTAATACTCGTGAACCAAATATAGGATGTGATAACATTATTTTAGACACCGATTTCAGTTACAATTGAGAATCTTGCTGAAGAGGGTCAATACTGACATCATGACTTTGCTTTGTGCCTCAAAAGGTGTTTCTCCTACAATTTTTAGAGGTACAGATGTAAATTATACAGTCTAGAAAGAATTGCAGAAAAATTGTCTACTTCAAATGTTTGTGAGTCTTGTCAATACAAGCATATTTTTGTATTAGTTATACTCTATAAGCCATGATATTATAAATGTTCCCATTTAATAGTTTACCACAGACATCTAGAGAGAAGCATAAGGATATGGACAAACGCAAGACATCCAATAAAGTTATACGTTGTGGTAATAATTTTATTAAGGTTGTGAAAACATTCTCTTTATTTGACCAAAAGGGGGCATAATCTCTATTAGGAGTACATAATAAATTATATAACGGTAATAGTTTTATTTGTTACATAAGTTAACCAAGCAGTAGTAAGAGTAACTCTCATATAAATCCGCTATTTAGGCTCCCTTAGGAGGGTACACAGATCCAATGCAAACGTTGTCATCAACAATTCATATTACCTACCAATGGTTTTATCATTTGGCGATGGTAATATTTCAAGAATCTTCATAAAATAAAAAATCCTTCTTGGGGTTATAACTTTCTATGATTATATTCTTCTTTCTTCTTGTCCTCGTCGTTAAAGTTTGATATTATATTCTTTCTTTCTTCTCTTCATCAAATCAGATGTTAATAATCAAGAATCGCAATAATATTACAAATTTAACCATATCATCAACATTTTAAGAATTCATTACTTTTAATTAAAGCTCAAATTATATAAAAAAATTCGTATTTGTAAACAAAATAAAAATCTGTTCACCTTGAAAGAGTTTACGAACCCTACTATTACCACACAAATGTGGCTTGGCCGTGTGCCATTCAAAGAAGTCTAAAGGGTGCAAGTAAACACTGGTAAATAGTGTAAAAAAAGATCATTCAATTCAAATAAAGTGATTCAGTATAACTTTGGTAGCGTTGCCCTCGTTTTTTCTCTCATAAACTGTATAAGTAGCCTTGAACAAGGCGATGTACATTGTAGAACGGTCGGAAAATTTATTTCTGTCGACTGACTGAACTTTCTTAAACAGAAATAACGTCTATTAGAGAATGAGTAGCATTACTTTTTGTGTAGTTGATCTTCTGCATGGTCGTAGTCATTATTAAAATAGTAGAAATACAAAATATTTATTCATTCACAGATAATGTATAGTATACATGAATATTTGCATACATATATAGCAATAAATAAATCCCTTAATAATCAAAATATCCAAATGTCTAATACGTGCAAATCTGTGCTAATATCAATATATTAACAACACTATCTTGATTTCGATGAATTTCTCTGACGTTGTTTACAATAAAAACATAAAAAAATGTTATGAAATGATGCGATGTGAAGTGTTATGAATTTCTGTAATCGACTAAATAAAACACAAAATCAAAGCTAATATGTAAACCCACAAAACATTTAAATCAAAAGCTAATGATTTTTACCTATACGTCATAACGTAATACTTCTTTCTTCTACATGGTAAACTTACTGCTTTTGTTTTAAATATATCATTAATATGACGAAATGGAGAAACACAACCAAAAACTCCACCCGATAGATGTCTCTTAAATAGCATTCCTAATATTCACCTATAACCACTACTATATGCAACCAACTGCATTAGAGAAATCAGTAATGTAATACTGAAAAACTTGCGATTGCAAAGTCCATAATAATAGTTTTCATTGGATTGAAAGCAACATCTAAGAAAAATGCAAAATAATAAAAATAAATAACAGCCCTTTGACTAAATTAGAAGTAAACTGAAACACTAAACTAAAAAATTGTTTGGTTAATCGGCTATTTGTATTTAAGTTACATATTTAGCCACGACTGTGGCTGTCGAAGAAATTAAGGAAGATGTTTCCAAACTGTCATTTGAATTAACATGAAAATATCTGTACTACAATGTATAAATCAGTCAAAGTAATTTAACTAGACGCCTATATTTTCACATATTAACATGAAGTTATCACCAATACATTAAAATATTTAATTTTCTAAACAAACATAATCTCATAACCCCCTGTCAGCACGGTTTTCGGAGTGGTTTCTCTACTGAGACTGGTGTTGTGGAATGTACCTACGCAGCATATTCTTGATGAAATTGATATAGGACGATACACCGCGTTGATCTTGTTTGATCTATCCAGAGCCTTTGACACCGTTAATTGTCATTTTGTTAGTAGTGAGATCTATAACCTGGGAATTCGCGGGGAACTGAACAAATGGATTGTCTCATTTTTAAAAGACAGAAAAATCGTTGTTAGACTTAGTGACGTCAGATCGGAGGAATATGATATGGACATACGAGTTCCACAGGGCAGTGTCCTGGGTCCATTAATATTGTTATTATTTATAAATGACCTACCTAGTTTCATTAACTATGGCAAAATATTTTTGTATGCTGACGATACAGCAATAGTGGTTTCCCACTCGGATCTGGAACAACTCAACAATAATATCAATATAGTTCTAGGTACAAAGTTTTGAGGACTGGTGTTGTGCCAACAAATTAATAATCAACCATGATAAGACGGTTATTATTGAATTTTTGAACAGCCATAGAACACGCCCAGGTTTAGACATAACATTTAACAATCAAATTATTGAGGTCTCTAGAAATTGTAAATTCTTAGGTGTAATTCTTGATGAAAATATGTCATGGGAAAACCAGGTTGATTACGTGTGCGGTAAACTTCAGAGGGCATATTATGTTTTGCACACTTTGAAAAACATCTTGAATGCCGAATCCCTTCTCAGCGTTTATTATGCTTATGCCTACACTATAATTTCCTATAATATTATTGTCTGGGGCCAGGCAAGGGATATACAAAGAGTGTTTCTTCTGCAAAAGCGTATCATCAGACTTATTTTTGATCTGCCCTACCATGAGTCTTGTAGGGGTACCTTCCGTTCAAAGAGAATATTTACCGTTATCTCTATCATATGCTTATAAATTATTAACATATATTTTTAATAACAAGCATAGATTTTCAGTAATAAGTGAGAAGCATAATTACAGGACAGAAATAACTTAGTTGTGGACAGATCATATCACTTGTTTCATCAAAAATCCCCACTCATAACTGGCTTTACAATTTTTAATAAATCGCCAACACACTTGCGGGACTCGGGTCTGGCAAACTTTAAGAAACTGTTGAGGGATTTTCTAATTGACCACAGTTTCTATAGTTTGGCAGAGCTCCATGCACAGTTGCCATAGTCGTATTGTACATTTAGTTTATTATGTTTTGTGGTTTATATTGATGTACTCGTATGTGTAGATATGTTTTACTGTTTGTGTAATATACTCTGTATTGACGAAGTCTATATCCAGCGGATCTGAGACTAATAAAGCATTATTATTATTATTATTATACGTCTGCTGTCAACGTCCCTTCATTATCATTGTACATTCTACCTTGCTAATTCCGGCATGAATCACCCCAGAATCCGGCTATGTAGTAATAGTGTATCTAGTATACTTTTGGCCAACTTTTATATACCCGAAATTGACAAGCATTAATCATTTTGTGCATTACTTCTGACTATATTTCTTTGTATTACTAAAAATCAAAATTTTCGTTGATTTACTTGTCTATACCAGCATTAAATAAAGCTTTTGCCAGCCCTTGTATTTTAGAAATTGACATCAAGCAATTATTGTTGAAAGCCTTAGTACGTATAATAATAAAAGCGTCACTGCTATAAGTATAATAAGTACATCATCATTCATGTGTAATACTAGGCTTAGGATAATTATGCACTAAACTTCAAAATGTGCATACAAATATGCACCAAAAACCTTCAGAATATGCAATATTTGCAATACAATTATCCTAAGCCTAAGGATAATTGTATTGCAAGTATTGCATATTCTGAAAGTTTTTGGTGCATATTTGTATGCACATTTTGAAGTTTTTTAGTGCATAATTATCCTAAGCCTAGTAATAACACAGTTGCACAACTATCTGAATTCCGATTGAATCAGAGTGTAGACAATGATTTCCAAGATAGATTCTTAGCTAAATAATAGTCTCTAAAACCTTCGACCAAATAAAGCATTTCTAAACTGTTCTAGTATTGGCAAAATCCTTTCTGTCTCAATTGACTTACTTCTTGCCTTTAGATATTTACGAAAATAAACCAAACTAAAATGAGGATAATAAGTATTGCTGTTTGACCGAATACTTATTTAGTCGTTAAGCCTATATACGATATAGCATTAAGTATAGAGCCAGGCGAATGTAGTTTTTGTTAGCCTTGCATTATGTTTGGCATTCTATGGAAATTTTTCTGTCTTTCATTCTTATCGATGTTTAGATAACCTCAGCAGTCTTTTAATTCGTTTTCAATCCGGGTAATTTTCCGTCCGTTCCCTATGGTTTTCTAGTGTATCTGATCTCTTCCTATTGTTTGATCTTTTGTTTCTCTGGTGCATCTCACTGGTGAGTGTTATGATTAAGTTTGCCAATATTACTATAGTCATCAAAAGTGTCTATTATATGCGTAACGTATTCCATACCTCAACAACTTTGAGTTGTGTAAGAGAGGTAACAATCTAAAAGCAACCGGTTTTTATTCAGTCTGTCATCTCGACGATACGAACCAACTACATGAAAAGTTTGCGCATTTACCACTGCAAACCACAACGACTATTTGTTTTAATATTCATTTTAGAATGACATAAGGTATTTCATATATATTAAATTAAATGTTTGTAGTTTTCATTTTCTTATAAGTAGTTTAAGTATTGTGATGAAGAAAATGTTCAACCTCGAGATTTTTGCAGATGTCTAAGTTAGTCCTCTATAAAGAAGAAGTAATTTTCTTAAATTATAGTATACTCTGGATTTACGAGTTTTGTTATTGGGCCTTGTTTTAAGCGATCATCGCATGGACAATATTTCTCGAAATTTAAATGTTAAAATTACGTTCAAGTAATAAATATAAATTCTGGTACAAAAGCAACTATGTAATGTATATTGGCGGCCACAAACATTGAGAAAATACATCAGAAATATAACAATATACTTTTAGATTTAAAATCAAACAATATGTAGTTCACATGTGGGTTAATTTTAGATTTAGGACAATCGCGTGTGTCAGAGTGTATAACAAATAGAACGTTCGTACTACTTTATCTCTCCAATTCTGAACTGATGCCCATTAAACTCATAAATATTAGGGATCTGCGCTTTAGACTTTTGAAGTTAATTTAATTTTCACTCTGGTAACATAGATTTTATTTACATTGAGACATACGAATTAAGTTCACTTAAATCGAACGATTTAAACAGTTTAATTTATAGCAACTGGTTTCGTGGTTTCAGGATATCATACTGAATTACATTACATTACATTAGAAAGCAAGTCTGATCTGCTAAAAGTATGATTCTTTTGTTCTGAATATCGAAAGAGAGCGCAAGCAATGACACCAGATTCGTATAATTTTTGCTCAGTAATAACCGTCTGGTAACCGCCTGGAATTTAATAATTGTTAAGCAACTAAATAAGTGACAGAATTGACTGAAAGCCTCCATATTGAAAAAAATGTCGATGCCTGAATTGATTCGCTGTAGTGAAGCTCTTAAAAAGTGATGCAGATTGTATAGAAGATGCATAATGAAATTCACTTCTTAGTACTCCATCCTTTTTTTCGGAAATCGAAATTCTGCCGGCTTTTCCAAATTGTTCTGGGTTTGTTCTAAGTTGTTCCAAAGTATTTCAAAGAAAAATTCAAAATTGGCCGAGATAATAGGAAAAACGATTGTACAATGGGCGGAATGACTTCCACTTTCCGAAAGTTATAGTGTAGTCGAACATTTTTGGATTTTACAGTTCTATAACCAGACGCAGAAAAAGAATAATAATTCTCATTTGTGATTTAGAATAAACATCTACACAATATTAGATATATATTTCCCTAAGAAATACAATATTGTTTTTTGGGTAGAATTTATTTATTATTATTTCATATTATATTCCATAAAAGTGAAGACATTATCTCTTATGCTTTGATAATATTTTCTGTCATTCTGGTATTTTTAATCAACGGCCTGCTTTACATACGGCTGCTATTTGGCGCATATACTATCTTACATTTATATAAATATATAATAATTTATCCTAAGTAACTAGTAGTAAAACGTTCAATGGTTTTAGTGAGAAAACTAAACAGCATACTATGTTATTTCATCACGTTAACGTACAAAAATGCTACAAAAAATAAGCATAATCGGTAAAAATGTGGAAGCGTGTTTGAAATTCACGAAAGAGAACAACATGAAATGACTAAAGATGGCTGCCTTATTCACAAAATAAAATAATTGAAGGAGTCGGTTACCGAACTTTTGGATTTTGTTTGTTTTAGCTTATAACTTTTTCTTTGAAATACCTCATCAGCATTTGGTAAAAATATCGCTTTTTTTGGGGGGGGAAATACCTATTTACTGCTGATATTATTTATTCGAAAGAGTATGGTTCTAGAACTGCATCATATGAAAACGTCCTTCTACACAAAAGTTTTTGAAAGTGCAAGTGATTCCGCCCATTGAATCCGCCTATTATCCCGGCCGCTTATGATTTTTCTTTGAAATACAATTAACAGTTAAACAAGCCTTGAACAACCTGGAAAAACTCTCAGAATATCGATTTTCGAAAAAAAAGGGGGGCTGGAGAAAAATCGTTTCGCCATTTTCTTAGCCGATTATAATTTTTCTTCGAAATACTTTGGAACTATTTAGAACAAACCTAGATCAACCTGGAACAGCCGTCAGAATTTCGATTTTTGAAAAAAAAAGGTGTAACTTCACACTTTCGAATATATTTTTTGTAATATCTTTTGATATGTAAGAGATATGGTTTTGATGTATTAGAACAATTTTTATAGATCAACCTGGAGCAACCATGATACTTTAAATTTTCGCAAAAAGGGTCGCTGTGAAAAAATGTTTTTTTTACATCTTGGCCAATTATGACTTTCTCATTGAAATACTTTGGAACAACTTAGAACAAACCTACAACAATCTAGAAAAACCTGGAACAACCGTCAAAATTTGTTTTTGAAAAAAAGGACAACTTCGCACTTTTGAGTTTCTTTTCTTATTTTAAATATATGAGATACGGTTTGATGTATTAGAGAAAACGATGTCTGGCTTCATACTTTTCGTTTTTGTTTGTCCTCATTTTCCTGACTCATTTCGTTTTTGTTTTTTTTTTGGATTTTTTGGAACAGCCTAGAACAAACCTCGATTAACTTAAAACAATTATCAGAATTTCAATTTCCTAAAAAAAAGGGGGGCTGGCGAAACTCGTTTTTTCCGATCATTTCGGTCAAGTTTGAATTTTTCTCGAGATTTTTTTGGAACAATGTTTAGAATAACTAGAATAACCTGAAACACCCTTAAGAATTTCAATTTTTGAAAAAGTGGAGTTGAGTCTTTTTTTTCAATTATCTCGACAATTTTTGACGATTTTCTTGAAATTCTTTGGGATAATTTAGAACGACCCTAGAAAAACCTGGAACAACCGTCAGAAGGGTTCCGGGGAGATAACTTCACACACCCGAAACCAAACCATAAATCAGATTCATATAAAATACACATAAAGTAATTTAATTTAGTATAAATATATAAGCAGAAGTATAAGTAATCCACGGACCAAACTACACGCCCTGCAGTTAAGAGTGATTTCAACAATAAGTACAGATTTATTTAAATAATAAAATAGTTTTTTATTCTCGAGCAAATATTAAATTGTACTAATTATTATTAATACTTATTTATTAGGACACGAAAGGAAAAACACATGGATATAGAGATACTGTGGTCATTGCCAGGGCACGTTGAAATATACAATAAACAGTGGAGATTTGCACAGATGAAATCGAGAGCCTAAAAATGAAAATCAAATAATAACCTGCAAACAAGAGACATTAAAAGCAATTATAACAAACGATAGCAGCCTAGGTAAAAATTTTTAGAAGACCAAAGGGCGGTAACGTGTATGTGCATTTCGAACTTTTTATACAAAAGTGATTCCAAATACAGCTCTCAATACTGTTGGATTTGTAAATCTGTGTAGAATTATTACTTCTGTTCCAAATTTAGAAATGTTTCTTTATACCAAAACTTTTACAATTCCAGCTCTAAATATTATTTTTACAAAATCTGGCATACCTTTATCCAGAAAGCATAAAGTGCAGATATTTGCAAAAGACTATGCAGGGTGTCCCAGAAATAAAAAGACGAAGTAGCGGGTATGTAAAGTCCGAACAGAAACAGGCCCAAATATACCGCGATAACGAAGAAATTAAAAATTTAATTTTCTATGTTGTTTTTCAGATAAAAAAATTACATTACGGACCTGGCACAGAATGTATGTTTATAAATACACGTAAGAATGCTCATTTGTAAATAGAAACGAACACGCATTCATAGAAAAATGCGCTTTTATTTGTATAAAACGGGGAAAAATCGTTAAATCGTACTCATTCATATAAAACATATTTTTTGCCCGATGCGTCTAGATAACGCAGCTATGTAGTCGGTTGTTGACCCAGATGGGCGAGCCATTTTATTGCAGACAATAAAAGATTGTTCTTATTTTTAAAATAGGAAGGTTGTTGGTCTTTAATGTGTTTGTAGTCGGAAACAGCTGATTATTATTATTTTCGAATATTCAATAAATCGTAGTTTTTCTAGCCTTTATTACAGTAAATATCAAGAATGTAATTATTTTTTTCTAGCAGGTGTAAAATTAAAGTAATTAAAGTAATTAATGGTTTGATATTTATTATGAAGTATCTATTCCTCCTCCGAATGAAGAATCGATATTTTGAGGGTACGTTTTTACACAATCTAGCTTCCGATTTCTGCTACTCCGTCTTTTTATTTCTGGGACAGCCTGTATTTCCATAGGAGTAAAACACCTATTTCTAAAAAAATTTTGAAATTTTTTGTAGTATTCCCAAATTTCTTTAAACTAAATAGTTGATGATATACTGGCAAAATTTGATATTTTTCATTGAACTAAACAACTAGTTCCGGTCTACCTACTTCACTGAAACTTTAATAGGTCTCAAGATGGAGATTATATTAATCATAAGGCAAGAAATTACAACTGTTACTATTGCTGATTTAGTAACAATGTGATTATTTCATGTTTGTAGATTAAGATTTAACATAATCAAGGACATTTTTGTGCGAATACGGATAATAAAAATGAGATTAAAGAAAATATAATTATAAGTCTAAATATAATTTATAAGGTACAAATTAAAATTTATAATTTCCAGAAAGAAGCACATTAATAATGTTAATGTTCTGTGAAATTTATCTAATATTTAGTTGATGTAAAATGCCAAATTAAAAATTGCTCATTTATAAATACAAACCTTACTTAAAAATATGAACTCAATTTATTTTAAATTAATACAAAGACAGAACCGGAGACAATTTACAGTCCTTTAAAAAGCGGTACATTCTTGGGATGTTTGAAGACATGTTTCAATTTAAATTATTCCTGCTGTATTGCATTAGTGCACTTTAACACGGACACAAGACGTCTACTTAAAAAAGAACAGAAGACAGACAAACTCTTAAAGTAGCCATTAATTAAAACCGAACTCATACTCAAAAATGCTTTTTACCTCTAAATAGAATGAATATGGGACACTGGCAAATCGTGTTAAAATAAATTTCTTCTCTCCCCCCCCCTCAAAAAAAAAAAGAGGAAACACGCCGTGCCATCGTTGCTACTTGTAACATTACAGAATTTATTTACAACAACAAAACGGTCCAACCCACGGCATGTCTGGTTAGGATAGATTTTAAATGAGGTCAGTTCAGAACGTATCATATATCACATCAGAATATATAAATATTTGACATGCAAACTGCAATTTATAATAATCAATAGCAGAATGGTTCCTGTAATAGTGTAATATGTCTATGATTCTCGATGGAAATTTATTACCTCCATATACTGACTTTACGTACCTTCGAATGCACTTTGCCGATTTTATGCCCAGTCATCTTTGGGAAGTGAAAGGTTCTCCGACCGTTATACAATTTTGATCTATGTATTTCATAATGTAAATTCAATGATTTATAAAATGTATTAAAGTTACTTGGAAACTTAGAAGCATACTTAGAGCGAGTACAGATGTATCGTGTGATATCCGTAAGATAGATTTCGGAAGTAATTTTAAGTGCAATAAACGTATCCTCTCTAAATATGTATGAATGTAAGCAGTTCTAAAATAGCCATATAAATATAAAGTACTGCAATAAATTTTCAACTAGATTACTTCGACGCAATCATAATTTACATCGACTGGTGAGCTTTTTTTTTTTTAATAAATAGCATCGTTCAATATTTGAAGGGATGGGTGTAAGAACCAGACAGATACACTTTCTGTAAATATTCATTTTCTAATTCCATATGAGGCAAAAGAATTCCTTTTGGTGCAAAAATCAGGAAGCTGCAATTAAAAATGCGGACGCTAGGAGTTTTCTACCTTATCGTTTGTCTTTGCAGCTAGTGACAACAATGATGGTATTATTTCTGACTAATTGACAAACATTGTACCCTCAACATGGCGCCCTGTCTAGTTGTATTCTTTGGTCCATTTTCAATTTCTTTATAGTTTTTTAAATACATTTGCATTTAAAACGTCAATTGGCGCTATTTATGGTAATATCAGGTACAGCTAACGCATCTGTGAATAAATTTCGCAATAAAATATTTGTGGTTTCTAAACTAACTCAAAAACGAACAACTTAAGATGTGTACAAGAAATTATTTGCTTTAAGTCATGAAAATATACTCGTCTTCGCAACGAGCAAAATATTATCTCGTAGGTGTTTTCTTAAAATAAGACAACATAGTTATGAATTAACATTGTTACATTTTTATTTGCCATGAATGCGTATATTACGATCAATATATACATTTTCTATATAAATATTATGATTTCTTCCTTAGTTAAAGCAGTACCTTTTTCTTTTATTGGGATTGCTTTGCAGTTCTTTTCTTTTTGGTTTTTTAGCATTGCGAGATGACTGAAAAATAATATCCTTAAACGGGTCAAAAATTATGCCAAATTCATTGAAATATTGTTCTTGAATACATTTTGCAGTAGTGTTTCAGATAGGTTTGATAACGATTCTATGTAGTCTGTTCCATCTCTTTTCTTAATATTATAATCCCAGTCTTCTAGTATACTAGCAATTACATTAACAGGTGTATTGTCGTCCAAGTTATAGCTTCTCTCGAAGCAAAATAGCATGAATTGCTTCCATATTGAGGCTTTCGTCTTTTTTTTTTGTATTGTTAGGCATGGTATTCGATACGGCATCTTTTATTTTTTCTATAGTAGCACTGCTGAAACGATTCATTTTGGAAGAAAAAAATATTTATGTAGACGTTTATTTGAACGATACTGTCAGGATTTAATTCACGGTGCCATGGAAAATCAACATGCGTTTATCCGCTAGCAAACATACCTACTATAGTCTATCTCAACCCCATTATGCAGTACAGGTCTTATGGCAATTGATTCCGTGGTTGCCAAATCATCTAATTGTATAATGTCGTTACCTGTTCCGGTTCATTATCTGACATTCTTTGTAATTAAAACATAACCTATTCGACTGTTTGTCATTCGATTGATGCACACAAAAAATTAATAGTAATATGAAAGACTAAAAGGAAAGAATATATGGGAAGATGGATTAGTTACAACAGGATATTTGTAATAATATAGTCCTTTGGGATTGTTCTGTAGAAATTTATTTAAAATCTAATTGAATATAGTAAGCCATAGTAAAGAAATTAATATTTCAAAGAAATACCTAAGGTACCTATACAATTTTCTTCGTTACTGAATATTGACATCTTAATCTACTATCCTGCTATAAATTCAGACAAAGACAAAGTTAATTAAAAATTTATTTTTTATAAAAAGATTTTCCCATTTATAAAAACAAGTTAATAATACATGATAACATTTATGAAAAAACTAACCATCACATACAGAATCTTGATCTGATGATGAATGTGTGACATTAATTCTAAACTCTTCAACATCGTCTAGCCAGTTATCTACTTACTTTCGATGTCTTTTAGGTGGCCAATGTAATTCTGCCAGTTGTTCGTTATTACATTCCGATAACCCTCCACAATTAATTGTTCAATATCCCTTTGGTTGAATGTCGTATTGTGCATTTGAACGTAGTGCTTAACTTGTGCCCACACCATTTCAATTGGGTTTAATTCGCAATGATGAGGTGGAAGCCGAAGAACATAATGGCCCTTCAGTCTTTGCAAATTCATGAATTTTGTTTCTGTCATACTGAGACGTAACATCTGACACACAAGCCACTAAATCTCTTTTTAATATGTCATTATCTTGTGGTATATTCTTCTCGGTAAGCCAGTCCATGCTACTGTTGCAACCCTTTCTAATTTTTTCGTATGATATGAGGCACTATCGAGAACAGTAACCGAGCTGTCTGGTATATTTGGAAACAATTTATTCTTGAACCAATCTTCATATGTATCTGCATCCATTTCGCTATGAACATCAGCAGTATTTTTCTTACAAAGAAATGTACATTCCGCACCAACAACAAAACCTTGCTCGCCTCCAGCATAAAGTAATGCAAATTGAGGCCCAAGACCACCTGATGATTTTAAACCAGTGCTGAGTCCTTGTGTAAAAAGCTTGTCGACTGCTTGGAACAGTAGTGTGAGTCAATTTATTATTTACTTAGTGTCCTGCATTCATCCATGATTCATCGGTATATATTATAGTTCTATCTGAAAATAAAACAATCACAATCAAACACAAGCAAATGATGAATTGCGTAATGAACATAAAAGTATAAAAAAATAAATGGTAAACTATACCTTCGTCTCTGAATTTCCTGATGGCTCGCAAGTATTTATGTCTCCACCTAATGATGTCATCTCTTTCAATAAGAATACTCTTTCGTCCCACTTTTTGAAATTCAAAACCCATGTAGCAATATGTGAAATGTTGCTTGTGCGAAGTTATGTAGATCGTCATCAATATTAACAGCAACAAGAATAGTATTTAAAGTAGGAGGAGTATTCTGTATAAAAAAGCCATGCACTTTACGTCGAATAAGTGTCTGTGTATTGTCATCATATGAATGATGTCGATCATTTATTTGTACATGTTTTCTTTTTTGCTTTCTTCGGACTCAATAATTTACCCATTTGTTGTTCCCTCTTTATATTATATATGGTACGCACAGAACAACATAAAGCTGTACTTGCTTCTTGAACAGCAGAGGTCACGGTCACGGATGAATTAAAATAATTATATGCATTCATAATCATCTGCTTTTCCTTACGACTAAAATTTTCTCCCTTCTGTCGCTTTCTGTCTGCGAGCTCCATAATGACAGTAAATACTGCAATAAAATATGTATATAGGCTATCACAGTGACGTAGCGTAGTGGGGGCGGCAAAATTTCACAACAAATAATAAAACCTTGTAAAAATTTGAACCATTTCATTTCATATTTTTGTCTTGGCATTTCCATGGAACCTCAGCGGCGCATAACGAGAAGGCACATTTTTGATTACGAAACCAGAGATGCCAACTTGCCTTGTGAAAATGGGTTGAGGCGGATGCTTTTTTCTTCGTTAGATAGAATAATTGTAGAAATTCATGAGCGTTTTCATAAATTACAGAATTTGGTGGATAAGTTTGCTTATCTAACGCCGGCTATGTTACTAGATTCAGACGATACTAAATGTAATCTAGTCTACGCATTTGCCGAAATTGACGAGCAGGACTTCAAGTTGGAACGACTTCGACTGCGGACTTTTATTGCTGCCACAAGCAACGAAAATAAATTAATTAATGCGGATCCACTTGAATTATTAATTTTTATTGAGAACTCTGCCCAATATTATAATAATGCTCCGAATATTCCTCACAATTGCCATGAGCAATGCCAGTTGTGAGGAGTTTTTCAAAATTGAAATGTATCAAAAGTTATTTAAGATCAACAATGAGTACTTTCAGGCTAACCAATCTGACTATCTTGTCTATTGAGCAAGAGGTATGTGATGCCATAGACATGATAGTGCAATAAAAGACTTTGCTCTTAAAAAAAAGTAGACGAATAAAGCTTTAGTTAAAAACAGATGCGTTGTTTCTAATTCTAACCATTATATTATTTTTCAATAAAGATATAAATAGTAACAGTATCGTTCTAGTTCTACTTGAAAGTCGATTTGTGTTTTATATTCAAATCGCTAATAACTTAACCTTGTCGTCCGTCAAGATATAATCATAAGTGTTCTTTCTATACCTGTTATATAAATGTGAGTGGCATGAGTGTGTGAAGTTAGCCCCCCTTTTTGCGAATATCGGAAATCTGACGGTTGTTCCAGGTTGTTCTAGGTTTGTTCTAAATTGTTCCAAAGTATTTCAAAAAAAAAAGTCAAAATTGGCCGAGATAATTGAAAAAAACGACTTTTTCACCCAGCCCCCCTTTTTTCGAAAATTGAAATTCTGAAGGTTGTTCCAGGTTGTTCTAGTTGTTCTAAACATTGTTCCAAAGTTTCTCGAAAAAAAATTCAAACTTGGGCGAGATAATCGGAAAAAACGAGTTTTTACCAGCCCCCCTTTTCTTGAAAATTGTAATTCTGATGATCGTTCTAGGTTGCTCTAGGTTTGTTCTAAATTGTTCAACTGTATTTCATAGAAAAAATCAAAATCAGACGAGAAAATGGGAAAAAACGAAAGCCAAAAGTATGAAGTCGGACCCAGTTTTTGCAAAAATTAAAATTTTGACGGTTGTTCTAGGTTTGTTCTAAACATTATTCGAATACGTGAAAACCGTATCTCTTATATATCGTCTTGACTGCGAATGAACTGAACACCTGCTTTAGTAGTGTGGGTGAAAATGTGACCACTACAATGCCGGGTCCTGTTAATAGTCCTTCCAGGCTATTGAAGAACCATGCCAATGTGACGACCAATTCAATGTTCATGATGCCAGTTTCGACGGAAGAGGTTGTTGGTGCGTTTCGGGGACTGAAAATGAAATCGACAAAGGACATCTATGGTCTCGATACAAAGATTCTGGCGTCTGTCATTCATAAAATAGCAGAACCGATTATGAATGTCTTCAATAATTGTCTTCTCCACGGTGTCTTCCCTAAAGAACTGAAACAGGCTAACGTAGTACCAATACACAAGACTGGAAGTATCGATGACGCCCAGAACTATAGGCCGATATCAATATTACCAGCGATATCAAAGATTTTCGAGAAAATAACTAGAGACAGGCTTATAGAATATCTGGAACACGTCGGCATGTTTACCAACGAGCAACATGGGTATAGACGTGGGAGATCCACGACTACAGCATTATTAGACCTACTCGATCAAGTGGCGAGATCAATGGACGCGAAGCAGAATATGAAGTTGCTTTGCACAGATCTGTCGAAAGCTTTTGACACGGTCGACCATTCGATTCTAATGCAAAAGTTGGAGTACTGGGGGATAAGAGGCACAGTCTTAAAATTCATAAAGAGCTATTTAGAAGATAGACAACAACGGGTTTATTGGGGGAACGAGATGTCCGGCACTGCTGAGGTGAAGCTTGGTGTCCCACAGGGGTCGATACTGGGTCCAGTTCTATTTATCATATATATTAACGACCTCCCTATTAATGTGAATTGTGACAGCACTTTCCTGTATGCGGATGATGCCTCCTTTTTAATCAATGTAGACGGAGGATGAGACTGACAGAGTGGCGAAGGAGGCTCAAGAATGGTTCTGGGCTAATGGTCTGAAAATGAACCAAGATAAACAACAGTCCCTTGTGTTCTCCACTGGTGCTCCGGCGAGTGAAAGTCTAAAATTTTTGGGTGTGTATTTGTCGGGTAATCTTTCGTGGAATGAACATCTGGATCACTTGCAACACCAACTAGCAACATCCATTTTTGCCGTGAGACGAATTAAACAAATAGCAGGTGCAGAGGCTGCAAAAGTAGCATATTATGGCTGCTTTCACAGTAGAGCAACATATGGCATAATCCTGTGGGGGGGGGGGGGTTGTGGAGCAGCTAGGAGAATTTTCCTGCAACAAAAACAGGCTATTAGAGCAATAGTTGGCATCACAAGATACACAAGTTGCAGAGACTATTTTAAAAATTTAAAAATACTTACCTTACCAGCCATTTACATCCTCGCCTGCCTCACACAAATCCACAAATCAAACAAATACAAAACCCACAGTGATGTCCACAACTACAACACAAGGGGACGAAATAATATAGCTTATCCTTATCACCGACTGGCGAGAACGCAGATGGCAACAAATCATCAGGCTCTGATTTTGTTTAATAGGATGCCCGATACCATTAGACGCCTTGATACAAAGCGATTTAAGAATAGAATAAAAACGATACTGCTTGAAAATGTAATTTATGATATACCGGAATTCATGAACTTGAATTGGGAAAGCTATTGTTAGTTTTTAATGTTTTTTCAGTGCTTGTGTTTTTTGTTGTTTTGTTACTTTTACACATACGTGAACATGTCTATATTTTTGATGTAGTTTTATTTGTATATATTATGTTTCGTTTAATATTGTATATATATATTCATGACTATTTGCAAACTTGTACATACCCTGTACATCTTTTTTGAGTAAATCAATCAATCAATCAATCAATCAATCAATCAATCAATCAATCAATCAATCAACCAAAAGATATGGCAAAAAACCCAAATCCAAAAGTGTGAAGTTAGCCCCCCTTTTATCGAAAATCTAACTTCCGACGGTTGTTCCAGGTTGCTCTAAGTGTGTTCTCAATTGTTCCAAAGTATTTCAAAAAATAAATCATAATTGGCCGAAAAAACGGCAAAAAACTTTTTTTTTCTGGCGGCCGAGATAATAGTAAAAAACGATTTACCCACGGATCCCCTTTTTGCGAAAATTGAAATTCTGAGGGTTGTTCCAGGTTGTTCTAGATTTGTTCTAAACATTATTCTTATACATCAGAACTGTATCTCTTATATTTCAAAAGATATTGCAAAAAAACTTTTTAAAAAAAGTGTGAAGTTAGCCCCCCTTATTTCGAAAATCTAACTTCTGACGGTTATTCCAGTTTGCTCTAAGTGTGTTCTCAATGTCCACTTGTACGGAATGTAATATAAAATAATATCAATAAATAAATTTTACAGAAAAAATATATATTTTAGATTTTAGGGATAAACTAAAGAAACATCAACCTAGCAGCTCATGAGAAAAACACTAATCTTTTTATGAGCAAGGTATAATCATTCTCAATATGTTTATGAGGTAGTTTTTAATCTACATTAATAATGTAACCAGCGTCACTGTTCTAATATTATTTTATGTTAGGAGCATCAGCATTTAGTAACAATATTGTTTTGAAACAAATGAATTATATTACTCGGGAAAATATATGTATATTTACTGCTTGTATAGATGTTTATTCTGAATCACAAATGAGTAATATTATTCATTTTCTGGGAGTATAGAGCAGCACTGCATGCGGAAACCTTCAACTACATTATAATGTTCGGAAAGTGCAAGTCATTCCGCCCATTGTAAAATCGTTTTACCTATTATCTTGGGCAATTTCGATTTTTTCTTTGTAATCCTTTGGAACAATTTAAAACAAACTTAGAACAACCTAGAACAACCGTTAAAATTTCGATTTTCGAAAAAAGGGGCGCCAGAAAAAAATTGTTTTTTGCCGTTTTTCGGCCCATTATGTTTTATTTTTTGAAATACTTTGGAACAATTGAGAACACACTTAGAGCAACCTGGAACAACCATCACAAGTTTGATTTTCGAAAAAAGGGGGGCTAACTTCACACTTTTGGATTTGGGTTTTTTGCCATATGTTTTGATATATAAGAGATACGGTTTTCACGTATTCGAATAATGTTTAGAACAAACCTAGAACAACCGTCAAAATTTTAATTTTTGCAAAAACTGGGTCCAACTTCATACTTTTGGCTTTCGTTTTTCCCATTTTCTCGTCTGATTTTGATTTTTTCTATGAAATACTTTGGAACAATGTAGAACAAACCTAGAGCAACCTAGAACAATCATCAGAATTACAATTTTCAAGAAAAAAACTCGTTTTTTCCGATTATCTCGGCCAATTTTGAATTTTTTTTCGAGATTCTTTGGAACAATGTTTAGAACAACTAGAACAACCTGGAACAACCTGCAGAATTTCAATTTTCGAAAAAAGGGGGGCTGGGTGAAAAAGTCGTTTTTTTCAATTATCTCGGCCAATTTTGACTTTTTTTTTGAAATACTTTGGAACAATTTAGAACAAACCTAGAACAACCTGGAACAACCGTCAGATTTCCGATATTCGAAAAAAAGGGGGCTAACTTCACACACTCAAGTGGCATACGTGTAAGAATTTTTGTAATAAATTTGATTATTATATTGTAAAACGTATATACATCACTGTTTATTTGTAACCTGTACAATACACAATAATAATACTTGTTTTTGCCGTTCTTCAGAATTACTGTATACCCGTGTTTTAGTCTTTTAAAATGAAATAACTAAATAAGGGGGCGGCGAAACTTTCCTCCGTCCCGACTAAAGATAATAAGAGATGCAATATCCCTATCAAACCTGTACTGCATAATGGGGTTGAGACGGACTATAGCAATTTATCCGACGGCAAACTAACATAACGTGTATTAAAATGTATTGTTTTTGACAGATGAATTAAATTGTCAGTGAAAATTTAAACCTATCTTAAACCTGAATTTAAAGGAAAATTGTCAACTTTCTAATTCACCTTGTGAATTGCACCCACTCGCGGTCATTTTGGAAAATCAATAATTTTTTGAAATTCCTCTGATCGCTTTTACATAAATATCTTTTTCACGAGGTAGAACGAGGAACGGTTGTCAAGATATCCAGGCTTCAACGGGCATCCGTATTAAACATTTCGTGAACTACTGCCGACTTCTCAACATCGGTGACTAGATATGATTCAGTTCGATTTACAAGATTCGAAGTCTCATCACCCACGGTGGTCCGAAGGTAATGGGTACGTAACTAGTGATCGAGAGGTGATGGATTCCCATCTCGACTGTGTGCAATTATTTATAATTAAATTTACCTAATTAAACTACTAATTAACACTTTAAAAATAACAAATTTAAGTTTTTTATGCTATTTTGGGCGACTTTTTATCCTGTGCGTGGTGGTTTTTTAAAACTAACACTTGACAACCCTGTGTTTGTATACGTTCTGGAATAATTCGTATTTCAAACTAACTGATAGTTTACGTTATGACCTGTTTGCGTCGTATAAACTATACTGTAGTATTAAGTTCTTTCATTATAAATTACAATACTTATGAAAAATATAGTAGTTCTTCCATTAATATATTGACAGGGTTATTTTTGGAGTCCGCCACCCTCATTGTATTAAATAAATACATAGATATAAAGTTTCAAATTCAAATATACATACATTTGTATGTATGTACATATAACACGTGCATATACACAAACACACTCTAACCCAAACATGTCGTCGTACATTCACATATGTATGTATTCAGCGAACGAGCATATACATACATACATACTTGTCGGGAGGGTAGATGATTTTAGTGAAATTAGTTTACCCAGAAGCCATTATATATCCAAACACGCCACCACTATTATATTCATAAAGTATACAATTACTGGTGGTTCCTCCCTATTCGCCCTCTTTCTTCTCTCTCATCGTAAAGCTTAAGGCCAGTGAGCATATCAGAGCAAAAAAAAAACACGATAACTTCCTCACATATTAAGTTTCCCAGAGGCTTTCACTAAACTCGACGTCGAATACCACTTTATCGGAAAATCAATTGATGTTGATGCATAATTCACGGTGCTAAGTGAAAAAGCGCGCAAATATTTTATTTATTGCGGACGACACAGACGAATCGTCAGGTTTCGTTTAATTTTTGTGGATGTGTGAGTGTGAATTTCACCCTCGGTATACAAATTAAAAACGTCATTTCTAATAAATCGGATTATAAATATTAGATAATATTTTTAAAACGATAAAAGAAGTATGTAATTGAATCAGTTGAAAATAAGTGTAAGATAATAATAGAGGGAAGATTTTATTTCTACTTAGTCATAACGAAAACAAGCGATGATCGGAATTTTTATCAAATTGACATTTCGATGTTTATTGAACGAATTTGGTTCACAGCCAAAGACTTTTGTTGCTTTTGTGTAACATAACAAAGTTGAATAGAATCCAGCCATAACATATCGAGTCGCCTAGTTCCAAAACTCACTAAATCCACCGGAACATATTTTTAAGGAAACGCTATCAGTCACAAAATAAAGATACTAGAATTCAGACATATGATATAGAAATTGGTAGGCAGTGGCATAACACTTAAGAAGGCTTTTGCCAAAAAAACCTACTTTAAAATTTTTTTGAAAAACTGTAAAAACTTCTAGAATTTATCTGCTTTTGGAAACTAATCTGGATTGGTATGAAATTTACATGGGATTAGGCTTATTTTGCGACGTTAGCTTAAAAATTAGAAATAAAATGGAAAATGAAATAAATCAAAATACATGATATGTTATTTATTATATTTTTTTAAAAACAAGCATTATACAACATCATTTTCCTGAAAATTACTTCTTCTCCTTCTTTCTCGTCACTATTTGCATTTTTTACTTCTTCTCCGAATCTTCTTACAATGTGTTGCTATACATAATATTTACTGTTTCATCTTTTTTTGTCAGTCAATTCCAAAATGCTTGCAAAGTAATTCATCCGCATTTTTTACTTTTTTAACGTTCAGTTCAACTCTGTTAAATTCTCTTTCTTCTAGATTTATACTAGAAACTTCATTACCTCTCTTGAAAATTACTAATGCATTGTTTATGTCGCCGAAAGAATTGGATTCTCCGCGAATGAGTATTGTCAGTCATTTGGCACACATTTCAATCATTGTGCTGTTCTTCTTTTGTACGGTACACCCATCAGATACAAGATTTACTTCACAAACCTTGTCAGAAATTTCCATATTTTTTAAAGTACTGTAAACTGCCGAAGCAATTCCGTTGGAACCTTTTGAATTTTCTGATTCCAACCAAGTATGCATGCATCAGGACATTATTTTTTGTTCAACCAATCACGACTGTAAAATTACCTTTTATAATATGTGATTTGGTCTGGGATTTCTGACAACACTACATTTTTTTCAGTCATATGAAAGAGTGATCCTGTTCCTCTTCTTTTTCCAGTATGTCAAAGAATGACTTTGCTTTCATTTTATGTAATTTATATTGGGTGATGAAAGTTGACTAATTTGCTTTTCACGCTTAATTTTTCCTTGGATGATATTGCAAACAATATGAACATACATTCATTTGCGTGGCTTTAAGATCAATATTAAATTTAGTGTTAAATATAAACCGAATATACGATTCCTTGCATTAAATGTCATTATAAAAGATCCATAATTTTGTTACTGATAAATCACTGGAAACATACTGCCTTTGAGACCTGCCTCTACAATAGTGTTTTTCTATTCCTGTAATTCCAATAATTAGATGTAGTGAATTTTGTTCATTAGGTATATTGGATACACGCAGATATCCATATAAATTTAGTGGGTTTTGTTATTGTATGGATTTAGGGATGTTTGAATATCACTCACCCGTGGATTTAGGTGATCCTGAATCCAACCTTAGAAATCTTCAGTGGTTTAAAGGTGGATTAAGCCAGTTTTGAAACATATTTTATAATCTAAAATATTATTTTGGCTTCTTGCAATGAGATAGCGTTATTAGTTCGATTTGTTTGAAAATTGGATTTAGCGGGTTTTGGAACTAGGCGACTCATATATAGAAGCCTAACCAAATTTTTGACAAGGATACAAATGAATCCAAGAATATTCAACAGATGATTGCGCCAAAATATTTTATTATAAAATGTTCGTCCAGACAATTTCAATTGGGCAGGCTATCAATTAAAGACGACCTAAGATGTGAAAGGTCTCTTGAAGAAAGACGAGGAAAAGTTTGTGACTTTGGAAGACGACGAAGAACTGTTTTCGAAAATCATAACAGATATATCACTAGGAGCCATCAACAGCACAGGAATCCATGCAGTGTGTCCAGAATGGATCAGCACCGCCCGAAATTATAAGAAGAGTTGTTTTGGGTTATGAAAAACTTACTGATTGGCTCTATCTCAGAAAAATCAGTAAGGAAATGAAAAGTTAAATCCCGCCATACAGCAAATTGACAATTGTAAGGTTTGCAAAGCTCGCCTCATCCTTGAAGTCATCGACACGTGCCACTTTGTAGAGTTGGAACATACACCCTACAACTCAGATTTGGTGTGAAGTAATTATTCCTACTTTAAAAGGTACTTGAATGACGCCATGTTTCTTCGGATGAATACCTTAAGGGGTTGTATAGGAACATTTTCAAATATTTACAGATTAAAGGCTACCTTTAAACTTTATGCAAAAATTATTTAGATGAAATATTCTTATAATGTTAATCTACACGTCCTTAGGCATTTTGTTTTTTCAATTTTTTATTAATTGTTATAAAAAGTTAAATATAAATAGACCATCGAAAAATAAAATGCGTACCGACGTATAACATATTATTGTGAACATTAATTTCTAGCAAAATTTTTTCGTATTTATTAAGATAAATGTGTAATTTGATAAGAAAGAAATGCATTTTTGGCACTGCTTTAGTACGCCACCTGCAGTCAAATATTTGATATATCCTTGCAATCCAAGACAGGGCGGAGTTACTTTGTTTAGGTGGGGATTCACTTTACGAGCGATATTCGGAATACAGAAATCGTTGTTACGGTTTTGAGTAGGTATTTGATTAAACATTTTTTATATTATTTTACATATCATAAAATTGAAAACATTATCGCGTAACCTTGATTTAACTTTATAAAATTAATATATATTTTCTTTTTGTAAAATTTACTTATTTATTTTGTATTACATTTCATAAAATTGTACACATTGGCTGGCAGGCTTTGATAACTTTTACATAAATACAAACTTAAACAAAAACATTACATATGATTCATAAATAATACTAGCTTTTTTAGTTCTTCCACTATTTTACATTTATCAAGATAAAATACTACTGACATTTATAAGTGAGTTAAAAATAATGTAAAACTAATATAGAAAATGAGATGGATATAGATGGTGCCTACTTCCTCTGTACAGATATTGTACCAGACTGGTAGACGTTCAAAAGATTAATTTACGACCTAGCAAAAAATTACTCTCAAACGATTCAGTGTTCGGACAGTTATAAAAAGATTTGAAATAAACCAGAAATTGCTCCGAAAGGATATCTTTTATTTTAAAAATTTAGCTAGATTACTTTTCCTGTTATGGCAAATAAAGAACAGACAGAAACAGGACTTATTATTTTACAGATGTAGTTACATAATAATAATGAATAAACATTAAACTTTAAATAATTTATATATAATAATAAAATAATGAAATTCCATTCAATACATGATATTATAGTACAGTCATTCTGTAAAAAAAAATATGCGAGACTATTTTATTTGATTAATCGTTAGTGGGGTATGCGACGACTCTAAAACCAAACAGTTGGAACCCCCCCCCCCCCCTTCCATCCTTGTGGGTTTTTGGTAATCTCAAAAAGTTTTTGAATGGAGTTTCCGAGTAAATGGTTGGTCGAACAACAAATTTTTTTAACAAAAAAAAAATATTATCTACAAATTATCTAATGTACTCGCTGCGATAATGAAGATGGCAGTAAAGTTAAAGAGATACCACGTGACTTGGATCCAGCGCATTCAACAATTTCAACAATCTTGAAGGACAGGACTAAAGTAAAAGATGCATTAAAATCATCGACAGGTTTTAGAGCCGTAATAACTAGGCAGCGGAAAGGTCTGATTCTTGAGATGGAAAAGCTCCTCGCGATTTGGTTGATGACCAGATACAAAATAGAATGCCGATGAACCTACTAATTATATATATTCAGGCAAAGGCGCGAATGATCTCTGAAGTTTAATAGAAGTATTAGCGGTGAAGCAGCAAGCGTTGACGTCGAAGCAGTGGAATAATTTATTGAGCAATTTGATAAAATTATGGATGAAAAAATGTAAAATTTCAGAAAGTGTTCACGAATAATTTAGATTTTGACAAAGACGAGTACACTAATGCCATACATAAAGTAGTGGAACTTACTAACATACTTCATTTAGAAGCTGAAGTGGAGGATATTGAAGCATTAGTTGAGTATATTGAGGGAGAATTAACAAACGAAGATTTAATAGAGTTGGAAGTACAACGGCTCTCGGAAGAGGAACCAGTAGAGGAAAGTGAATGAAACTACTAAAACTAGAAGATATGGATTCAAATATTGAACGGTTCACGAAAGTTGAACGGCCAATAAGTGAAGTTTTACAAGTTACAAAGCATACTACATTAACGACATTCTTTTCAAAAGCTATAACCAGAACTCCTGCCCTTGTAAATACTTCTATTTCTTCGCCTCCATCTCCCTTACCAGGCCCCTCTACAGCTTTTGATAGCTCTGGTGATAAATACAATGACGACGTTGATGAACCACATTTTGCACTACATATCATGAATAGATTCTTCGTTTTTCACACAATGAATTTAAATTTTTTAATACGTCACTTTTTAATTTTTGTATGTATTCTTATGTTCTGTAATATATAAGGGATGCAATTAAAAAGTTTCCTTAATGATTCACTATAGAATGCACACTTTGCAAGATATTCGAAAATAATTAATAAATCTTTTTATACAAAAATTATTCAAATTCCAATTTTGTATAATTTGAAACGCTCATATGTACAAGAAAGTCGTGTGGTGGCTACACTTCATTATTTATAATGGTCCTCCGGCCCATTGTGGAAGAGGTGTCACTAATTTTCTCAATGAACAGTCTCCAAATCGATGGATAGGTCGTGGTGGTTCCATAGCTTAGCCACCGCGATTTCCGGATCTCTATCCACTAGATTTTCTCATATGGGACATGAAAAAATCTAGACACTTACATATTCAAGGGGAAAGCCTAAAAATACCGGCTCATCCATAAGATTCATGACATTTTATGAGGCGAAAAACAATATGGAGAACTACAACTGGGAACGAGGACGGAAGATTTAGTTATGCATTGTACAATGCGGTGGCCACATTGAGCTGCTTTAATAATGCTCCGTAGGCTTCCCATAAAATAAATCACATTTTCTTCTAAACCCTCTAGTAATTAATTACAGCTTCGAACACCGATATTTCAAGAACCGTTAGGAATTCGGAAAAAGTGAATAAGAACATTTTTGCTTAAAATTAATCATTGAATTCATGTACGAGGTTTCTCGGATACCTTGCCGACCACCTTGTATAATAATAGTACCTATAGATATAAATAATTATCCTGTGATTTTCAATACGGCCAATGGAAAAGATAATCAAGACGATGACATTAGTGCCTTTCAACAAAATATTATTATTATTATATAGTATTCATAGGCACTAAGTAATATTTCTTTTAATCAGAATTCCCTCTTACATATTAACTTATTGAACACATGTCAGACTAAAAAAATTTACGATCTACATTCCTGTAGCGCCAAGACACCAGACTAAATAAATTATACAAAATATTACTAGCACCTACGTTACGTAGAGTATGTGTAGCCTGAACAGAGACAATTAGCACTTAACGCATCAGACGTATGTCATTTCGAATGCATCGCTCCATAAGGGCGGTACTTATAAACTGGGAACTGTACAATTTAGATTTTTACTATAGCATTTAGCAAAACAGTACATGGTAGTGGGGTATTGGCAAGTCCCACCCATGAGCACTACCCCCCGATACCCGCGCCGAAGACGTCGAAATTTTTAGTTTGCTATACAACACCCTTAATGAAGCTGTGGAGCAATTTTGTGAGTACTTACCAAAAGAATACTTTAGGAAGGTATAACTTTTTGGGAAAAAACCTTTGAATAAATGTGTGCCCATTAATGAAACAAGAAATAAGTATTACTTTTTTAAAGACTTTTCATTCATAGCTACGTAGATAATGCATACATTTCTGGTCTTAAAAATAATAATAATTATAACAATAATAATACATGCCTTAATATACACCAACAGCTGTACGCAAATTACATGAGTTTCAGCAGCCACGAGTCATTACTACACCAGCGCCTTAGGATAGGTATTTACCAAGGGGTCTGGAAAAGCACAGATCAGACAACAGAAGCAGTACAGGAAATCCAGCTCGAGACATCGGACTATGAAGCGATCAATGAAAGGCACTATGCATAAGTGATTTCAGTATCTTTAAAAATAAAAATAAGATACTTTCAAAAGAACACCTTTGAGCATCTACGATCCATTTTTTCAAAATTTCTTATATTAACCTTCTTTCAAATCAAATTTGAATAAGTAGTTAGTTTTATACTGTTAATAGATATCTGTAGAATGAATAATTTGCGAAATATTTCCAAGAAACTTGCATTTTGATACTACCTACCTAAATTTTGAAAATCCTTTTACCAAAAAATTATTAACTCGTATCGTGTAATTATTAACGATGGAGGAGTATATTTGATATGTTGTTTGCGCTATTTCTATCGTTTGTTGGATTTTGAAAAACTGAGCTTTCGACAGACATTTTTCTGCCATCATCTGAGTAGCCCTAAAGAGATTAAACTTGTGATATATGTATTAAAATGACTTTTAATAAACACATACGACAATATGTCATAATTCGTCACACTGAAATTTAGAAATGGCATAAATGTCTTCTAAACTCTACGAAATCAGTCTAATTTGTGGGATTATTAAATGAATAAATACAAAAAATTAAATAATTTTCTATTATTTAGAAATGCTTACTCTAGATTTCTATTTTTTTTTATTAAGTATCAATTACTTATCATTGTTAATAGGTTTTTATAAAAAATAATAAAATACCTAATAAATAACTAAGATTAATGAATAAATAAAATCAATATTTCATCACATTTCGCTTTTAAATCAATTTGAGATAAAAGATAGTGCAAACAATCGAATTAATGCAATCTTACAATTTGAAAACAATTGAATATTAAAGCATTGACCCTGAACACTTTATTTTACTGTCAGTATGTGTCATTAGCTCATTAAATAAGCATTCACCTTTCGCTTGATTTACCTTTAGTAAAACATTAAGCAACATGCTACGACACATATAAATATGATAGTGTAAAACTTACATTGATAAATGAATTTTATCCTATTTATATTGTAAATGAACCGTAAGCAATAGTGACTTACTGTAATGGAAGAATGGTTGCCGTAATAGGCGTTCAAGGTATATGGGGTGTAACTGTAGATATTTTACGTGTTGTCCGTTATGCTATCCTAAGTTGACAGCAGGGTTAGTGTTACGCATCGATGTCCTACTATGCCTATAGCGTTTGACGTATAGATATTTATGATGAATTAGAATCAGAGAAGAGGTCGTAGGTGTAAGGTTCGAATCTTGCATCTTAAGACTTGTGCCCTGCAAAAAACTTTAGGCTGTTTCGTTCATTGCGAAGAATCATTCCGAACTGGTATGCACATTAGAACAATCATATTCCAAAAGCTAAAATTCCAAGTCATTAATTTTATATAATTTAGGACAGATTTACCATTTCTTCCAAAACTAATAATTTGAAAAAACATTCCTAATGAAATGAATAGAAGAAATATCGAAATTCAAAAAATATATTGTTCTACACTTTTAGCTACAAATGCGGAAAGTATAAAATCATTAAACATTAGCATTTGTTAGAAATTTATCTTGTTTTGATTTAGATGTGAAATATACAACTATATAATATTATTAAAAAAAAAGCTTTACGCCCATCTAAGTTTCAACATGAATATTCTGTTAACGTTTATGCTGCCCTAATCGATGACTTGTTGATTGGTCCGGTCGTTCTTCCTGCGAGGTTAATTACGGACAATTTCTTATTGACGAACTGCCAGGTTTTTTAGAGGATGTTCCACTGAATGTTCGACTAAATATGTGGTTTCACATGGATGGAGCACCACCTCATTTCGGAATTGCTGTCCTAAATTGGGTTAACGTCAATTATCCAAGATGTACATATATGTCGAGGTAGTCCTGTTGAATGGCCACCTAGATCACACGATCTCAATCCCCTTGATTTTTATTTATGGGAGTACATAAAAGATTTAGTCCACGCACAAGTTTCAATCACAAGAGTTGCTGAATCGTATTCATCTAGGTGCCGACCAAATCCGACAAAACAAGCATGAAATTCGGATAAGTACTTGAACTGCTGGTTTATGGGCACAAACCTGCATTCAACAAGGAGGTGGACATTTCGAAAATATTATTAATTGATTGTTTTTAAAAATAAAATCAGTTTATTTTGACTTTAGGATTACATTTTCATTCATGATCTGACAATCACATTCATAGACCTGTAACTTTGAAACAAATAAAAATTGATATACAAGTTTTGCGTTTTTTTTATTTGAAATGAAGCCTGCTTTGCACTCCCAAAATTTGAACACAACGATACAGGACACCTTGTATACCTGTGTCCCATCGAAGCGACAATGTCGGTTATAGGTATCTAACAATGTAGATAGCGATAAATGTTTAATAAAAAAAATTACTCCATCTATCGGACGGCAGTATACAACAAAACAATTTGTAGACTACGCGAACATATTGTGTACATATAAATCATTTCGGTGTTTATTAAGAACTCGACCACAGCGCGACCTATCGGGTACAGATTTGTAATTTTTTTTAACACTAATCCAACATATATTGTCAATATGAATCATTTTGGTTCATAAATATAAAGTTTGTTAATAACTTGACTACAACGCCACCTATCAATTCCTAAGATACCTATAAATCATAATCTCGGCAAAACAAATATATTGTGTAAATATGATCTCAATCGGCCATGTCGTTCAAAAGTTACACGATCACTAACAAACGCATCAACGATTATATATTATACAGATCATACCTGAGTAAACCTGATCAGGACTTATTAATTTAAAATAGGAGTTTCCATAACTTGCGTCACGCATAGCATAACTAAAATTAATCGAAAAAGAGTTAGCATTTTCAATACATTTTTAAACTTTCGAAGTGACAGGCTTGATAATTCAGGAATGCGTAACTTGAAAATATCACAGTTACAGTCTATCAAAAAACTGTCAAACGCCAAACTTACGTTTATAACTTTATTTGAAACAGCAAGACCTTCAGGACAAGTATTCAAATTTACTTTACTGAAACATAAATACATATTTTGAAAAACGTAGTATTTATTATAAGTTACTATTTTCAAGCATCGCAGTTATTATGTCATCGCCTAACAAATTAAAAAATGCGTGTAAGATGAAAGGCGTGAATAATATTAGTTAATTATTACGTGAGTATATTTTATAATATACAAACGATAAAAACAATTACATTTAAAATAAACAATGTAAACAAACTAGTTAATGTTCAAAAGCATTGCCCTCTTTTTATGTATTCATTTTATGTCGAGTTTCAAATGACCTGTAGTCATATGCCACAATTTCTTGGTTAATAGTTAGAAACTGTATATTTTTGATGCCAGCAAATAATTTCGATTCATTTCCGTCAAATACGGATTATATTTATTGATTCTACTCTTAAACACTCCGTATTTGCCTTAAAGTAAATTCATACTTGCAAAGACAATTTTCTCTTCCATCTAAAGTTATAAATGCAAATTATATATTTTGTCAATTTTTTGACATACAGCAACTGCGAAATTTTTCAAGTACTACTAATTCAAGAAATTTCAAGTTAGTCGCTTAATACATTTTAAGATGTTAGTGAAAATTACATATTTTTAATTAGAAAATATGATAGGCAACCTTTTTAAACTACTTTAAAGTGCTGTGTGTAATGCAAGACATGTCAACTCACTATAATCTATAACTCTGGCAACATCGCCCTCAGACGCAAGACACTCTGTATTTTTAAACAGTAAATTTTTAGTACTTTTCAATGGTATGTGATTTTAAAGAACATTCACATACTGAAATCATATCTCTACTAATTAAGCTCATAATATGTCTTTCTTAATTAATCAATTTCTGACAAATATATATCTCAGAAATAGCTGAAAATCGACAAATTGACGTCAGCTTAATCATATCTTAAAGGTCTATCGTAAATGTAAAAAAATGCATAATATGTATTCTATTTAAAAAAGAATACGTTTGTTTCGATCCGCCATTATCGAACACTATGTATAAATGAAAAAAAAAATTAAATTCTAGAGCATGATTATCTACAATTTTAATAATTAACGTTTTGCTGGGACACCCGGTATATTACGAGTATTAATTCTATATTCTTTACTTTGCTTTGCAATATTCATATAAGTACATACCTACTATAATTTTGTAGGTAGAAGGAATTTATCACTGTGGTAAGGCAAGTAACATTTCGTACAGGCATTTATATATTTTATATACGCTCTGTATATATTCGTCATGATTTTCTCAATATTTCTTAATATGCCGCAATTTGTTGTTTTTAATAGGACTTGTGCAATTTTGTTTGAAGACATTGACCTTAAGAAAGTACAATTCACATTTCGACCTTCGATGGCTGGCTTATATATGTTATTCAACTGTCGCATATTAAGAGAATCATAATAATCTGGAATCTGTTTTAATCTTTACACATAAATTTAAAATCGAAAATATCCAGACGAAAAACGTATTATTATAAATTAATTCATAATAAATGCCTCTTTATTTTTTTGCAAGTCAATATACAGACATAGAATGTGTTGCCTTAATGTCTGGTTTGGTCTGGATAATCCTTTTTATCTGAATTGTTCTATGGAAAATATTTAAGTATAAATTTTGTTATCGTGAGTGAAGTTTATTACCTTGGCAAATATGAACTTGTTTACCTGTCTGCTTAATTCCGTCGGCAGTAATGTAGAAAAAATTATCTCTTCATTAAAAAAATAAAAATATACCTCTCTCTCCGCATGCTTACCATATATGATGATCATGACGATTATGACATTGATAAATACTGTATAAACAAGTACTTACTTTGATAATTTTTAGCTTCACAATGCGATGTTTATGCTTCCAAGTGTTCAGTGATCAGATGCACAACGTTCCCAAAACAAAAGCGAAAAAAAACATGCAAAAACAACGACGAGCAACAACATCTATAAAAAAAAATTAAAAGGCAAAAGTATGTATTATAAATTCAGGATCCGACCTGATGCATATGTTTCATTGCACTTTGCGTATCTCAAGGTCGATGGGTCTGAATTTAGAATTGTTGGATTTTTCTTGGCCCCTGTTCCAAGGATCAAATCTGTTAGAGACTACATACATATACGTATGTAACATACGTATGTATATATAAATTTACACCCATACGCAAATATGTACAATGATTTACAAAATTACATGTTCAGAAGAAATTATATATAAAAATATTAAGGCTTTTTCCTCCTATTTGTAATATAATTCCGGACTAAGGGGCACCAAAAAAAAGGAAAAGGTTCTTAAAAATACATAAAATTTTGACAAAAAAAGCATAAAAATTGGATAAGCAACTCAAAAATTACTATATACCTAATATCTTATTTTCACCAAATATACATTTTTAAACAAATTTATATAAAGAATACTACTAATCCGGAAAATCATTGATCTAATAACGTTTCATTTTCATCAAAAATACATTTACAAACCAAACTTCTATAAAAAAAACTTTTTTTTATCGAAATATTATGCCTTTTTCTGTTTTTTGATGTCTCTTAGTAAGGTTTTTAGTAATAATTAGGGAGCGGAATCGAGCGAGCTAAACTACCACGGAGCCACAACCGTGAAAAGAAATAATGTAAACAACTGCGTGTTGTTTACATTATATCTGAATAGCACTAATTCATAGGGCGAACTGCAACATCTGTTTACGCCCGAGATCAGAGAAAAAACTGCCATAAAATAAGGAATTTTATGAATAAAATCCTTTCTTCATCGGCGTAGGTACAAGGGTGACGAGTTTTTAAAATTTATTATATTTACCTTATATTTCGCAATATAATATGTGTGTTTCAATAACATACGCGTACATTTTTAGTTATCATTTATTTAGATCTAGAACGTTGTTTATGTTACTTTTTCTGAGATAAAAATTAATTGTCAGTGATTCCGAAATTTATTGCAAAGTCTGTAAAATATCGTCACTTAGCTTTGCTAAAACATACACAGAAATAGTTTTCATGCAGAGAATTTCGATAGTTTACAAAATTTCGTTACATGTTTAAATGACGATGCTCGAAGTATTTGTGAGTGCAAGGGACTAACACAAATCCCAAATTTAAAAAATCAGTTGTTATTCCTTCAGGAACACTTTGGAAATTTGCCTAAACTAATCACATATTTTGAAAATCTCAAATGAAAAAACGAGGTGTGGCCACAACACGACTTTCTTATACGTATGAGCGTTTCAAACTATACAATTTTAAGATTTTTTTTACACAAAAATTATTCAAAATACTTTTCTAAGTACTTCTGTTCTCTTAATAAATCGCTATAGAATGCATACTTAGCAAGATATTCGAAAAAAGGACTACTCCCTAAGAGTAAAAGTGTTACTTCCGGTACGAATTTTGAAATTTCCTATATTCAAAAAATATTGCAAATCTAGCACTAAATACTTTTATATTCTTGATAAATACATATAGAATGCATAATTTACGACATATTCGCAAAAAATCGCTATTCGATAAGAGTAAAAGTGGTAATTCCGGTCTGAATTTTGAAATTGTTTTTATGCAAAAGATATTGAAAATTACGTTTTAAATACTTTTATACCCGTAACGTACCTGTCTAAAAAGCATGACATGCGAAATATTCGCATAAAACTGATTTGCGATAGGAGTAAAAGACCTACTTCCGGTAGCAGCTTCGAAAAACTTTTTAAATAAAATTGTTCTCAATTTTAATTTCAAGTACATATGAATTCTTTATAAATTTGTTTGAATTTAGTAGTTGAAATATTGGCAAAATTTAATTTTTTCACTGAAGTAAACTGCTACTTCCGGTCTACCGATTTTACTGAAAAACTACTCAGATCTCAAGAGGGAGATTAGACACGTAAATACAAAATTTGGAATTGATATCTACAGCGGTTATCGTGGTCACATAGAGACACACAGACATTTTTTAAAAACATCTTTTTCGGTATCAGGGGACTTCAAAACGTGGACATCTGCAAAAATCTCGAAGTCGAAAATTTCACATTACTTCCTTATACTACGTATAAGAAAGTAAAAATGGATTAACCACATTAGATGTGGCTATTAATAATTCCAAGTGACTTAGACGCAGTTTTTAATAGAAATCCAGGTTTAATAACATTGCGGCAATTGTGTATGCTAAATACGCTGAAATAAAAGAATATTTCCATTACGTAAATATAACCAGTTGCGATGTAGAAAAGACGTTTTCTATCTACAAGGATGTACTTAATTCAAAGAGAACAAGTCTTACAGAAGAGAAAATGAACAAATAGTAGGGTATTTTGTATTTTATAATCACCAGCCACTTGTTATTCAATTATATAAATAAAATTAAAACCTCTTTAAAAATACAACATTTCAATAGCGCGCCCATGGGCGATGAGTCATGACTCGCTCGATTCCGCTCCCTAGTAATAATGGCATATAACAATCTTTCGAAAAGTATTTACATGAAATCAATATTCCCTGTTAATAAAGACTTGGACTGTGTACAGAGTAGGTACAGCTCACCACATATAAGTTGAGCGGTGAAAGTAATACGCGCAATGGACAAAGGGGTGAGTGGTAGTAGCGGGGTGTACACGCATGCATTTCTCACAGCTCTATCCATCTCTATCGTGCATTCTCTCACTTCTTGATCTGCGTCAATGACCGCTCAACTTATATGTAGTGAGCTGTACATACTTCATTTCTGGTGTCAGATCTTCTGCGCCCTTTCCGGTATCGTCAAAAATATCAAGCGGGAACTGGTGAATAATACAAATACATACAAATGCTGGAATATTGAAGTGGAATTATTGCAGGATGTCTGACTGAAAGCAAATTATTTACCAAGCAGTTGATGTCAGAGTGAGAAAAGAAAAGAAAAATGAGGTGTGGGCACCACACGACATTCTTATACATGTGCGTTTCCAACTTTTTATACAAAAGTCGTTTCAAATTAGATTTTAAATACTTTTCCTCTGTTAATAAAACTATGAAATGTTGAATTTTTACGTGCAAAAGATTGCTTTTCAATAAAAGTGTTACCTCTGAGTTAAATGTTAATGTTTTCACTTAGTAAATTACTACATCCGGTCTACCGATTTCACTGAAAATCTAATCGGATCTACAGAAGAAAATAACTCTCTCAAATACAAAGTTTGGTATCCATAGCTTTAGCCCTTTCCTTCTATCGTAGTCGGAGAGTGAGGGTGTGTGTAAGAGCGAGAGAGAGAGAGAGAGAGAGAGAGGGGGGGGGGGGAGAGAACGATTGTGAAAATAAAATTCTAAAATTCGACAAAACCAACAGTACGTAAACCCTTTCATTTTTATTCCTGAATCCAATTTACTTTTACTAAATTAAAAAAACAGACTGTTAGTAGACCTAGCTGCTGTAAAGTAGGGGCGTACAGTATGAATTCCTGGATTGTTATTTAGAACTGCTTGAAATTCTTGTTTAAAATTATTAGCAGCAGCTCCAGATAATAGGGAAAGGAATTGACGAATATTATGTGGCGTTAGATATAGAATATTGTGGGTTGGTCGGAGTATGTTTAACTATTTTTAGTTTATTAGCGAATATTCCTGTTCTTTTGCATCAAGATATAGTATTGCTTGATCAACGCTCTTCTTCTCCCAGTTTCTTTATTTACATATTTTTTTTGTTTGCTACATGCTCTTGATATAACTTGGTTGTTTTTTGCAGTATGCACGGTATAGCAACTTTGGACATAAAATGTAAATCTATTAGAAGACCTAGGTGTTTTTAATAAATGTACTCGTCAGACAGTGCTATGGTTTGAAGTTTTTGTTTAGATAGCACAGGTCTGCAAAAAAAAAACAGTTGCATGGGATATTTTATGTTAAATTTAAATTTTATGTTTCTTAGGGTGCTAAATCCAAAAATGACCTCACGTAGTTTTTTTTTCCAAAGCTTAGGGAGTTCACATTAAGAACGCGCAACTGCGATAAAAATCAATCTTTATTACAATTATCTATGCGTATTTTTCTAATTTAAAAACAGAAACAAAAAACTATTCCTTCGTAAAATACTTATTTAACACTATATGTTTACTCGTTTTTCTGTAAAACATTCTTTCTTCTCTTTGATGCTTTTCCGAACACGATTTCGCATTTCTTCTCTTTTCCGTCTGAGCATATAACAGTAATCAGCTAGCATGTTGACGTCCCATCTTCCTTGGTATCGTTAGTCGATTCCACGGACATCTTGGTGAAATCTTTCACTCTGCTCATCACTATAGGCTTCTAAGATTCCGGAAAAACGGTCAATATGAAAGTGAAGGAAATTAATTTTTAAACTTGCATCCATGAGATTCACAGGCTGTAAACATGCGTTGTATAATGATTTTGTAGATAGAGTATTTAGTATTCCCAAAAACCGGTGCATTACACCTTTAAAAGATCCCCACGCTTGTTTGCCCCCCATTATTTCTAAAATGTAGACATCGAATAAAAGTTTTCGCATGCCTGGGCCAGTAATAATTCCCTCTTTTAACTTAGCTTCTGACACTTTTGGGAACTTGGAAACCAGATATCTGAATCATTCATCATCTTTACACAGTATTTCATAAACTACTTCATAAGCTCTAATTTTATATGAAGAGATGGAACCAAGGCTGTATTTATGTGTGTTAAGGTACCTCAGAGTGACCAGTAAGTTTTTTTACAATGGAAGTCTCTGGCCACAAGCATAGGAAGCAGGGATATTTTGTGTGACCAGCCTGCTGACCCCACAACATGATTAGAATTTTGAAGTCTCCACAAACCATTCAACGATGTTTTTGATAATTAATTTTCTCAAGAATCATAGACACATCATTATAATTATTACCAGAAAGACTGCTTTGAGGATATGAGACGAATCTACGAATAGTCACAACTCAGATGGATCATATTCTATGTTCAATCATTACAAAAAACGAGATTTCCTCGATGCCTGTGCCAGGAGGAAGTTCCAGGTGTTAGGACCATTAGGCTCGCTCTGAGAAAATTGTAAATGTCCCTCATCCACAGAAAAATCTAAGCTAAATTCGTCCTGGTAATATAATGTGTCTCCATCCTCAGAATTACTCCGGACATTGTCCAACTTGAAGGTGGGTGCAGAACTGGTCTTTCTGAGGTATGAGGCACTGGACAAATAGCTCAACTATGGTTTGGGTAATTAATATATGTTATTTTTTAGTACTAAAGCCTCTTAAAAAACATCTACCGAATAGAAGAAGCAATCAATAGTGTGAGTTTTTCTTACCATTGAACCAAAAATAAAGATCTTCCTCACATCTTCTATGGTTTTTATTAATCCTTAAGTGAGTCAGATAATCTTCCTTCACAAAATCAGTTATGTTTCTTTATTGACTTTTAACTGTGTATGTATCACAAATAAAAGTTGTCTGGAGAAATTACACAACCTCTTTGGGCCATAATATTGTTGAGCGTGCACAACCACGAACGAACGCAGGATGTTGACTGAGTTTCCAGCGTGAATCACCTTTCCGCGGTCGACGACAGTAACCATGACAACCTACGCATGCGCGCAGCCGTTCCAGATTGTTATTGCATTTCAGCAGATGTTATGAGAATGGATCATGGAAGCCTTGGTAGTAAGCCTGCGTCTATGTTTAAATGCTTTTCATCCTTCCTCAAATTCTTGGCATTTTCTATTAGCATTTCTCTTGAGTAGTCACTCTTCGAAATATTAAATTAATATATGAAATCATTATTAGATACGGTTTCATCACTTAAGAATAGGAAGAGAAATTTTACGCTTAATAATAATAATAATAATTTATTTATTACATTGAAATCAAGAGTTTTGTAAGAAACCTCGGTTGAAATTTTGTATTTTTCCCGGTTTCAGTGAGTAACAATCTATAAGAAACAGTCAAATCCTGTGCAGTTTTTTAGTTGCATACCTGTGTAATAGAGTAATAGGCGGTAGTTATTGTGAATGACATAGAAATATATCAAGAAAGTAGGCGAACATGGCATTTACATTTGGTGTTGGGAATACATTTTTATGTTATAAATCAAGGTTATGGCTTTTCTTCAGCAATAAATTTGATATTTGCTGAAATATTATAGTATTTCCAAAAATTATAGTAAGGTAGATCAAAAGATTAAGTGAGACAGACGCTAATGAAAGAAACATTACTTTTATGTTGACGATACATACATAGTAGGTATGTACTTCGAGTGCCGACTGCGAAAACATTGGGAATAGCTGGTCTCTATAAAATAGTCATAGTAAAAATATTACTCAAAAATAATTTTATGTAACCGATGATTGAAAATGCAGGAAATCAAATTATAACAATCATCCTTTAAATTTTAAAGTGGTCAAATAGTTTTGCCCGGCGATGTAGGAACACGCGGTTCGTACCTAAATGTAAAACATGTGCAAACATTGTACAGAATATACGTTTGCTTATGTCAAGCGTATCATATTTATCCTGATTCAATTAAAATATTTGGATGACATTTGCGTGTCCCATTCATATGGAACGAGTGGGACGTTGGAGGTTTCTCTAGTGACTAGCCTGACGTGTGTGGATGTGTGCTGTGTGCATATGGATGTGAGCCTGCACATCCAAGGTCATTATTCTCTTAGTCTGTCGCAGAGCACGGGAGGCGACAACCTGACGGTCAATAGTCGTGTGTCCTGGACTGAATTTACGCACTCGTTGTTATGTTAAATGTCTTCTTTCCCGCGACAACTAGCTTTTTACCTAAATTATGTATGCATAACTAATTGCGAACTTTCCAGTTTATTTATCTATTTAGTGTTGTGATTATGTAGATATTGTTTATGTATGCGTAGGTACAACATGTCTATGCACTTGTACATTACTTCCAAAGAGCAAAAAAATTATAATTTTACGCACACTGGACAAACTAAGTCAGCGATTTCTCAATTTCTATGTCGCAATTGTTCTGTTTCATTCTATCACACACGTATGACATATAAGCATATAGCCACAAACACAAGGATTTTACCTTGTCTGTAATTTATTTTTCTACGATAATTTTACATATTTGAAATATATGTGAACCTTGTAAAAGTAGCGGAAGAAATAAGTACCTATCTAATGGACATTATTAATGCATTGGTTTGATTGAAATTCAAATAAAAAGGAAATAGTTTATTCCAATGATATACTAATAAAGGCTTTACACGACTCAAATGTGCTTCGACTAGATAGGTACTATTTCCTTCTTGAGACAGAAAACGTGAGTTCTCCATGTAGAGATATTGAAGGTCATTTTTTCTAGATACTGCGAAATGTATTATTCCACATAAACTATTGAAGAAAATATTACGTTTTGTTTAATATTTTCGGCAAAATAAGCATTGGAGTTACTAATAAGGCAAAATTCAGATTCAGTTACAGATCTTTGTAAATATTATTGAATGTCTGGCATGCAAATATTTATTTACGATGATGTTTGTTTAAAGTAATTTCCGAAGATGAATAAATAGACAATTTATAATACTATCCAAACAAAATAACAGGTGCTGGACTTCCTTATGCCAAATAATTTAAAAAATAAGATGTGACCACCACACGCCTTTCTTATACGTATGAGCTTTTCAAATTATGCAATTTTAAGAATTTTTTTAAACAAAAATTATTGAAAATCCTATTCTCAGTACTTCTATTCTCTCTATAGAATGCATAATTTGTAAGATAATCGAAAAAAAGTGCCACTCGCTAAGAGTAAAAATGTTACTTCCGGTTCCAATTTTGAAATTTCATGTATACAAAAAGTATTGCAAATCCAGCTCTAACACCTTTTTTACTCTCGATAAATATATGTAGAAGGCATAATTTACGGCATACTTATTTGCAAAGAAAAAGGTAATTTTCGATAAGAATAACTTGAATTTTGTATAAAGTTGTTTAAACTTAGTAGTTGACGAAATATTGGCAAAAGACGATTTTTTCACTGAAGTAAACTACTACTTCCGGTTTATCGATTTTACTGAAAATCTTATCGGATCTCAAGAGGG